>CM058043.1:69445841-70728304 GCA_030169165.1 Centaurea solstitialis
TTGCAATGCTGGCTTGATTCTTCTTTTATAGTAGCTTGATAATAACGGTCCAACGGTATTGTGGCTCATCAATGATTGAATCGTAACCGTCCAACGTTATTGTCTTTAATTAATGCTTAGAGAGTAACTGTCCAACGGTACTGCTGAGAGTTAACGGTCGATCTTGATGCTGTCGAACGATACATAACTTACGACTTGCTCATTGTAATGATGGACTTCAACGAGCATAGCATAGTACTCAATTTCCGATTTCCTCAAAGGTGGACAATTGTTAGATATGATAATCAGCTTGCCTGCATCAAAGATATAAACTTTGTATGTTTATTCGTTAGTACTGTCGTACGACATAATAGACATTGTTCGACTTATTCGATGTACATGTTCGATGTTTAATGATCTTTGTTCGATAGTTCTTTTAGGTTTTATCTCAGGACCTTATCTTAATACAGGACTATTGTCCTAATGGTTATCTTACGATTATAGTCGGTTGTCGTGCGATTGCGGATTTTTACCCTAACAATGACAACCTTAGATTGTTGTGGACATTTTCAAGTATGTATTTAAAGTAGTCATCCAATGCTCTGTGTAAACCTCGACAAGGTTTGTATCTTCTGGTGTACTTCAATAAATTAAAGCATCTAGTCCACTTCCTACACCATGGAGTCCATAATATAGATTGTTTTCTTGGACCTAAAAATTAGTTACACATTGGTTGCATAGTATACCCTATCTCCTTAATCATAGTGTCAAGTTGATTTACCATTTATATACCTCCTTATGGAATTTTGGAGAACATCCCATCGAAATGAATTCTAGTGACAAAAAGTGAGATTTTGACAAACCAAAGGGATCAAAATTGAGGTTTACTCCAATTTATGATAAACAATTCGATGAGTTTAGAGACCATATAACTTACAAACCTTATATTAGAAATAAGTAAGATATTTATGGAAAATGATAACGGTTACTTATTATGATCGAAATATTTATAAAAGATGAATGGGTTAACTTATTATCAGTGTCGTGCCTAGAGGGGGTGGGCCGGGCGTACGCCCAGGGCCCACAAAGAGTAGGGGCCCAAAATTTTACATATATACATATAGTAGTAATAAAAAAATTGTAAACAAAAGTGACATAAATGTTTTAGTATCTAATAAGACCTTTTTTGGGGATTATCTTAAGGCATAAATATGTAAAAAAATAATTGGTCTTTCACTTTATAGTACTCGTTATTGTTTTTCTAAGTTTCTTATTTAGGGTCAAAGTCTAAAACTACTTAATTGATTATTCTTTGATATATTTAGTATTAAATTGGCATTATAAGACACCAAAAATGTCTAAGCTTCGTAATAAAATATTTTATACTTTAAAAGACTCAAGTTTATAGAAGCATATCAAAAACATCTGGTCTAAAAGTGTTATAATATTTTTAAGACATTTCTTTAGCATTTTACAAGTGTTTACATGTTTTTAAACAAATTTTCATATCAACTAATATTTATGACACTATTTGAAAAATTATCATATAATCACAATTCACAAGTGTCCCATAAAATTATGATTTTATGGGTTTTTTCAAACGTTTCCTATAAATTAGCTAATAAAACCCTTTTACTTTAAAAATGTACTAAAAAGATTGTTAATATGCCTAAATGTCCTATAAACCTATTAAAATGCTATCAAATAAGAAGTTCTATAGGTTGACCGTATAAACTTGTCTTTATTCCGACACTTATATATTTTAGACATATCTTATAAATCCATCTTTTTATAGTGAGTGTTACTATGAATATTCAATATTGTGACTCCAAATAATGTCAATCTATATAAAAAAAAATATATCATATGATGTCTTTTATGGTGAAACTAATGGCCATGCTATATAAAAACGATATAGTAGATAATATTAATTTAAAAATTTTTAATGATTGATTATATGTCTGAATATACTCGAAGAATGGTTTTATATGAACTAGTATATCTAAAATTCAAGAGTATGTTACTTTTTGATTATAAAAAAGATATATTAAAGTTCTTTTTCGCACTTAGTGAGGGCCCTTTTTAACATCTCGCCCAGGGCCTATAAAATGTCAGGAACGGCACTGCTTATTATTAAAAAAATTTAGATTAAAAAATAATTTAAATATTTATAAAATCAGATATTTATTATACTAAATAGATGATTAATATCGATTTACATAGTTTGTGAAATTTACATGTATTATATTTGAAACTTCCTCTATAATTTTATATGTAATTGTAATTTGTCTTTATATTAATTTAAGATATTTCTTACTTACAGCATCCACAATGGAGGTTCTTCTTGAGGTTCTTCATGAGGTTTTTACAAAAACCTCTACTGTGAGAACAGAGGTTCTTGCCCTGTCACAAGTTCTTATTGGAACCTGGGTGCTTGAACAAAAACCCAGCTTCTTGTAAAAGTTTCCTTTTCTGCTATATAATAGTTTACATAAATAAAAATTATATTATAAATAAGTAGAGGGAAGTGAGGTTTTTGTAAGAATTTCCATTGTAGAGTTTTAAAGAGGTTCTTGGTTTGTTGTGATGACAACGACGTGGTAGAAAAAAATATGGTAAGTAACGTTCTTGGAGGTTCCACCACTGTGGAGGTTCTTTCTAAGGTTTTTCATGAGGTTTTTACAAAAACCTCCACTGTGAGACATAAGTTCTTGCCTAGTCACAGGTTCTTATTGGAACCCAGGTGCTTGAACAAGAACCCAGGTTCTTGTAACAGTTTCCTTTTCTGTTATATAATAGTTTACATAAATAAAAATTATATTATAAATAAGAAAAGGGAATTGAGGTTTTTGTAAGAACCTCTATTGTAGAGTTTTAAGGAGGTTCTTGGTTTGTTGAGATGACAACGACGTGGTAAGAAAAAATATGGTAAGTGAGGTTCTTAGAGGTTCCACCATCGTGAATGCTCTTAAAGAAACTTTGTTTTTTACCATAAATTGCTGAAAAAGAAGGTTGCGATTAATTGGCGGCGGCCGTGGCAATACATGTGTTGCGTTTAATGTTTTGGATGGAAACGTACCAATCTAGAATGAAGTTAGTTACAAATAAATAAATAGCAACCTTCTTTAATAAATGTATTTTTTTTAATTTATGTATTTAAAAAAGATTCAATACTCTAATATATATATGGATAAGATTATGTGAGAAGTGTTATTTCTGGTGAAAAGTAAAAGCACTTTTTAACAATTGATCACTTCTAATATTTGTTTATTTTTCATCCAACAGTTGATAATCACTTCTCACGCTTCTCACCAAATTTGGCACTTCTCATCGAAACCTAACTATGTGTGTGTGTGTGTGTGTGTGTGTGTGTAGTAAATGGTTAAAATTAGAAGTGGTAAAAGATGTGAAATAGATAAGTGATCTTAGTCATTCATACGACTAAGACTAAGATCAAGGTTGCATAGTCAAAGATTGCAGCGGTCAAAGCCGCAATCTTTGATTAGTCAACATTCACAGCTACACGCTACTTCGAGGTTTAATTTCGTAACTGTTACAAATAGACCGAAAATGGGTTCATATATGAACTAGTGTGATTTATATAATGAACTAGACATGCATCTATGAACCTATATAAATCACATATTAACTATTTTTAACCGATTCATATATATGAACTATACGTTCATTCATGAACCTGAGTAATTCATATATATGTTCAAATACGGACTTGTGTAATTCACTAACTATTTTTAACTGATTCATATATATATTATACGTTCATACATGAACCTGTGTAATTTATATAGACGTTCGTACATGAATATGTGTAATTCACATATTAACTATTTTTAAATGATTCATATATGAACTATACGTTCATACACGAACGTGTGTAATTCATATATTAAGTATTTTTAACTGATTCATATATGAGTTATACATGCATACATGAATGTGTGTAATTCACATATTAACTATTTTTAGGTGATTGATATATACGTTCATACATGAACCAGTGTAATTCATATATGAATCATGGAATTCATATATGAACATGTTTGTCGTTGTTAGGGTAAAAATCCACAATCGCATGACGACCGACTATAATCGTAAGACAAATGTTAGGACAATAGTCCTGTATTAAGATAAGGTCCTAAGATAAAACCTAAAAGAACAATCGAACTAAGATCATTAAATATCGAACATATACATCGAATAAGTCGAACGATGACTACAATATCGTACGACAATACTAACGAATAAACATGCGAAGTTTATATGTTTGATGCAGGCAAGTTGATTATCATATCTAACAATTGTCCACCTTTGAGGAAATCTGAAATTGAGTACTATGCCATGCTCGTTGAAGTCCATCATTACAACGAACAAGTCGTGAGTTATATATCGTTCGACAGCATCAAGATCGACCGTTACAAGCAAGATTCTCGCAGCAGTTACAATCTGGACATTAACTCTCAGCAATACCGTTGGACAGTTACTCTTCGAGCATTAATTGAAGACAATAACGTTGGACGGTTACGATTCAATCATTGATGAGCCACAATACCGTTAGACCGTTATTCTCAAGCTACTATATAAGAAGAGTCAAGCCAGCATTTCAACACACGAAGTCTACCCGAAGCTTATAAGTTCTATATTGGCTATTCTTTGATCATCAATTGTAATTTACATTCGATTTCATTGTTCTTTCACTTGTAATCGTACGACCAAAGCTGTATACTCGAAGGACATCACCCCTGCTTGGTGATATTAGTGCTCTGTCGACTTATCTCTTAGGTCGACCGCAGGTTTTTTCCTCCGTCGTGAGGTTTTTCCTGCGTCATCAAATCATTTGTCTCATTTTACATTTTCGCACTTATCATTGATTGTAATTTCTTTCTCTCGACGGTTAAGCCTCACACAATTTCTTACGACATCGAGTTGTGTAATTTTTTACATAAACAGTTTGGCGCCCACCGTGGGGCTCCGTTTTGAGAAAAATTTCATTCGGTGAAAAGTGCGCCTTAGTACTAACCTTTTCTTTGAGTTCTCTTTGAGCTACTTGCGCAGGATCATGGATAACGGATTTATAGCATCTCTACAACAACAATTGCAAAAAGCTAACAACGAAATTCAACGTCTTCGAGCTTTGCCAGGACCATCGATGTCCATTCCGATGTCTATTCCTCTTCCTTATCCTCCTCAACATTTGAGACCACCACTTCGACCACAGTTCAATACCTCAGTGCCTTTATCAACTATAAACCAGCAGTATAACAACGTACGACCTTCTATGCCTCAAGGTCCACCTTCGATGCCTCAAGGTCCACCTTCCATGCCTCAAGGCCCACCCGCATTCACGTTTGGACCTTTCAACAACATATCCCAACAAATTCCTATCCCTGGTCATATACCCACAGCTGCTAGTTCCACCGTTCATACGACAATACCACCCAGTACCGGAATCTCTTCTAGTTGTATTCCAACAATCCCAATAAACGTTGAAGA
Organism: Centaurea solstitialis; assembly: GCA_030169165.1. Classification (NCBI taxonomy): domain Eukaryota; kingdom Viridiplantae; phylum Streptophyta; class Magnoliopsida; order Asterales; family Asteraceae; genus Centaurea; species Centaurea solstitialis. The sequence continues at coordinate 69,451,332 of CM058043.1, forward strand.
TCCACTGAACGTACGACTGAAGTCCCTGGAAGAACAGAATCAAAAATTGTTCGCATTACTTACAAAGCTACCTGGAGCAGCAGTACCTGTCGAAGTCGAACCTAAAACTGGATTTCAGGCCTCACCGTTCGTTGATGAATTAGCTCTTGTTGACGTTCCCAAGAAATATACCATTCCAGCTTTTGCAACAAAATATTCTGGAATCACAGATTCGGTCGAACACGTCGCCCAGTATAAGCAACTCATGTGGACAGTTCCTATACCGGCGCAATATCAAGAAGTTTGCATGTGCAAAAGCTTTGGATCAACTTTAACAGGGGCAGCATTACAATGGCTTATCAACTTAAAGCCAAAAAGTATTGGATCATTTGCAGAATTGGTGAACCAATTCACTCGACAATTTGCTAGCAGTCGTAAGATGGAGAAGCAGACCAGCGACCTGTATTATATCGTACAGAAATCTGGAGAAACGATCCGCGACTACTTCAACAGATTCAACGCAGCAATGATTGAAATAAAGAATTGCGACGTGAAAACCGCAATCGAGGCATACAAGCGTGGATTAGAAGATTCCTCTGGATTATATCTAGAATTGACGAAATATCCGCCAGAAAACTTCGACGACGTACGAGCCAGAACACTAGCTTTCATGAGAATAGATGACGATGCTCTCTTTCGACGAAAACATTCTGCCGAAAAGAAACCTCTTGGTGCTCAAAAACATGACTTTAAGCACAAAAGAGTAAACAAGATTGGAAATTCTCGACATGAGTCAAAAGCACGACCAAGCAAAGGTACTGTTAAGATACGATATCCAGAGTTATCTACTTACAATTTTGCAGGTACATCGAAAGATTTGGTGGATTCGCTACGAAAGATTGATGCAAACGTACGATGGCCAAAGAAATCTGACAAACCAAGTAAAGACAAAGATCAGAACAGATGGTGCGATTTCCACGACGATCATGGCCATACGACGGATGAATGCATCAGTTTAAAAAAGGAGATTTCATATTTGAAATCTAAGGGGCATCTAAAAGGCCTCATCCCAGAGGAACAAGGACGACCAGCGTCACCGGTTCATACAAAAGTCGTAAACTGCATCACTGGAGGATCAGAAGTGTGCGGACTTACGTATTCGGCTGCCAAACGACATGCGCGAGATGGTCCAGACGAACATCCTATCCCCGGAGAAGCCAGATCAAAGACAGAAAAAGAACTCGATGCAATGGCAATCACGTTCGACCGAGACAATACACAGGGGGTCCATCATAAACATCATGACGCTCTAGTCATACAGTTGACAATCGGAAACTGTTCGACTAAGAGAATATTGATTGATGGAGGTAGTTCGGCTAACGTTATTTTTGCAGATACTCTTAAAGTCATGGGAATCGAACGATCAGAAATCGTACGACGAAGTACTACTCTGATTGGATTCAATGGAGACCCGATGAACACTCTCGGAGAAATCATCCTGCCTGTCTTCGCCAAAGGCATCAACAAACAAACAAAGTTCAATGTTGTGGATTGCCAATCAGCCTACAATGTTATTCTTGGAAGACCATGGATCCACGAGATGAAAGCAATTCCTTCGACATACCATCAGAAGATCAAATTTCCTTCTCCATGGGGAATTCGAGAAATTGCTAGTGAGAACAAAGTCGCACGAGAATGTTACAAGATTACGATGAAGACGAAGTCGCAGGACATCTAGCAATTACAGAGCCAGGATGAGAGGAAATCGAACGACGATCTTCGGCTAGAAGAAGTCGTCCTTGATCCTGAACATCCTGATCGAAAAGTCAACGTAGGAGCCTCGCTCCCCCCTGACATAAAAAGTACGATTATATCTTTTTTGCAGGAACACTCAGACTGTTTTGCATGGTCGCACGAAGATATGGTTGGAATAGATCCAAACATTATATCGCATAAGTTGAACGTGGATCCTACTTTCAAACCAATTAAGCAGAAGCGTCGCAAGTTTGCACCTGAACGAAATAAAGTAATCAATGATGAAGTCGACAACCTGCTGAAGACAGGAAAGATCCGAGAAGTCAAATATCCAGAATGGTTGGCTAACGTGGTCGTCGTACAAAAGAAGAACGGAAAATGGTGAGTCTGCATCGACTTCACTGATTTAAACAAAGCTTGTCCAAAAGATCCTTTCCCTTTACCTCATATCGATGCCATGGTCGACGCAACCGCAGGACATGAATTGTTAACATTCATGGACGCATATTCAGGATACAATCAAATCCTGATGCACACGGAGGATCAAGAAAAAACTGCATTCATGACAGACAAAGGCATATACTGTTATAAAGTTATGCCATTTGGTCTCAAGAATGCAGGATCGACATATCAAAGATTGGTCAATATGATGTTCAAGGAACATCTTGGTCGAACGATGGAAGTTTATATCGATGACATGCTTGTGAAATCAGAACGATCGATCGATCATGTCGCACATTTAAAGCAATCCTTCGACATCCTACGACAATACAAGATGAAGCTCAATCCAACAAAATGTTCCTTCGGAGTACGAGCAGGAAAATTCTTGGGGTACTTAGTGACGCAACGCGGAATCGAAGCAAGTCCGGAACTAGTTAAAGCTATCACCGAGATACAATCTCCAAGGAATGTCAAAGAAGTCCAGAAGTTAACAGGACGAGTGGCAGCTTTAACCCGATTTATTTCACGATCGTCGGACAAATGCCATTTGTTCTATAATGTCCTACGAAAAAATCAAGGCTTCTTGTGGACGGACGAACATGAGAAAGCTTTGCAAGAACTGAAGCAATATATGACATCACCTCCCCTGTTGACAAAACCAATTGAAGGTGAAAGCCTACAGTTATACTTGGCAGTGAGCAAAAATGCGACAAGTGCAGTACTCGTACGAGAGGAAGATCAGCAACAAAAACCAATTTATTATGTCAGCAAATCTTTCCTCGACGCAGAAACCAGGTACACATCAATGGAGAAATTACTATTAGGTCTTATGACGGCAGCAAAAAAGCTAAGGCATTACTTCGAGTCGCATCACATCATTGTTGTGAGCAATTATCCACTCAAGACGGTGCTTCGAAAACCAGAACTGACAGGACGATTAGCCAAGTGGAGCATTTATCTAAGTGGGTTTGACATTGAATTCAAACCCAAGACAGCAATTAAATCGCAAGTATTGGCAGATTTTGTGGCAGAATTTTCTCCAGGACTGGAACCCACGACGTGCGACGAAGTTGTGATGATTTCAGACAATAAACCTTGGATACTCTACGTTGATGGTTCCTCGAACGTACGAGGATGTGGGTTAGGAATTGTCTTAAAATCATCACAAGGGGGAAATATAGTATACTCCATACGATGCGAATTCAAAGCCACAAACAACGAAGCAGAATATGAAGCTTTGATCGCAGGACTAGATATTGCTCTTAGACTGGGGGCAAAACAATTGCACGTTCGAAGCGATTCTTTACTGGTCGTAAACCAAGTAAATGGAGATTTTCAAGCAAAAGACTCAAAAATGATGAGTTATCTCAAAGCCGTTAAAGATCGAATCGTACGATTTGAACAGTTCCTGATCGAGCAAATACCAAGAGATCTAAATATGCAAGCGGACGCACTGGCCAATTTGGGATCTGCATTTCACGATCCATTCATGGAAAATATCCCAGTACTTCATCTCGCAACACCAACAATCAAATCGAACGATGAAGTACAGATGAACGAAGAAATTTACAATTGGTCGCTCGACGTATGGAACTACTTAAAGCACGATCAACTTCCTGAAGATAAAATGGAAGCACGAAAGACAAGGTCGAAAGCTTCAAGATATACAATTTTTGAAGACCAACTTTATCGAAGATCCACGACAGGACTTCTTCTACGATGCATCACGAGTAAGGTACAAATCAATCAAATTCTCCAAGAAATGCACGACGGAGAATGTGGGAATCATACAGGGGGCAGAAGTCTTGCTAACCGAATCTCACGACAAGGTTACTATTGGCCTACTTTACGAGAGGATGCCATAACGTACGTCCAACGATGCGACGCATGTCAAAAACATTCGGGTATGATCCATCGACCATCTGAACCTTTACATTCTGTTCTAGTTCCATGGCCCTTCATGCGATGGGGAATGGACATCGTGGGAAAATTACCTCCAGCCCCTGGACAAAAAGTCTATCTACTCGTGCTCACCGATTACTTTTCGAAATGGATAGAAGCTGGTGCTTTCTCACAGGTCCGGATAAAGAAGTCATATCTTTTATTCAGAAAAATATCATTTATAGATTTGGAGTACCAGCTGAAATCATGTGCGACAACGGCTCACAATTTATAAGTGATAAAACTCGTACGTTCTGTGAAAAACGAGGAATCAAGTTAATCACTTCAACTCCGAGATATCCACAATCTAATGGATTAGCAGAGTCGAGCAACAAAGTCATCATCAATTCAATCCGAAAAAGGTTGAAAGGAGCAAAAGGAAAATGGGTAGAAGAATTGCCATCTGTCCTATGGGCAAATCGTACGACACCAAGAGCATCAACTGGACAAACTCCATATTCTCTGGTATATGGATGCGAAGCAGTCTTACCAATCGAAGCTCAAATACCAATTGCCAGAAGTCGTACATATGATCAAAACGCAATAAATCTATCTTACGAACTGGATGCTTTAGAAGAACTTCGAGAGAAAGCGCTACGAACGATGGCTGCACAGAAAGGAATTGTTGAAAGACACTTCAACAAAAAGGTAAAGGCCAAAATTTTTAAAGTTGGAGATTATGTCTTACGACATGTATTCCAAAACACACAAGAGCCAAACGCTGGAAAACTTTCCATCAAATGGGAAGGACCATACATAATTTCCAAAGTCATTGGAAACGGAGCATATAGACTTACGACTATGGAAGGTATGGAAATCCCACGAAGTTGGAACGCCCATCACCTCAAAAGGTACTATTTCTAAACTTATTTACATATGATTTATTCCTTGAACCGATTACTGACTTGAGCGTCGGAGCGCCGTTGGTCAAACCAACGGCCACCCCCTAGCAACCATGTTTGTTCGCAGGTATCGCACGATAAATCGCATGGATCGCACGATTAACGCAAGTATTGCACGACTTAAATGCATGCTTATCGCAGGAATCGCACGATAAAAATCGCATGGATCGCAAGAAAACCGCTATAACGCACGATTATGTCGCAAGAGCGCAAGTCAACTCGCCAGTCGCACGAATACTCTCATGAGTACAAAAGAAACGTTTCTATAATAAGTCTAAGGACTTTAAAACAAACGCATGCAAAAATAAAAGCTATAACGCACGATACAGGCTAAAACGCACGATACGAGCTAAAACGCATGATATAAGTTATAATAACACAACAGTGATAAGTTAAAACACACGTTATTTGAACGAAAAATTCTTTCATTAATATTTCTTGCCTAAAAACGGCAGAGTACAAAAAAAATTTTACGATTACAAAAGAAAAACTATTCTAAAGGAGCGACAGAGGAAGATGGATCTGCGACAGGGGCCTCTTCAGTCTCTTGAGGATGCGCAGGAACGGATCCAGAGGTTTCAGGAACCTCCTCCTCGACACCTGCACCCTTGACCTCAGCTACTGCTTCTTCGTCTAAGTTCTTCAGATCCTCCTCGTCGAGAAGGTCTTCAGAACCCATCACCTGAACAAAAGATGCCACCTCGTCCTTCGCCATCTGAGAAGTCACGGTCCCAGCAGCCACGCGTCGCATGACCGCAGTACGTGCGACCACACGGACTAAGGCGGCGTCATCTTCCAGTTCCTGGATCTTGGACGACAGCGCTTCTTCTTTCTCAGCTTTTTCCCGTCGCACGGCCAGCAGCTCCTTCTCCAGCTCCTTCGTATGATCCAAGGCCAACTTCAGCCGTTCTCGCTGTTGGACCTGAAACCTTTCGCTGAGTTCCAGCTTGGATTCCAAGTCCCCAATCTGGACCGACTTAGCATTAACCTCGTCGGTCAGTTGGGCCAGCTTCTTTTTGGCCTTGTCGGCCTCCTTCTTGGCCAACTTAGCGTCGTTCTGGTTCGAAGCTAATTCCTCTTTGATCTTAGCCATCCGTGTATGGAGGCTAAGACTAGTTTGGAGAGCCTATATAAAGAAAAAAGAAAAGATTAGAAGTTGTACAAGTAAAATGAAAGCAAAAAACGTACGACAAGGACTTACCAGAAAGGAGATACCCGCGATGGAGGCATCTAGGTCTTCGATGTCGGCCTCCTCCATGCGCGCCTTCTGAGCAGGGACGTGAAACTGCTCAAGGACTGGGAAAGTGGCCGTCGTCCTAATCACATCATCCACCATGAAGTCAGAGGGTATCTGGATTGTCATGGTCGTAAGACCAGATCCCTCTTTCTCCTTCCCCTTGTCGGCCTTCGACGCACCCGCTCCCTTCGCAGGAGGAGCGAAATTAAGAGGAACAGCCTCTATCCCACCTTCAGCCTTGCGTGCGGCATCCTTAGGTGGGGTGTCCACAGAAACGTACGACGACCTCGTACGTTTAGCCATCAGCCCCTCTTGGGTAGCAGCCTTCCTCTTGGCTGCACGAGCAGCCGCTTCCATCGTCGATGCCTTCTTAGAAGCTGAGCCTACATAAAAAGGAAAGTTAGAATCAGAAGAAAACTACTACAAACGAAAATATTAAACGTACGATATCTACCTTCCATATCTGTTTCCTCGATTATTTGCACTTCAGGCTCGACGTCGCTCTCGTCACCCCCTCTTGACGTTCGATACTTGCGATCGGTCACGCTATAGCTCAAGAAACGTTCGATCGCCTCGGTGGTCTCCTCAAACGAGAAGTCGATTGCTGACAAGAGGAAAACAAGGAGTTAGTAACAAAACTAATTTAAAATAAATTAAAGAAAATAAAGGCAAGTCGTATTACCGCCTTTGTTCCACTCAGGAACGACCCAAGATTCCTCGCCTACGACCGAGGACGTTTGGACAAAGACGTATCTCGCCTTCCATCCTCGATCGTTTACTTGGGTACCATGGACCAACATGGCATCGCTTCTCCCCCTTGGAAACAACCCAAAACGGTTGTAGGGAGAACGGATCACATTGTACGCCGAGAGGAGATCATCGACTGAGAACGGTGGACGATCCCAATTTTTGGTCACTCGTTCGATCACATGAACGACACGCCAAAACTGGGGCATCAACTGTCCCGGAGACACGTCAAAGCGAGTCATAAACGCCCTTGCCAAGGGAGAGTATGGCCATCGAAATCCGACCTTAAACGGATACTCGAAAAGAGCGAAAAAGCCCTTCGGAGCATCCGCCGGACGGATCTCTCCGGTCACCCTCACCAGCGCATTCTCAGGAAGTCCTGCCAGTTCCCTCAACTCTCCTACTTCTAGACTTTCTGTAATAGAACTCCTAACTTCGCTCGACATAATGAACTCTGATCGACTCAAACTATTTCTCAATCGAGTGAACCTAAGATTATCTAAACCTCTATTGCTCTTATGTGCTATCGATTTCAGACGCATGAAACAGAGAAGAAGGAGTACCTTATAAAGCCTAGTCGCACGAAATCTTTGCCGAAAGTAGTCGGATTACGATCTCTCAAATTAATTCAGAAGTTAAGAAGATTTGTAAAATCTTTTCTAATTATCAAACGCCTTATTTATAGTAACTAAATCATATGAGTCATCAAAGATAATCGTGCCACGCGTCATCAACTAGCCGTTAGAAGACACGCGTCCAAAGTAACGGCTAGATAACGGTTATATTATCAACGTTTATTCGACCGTTAAACAACGTATTTTTACTCTTTGACATGTGAAGCAAAGATTTAGACAAAATTAGAATTATTTTCTAAATCTTGGGGGCAAATTGTTAGGGTAAAAATCCACAATCGCACGACGACCGACTATAATCGTAAGACAAATGTTAGGACAATAGTCCTGTATTAAGATAAGGTCCTAAGATAAAACCTAAAAGAACAATCGAACTAAGATCATTAAATATCGAACATATACATCGAATAAGTCGAACGATGACTACAATATCGTACGACAATACTAACGAATAAACATGCGAAGTTTATATGTTTGATGCAGGCAAGTTGATTATCATATCTAACAATTGTCCACCTTTGAGGAAATCTGAAATTGAGTACTATGCCATGCTCGTTGAAGTCCATCATTACAACGAACAAGTCGTGAGTTATATATCGTTCGACAGCATCAAGATCGACCGTTACAAGCAAGATTCTCGCAGCAGTTACAATCTGGACATTAACTCTCAGCAATACCGTTGGACAGTTACTCTTCGAGCATTAATTGAAGACAATAACGTTGGACGGTTACGATTCAATCATTGATGAGCCACAATACCGTTAGACCGTTATTCTCAAGCTACTATATAAGAAGAGTCAAGCCAGCATTTCAACACACGAAGTCTACCCGAAGCTTATAAGTTCTATATTGGCTATTCTTTGATCATCAATTGTAATTTACATTCGATTTCATTGTTCTTTCACTTGTAATCGTACGACCAAAGCTGTATACTCGAAGGACATCACCCCTGCTTGGTGATATTAGTGCTCTGTCGACTTATCTCTTAGGTCGACCGCAGGTTTTTTCCTCCGTCGTGAGGTTTTTCCTGCGTCATCAAATCATTTGTCTCATTTTACATTTTCGCACTTATCATTGATTGTAATTTCTTTCTCTCGACGGTTAAGCCACACACAATTTCTTACGACATCGAGTTGTGTAATTTTTTACATAAACAGTCGTCTATTTGTAAAATTTACGAAAATACTCTTCCTTCTACTACAGCCTATGCGAGGAATTATTTGGTGCCTTGTGGTCAAATCTGTAATTTTTGACCAGATGAGCAGTGAATATTATTTCTCTACTTCTCACTTTTCTTCACACGTCTAAAATCAAATTTGACTAGTTAAAAATTATGGTTTTGAGTGGTCAGAAATTGCGGTTTAACCGGTCAAAATTACAGCTATGCCAAAAATAGAGGGATAGCTTCATAACTTTTAAAATATATAGTTGGAAAACATATTCATATATGAACTCGCATGATTCATATATGAACTATATATTCATATGTGAACCATTGTAATTCACATATTAACTATTTTTAACTGATTCATATATAAATTATTTTTATAACTGATTCATACATATGAATATAAATAATTCATACATGAATTATATATATTCATATGTGAATATGTGTAATTCATATGTTTACTATTTTTTTTTACTATGGATTCTATATTCATATGAGAATCTCTATAATTACATGTTATCTGTTTTTAACTAATTCACATATGAACCCTTATGATTCACATCAACAATATTAATTGATTTATATATATAGTAATTAACTAATTCACACATAAACTCGTGAGTTTATGTAAAAACCAATTCACACGTGAACCCGCAAATTTATATTTGAACTAATTAAATAGTTCATACATGACTAATTAACGGGTTAAAATATAATTTGATCTATTCATACAATAGAAAATATTTTCAATGCACTCACTTTTTTTTGTTGAAATGACTACCCAGAAAAATAAACGGTTCGGCATAAGTGGTGTTAAATTGGAGTTTAACATAAGCTCGAATTGTTATTTTATTCTATTGGGGGTCGTTTATTTGAACACTTACCCAGTAAGTGCTTTAAATTGAACATTTTCACTACCATATTGGACAATATTTTAGTTTCTCAAAAGGTATCATACGCAACAATTTACCTAGTAAGCTCTTATCGGGTAAGAGTTGTCGATCTCACTTACCGGGTAGGACTCTCGGTTCATGCTATCACTCTTACCGATTCATGTTATCGCTCTTACCGGGTAAGATTCTAATCATTTTCACGTTCGTCTCGTAAGGTAAATTGACGCAGTAAGCAATCAGTAAACGACCTTATTTTTCTTTTTTTATTTATTTAAGATTTATCATATTTCATATTATTTACCTAGATTCAGACACTACAACAATTTCTAGATTAGTCACATATTTCCTCCAATCAAATCTATATATAATAAAAGAGTAACTGGTTTGACACATGTCGCGCTCTGAGTAACTCATTGACACATGTCGCGCTCTGAGTAACTCATTGACACATGTCGCGCTCTGGTGAGCCATTGCCACATCATATGCATATGTGTCATGTGTCATATGTTGACACGTGGCACTGATTCAAAATTTAAAATTATTCAAAATTAATTCAAAATTATCTATTAAATATAACAAACTTTATCTCTATCTATTGGTATGAAGTCATCTATATCTCTATCTCTCTCCCTAAATTCAACAAAAATCGTATAAACCTTACCTTTTCCATTTTAATTTTTCAAGTTCCTCCATTACTCTTTTTGCAAACGTCTTAGGTAAGTTCGTCAACCATTTTTTGGAAGAACATTCATGCATAATTTTTTTTATTATTTGTTTTTTGCAATTATTTGAAGAATGGTAAGAAAATTTGTGTCATTGTTTTCTTATGATGAACTAAATCATATGGTTTGATTTTCTCCTGATTTTTTTTTAGTTTTTTGATCTACATCTATAAAACCATAACTAAGTTTTATTCTCCACATTATATAATAATTTATATTTGTATTCATGTAACTAATTGATAAACGTCATCAAATAGAAAATAAATATTTCATTTTAAATATAATGAAGATAATCATTGAGTTTTAATATAATAGTTAATTAATATTTTTATAACAAATTATTGTTAAACGTATCCATTATTATATTTCAATCCAAATACACTTTTGTATGTATACATTTCTCTTTATATGTGAAAGTATATTAACGTCATTTTAAAGTCAAAGATAGTTTATAGTTTGATCTATAAAATGTCTTTGTTATATTTTCGTTGTTGATAATTTGATATCAATTAAATTAAATTAAAAATAAATAAAGTTTGTATTTTTTTTTAATATAATTAATGTATTTGATAGAAGATAATATTGATGTTAAAAGATCAATAACACAACAATTATATTTGTAATATAAGGTTTTTGGCATGACTTAATTTCTTGAAATTATCCCGTGTATTACACGGGATTAAAACTAGTAATATTTATATATCAAGTTATAAATGCAAAACCCCCCACAATCCCCACTAGCCCCCCTAAACTAGTCTTTGTCGAACCAATCCCCAAATGATCATCACTATTTAACCACTCACCGACAATCTCTCTTGCTTCATAATAACTCTAACGAACGTACTAAAATCAAAATTTAAATCACAATTTACATCAACGTTTGACATTAGTTAGAAGGAAATGATTCTTTAAACATTTATATTTGCAAGTTTCATAGCAAACAAACAAACTGTTAATATGTAAAAATCAACAAAATGTGGGGATTACAGATTCTATGCAATACCTATAGTTGGTTTGTAGTGAAGTAATAAGTGTATCAATTTGGGGTCACGTGAGAAAAATACCCTTAGATAACGTTTGTTCACTGGAATCAGAGGAAATTGGAATCCAATTCGAGAGATTCCATTTACAGGATGGAATTGGAACCCTTTGCATCTAAATTTTCCTTCATTTGAGGGAATTCAGATTTTTTCCCTCTCCCTGAATTTATTAGATTCCTTCCAACCACTAGACCTCTCCTTCACCCGATGTGTATTAATCAGGTCAACCAGATCAATTTTCGGGTTCATCGGTTCAAAAAAAATAAACTTCACTCGAAACTCGAACCTATTAAGCTTCGGGTTATAGGGTCGGTTTACATTTGAACCCAGATAACCCAACCGACCAAATTCAAGTTCTGGTTAATCATGTATTGTTATTCGGGTTTGGGGTGGATTGTTCGAGTTACCAATTTATAATTATATTATTTGGTTTAGGTGGTGAGTATAAAAAAATTCAGCATGGTTCGACCCAAAACCTAAACCAAATTCAACTTGGTTACCAGGTATAATTTTATAACCTCAAAACCGATTTAACGCTACCCAAGTGATCCGAAACTCGAAAAACCCGACCGAAAAACACCCATAGGTGGTTGTGCGGTGGTGGAACTACATTCAAATTCCAATTCATAATGACACAACCAAACACAAAAGGCAAGGAGTTGGACTCAAATTCCAATTCCTTCACAGATTCAAATTCTATTGGAAAACATTCTGTGAACCAAACGCCCCCTTATATTATATGAATACTACGTTATATTTAGTGATGCTAGTGAAGAAGAGATCTTTACCAATTTCCTTTAAAGGCAGACACCTTCATGCAATATAAAGGTACCTTCACATATATTGTATGAAGGTTACATTTCTCACACTTATCACAAAAAATCACATTGTACCACGGGTAGAATTAAGTCTGAAGGTTACATTTCTCACACTTGTCACAAAAATCACATTGTACCACGGGTAGAATTAAGTCTGAAGGTTACATTTCTCAAACTTGTCACAAAAAATCACATTGTACAACGGGTAGAATTAAGTCGCTTTTTAATTTCTCTCGACTTTTAAGAAAAAAAATACAACTTTGGTCAACAGGAAAGCATCCATTAGTAGTGTTTGTACAGAATGTTAAAGCCCAAAATTGGAATTTTATTTCATAATGGAATTACAAAAAAGTAAAGGAAGCATATGTAGATGCTCTTGAATTAAGAAAACATACACTTTTTCTACCACCTGAAACAAAATATATGTCTATACATGATGTGGATATCATGAGTGCAGCAGCTGTATGATTATTAATTTACCTTTGCTTCTGAATCCTACTCATGGTTTTGGACTATCTAATTCTTGAGCACTCTTTACAAGCATCATATCATAATTGATAGAAGCCAGCTGAGACAAGTTCTGCAAAACAAACATTAAAGGAAACTGAACACAACATGCCTATTGCTTGCTTGGAGAATGTGAAACCAATATATTCATTAATTACTAATAACATATTAGATATTAATGAATATTTAGATATGTTTATCATGAATAATTTATGAAATACTTGGTTCTCAAGGTTCGGGTTGCGAGTCTAACAAAAGACCAATATGTGTATCACGTAAAGTGTTACCTTAAACGAAAAATTACTGAATGAGTAATTATTCCCATTGAAAGCTGAAGTACCAAATTCGGCCAGATTACCACATTCATCACCCTGCTTAAACAACCACAGGATTAGAGATGAAAAACAATTTCAGGTAAGGAAAATCAACAGAAAAATAACAGGTCCAACCCGTTCTAAAGTTTAGTTGTTTAAACTTTCAAAAAAAAATTAAGGGGGAAATTTGTTGCCAAAAGAAAGTTACTTTTCGCTTGTTGCAAAGAAGAAAAACTAAGTGGAGCCTACCTGGATTTCTTTGACCACAACTTGGCAAATAAGGAATTTAAAATGAAACAAATGTTGGTGACACTGCAACAAACTTGAGTTTATAGAACGCTTAGTGTCCTAATAGAGTGTTTTATAGGACCAAATAAAAAACGTTCTATCTAAAAGTGTTACAATAAGTTTATAGGACGCAAGTCTGTGATTATCTACATATGTTCAGTAAGACATCAATAAGATGAGATGGTAACAAATATCATATAAAAGGATCACCGTACCTCTTCATCTAACATGTTAACGTATGAACTATCACCACATGTGCTGCCTGTATCAGACATATCATCAGAGTCTTCCTCGACTTGCTCATCTTCGGGATTCCAAACATACCGGCTCATAAAATAACTGGTGTCATGTGCTTCGGCAGATGGTATGAATGTAGCCTGCAGGAATGAACTCTTATGGTAGTTGCTAAATATAAACAAGTTATTCATTCAGAGAAAAGTACAGTCCCAGCTTAACTCTAAAAGGCCTACACTTTAGTGAACTAAATAGAAGATCAAAGGAGTTATTCTTTCAGAAAAGTATTCACATGAAAGATCAAATTACCTTCTGCCTTGCAAGTGTATCCCAGTGAATATTCCTAAAGAAATGGTGTGCCTTTACCTGTTTATAGTAAATACAATGATTTATGTTCCTTAGCCTTTTCTGTTGAATGTATTATCATAATTGGAGAAAATTTTACCTCTCCAGCCCCCCTTACACCAAGGCGTTGAACTGGATTTTCAGTCAGCAACCTGAAATAAAACAAACGGGTAATGTTTTGAGAAGAAGAAAAACCCTTCACTATTTCGGTCAAAATCCTGAATAGTTATACTACCATTCTACCTCTCTATCTACAGATAAACAATCTATTTTTCTTGCAAAAGAATACATATTTAAATTCTAAAACTTACTTGTTAATCAGATCATATGCTTCATGGCTCATCTCGTCTGGAACCTTGGGCCATGGTATGTCTCTGTTCATAATATTGGCAAAAACTTGCTGCACCAGTACAAGAAAATTAGTATCAATTTGTATACCCCTACATATGCACATGTATCATAGATTATTGTCTCGATACCCTTTTCAGTATCTAGTATCTCTTATTCATACTTTCAAGTATAGCGAAACCAACAAAAGGTATGAACTATTTATGGACAAACTTGTTTGTAAGGTATTGCAGGGTGGACAAGATGTTATTAGTAACCTAGAGTATCATAAAGCGAATCCAATGCCATTGATGAATACCGGATTAAGGCCAAAAAGCAATGCTTTAAAATTTCACAGATACTTTTTGTTGTTTGGTTGGTACTTAATGAACCAAAAAGTTTGATATCAAAAATTGCAACAAAGTCAGCAGAATTTATTTTTAGAGAGCATGCCTCTGGAGATTCTGCATTAAATGGTGGAATCCCTACAAGTAGCTCAAAAAGAATAACACCAACAGACCACCAATCAGCTGTTGCACCTACAAGAAGGAAGTGTTCCAATATAAGTATGCAACAGATAGACCTAAAATAAAGGCTGAAATTGTAAATTGTTCGCCAATGTAAAGTTCCAACCATGTCCCACGCCGAGAAGTATCTCAGGAGCCAGATAGTCAGGGGTTCCAACAACTGCCTGACATTGTTCTCCACTCAATGATGAACTTGGTTCTGTTGTAACTTCATCATCTGTGTAAATAGAGATCCTGCTATCCGATGTACCTGATAAGTCCTCTGTGAGACCCACCTTGGATAGCCCAAAATCTGTCAACTATAAAAATGACATAAGACTGTGAGACCAGTAACGGTTTCAAGTGAGACACCACAAAAGCAAAACTTCACAGTTGAATTAAGTTACAATAGACTTGGTACATAGTGGCATTAAAAATAACTAAATGCATCACTGCCGTCAAATTAAGTTACAATATATCATAACTTCTAAAAACAATAGAAAACATATTGTTTTGCTCTGTAGGAGTAACGTTTACGAAAAATTCATGACACTAAGTATACATCCAAAAAGGCATTCACTTTGAAAAGGAACGAAAAGAAAAAGTAACTGTTTGATAAAGAAGTAATGTCATTATGTGATTGAAATCATAAAAGAGCGTAGAATCTTGACCTTGATGTGGCCATCTGGACCAATAAGCAAGTTGTCTGGCTTCAAGTCTCTATGAATAATATTCAAAGAATGTAAATACTCCAAAGCAAGAACCTAAAAATAATCAATTAGAATACATAGCATTACTTAGATGTTTGCTAGCATGAACTGAGAGAAAAGAAAAGAAAAAAACTTACAAGTTCTGCAATATAGACACGTGCCATGTCCTCTTCTAAGCAACCTAGACCTCTCATCAAAGAGAAAAGATCTCCTCCATTTAGAAACTCCATCACCAGATATAGGTTTTCTTTGCATGTGAATGAGTAGAAAAATCGAACCTGCTCATGTCAGAAGCCAAACAACTTAATGAAGTTACAGTATAGGCAAGTCTAGCTTGAACGAAACTTTATGCCTTTCTCACCACAAACGGATTGCGAACTGAGATCAGGATATCACGCTCGGCCAAAATGCTTTCAACTGCATTTTTACGAATCATATCAGCCTTCTTCAAAACCTGCAATACTTTTTCCGGAATAAGTTATTTTAGCTGTTAGTAGCAAAACATGTGATCTGTATGAAAGCTATGGAATGAATGAGATGCCTGTAGTAAAAAAAAAACAGGGACTAAAAAGTCACACAACATGTTTCACCAACAAAATCAATAATGCGGTGTCAATAACGAATTGACTAAAGCAGTTAAGTGATAGCTTGGTATGTAGGGAAGGTATCAAACACACCCAAGGGTATTCTTGTAGAAAATTCTCATGGGAAAAAGAGTGAAGAAGACAATAGAACCACATATGGAAATTGTAAATATGGGTTAACGTAATAAACAACTCTCATTGAATCAGATTACTCAAAGTGTAGTGAAAAGGACACCACAATTCAATAGCAACAAGATGCTTAAAGAACAACTGAACCAAATATAAACACACGTCATATGTGTGACATGGTTACGAAGGGTGAGAAAGAAACTAAAACAAAGTCTACAATGAAAGTTTACAAACACACACACACATACACATATATATCCATCCAGCAGCAGGAATAGAGGGTCTATATTCAACAAACAAGCACAATCATTATTTTTGTCACTGAATCAGCAAGGGGAATGAAGAAGCCACTAAGGAAAATGGGGAAGGACAAGGTCACAGGCCCATACCAAATCCCTATTAAAGTGTGAATGTGCTCGGGGAGGAAGGTGCACAATGGTTGGCGGAGCTCTTTAACCTCGTCTTCAAGACTGCCAAGATGTGAGAAAAGTGAAAACTTAGTGTGGTGGCACTATTATATAAGAACAAAGTGGTGCACAGAATTGCAAAAACTAGTGCAGTATAAACCACTGAACTAAACCATGAAGGCCAGTGATAGGGACGTGATTTGGAGTAGCCTAGAGGAGAGAGGGGTACCATGAAGGTATGTCAGGCAACTCAGGATATGTATGAGCGAACATTGACCTGTGTTAGAACAACATGTGTCACGTAGTATTTTCTGGTGAAGATAAGACTACACCAAAGATTGACACTAAGCCTATTTCTCTCTGCCTTGATTTTGGATGAGATTTCATGAGAGATTCAAAGGTGTATCATGTGGTGTACGTTATTTGCCGAAAATATTAACTTGGTAGCGAAAGCGAAGGTTTGTGCATTGTCGGTGAAGACTGGATATCTTTGTGCAATTTCAAGAGGTCATCTGATGAGGGTAGAAGTTAGTATAGAGAGCAAGGGGTACGTCAAAAGATCGGTTTCAAGTATCTAGGATCTACAAGTTAGCGATCTTCATAGAAATGGCCTCTCTAGTCCTCTAGGTAGAGGTAAAGTTTGTGTACATCACACCCCCTGCCCTACCCGCGTGGGATTCACTGGTTCATTTGATATGGGTGGAACTACCCCTTATGCTTATAACGCCATTACTCATTCTAATATTTTTTTTTCTTTCATGTTGCTTACTATGTGCGCTTGCTCTACTTTTCCAATCTTTCTTCATTTCCCAAGTTTTTCTCAAGCTCTTACCCTTCGGGTTGCAAGACTGCCAAAATATCTTCCCAAAAGCATCCTCTTTACTCATTCCCAATACCTTTTTCTGCATAACTTTTTGGCAAGCCTGGGATCTTCAGAAAAGCATCCTCTTTGGGATCTTCACGAAAGCATCCTCTTTACTCACTGGGATAGAGGAAAGGTCTATGTACATATTAGCCTCCTCAGACACTACTCTATGTAAGATTTATTGGGCTTGTTTGGTTTAGTTTGGTTTGGTATATCCATCCACCGACACAACATTGTTCATCATATCATTTAAGTTTTTTTACGTATGCTTGAGTTGTAAGGAGTGACATTGACAGCAATAAAAAGCTGCTTCACATATAAAAAATATTACTTTAAAGGATGTACTTGACGTTCATGAAAACTTATTTCTTGTCTTGGGTGAGACAGGACAGGGACTCAACTCCTGTGTAATAAATTCAAAAAAATAAAATAATCTTCCCTTATAAATGTTAGTTTGATGAAATTTGATGATCACTCAATATCTAGGACACCAAACTATATGAACAGAAGTTTATGGTACTTCAGTACTCCAATCCGTAACCTATTTAAGTGGAATTGTCTTAAAAAGTCATGGACATGCTTGTGAGTATTGTGTTAAATTACTTAACTCATCACTGATGCAATTGCGAATTTAGAATACAGGACATCAAGACCAAGTAACAAACAGCTTATGATCTGAAAACAACTCACTAGATGCATTGAGATTACTTCAGAATGTATGAAGCCCTTACCTTTATGGCAAATACATCACCTGTTGCCCTTTTCCTGGCCAGAAAAACTCGCCCAAATGCACCTCTGCTGATTGGCTTTATTATTTCAAAATCTTCAATAGATGTCCTATCTTTAGAGTATGAATTGACAGGACTGGCACGCAGGCTACGAACTGTCTCATCCTCTACTGAACTATCTTCAGTGGCCACGTTACTTTTTGATTCTATCTTATCATCTTCTATCTGTCCAACGAGAAGTACATATTTTTCCCTGTATTTTGTGACGAAAAAAAATATCAGTAACCTTGGAATATGAGCATATCAACAATTGAAGTAAAACAACGGAGTTCATCCCAATCGTCTACTGCAAAATAATAGTCCTCCGTTCCAAATTTAGTGATACATTTTGACTTTGAAGTTCAATACCGAGATTTCAAAATCACCTGAGTTTATTTGCCTTCTATAATTATACTATTATAAACAATCTAGATAATTCAGTATCAAGTTCCAGAGTCAAATAAATTCCTATTGATTATCAAATTGAAGAATTTGGAAACTTGATATCTACAAATCAGAGTGCACCTCAAAATTTTGGAACAGACCAGTTATTTGCATAAGTTCAAGTTTTATGATTAAATTACTCACTGTAATAGTCTCTCTATACGTCTACCAAATGTTTCGACAACAAGGGCATCCACCTTTCTGTCCTGGATAGCATATTTGAGATCTTGTAAACGCTCAAGCATGGCCTCCAGTGCACTGCAGTCATTAGTGTTGATACTTTCCACAGATCGAGCAATTTCCAGTAGTTTATGTATCTGCCATTTGATGAATGTTTTCAGCATCTTAGAACCATTATACAATAATGTCAAAATTAATATAGAAAGTGGTGCATGAAGAAAAAGGGGCTCACACATGTGTATGTATGTCTATGTGTGTGAATGTGTATATCTATGTATGTGTATATATGCGTGTAACTGCAACTGTGGAGACACATAGGTAATTAAAAAAATAAATTAGTGCATTTCAGTCACTTCAAACACCAGTTAATGAGTATAGAGCTACTTATTCCACAAACATGATTTGTTGACGTCTTTTATACAACAAAAACAAATATATTCTTTTCACAATATACTAAGATACTTGGCAGAGTGAGGGAATATAAATCTGAGTGTACAACAGATTGTGTCCCAATGTTATAGCAAAATGCATTCAAATTACCTCGCCTCCTTTGTAAAACCGATGCAGAATAACTCATAGGCGAGTTCAAGGCTTGTGTATGCTTGTAAGATTATAAAACAAACAATTTACCATGCGTTTACTGGTGTTTACTTATTGTGATTTATTATCGTCACATAAAAGAAAAATAACAACTGAAAAATTGATACGTGGAACCGAATATGCAGACAAGGAAATAGAAAACGTTGTTACCAAATACTATATGAAGTATCTTCCCTGAATATGGAAAAGCAAGGACTAATGTGTGACGAAAAGCAATGTGTAATAGGCAAACGTTTCCAGTGTACTCATGCCACTCATGAGAAAATACCTATGGGGACAGGTCTGGAAAAAGTGACATCACTGAGAGCGTCTCCAATGCAAGGTTTTTATGAGCAAAAAGTGAAGTGGCTTGTAGGAACTACCATTGTGTTGAGTTCTTATAAGAACTCCATCTTCTTTAGGTTCTTAAAATAAAAACCTTGGTTATTACCTTGATGTTGGTGTGAAGTGACATATTTGCTAGTTTTTTATTACTTTCTTGACTTTACAATTATTATTTTAAACAAACTTTGCCCCCACCCATTACCAACTGAACTAAACACCATTGGCGACTTTATAAATATTATTAGTGTTGAAAGAATCAATGGGATCCACAAAAAGGAGGTTCTTATAAGAACTACCATTGTGGACTTTTAAGAGAGTTCTTAATTTGATGAGTTTGAGAGGAGATCGCAACGGAAAGTGTAAAAAAGTATGTTCTTTTAACAACCTACATTGGAGATGCTCTGAAGTGATTTGACACATGAAAGTTAATTGCAGATAACAGTGAACACTGAAAAGGGATCTGCTTCTTCAAACCCACTGGCATGAAAATCTCCGATCTCCACGGAGCTATGAATATTAAAATTGATGGAGATTGATCACTACCTGCTGCCAGTTTTCATGCTCAGATGTAGTCTTCCTTTCACTCAGGAATAGTTCAATCTGGTTCGTTCTTGGTGTCAGTAAAGGTGATCTAGGAGTCAAGCTTCCACCTGATGAGGCTTTGTGGCATGTAACAGGTGTCAAAGTTCCACGTGTTTCGCTAGAGAAGTCAGGCGAACTGTGCAGGTTGTCCATCACATAAGTCGTGCCAGCTTCATGGACACATTCTAGTATCTCTTCAGAGCATTCTTCAGAGCATTGCCGAGACAAACGGTGGTTTTTAGGTGATGATTCGTCAGAATCTTCTGGTGTACTGGATGAAGATATTCTCCCAACCTCTGGATTTCCAATAGCAAATGCACTCTTGGGTGTCCATGATTCAATGATCCTTTCAAGAGTTTCTGCAACTCTATAGAGTCTTTCATTGACGGTTAAACCTTTCAGATCACATCTATCAGCAATGGTACATATTCTAGAGTGCTCTTCCACATGTACAGTGGGAATTTCAACTTCACATATACGACAGATCAATGAACTCTCATAAGCTACATGAAGTTGACCTCCTGAATCCCCAGATGTAACTCTTCTTAAATTTGACGGTGAATCTAAGTCCTCAGGAGGGCAGACTGGTGTTTCTATATTATAAACATGATCATCTTTAGGTTCTAATTGGTCAGAGACATTCTCTCTTGGGGTGTCAACTTCATCATGGCCTTTGAGGCTCTTCTCTGCTGAAGATGAAAATTTATTCCAAGATGACAACCTGTAGCTACTAGTTGATGAAGCAACACTTTTTGCGGTACTAACCTCCACACTGTCAATTCCTCCATCTATACTTATTTTTGCTTTATCTTGTTCCTGATTCCCTCCATGGTCCTGGTCAATTGGTGTTTCAGTTACTTCAGTTTCTCCTAATGAGCTAGTGAAGTTTTGGTATGTAGATTCTATAACATTCTGATAGACACCAAGGTCGCTGAGCTGGTGAAGACCCAAGATGTGGT
Organism: Centaurea solstitialis; assembly: GCA_030169165.1. Classification (NCBI taxonomy): domain Eukaryota; kingdom Viridiplantae; phylum Streptophyta; class Magnoliopsida; order Asterales; family Asteraceae; genus Centaurea; species Centaurea solstitialis. The sequence goes on from CM058043.1 coordinate 69,472,682, forward strand.
GACCACCTTCTTCATAACCACACTCCTTGTGGAACTGCACAAGCCGGGTGCATCGAGTAAGTATAAATAAGAGTCGTGTGTGGACTTGTTTGAGGATACCCGGAGGTAAATCCTGGCGGCGATCATCTAGGATTTGAACAAAGTTTTCACATTTCAACCAAAATTCATTGGACGTCATTCTTGCACACTTCCTTGCTATAATTAACAAGTCCTCCAAATTTTCTTGCCATTCTGGGTGAGATACTGATGTTTCTTCAAGTATGCCCACCAAATCCGCAGCAAAGATACCCAGATCAGCATTGACTTCATCTTTTAATTTATCAAACTTTCCCCTGAGCCTTACCATGATTTCCTGAACTTGATACATATTGCAATGGCATAGAGCAAACAGGTTAAGGGTGAACCAAGTATGTGAACTGTAGAAGAACAAGAACTACCCGAACAAGGAGATACCTCCATACGCCCAAACCCACGAGATTTCCAGAAAGGTAGAGGCCGTACTCCTTTAGCATTGAACTCATGAGGGAAACCCTTGATATCCTTGGCTCTCTTTTTCCGACCACTTGTAGCACGCATTATAGCCTGAAACCTTGGAGATTGCAATTCCTTAGAAATAGCCGCATTACCCTGCAATCAGTCACAATAAAATGAATCTGAGCCGCCTATTGCTTCAATGAAGTAGAAAGCTATGAAACATAAAACCAACACAAATCAAGCCTTTCAGCTTGAGCTGTATAACTATATCCAATAACACAGAACTTACCTCCAGTCCGCCAATTGGTGGTGGAAGGACTCGTAAGGATTTAGATTGACTCCATGATACCTTCTTGCCTAAAAAATAAGAAAAGATAATTAAACAAATCAAAATAGCATATCAAACTTCAACATTCCCTGCTGGCAAGAAGAGGCAAATATAAGACACTGAATTAAACCAAGGTACCAATTTATATAAATCATGAACCACTAGACAAAGGATTGAATAACTATATCTAGTTTCCACAGAAACTTCGGGATTAGATATAAACTTGGGTTATTTGTTTGTTAACACCCAAATATACTATATGGAGGTTGTTTCTACCGTTACTCTTTGTGCACAAACTTGATTATGCTTTACACTGAAGGTTGACTACTACTCTAAGAACCAACGTTGATGATATTATTCTATTTTTTTCTTGAAAGGGTGTCCATGGTTTTTCCCCGACTAATCCCGGCTAGGTTTACAAATCACGTCTAGCTCAGTTGGTAAGGACGGTAACATCCTGGGGGGACTGTTGAATGGTATCCCAGTCTACCAGGGTTCGATTCCAAGGGGAGTCAATTGAGGATGGGCTGGTCCAATCATAGACTCCCCCCCCCCCTAGCCCAGTGAAAGACTGTGGTTGGGCTCTAGGTCCAGCGGTGGATTAGTTGGCTGCCCTTGGATGCCCGATACCGCCGAGGAAACATGCGTGCGTGTGTATGTTCGTGGTAGCCGTTTGTTGGTTCGTTGTCGCTATGCCCTCCAAAAAAATCCCAACAAGGTTTACCGACAGCTAAAGCATGCTGCCCTAAGTTAATCCCTAGTGGCCTCAATCTGGATTCGTACCTGGGTAGAAGCGCTAACAAGCCACTTCCCCTACATGCCTTAACCAGTACGCCACAACCTTGTGGTTGCTATTATTCTATTTTGTTAGTTAAATACAAAGTCTCTTTATCTAAATCCCCAATTCAATGTAGACAATATCATATATAAAGAAATGGAATAGGTAACCTGGATCAATAGACCTAGAATGATGCCTTGTATGCATTTCTCCATGAGGAGGAGTTACAGTCTTATCTTTACTATAACAACCCAATTTCGAAGGGGTAATAGTGGTGGAAATGGCCCTAAGAGGTGAAGGAACAGAGCAAGTGCGAATATGATTAAGGCCAAGGGCGGAAGCATGGAGCATGTAATCCTCCTCCAGCTGCCGATCGTAGCTCGCGTCGTCTTTGCTATCTCCGTCGTCGTCTTCATCGTCGGTGGAGTCTCCGTCGTCATCGTCGTTTTCCGCCATTTCCGCCATACTCTGGCTCTGGCGAATCGGAATGGGAGGGATTTTCCTCAATTTGAGGATGGAATGGGAGGTTTGGCAATTCTGGTGAAGGTTTCTGTAGACATGATCGATGGATTCGTATTCGGATTCGGCGGAGGAAGGCGGTGGAATTGACATTACATATGGATGGATTCAATGATGATGATGATGATGTTCGTTTCAGGTGATCATCTCTCTAGATGATGATGATGATGATGATGATGATGGATTTCTAGGTTTTTGGATCAAAATTTGGTTGAATTTGGGGGAAATTTTGATATGGAAGAAGAACATAGAGAGAGAAATTCGCGGGAAAGGAAGAATGCAGACGAAACGCCAAAACAGAATCGTCTCATTCCAACCCAAAGTCGATTATGGTTTCCCCCCAACATCAAACAACAACTTTAATATTTTTGAGTAAATTACGGTTTTTCTCCTTATGGTTTGGTATTTGTAACGATTTTTGCTTCTACGGTTTAAAAATTGTTTTTTCCACCCTTGTAATCTGCATAACATTACATTTTTCATCTTTTATCCTAATAGAGTTTAAAAAGAATATTTAAATTAACGATAGTACGGTCTTTTTCACGTTTTTGTTTTAATTGAATTTTATAACGATTAAAATAAAAACAAAACCTAACCTAAGACACAAACCCTTACCTTGTGTTCTCGAGTTTTGTAAGAAACAAAAAGAAAGGAAAGAAAGGAGGAAGAAAAGAAAGGAATGGAAAAGAAAAGAAAAAAATAATTTTATTTGTGTTTTTGAGATTAGAAGGAAAGAAGGGAAAAGAAATGAAAAAAATAAATTTTCATGTTCTTGAGTAGGAGAGAAAGGGAAAAAAATGTGTTACTTTTACGGATATACCCTTATTTATTTTGTAGGAGAATGTAAGTTGTGGATATATGTGTAAATTTATAAATCTTTTTAATTTTTTTAATTTATTTTTTATTCTCTCCTTTCATTTCCTTCTTTTTCCTCCCACATTTGGAAGGAAAATTCACCTTATTTCTCCTCCCTTTCTCTTCCTTTCGCTCCTTAAAAAAACTCAAGAATACAACTTTTTTTTCTTTCTCTCCTACTTTCCTTCTCTTTCTCTCCCTTTCCTCCCTAAAAAAAAACTCGAGAACACAGCAGGGTCCACCCAAAAACACATTTTCTTCCCAAGTTTAATCATGACCCGCACCTAGGGGTCTAAGTGAGCCGAGCTATTCGTGAGCTATTCGGGATCGACTCGTTAAAAGCTTGATTCGAGCTCAAATTAAACGAGCTCGAGCCGAACTCGAGCTTCATTTTAAGCTCATTTAATAAACGAGCTCGAGCTCGAACTTTTATAATAAAGCTCGCAAGCTTAAACGAGCCTAAACGAGCTTTGGTTAATATATAACATAAATATAGACTATTTATTATTTAATAAAAAATTATATAATAAATAATAAATATATTAAAAACTACTTATTAAAAACATATTAAATATTGATTTATGAGTAAACGAGTCGAGCTCGAGCCGAGCCCGAGCTTGCAAAATTCTTAACGAGCTCGAGCTTGACAAATAAGGCTCGAAACGAGTCGGCTCGGCTCGTTTACACCCACACCCGCACTATTTTTCTTTCCCTCCTCCCATTTTTATGTTTTTAGGGGCGCTTGGTTTGAGGTATTGCAGGGTTATGAACGTGAATGATAATAAAAATAGTGGATTAACCAAGCAACATCAATAAAATGCTTATCTTCATTCTTATTCTCCTGCATTCTCATTTTCATTCTCATTCCCTAAAACGAACCAAACACCCCCTTAATTAAAGTTTTGGAACCTTTCTCTCTTGTAGGTATACAACATATTATGGCTATTGGATGATGTTCAACTTCAAACCTCTCTTATTAACACACGTTCCCATCAATCATTCAAAAAAGTTTATAAATTTTCATCATCATATTTTTCCTCCATGTTTTTTTAACGGCATGTTGGTGCAACGAAGTATCATTGTGCCACCATGGTATTAAGTCGCGATGGCCCGAGTTCGAAACCTCTTCAAGGAGAATAACCACCCACAGCCTAGCCATCCAGTTTCCATTTAAAGGGCTTCAAGGCATCAACTGGGATTCGAACCCGGCACCCGTTCAGGGAAAATCCTCTACAATGGACTCCAATAGGAGTCGAACTCCTAACCTTCATCATATGAAAACTATAACCCATGCATCAGACCAACTAAGCTGGCCATCATTTGCATTTTTTTCTCCTGTTTTAACCCATGTTCTTTAGATATGAATTATATGACCACCACCATCACTTTCGAGCTCCTCTCTCTTTCTATATATGTATATATACAATGTTCGAAAAAGCTCGCCGCAACGGCCGCCATGGCGCGCCGTGGCTTAAGGCTTGTGTCTCACGCCACGTTATGCCTGAGGCACGCCATGGGGTAATGCGCGGCTTTTGCAACACAATATTTTGATGTAACTTATCTTTTTAATGCCTTATTTGTTAGTTTATGATATATAACCTACTTTAAACTGTTTATTATAACTTATTCATTGAATAATTATAGGAAAATGCATGTTAATGTGTATAATATTATATATAATATAGAGATTTGCCGCCATAAGTCACGCCTTGAAAAACGCCGTGACCTCGCCGTGGCTTCCAAGGCTTGAGGCTTGGCCTTGCCGCCACGCCACGCCTCGCGCTATTTGGAACCTTGTATATATATATATATAGGGAAACCGTGCAAACCATCGATTTCATTGGTAAAAGTATATTATATAATTCTTTTTTTGATGAAATTGTTTTATATTTTGATGCTTTCATGTAAACTTGAAATTATTTCATGTATCTTTTTAATGAAATTATTTATATTTTTTATTTGATGTCTTGTTACTAATTACAAAAAAAAGTCCTACTTTTTAAAATAGTTACATACATTTAAGATTTTAAAACTATGACTTCACTTTTATATATTATTGATTCTTTATTACTTAATATCAAGGCATAAATAGTAAGTGTTATCTTACCTATAAAACAAAAATAAGATCTCTGGCTATAACTATCATAGGGTTTTGAATCTAAGATTGATGATTCTAAAAATAGTTTGTTCGAACCCTAAACGTGTAAAATAATGATGAAAAACATTAACATGAGGTATAACATGGAAACTCAACTGATTTATTTTGATTTAAATAGAGTGTTACTTCCACGGTTCTAAAATATACGCCTTGGCACCTAAGCGCCGCCTTGCCACACCATTAACCCCCTTGGCGTCAAGCTCGTAATGGCGCGCCATGGTTGTTCTAAATGTGCACTTTCAATTTTCTGAATCTGTATATTTCGAAACCTGATTAGATATTTGCCCATAAATATTGATTAGAATTTGGTTATTAGTATAGATTAGAATTTAGAAATTCTTTTGTTTATCATTTCATATAAATTTAAATTGTTAATAACTTAATTCAAGACACTGATATAAACACAGACACGTATATTCACACATATATTATATAAAGATTTGCCGTCTTAAGTCATGCTATGGAAAACGTCATGGCATCCCCGTAACAACTAAGGCTTGATGCTTGACATCACCGCCATGTACGCCTCACGTCATTTAGAACCTTGGTTACTCCATATACTCAACATTTTGCCCAACATAATTTCAATTTATATATTAAAGCTATATCATAGGATGTGTTTGATGGTAATGGATTGACAATGCTATGTAAAATTATATGGTAGATATTACTGATTGATTTTACATCTAAAATTAAAGAATTTCTAGTAAAATTATACTAAAAAAACATTTTTATATGAACTATTAATGTTTATTAAATTCAATGTTATTTACATGTTATATGCAACAAACAAACTTGGACATAGCTATAAGCTATTTACTTGCCAATCAAGGACGGATTTAGTTAAGGGCACACGGTGGCACGTGCCACCGTATTTTCTTGCGACATAGTGTAAAAAATATAGGATCGTGAGAAATGTCAACGTATTAATTATTGTGTGCCACCATATAAATTTTGAAACTGCAATAAAGGAACAAACTTTCCTTGGCTTAGTTGGTTAGTTCCTTCCCTTTCCTACTTGAGGTCCCAAGTTCAAATCTTGGTAGTATCACTTTTTTTAGTTTTTTTAGCTTTTAATGTTATAGTTAGAGAAAAGTTCAAAAAAAACCCCAACAAATTATGTTTAATGGTTAAGTCCTTAAACAATTTTTTTGAACAAAAAATCATTAAACTTTCTTATTTTGATTGAATAAGTCAATAAACTATTCTTTTGAATGAAAAAACCATTAATTATTTTCATTTTGATTAAATAAGTTTTTCAACTTTTTTCTCATAAAATTAATCGTCGAATTTTTAGAAATTTGCTACTTATATTGGTTAACCTAAACTAATATAGTTATATTTTACCTTTAAATCTTTTTTATTCAATTATAATTAAAAAAATTTATTAAAAAGGGGTAAATGACCAAATTTTGAAAGTTTAGTGGTTTTATTTATAGAAATGAAACTGTTCGAGAACTTTATCATTCAAAATAAGAATGTTTAATGGTTTTGTCATTCAAAATAATAATTCAGCGACTTCATCATTCGAAATAAGAAAATTTATTGGTTTTCTTGTTTTAAAAAATTATTTAGGGACTTAACCATTCGAAATGTGATAGTTTGTTGGGCTTTTTGAACTTTTATCTTATATCTATTATGTTTCTAAAAAATTTGTAATAACAAGACTGGTACGTGAGACCTTTTATTTAAAAACAAGGAACCAACCACTAAGCTAATATTGACTTTATAAAAAATCTCCCTATATATGTTTTTTTATAGTTAAATGGTGCCACCGTCTGAAAATTTTTCTAGCTCCGTCCCTGTTGCCAATAATTCATCAGGAAAAAAGGACTGGGTTCTCCTAGGGACCAAATATGATAGCAAGTAGCAAAATTTTCTTATTAATTGCGTTATCCTACAGTATTTGATTGTATTATTTATTGTATAAAATCTATTTGAGATGTACACTTACATTTATTTGCTATAAGTGTTTGATAATTTGAATTCTATTTCAGGTTCTAGATCTTCTAAATTTTGGACCATCTTTTACAAAATTTAGATCATTTTGGGAAATGAAACTTGGAAAGGTGTTGTTCAATAAAAAAAAGGTATACATTTTTTAAAAGAAGAAAATTTCCTCAACTTCGCAGGTTTCATTAGAACTAAGAATATTGAAATCAAAACATGAGTCGCTCATTACACAAATGACAAAAAAAAGTATAAGAAGTTGACTACAATAGATAACTTAGTAGAGAATGATTCATCCTCTTGTAAAGTCATCAACAACCTCATCCACGATTATTTTCTTTAGTATCGACAGTTTTCTGCCTTACCCATTCTTCAATCGATTAACTTAATTGTTAAATTGATCGATAGAAGAACGAAGAAGACAAAAACCCGTCAGTATTGAAGAAATCATGCATGGATGAAGCCGTTGATGACTTTGAAAAAAAGTGAAACATTGTCTAGTAAACTATCTATTCTAATCAACTATGTTTTACCCTTTTGTTGTTTTTTTGGTAATGAGCTATTCATGTGATGATATCAATATTCTCAATGCCAATGATTCCTGCGAAGATAGACAGAGCAATGGTGCATGTGAAGAATTCAACGATTTCGTCATGATGGTTTTTTTTATCAGAAAAAAGGTTTTGATGTGTTACTTGGTCTTCGGTGTGCTTTACTCAAGAAACAACCATATATGGATGATGATAGTTTAACAAAAACGATCATCCTTCCTTGTAAATTCAAAATACAAGACGTCAAGGTTGGATTGAAAGGACAGAAGGTCATTGTGAAAGTCGGAGACGATGTTATCAAGATGTACAATCTTCAGTGGCGTATCAACTGCACCAACTTGGAGATAAGAGTGGTGATGATCAAGGATCATGTCCTCAAGATCTATCTGCTGACTCCCAAAGGCCAAAGGACATGAAGATGTCCAAGTGGAATATGGAGGGTAAGTTCTCTATGAATACATAAAGAAAACACTATATATGTTTTCATTTGACGTGCCGCTTCTTTTTCGATGTGCTCCATCCAAGGAATCTGGTACTCCATGTGCGCGGACGCATAAATTAGTAACGAGTTAGTTAGAGTACGTGTTGAATCTTACCCCTTACTTGCAACATATTGAAGCAAATACAAGCATGAAAGGAGCATGTATAGAAGGAGATAGTACCTCAACTGCCTTGGGCTACCTGTACCATTTTACTCAGCTCAACTAAAAGGGATGATACAACATCTGGTCATGAAGCCATCCATATTCAAATGCAAAGCATATATAGTCATTTATACCCCATTATCTGCATAAATGCAGGCATATATAGATATATAGAGGAAGGTTCAAACGAGAAGCATGTTAATTTAAGAAAAAGTGAGGAGCAATCTCAGCCACTTATCTCGCGATTACAGTGGACGTGATCATGGAGGATTGACGCGATTCATGGGAGGGTAGAGATTATTAAAGGGGGGGAACCGGTCAAAAACGCATTTATTGACTGAGATGAGTGGTTTGAGATTGTTCCTCGTGTTTTCTTAAAAAAGTTATATTTTTTGTATGAACCTCCCTCTAGATATATAAGAGACGAAAAATAGTTATAGTTCGTCAAAAGAGTCACTTGTGGAGTGGACTATATATACAAGAGATGCTGCACTATATATTGAATACAAAGAACACGTAATTTACAAGTAATTTTGACATTTTGCATAATTAAATCAAGATTAATTTGATTTTCCTAACCTGAATGAGAAAGAAATATATACTTTAATTATGCAAAAGTATAGTCAAGCATAAATCGTTAATAGAAAATTCTTGCAATACGTAAGGGTGCGTTTGATTGTGGAAACTTTTCCAGTTTTCTAAGAAAAATTTTAAGAAAAAAGGAAATTTAGAAAAACGTGTTTGGTTCATTCAACTTTCAAAAGTTTTCCAACAAAATGAAAATTTTCTATTTAATAAACTTCTATGTGATAGAGAAAAGTGATTTTTGTAGTTTTTCAAAACTTTCTAAACGTGTTTTCTAATTTTTTTAAAATTGAAAATGAAAACTCTGTCATTTCAACCAAACATATTTTCTAAAATTTTCATAGAAAACTACGTCCTGTTCTCAAGTTTAAAATTTAAGGGAGAGAAAGGGAAGGAGGGGAAAGGAAAAGAAAGGGAGGGAGAGAGTTATCTTTCCAAATCATCCCACTTTTGGAAGGAAAGGGAAGAATAACTTTTAAAAGAAAAATAAGGGAGAGTTATCCCTCCTAATCCCTCCAAATCATTTCCTTTCCTTCATTTAAAAAACTCGAGAACACACATATCCCTCCAAATCCTTTCCTTTCCTTCCTTTAAAAAAACTCGAGAACACACTTTTCTTAGTCTCCTTAGAAATCCTTTCCTTTCCTTCGTTAAAAAAAACTCGAGAACAGGGCGTAAGTATGAAAACTCAACTTCATTTTCTAAAAGTGTTTTCTACAAAAATGAAAACAGTTTTTCGCGATGAAACGCACCCTAAAATTTTCAATATGACTTCTTGCTGTTTATAGACTACCAAAATACAAATTTCTCAATAAAGATAATTAAACAACCATTGATAATGTTTCTAACACATGTTATTAATTAATATTGTATATTGTATTCTCATATGATGATGCAGTTAACCCTAAAAACTAAAATGACACGGAGATCTAGCAAAAGTGAGATCAAATCCAATTTATATATGCACGTATCCGTTAATATATCCTCATTATCTTAGATGTTAAATTCCTTAGGGTTATAAACATAAAAACATGATCAATCTATTGATTTTTACTCTACTTTTACCTTCGCCAATCGATTCACCCACAATACGCTGGCTGAATGCCCTTAGGGCTTTTCAAATGAGTGCATCGATAGATAAACACCGGTCTCTCCATGCTATGCATCAAAGAAGCGATAGATTTACGCAGGCCTCTGGTCACGGGTTGGCGGGTTAGAAAAACTACCCGAATACGACCCGTTTAACTAATTGTATTGAAATCTTCAACCCTAACATGTGATCTACCAACCCGAACACGACCTGTCCTGCGTAACCCATTTAACTATACGGGTTCGCGGATTGACGGGTCAATATAAAATCTACTTGGAAACTTCAAATACAACCAAAACATAATTCGATTTATTGATTTTAGACGCTAAATTGGAATTGAAGAAGTAAAACTCATGAGTCATAATAAAAATTTGCAATATAAAAAATATTAAAAATATAAACGGCTTGGTGGGTTGACCCGCGAACCTATATACCAACTCGAACACGACCCGTGAAAGAATAGAATTACACTAAATTCAATCAACATATAGATATAGGATCACATGGAAGGAGTTGAACAATAAAACATGACCTAAACAACAAGTATTATTTGCAAAAACCACATTTACGCAAGTTCAATCGGGACTAAGGTGTGTAGCGAAGTTTAAGGTTATGGAAAAGAAAGAACGGTAATAGCGCAAAATTGTCTCGTTTCCTACATTTTCATTGCTTTTTACAAACCATACATCTTGTGCATCTCCCTGGACTTTGATGTGAACTGAATCGAATCAAAGGCTAATTGTATTGAAATGGAATGAAGAAAAAGGGTTACAAGCTTTCGAGAGGCTTGTTCTCTCCCAAGAGGGTTTCCCGCTCAAAAAGTTACACAAAACAAAATACCCAAAACTAACAGCCCTCTTCCCTTATTTATACTATCTTAACTCACCTAACCACCTACCTATATTGACTTGTTGACCTCAACCCGAGGTACAACAATACCCGCCCCTGAACTTTCACCTTGTCCTCAAGGTGGAAAATAATGAAACAATCCGTTCAATTTCTTTATATCGAAAACCTTTGGTTGTGGCGGTGGTTGCGGTGGCGCTGAAGGTTCCTCATGAGCGTCTTCCAACCAACCGCTCCTTATCAATAATTTCCACCATCGACAACGAACTTGGCGTTTAAGTAATTTGCTGTCGGATACTGATAACACCAAAATTATACATGTTTTGGTTGCGTGTAATCGTATGACTTTACCCCATTTCTCACCCGTTTATGATCATTTCATGCACTAAAAGAGCTTATTATTGTTTGTGAAGGATTTGGAGGCCATGGAACGGAAAAGTACGAAAAAAGGCAAGAAAACGTGAAAAATGCACAAAGTCAACACAGTAGCTACTTGGCGATCGCGAAATCCTCAATCTGGCGCCGCCAAGTTCGACTGAATTGAAGATCATAGTTTAACCTAAGTGTCTGGCGTCGCCAAACTAGCAGCTTGGCGATCGCCAGATGACCCCTAGGCGTTTTCCTTTAAATATCAGCATCCTCCTTCAGTTCTAAACATGTTCGATACACGAGGGAAGTACAGAGAAACGAGAGTGAGAGTACGAAAGATGCCGATACGCTGCGGGAGTCGATCTTCGATCATCTATCGTTGTATTGTCGGTATCATGTCGATGTCTACTTTTGTTTGTGTTTATGTCTTTATTATGATTAGTGAGTAGTTTTATTAGTAGTGCTTGTCATGGTCGATGAACCTTTATGGATGATACTTTGTGATTAATGTTTACTGGTTTGTTTTGATTAATTGAATGTCTTTTATGGTTCTTTTCTGATTAATATTGTTGTGGCAATTTGAATTCGATTGGTTGGGTGTATTTGTTAGACCAAAGCAGATAGACTCCGAAAGGATAATCAACCTACCTTAGCCGGACTTGGACCAAGAGGTTGTGTTAAGGGGTTACTTGGACCAATAGTGACTAGATAATAAAAGAGCCATTGCATTATTGATTAGGAAGGGTTTACCGATTCTAGATTGTGGACCAAACGATTTAGGATTGAAATTAGGAGGACCGTATCCTAGTTTCTCACCATAATTTGCACATGTTAGGGTGTCCCAGACTTAAATTCCTACAATAGTCAAGACAACCAAACCTTCGACCTATTCATATCATCCATATTTGGGATTCTCTTTACCATGATAAGTACTGCTGTTTTTCTTTATTATAATCTTAAATCAGTATTTTAATTGCTTTCTTAGTTTTTACTTAGTTAATTATCTTTTTAAGTATTCAAACCTTTTTCATACAAAACCCCCCTTTTAGGTTAATTAAACCAATTCAGACTTTAGTCTACGATAACTTGACCGTTCCCAGTGGTAGATACGATACCTGGACTTTCCTACACTATATTACTCACGATCAGGTACGCTTGCCTGTATATGTGGTAAGACGGTGGCTAGGCATTAGAGGTTAAAACTTGTTACGCCTTTTATATACGATAACTACCGCATCAGATACCTTCCTGGCTTTTGCTAACGTAATTGACCACCACACGCCCTTCTCCATTGAACTCGGCGAGCCCGGTTCACCCATCCCTACTGCTGCATTCTTGCAACTCCACAGATCCGTAAAAAATCCCACAAATTCAGAGAAATCCAGCAAATTCTAACTTTTCTTCTCAGCAACTTTGTGAAAGCTCAAACTAATGTGCCCTGCACCGAACTCAGAAAGAAGAATTAAGACTCGTTTCTTTTGCGATTGCGATCTCTTGTTATGTCCCTTAGTCGTTGAAAGAGAAACAACAGACGTCTTTTGTTTCTTAGCTGCCCCTGACTTTGTGTTTTCAAATAAGGAACAATGAAACCAAGCTACTCCTGCCTCCACCATTAGACCGATCAAATGAATGTCAAATCGTGTTGTTGGTGGTAATAGCCAAGGAGGAGGTTCACCCACCGTTTCAATTCTTGTCAAAACGTTGGCTTAAGTTCCGGAATAGAACTTGAGGATTTGTCTGATGAATGGCGAGAAATTGGCGGTAGAAATTTCCGATAAATATCAGCCACCAAACTTTCCAATTGATGGATGACTTTACGGGGTTCACCGTGACAATGGTCTGTATAAGTTTCGGTACAAACAAAAAGATCCTCCTTCTCATAATTGAATTGTTTATCAACAAAACATCCTTAGAGCTTATTTTGATCATCAAAGATTGGGCTTTCTGATTAATTGCATCCACACTTTGTAACTATTGCACTCCCAAAATCAGATTTGCACTTTCCAGTTCAATAGGAAGAAGTGCTTCCACTACCAAATTCAATTTTGCATTTCCCAATGCGATTGGCAGAGATTCCTCCACTACTTCTATCCCCTGCAAATACACCTCAACACCCTTACACATACCTTCTTTAATGGTCAAAGTGCCACCTGTTTCCCATGCAACCCCATATTCTTTAATTACCTCAGTTGGTGGCTTCACTTTTTCAATTGCTCCACTATCTTTCAACAACATTATCTTCTCATTACTTCCTTCCACTTTCATCCAGAACCAAGAGGAATATTCAATTCCCACTATAAAATCTAGAACATCCTCCACATGAATTTTCTCCCAACAGTATTGACAGCTGTCCTCAACTCCATACATGTGTCTCTTCTCCCTCTGAGAATCCAAAACATCTAATACTTTCTTTTACTTACACATGTGGCCGATTTGATTGAATGCCTCGTCTAATCTATAACCATAACCATATGATTGTAACTCCACATCATACAACTCCCAGCACTCGAATTCACCTATCGATCCCCTTAATGATCTCACACAGGCTGCCCCTTGCATTTTTGATTCTCGTGCACTCACAGCCAAATTCATGCTAAAACTCAACGGTGAAGAAGTTTGAAGCCACTGATTGTGGACATAGTGTGAACTTGAATTCAATCGAGTATATATCTCCCTTCCAATTGGCAAAGTTGGCAACGGTTGGACCGGTAACAGGCGGTGGAAGTGGTAATGGCGGCGGCCATGGCAAATGTTGGGTTATCGTGGGTATCCTCGAATCAAACTGACTCGAGGATTATCTCAGATCTATCAAAACCTCGCTGGTTTGATATATCTCATAGGTTAATCAGACTGATAAAACCTATGTGATCAAAACACGCTGTTTTGATCTTTATTTGTGCGGAAGCGATAAAAGCTAAAAACCCATAAAGCCTAATGATCTTTTAATCGTTATAGTTTTTAATCCTATTATTGGTTTAGATCAATTTACCTGGTTGCTTGAGAATAGATCCACCAATGATCGACCAGCGAACGTCCCTCTAGTAGGACTGTATGAAACCCGAACAACTAAAAAACTGGAATCCGACCCGGGGGGGGGGGGGGGTTGTTCGGCGCCGATGGAGAGAGAGGGAGAGAGAGGAAACTGAGAACTGGTTTTTCTTGATTGAAAAGCTTGTTATATTCCTTAACCCATAGGCTTTATTTATATGGAGGAAAAAATACAGTTTGTATGGAATCCAGTTTCCTTATAATAATTATCTCAAATCCTTTCCTTTTTTAATTAGCTGGAAAAGAATTTGCATACGATAATTACGATTATATATATTTATCTAATATATATAAACCTTATCAATTAACTATTATATATTTATTTATCTTAATAAATATATAATATCCTAATTAATTAATAACCCTCCAACTTTGGTAATTCTGACTGAAATTACCCAACTGATTTATAATACACTATTATAAATCCTAATTCTCCATTTCGGGGTTTCATCTAACTTGTTCGACTTATAGGTCCTTACAGGTGTGACCCTCAAGTGTCTTGTTGTTGGGAATCGAGGGATACAAGAACATGCACAGCGGATAACAAAAACCCGATTCCCAATCGAGGATCCAATCCTAAACCATACAGATACAATTAAGGGTGTTTCAGTGGATTACCTTTCGCAAATAATAACTCTGAATTGCAAGCAGGGGGTACACCGCTACTGGCACCGGTTGAGAGAGTTGCTAGACCACCATCAAGGATTACCCGAAAACAAACGCGAACCTTCCTCCTTACTGGATTTAGGCGCCGGTTTTGGGAGAGGGAGAGAGAGAGATTTTTCCGGGTTTTTGAGCTGAATCAATCAATTAACTGATACCCCAAGCCCTTTATTTATATGGACAAAACAAGCAGTGTTTGATACCATATATAATTCTTGGTAATTATCTCTGAAATAATTTCCATAATTATCCAACTAATTAACCTAACTGATTAATTAATTATAAATAATTAAACTAATTATTTATTTCTCTTTCTCTTTAAATAATTAATTAACTAATTAATTATTTCCCTTAATCCAAACATTCTCATTTTGGTGTGCAGCAGTGTGACCTACTAGTGTCTTATAACATTGGATACGATAACCCTGTTACTGTCTCGCACATAATCCTAACAGACTCCCACTTGTGCTAGACATGTAACTGAACTGTTATCATTAGCCTAAGGAGGTCCCTAGCCAGACGCTTAGGTTAACCAGGTTATAAGATCTCTTATATTCAGAGATACAATTCACGCTTGAATTTGTACACAGGTTCATTCCTTTTGCACACGATATTTCTAAAGTGATTTAAGACATGGAGTGGAGGATTCATTTCTTAAAATCAAGTATTTCTTGACTCTGATTTCGATCGCCTGCAGTAACGGATATTACTAAATAACCCCTGTTATTCTATCCGAGCGTGGCCACGCGTTTTCTGCCAATCTTAATCGTCAAGGGGCCCGGAAATATCTCTCTTTTGAAAGAGGTGCAAATCCCTTCTTGACTACTTGCATTTGGATCCACGGCTTCCGCTGCATCTAGTCACGTCCCGTATAGCCACCCAGTTACGGTGCAGCGTTAGTACGTGCTAAGAGTACAGTGGTCCTCGTGTTCCCAAACCAAGTATCTCAGGTCTAAGGACAACCTATCAAGTCAGTGCCTATGACTGAGGCTCCATGAAGCAGACTTGATTACTGGTCACTTCCAATACTCAAACACTCTGATGAGTATCTATAAATACTTGGTCACATCACTTGTGCTTTTACTCTCTACTTTGAATAAATCATCAAGTATTCATAATAGCGTTAAACTCCCTATTGAAATTCCCATTTCAATAAGTGGCTACGGAAATTTAGATTTCATACAAGACTTTGTAGAATCAAGGATACGTTAAATATGCGAAAAATAGTTAATTTAGAACAATCATGAAATTAAAACCTCCATTTATTTCCAACACACTGTGAAATAAAAACTTTACATGATTACATTGTTTCTAAATTAGACTATAGTAATAATTAATAAACTAAGTACTAGCTACTGGCTTCCAGGTACTGCATCCCAATGGAATTCGCATGTGCCTCATGCTTTGCCCTTGCTAGTGGCTTTGTCAGCGGATCTGCGACATTGTCTTCTGTTGGAATCTTGCATATTCTTACATCTCCTCTTCCAATGATCTGTCGGATGAGGTGATACTTTCTGAGCACGTGTCTCGACTTGTGATGCTCTCTAGGTTCCTTTGCTTGCGCCACGGCTCCTGAGTTATCACAGAATATATCTATCGGTCTCGAGATACTGGCAACCACTCTGAGATCCGACAGAAAATTCCTCAGCCAGACAGCTTCCTTTGCCGCATCACATGCTGCAATGTACTCTGCCTCTGTAGTTGAGTCTGCAATCGTGTCCTGCTTCGAGCTCTTCCACGAGATCGCACCTCCGTTTAGGGTAAAGACGTACCCTGACTGTGACCTGAAGTCATCTCTGTCGGTCTGGAAACTAGCGTCAGAGTATCCTGTGACACTAATTTCATCCTCAGAACCTCCAAAGACCAAGAACATTTCTTTCGTTCTTCTCAGATATTTGAGAATGTTCTTGACAGCCACCCAATGGGGCTCACCTGGATTCTGTTGGTATCTGCTCGTAACACTTACTGAGTAAGCAACATCGGGCCTAGTACATAGCATGGCATACATAATCGATCCAATTGCAGAAGCATATGGGACCGATTTCATCCTGTCCTGATCTTCACTAGAAACAGGACACTGTGTTTTGCTTAACACTATGCCATGTTGCATTGGAATGAATCCTTTCTTGGATTCATCCATCCTGAATCTTTTCAGTACTTTGTCAATGTATGTACTCTGACTAAGTCCGATAAGCCGCTTAGATCTGTTTCTATAGATCTTTATACCTAGTATATAAGCGGCTTCTCCAAGGTCTTTCATCTGGAAACATTTACTTAACCATTCTTTAACACTCTGTAAAGTTGGTACGTCGTTTCCTATGAGTAGTATGTCGTCTACATACAAGACCAGGAAGGTTACTATGCTCCCACTGAACTTAGTGTAAACACATGGCTCGAACTCACTTTTAGCGAAGCCAAACTCTTTGATTCGCTCATCAAAGTGTAAGTTCCAGCTTCGAGATGCTTGCTTTAATCCATAAATAGATTTTAGCAGTTTACACACCTTATTAGGATTCTTAGGATCTTCGAACCCCTCTGGTTGTTCCATATAGACGTCTTCTGTTAACTTTCCATTCAGAAAGGCTGTCTTGACGTCCATTTGCCAAATCTCGTAGTTAAAGTACGCTGAGATGGCCATTAGAATCCTAATTGACTTTAACATGGCCACTGGTGAAAAGGTTTCATCATAGTCGATACCATGAGTTTGTGTGAATCCTTTTGCGACCAGTCTGGCCTTGAAGGTGTGTACATTTCCATCCATGTCGGTTTTCTTCTTGAAAACCCATTTGCGTCCAACAGCCTTACAGTGTTGTGGCAAATCAGTCAACTCCCAGACTTGGTTGTCATACATGGATTGCATCTCGGCCTTCATGGCTTCCTGCCATTGTTCAGACTCACTGCCTGACACAGCTTCTCCATAGGATGTTGGTTCATTTAAGTCTCCGCTATCTTGAGAGACTAGAAACCCAAGATACCTATCTGGTTCTTGTCTTACCCTGCTGGATCTGCGAAGGTCTTGTGTTTGCACTTCCTCAATCGGCTCTGATTGAGGTTCAACATTGTTATGTTGAATTTCTGGCTCAACAACTGGTGTAGTGTTTTCTTCGTCTACTATCTGTAGATCTACATCCTTTCTGGTGTTCTCTAAACTGAGAAACTTTTCTTCCAGAAATTTTCCATTTCGAGCAACAAACACTTTGTTCTCTTCAGGTTGTAGAAATAATATCCCACGGTGGTCTTGGGATATCCAACGAAGAAACACTTGTCGGATTTGGGTTTGAGTTTTTCTGAGGTAGGTCGTTTGACGTAAACCTCACAACCCCAAATTTTCAGAAAAGATATGTTGGGTTTCTTACCCTTCCATAATTCGTATGGAGTCTTTTCTACCGACTTTGTTGGCGCTCTGTTCAGTATATGTGCTGCTGTTTCGAGCGCGTGTCCCCAAAATGATACTGGCAGCGAAGAATGACACATCATCGTTCGTACCATGTCAAGCAAAGTACGATTTCTCCTTTCTGATACACCGTTCATCTGAGGTGTATACGGAGGTGTAAGTTGGGATACAATCCCACACTCCATCAGATGATTGTCAAACTCATCACTGAGATATTCGCCACCACGATCTGACCGTAAGAACTTGATCCTCTTGTCAAGTAGATTCTGTACTTCATTCTGATATTCCTTGAATTTCTCAAAGGTTTCAGATTTATGTCTCATCAAGTAGACATATCCATACCTACTGAAGTCGTCAGTGAAGGTAATGAAGTACCGGTATCCTCCTCTTGCTACATGACTGAAAGGTCCACATACATCTGTGTGGATTATTTCAAGCAAGTCAGTAGCCCTTTCATTCTCACTGTTGAAAGGTTGCTTTGTCATTTTACCAGATAAACAAGATTCGCAATTATCAAAAGGTTTGTAATCGAAATTGCCAAGAAAACCTCCTTTTAGGAGTAGTTCAACGCGTTTCTTGTTTATATGGCCCAAACGACAATGCCAGAGGTAAGTCTGATCCTCAATATCCTTGGATCTCTTACTTATATGATAGATTTCACTATTGTTGTCTTTAAGATTTACAGTGTATAGACCATCTACAGGTGTAGCTTTAAAATAGAAAATATTATCTTTAAAAACCGAAATCATCTTATAAGAATATTTATAGTAAAAGCCTTGGTCTACCAACAAATCAAAAGACAATACATTCTTAATCATATTTGGAATATAATAACAATTATTCAGTTCCAAAACTAGACCCGAGGGTAAACTAAGACTATAAGATCCCACGGCTTCAGCAATCAACGGAGTGCCTTCGCCCACTCGTAGGTTCGAACGGTCCTTCCTCAGAGTCTTTCTTCTAGTGAATCCCTGTAAATGATTACAAATGTGGTTACCACTGCCTGTATCAATTACCCATGATTCATAAGAAGTGATTAAGCAATCTATCATAAAGATACCTGGAGTATCGGGTAAACCGATATCCATCTGGTCGATGTTCATCGAGTGCTCGCAAATATCCTCGCTGCCGCATTCTGGGCAACTCAGATCTCCCAGCTCATCTATTATGTCAGTGTCCATGAGATTCGCAGGTTCGGGTACTGGCTCTAGACTGGCCAGGATATCTGCATGAACTTTATCCACGTCGCTCTTTGGTTCCTTCATGTAGGCACTAGCTGTGTCCTGAACTTCCTTTGTGAGGGAGAACCACATGAGATACACTAACTCTTCCTGAGTTATTTTGTACCCCAGACGTGATAAACACTTAAAAAGCCTTCTCATATCGATAAGATGGTTTTTAACTGACTGACCCTTCTGTAGCTTCAGGGAGAGAATCTCTTGCATGATCAATAGCTTCCCCGTGTGCTTGTAGAGACCTAGCTGGTTCTCCACATCTCTCACAACCTCGTGACATGATTTAACTCTTAAATCTCCCGTGTACTCGGGTGACATAGAGAAAATCAGAATGGACATTACATCCGATTCATCTGTCAAGTATCTAAAATACTCAGCAAATTCCTCTTCAGGGGCATTGCTTTTAGGTCGTGATACGGGTTTGTTGATCACATAAAGCTTATCCTGGGCACATAAAACGTTCCTCAAGTGTAACTTCCAAACTGGAAAGTTATGGCCCGTAAGCTTCCACTTGCCCATAATAAGGCGAAGTGACTCTTCAGGTGAATAAAACGGAATACTAATTTGAGACATCTACAGAAGAATATAAAATTCCAGTTTTAGTTTATAATTATATAATTCTAATAAATTATTACCCTTAAAATAAATTTATTAGACTAGAATCCATATTTCACATGTGTCGGGAAGCATGTGATCATGTCATACCGACTCATGCGATCTATGGTAGGTAAAACTATACCAATCGTATTCCTTTCTGAAAATACGACTTCTAGATCGTCGGGACATCGGATATTAATAATCCGTGCATATTTAGTCCCTCTAGTGCATTTTGGCCTGGTACCACCCAGTGAATAAATAATTACCAAAATAGATTGTACCACCCGGGACCTGGACAAACTCTGGCCGGTACCACCCGGAGATAATTCGCAGAGTTTTATCTCCTTCCAGTTTCGGTTTGAACACGGGCGTTCATAGTGTGAGCACTTACAACGCCCTATGTACCTTACACCGGAAGTGCCCCTAAAGTGGGTTGCACTTACTAATCCATGATTTTTAACAAGGGTCTAAATTGCCAGTTTTCTATTTCAAAACCTTTGAAAAACTGGATCCAAACACTAACTGTATTTGTATCCTTTTAATTTTTAAACAATCCGTTTAAAAAGGGCAATTTATATTTAATAACAATTACGTAAATTAAACAACACGCAATTTAAATATAAATAGCACAGTCATAGCTTAAACCCTTAAACTAGTGTTGTTTTGTGAGCCAACACAAAACAACGGTCTCAATCCCTAAGTGACAAAAGTCTTCAACTTCTGGCACTCCCACTGGCTCCGAGATCCATGGTCGTCGTCTTGTCTCCGTCTCGATGTAATTAAAATAACTATTGTAAATGGGTTCAAATGGCACGCAGGCCCCCAACTAGTCTAATAAAACATTAAAATTACAAAAGGGTTGTAAATGGCTCGCAGGCCTCCCATCTATTCTAAAACGGATGAATAAAATAAACACAACCACGGGTCTAAAGGGTTCAGCTATGACTTATCATAATTAAACAAATTAAAACACAACTGAATTTTAACCGGATAATTATAAAAAACATAAATTAATTTAAAACAAATTAATTAAACCTGAATCGTTTTAAAACTTATCTGATAAAACCGATCCTATTATCTCAAAAATTATCCAGAAACGAATCCTTATCTGGATTCGTTAACGATAAACGATTGGGACAATTAATGAATTTGATTACCACCGACCCGTCAAAACGTGACCGTCGATCGGCGGTTTTCAACGCCGGCGATGATGATGACTCGATCGCCACCACCACCGCCCGGACTACCACCGCAATTGCCGCCGGCAGCGGCGACTTCGATAGTCACCACTGCCGCAGCAACCACCGCCGTCACTTAATTTAACCGGCGACGGCAGCAGCTAAGGAGCTACCACCGCCGCCCACCGTGACAACAATCGTCGGCGACAGCAGCGGCTGAAAGCCACCACTGCCGCCGCGGTCCTGTGCCGAGAACGACGAACGCCGCCACCACCAAATCTGGTGGTGCGGCCGGCTTTGCTGCTGCCATCCAATCGCCGCCGTATGATCGCCACCGCCTAGGTGGTCGATCACGGCTTCTGGTTCGATCGTCACCACCGCCACCACAATCGGTGGTGCGGTGGTTTTGTTTTCTCGTTGCTGCCGTTGATTGCCACCACAACCACAATCGGTGGTGCGGTGGCTACAACCGGAAACCGCCACCGCCACTGTCGACGACAGTGGCTATCGCCACCATCGCCGATCGGCGGCCAAAATACTCGCCGCCACCACAAAACAGTGGTGCGGTTTTCATCGTCACCATCATCAATCGCCACCGCCACCACGTACGGTGGTGTGGTGCGTGAGACCAACCATGGCCGCATCCACGATCTGTGGTGCGGTGTGGTGGTGCGACGGGAGGACAGCCGCCGGCTACCACTAACTGTGGTGTCGCCGGCGGTGGTGTACGGTGGTGCTTGTGGTTTGATCGGCTAACTGCCGTCGATTGCCACTGCAGTCTAGGTTTATACTAAAATCCAATTTTAACAATGAACAAAACAATAAAATTAGAATTTTTAAACCTATTAAACTGATAAACCTGATCTGAAGGTTTTAGGAAGTGGCTCTGATACCACTGTTGGGAATCGAGGGATACAAGAACATGCACAGCGGATAACAAAAACCCGATTCCCAATCGAGGATCCAATCCTAAACCATACAGATACAATTAAGGGTGTTTCAGTGGATTACCTTTCGCAAATAATAACTCTGAATTGCAAGCAGGGGGTACACCGCTACTGGCACCGGTTGAGAGAGTTGCTAGACCACCGTCAAGGATTACCCGAAAACAAACGCGAACCTTCCTCCTTACTGGATTTAGGCGCCGGTTTTGGGAGAGGGAGAGAGAGAGATTTTTTCCGGGTTTTTGAGCTGAATCAATCAATTAACTGATACCCCAAGCCCTTTATTTATATGGACAAAACAAGCAGTGTTTGATACCATATATAATTCTTGGTAATTATCTCTGAAATAATTTCCATAATTATCCAACTAATTAACCTAACTGATTAATTAATTATAAATAATTAAACTAATTATTTATTTCTCTTTCTCTTTAAATAATTAATTAACTAATTAATTATTTCCCTTAATCCAAACATTCTCATTTTGGTGTGCAGCAGTGTGACCTACTAGTGTCTTATAACATTGGATACGATAACCCTGTTACTGTCTCGCACATAATCCTAACACTTGTAACATTGGATGTGTGACCACTTGGTTTGTCAACTCTGCACATAATTCCTAACAGACTCCCACTTGTGCAAGTTGGCAATACCACTTTTGATTATACCGACCTAAGGAGGCCCCTAGACAGGCACTTAGGCTGACCAGGTTACAAGAACTCTTATACCCAGACTGGTGATATAAATATTCCATAAGGAATTGGTATCTATGAAACTACTGTTCATTGATTGGGTATATCTTGGCTTTTCCCTTTGCATCGCGATATTTCATCTGTGAGTATGAGCTTGGAAAGTGTCAACTCTAAATACTCAAGATTCTGTTCTCTTGATTATCTGACTTTCACTGATAGGTAAACGACAAAGAACTAATCAGTTCGTTTGGGCATGGCCATGCACTTCATCAGTATACTTAGTCAGTCAAGATGGGCCCAGAAATATCTCTCTTCTGAGAAGAGGTGCAAATCCCATCTTGCATATCTGCCTTTGACACCACGGCTTCCGCTGAATCTAGTTACACCCTTTATAGCCACCCTGTTACGGCGTAGCGGTTGAGTGCACTAAGAATCCAGTAGTCCTCATGATATCAAATCAGATACCTCAGGTGATAGGGACAACCACTGTGAGATTTACTTATGACTTTATTCCAAGAAGTAATCTCAACCGCGGATCACGTCCGATATTTGATACTCTATCAAATATCTGTGCAACTTTTAGTCTACAACACTTATAGCTGTTATTCAGCAACTGATCATAACTACCTAAAAGTTCACAATGACTTTAACACCTTATCATGCTCCCACATTGATAAGTTGTCACGGACAGATTTTGAATGAAAAATCGGAGACTGATTTCATTCCTGGATATATTAAAAACATGCAAAAATGTGAAAGTGATAAAGAAATCAATTTTGTATAGTCCATATTACACGCTGTAATAATAACAAGATTGAATGTCTTTTCTTTTAACAACTTTCATTTTATCTATTTAACATTTGTTAAATACTGGTCTAAAATGAAGTATCACCTACCTTCAGTTTTAAACCCTTTGATTAAAGTTACCATTTTAATCAAAGTGATAACCAAAAATACAAGTGTGTTCATACGATCTACTTGTATCTGCTAATTATTGTTCTGCAAACACTTCTTAAACAATAACTAGTCTTTTATCATATTCCGTGAACTCGGAGACCTGGACTAACTTCCAGTTCCTGAATATGTAAGACTGCAACTTTCCTTAGTTGCTTGTGTAGATGAATGATTTCTACCTGAAATCCGATTCCATTTGCAATCCTGGCAAATCTACTGGAATGCTATATATTTTAATCCAACACTTCAATTATTGATTTTTAAGTCAGTCACGACCTTTGTTTCATGGGTCTTGAAACTTTTATCCTTTTAACTAAAAGGGCAAATTATATCTTATGAATTCTTATCCTACCTGGATTTATGAATTCCGAGATATATCAATAATTATGTCTTTTATTCTTTTATCTCAGACTAGATAGAGAATAAATTGGGCTCCCACTTACTTGCATAAAAACTAACTATTACTCAAAATTTACTATTGACTTAGTTAAAACTTTGATTAGTCAATCCTAATTTCAAGTAATGAACTTTGAGAATTTCCTTTTATGAAACTCAACTGGATTTGGTCAAATCCTAATTCCAAACCTTGGAATCTTTCTAGTTTCATAAATACTGTTATTAACGTCATCTGAGTTAATATCCTAAATTCTCCTTTTAAAACATTTGAATAAAACTTGATCAAACTTGATTAGTTAATTCTTGAGAATTTCTTTTTATAAAACTTAACTGGATTTGGTCAAATCCTAATTCCAGAACTTGGAATCTTTCTAGTTTTATAAATGCTGTTATTAACGCTATCTGAGTTAACATCTTAAATTCTCCCTCTTGATCACAAAACTATTATTCATAAATGTTTTATTCTCAAAACGCATTCCTATAGAATCTCGTGTGTTTTGATAGTTTTTATACAAATTACTTCAATTTCATTAAAGTAATTATAACAGGCATCAACTAGGATCATACAGATATAAGAATATCAGGCACAATCAGATATTTCTATGTCAAGACAATAACTTTTGAAAAATAAAACCATGAAATTATAAAATATAATTATCCAAAATTGTTTAAAACATAAACCCCCAAAAATAACTGTTTTAAAACTATAAATTCAAAAATGTCTTGACTTAAATCATCTCGTGCTTAAGATCCTCGGCAACTCCTGGGCACTTCACTTCATTTCTGACCTCCTGCAATAATCATTTGCTCTAGGTATCAGTATACTTGTAAGCTGACAAGTAAGAAGTGACAAAATAAAGCAATCATAAATTTTCTGAGGTTTTCATACCTGCTTCATGACGCTTAGGGCAGTTTTGCCTCCAATGACCGATTTCATTGCATATAAAGCAGCGATTCTCGGTCCTAGCTTTGTTTGGCTTAACCTTGTTGCCCTTGCCCTTGCCTTTGCCTTTCTTGGGTGCACTCTGGATGGCCTGGACTGGTCCTTTTCCTTTACTGGTGCTAGCTTGCCCATTCTTCTTTTTAACCCCTCCGTCTTTCACCATCAAGACATCCTTGGTCTTGTTCTTGTTCCCCATATTCAGTTCAGCTGTCTTTAGCATGGAGTGCAATTCTGCTATTGTTTTCTCCATGTTATTCATATTGTAATTGACTACGAAGGGCCTGTAGTCTTCTGACAGTGAATTGAGTATGGTGTCTGTTGCTAGCTGCAACGGAACAGGATGACCAAGCCTCTCCAGATGATCTAAGTGCCGTTTCATTTTCATGACATGGTCACTTACTGACGTCCCTCTTACCATTTTGCACTCATTGAATGCTTTGGTGGCATCGTAGCGTTCTGTACGAGCCTGAGTCTGAAACATGTCCCTCAGCTGGCGGATCATGTCGTAAGCATTTGTATTTATGAGCCCTGCTTGCAGATCTGGGCTCATAGTTGCTAACATCAGACAGGCGACATCAAGGAGATCATCCGAGTGCTTCTTGTGGGCATTTCTGGCAGCGGCCGGAGCGTTTGCCGGAGGTGCCTCCCCAAGTGGCTCTTCAAGCACATACCACTTTCTCTCATGTCTGAGCACAATCATCAGATTGCGCTCCCAGTCGAGAAAGTTAGGGACGGTCAGTTTATCCTTCTCTAGGATAGATCGGAGGGAAAGATTATTAGTGCTGGTAACAGTGCTTGCCATCTACACAAAATAAAACTTTTGGTCTTAGCAACTGTAAATAGATAAATTTCCAATAAAATATCAATAAACCCTTAAATGATCAATTTATTGGACTAGGATCCTTATTTCATACGTCCTGATGTGCGTAATGTTCTTGCTCCACCAGACCCGTATTTATTTCGGTAGGTAAGGACTTTTACCAATCATATCTAACTGACATGACTCCTAGATCTTTTTCGGGACCATGGCAACTACCTGTGCATGTTTTAGTCCCTCTTAGTGCTTTTTGGCCCGGTACCACCCAGTGAACTTTATAGTACCAAAACAGATCTCACCATTTTGGGAACCTGATCACTATACTCTGGCTGGTACCACCCGGAGATAATTCGCAGAGTTATGTAACCCCTTCAGCTTCAGTTTGAACACAGACGTTGAATGTGTGATCACTTACAACGCCTATGTACTTTACGCCGAAGGTGCCCCTAAATGGGTTGCACTACTGATCTATGATTTTCGGGGTTTTGAAAAACTTTACTTCCAGGCTTTTGAAAAACTGATTGTTATAAAGGCTACTTATGTTTTAAACTAACTGTTTCAAACATACACGTAATTTTAAAACCAACTGTTCTAAAATTACTTGCTAATTAAAACTAACTGTTTTAACAGCACACCTAGTTGATTAAAACTAACTGTTTTTGTTAACTTGCCTTTTATATAAAACAATCATCTATAGGTTTTTAAAACAAAAACTATCGTTTTGAAAAGTTTAACGAAACTAAAACCTATATTCCTTTTGTGATATAAACTAGTTTTAAAGTAACAACTCTATTTAAAACTATTAACATGCAGGATATCACAAATAATTAATCAACCATGCAATTAAACAATGATTAATCACATAGTACCTAACTATAGTTTTTGCCAATGTTTCCTAGGGACCAATAATGACCTATTCTACTAAAAGCTTCAAAACTCGCGTAGCTCCCACTGGCCTCGCCATGTTTTGTTAGTTCTCCGGTAGTGATGAAGTAGCTCCCACTGGCCTCGCCATCCCGAAAGGAAAAAAACAAATTTCTATCCTAAGGTCATTATTACATAAGGGGTTGTAAATGGCACGCAGGCCTCCCCGCA
Source organism: Centaurea solstitialis (assembly GCA_030169165.1). Classification (NCBI taxonomy): domain Eukaryota; kingdom Viridiplantae; phylum Streptophyta; class Magnoliopsida; order Asterales; family Asteraceae; genus Centaurea; species Centaurea solstitialis. The sequence continues at coordinate 69,499,785 of CM058043.1, forward strand.
AATATGTCAAGGGTCTAGGTTGGCAAAACACTATAATAGATATATATATATGTAAGATTAAACTGAAATCCATATATCGAGCTCAAGCATTTACGTAAATATATATGCAATAAAAGCAATTTCATAATTACGATAAATAAACCTGGATCCGTTAAAATTATCTTGTCTCAATTATCGCAAAACTTGGTTTTATAACTGATTCGGAAAAAACAAACTGTTTTATGAATCCTAAAAGAAAATCTTTAGACTGAAGAATGGTTTTATCTTAAAACTGAGATTTATAATAAATCTTAAAACTAAAACCATTTAATCCTTTTAAACAAAAATATATTAAACTGGTTTTAATGATCCAATTTTATAATACTGGCCCTTAATTTTAATTTTCATAAAAGATTAATTAAAACCGGTTTGAATAAATTTTATCGGATAAAAATTCCCAAGTAAATTTATTTTGGATAAAATATCTTAAAAACCAAACGAGCTCTTTTGGGCCATAACTTGGTCCAAAGAACTGGGCTTACCGGCCCATTACCAAACTGGTAACAACTGGACCTTGGACCTATGACTCGTTCTACATCGAAAAACCCTATCAGAGAACTTGGTGACCATTGCTCTCGGCTCGAACTGAGCATTGTTCGCAACAACCTACAACTGTGCGAGCCACTTATTACTAATTTGTCGAAACCCTAGACCTTTAAATACCACCGCCACTGTGGTGGCTTTCGGTGGTTGATACCCAAACGGGTGTTGCCACGGTTGTCTGATCGAACACCACCACCGCATGGCGTGGCCTAGAGGCAGCCGGCGGTGGTTGGTTGTCTCTTTTGTTACCGACGACGCCACGCGCCACCACCACCAAAGTGGTATCTGGTGGTCTTGAAAAACGCCGCTACCTTTATCGATTGATTGATCGTTTGGCCACCATTACACGTTGCTATCGCCCTTTGCCACCACCACACAACCGTCGCCGCCTTGGCCGGTGACCAATTGAAAAACAACAGCTGCCATCGTCACCACCGATCTGGTGGCAGACCCCGTTGGCAACCGTCGCTCGCTTACCACCGGACTGGTGGGGCGACGATTGGTCTGTGGTTCTCGGCCACGATCGCGAAGACAATCCGGCCACCACCGTCCACCGCGACCACCGATCTGGGGTGCGGTCTGGTGGTTGATTACGACGCCTGACGCCGCCACCACGAACTGTGGTGCGGCCGGTGTTCTTGTGTGTGTCGATTGATTTCGAGGGCCAACCGCCGCCGCCGCCCGGCATGGCCGTAAGGCAGCCGGCGGCCTGGCAGGTGTTTCGTGGTGCTTCCGATGATGTCTTAAGCCACTGCCATCACGTTCTTCGGCTACCCACAGTCGCCGCTTGGCCGCCTTCGTTATGGGTGATACGGCCATGATGGCACGGCGATTGGTCTTGGCCATCGCATAAAACCGCTACCACCACGCTGGTGGTTGGGTTGCGATCATCATCAGTCGCCACCGCTACTCTCAATTGAATACCATTGATTATCGCCGGCCACCACCACGCTGGTGGTTTGGCCTTGGCGTCGACTGTGGTCCGGCCACCACCGATCTGGTGGTGGTTCGCGTTGGTTTCGAGTGTTAATTAAAATCAAGAATTTTATATAAGCATAAAAATCATATTTTTTTTTTAAACTTGTTATGCAAGAATTGATTTTAACGGATCACATATAAACAGATAAACTGATATGAACAGATAAAAACTAAAAACGATTTCAACAACGGCTCTGATACCACTGTTGGGTTATCGTGGGTATCCTCGAATCAAACTGACTCGAGGATTATCTCAGATCTATCAAAACCTCGCTGGTTTGATATATCTCATAGGTTAATCAGACTGATAAAACCTATGTGATCAAAACACGCTGTTTTGATCTTTATTTGTGCGGAAGCGATAAAAGCTAAAAACCCATAAAGCCTAATGATCTTTTAATCGTTATAGTTTTTAATCCTATTATTGGTTTAGATCAATTTACCTGGTTGCTTGAGAATAGATCCACCAATGATCGACCAGCGAACGTCCCTCTAGTAGGACTGTATGAAACCCGAACAACTAAAAAACTGGAATCCGACCCGGGGGGGGGGGGGTTGTTCGGCGCCGATGGAGAGAGAGGAAACTGAGAACTGGTTTTTCTTGATTGAAAAGCTTGTTATTTTCCTTAACCCATAGGCTTTATTTATATGGAGGAAAAAATACAGTTTGTATGGAATCCAGTTTCCTTATAATAATTATCTCAAATCCTTTCCTTTTTTAATTAGCTGGAAAAGAATTTGCATACGATAATTACGATTATATATATTTATCTAATATATATAAACCTTATCAATTAACTATTATATATTTATTTATCTTAATAAATATATAATATCCTAATTAATTAATAACCCTCCAACTTTGGTAATTCTGACTGAAATTACCCAACTGATTTATAATACACTATTATAAATCCTAATTCTCCATTTCGGGGTTTCATCTAACTTGTTCGACTTATAGGTCCTCACAGGTGTGACCCTCAAGTGTCTTGTAACATTGGATGTGTAACCACTTGGTTTGTCAACTCTGCACATAATTCCTAACAGCAAAGGTAGCAATGGTGGTCGTGACAGTGGTGGTGACGATCTCCAATGAAGTTGGTTCAACCAAAATCGATGTGTCGTCATACGGCAAATAGACTTGGAATCTACTGAGTTCGACCTGGGCTTGGGCCCGATTAAAGTCTCTGAAACCGACTTGTTTGACCTTCCTCTCTTTTCCTTACTGGACTGAAATGTCTCTAACAATGGATGAGCGAAAAACGTTATCGGAAACTCTGAAACCACGGTATCCACCATGGCAAACTCGCCAACGACTGCAGTGAAGAAGGAGGATTCGGTAAATAGATAGCCGTAGCCTTTCCAGAATCAACGTATGGATCGAATTTTGGATCGAATTTTGAATCTATATCCGGACTTAGATTCAGGTAGACATCTATATTTAGTTGTGATTTCAGATTCCAGTCCCAATCTCGACTCATAATTGAATCAAACTTTGGTTTCAAACCTAGAATTGGATTTCGATCTGAACTCGAATTGAGAGTCGTTTCTGGTTTTGGATTTGAATACGAATTTGGATACGGATCTATATTTGGAATCGGACATGAATACGGATTTGGATTTGAAATCGAACCTGAATATGGATATGGACTCGGAATTGGATCTGATTGATCATCGCTTGACCTATCTCGTCTGGTTTCTCTCTCTAATTGTTCATCATCTACATCTTCCTCTCCATAATTCTGATCTTCTCCATTATCCTTTACGACCTCCATTTTTTTGTTCCTGGAGTTCAACTCTGATATCAATGATCTAAGATCTATCATCATCTGTTTGAGACTTGCACTTATACTCCTGTTATCTCCTTTATCTCCAACATCGATTGTTTATCTAACGTTCTCCTCATTCCCATGGCTGGATCGAACTGCTCTGATACCATTTGATGTGAACTGAATCGAATCAAAGGCTAATTATATTGAAATGGAATGAAGAAAAAGCGTTACAAGCTTTCGAGAGGCTTGTTCTCTCCCAAAGTGATTACTCACTCTACAAGTGGTATTGTTGTACCCCGGGTTGAGGTCAACAAGTCAATATAGGTAGGTGGTTAGGTGAGTTAAGATGGTATAAATAAGGCAAGATGGCTGTTAGTTTTGGGTATTTTGTTTTGTGTAATCTTTTTGAGCGGGAACCCTCTTGGGAGAGAACAAGCCTCTCGAAAGCTTGTAACCCCTTTTTTCAGTCCATTTCAATACAATTCAGCCATCTGATTCGATTTAGTTCATATCAAACTTTGATATTATAAGTTCGACTTGCTTAATAAGATGCAAGGTTTTTTTTTGTTAACTTGTCCTTTCAACTATCCTCTTGCATTGGATGTCATTTCACTAACTTTGTACGTGTACTGGTTTGGCAAATGTATCCGGCTTAATGAAGGTGATTGGACTTCAAACGAAATTGCACTCAAAATAGCACAAAGTGGCTAATCGGTAGGTATGAAAAAGAAAATAACAAGGATAGAAACCCAAGGCAAGCTATACACATAATCCGATAATATACCTCGTGATCCACGTATTTTTGCAAGTAATACTAATGTTTAAAAAATCAAAGCTAGTCATTACTACTCAATGCAACAACCAACAAGATTAGATTAGCAAATTCAAAGGACGGTTGAAAAGCGTAAATAGATTATGAACAAAATCAAACAACACTTAGAAGTGGAGGCAATTAAGCACAAAATTCTCACCAAGGTGGTCTCCAGTAATGTCCACAATTAGCATGCATAACTACTCCATCTTTCTAAAAGCATGACTCTGACACAAATTTAACATGTCGATAGAAGTTTGTTTTCAACTTACCTTATCAATGGCCTCTTAGCACACAATTCTCCGCTTGTAAATTGGGGGACAAAGGAGAGCACAACACGTGTTTTTAGGTGATCACATTCGGTATGAATATCGAAGGTAAAAATTCGTGCATTATTTATGATTCATGTATTATTCATCATAGATGTTATAGTATTCATCATGTATTATTCAATCTGCATGTTGTATCATTCATCCTATATAATACATGAAGTTATGATTCATTCATTATTCATTCATAATCGTGTAATATTGATTCTAAATGTTCTATTAATCATCCTCCTGAATGATACATAAACAACATGTGAAAGTATAGACATGGGGTACGCTCTCCTTTGTCTAGACACCAAGTTAAGGGACGGGGCTTGATTAGTCTAGGTTTATGTCGATCGGTCTCGATGGTTGTCGATCGATCTTGATGGGTTCTGAAAATTGGTGTTGACGGGTTCCTGATTGGTCAGGTGAAAGTGGTAGCCTATGATTTTATAGACACAAACAAATAATAAATCAATTAATAGTTTTTTATGGAAAATAAATGTGGGAGATTAGCATTTTAACACACATAAACACACACTAAGTCAAAGAATGTATTCTTAACCTCTCTCGATGGGTTCCTGATCGGTCTCTAAGGGTGACCATAACTCCAATTATCCAAATAACCCAACCTGAAAACCATACATAGCCTGATATCCGAAACCCAATGACACTCAAACCTTGAAATCAATATATATATATAGGTCAGGTTCAAATGTGAACTCATCTGTCATTGTGAACATGAGTACCACTAGTATAGAGTCATGTGGCAATATTTAGTCTGAATATTTATGTATTATTAAGTCTGAATAAATCTTAGACTCGTGATTTGGAATGATTGCGCCTAAGCTTTATTCACTCTGCATGCACGCGTCAAAGTGCATGATATCATACTGAATAAAGCTTAGGTATGGATACAGATTGTCACGTGGCGCGATTTTAGTGATCATCACATTTATAATGAAAGATGAGTTCATATTTGAACTTTCCTTTCTCTCACATTTGAATCCACCCCTATATACATATATATATATATAGAGAGAGAGAGAGAGAAAGTCAAGTTCATTTAAAAACCAAAACATTAGTAAAAACCGTAAAAACTCATGGTTTCATAGCTTAAATCAACGAAAACTTTTCGTGGAGTTATTTAATGTGATGCAAATGTTTCATATAATTCATTTTTTGGTGTTCTTTTTTGTAAAAATGACAAGGTTTCATAGGATTAAAAACAAATACTTGAAACAGTTTCATAAGAATAGAAAAATGTATGAAACATTTTCATTTTACATAAAAACACACCGAAATATAACACAATTTCATCAAAAATTGAATTATATGAAACATTTGCATCATATTAAACAACTACACGAAGAGTTTTTGTTGATTTAAGCCGACAAACCATGAGTTTTTACGGTTTTTACTAATGTTTTAGTTTTTTTAATGAACTTTCCTCTCTCTCTCTCTCTCTCTCTATATATATATATATATATATATATAGGAAAGTTTAAATGTGAACTCAATTTTGGTTGTGAACATGAGAACCACTAAAATCGCGCCACGTGGTATATTCAGTTTGAATATCATGTGTTATTCAGACTAAATAACACATCAATATTCAAACTGAATATGCCACGTGGAGCGCTCTCGGCTGTCCTCATGTTCAAATTTAAAAATGACTTAGAATACAACAACCATTTAATCACTTTAGATTAAGAAATTCAATAATTAAGATTAACTAATGTTATATTTGGTATTAAAAAGTTCATTAACCAAAAATAAAGGAGATTTTATCTTTACCATTAATTTTATTAATCTAAAGTAATTAAGTGGTTTGTACTTTAAAGCTGGTCTGTAGTTAATCTAAGGGGAGTAATATTTTACAGGGTTAATTTCACATATGCCCTTATTAAAACACAAAATATCATATTTACCCAACCTAATCCATAAATATCATATATACCCTTCCTAACTTATCAAAATATCATATTTACCCAAATAATTATTTATATGAATTTTTAATTATTTTTAAATCAGATTTAATAATTAAAAATCATTAAATGACTATTTTACCCTTTTGAATTTAATTGCTATATGAATATACTTTTTCATTAAAAAGTCAAACCTATTGTATGGGGATGCATTATATCATCAAGTTGCTTTTTGCTGCAGTTTGAATTTTGCTGGGTCTTTGACTGTTTTGCTTTCTGTTATGGTTTTGTGTTGTGGCTCATTTGTTGGGTGATGTGTCATTGATTTTGGTTTGGTGCAATGTTAGTATTGGTTGATGCATCAAAATAAATAATGTTTGCAAGTATTAGTTTTTCTTTTTGGAAAGCCATAACAACATTTCAATGACCAGCCACAAAACAAGACAATAGTCCACCTAAACAAACAGAAACGAGCATATGCTGATCCAAAGCAACAACACTGATTTGCATTCCTGCTGGTGTACGAGAGCATTTAGACAAAAACTGAGTTTACATGGCAATAGTAGTTTTTTTATTTCTATTCACTTCTTTGGAATGTATTTGATTAAATATGATATTTTTATAGGTTAGGAAGGGCATATATGATATTTATGGGTTAGACTTAAAAAGGGGTATAATAGTTATTTAACTATTTTTTATTATTAAATTTGATTTAAAATGATTAAAAATTGATATTTGGGTAAATATGATATTTTAATAGGTTAGGAAGGGCATATATGATATTTATAGTTTAAGTTGGGTAAATATGATATTTTGAGTTTTAATAAGGGCATATATGAAATTAACCCTATTTTGCAAACCACTCATCTTTTACAAACTTTGCAAGCCCAAAACAACATATCACATTTTTTAATTTATTTATTTTTGATTAAAATTAACAGAGTTTAATTGTCATTTGATATGGAGCATTTCATTTAATGTAATATTTTCATTTTTAAATTTCTGAATAAATTGTAAAACACCACGTTTTAACATGGAAATAATTTTTATTCAAGGTAAATCTTTTTCAATTTCCAGATAAATATTGAATCAACTAATTTTCTTGTATTCTTTTTCAATTGAAAAGCCGCTTTCTAAGAGCATCTCCAACAGCATCCCCAAAATGGAGAAAAGTAGGGAAAATGAAGATTTTGGGAGTGCTCCAACAGCTTCTCCAAACCTATCCCCAAAATGGAGAAAGTTGGAGAGAGAAGATTTTTTTCTCCATATTTGGAGATCACTCTAAATATGATTACACTTTGAAACAACCAATGAAAATCCATGAAAAATAATAATTGAGAGAGAGAATCAATTTTTTAATTGATTGATAAATATTTTAATACAAAAGTCAATGTTGAAATCTCTAAAATGGGGAAGCTGTTGGAGATGGATGCAAATTATTTTAGGGATTTTAGTTTTTAATTCTCCATTTTAGAGAAAATTTGGAGAAGCTGTTGGAGATGCTCTAAACTATAGTAATCTTTATTTCTATTTTACTTTTTAAATTGTAGTTTTTTTTCATGGACGATCTATATTCGATTATTTTTGCCAATTAGACAATGATGGTATTGGTTTTTTTTTTTTTTTCATTTTGTTGTAGTAGATTATAGTTTATTATATTTTTAAACTAGTTAATGACCCGTATATTATATGGGCATTTGAAACATGTTATTTTAATTTTTAATAAGAATAGACATTTACATGACAATTGTCATTACCATTTAAATACTTATGTAAATTATATGTTATAGGATAATTGCCATTATAATTGCTTATTACAATGTATATTTTAGTTATCTAATAGCTGTTAAAATTTTAAAAATTGAAAGTTTATTATTCTTTTGTCAAAAGATTTGAATTTCGTGAATGATTTTAAAACTCGAGGGTATCAGAAATAAAATATGTGTAGTGTTTTGATTTGTAGGATTTTAAATTAAATAAAATATAATTATTTATAAATAATCTATAAAATAGTTAGATTAAAAAGATAGAATCTTTAAATTTCAAGAATATTAGTATTGAGTTTTAAATAAAATAATATTTCATTACTTATAAATAATATTTAAAATAATTAGGTTAAAAAAATGAAATCTTTAAGTTTCAAGAATATGAAATTGTAATAAAATCTAAACAAATTAATTTATATCTATTTTTATAACTGAAGCGATTCAAAAATAAAAAATGTAGTGTTTTTTTATTTGTAGACTTTTAAATAAAAAATTAATTACTTATAAATAATCTATAAAAATAGTTAGATTAAAAAGATATAATCTTTAAATTTCAAGAATATCAACAATGGAGTTTTAAATAAAATAAAATTTAATTACTTATAAATAATCTATAAAAATACTTAGGTTAAAAAGATAAAATCTTTAAATTTCAAGAATATCAAGAATAGAATTGTAATAAAATCTAAACAAATTAATTTATATCTACTTTTAATAATGTAGTTAAATTAAAAAAATATTCAATATTAAACTCATTTTGAAGGTATTGTCGAGACGATTATAATCCTATAATTTATTAAAAAGAAAAAACAAAAATTTTAATACATTTTAATTAATATATAATATTATCTTAAAATGATAAGGATGTAAAGTAAAAGATGAGAAACTAATGGATAAAAAGTAATTTAATCAAATAATTTTAAGGATTAAAAATGTAAATTATAAAGACAATTATGGTATTAAAATAATAAGAATAATTGATGACATCGTCATTTGATAATTTTTTTTTTAATTGGCTAATCAAATGGCTTAATTTCATAATCATGACATCAGCACAAACATTTCTTTAATATATCTCTACTAATTTAATAAGCAGATTTATAAAAAGTCTTAAATACAACTTGTTTATGCATATTGTACAACTACTTTAAGCCTAATGTCTTAATGTCTTAAAGTCTTAAAACAACCGAAATGCATAGAGTACAACTAATCCAAGCCTCCCTTAATTCAAATTCTTGAAATTATCAAACCGTTTTATTCAACCAATCAGGTTTTATCCTTTGAATTCCCGCTCCAATCTGACGGTCTCCTTCTCCTCCCCATTCGAGGTGACGATTGCTCAGCCCAAGAAAGCAATCGACATATCTCCCTTTCTCTCCTCTTTATGGCGTCAAATGTGGGTAACAAACGAAACCCTAGATTCCAATTAAACTTGTTTCTTATCGTCCTATTAAACTTTGACATATCTTGATTTCCAGGTTTTCGATTTTTAATTCTGGTTGTCTATGTTTCTAGGAAAACCTCACACGCAAATTAGGTATTTCGATTACTCTCTCTTCTGATTAGTTTCTGTTGGATTAATTTTTTGTTTCTTGTCGATTTTTGGCGATTGGTTTCATAGAATTAATTAGTTGTATGAGCTTGGGATGTATGTATGTTATTTCATAAATATTGCAATCAAAGGCAAAACTTTAATGTGGCAAGCTTCTTTGCAATCTGAATATGATTTTTTCTAGGTGTTTGGAACTGCTTTATGCAATTTGACACACTTTTTTATATGTGAAATTTTTTATAAATCTAATAGCAATTGAAACTCTAGGCTTTACAGGTTTCTTGTTTGAAAGTTACCTATGATTCTTTATAGAAAACTAACAAGTGGTCCTCTTTTGTTTGTTTGTGTTTTGTATCAGTTGGTCTGTTCGTCCCCATCTTTTGAAAACAATTTTTTAATTTTTTTTGCCTGTGTTTAGTATCACTGTATCAGGTGCTTGTGGATTGGTTTCTTGCTTTAGTCTCCACCTATCGGAAACAATCTACCGAGGTACTTAGTTTTTCATCTTGGAGTTGATTTTTCTATCGATCGGTTGCTTTTTTAGTTGTTTTCTATTGATTGGTGTTGGTTGCTCTCTTTGATTCCATTTTAGTTTCTACAGATACAAATACTCTCCTGTCACTCGTGGTGAAATTGACTCCATTTTAGATGCATCTGTCATTTTTCAGGTTTGGAACTCCAATTAAAGCTTCTGTTTAAAGCTCCCAACTGTCAATGTTATCAGTTAATTTGCTTTATAATGAATCATGTTTCTTAAAAGTTCAGTTTTAGTTGGTTTTTTCTTGAAAGATTCTTGAATCTTGCACCTCAGTTGAAGTGCAACTTGCTACAATAATGGCATTTCTTACTTAAGGATAAGACTACTTAACTACTTATAATGTAGCATCTACCAGTTAACATCTGTTTTGTAAATTTACTTGAAATCGGTGAGTATTTTTGTATGCATTTAGTTAGATATCATTCTCTTTAACACTTTGTTCTCGAGTTTTTTTAAAGGAAGGAAAAGAAAGGCTTTTGAAGGAAACTTAACAAAGCGTGTTCTTGAGTTTTTTAAAGGTCGAAAATGAACGGATTTGGAAGGATAACTCCCCCTTCTTTTCTCTTAAAAGTTATCCTCCCAAAAGTGGCGGGATGATTTGGAGGGATAACTTTCCCCTTCCTTTTTTTCTTCCCTCCCCTCTCTTTTCTTTTCCTTAATTTTCCTTAATTTTCCTTATCGTTAAGTTGTACCAGAATTTGGTGGCGTATCTCCAATTTGTACTATTTCTGAAAGATGGGTAAGCATTTTGCACATGGTTCAATGCCACTTTTTTTCACAATCATTGACGAACGTCCATGGAAAAGTCAATTTCTATGTTACTTCATACGTTCATATACATGTTTTATTTGTTTTTCACTTGGAAGTTTGTTTCCTCAATTTTTAATGGCAAATCTCCGAAGTTGCAGCAAATCTCGGCACTGCTATGGCTTTGGATCTGTTTCTTGAATGGGCCAAACAACTGTATTCAATGTGTTTGCTTTCTGGACTGTTTCATTGCCTCTGAGGACGGCTGGTAAGTTTGTTTTTTGTTCGGTGAGTTGTGACCAACCTTGTAGCTTGGAAACTGTCGTCGGTCGTTAGTAAGGAAGTCTGTCTGTTATATAGTTCTACTAAGTGCAAGTAAATTCATTTATAGCTCTTGTCAAGGTTTTCCTATGTTGGAGATCTATTACCTGGTAGTCAAAACTCAAGTGCTTGGCATCTAAACGTGATGACAGATCAAAACCTCCTCTTTCATATTACTTTCTAAAGATTGATGCATCGCTTGTTTTTTTTTTAACACCACATTTTATTCTTAATAAGCAATCATGTGGGAGAATTCAAATACACTCTATAATATGTATTAATCTCACAAATGTGTATTAATATGGTTCTCTATAATATTATATATTAATCTCACAAATTGTTTCTATGGGTGTGTTGGCAGGACAAACTTCATGAGTACAACTCTGTATAATATTACTAACATATTTCTATGGGTGTAAGCATGACGACCCTTACCAAGTTAGTCATTAATTATGCAACAAAGTTAATTTCAGAGAGAACATGTTCGGTTTGTTTCAGCTCCTCATATAATTGGGTTTTTATTTCAAGTTAGTAAATGCCTACATTGGTCACTTGAAGAAATATAGTTTGTTGTCGGCCACCACCCAATTGCTACCACAGTTTGTCGTTGGCCACCGCACAACAACGTTGGCTATCAGCTATGGTTCTATTTCTGCCTTATGTGGCCATTTTATTTTGTTTGCTTAATGATTTTGTTTCATTTGAAATTAAATCTTCTTATGGTTGTTGAATATCTTTTAGCAACAAATAGACCAAAGTTCCAAGCTTTTTACACAAGTTGTTACAACTTAAGTGTAGATATAATGTTCTTTAGAACTACAGCTTTATGTTTAAATATTTGGAGATAGCGTTGACAATGATTCTTAATCACCATTGTACTTGCAAATTCTCATTGTCATCTGCTTTCGCAGGAAAGTTCACCCGGTAACATGTCTCAGAATCATTTCTTTGTTTTACAGGGTTGGACTTTGGGAAAGGATAAGACTTGAACTAAAATGCTGTCATTGGATGTAAATGCAAAGATTTAGTAGATTAGGCTTTTTGCTCTCCCATCTGTCATTTATTTGAGATACTTTTGATTCAAACAAGGTGCTCATTTAGTGGTCAAATCATATCTTTGTTTTTTGATTTTATATCATCCCTATATAGTATTTTCAGGATTCTTATTTAATCTATACTCAATTTATGTATCAAAAATTTCCTACACTAATATTTTATTACATGTGATGCCATTGGTGGACTAAATTGTGACTTATTAAGTAGATGATATTGTTAAATATGATTCCATTTTGGTGACTAAGATATTACTACTTAATAAGTAGATGATATTGTTGCATTTTACGGTATGCGCTTATCGGATAATTGTTTCGGTAAACAACCCGAAGTGTAAATCATATCTTCATTAAACATAAACTTTAAACTATTGAATGAGATATTGCATTAAGTTTTTATATTTGGATTTAAGTTACTTCCTGATGCATTGTGAAAAAACCTTTGATACATGTAAACCATTGAGCATTTCTAATATTTTTCTAAAAACTTGATATTTAAAAGTTAAATGCATCTTTATAGAACTTTAATTTCCCCGCTGCATTGCGCGGGTAGATTACTAGTATATATATATATATATATATATAGATATGGTTGTTTTTATTAACGTCTTTTTGCATGTGTTTTAAGCCCGATTCTTATTTAATGTTTTTGAAAGACGATGAAATCTAAGTCTTTTTTCATGTTTGAAATATGTTTGATTCTATTTATTTATTAGAAGTATAGGTTAATTACTTGATGAAATGAAACTATTGATGCAATTGATGAAACTCTTTCACTACCATCATTTTTTATTCATTGTAGTTTTACTATGATAACTTATTTGAAACAAGTGAATTTTTTTTTGAAAGGCTTGAAACAAGTGAAATTTAACTCATAAAATAGGTGAAAGTGAAACTAAATTCATTATAGGTTCCCTACCATAACTTATTTGATTCATTATAAATGAAATCAATTAAAACAATGAAATTATCTTATTTATATAATCTGTTTAATTAAAATATTAGTAATGTTAAGATAATTTACTTTAAACTTTAAAAGAGTAAAAGTCTTTAATTAAAAATTAAAAATTAAAGAAATGAATATATTAATATTAATATTAAGTCAATAGTGTTGTGGCGGATTGGTTATCATTTGGGGGTTCATAGCGTCTAACCGAGTTCGAGCCTTTCCGTGCACATGCCTGGGGACATTTAAGTGATGTCATGTCTAGCCTCCAAAATTGTTGGGGATTAGTCGAGCTTTGGTCCGGACACCCTTCCAAAAAAATGTATATTAATTTAAATTTTTTACCCTTTAATAACCCCAAATAAAAACTTTAACTAATATGAATTCTTAGGTCAACGGAGACTAATAAAATCAAGATGAGTCCTTACATTAACAAATAAAATCGAGTTTGCAAATCTAACTTTTATACTATAAATACTATGCATTTTTTTGATCTCATTATTGCCTATGGAAAACTAGTTCAAAGATAAAAAAAATGAACACTCCCGATCCCCTTTTCTCACTTTCATCTTCCGTCCTTTTCTTCATCATCGCTCGTACCAACCCACCACCACAACCCCGCTATTTTTCTCTCTGTTCTCTATTTTCATTCTTTTTCCAAATCCTACGTCCTCATTCCCTCAAAGACAATGCCATCTGCTACAACGACACCAACGCTGGCGTTGTGAATCAAAACCGAGACTCCGACGTTGGTGTTCTTCTCCATCCTGCATTGCTATAGATCAAAACTGAAACCCCAATGCCGACGTTCCTCTCCTACCCACATTGTTATAACTTTTTTTATTTAGATTTTGTTGGTTTCGATTTCGAAATTTGGTTTAGATTTTTAGGTACTGATTTTCATAATTTTACGGTTAGATCCAGGGCCAAGCCGGGGAGTGTAACAATGTGAGACTTCAAACAGGGCCTCCAAAATTTTTGGGGCCTCAATTTTTTTTTTGAATTCTAATTATATACAGCTATCTAAGTTATACATATTTTAATATTGAGCCAATGATAACTTTTCAGCCATACTTAGGTGATGTTAACTTGATGCTTATCTGGTAAGTGCTTACCGGGTCAATTTACGTATCTTACGAGATGAACATGACACGAACTAGAATCTTACCCGATAAGAGCGATGGCATACACTGATAGTGTTATCCAGTAAGTGAGATTTGCAAATTTTACCCGTTAAGTGTTTACCGGGTAAATTGTTGCATACAATACCATTTTGAGACAAAAATATTGTCAGATATGATAGGTGATAGTGTTCAATTTTTTCGATTTGGGTAAGTGTTGTAGGAAAATAGTTTCACCAAAATAGAAAAAATTAAGAAATAAAGAGAGATGGGAACAAACCCAAGTATTGAGTCGAGGCCCGTGTTAAACACGGTTTCCTTAAAACCGATTCGCCCCCTACCGGTGCGTCGATTTCCCAGGATACAACGACTCGAAACAGAATCGAGTTCTGTCGGACTTCACTATCATGCCTGAATTTGAGAATATATGTCTTGGTTTTTCACGTGTGTTTGGCTTTCTATGAAGTTACTTTTCCATATGTGTGTCTCTCTCATATTTTAGCATATATTTTCTTCTTCATAGAACTCAAGCTATGAGTCCTATATATATACATAACACATATGTAACTCATAGAAGGTTTAAAAGCCAACAATTATGACACATTATTTTTTTGGTGTAACCTCCATCTTTAAGATCAACCATAATGGATCATTATTTTATTTTCTATAACCTCCATCTTAATTTCCATTCAAATGAAAAAAATATCAACTAGGAATTTTTCCAACAATCCCCCACATGAATGGAAATTATCATAGACATCTCATTTATCATGATACTCAAATTCAATGTCGGAATCTTGCAAAGGATAGGTAGGCGTTAACCTTTGAACCTTCCCTTATGAAGCATGTCTAGTCTACTAGCAAATCAGTAGAAGCGATGTCCTTGAACTGTTTTGCCATTTGTGTAAACGTTAACACACTTCACACAAGATTCTTCCTCATGGTAAAGTCCTCATAGTCGTGTTCGTTATGGTCATGAACACTGCCTGGTTCAGAGAAAGCTTTAGGAATGTATCCCCAATAATTCCCTTCGAAGCGACCCCACTTCTCTTTCTCATAGGTGATTATCAGTAATCATTAAAAGCTTTGTGCTTATCCTCATTTTTCACTGTCTTAGAAGTTTACTAACTACCCCCCCCCCCCCATAGTGACTCTCCACATTCATACAACTAGGTTGTCCTTTTGAACCCAGATCTTGGGATCTCCAGTCTTCTGGGTAAGGTTTCCTTTGCATGAATTTATTCATTCAAGGGATTGAGTCCCATTACTTTGGACGACTTATAAACTAAATCTCTACTTAGGCCTTCGTAAGCGGATCCGCAATGTTATCTTTTAACTTCACATAGTTAATCGAGATAACTTCAGTAGATAGTAGTTGTCTTATCGTATTATGTATGCGTCTAATGTGCCTTGACTTCCCATTACACATTGTACTTTGAGCTCTTGCCAATTGCCGATTGGCTATCACAATGTATACTAATGGCCGTTACCGGCTTAGGCCATTTGGGAATATCCTTCACAAACTAACGCAGCCACTCTCCTTCTTCGCCACATTTATCTAGGGCGATAAACTCAGATTCCATCGTGGATCTGACTATAACAGTTTGCTTGGATGATTTCCAAGATATAGCCGCACCTTCAAGTGTAAACACATGTCCACTTGTAGATCTGGAATCTTTTATATCAGAAATCCAATTTGCATCACTGTATCCCTCGATTACAGCTGGATATCTTCCATAGTGCAGTCCATACTCTCTTGTGTATCTTAAGTACCTTAACAATCTAGTAATGTTCTTCCAGTGCTCAACACTCGGATTACTAGTGTATCTACTTAGACTGCTTACTGCATATGTTAAGTCAGGTCTTGTACAACTCATAAGATACATCAGACTGCCGATTATTCTTGAGTATTCCACTTGTGCAACAATATCCCCTCTATTTTTGGATAAATGTTGACTAGTTCTAGCTATACTAGTGTCTCATTGATTAAACTTCTCAAGAATCTTGTCCATATAATGTGTTTGACTTAACACTAGACCATTTTCAGTTCTTGTGATCTTGATTCCAAGTATCACATTTGCTAAACCAATGTTCTACATGTCAAACTTATATTTCAACATATCTTTCGTGGACATTATCATTTGTCATCACTACCAATGATGAGCATATCATCAACATATAGACATAAGATGATCAAACTTTTGATGTCATTGCTTTGGAGCTTGATTTAAGCCATATAAGGTATTAACAAGTTTACACACCTTGTTCTCTTTACCTTGGGCAACGAATCCCTTAGGCTGCTCCATATAAATTTCTTCTAAATCTTCATTTAGAGGATCAATTTTCACATCCATTTGGTGCATTTGCAGATTTGCAATTCCCAACATAAAACTAATGGATGTTAATAATCTAGACTTTCCTTTTGTCTATATCCGTTGATGAAGATATCTATACATTATACCATTGTATAATGTTATGTCATCTAGTGACTTTTCCATCCCTTTTTCACCATTAAGATATCATAACTTATCAAATGTTTTATGATTTCTAGTTTGTAAGTCTCTCCAATGTGACCACAAACTATTCGGTTGCTGAGAGTCTTCAAACTCATACATGAATCATTTGCACAAATCTTGATTCAAATGATATGATTATCTACTCAATCTGTTTCACATAAGTTGATACAACTAATGTATTTAAACATTTTCATTGAGTAATATCTTCTTCTATATCATGAATAGAGTTGCTAGCTATGCAATACATTTAAGCTATAACAAGAACACACACATATGTTGATGAATTCACAAAAACATTGGCCAGATGTTCTTGTCAATGCATCATACATGAGTGTTATTGTCACCACCAAAGAGCTTAATCGCAACTATCTATAAGTGACAATCTAGGCATCCAAAACTCTAGGATCCTAGTTGTTCTATAAATATAGTCATACACAATGATCACTCTATCATGACTATATTCTCTTTTTGATATATTTAGCTTAGGTTATACACAAAGTTTTAACCTTTACTTTCATTGCTAATATTTCATCAAACTTATATGATGATTTAGATCCAAACTTATTGGATTCGTCTATCAATTGATATCATGACATTCTATTACCAAACATAATTAATTCGTTATGAACACACAATTAAACGAATTAAAAATTGTAATGATTAATTCATAATTGACAAACAATTGTTGAATTAAATCCAAAATATATATAAGTATATAAACACATTCAGGGAAACTATTTTTTACTCAACCCCTTTCGGTAGCTCTACTCGAACACAACCAGGAAAGACGGTGAGGGTGGTATGCTCAAAAGCATTTAAAAACACGACCTCATTAGAATAGAAAACAATCCGCCTATATCTTTCCTAGACATTATATCCAAATAGGTGAGCCTATTTGGAGTTGATTCATAATTTTCCAACTTAAATGCGTATATATATATATGTATGTATATATTGTTCTATAACATTTAATTCATTATATGAATTAAAACTAAAATTGTTAATTCGTAATTAAACGAATTATTACCGAAACATTTAATTCATTATTGACAAACAATTATATGAATTAAAATCGACATTTTAATCATGTAATTAATTCGTAACCGAAAAACAGTTAAACGAATTAAAATCGAAATTCGTATTTAACGTAATTAATTCGTAACCGACAAACAGTTAAACGAATTAAAATCTAAATTCGTAACTGACGTAATTAATTCGTAACCAACAAACAATTAAACGAATTAATTATCACATCAATTTTTCAAAAGTAATGTACCCCCACATTTCAAGGTACTCAACCTTTCTGTCTAATGGGTGTACTTTAGAAGTTACAAGCCAATAATATGACGTATATCTCACTTCTAATTAACTTGTGAATCATCATATATTGTTGATTCGCATACAAAATCATAAGCTTATGATCTACCTTTCATAATTGGTGATCTCTTTATCACAAACAAAATCAATGATATACCTTTCATCTGTCCATAGAATAAAATTCTATATGCTTATGATTTTATTTGACTTACTTAAGATGCAAAGTCAAAAATTATCTACTCATCAAAATATTATTGATTGGCTATCATATTATTTGGGATTTAAACATATATTAAAACCCACTTTAATACCAAGAAAAAATTGACATGAGATCAAAATTTATCCAAATTTTGGTTACGACAAAATGCCACATTATAGCAAACTCATTTCTTAACAATAAAATAGATAAACTATTTTATTTTCTTGCAAAACCAAAATCCCATCACATAACAAATGGAGTTTGTGTATACAAAGTTTTTCACTTTTTGAAATCTCCATATCAAGACTTTTACATCTCATCGTGGATGCATCATTTGCCCAAGACACCAATTGTCCTAACAATTAAAGTCCCTCCCTCGTTATGGAGTGCCAAAAATATCCATCTTTAACCAATTTGCTTGTAGATATAAACTGTTAGAAACAACATTCTTTTATTAATCTTGTAGAAATCATTTTCTACTTTTCCAAATTCCATCAGTTTTACGCACCCATCATTAATGAGTACCACATATTTCATTTGGAACCACTCTCATGACATTTGGTTCCGAAAACCAAACATCATCCCCTTCGCGAGGATATTTTAGTTTTAAGACCGGCGTTACCCATTTTGCTTCCCACGAAAGAAACACTGCACCATTTTGTTTCCCACAAAAGAAAACAATGCATCATTTTGTTTCCCACAAAAGAAAACAATGCACACTTGTATGTATAAAAGTTTCACTCTTTGCACTTAAAACAAGATATTACATTTTATAAATGAACTTCTTCCATTTATAAATTTTGTGCATAAATAAGCAAAGAGTTGCTTAAAAAATTGTGCACTAACAATTTTAACATATGCAAACATATTGCAAATCCAACAATTGTTTTAGGCACTATAGATGTATTTTTCTCGAAGCACATCATACAAGTAATTATTCAGAATATTTCTATTCATATTTCACAATCTCAAATTTTGTCAAAAACAACATAATTTGTTGTTTCAAACGATAACAAAATATAATAGATACAAACATATCATTTCTTTTCTTGTTTTTAGAAGAAGAAAGCAATGAAGGTTGATATATACAAACTCATCTTCTACAATAATCAAAGCAAATAGTTTTATTATTAAAAAAAAAAACACTTGCTCTTTCCCATTTTCACTTAGAAAAACAAATGTAACAGAAGGTTACCAACCGATTGGTGAAACAAAGAAAAAATCGAAATCGGTTTTAAGATTGTAGGAAAATAGTTTCACCAAAATAGAAAAAATTAAGAAATAAAGAGAGATGGGAACAAACCCAAGTATTGAGTCGAGGCCCGTGTTAAACACGGTTTCCTTAAAACCGATTCGCCCCCTACCGGTGCGTCGATTTCCCAGGATACAACGACTCGAAACAGAATCGAGTTCTGTCGGACTTCACTATCATGCCTGAATTTGAGAATATATGTCTTGGTTTTTCACGTGTGTTTGGCTTTCTATGAAGTTACTTTTCCATATGTGTGTCTCTCTCATATTTTAGCATATATTTTCTTCTTCATAGAACTCAAGCTATGAGTCCTATATATATATACATAACACATATGTAACTCATAGAAGGTTTAAAAGCCAACAATTATGACACATTATTTGTTTGGTGTAACCTCCATCTTTAAGATCAACCATAATGGATCATTATTTTATTTTCTATAACCTCCATCTTATTTCCATTCAAATGAAAAAAATATCAACTAGGAATTGTGTATATTGTTGGTGTTAGCTTTTAAAAATAGATTTTTGGATAAAGTTGATTGTGTAGAAACTTATTAAAGATTTTGTATCGAAAAATGGTCTTACTTAAATAAATTGTGTATATTGTTGGTGTTAGTGTACATATGTAAGCCCATGGACCTTATGTGGCGTTTGGTTCGTCGGAATCCAACGAAATTTGAAGGAATTGGAATGATCAATTCCATTGACCAAATTCCATTCCTGCGTTTGGTTCGGCTTTTGAATTTTCATAAGGAATTCGAATTCCACAAATGATGGAATGTATATTCCTTAGGTTTTAGCAAGGAATTTCAATTCCTTCCTACCATCTTTTAAGAAAAAAAAACTATATTGCTCCATTTCATTTCCCCATGATGGATGTAACTACTGTGATACCCATTACCGTCACCGCCGCCACCTTCCTAGCGATGGTTGCCACCGGTACTTTTGTCACTGACACTACCACCACACATGTCATCGCTGCTACCATAACCCCCATCGTCCGCTACCGCCGCCACAATCCTAGTCGTCATTGCCACCGCCACCTTCATCACCGCTACCACACCCATCACGTTGCTACCACAACCACCATCCGTTACCGCTGCTTCCACGCCATGCGTCACTGCCAGCACCACTACACCTGCCAGCGCCACTACCACGACCAGTGGCGAAGCCACCCTTGGCCCGGGAGTATCACAGGAACACCCTCACTTTTGAAATTATTTTTTATATTAGGGATGCTTTTGGGAACCTCCACCTCGTGCTGTTGCATTCTAACCTTTTCTTCTCTTCTTCTGCGTGTATGGATTATAAATAAATAAATCTCTTTTCTCTCTCTCTTCAATAGTAAGACTTGCATATTTGGTACCTTTTTGGGTGCTTTATCTCTTAATTGTTTAAAATAAATTTGTATGTTATGGTTTTTTAAAAGAGAAAATAAATTTTTTTATAGCCATCTTCGAAAAATCATTTAACCTCCTATCCAATCTCTCCCGTTTTTTTGCCGCTACCAACCCTCCCGCTAATAGCGGCTCATTATAAGTTGTGGATGTATATATGTGTGTATATATATGGCTGGAGCTTCCAATTCAATGGAGCCGCTACCATTCAAATCCCAGCCGCTACCATTTCTCATGACCCCCACATATATACACACACATAAGGCTGGCAATCTGAGACACGAACCCGAAACCCGACCTGAACCGAACCCGAAACGGGTCGACACGAACCTGATTCGAAATTAAAATGAGTATAAAGTGGGTCGACACGAACATGACACGAAAAAAGTGGGTCGGGTTCAGGTAAAACCTGATTACCTGAAAATGACCCGATTAACCCGAAATATTTAAATAATTAATTAATTAATTACTAAAATAAATATTAAATCAAATTTCTAAATTTCTAAATCAAATTACTAAATCTATATTTTTAATTATTAATTTATTTATTTGATTAAAGTGGTGGGAATTGAAAATTTCATTTTGTTTTCGTTTCGAATTTGAAAGAAAAATGGTGGGAATTGAATTTTTGTATTTATGATTTATCTTATTGACTTATTCTATTTTATAAGAAAGTGGAATTGTTGTTTGTTGGTAAAAGAAAGTTGGTTCAAACAAAATGGATTTGGGTCAACACGAAACTTGAGCCGATTTTCCCCCGGTAGTAAAATGGGTCGACACGAAACACGACCCGAACCGAACACGAATGGAAGTGACACGAACTGAACCTGACACGAAATAGATTTGGGTAAAAAATGGGTCGACACGAAAATAACACGAAAATGGCCGACCTGAAAATAACACGACCCATTTTACCTTAACCTGATCTGAATTGCCAGCCCTACACACACATATATACACCCGCTACCATTTCCAGCCGCTATTCGGGGGGGGGGGGGGGGGTTGGTAGCGGGTGGGGTTATTTTCGCCAGAACATCGTTTCTTCGCCGGAGAGCGGCCGCTGGATGGGTAAAACGCAAAAAAAGGGAGAAATTGGGTAGGAGGTTAAATGCTTTTTCCAAAATGGCTATAAAAATTATTTTCTCTTTTTGAAATTACATTTCACCTACAATTGTGTTTTAAGAACATTCCTATTGATCCATTTTAGCGATAAATGGGTTGGTGTAACCTATATGAGTGGGGTCACAAGTTTAAGGCTATATTTGACAAACTATCTAATAAGCTAGCTGGTAGCTAATAAGCTAGCTATAGCTGATAATCTAGCATATGAACAAATTATGTTTAGCTAAAACTAGCTTATGAGTATGTAAAAATAACAATAAGGGATATCTTTGAATTTAATAGTTAATATTAGTTAATAAGTGTATAATTGGAAAAATTAAGCTACAATAAGCTTTCAAAAAGCTACTCAAAGTAGTGTTTCAAAAAGCTAGCTTATATACTAGCTTATGGTACATGTTTGGATGGACTAGCTTATAAGCTAGCTTATTTTACCAAACACAGCCTAAATCATATATCGTTTTTTCACAAATAGGACCCTATGCTGGTTTATTTCTCTGTAATGTTAGAGACGGAGTCTATGTTTTCTTTTATCACATGAAATTAGAGCATTTTTGGTAAAACTAGCAATTGCTTATTTTCATGACTTGCTTTAATTCGAGCAACATTTGTTTAGCGTTTGATAAGAGCAAATCAACATGACTTGTCTGGCTGTTAATTGTATTTAAGAGGACCACCCTAATTGAAAACCCTGGCTCCGCCCCTGACCACGACCACCACCACACTCCCCGTCTCACTCGCCATCACCACATGTTGTCATCGCCTCCCCTACCACCTCCCCCACCACTACTACACTCATCATTACCACAACTCGTCGTCATTGTTGTTACCATCACCTTTTGCCACCGTCGCGCCATCACTGTCATTGTTGTCGCCATTAACACTTTTGTCATTGACGTCAACACTATCACCACCACCATTGTCATAAGCATCACCACTGTCGGTGTCATTGCCACCACCCACACGCAACAGTCATTGCCATGTGCCACCCGCCACCACCGTTGCCACCACCACACCCACCAGTGTCGCGTCCACCACCTCCTCCATCCCCTGCCAATATTATATATTCAAGAAACTAAACAAACATATTCAATTTTTTAACAAATTCCAGTTCCAATTCCTACCAACGAAACTCATAGTTAAGGATTATTAAATTCCATTCCAATTCCTTAGATTCCAATTCCTTTGACAGATTCCAATTCCAACAGATTCCATTCTGCGAACCAAACGCCACCTTAGTGTAATCTTTTGTATTTGTCATGTATATATAGGTCTCTCTTGTATCATCATTAGGTTAATCACAACATTTGTATTATCTCTCAATGTATGAAAAGTGGCACTCCTTCTACCACATCTCTCATCTACCAATCAATCCAATCAATCCAATCATTCATGTTTTCTAAATGGTATCAGAGTAGTAGGTTTATTTCCTATACCCTTCTAATTGTTTGTCTTTTTTCTTATTTTCTAGATCGATTTTGTTCGATCTCTACTTTGTTGGTTGTCAACTTATTGGTCTGCCTTCATTCTATTTGAATCGTTTCTTATACCTTAATCTGGAACAATTGATCCTATCCAATTTCTGTTTCATTGGTTGTCAATTATTGTCTACTTTTCATACTCTAATGTAGACTAGCATATATTGGGTCTCGACTATATATATTGGATTTGCTAACATTAGATTTCCTAATATATCAGATCTTGTTTTTCTGCATAGCATTGCATATATCGATTTTCATATTAACTTCCATATTGATTTTCATATCGGTCAGATGGTTCTTAATTCCAATCACTCCAACCCTATCTCAATTGTTTTCAATGGAAACAACTACATTCTATGGCATAATCACATGATGATTCTTCTCAAGTCTCATGGGATATACCTATGTCACTGAAGCTTCTAGAATTCATTATCAAGGGTCAAATGTGTTGGGAATCACGGGCTACAAAAACATGCACAGCGGAATAATAAAACCGGATTTCCATCCGAGGATCCAATCCCAAACATAACAGATACAATCAAAGGGTGTTTTCGATGGTTTACCTTATGCGATTGGTCTTCCGGAAAGCAAGCAGGGGTTACACCGCTACTGGCACCACACGAGAAGGTTGCTAGACCACCACCAAGGATTACCCCGAAAAACGAGCGCGACCCTCTCCTTGGGATTGGCGCCGGTTTTAGTGAGAGAGAAAGAGAGAGAGAGTTTTTCTGGGTTTGTAGAATTGAATGACTGATGATCAACTGACAAACCCTTTAACCCTATATTTATATGGATAATGCTAGAATTTTATTCCATATAAAATTCTTTGGTAATTATCTCTAAATATAATTCCCATAAATAACTAATTAATTAATTATAAATAAATAGTTTAACTAACTATTTATATATTAACTCTCTCATTAAATAATTAATAATCAATTAATTATTTCTCTTGTAATCCAATTGTAATCCATTATTATTTAAACTTGATTTGTTTCCTCGTGCCTATGGGTTTACAATTCATTTCTTTTTTAGTTCCTTAGATTTAAAAGTAGTAATTAGCCTCGGGGACGAAAATAGAAATATATTGCAAACTATAGGCACGAGGAAAAGTAGTAATTAGTTCCTTACTTGCGTGTATGAAGTGTATCTTTATGATTTGTGGTCAACAACTTCATGAATCTAATTGCTTCTGATTTTCTTAAACAGCTTCTGGTAATGCAAATAAAGATCCATTTGCTCCAAAACCGTTTGGTAGCATGTCTCCCTTTGGTTCACAAACAGGGGGTTCCATTTTTTGTGGAACTTCTACTGGTGTGTTTGGTGCTCCGTCAGCAACTGCTTTCGGAAGTTCAATGCCTGCTTTTGGAGCTTCATCATCTTCTTCTGGCGGTACGCACATCTATTGAAGTTCAACAACTTCTCAAAATATTTTACTCTATACGGTTTTGACTTAATCTTTAATATTAATGTTGGTTAGGTGAAGTATACCTAAAGGTTGTTGTAGCTGTTTTGGTGTGGTCGGTTAAGATATGGTTATGTTTAATAGCCGAGATTATTAATAATCACATTTGATGCTTTATTTTAGAGTTTATAATTACAAGAGGTGATATTTGGTGGTGTTGTATGTCCTTTGCAACCATTGTTTTTGTGCAAACTTTTTGGTGGTGGTCTTTAGCTGGGAACATAATTTCTATGACAATATTAAAGTTCAAAATTTAGTGAATATGAAAAATATTACAATCATAGACTTCGAATGCATAGTCAAGGTGTGTAGTCATCATCAATCAAGATAAAAAATGTGCATTAGAAAATGAGAAAAAATTGGCAAAAACACAAGTGAATGGGGAAAGTGTAATAGAAAACTAAGTATTTTACAATTGAAATCACTATATGTAAGATTATGAACTTTATTTAGACAGTCTTATTATATTCATTTATGAATTCTGTTTTAGCTTGTTGCTCTATGCATGCTTTTTCTTATCGTCCATTCTTTTTATCTCTTCTTGTGTCTGATTGATTCATTTCATCTCCTCTAATCCAAATTGCAGGTTCATCTGTCTTTGGCCAAATTACAGGTTCATCTGTGTTTGCCCAGAAACCTGCATTCGATAGCTTTGCATCCAATACACAGTCAAGTCCATTTGGCAGCAGCTTATTTCAGCAATCACAACCTGCTTTTGGCTCGTCACCAGTTGGAAATTCAAGTCAACCTGTGTTTGGTGCTCCTAGAACACAGGCATTTGGATCCCCAAGCAACCTTCTCTTTGGTGCCACAAGTACTCCAGCTTTTGGTTCTACATCAACCCCAACATTTGGTGTTTCTAGCTCCCCTCTTTTTGGATCAAGTACTCCAGCTTTTGGAGCTTCGAGCACCCCTGCATTTGGTGCTTCAAGTACTCCAGCATTTAGATCTTCACCTACTCCTGCTTTTGGTGCTACTAGCTCTCCTTTTAGTTTTGGGTCAAGTCCAGCATTTAGTCAACCAACATGCGCATTTTGCGGCAGTCTATTTGGTCCTTCTACCTCAGCCTTTGGGGCTCAAAGCTCTTCGTTTGGTACATTTTCTTCTGTACATGGTTATTTGTTTTAAAACAAGTTGGAGCTTTCTGTGACAATATTTCATTGATATTAAAATGTTTACTGTGCTAAAACTTTACAAACATCATGCAGGAGGTCAGGCCACAACTCCAGCAAATGGGAGTGCTTGTTTCGGACAAACATCTTTTGGAGGTCAACGTGGGGGAAGTAGAGTTACTCCTTATGCTCAGACACGTGAGGTGGACTTTGGTAGTGGTACACAGCCTGCTGTAAAACTGGAGGAAATATGTTCGATGCCTGTCTACAAAGAAAAGAATCATGACCATCAATCAGGAGATAAAGGTAATAATTGTAATCATATTTCTCTTGATCCAATTACAATGTATAAGACATATATATACATATATATAGGGGTGGGTTCAAATTGAACCACTTTTTGGTTGTGAACGTGAGGACAGCCGAGAGCGCGACACGTGGCAGATGACTAGGCGCCACGGCGGATGACTAGGCGCCACGGCGGATGACTAGGCACCACGGCGGATGACTAGGCGCGATTCATGGGAGGGCATTGAATTAAAGGGGAGGACCACACTCAAAGCCGCCTTTATTGACTAGTCTCCGCCACGTGTCACGCTCTCGGCTGTCCTCACGTTCACAACCAAAAAGTGGTTCACATTTGAACTTTCCTCTATATATATATATATATAGGTTCAGGTTCAAATGTGAACTCATCTTTCATTGTGAACGTGAGGACAACTAGTATCGCACCACTTGGCAATATTCATGCTTTATTCGGACTGAATAAAGCTTGTATTCGGTCTGAATAAAGCACGAATATTCAAACTGAATGAATAAAGCTTTATTCAGTCTGAATATTCATGCTTTATTCGGACTGAATAAAGCTTGTATTCAGTCTGAATAAAGCATGAATATTCAGACTGAATGCATAAAGCTTTATTCAGTCTGAAAAAAGCTTAGGCACCGATTCAGATTGCCACGTGGCGTGATTTTGTTGGTCCTCACGTTCAAAATGAAAGATGAGTTCACATTTGAACTTTCCTCTCTCTCTCTCTCTCTCTCTCTCTCTCTCTCTCTCTCTCTCTCTCTCATATTATATATTTATTTATTTATGCAGGGTTTGGGGAATTATAATAAGGGTTTAGTTCCCCAAAATGCATCCAAGTTGTCACCTTTTGCTATTGTATACATTGTACTTCAAAAACTACCATTTAATACATTGTACTTCTCCGCCGCTGGCGGCTGAATCCGTAGCATTTTCCGACGGCCACACTTTGTGTGCCGGCGCCAGCAGTGGTGTCGCCGCCGGTGATGACGTAACGGAGAGCTGAAACGATGATGTTGTCTTCGTCGTCAAAGTTAATGGCGGCGGATGAAAAGATAACGGAGAAATTTTTATCCATTTTTTTGGGGGGAGATAGCGATTACGTGTGGATTCAGCCGTCATCGGTATATATAATGAGGACGGCGGACGGAAACGCACATGGCGATTTCCGGCACGCCCGAGTTAGACTCGGGATGACAGTAAAGTCACCGAAGAATGGGGCTATACATCCTTATAAGCCGGAAAAATGGGGGCTATACATCCTCGGAGAATATAGAGGTCGCCGGTAAAGTCACCGAAGAAGATGACCGTCGCTGGAATGTCGCCGGAGAAAATGACAGTCGCCGGAAAAGTCGCCGGAGAAGATGTTACCGGCTGGTAACCTGTGATAGCAGGTCACGATGTATTAAATGGTAATTTTTGAAAGTTTGATGTATTAAATGGTAGTTTTTGAAGTACAATGTATACAATAGCAAAAGGTGACAACTTGGATGCATTTTGGGGAACTAAACCCTTATAATAATTGTAAGCATATTTCTCACTGCTATCTGGGCCACGTCCCCTTGGCCTATGGCCAGGGTCGGGCCTGGTATATAAAACAAAAAAATTTCATTTTCTTGTATATTATTCATGTTTGCTATATTTGCAACGTAGGTTAATGTTTAGGGATGTAACTGGAAGCTGTTTTTTTACTTATGTAGCTCATGAGATATCTTCTTAAGTTAAAGAGAGGACGTTGTTTTTCCTTAAAACTTGTTTACAAAATCACTTACCCAGCATCCCTTAAAAAGTGGATTCATATAATTGTTTTGTCAGAACTTACTAGTTGCAAGTTTGAATCTGACAAACTCCTCTCAAATGGTCTATTTAGAGGAAGTAATGAAGTTTGTAATGATCTAGTGTTTTTGTTTTTGATTTGATATTTCTATGAACGACTCCAAAGAAAACATCCCTGAATGCCGAATATGAATCTTGAATCATACTGATTTTTGAGGATGACACATTGATTTTTCAAAATCTATGCAATATTGTTAATTCACTTGTCAGTTTTGAATATGGACATTTGAAACTTTAAATGCTCATGTAACCTTTTGGCATATTCGTCAATCACTTTTTATGGTACTTGTTGACATGCATGTCATCTTGCATCATGCTGACTGGAATAAATGTATGCTTGGTGTTTTCTTAAACAGCTTTTGGGCAGACTAGTAATGCAAATAACAATCCATTTGCTCCAAAACCATTTGGTAGCGCGTCTCCCTTTGGTTCACAAACAGGGGGTTCCATGTTTTGTGGCTCTTCTACTGATGTGTTTGGTACCCAAGCATCCTCACCAATAGGTCCCTCACCACTTTTTGGTACTTTATCAGCAACTGGTTTTGGAAGTTCAATGCCTGCTTTTGGAGCTTCATCATCTTCTTTTGGCGGTAAGCACATCTATTGAAGTTCAACAATTTCACCAAATAGTGTACTCTATATGGCTTTGACTTAATCTTTAAAATCAGTGTTGGTTAGGTGAAGTATACGTGAGGTATGTTGTAGATGTTTTGGTGTGGTCGGTTAAGATGCGGATATATTTGATAACCAAGATGATTAGTAATCACATTTGATGCTTTATTTTAGAGTTTATAATTACAACAGGTGATATTTGGTGGTGGTGCATGACTCTTTGCAACCATTGTTTTTGTTCAAACTTTTTGGTGGTGGTCTTTAGCTGGTAACATATTTTTTATGACAATATCAAACTTTCAAATTTAGAGAGTATGAAAAATATTACAATTAGAGACTCAGGAATGCAGATGAAACTAATATGCATACTCCAGGTGTGTAGTCATCATCAATCATGAAAAAAAAAAAACGTGCCTTAGACAATGAGAAAATTTTGGGAAAAGAAAAGCAAGTATTGAACTTGTGATGGGCCAAAATTCTACAACTGAAATCATTATATGGAAAATTTTGTCCAATGGCCAGTGCTTGCTAAAAGAGGAAAGAAAATGCAAAATCTTTCGTAGTCTCTAGATTGTTAACTTTGTTATGATAGTCTTCTTATATTCATTTATGCATTCTTTTTCTTGCTCTTCTTTTCCCTTTATCTCTTCTTGTGTCAGATTAATTTATTTCATCTCCTCTAATCCAAATTACAGGTTCACCTGTCTTTGGCCAGGAACCTGCAGTTGGTGGCTTCGGGTCCAATACACGGTCAAGTCCTTTTGGTTCTACAACAACCCCAGCATTTGGTGTTTCTAGATTCCCTGTTTTTGCATCAAATACTCCAGCTTTTGGTGCTTCAAGTACACCAGCATTTGGTGCTTCGAGCACCCCTGCATTTGGTGCTACTAGCTCTCCTTTCGGTTTTGCGCCAAGTTCATTTAATCAATCAACATTTGCATCTGGTGCTGCTACCTCAGCCTTTGGGGCTCAAAGCTCTGTGTTTGGTACATTTTCTTCTGTACATGGTTATTTCTTTTAAAACCAATAATTGTAAGCTTTCTTATTCATTGATATTAAATGTTTGCCTGTGCTAAAAACTTTGCAAACATGCAGGAGGTCAGGCCACAACTCCATCATTAGGGAGTGCTGCTTTCGGACAAACATCTTTTGGATATCAACGTGGGGTTAGTAGTACACAGCCTGCTGGAAGGCTGCAGTCGATATCAGCGATGCCTGCATACAAAGAAAAGAGTCATGAAGAACTTAGATGGGAGGACTATCAATTAGGAGATAAAGGTAATAGCCCTAATCGTAAATCTCTTGATTCCAATTACGACATACGTACAAGACATATATATCTTATAATACAGGGTTCGGGGAAATCTAAAGCATCTTGTTTCCTTTTTTCTTTTAATTCCATAACACTCCCCCTCAAGCTAGAGCGTCGATATTACTGGTTTGGCCCCAAACCGCATTGCAAAGATCGCTAGTTAGGACATTTAGGCATTGTTTGGTAAACACAAACTAGCTTATAAGCTAGCTTATTTTTTGTGTACATGTTTGGATGGACAAAAAAGTAACTTATAAGCTAGCTTTTTGATAAGCTACGTGGAGGTAGCTTTTTGGAGCTTTTACCGGTTATACCCTTATTAATATTAATTATTATACCCCAATATACCCTTTTTAGTCATTTTACATACCCATAAGCTAGTTTTTGCGAAACATAATTTGTTCATAAGTTAGCTTATCAACTACTAGTTAGCTAGCTAGCTTATCAACTAGTTTGCCAAACATAGCCTTAGGGGTCGATTACTTAGCGACTTCCTAAAAAGTTGATTTGTAGTACAGTTTACTTTGTTCCAATTTCCAAAGATGTCGTCATTACATGCACTGAAAACTATGTTCGACTCGATAATAAGTGAGAACATTTTTATATGCAGGACATGTACTCAACCTCGTCATCCATTGCGAAGTAGACAAGGTGCTTGGTGTTGTTACTATTCGGGAGCCTTTCCCTCTGAAGTTGACTCTTGAACCAGCTGAAGTAGAACGATTAGCAAAATGGTGCAAGCTCTTCGGATATACGTCCACATGACCTGGCTCCTTGGCTATATTTTCATTCTACCTAATTGAATCACCGAGTTAAATGTGCTTGATTAGAATTTTCTATTCACTTTTGAACTTGTTAAGACACATTTAGCATTTTGTGATTTCAACATTTAGCTGACACACTCGATCTTTCGTTTCTCTATAACAATGTGTATTTAGTTAATTATGCTTGCTAAACGTAGTACTTATACAACAGAGTGAACCACAAAACCTGCACGTAGATGAATTCCACCCTTCTCGAAATCAATGTGTAGATCATTTAGCCTCCTCAGTTGTCAAAGTTGGATCCCGGTCAGCTTTTAGCATCGCATCATATATCTCGCAACAAAAACCAATTATGTAACTCAAATTCCTTACATTTAAACTCAATTATAATCAATGCCAACAACAATAACATGTAGTCACATGGACTGCAAAAAAATAAAAAGAAAACTTGTTTGGATGTGTATGTCTACAAAGTTCAGCATAATCCACCTACAACCAAACGTACCCTAGTTCAATTGACCGAAGTAGGCAGGCATATTGGTTTCCTATCCAATTCTCTCCAAGTTTTGCACAAATGTCATTAGGTCTGTAATATACGGACCTAGGTTAAAAGTGTAATTTTTTTGAAACTCGACCTTAAATTTGTAATGGCACATCCACAATATTACGGTTGTATTATATTTAGATGTTGAAATGAGTGGATTTCCCTCTCATATTTTGTAAAATTAATTATATTTAGATGTTGAAGGTAAATTCATGCAAAACTACTAAATATATAAGCAATTGGTGACTCAAAATTGATCTTTCGAATTAGCTGCCGACTATTTGTTTTGCAACCACATTATTGAAAACAACTAGTACATTAATGTATATTTCGTTAATTTAAAAAAACTAATTTATGCTTAAGTTCAGAATCAATAGTAGTATTTTTCATAAAAGCATTCACATATCAGAATGTTGGAACCTCTAAGAACCTTTCGATATTTTTTCCTATCACACATCAATATCAACTCAATAAAGTAAGAACATCAATAAAACTTACTTTGCTTTGCAATGATAGAAAAGCTTCAGAGTCGACTCTGTCCCGGTCCATCTCGTTGAAAATACTATATAGTTTTTCCAACGACGACTACCCTGTGGTGGTACGGGGGTTTTTGAAAGCGCGAGCACCCTGTCACAACTTGTAACGCGCTGTTTACCAAGTTAGTAATTTAACGACGTTAGTGTTATGTTATATTAACTTATAAGCTATTTTGTGAATTGTAGAATCTTTAGGGGCCTTGGGGTCATTCCTCAAAGTTGTAGGTGAGTAAGGTTGTATAAGTAAGGGTTAAAACCCTAACTTCTTCCATTTCTTCCTGGAGACGTTTTTGAGAATAAAAGCGAAGGAGAGTGCGATTTTGGGATTCAATTCGAATGAGAGATTCATCAATTGGTGAAGTAATCGTGCAATTCGCGTGTTGTGGGTGTTATTGGCAAAAGGTATGACCTTTAATTCTTGTTATGGTTGTGTTTTGGGATTGTTCATAGGTTAGGGTTCATACAATGGGATTTTTGGTCAATTGATGATCGAATGGGTTGTTTCTAGGTATCTAATCGTGTAGGATTGATGTTTCTAATATCAAATCCAAATATAATGATCCTTAATCCAGATCCAAAAACCACATGATCTTACAAAATTCGCATAAACAGATTCAAAAATGACTTTTACGAACTATACTTCGAAAATCCAGAAAAATACCTCAAATTGTTGATTTCTAAGGACCGAAACGAATCGAAATGATCCCGCTCCGGCTCTGATACCACTTGATAGCTTTAAGAAACCAACAATTCATGAGGATGATAGCAACGGAGAAGATGAAGATGGAGCGACTTTATTAAATGTAAATGCGGAAAATTATAGAGCACTCAAATGTGGAAGTCGACTCTCATTGATTCACCTTCAACTATTACAATGAAGAAGAAGAAAGATTCATACCAAATGAAATACAAGGCATCCCTATTTATACAATGAGGATGATCTAATCCCTAAGCCCAAGCCCAAAACAATGTGTCCCAAGCCCAATTACAAAGTAACGAAAATTACAAGTAAAAAGGCTTTCATTTATAAAACATCCTATTATTAGCAAATAAATTTGCTAATAAGTTCAGTTGGGGTGAGGAGCAGCAAACAACTTTTGAGATGATACGGGGAAGATTGTGTGAGGCACCGGTGTTGACGTTGCCGGAGGGGATTGAGGACATGACAGTCTACTGTGATGCCTCTTATCATGGGTTAGGCTGCGTGTTGATGCAACGTGGGAAGGTGATAGCTTACACGTCTCGTCAATTAAAGACACATGAAGCAAATTACTCGACTCACGACTTGGAGTTAGCAGCGGTTGTGTTTGCACTAAAGATTTGGAGGCACTATCTTTATGGTGTTAAGTGTACCATCTACGCTGACCATACGAGCCTCTGTTACTTCCTTGATCAGCAAAATTTGAACATGAGGCAGGCAGCGATGGCTAGATGTGGTAAAGGATTATGATTGTGAGATCCTATACCATCCGTGAAAGGCTAATGTGTGGCCAATGCATTGAGTAGAAAGACTCACAATGTGGTGATGCGAGTACCATTGATGAGATTGACGGTGACGACTTTGTTGTTGGAGCTGATTAAGAGCTCTCAAGTTGATGCCGTGAAAGGGGAGAACCAAAAGAAAGAGAGGATTAAGGGTCAACTAGCCCAGTTGGTGTCTGATAGCCGGGGGATTTTGACTCGCTCGGGACGTGTCTGGGTGCCGGTGTCGTGTGAAGCAAGGTAGACTCTTTTAGATGAAGCGCACAAATCCAAAATTTCTATTCACCCGGTAGCTACCAAGATGTATCGGGATTTAAAGACCAATTATTAGTGGCTGGGGATGAAGCGGGACATGGCTCGTTATGTAGAGAAGAAGTGCCTAACTTGCTTAAGAGTTAAGGCTGAACATCAGAGGCCACACGGGAAGCTTCAACCGTTGGAGATACCCGTTTGGAAATGGGAACACATTACAATGGACTTGATCACCAAGTTACCACGTACTCCTAGAAACGTAGATGCTATTTGGGTGATTGTAGATCGGCTGACTAAGAGCGCTCATTTCATTGCCATAAATGAGAGCTCATGGTCAGAAAAGTTAGCTGATATCTATGTCAAAGAAGTGGTGGCTAGGCATGAGGTGCCAGTGACGGTGATTTCCGACCGAGACGTGCGATTCACTTCGCAGTTCTGGCGGAGGTTTCACGAGGATATGGGAACTAAACAGCAGTTCAGCACTGCGTTTCACCATCAGACTGACGGACAGAGCGAGAGGACGATTCAGACTCTCGAGGATATGTTGAGGGCGTGTGTGTTGGATTTTGGTGGCAGTTGGGATACCTATCTACCGTTAGCTGAGTTTTCGTACAATAACAGTTAGCATGCCAGTATTGGCATGCCTCCTTATGAGATGTTGTACGGAAGGATTTGTAGAACTCCTATATGTTGGGGAGAAGTGGGCCAGCGAGAGTTAGGGAGTACCGAAATCGTGCAAAAAACGACGGAAAGCATAGAGTTGATCCTGGAGTGGTTGAGAACCGCCCAAAGTCGTCAAAAGAGCTATGCTGGCAAGTTTAGAGTTTAGTATGGGTGAGGGTGACAATGTGATGGTGTAAAATGTATATATTAAAACAAGACCAAGTTTAACCACAAAATAACCTAAACCAATCACCATTCACAGGCAAGCGTACCTGATCGATAGCAATATAGTTTAGGAAAGTCAAGGTATCGTTCTTACCACCGGGAACAGTTAAAGCTAGGAGTCTACCAAAGTATTAATCAGTTAATCTAGAAAAAAGGGATTTTGCTTTTGAAAAGCAATTTTATTAATAAAAGACTAAAACAATTAAATAACTAAACCTAACCAAGAAGTAGGAAAGCTGATAAACACATACGTTAGAGATAACAGTAATCATTACGGTTTACTTTTCATAAGATATAGATTAGTGGTTGTTGTTAGAATTTAAGCATAAAGCACCCAAACATATATTATCCAAGATTATAAACCAGGTTGGTTTCCCGGCCCAATTACAGGGACTGGTTGTCAAGCAGTCTAGTAAAAGTCGTCCTAATCAATGCTAAGTTGTGGGATCTTACTGAATAGTCTACTTATGGTTCAAGCACACTAATTACCACTTTACTCCGTTTTACCGGAATAAGAGATAAAGGAGGTTGATTAACCCGAAGGAGTCTACCTATCTAACAATAGACTTCGAATGCATAGTCAAGGTGTGTAGTCATCATCAATCAAGATAAAAAATGTGCATTAGAAAATGAGAAAAAATTGGCAAAAACACAAGTGAATGGGGAAAGTGTAATAGAAAACTAAGTATTTTACAATTGAAATCACTATATGTAAGATTATGAACTTTATTTAGACAGTCTTATTATATTCATTTATGAATTCTGTTTTAGCTTGTTGCTCTATGCATGCTTTTTCTTATCGTCCATTCTTTTTATCTCTTCTTGTGTCTGATTGATTCATTTCATCTCCTCTAATCCAAATTGCAGGTTCATCTGTCTTTGGCCAAATTACAGGTTCATCTGTGTTTGCCCAGAAACCTGCATTCGATAGCTTTGCATCCAATACACAGTCAAGTCCATTTGGCAGCAGCTTATTTCAGCAATCACAACCTGCTTTTGGCTCGTCACCAGTTGGAAATTCAAGTCAACCTGTGTTTGGTGCTCCTAGAACACAGGCATTTGGATCCCCAAGCAACCTTCTCTTTGGTGCCACAAGTACTCCAGCTTTTGGTTCTACATCAACCCCAACATTTGGTGTTTCTAGCTCCCCTCTTTTTGGATCAAGTACTCCAGCTTTTGGAGCTTCGAGCACCCCTGCATTTGGTGCTTCAAGTACTCCAGCATTTAGATCTTCACCTACTCCTGCTTTTGGTGCTACTAGCTCTCCTTTTAGTTTTGGGTCAAGTCCAGCATTTAGTCAACCAACATGCGCATTTTGCGGCAGTCTATTTGGTCCTTCTACCTCAGCCTTTGGGGCTCAAAGCTCTTCGTTTGGTACATTTTCTTCTGTACATGGCTATTTGTTTTAAAACAAGTTGGAGCTTTCTGTGACAATATTTCATTGATATTAAAATGTTTACTGTGCTAAAACTTTACAAACATCATGCAGGAGGTCAGGCCACAACTCCAGCAAATGGGAGTGCTTGTTTCGGACAAACATCTTTTGGAGGTCAACGTGGGGGAAGTAGAGTTACTCCTTATGCTCAGACACGTGAGGTGGACTTTGGTAGTGGTACACAGCCTGCTGTAAAACTGGAGGAAATATGTTCGATGCCTGTCTACAAAGAAAAGAATCATGACCATCAATCAGGAGATAAAGGTAATAATTGTAATCATATTTCTCTTGATCCAATTACAATGTATAAGACATATATATACATATATATATAGGGGTGGGTTCAAATTGAACCACTTTTTGGTTGTGAACGTGAGGACAGCCGAGAGCGCGACACGTGGCAGATGACTAGGCGCCACGGCGGATGACTAGGCGCCACGGCGGATGACTAGGCACCACGGCGGATGACTAGGCGCGATTCATGGGAGGGCATTGAATTAAAGGGGAGGACCACACTCAAAGCCGCCTTTATTGACTAGTCTCCGCCACGTGTCACGCTCTCGGCTGTCCTCACGTTCACAACCAAAAAGTGGTTCACATTTGAACTTTCCTCTATATATATATATATATATAGGTTCAGGTTCAAATGTGAACTCATCTTTCATTGTGAACGTGAGGACAACTAGTATCGCACCACTTGGCAATATTCAGTCTGAATATTCATGCTTTATTCGGACTGAATAAAGCTTGTATTCGGTCTGAATAAAGCACGAATATTCAAACTGAATGAATAAAGCTTTATTCAGTCTGAATATTCATGCTTTATTCGGACTGAATAAAGCTTGTATTCAGTCTGAATAAAGCATGAATATTCAGACTGAATGCATAAAGCTTTATTCAGTCTGAAAAAAGCTTAGGCACCGATTCAGATTGCCACGTGGCGTGATTTTGTTGGTCCTCACGTTCAATGAAAATGATCACATTGAACTGAGTTCACTACTTCTCTCTCTCTCTCTCTCTCTCTCTCTCTCTCTCTCTCTCTCTCTCTCTTCTTCTCTCTCTTATAATATATTTATTTATTTATGCAGGGTTTGGGGAATTATAATAAGGGTTTAGTTCCCCAAAATGCATCCAAGTTGTCACCTTTTGCTATTGTATACATTGTACTTCAAAAACTACCATTTAATACATTGTACTTCTCCGCCGCTGGCGGCTGAATCCGTAGCATTTTCCGACGGCCACACTTTGTGTGCCGGCGCCAGCAGTGGTGTCGCCGCCGGTGATGACGTAACGGAGAGCTGAAACGATGATGTTGTCTTCGTCGTCAAAGTTAATGGCGGCGGATGAAAAGATAACGGAGAAATTTTTATCCATTTTTTTGGGGGGAGATAGCGATTACGTGTGGATTCAGCCGTCATCGGTATATATAATGAGGACGGCGGACGGAAACGCACATGGCGATTTCCGGCACGCCCGAGTTAGACTCGGGATGACAGTAAAGTCACCGAAGAATGGGGCTATACATCCTTATAAGCCGGAAAAATGGGGGCTATACATCCTCGGAGAATATAGAGGTCGCCGGTAAAGTCACCGAAGAAGATGACCGTCGCTGGAATGTCGCCGGAGAAAATGACAGTCGCCGGAAAAGTCGCCGGAGAAGATGTTACCGGCTGGTAACCTGTGATAGCAGGTCACGATGTATTAAATGGTAATTTTTGAAAGTTTGATGTATTAAATGGTAGTTTTTGAAGTACAATGTATACAATAGCAAAAGGTGACAACTTGGATGCATTTTGGGGAACTAAACCCTTATAATAATTGTAAGCATATTTCTCACTGCTATCTGGGCCACGTCCCCTTGCCCTATGGCCAGGGTCGGGCCTGGTATATAAAACAAAAAAATTTCATTTTCTGTATATTATTCATGTTTGCTATATTTGCAACGTAGGTTAATGTTTAGGGATGTAACTGGAAGCTGTTTTTTTACTTATGTAGCTCATGAGATATCTTCTTAAGTTAAAGAGAGGACGTTGTTTTTCCTTAAAACTTGTTTACAAAATCACTTACCCAGCATCCCTTAAAAAGTGGATTCATATAATTGTTTTGTCAGAACTTACTAGTTGCAAGTTTGAATCTGACAAACTCCTCTCAAATGGTCTATTTAGAGGAAGTAATGAAGTTTGTAATGATCTAGTGTTTTTGTTTTTGATTTGATATTTCTATGAACGACTCCAAAGAAAACATCCCTGAATGCCGAATATGAATCTTGAATCATACTGATTTTTGAGGATGACACATTGATTTTTCAAAATCTATGCAATATTGTTAATTCACTTGTCAGTTTTGAATATGGACATTTGAAACTTTAAATGCTCATGTAACCTTTTGGCATATTCGTCAATCACTTTTTATGGTACTTGTTGACATGCATGTCATCTTGCATCATGCTGACTGGAATAAATGTATGCTTGGTGTTTTCTTAAACAGCTTTTGGGCAGACTAGTAATGCAAATAACAATCCATTTGCTCCAAAACCATTTGGTAGCGCGTCTCCCTTTGGTTCACAAACAGGGGGTTCCATGTTTTGTGGCTCTTCTACTGATGTGTTTGGTACCCAAGCATCCTCACCAATAGGTCCCTCACCACTTTTTGGTACTTTATCAGCAACTGGTTTTGGAAGTTCAATGCCTGCTTTTGGAGCTTCATCATCTTCTTTTGGCGGTAAGCACATCTATTGAAGTTCAACAATTTCACCAAATAGTGTACTCTATATGGCTTTGACTTAATCTTTAAAATCAGTGTTGGTTAGGTGAAGTATACGTGAGGTATGTTGTAGATGTTTTGGTGTGGTCGGTTAAGATGCGGATATATTTGATAACCAAGATGATTAGTAATCACATTTGATGCTTTATTTTAGAGTTTATAATTACAACAGGTGATATTTGGTGGTGGTGCATGACTCTTTGCAACCATTGTTTTTGTTCAAACTTTTGGTGGTGGTCTTTAGCTGGTAACATATTTTTTATGACAATATCAAACTTTCAAATTTAGAGAGTATGAAAAATATTACAATTAGAGACTCAGGAATGCAGATGAAACTAATATGCATACTCCAGGTGTGTAGTCATCATCAATCATGATAAAAAAAAACGTGCCTTAGACAATGAGAAAATTTTGGGAAAAGAAAAGCAAGTATTGAACTTGTGATGGGCCAAAATTCTACAACTGAAATCATTATATGGAAAATTTTGTCCAATGGCCAGTGCTTGCTAAAAGAGGAAAGAAAATGCAAAATCTTTCGTAGTCTCTAGATTGTTAACTTTGTTATGATAGTCTTCTTATATTCATTTATGCATTCTTTTTCTTGCTCTTCTTTTCCCTTTATCTCTTCTTGTGTCAGATTAATTTATTTCATCTCCTCTAATCCAAATTACAGGTTCACCTGTCTTTGGCCAGGAACCTGCAGTTGGTGGCTTCGGGTCCAATACACGGTCAAGTCCTTTTGGTTCTACAACAACCCCAGCATTTGGTGTTTCTAGATTCCCTGTTTTTGCATCAAATACTCCAGCTTTTGGTGCTTCAAGTACACCAGCATTTGGTGCTTCGAGCACCCCTGCATTTGGTGCTACTAGCTCTCCTTTCGGTTTTGCGCCAAGTTCATTTAATCAATCAACATTTGCATCTGGTGCTGCTACCTCAGCCTTTGGGGCTCAAAGCTCTGTGTTTGGTACATTTTCTTCTGTACATGGTTATTTCTTTTAAAACCAATAATTGTAAGCTTTCTTATTCATTGATATTAAATGTTTGCCTGTGCTAAAAACTTTGCAAACATGCAGGAGGTCAGGCCACAACTCCATCATTAGGGAGTGCTGCTTTCGGACAAACATCTTTTGGATATCAACGTGGGGTTAGTAGTACACAGCCTGCTGGAAGGCTGCAGTCGATATCAGCGATGCCTGCATACAAAGAAAAGAGTCATGAAGAACTTAGATGGGAGGACTATCAATTAGGAGATAAAGGTAATAGCCCTAATCGTAAATCTCTTGATTCCAATTACGACATACGTACAAGACATATATATCTTATAATACAGGGTTCGGGGAAATCTAAAGCATCTTGTTTCCTTTTTTCTTTTAATTCCATAACACTCCCCCTCAAGCTAGAGCGTCGATATTACTGGTTTGGCCCCAAACCGCATTGCAAAGATTGCTAGTTAGGACATTTAGGCATTGTTTGGTAAACACAAACTAGCTTATAAGCTAGCTTATTTTTTGTGTACATGTTTGGATGGACAAAAAAGTAACTTATAAGCTAGCTTTTTGATAAGCTACGTGGAGGTAGCTTTTTGGAGCTTTTACCGGTTATACCCTTATTAATATTAATTATTATACCCCAATATACCCTTTTTAGTCATTTTACATACCCATAAGCTAGTTTTTGCGAAACATAATTTGTTCATAAGCTAGCTTATCAACTACTAGTTAGCTAGCTAGCTTATCAACTAGTTTGCCAAACATAGCCTTAGGGGTCGATTACTTAGCGACTTCCTAAAAAGTTGATTTGTAGTACAGTTTACTTTGTTCCAATTTCCAAAGATGTCGTCATTACATGCACTGAAAACTATGTTCGACTCGATAATAAGTGAGAACATTTTTATATGCAGGACATGTACTCAACCTCGTCATCCATTGCGAAGTAGACAAGGTGCTTGGTGTTGTTACTATTCGGGAGCCTTTCCCTCTGAAGTTGACTCTTGAACCAGCTGAAGTAGAACGATTAGCAAAATGGTGCAAGCTCTTCGGATATACGTCCACATGACCTGGCTCCTTGGCTATATTTTCATTCTACCTAATTGAATCACCGAGTTAAATGTGCTTGATTAGAATTTTCTATTCACTTTTGAACTTGTTAAGACACATTTAGCATTTTGTGATTTCAACATTTAGCTGACACACTCGATCTTTCGTTTCTCTATAACAATGTGTATTTAGTTAATTATGCTTGCTAAACGTAGTACTTATACAACAGAGTGAACCACAAAACCTGCACGTAGATGAATTCCACCCTTCTCGAAATCAATGTGTAGATCATTTAGCCTCCTCAGTTGTCAAAGTTGGATCCCGGTCAGCTTTTAGCATCGCATCA
Source organism: Centaurea solstitialis (assembly GCA_030169165.1). Classification (NCBI taxonomy): domain Eukaryota; kingdom Viridiplantae; phylum Streptophyta; class Magnoliopsida; order Asterales; family Asteraceae; genus Centaurea; species Centaurea solstitialis. The sequence goes on from CM058043.1 coordinate 69,541,183, forward strand.
TATATCTCGCAACAAAAACCAATTATGTAACTCAAATTCCTTACATTTAAACTCAATTATAATCAATGCCAACAACAATAACATGTAGTCACATGGACTGCAAAAAAATAAAAAGAAAACTTGTTTGGATGTGTATGTCTACAAAGTTCAGCATAATCCACCTACAACCAAACGTACCCTAGTTCAATTGACCGAAGTAGGCAGGCATATTGGTTTCCTATCCAATTCTCTCCAAGTTTTGCACAAATGTCATTAGGTCTGTAATATACGGACCTAGGTTAAAAGTGTAATTTTTTTGAAACTCGACCTTAAATTTGTAATGGCACATCCACAATATTACGGTTGTATTATATTTAGATGTTGAAATGAGTGGATTTCCCTCTCATATTTTGTAAAATTAATTATATTTAGATGTTGAAGGTAAATTCATGCAAAACTACTAAATATATAAGCAATTGGTGACTCAAAATTGATCTTTCGAATTAGCTGCCGACTATTTGTTTTGCAACCACATTATTGAAAACAACTAGTACATTAATGTATATTTCGTTAATTTAAAAAAACTAATTTATGCTTAAGTTCAGAATCAATAGTAGTATTTTTCATAAAAGCATTCACATATCAGAATGTTGGAACCTCTAAGAACCTTTCGATATTTTTTCCTATCACACATCAATATCAACTCAATAAAGTAAGAACATCAATAAAACTTACTTTGCTTTGCAATGATAGAAAAGCTTCAGAGTCGACTCTGTCCCGGTCCATCTCGTTGAAAATACTATATAGTTTTTCCAACGACGACTACCCTGTGGTGGTACGGGGGTTTTTGAAAGCGCGAGCACCCTGTCACAACTTGTAACGCGCTGTTTACCAAGTTAGTAATTTAACGACGTTAGTGTTATGTTATATTAACTTATAAGCTATTTTGTGAATTGTAGAATCTTTAGGGGCCTTGGGGTCATTCCTCAAAGTTGTAGGTGAGTAAGGTTGTATAAGTAAGGGTTAAAACCCTAACTTCTTCCATTTCTTCCTGGAGACGTTTTTGAGAATAAAAGCGAAGGAGAGTGCGATTTTGGGATTCAATTCGAATGAGAGATTCATCAATTGGTGAAGTAATCGTGCAATTCGCGTGTTGTGGGTGTTATTGGCAAAAGGTATGACCTTTAATTCTTGTTATGGTTGTGTTTTGGGATTGTTCATAGGTTAGGGTTCATACAATGGGATTTTTGGTCAATTGATGATCGAATGGGTTGTTTCTAGGTATCTAATCGTGTAGGATTGATGTTTCTAATATCAAATCCAAATATAATGATCCTTAATCCAGATCCAAAAACCACATGATCTTACAAAATTCGCATAAACAGATTCAAAAATGACTTTTACGAACTATACTTCGAAAATCCAGAAAAATACCTCAAATTGTTGATTTCTAAGGACCGAAACGAATCGAAATGATCCCGCTCCGGCTCTGATACCACTTGATAGCTTTAAGAAACCAACAATTCATGAGGATGATAGCAACGGAGAAGATGAAGATGGAGCGACTTTATTAAATGTAAATGCGGAAAATTATAGAGCACTCAAATGTGGAAGTCGACTCTCATTGATTCACCTTCAACTATTACAATGAAGAAGAAGAAAGATTCATACCAAATGAAATACAAGGCATCCCTATTTATACAATGAGGATGATCTAATCCCTAAGCCCAAGCCCAAAACAATGTGTCCCAAGCCCAATTACAAAGTAACGAAAATTACAAGTAAAAAGGCTTTCATTTATAAAACATCCTATTATTAGCAAATAAATTTGCTAATAAGTTCAGTTGGGGCGAGGAGCAGCAAACAACTTTTGAGATGATACGGGGAAGATTGTGTGAGGCACCGGTGTTGACGTTGCCGGAGGGGATTGAGGACATGACAGTCTACTGTGATGCCTCTTATCATGGGTTAGGCTGCGTGTTGATGCAACGTGGGAAGGTGATAGCTTACACGTCTCGTCAATTAAAGACACATGAAGCAAATTACTCGACTCACGACTTGGACTTAGCAGCGGTTGTGTTTGCACTAAAGATTTGGAGGCACTATCTTTATGGTGTTAAGTGTACCATCTACGCTGACCATACGAGCCTCTGTTACTTCCTTGATCAGCAAAATTTGAACATGAGGCAGGCAGCGATGGCTAGATGTGGTAAAGGATTATGATTGTGAGATCCTATACCATCCGTGAAAGGCTAATGTGTGGCCAATGCATTGAGTAGAAAGACTCACAATGTGGTGATGCGAGTACCATTGATGAGATTGACGGTGACGACTTCGTTGTTGGAGCTGATTAAGAGCTCTCAAGTTGATGCCGTGAAAGGGGAGAACCAAAAGAAAGAGAGGATTAAGGGTCAACTAGCCCAGTTGGTGTCTGATAGCCGGGGGATTTTGACTCGCTCGGGACGTGTCTGGGTGCCGGTGTCGTGTGAAGCAAGGTAGACTCTTTTAGATGAAGCGCACAAATCCAAAATTTCTATTCACCCGGTAGCTACCAAGATGTATCGGGATTTAAAGACCAATTATTAGTGGCTGGGGATGAAGCGGGACATGGCTCGTTATGTAGAGAAGAAGTGCCTAACTTGCTTAAGAGTTAAGGCTGAACATCAGAGGCCACACGGGAAGCTTCAACCGTTGGAGATACCCGTTTGGAAATGGGAACACATTACAATGGACTTGATCACCAAGTTACCACGTACTCCTAGAAACGTAGATGCTATTTGGGTGATTGTAGATCGGCTGACTAAGAGCGCTCATTTCATTGCCATAAATGAGAGCTCATGGTCAGAAAAGTTAGCTGATATCTATGTCAAAGAAGTGGTGGCTAGGCATGAGGTGCCAGTGACGGTGATTTCCGACCGAGACGTGCGATTCACTTCGCAGTTCTGGCGGAGGTTTCACGAGGATATGGGAACTAAACAGCAGTTCAGCACTGCGTTTTCACCATCAGACTGACGGACAGAGCGAGAGGACGATTCAGACTCTCGAGGATATGTTGAGGGCGTGTGTGTTGGATTTTGGTGGCAGTTGGGATACCTATCTACCGTTAGCTGAGTTTTCGTACAATAACAGTTAGCATGCCAGTATTGGCATGCCTCCTTATGAGATGTTGTACGGAAGGATTTGTAGAACTCCTATATGTTGGGGAGAAGTGGGCCAGCGAGAGTTAGGGAGTACCGAAATCGTGCAAAAAACGACGGAAAGCATAGAGTTGATCCTGGAGTGGTTGAGAACCGCCCAAAGTCGTCAAAAGAGCTATGCTGACAAGTTTAGAGTTTAGTATGGGTGAGGGTGACAATGTGATGGTGTAAAATGTATATATTAAAACAAGACCAAGTTTAACCACAAAATAACCTAAACCAATCACCATTCACAGGCAAGCGTACCTGATCGATAGCAATATAGTTTAGGAAAGTCAAGGTATCGTTCTTACCACCGGGAACAGTTAAAGCTAGGAGTCTACCAAAGTATTAATCAGTTAATCTAGAAAAAGGGATTTTGCTTTTGAAAAGCAATTTTATTAATAAAAGACTAAAACAATTAAATAACTAAACCTAACCAAGAAGTAGGAAAGCTGATAAACACATACGTTAGAGATAACAGTAATCATTACGGTTTACTTTTCATAAGATATAGATTAGTGGTTGTTGTTAGAATTTAAGCATAAAGCACCCAAACATATATTATCCAAGATTATAAACCAGGTTGGTTTCCCGGCCCAATTACAGGGACTGGTTGTCAAGCAGTCTAGTAAAAGTCGTCCTAATCAATGCTAAGTTGTGGGATCTTACTGAATAGTCTACTTATGGTTCAAGCACACTAATTACCACTTTACTCCGTTTTACCGGAATAAGAGATAAAGGAGGTTGATTAACCCGAAGGAGTCTACCTATCTAACAATAGACTTCGAATGCATAGTCAAGGTGTGTAGTCATCATCAATCAAGATAAAAAATGTGCATTAGAAAATGAGAAAAAATTGGCAAAAACACAAGTGAATGGGGAAAGTGTAATAGAAAACTAAGTATTTTACAATTGAAATCACTATATGTAAGATTATGAACTTTATTTAGACAGTCTTATTATATTCATTTATGAATTCTGTTTTAGCTTGTTGCTCTATGCATGCTTTTTCTTATCGTCCATTCTTTTTATCTCTTCTTGTGTCTGATTGATTCATTTCATCTCCTCTAATCCAAATTGCAGGTTCATCTGTCTTTGGCCAAATTACAGGTTCATCTGTGTTTGCCCAGAAACCTGCATTCGATAGCTTTGCATCCAATACACAGTCAAGTCCATTTGGCAGCAGCTTATTTCAGCAATCACAACCTGCTTTTGGCTCGTCACCAGTTGGAAATTCAAGTCAACCTGTGTTTGGTGCTCCTAGAACACAGGCATTTGGATCCCCAAGCAACCTTCTCTTTGGTGCCACAAGTACTCCAGCTTTTGGTTCTACATCAACCCCAACATTTGGTGTTTCTAGCTCCCCTCTTTTTGGATCAAGTACTCCAGCTTTTGGAGCTTCGAGCACCCCTGCATTTGGTGCTTCAAGTACTCCAGCATTTAGATCTTCACCTACTCCTGCTTTTGGTGCTACTAGCTCTCCTTTTAGTTTTGGGTCAAGTCCAGCATTTAGTCAACCAACATGCGCATTTTGCGGCAGTCTATTTGGTCCTTCTACCTCAGCCTTTGGGGCTCAAAGCTCTTCGTTTGGTACATTTTCTTCTGTACATGGTTATTTGTTTTAAAACAAGTTGGAGCTTTCTGTGACAATATTTCATTGATATTAAAATGTTTACTGTGCTAAAACTTTACAAACATCATGCAGGAGGTCAGGCCACAACTCCAGCAAATGGGAGTGCTTGTTTCGGACAAACATCTTTTGGAGGTCAACGTGGGGGAAGTAGAGTTACTCCTTATGCTCAGACACGTGAGGTGGACTTTGGTAGTGGTACACAGCCTGCTGTAAAACTGGAGGAAATATGTTCGATGCCTGTCTACAAAGAAAAGAATCATGACCATCAATCAGGAGATAAAGGTAATAATTGTAATCATATTTCTCTTGATCCAATTACAATGTATAAGACATATATATACATATATATAGGGGTGGGTTCAAATTGAACCACTTTTTGGTTGTGAACGTGAGGACAGCCGAGAGCGCGACACGTGGCAGATGACTAGGCGCCACGGCGGATGACTAGGCGCCACGGCGGATGACTAGGCACCACGGCGGATGACTAGGCGCGATTCATGGGAGGGCATTGAATTAAAGGGGAGGACCACACTCAAAGCCGCCTTTATTGACTAGTCTCCGCCACGTGTCACGCTCTCGGCTGTCCTCACGTTCACAACCAAAAAGTGGTTCACATTTGAACTTTCCTCTATATATATATATATAGGTTCAGGTTCAAATGTGAACTCATCTTTCATTGTGAACGTGAGGACAACTAGTATCGCACCACTTGGCAATATTCAGTCTGAATATTCATGCTTTATTCGGACTGAATAAAGCTTGTATTCGGTCTGAATAAAGCACGAATATTCAAACTGAATGAATAAAGCTTTATTCAGTCTGAATATTCATGCTTTATTCGGACTGAATAAAGCTTGTATTCAGTCTGAATAAAGCATGAATATTCAGACTGAATGCATAAAGCTTTATTCAGTCTGAAAAAAGCTTAGGCACCGATTCAGATTGCCACGTGGCGTGATTTTGTTGGTCCTCACGTTCAAAATGAAAGAATGAGTTTCACTTTGAACTTTCCTCTCTCTCTCTCTCTCTCTCTCTCTACTTCTCTCTCTCTCTTCTCTCTCTCTTATATATATATTTATTTATTTATGCAGGGTTTGGGGAATTATAATAAGGGTTTAGTTCCCCAAAATGCATCCAAGTTGTCACCTTTTGCTATTGTATACATTGTACTTCAAAAACTACCATTTAATACATTGTACTTCTCCGCCGCTGGCGGCTGAATCCGTAGCATTTTCCGACGGCCACACTTTGTGTGCCGGCGCCAGCAGTGGTGTCGCCGCCGGTGATGACGTAACGGAGAGCTGAAACGATGATGTTGTCTTCGTCGTCAAAGTTAATGGCGGCGGATGAAAAGATAACGGAGAAATTTTTATCCATTTTTTTGGGGGGAGATAGCGATTACGTGTGGATTCAGCCGTCATCGGTATATATAATGAGGACGGCGGACGGAAACGCACATGGCGATTTCCGGCACGCCCGAGTTAGACTCGGGATGACAGTAAAGTCACCGAAGAATGGGGCTATACATCCTTATAAGCCGGAAAAATGGGGGCTATACATCCTCGGAGAATATAGAGGTCGCCGGTAAAGTCACCGAAGAAGATGACCGTCGCTGGAATGTCGCCGGAGAAAATGACAGTCGCCGGAAAAGTCGCCGGAGAAGATGTTACCGGCTGGTAACCTGTGATAGCAGGTCACGATGTATTAAATGGTAATTTTTGAAAGTTTGATGTATTAAATGGTAGTTTTTGAAGTACAATGTATACAATAGCAAAAGGTGACAACTTGGATGCATTTTGGGGAACTAAACCCTTATAATAATTGTAAGCATATTTCTCACTGCTATCTGGGCCACGTCCCCTTGGCCTATGGCCAGGGTCGGGCCTGGTATATAAAACAAAAAAATTTCATTTTCTTGTATATTATTCATGTTTGCTATATTTGCAACGTAGGTTAATGTTTAGGGATGTAACTGGAAGCTGTTTTTTTACTTATGTAGCTCATGAGATATCTTCTTAAGTTAAAGAGAGGACGTTGTTTTTCCTTAAAACTTGTTTACAAAATCACTTACCCAGCATCCCTTAAAAAGTGGATTCATATAATTGTTTTGTCAGAACTTACTAGTTGCAAGTTTGAATCTGACAAACTCCTCTCAAATGGTCTATTTAGAGGAAGTAATGAAGTTTGTAATGATCTAGTGTTTTTGTTTTTGATTTGATATTTCTATGAACGACTCCAAAGAAAACATCCCTGAATGCCGAATATGAATCTTGAATCATACTGATTTTTGAGGATGACACATTGATTTTTCAAAATCTATGCAATATTGTTAATTCACTTGTCAGTTTTGAATATGGACATTTGAAACTTTAAATGCTCATGTAACCTTTTGGCATATTCGTCAATCACTTTTTATGGTACTTGTTGACATGCATGTCATCTTGCATCATGCTGACTGGAATAAATGTATGCTTGGTGTTTTCTTAAACAGCTTTTGGGCAGACTAGTAATGCAAATAACAATCCATTTGCTCCAAAACCATTTGGTAGCGCGTCTCCCTTTGGTTCACAAACAGGGGGTTCCATGTTTTGTGGCTCTTCTACTGATGTGTTTGGTACCCAAGCATCCTCACCAATAGGTCCCTCACCACTTTTTGGTACTTTATCAGCAACTGGTTTTGGAAGTTCAATGCCTGCTTTTGGAGCTTCATCATCTTCTTTTGGCGGTAAGCACATCTATTGAAGTTCAACAATTTCACCAAATAGTGTACTCTATATGGCTTTGACTTAATCTTTAAAATCAGTGTTGGTTAGGTGAAGTATACGTGAGGTATGTTGTAGATGTTTTGGTGTGGTCGGTTAAGATGCGGATATATTTGATAACCAAGATGATTAGTAATCACATTTGATGCTTTATTTTAGAGTTTATAATTACAACAGGTGATATTTGGTGGTGGTGCATGACTCTTTGCAACCATTGTTTTTGTTCAAACTTTTTGGTGGTGGTCTTTAGCTGGTAACATATTTTTTATGACAATATCAAACTTTCAAATTTAGAGAGTATGAAAAATATTACAATTAGAGACTCAGGAATGCAGATGAAACTAATATGCATACTCCAGGTGTGTAGTCATCATCAATCATGATAAAAAAAAACGTGCCTTAGACAATGAGAAAATTTTGGGAAAAGAAAAGCAAGTATTGAACTTGTGATGGGCCAAAATTCTACAACTGAAATCATTATATGGAAAATTTTGTCCAATGGCCAGTGCTTGCTAAAAGAGGAAAGAAAATGCAAAATCTTTCGTAGTCTCTAGATTGTTAACTTTGTTATGATAGTCTTCTTATATTCATTTATGCATTCTTTTTCTTGCTCTTCTTTTCCCTTTATCTCTTCTTGTGTCAGATTAATTTATTTCATCTCCTCTAATCCAAATTACAGGTTCACCTGTCTTTGGCCAGGAACCTGCAGTTGGTGGCTTCGGGTCCAATACACGGTCAAGTCCTTTTGGTTCTACAACAACCCCAGCATTTGGTGTTTCTAGATTCCCTGTTTTTGCATCAAATACTCCAGCTTTTGGTGCTTCAAGTACACCAGCATTTGGTGCTTCGAGCACCCCTGCATTTGGTGCTACTAGCTCTCCTTTCGGTTTTGCGCCAAGTTCATTTAATCAATCAACATTTGCATCTGGTGCTGCTACCTCAGCCTTTGGGGCTCAAAGCTCTGTGTTTGGTACATTTTCTTCTGTACATGGTTATTTCTTTTAAAACCAATAATTGTAAGCTTTCTTATTCATTGATATTAAATGTTTGCCTGTGCTAAAAACTTTGCAAACATGCAGGAGGTCAGGCCACAACTCCATCATTAGGGAGTGCTGCTTTCGGACAAACATCTTTTGGATATCAACGTGGGGTTAGTAGTACACAGCCTGCTGGAAGGCTGCAGTCGATATCAGCGATGCCTGCATACAAAGAAAAGAGTCATGAAGAACTTAGATGGGAGGACTATCAATTAGGAGATAAAGGTAATAGCCCTAATCGTAAATCTCTTGATTCCAATTACGACATACGTACAAGACATATATATCTTATAATACAGGGTTCGGGGAAATCTAAAGCATCTTGTTTCCTTTTTTCTTTTAATTCCATAACACTCCCCCTCAAGCTAGAGCGTCGATATTACTGGTTTGGCCCCAAACCGCATTGCAAAGATCGCTAGTTAGGACATTTAGGCATTGTTTGGTAAACACAAACTAGCTTATAAGCTAGCTTATTTTTTGTGTACATGTTTGGATGGACAAAAAAGTAACTTATAAGCTAGCTTTTTGATAAGCTACGTGGAGGTAGCTTTTTGGAGCTTTTACCGGTTATACCCTTATTAATATTAATTATTATACCCCAATATACCCTTTTTAGTCATTTTACATACCCATAAGCTAGTTTTTGCGAAACATAATTTGTTCATAAGTTAGCTTATCAACTACTAGTTAGCTAGCTAGCTTATCAACTAGTTTGCCAAACATAGCCTTAGGGGTCGATTACTTAGCGACTTCCTAAAAAGTTGATTTGTAGTACAGTTTACTTTGTTCCAATTTCCAAAGATGTCGTCATTACATGCACTGAAAACTATGTTCGACTCGATAATAAGTGAGAACATTTTTATATGCAGGACATGTACTCAACCTCGTCATCCATTGCGAAGTAGACAAGGTGCTTGGTGTTGTTACTATTCGGGAGCCTTTCCCTCTGAAGTTGACTCTTGAACCAGCTGAAGTAGAACGATTAGCAAAATGGTGCAAGCTCTTCGGATATACGTCCACATGACCTGGCTCCTTGGCTATATTTTCATTCTACCTAATTGAATCACCGAGTTAAATGTGCTTGATTAGAATTTTCTATTCACTTTTGAACTTGTTAAGACACATTTAGCATTTTGTGATTTCAACATTTAGCTGACACACTCGATCTTTCGTTTCTCTATAACAATGTGTATTTAGTTAATTATGCTTGCTAAACGTAGTACTTATACAACAGAGTGAACCACAAAACCTGCACGTAGATGAATTCCACCCTTCTCGAAATCAATGTGTAGATCATTTAGCCTCCTCAGTTGTCAAAGTTGGATCCCGGTCAGCTTTTAGGGGCGAAGCCCCTAAGGAACGGGGGTCCGGGGGCAGCGCCCCCGGTGGCGGGGTCCAAGGGGCGGCAGCCCCTGGCGGGGTCCAAGGGGCAGAGCCCCTGGCTGGGGTCGAGCTGAGTTGTTATTTACACTGAGTTGTTATATAAAAAATGACTTAGGAAATTAATTTTCTGGAATTTGGACCCGTTTTCGAACCCGACCCGAAACTTTGTTTTGGCGGGTCTTAACCATAAAAACTGCCGTTTTGGCAGTTTCCTGTATATAGAAACTTTTTGGTCATCGTTTTTCTTTCTCTGGTTCGATTTTCTCTCAAATACACACACACAGATTTCTAAATCTCTGAATTGTATCCGATTGAATAATTCGGTAGAACCAGCGAATTGATTCGATCTGAAAGTGTTTCACGCCTTTCAGAGAATCCTATTGTTCGTCACAATTAATCCCCATATATAATTACAAGAGGTGATATATGGTGGTGGTGCATGACTCTTTGCAACCATTGTTTTTGTTCAAACTTTTGGGTGGTGGTCTTTAGCTGGTAACATATTTTTTATGACAATATCAAACTTTCAAATTTAGAGAATATGAAAAATATTACAATTAGAGACTCAGGAATGCAGATGAAACTAATATGCATGGTCAAGGTGTGTAGTCATCATCAATCATGATCAAAAATGTGCCCTAGACAATGAGAAAAAAATGGCAAAATACAAGTGAATGGGGAAAGTGTAAAAGAAAAGCAAGTATTGAACTTGTGATGGGCCAAAATTCTACAACTGAAATCGGTTTATGTAAGCTTTTGCGGTTTTGCCCAATGGCCAATGCTTGCAAAAGAGGAAAGACTGTCTCTAGATTATGAACTTTGTTTTGATAGTCTTCTTATATTCATTTATGCATTCTTTTTCTTGCTCTTCTTTTCCCTTTATTTCTTCTTGTGTCAGACTAATTTATTTCATCTCCTCTAATCCAAATTACAGGTTCATCTGTCTTTGGCCAGGAACCTGCAGTTGGTGGCTTCGGGTCCAATACACGGTCAAGTCCTTTTGGTTCTACAACAACCCCAGCATTTGGTGTTTCTAGATTCCCTGTTTTTGCATCAAATACTTCAGCTTTTGGTGCTTCAAGTACACCAGCATTTGGTGCTTCGAGCACCCCTGCATTTGGTGCTACTAGCTCTCCTTTCGGTTTTGCGCCAAGTTCATTTAGTCAATCAACATTTGCATCTGGTGCTGCTACCTCAGCCTTTGGGGCTCAAAGCTCTCTGTTTGGTACATTTTCTTCTGTACATGGTTATTTCTTTTAAAACCAATAATTGTAAGCTTTCTTATTCATTGATATTAAATGTTTGCCTGTGCTAAAAACTTTGCAAACATGCAGGAGGTCAGGCCACAACTCCATCATTACGGAGTGCTGCTTTCGGACAAACATCTTTTGGAGGTCAACGTGGGGTTAGTAGTACACAGCCTGCTGGAAGGCTGCAGTTGATATCAGCGATGCCTGCATACAAAGAAAAGAGTCATGAAGAACTTAGATGGGAGGACTATCAATTAGGAGATAAAGGTAATAGCCCTAATCGTAATTCTCTTGATTCCAATTACGACATACGTACAAGACATATATATCTTATAATACAGGGTTCGGGGAAATCTAAAGCATCTTGTTTCCTTTTTTCTTTTAATTCCATAACACTCCCCCTCAAGCTAGAGCGTCGATATTACTGGTTTGGCCCCAAACCGCATTGCAAAGATCGCTAGTTAGGACATTTAGGCATTGTTTGGTAAACACAAACTAGCTTATAAGCTAGCTTATTTTTTGTGTACATGTTTGGATGGACAAAAAAGTAACTTATAAGCTAGCTTTTTGATAAGCTACGTGGAGGTAGCTTTTTGGAGCGTTTACCAGTTATACCCTTATTAATATAAATTATTATACCCCGGTATACCCTTTTTAGTCATTTTACATACCCATAAGCTAGTTTTTGCGAAACATAATTTGTTCATAAGCTAGCTCATCAGTTAACTGCTAGCTTATCAACTATTAGCTAGCTAGCTAGCTTATCAACTAGTTTGCCAAACATAGCCTTAGGGGTCGATTACTTAGCGACTTCCTAAAAAGTTGATTTGTAGTACAGTTTACTTTGTTCCAATTTCCAAAGATGTCGTCATTACATGCACTGAAAACTATGTTTGACTCGATAATAAGTGAGAACATTTTTATACGCAGGACATGTACTCAACCTCGTCATCCATTGCGAAGTAGACAAGGTGCTTGGTGTTGTTACTATTCGGGAACCTTTCTCTCTGAAGTTGACTCTTGAACCAGCTGAAGTAGAACGATTAGCAAAATGGTGCAAGCTCTTCGGATATACGTCCACATGACCTGGCTCCTTGGCTATATTTTCATTCTACCTAATTGAATCACCGAGTTAAATGTGCTTGATTAGAATTTTTTATTCACTTTTGAACTTGTTAAGACACATTTAGCATTTTGTGATTTCAACATTTAGCTGACACACTCGATCTTTCGTTTCTCTATAACAATGTGTATTTAGTTAATTATGCTTGCTAAACGTAGTACTTATACAACAGAGTGAACCACAAAACCTGCACGTAGATGAATTCCACCCTTCTCGAAATCAATGTGTAGATCATTTAGCCTCCTTAGTTGTGAAAGTTGGATCCCGGTCGGCTTTTAGCATCGCATCATATATCTCGCAACAAAAACCAATTATGTAACTCAAATTCCTTACATTTATACTCAATTATAATCAAAGAATGAACAGAAAGATAGTGATGCCAACAACAATAACATGTAGTCACATGGACTGCAAAAAAATAAAAAGAAAACTTGTTTGGATGTGTATGTCTACAAAGTTCAGCATAATCCACCTACAACCAAACGTACCCTAGTTCAATTGACCGAAGTAGGCAGGCATATTGGTTTCCTATCCATTTCTCTCCAAGTTTTGCACAAATGTCATTAGGTCTGTAATATACGGACCTGGGTTAAAAGTGTAATTTTTTTGAAACTCGACATTAAATTTGTAATGGCACATCCACAATATTACGGATGTGCTATGTGTCAGCTCCCCATTAAACCTTAAAAGAGTTGATCGAATTTGTCACGTCCGTAACATGTATTATATTTAGATGTTGAAATGAGTGGATTTCCTTTTCATATTTTGTAAAATAAATTATGTTTAGATGTTGAAGGTAAATTCATGCAAAACTACAAAATATATAAGCAATCGGTGACACAAAATTGATCTTTCGAATTAGCTGCCCGACTATTTGTTTTGCAACCACATTATTGAAAACAACTAGTACATTAATGTATATTTCACTAATTTAAAAAAAACTAATTTATGCTTAAGTTCAGAATCAATAGTAGTATTTTTCATAAAAGCATTCACATATCACAGTGTTGGAACCTCTAAGAACCTTTCGATATTTTTTCCTATCACACATCAAATATCAACTCAATAAAGTAAGAACATCAATAAAACTTATTTTGCTTTGCAATGATAGAAAAGCTTGAGAGTCGACTCTGTCCCGGTCCATCTCGTTGAAAATACTATATAGTTTTTCCAACGACGACTCCCCTGTGGCGGTACGGGGGTTTTCGAAAGCGCGAGCCCCCTGTCACAACCTGTAACGCCCCGTTTACCAAGTTAGTAATTTAACGGCGTTAGTGTTATGTTATATTAACTTATAAGCTATTTTGTGAATTGTAGAATCTTTGGGGGCCTTGGGGTCATTCCTCAAAGTTGTAGGTGAGTAAGGTTGTATAAGTAAGGGTTAAAACCCTAACTTCTCCCATTTCTTCCTGGAGACGTTTTTGAGAATAAAAGTGAAGGAGAGTGCGATTTTGGGATTCAATTCGAATGAGAGATTCATCAATTGGTGAAGTAATCGTGCAATTCGCGTGTTGTGGGTGTTATTGGCAAAATGTATGAACTTTAATTCTTGTTATGGTTGTGTTTTGGGATTGTTCATAGGTTAGGGTTCATACAATTGGATTTTTGGTCAATTGATGATCGAATGTGTTGTTTCTAGGTATCTAATCGTGTGGGATTGATGTTTCTAATATCAAATCCAAATATAATGATCCTTAATCCAGATCCAATAACTACATGATCTTACAAAATTCGCATAAACGGATTCAAAAATGATTACGAACTATACTTCGAAAATCCAGAAAAATACCTCAAATTGTTGATTTCTAAGGATCGAAACAAATCGAAATGATCCCGCTCCGGCTCTGATACCACTTGTTAGCTTTAAGAAACCAACAATTCATGAGGATGATAGCAATGGAGAAGATGAAGATGGAGCGACTTTATTAAATGTAAATGCGGAAAATTATAGAGCACTCAAATGTGGAAGTCGACTCTCATTGATTCACTTCAACTATTACAATGAAGAAGAAGAAGAAAGATTAATACCAAATGAAATACAAGGCATCCCTATTTATACAATGAGGATGATCTAATCCCTAAGCCCAAGCCACAAAACAATGTCTCCCAAGCCCAATTACAAAGTAACGAAAATTACAAATAAAAAGGCTTTCATTTATAAAACTTCCTATTATTAGCAAATAAATTTGCTAATAAGTTCAGTTGGGGTGAGGAGCAGCAAACAACTTTTGAGATGCTACGGGGAAGATTGTGTGAGGCACCGGTGTTGACGTTGCCGGAGGGGATTGAGGACATGACAGTCTACTGTGATGCCTCTAATCATGGGTTAGGCTGCGTGTTGATGCAGCGTGGGAAGGTGATAGCTTATGCGTCTCGTCAATTAAAGACGCATGAAGCAAATTACTCGACTCGCGAATTGGAGTTAGCAGTGGTTGTATTTGCACTAAAGATTTGGAGGCACTATCTTTATGGTGTTAAGTGTACCATCTACACTGACCATAAGAGCCTCTGTTACTTCCTTGATCAGCAAAATTTGAACATGAGGCAGGCAGCGATGGCTAGATGTGGTAAAGGATTATGATTGTGAGATCCTATACCATCCGGGAAAGGCTAATGTGTGGCCAATGCGTTGAGTAGAAAGACTCACAATATGGTGATGCGAGTACCATTGATGAGATTGACGTGACGACTTCGTTGTTGGAGCTGATTAAGAGCTCTCAAGTTGATGCCATGAAAGAAGAGAACCAAAAGAAAGAGAGGATTAAGGGTCAACTAGCCTAGTTGGTGTCTGATAGCCGGGGGCTTTTGACTCGCTCGGGACGTGTCTGGGTGCCGGTGTCGTGTGAAGCGAGGCAGACTCTTTTAGATGAAGCGCACAAATCCAAATTTTCTGTTCACCCGGGAGCTATCAAGATGTATCGGGATTTAAAGACCGATTATTGGTGGTTGGGGATGAAGCGGGACGTGGCTCGTTATGTAGAGAAGAAGTGCCTAACTTGCTTAAGAGTTAAGGCTGAACATCAGAGGCCACATGGGAAGCTTTAACCGTTGGAGATACCCGTTTGGAAATGGGAACACATTACAATGGACTTGGTCACCAAGTTACCACGTACTCCTAGAAACGTAGATGCTATTTGGGTGATTGTAGATCGGCTGACTAAGAGCGCTCATTTCATTGCCATAAATGAGAGCTCATGGTCAGAAAAGTTAGCTGATATCTATGTCAAAGAAGTGGTGGCTAGGCATGAGGTGCTAGTGACAGTGATTTCCGACCGAGACGTGCAATTCACTTCGCGGTTCTAGGGGAGGTTTCACGAGGATATGGGATCTAAACTGCAGTTCAGCACTGTGTTTCACCATCAGACTGAAGGACAGAGCGAGAGGACGATTCAGACTCTCGAGGATATGATGAGGGCGTGTGTGTTGGATTTTGGTGGCAGTTGGGATACCTATCTACCGTTAGCTGAGTTTTCGTACAATAACAGTTAGCATGCCAGTATTGGCATGCCTCCTTATGAGATGTTGTACGGAAGGATGTGTAGAACTTCTATATGTTGGGGAGAAGTAGGCCAGCGAGAGATAGGGAGTACCGAAATCGTGAAAAAGACGACGGAAAGCATAGAGTTGATCCTGAAGTGGTTGAGAACCGCCCAAAGTCGTCAAAAGAGCTATGCTGACAAGCGGAGGTCGGATTTAGAGTTTAGTGTGGGTGGCAATGTGTTACTGAAGGTATCTCCATGGAAGGGGGTGATCCGATTCAGAAAAAAAGGGCAAGCTCGGTCCTAGGTTCATCAGACCTTTCAAAGTGATAGAGTGTGTGGGCAAGGTGGCGTACAGACTTGAGTTACCACCGGAGCTCAGTCAGATACATAACACTTTCCATGTGTCACAAATTGAGGAAATGCTTAGCTGATGAGTCGGCTCACATTCCGATAGATGACATTCAAGTGGATGAATGGCTCAACTATGTTGAAAGGCCGATAGCAATACTGGAAAGGAAGACCAAAATTTTGCGGAATAAGGAAATTGAACCGGTGAAGGTCCAATGGGAGCATCGCAAGGGGTCAAATGGATGTGGGAGCCGGAAGCCGAGATGAGGGCGAACTATCCGGAGCTGTTCCAAGCTTGAGCGATTTCAGAGACGAAATCTTGGTTAGTGGGGGAGAGTTGTAACGCCCCGTTTACCAAGTTAGTAATTTAACGACGTTAGTGTTATGTTATATTAACTTATAAGCTATTTTGTGAATTGTAGAATCTTTGGGGGCCTTAGGGTCATTCCTCAAAGTTGTAGGTGACTAAGGTTGTATAAGTAAGGGTTAAAACCCTAACTTCCCTCATTTATTCCTGGAGACGTTTTTTAGAATAGAAGTGAGGGAGAGTGCGATTTTGGGATTCAATTCGAATGAGAGATTCATCAATTGGTGAAGTAATCATGCAATTCGTGTGTTGTGGGTGTTATTGGCAAAAGGTTTGAACTTTAATTACTGTTATTGTTGTGTTTTGGGATTGTTCATAGGTTAGGGTTCATACAATGGGATTTTTGGTCAATTGATGATCGAATGGGTTGTTTCTGGTTGTCTAATCGTGTGGGATTGATGTTAGTTGATTTGGAGTTGTTTAAATACATATTTTTGGTTGTGAATCGTCTGGTTCGAAGCCTTGGGGTGAGAAACCATGATTTTTGGTCGTTTCCTCGAAAATTGGTCAATTTGGGAGGTTCCGGAGCCGTCTCGCGTGTAGTTCGCGCCGCGAGCAGGTTAGCTCGGAGGATTTCGTTCATTGTCATCTCGCGAACGCGAGAGTTGAACCTCGCGAACGCTAAATCGTTCTGTTTTGACTTTTGAACTTTTTCCGTCGGGGCTCGGTTGGGGTTTTTGGGTTCATAAAGCCCTATGGGATGTTAGTACTTGATGTTTCGTGAAGTTTGTGAGGAATTGGACTAGCTAGTAGTAGTAACCGCCAGCGCATTCATAACCGGAGCAGAGGAGGTCGAACCCAAATCAGGTGACGCCAAGGGGACACGGCTAGTAGAAAGTTTTCAGGAATTGGAATGATCAACAAAAGTCACGATAGATTTTGATTTGCTCGCATTTCCACAATTTGAACCTTCTATACATCTTAAATTTGAGCTCTAACAAGTCTTGGTAGGTTAATAACATAATGCTATAAGTTAACAATAACATTGATCGGAGCAACGACCAATCAAATATGATGTTTGTAAAAACAATGTGCAGAATCCCGTTTCACAGGACCATTTTCAAAAACTTGTTGTTTAGAGTCAGAATCTGGTCTCGGTTAAAACTACAAAGTTGTAGAGGGTTCAAAGATCTTACAGACTGCAAAGTTTTAGAATTTTTAGACGTACGGTTGATTTTATACAAATTTTTGAATATCTGGACAGAAAGTTAAAACTCAACAACAACTTCAAATATAAAACACCTTCAAATATTAATCAATTATAAAACAAGTTACTCAACAAGAACGTCCATTCATATCATCCAACTTCAAATAATCAAACATCAACAGCGATGCTAGAGAGAGCTTCAGGTAAGTCCTTCAAATCTAAATATAAAAGCATGCATTATACAAAAATTACATTAAACTATAAACTTTTAATAGAAGATAGCATAAGTTAGTAATTTTAAGCTATAAAACTAAAACATACCAGCTTCAAGTGCTTCAAGTTCTTCTAGTTTTTCTTCAATGTTGATAGGAAAACCTTTAGACCGAAGCAAATTCTGTGAACATATAAGTGCCTCAACCAATCTAGGAGTGAGTGGACTACGAAAGGCATTAAGAACACGTCCCTCGGTACTAAAAGCTGATTTAGAGGCTACTGTTGAGGCGGAAATCGCCAAAATATCTCTCGCCATTGCTGCCATCACTGGAAACCTTGCTTTATTTTTCTTCCACCAAGCCAATATCTCAAACTTACTATGTAGAGGCTCACATTGCTCATCCAAATACCTATCCTTTTCCGTCTTTGCACCTGTAAAACCTGAGCTCTCTTCCAATTGTCTTTTATATTGATTGTTCAAAAACGCAGCCGGGTCATCATTATCAGAGTTTAATATTTCTCTCTTGCTTACAAATGATTACAGAGGATAAATATATAGGCAGATACATGGGCTAAGGCCAAACTAAATGATGGGCCTAACATAAACAAATCATACAGCTTAATACGCCCCCGCAGTTTGAGCGGGAGGTGACCGAACACTCAAACTGGATCGAAAATCAAAGAATAGAGCTGATGGTAGTCCCTTTGTGAAGATGTCCGCATATTGAAACTGTGATGGAACATGAAGAACACGAATTTGGCCATTAGCGACTTTATCCCGAACGAAGTGGATGTCAATCTCCACATGCTTCGAGCGTTATGATGAACCGGATTAGATGACATGTAAACAGCGATGACATTATCACAGTAGACCACAGTGGCAATCTGAATAGGGGAGTGCAGTTCACGGAGAAGGGTTGGCCTATGTTGGTAAACAAATCCGCCATTACCTTAATTTTATAGGGTTCCAACTCAAAACCATTTGGCAATGAGTGGAGTAGCCAGGACCCTTATAAGCACATTACAAGTTCACTTTGTGTCCGATGTGGGACATTGCTCAACACGCCCCCTCACGTGTGGCGTTCTTTTCAGCCTAACACATGGATACTTTGGGTTATATGGAGTCCGTGCGGCTTTTTGACCAAGCACGGGTGAACCTTGCTCTGATACCATGTAAGAGTTTAATATTTCTCTCTTGCTTACAAATGATTACAGAGGATAAATATATAGGCAGATACATGGGCTAAGGCCAAACTAAATGATGGGCCTAACATAAACAAATCATACAGCTTAATAATCATCAAGTTCCATGCATTCATTTTCATCGACAACTTGAAAATTACTTCCACTATTTTCATTAACAACTCCAACCATAGTTGAATAATGACTAAACAACCCATCCAACACTCTATCTATTTTAGCAATCAATCCATCAGCCTTTTCAGTATGAAACTATTTCTAATAATGAAAGACACATACCCCAATTTATGTCGTGGATCAAGAATTGGCCCGATGAACAAATAGATGTTAATATTCTCCATATTGCTCCAATACTTGTGGTATTTCTTTTTCATTTTTTCCGCCATCTTTCTCAAACTTTCATCCTCGTCTTGCATCTTCTTCCTAATCATCGCTCCAAGACCAAAAACTTCATGGAAATACATGTTGCTCGTTACATATAATGAACCGAAAATGCGCAAAATGGAATTATAGAAACCCCTAAGAAAAGGCAACAAACTTTTTGTATAAGTCCAATCTTCTTCAATGGGCACGCCTTTTGATGATAATAATTTAGATTTATACTTATTGTCTTGCTCCTCCAACATATCAAAAGCCATTTCAAACTTTATAGCACTCTCAAGCATCAAGTAAGTCAAATTCCATCTTGTTTCAACATCTAGACAAACAAGACCTTTTGTTGCGACTTTAACTTTCTCAACACATTCTCTAAAACGTTGGAGTCGAGCGGGCGAAGACCTCGTATACTTCACAGCCGACCGAATCCGATAAATGGAGTCATCAACTTCTTTTAAACCTTCTTTCACAACGAGACTCAAGATATGGGCACAACATCTCATGTGTAGATGTTCACTATCTAACACACTATTCTTCCACGTGTTTAGCCTTCTCTTTAAGTACCGAACAGCAAGATGATTTGAGCTAGTATTGTCGACCGTCACCGTGAGAACCTTGTCAATACCCCAATCAATCAAGCTATTCTCAATGTATTTCCCGAGTATCTCTCCTGAATGACCAGAAACCGCTGAAAAGTTTAACTAAGGTTTTGCCTTGAAGACCATAGATCTGTTGTTAGACACACTCTTTGTTTAGTCTTTCTAAAGTACTTCTTCAAACTTTCCTTCTCCGCGGTATAGATATCAAAGCAATCTCTAGCGACTGTGATTCTTGAGGGGATCTGAAATTGAGGTTGCAACATATTCACAAAGTCATGAAACCCTTCTTGCTCAACCGTCATGAAAGGCTTCTCATCAAGAATAATCATTCTTGCAAGATACTTCCTACACATTGATTGGTCGAATTTCCACGTCGTGAAAGTAGAATTACTATCACCGCTATCTTGGACAGAAGATTGACTTTGAAAGATCAACAACTTTTGTTTCTTATCCATGTTATATGGATACTTCTTGCAACGAGCTAGATGATTACGTAGAGAAGTTGTTCCGTTCTTACTAGGTCACTTCAACCTTTGAGTGCAATAATCACATGCAGAATATGTCTCATCATTGGGATCCCTAGTGAAATGATCCCACATATCTGGTTTTTCTCTTTTATCCTTTCTTTTCTCTTTTGTCATTTGCGTTGATTCAGGATCGGTGACATTTGCACTTTCAAGAGTAGGATTGCTAGAAACCTCATTTGTAGTCTCCATTTATCCTTTACATAACACAAGTGAACACAAACAAGCAACAACAACATTAGGTAGCGAAAACATCAAAACAGCAGCGAAAACAGCAACAAAAACAGCAGCAAAAACATGAACTAAAAAATAGCAAAAACCACAAGAACAAACAGCAAAAACAGAAGCTAAAAATAGAAAAAAACAGCAAAAACAACAAGAATAATAGCAAAAACAGCAGCAAAAAACAGCAAATAAAAAACTGCAAAAACAGCAGCTTAAAAACAGAGCAAAATCAGCAAAAAAAACACAACAAAATCATCAAAAAAAACAGAAAAAAAACACCAATAACAGCAAAAAAAAAGTCTAACATTAGCCTAAAAACACAATGATCATAGCCTAAAAAAAGAGTCTAACATTTGCCTAAGAATATGTCTCTAGTTAACAACAAATCAGTGATCACAATTCACAACCTAAAATCTATACTCTGTTAAAACTACAAAGTGATAAATTGATGATTGATAAATCATCAACATCTTTCAAATACGAAGCATTACATATTCAACTATAGAAGGATATTCTCCTAATCAAAAACTCAAAATTGACCAATCACAGATGATGAATTAATCGATAGTAATACATTGTGTCATGAATTAATCAAATTAAGTAGAAAACGTATACCAATCTCAGATAATGAACTGAATGATTGATTGTCGGTGGAGTCATGGATATGTTGCGATATGGTCGATGGCGGGCTGCGTGAATGATCGGAGATGGTCGGAATGCCTCAATGGAGAGAGTCTGAAGATGGTCGACAACTGGAGTCGCCGGAGGTGGAGATAGCCGGCAGTGAAAATGGCTGACGGCGGGCTGAGATCGCCGGCGGTGAAGATGGCTGATGGATGTGGCTGCGTTTGAAGTGAATGGAAAGAGTCTGGAAGGGACATTAGGGTTTCTCCATTTAGTTTAGCCTTTTACTTTTTACCTTTTTAGTAATAAAATAATAAATATATTTTTTTAAATAAAAATATGCGGGTTATGGGTACCCGCGGGTACCCGAAAAAAAAAAAAACCTGAACCGACCCGTCAGCAGCGGGTACCCTATTTTTCGGGTTTTTCGGGTCTCGGATTTTTCGGTTCACAGTTTTTTCGGTTTTGGATCGCTCGGTTCGGTACGGGTTTGTGGTTTTTCGGTTTTTTTGAACACCCTTCTGACGCAGTCGCAGATGAGGAAACCAAATCAGCTGAGGTCTCTGTACTAGCCACCGGCGCATATGAGGAAACCAAATCAGTTGACGTCTCTGTAGTAGCCAGCGACGCAGGTGACTGCACCACATCAGGAATTGTGGCGGACGTCGAGGCTTGCCAACTACTAACCAGAGGCCGGAACGCAAAGTACTCCGGATTCAGAAACTGAAGTAAATCAAGAACTGAGGCAGATGTTGAAGCGTCTGAACTAGCCACTTGAGCCGGCTCTAGGATCAATTTAGGAGTTGATGAGGAAGTAGAAGCCTCATCCGAACTAGTAACCACAATCCAATCACGAGGAACCTTTCGAGGACATGACATTGTGTGATCAAATAGCACATCACCGGTAAAATGCTCGCCACAGTGCGGACAAATTCCAGGAGTCACCATATTATTCATGGCAATTAACAGGAAAATAGAAATGGAAAAGCTCTTAGAGAAACTCATGGTTGAATTTGGGAATGAATTTGTGAAGAGGAAAACGGAATCGAGGAAGAAGAAAGGCAGTAGTATTTATACCTAGGTGGGGTGCCACTTGGCATAGCCCCATTAGACATTTTGTTAACTGATGGATTGACATGTGTGTAAAACGGAGGGTAAAGATGTGGATTCACGTCGAAAATGAATGGATAAGATTGTGATCCGCGTCCTTAGTTTTCATTGGCTATTGGTAGTTCCACCAATAACATTTTCCTGGTTCGACTGCATTACCAGGAGGCACGGGCCCTACTGGTGGCTGATTGACTGACGTCTCTTCCGTTGATGTTGACGGATATAAAAGGGACGTCCACGACCCCTGAGAACCAAATGGATTCACTACCAATGTAAGTAAAGTAGGGTTCTCACAATTGAGATTCTTACAAAAACCTCACTTTTCTTTTCTTATTTACGATACAATTTTTATTTATAAATTATTATATAATTTTAATATATATATATATATATATTAAAAAATTCGAATATAATGTATTAATTTTTATTCTATATTAATTTTAATTTTTTAATTTATATATTTTGTTAACATATATGAAAA
Organism: Centaurea solstitialis; assembly: GCA_030169165.1. Lineage (NCBI taxonomy): Eukaryota > Viridiplantae > Streptophyta > Magnoliopsida > Asterales > Asteraceae > Centaurea > Centaurea solstitialis. The sequence goes on from CM058043.1 coordinate 69,564,224, forward strand.
ACAATTAAAACATAAATATAATTTTATAATGCGGTTAAAAAACGTTGCATGTGTCCTTCCTCACAAGTAAATAACTCTTTTTCCATGCGAAAACGTCTTCAAAATGTTTCACTTTAATAAACCGGCTTAGGAGGGAAATAATATTGTAAACTTGTGTATGTGCTCCCTCACAATGTTGCTTGTAAATCACATGATTTATCAGTTCATTTTATTTTACACATACAAAAATATTTAATAAAATAAATTAATGATAATTATAAATCAAACATATTAAAACAAATTATAAATTTTATATAAATAATTAAAAAAACAAAACAAAAAGAAAAACAAAAAAACAAAGGTACGGACGATTGGGGGCCAAGAAGTACAACTTAACCATATGTGGAATTAATTCGAATAATACTAAACTATGATGACAATTAGGCTCATTAAATTTATTAGATTGAGATGGGCCTAAAAGCAACTTAAATATATATATATATATATATATATAGAGAGAGAGAGAGAGAGAGAGAGAGAGAGAGAGGAAAGTACAAATGTGAACCACTTTTTGGTTGTGAACGTGAGGACAGCCGAGAGTGCGACACGTGGCGGAGAATAGTCAATAAAGGCGGCTTTGAGTGTGGTCCCCCCCCCCAATTTAATTCAATGTCCTCCCATGAATCGCGCCTAGTCATCCGATGTGGACCTGACGTGGCGTCTAGTCATCCGCCACGTGTCGCGCTCTCGGCTGTACTCACGTTCACAACCAAAACGTGGTTCACATTTGAACCCACCCCTATATATATATATATATATATATATATATAAGGTTTTTGCTGATATCAACATTTTGAAATTGAGCCATTTCATTGGCCAATTAAAGAAAATTAGTTCAAATGATGATGTCATTATCTTTTTTTATTTTTTTTTAAATAGGCATAAATATCTTTATAATTTACAATTTCTATCTATCCTTAGAATTATTTGATTAAATTACTTTTCATCTCTTAATTTCTCATTTTTTTACTTTACATCCTTATCATATTAAGCTACATAATATATATTAAATAAAATGTATTAAAATTTTTGTTTTTTTCAATAAATTATACCATTATAATCGTCTCGACAATACATTCAAAATGAGTCTAATATTGAGTATTTTTTGAATTTAATTATATTATTAAATATTAAAAATAGATATAAATTAATTTGTTCAGATTTATTATAATTTTATTCTTGATATTCTTGAAATTTAAAAATATCATTTATTTTAACTTATCTATTTTTATTGACTATTTATAAATAATAAAATTTTATTTTATTTAAAACTTAATTATTGATATTCTTGAAATTTAAAGATTTCATATTTTTAATCTAACTATTTTTATAGCTTATTTATAAATATTGAAATTTTATTTTATTTAAAACTCTACAAATAAAAAACACTACATATTTTATTTATGAAACCTTCCAATTTTAAAAGCATTCACGAAATACGAATCTTTTGACAAAATAATAAATTTTCAATTTCTGAAATTTTAACAGCTATTAGATAACTAAAATATCTATACTGTCTATTATAACTATTTTCGCTGACATCATCAATACTGAAAGTAAGCGGTTTCATTGGTTAATTAAAAAAACATATATTGATGATGTCATCATGTATTTATTTTATTTATTTTTATTAAAAATTAGTTTTAAAGTTTTTGTACATTGGATAAAAAAACTATACAATGTCCATCAGATGTTGAGCCAACTCACTCCTTTTTAATGAATTCTATTTTGTAAAATTTAGAATCTACAAATTATCTCTTTTAAGGAATTCTGTTTTGGAAAATTTAGAATCTATTAATACATATAAATATTTTTTTGTGACTAACAAATATAGATTAAGTATTTTCCAAAATTCACCTACCTAAATTTATATTTTGTATCATTAGAATTTTTGATTAAATTACTTTTTATCTTTTATTTTTTTATTTTTCACTTTACATCCTTATCATACTAACGTAAATAATATATATGAACTAAAATGTATTAAATGTATTATTTTTCTTTGCTATAAATTACACCATTATAATCGTCTCAACGATACCTATGAGTCTAATATTGACTATTTTTTTATTTATTTATATTATTAATTATTAAAAATAGATATTAATTAAATTATTTACATTTTATTACAATTCTTTGTTGATATTCTTGAAATTTAAAGGGTTTATCTTTTTAATCTAACTATTTTTATAGATTATTTATAAATAATTAAAATTTATTTTATTTAAAACCATTTTATTGATATTCTTGAATTTAAAGATTCCATCCTTTTAATCTAACTATTTTAATAGATTATTCATAAATAATGATTTTTTTTAAACCCAACAAATCAAAAACACTACGTATTTTATTTTTGAATCTCTCCAGTTTTAAAAACATTCACAAAATCCGTATCTTTCGACAAAAGAATTATAAATTTTCAATTTCAGATATTTTAGCAACTATTAGATGACTAAAATAATTAATATAAAGCAAGAGTAATTTCTTTTTAGTCCATTTAAATCGTTAATTGATAAGAAACAAATTTTACTAAATAAATATCCTCTACTTACTCAATTTCAAAGAAAGTTTTGAATTAATGATTGGCACAAAAGTAATTTAAATGTTATATATATAATTTTCTAAATGGCTATGATTAAACTAAATCATTAATGTTTCTTTTATTAATCAAGTCATATTTATATTGTTAATTGGATATTACGTTTGATTTGTGGTGAAATATTTGTAAACTTTATAATGCAAATATATATTCTTATTAGAAATTAAAACAAATATGTCTAAATCGTCCGTGTAATCGGGTCATTAACTAGTATATAATAAGATATGGAAAGTATATTTCTACTTAGAACAAGAAATCGTGTGGACATCCGTAGAGGTGGTTTCTATCCAAAAGGTGAATACTCGATTCTACATCAATTCTTTGTGGATTATGAGATATAAATCGAATTATCTATTTCTCTCAAATGGATCATCGCTATTGAAAATCCTTTACATATAACTTTATTTTCCGGTTGTGCATGATTTTATGTTCTTTGGGATTTGGTGAATTGCTTCTCAAGATATAATGAAGCAACGTTTATAGATCGATTATCAACACTGCACAAGTGGTGATAATCTTGATTAAACTATTGAGTTTTCAAGGATTTCAAGATTGTTGGGATTGTACTTCTATAGCAATACAATATCTAGCAATCCAACCGCTGTATCCAAACTAACCATCGCAACCGTTGAGTACAACCTTCCACGAACCGTCAGGAAGTGAGCCTATGAAAGCACCACAATGGTCCCACAGTTGCATGCGCACCGGTGTGGAGCCCCCACCATTTTCAATCATGTCTAGCTCAGTTGGTCTTCTTAAGAGCGGTAACATCCTAGGAGGGGTTGTCGATGGTATCCCAGTCTACCCGGCTTCGAATCTAAGGGGAGTCAGTTTGAGGGCATGAGGAGTATCCAGTCATAGACTGGGCCGCCCTCCCAGCCCAGTCAAAGACTGTAGTTGGGCTCTAGGTCTAGTGTAAGCTAGGTCGGGACAGCGGCAGATTAGTGCCGGGTTGCCCTTGGATGCCTGATACCGCCGAAGAGGCGTGCACACGCGTGTGTGTGTGTGTTCGTGGTAGTTGTTCGTTGATTCGATGCCGCTATACCTTCCAAAAAAATAGAAAATGACCTCACTTATAAACCCATTTAAGTTTTCGTCTTTCACCTATGTGGAAGAAGTGAACCTACCAAAATAAGACTTTCTCTCTTACTAAAACTTAACCAAAACACTTTTATATCATTTTGAAAATAACCTACCAAAATGACACTCTCTCTTACAAAGACTTAACCAAAAAACTTTTATATCATTTTGAAAATTCTCCAACAAATCCCCCACAATTTTCAAAATAGACTCAAGTTCGGAAAAAATCGACACGACTAGACCTAACCAGATTCTGAAATCCTTAGGGGTGTTATGCATAAGTAAAGGTGAAGTCTCCCACCTTGAACTTTTACATAGTGAATGGTTGATCCAAAGTCATTGAACCATCTTTCTTAATATGTTAGATAGAAACACCTCACACATATCGTTCCTTTCATTCATTCAACCACTAAGAGCTAACCCGTTAAACTCATAGGAAGAGGCCTCACTTCCACATTCAGATAGGTGGACCTTGTCAAGAGGTTCCCGTAATTCACACCCCAACACATATTGTGTTGCAAGTCCATTAAAAAGTAAACTCAACCTGTCCTTACATTACGGGTCCAAGTTCTGCTGACCTTGGGATGGCTTTAAAATATTGCAGAACTTTCAGACGCATTACACATTCCTATGATGTACTTTAACTTAATCTCAAGTCTTGGTGAAATACCAAGTGTGAAGACAAGGTTCCATCATAGGTGACAATTTATAGGTGGGCTTAAGTCCCATCCTTTTAGAAATGCTTTTAATCAGTTTTCTTGGTAAACCTTTTGTGAAAGGTTCTGCTAAGTTCTTGCTTGACCGTAAAAAGCTAATAGTGATCACCTCATCATGCTTTTGGAGCTTCATCATCTTCTTTTGGTGGTAAACACATCTATTGAAGTTCAACAAGTTCTCGAAATATTGTACTGTATATGGTTTTGACTTATTAATCTTTAATATTAATGTTGGTCAGGTGAAGTTTACCTGAAGTTTGTTGTAGATGTTTTGGTGTGGTCGGTTAAGATGCAGTTATATTTAATAACCGAGATCATTAACAATCACATTTGATGTTTTATTTTAGAGTTTATAGTTACAAGAGGTGATATTTGGTGGTGTTGCATGACTTTTTGCAACCATTGATTTTGTGCAAACATTTTGGTGGTGGTCTTTTGCTGGGAACATAAATTTAATGAGAATAAGAAGACTATCAATTATAAGTTCAAAACTTAGAGAATATGAAGAATATTACAATCAGATACTCATAATGCGGATGAAAGAAATATGCATAGTCAAGGTGCGTAGTCATCATCAATCAAGATCAAACACATGTCTTAGAAAATGAGAAAAAATGGCAAAAAAACAAGTGAATGGGGAAAGTCTAAAAGAAAAGCAAGTACTAAGCTTCGAGAATTCTACAATTGAAATCATTATAATGATAAGACCTGAATTACTATTTTATTATTATTATTAGATATGATATGAATTTATGGTATTTTATTAGGTAAGTATTATTTTAGATAAATATCTATTATTTTATATAAAGATTAGAAATCAGTTATAAATAGGTTATAAGGGTTGTAAGGTTATTATGATTAATCTGATTAGTGATTTTAGTATCATTGGAGAGTGGTTTACCTCTCGAAAGTAAATCTTGGGAGAGCCAATCGACCTCTATTCTTATTTTTCTTTTCGTTTTTTAAATAGTTGACCAGTTGGTTGGGTTCTTATCATATAACTAAAGATTATATATGAAGTGTGTTTTGATAGTGTTGTTATATTCACATATGAATTCTGTATTAGCTCGTTGCTCTATGCATGGTTTTTCTTACTCGTCGTTTCTTTTTATCTCTTCTTGTATATGATTGATTCATTTCATCTCCTCTAATCCAAATTTCAGCTTCATGTGTGTTCGGCCAGAAACCGACATTCGATGGCTTTGGATCCAAGACACAGTCAAGTCAATTAGGCAGCAACTCATTTCAGCAATCACTGCCCGCTTTTGGGTCGTCACCTCTTCGAACTTCAAGTCAACCTATGTTTGGTGCTCCTAGAACAGAAGCATTTGGATCCTCAAGCACCCTTGCCTTTGGTTCCACAAGCACTCTAGCTGTTGGTTCTGCATCAACCCCAACATTTGGTGTTTCTAGCTCCCGTGTTTTTGGATCAACTACTCCAGCTTTTGGTGCTTCGAGCACCCCTGCATTTGGTGCCTCAACTACTCCAGCATTTAGATCCTCACCTACTCCTCGTATTGGTGCTACTAGCTCTCCTTTCAGTTTTGGGTCAAGTCCATCATTTAGTCAATCAAAATGCGCATTTTGCAGCAGCCCATTTGGTCCTTGTACCTCGGCCTTTGGGGCTCAAGCTCTCCGTTTGGTACATTATCTTCTGTACATGGTTATTTGTTTTAAAACCGATAATCGACCCAAGTTGGAGCTTTCTGGGACAATACAAGATCATAATCAAGTTGCTACCAACTATTCATTGATAATAAAACTCCAGCAGACGGGAGCTCTGGTTTCGTGACAAACATACTTTGGAGGTCAACGTGGGGGAACTAGAGTAACCCGTTATGCCGAGACACGTGAGGTGGACATACAGCCTGCTGGAAAACTGGAGTCGATATTTGTGATGCCTGCATTCAAAGAAAAGAGTCATGAGGAACTTAGATGGGAGGACCATCAATTAGGAGGTGAAGGTAATAATTCTAATTGTATTTCTTTAGATTCCCATTTAACGTCCTAGAAAGTAGATTTTATTAGCGCCCACTTCATGATATTCTAGAAATGAGAAGAAAATCAGTTCACTGAGAAGAGATGCATTCTTTTGTTTCTATAATCTTTGATTAAACCGTAATTAATAATGTTGATGTAAACCGTTAATATTCATGCATAATTTCTTTCGATGGTTCTATAATGAAGTTTTCGTCTCTTGCTTGTTTTCTTATCGCCTGTTTATCATCTATTTTTCTATTTGAACAAGAAGTTCTAAATGTGCTATTATATGGTCGCGTTCATTTTCTCTAAATATCATCGGGTTTGATTAACTGACTAAACAATATTATAAAACCAACAATTTGATATCCACAAGTTAAAAATATTAAAAATACACATCATAATAAGTTTTACATTTATCCAAATAATAATAATAACAAGTTTTACACGTAATTTTTAAAAAAATGGTCAACCGGTTTTTTACCGGTTTGACCACTAAACCGGCCGGTTCAATTAGTCCTTAAAACGGTTCGTAAAACATTGTTGAAATCAATTAGTTACTTCAAAACAAAGAGAATTACAAAAAATCAAAATGTATAGTATGTATAGACATAACTGTCTACCCAAAACAGGTTTTGGCTCGACCATAAAAGAAGAACCGATATCAAAACCTCTTAAATCATTTCCTATACAGATTTAGAAATTTTTGAAAAACCACTAAATTAATTTTCTAATTTACATAGAAGTTAGAAAAAAATAAAATTTTCATTTTCTTGAAAAACTGTTAAATATTTTTTTTGTACTGCAATAAACTCACGCACGCATGCCCTCAGTATCCGGGCATCTAATTAGGCAGCACCGACTAATCCGCGGCGACTCGGCCCAGTCCACATAGACTGGACCCTCCCAGGCACGACTAAGCCCGACCTATGGACAAGCCTGCATGCCCATAGACTGGCATGCCCGTTACCTGGACCTAAACCGACCCGAAGGCTAACCCAAAGTCTGGGTATCACCGAAGTGCTACTTCTATGGTTTGAACCTGAGACCAATGACTCTACCATCCACTAGCCCCAAGCCTTTTGTCACTTGAGCTACACCTCTTTGATGAAATTTTTTTAAATATGATTGAACCAAACACATTTTCTAAATTTTCATTTTTCTTGGAACATTTATCTGGAAAACATGAAAATTTTTCACAACCAAACACACACCCTAAGTTACTTATTTCAAGTCATCATGCTCCACAACCCTCATGTCATGTAGCACCGCATCAACCGGCCTAAAATTATCTGTAATAGGAGGTCTTGTCAAACACTAAAAGTCTATATAGATTGAAAGTCTATATAGATTGAAAGTCTTTTGTTTGGAAAACAATTTCATAAATGAAAACAAACGTACTTTTTAATTGGAAATAATAGGTTTGGAAAAAAACTTGATTTTCTACGTAAAATATCCTCCTAAAAGTACTATCCTCAGGGGCGGAGCCACGAGAGAGGCAGAGTAGGCAGTTGCCCCCTAACATTTTGAAAATTTTAAACTTTTTTTATATATATTAAAGATATTTGGGTAATTGCCCTCTTAAAATAGTAGGTAGTTGCCCCCCTTGGAACTACTTATTTAGAATTAGATTGTTGTTCAGAGTTTGCCCTACCAATCAGTCGTATATAACTTAAGCTACTTACAAAGATGCCCTAATCAACTAGTTAATTTGATATTTTTTTAAAGCAAAATAATTTGTTCAATCAATTGTTTACATCAATAGTGAAGTAATATGTCAAAAGCATGACTAATGCCTATATATTATGTTAATTAGGAATATGGTATATACAAGGGTGGTTTACTTTCCAATTTCCAAACCAAGCCATCCGTACAGATGACAAAGAAAATGAGGAAGAGTTGATAACTTCATTGTAGAACTATCGAAAGAAATTATGCATGAATATTAACGCTTTACATCAACATTATTAATTACGGTTTGATCAAGATCAAAGAAACAAAAGAATGCGTCTCTTCTCGATGAAATGATATTTTTTTTCTTATTTCTAGAATAGTGTGAAGTGCGCAAATAAAATCGACTTTCTGGGACGTTAAATAGGAATCTAAGTTCTTCATGACTCTTTTCTTTGTATCCAGGCATCCCAGATATCAACTCCAATTTTTCAGCAGGCTGTATGTCCACTTCACTTGTCCGAGCATAAGGGGTGACTCTACTCCCCCCACGTTGACCTCCAAAAGATGTTTGTCCGAAACCAGCACTCCCGTATGCTGGAATTGTGGCCTGACCTCCTGCATGATGTTTGTAAAGTTTTAGCACGGTAAACATTTTAATATCAATGAAGTATTGTCACCATAAAGCTCCAACTTGTTTTAAAACAAATAACCATGTACAGAAGAAAATGTCCAAACGGAGAGCTTTGAGCCCCAAAGGCTGAGGTACAAGGACCAAATGGGATGTTGCAAAATGCCCATGTTGATTGACTAAATGTTGGACTTGACCCAAAACTAAAAAGAGAGCTAGTAGCACCAAAAGCAGGAATAGGTAAAGATCTAAATGCCGGAGTACTTGAGGCACCAAATGCAGGGGTGCTTGAAGCACCAAAAAGTGGAGTAGTTGATCCAAAAACGTGGGAGCTAGAAACACCAAATGTTGGGGTTGTTGTAGAACCAAAAGCTGGAGTGCTTGTGGTACCAAAGGAAAGGGTGGTTGAGGATCCAAATGCTTGTGTTCTAGGAGCACCAAATGCACGTTGACTTGAAGTTCCAACAGGTGACTAGCCAAAAGCGGGCTGTGATTGCTGAAATAAGCTGCCGCCAAATGGACTTGACTGTGTATTGGATCCAAAGCCATCGAATGCAGGTTTTTGGCCAAAAACAGATGAACCTGTAATTTGCATTAGAGGAGATGAATTGAATCAATCAGACACAAGAAGAGATAAAAAGAAAGAACGAGCAAGAAAAAAACATGAATAGAGCAACAAGCTATCAAAACCAAGTTATAATCTAGAGACTATGAAAAATTCTGCATCTTCTTTCCTCTTGTAGCAAGCATTGGGAAGAATCTTACATATAATCATTTCAGTTGTAGAATTTTGGCCTATCACAAGTTCAATACTTACTTTTCTTATAGACTTTCCCCATTCACTTGTTTTTTTGCCAAAATTTTCCCATTTTCTTATGTTCCTAGCTAAAGACCATCTTCAAAAAGTTTGAACAAAAGCAATGGTTGCAGAGGGTCATGCAACACCACCAAATATCACCTCTTGCAAGTATAAACTCTAAAATAAAGCATCAAATGTGATTATTAATTATCTCGGTTATTAAATATAACCGCATCTTAACTGACCACACCAAAACATCTACAACAAACTTCAGGTATACTTCACCTAACCAACATTAACTTTAAAGATTAAGTCAAAACCATATAGAGTAATATATTTCGAGAAATTGTTGAACTTCAATAGATGTGCGTACCGCTAAAAGCAGGCATTGAACTTCCGAAAGCAGGTGCTGACGGAGCACCAAAAACAGAAACTGGTGAGGAACCTATTCGTGAGGATGCTTGGGTACCATACACATCAGTAGAAGGAAGTGCCACAAGAAATGAAACCCCCTGTTTGTGCACCAAAGAGAATGGATTGCTATTTGCATTACTTGTCTGCCAAAAAGCTGTTTAAGAAAATCAGAAGCAATTAGATTCATGAAGTTGTTGACCACAAATCATAAAGCTACACTTCATACAAGCAAGTATGTTAATCAAATTCAAACTTGCAACTAGTAAGTTCTAAGTTCTAACTGAACAATTATTTTTCGGTTTTCTTCCCTATGGTTTGCAATTTACTTCTATTTTCAACCCCATGAAATAGAAATGAATTGTAAACCATAAGAACGAAGAAAACAGTCAAGATTATACTATAAGGACCAAAATAGTAATGGATTACAAACCATAGAGAGAAAACCGAAATTTCAAAACCATGGGGACAAAAATAGAAACTTTTAACAAACCACAAGGACAAAAAACGTAATTTAAAGAAACTTACACTAGAAATATAAGTAAAATAGGTACATAAATATTTAAAGAAACTTACGTTGGAATAGAATACAAGCACCTTTGAACGGGTCACCCTTCTTTAATCATCTCCACCCTCCATGAATTATGTCCATCCTCCTTAATCGTGTCCACCGTAACCGAAAATGTGTGGCTGAGAATCGTCCTCGCGTTTTCTTAAATTGACATCGTTTTCGTATGAACCCACACCTCTTGATGTATATATCATATATCGTCATGGACAGAAGATACGTAAACTAGTTATTGGGTATTTGGGTTTATTTGGATATGAAAACTTGTCATTACAAGTTTTAGACGTAAACTAAGTCAAAATTGCATGGTTGTTAACAGTTGTGGTTATCTCACGAGGTTAATGATTGTGGATTTCCGTGTTCGGCAAGACCTCTAGTTAAAGACATTTAAGGTTTTACGCTAGTTGATGTGGTGCTACATAACGACGAAGTGAGGGTTGTAGAGCATGTTGGCTTGACACAAATATTTTCAGTTGCTCTTAGCTTTTTAACTAAAAAAGGGATGTTTATAGGATTGACTAATATAACGAGTTTCATTGGGATTACAATATATAGGGGCAGGACAAACTATTACTATTATTGCTAGTTTTTTTTTATGGTTTTGTACTCAATTTGCACACAACAACTTCAAACTACAAAATGAGTCCTTCAGTTGGGTTTTATGTACCAAAACTTTGGTCTTCAATCACTAATGAAAACAAAAGCTTTAGATAAACATGGTGACACATGATTTTTGTTTGTTTTGTTGCGTGAATTTACTTAACCTTTATCAGTACTGTTGAATCGATGATTCCAAATACATGAAGCCTGTAGAAATTGGAAAGAAAAAAAAAACTCAAACTTTCAAGATAAAGATCCGGATGATCAAGTGTAGATAGTTTTTGGTTTTAGTAGAATAGACCTCGGATACTTCTTGCTCAACTTTTGGAGGGTTTGGCAAGTGCAACGTAGGAAAAGAAAGTAGAATAAATTTTGCAAATACGTCGTATAAAGGTATAAAACCAAACCAACCAAACAAACCCATTGAATTCCACAAGGAGTAGGGTTTCGAAAGGCAAACATCTTTCCTCTACTCAAACGACAAAGATTGTTTCTATGAAGATCCCAACTTAAAAAAAATATAGTGTTTTTGCAATTATCTAAGAATAAAGAAATCTTTCCTTGAAATACGATCAATCATTCAATAGAATAAGTTCATTGAATACTAAGGTATTACATATATCCTTCTAATGATGTCATCTTATGCCCTTATGGGTTTTATTTGCTCATTATTATCGAGTTGTTTTGGGAAACTTATACATATTAAATGGAAATATGATAATACTAAAGAAGCCGCTTAAACTTTTATAAGGTTGGTCGGGTTACTTTGTGTCAAACCTGATAGCAACCCAATTGATCCAAGTTGCCTAAATTTTATATCTGTTATATATTGAATTACCTTGGAGTATTCTTTTTCATGTTGATCCAGGTTGGTTGGTTTTGTAAACACCCCTTAGTAATCTTAGCGTAGTCAGCGTCACAAAATGAGTTATGCTAGGGCCTACGGATAGGAAATGAAACTCTGAAGGCTAGGATAATGGGTGTTGTTATCTAGACTACATCTAGCATTTGACCCATTCACATAAAAGTATACCCCCCATATACCCCTATCTATACACTCCCATAACCCTACCCATTTCCCTCATAGGAAGGTACATTTATACTTTCCTGTAAGTTATTGAAAAAAGTTTTCCCATCTCCTTTTCTCTATTATATATAGATCTTTGTCCCAACGTTGATTGTTGTACTTAATAGATTTTCAAAAAAAATTAAACAGTTATTTAATATAAAGTATAGGATGCCAAACTCTCAAAAGTATAATAAATATTATAATTATGTAAATATAGAATAAGATAAAAAGTATTAAAATAGCTATTAATAAAAAATTATATTTTAAGTAGTTTATGATAGGGGTGGCAATTGGCGGGTTGGCGGATCAGAAACCTCAACCCGTGACACGACCTATTTAGTTAATCATGTTGAGTTCTTCAACCCTTACACGTGACGGGTCGTGTCGCGGGTCGTGTCATGGGTTGGCAGGTTGGCGGTTCAGTGGCTGTTTGGTGGGTTAGTGGCGGGTTGGTGGGTCATAAACGCGCGGGTTGACTGATTAAAATTCAAAGTTCATACAATTCAAATAAATACATAGTCCAAATACAGTTAAGTTTAAAAACAACCAAGTTCAAAGGCAACCAAATATAACCAAGTTCCAAGTTCAAATAAAACAAGTTTAAAAGTTCAAAATACACGGCGCGGGTTGAAATCGGCGACGGTGATTGAACTTGGAGTCTGGAGTGGACGATTGAAACTGAAAGCGGCTAGGGTTATTTGTCATTTTGGCTTTAGGCGCTTAAGTCTAAGGTTAAATTTTATTTTTTTAATATTTTTTATTATATAGAAAATATATAAAAAATAAAAAATTTAAATATAAACGGGTTCACGGGTCAACTTGCCAGCCCGGCGGGTCAACCCGTACACGACCCGTGAAATTGGCGGGTCGGCGGGTCAAAAACCTCAACCCAAACTCGTTTATCTTTGTGTCATGTCGGGTCGGATTGGCGGGTCTTGTCGGATATTGCCACCCCTGGTTTATGATTAGCAATTACTACAAATAAATAGGTATAACTGTCATTTTATATAGTCGAACACCTAATACAAATTTTTAAGTACACACTAATTTTCAGTCAACGTTTACTTGAGTCAGACCTCCGGGGACAACTTACCCAAAAAATTTAGGAGAAAAGTTGTGCTCGAGCTCAACAATACACGTGCTCGAGTCGATCTCGAACACAAAATCGAGTTCATTTAACTTAACGAGCCGAGCTTTATAATACCAATGTTCGACTCGACTCGTTCGAGAACTCGATTAAATTTTCGAGTCGGGTTGACTCGAGCCGAGCCATTCGAGCATACCTTTTTTCGAGCCAAACATGCTCATGTATTTATTAATAATAGTATAAAAATATAAAAGTTATCGAGCTAAAGTTGATAAACGAGTTAATCGATCGCGAATTCGAACCCATAAACGAGCTTCGAGCTCGGGCCCGATAACTCAAAAAATATTCGAGCTCGAGCCTACATTGAAAAGTTAATCGAGCTCGAGTCGAGCTCGAGCCCAATATTATTTTTTGAGCTCGGCTCGATTAACTTACTACTCGACTCGGCTCGGCTCGTTAACAACCCTAGACACAACGCCTAAGCTAAGTAACAATTTTGTCCTAAATAATAGAGGGAATAACTAATTTCTTCATCTACTTAATGATAGAATTGAAAAGTAGATAACTTCTTTTGATATTGGATGCTTATTTTGGAATAAAGTAAAATAGAAGTATGAACATTTATGTTAGGGCAATATCAACAAATAAATTGCAGTGATAGTAAATGCAAATAAACCAAACCAAACGAGCCCCGTATATCCCACCAGTATATGGGATCTCAGAGGCGGCATGTACTCGGATCTAACAAATCCCCCTATAAAGTAGAGCAGTTGGTTTCTGTAATTGGCAAATATGTAACCATGACATAAAGGATTCAGGGAATAAAATGTCGTCTTTTGTTCAAACTTGGTCAAAACAGAATGTTGTAATTCTCATGAGACAAAAGCAGAAGTTATTGAATTTGATCGAACTTGGGAAAAATAAAATGTTGTAATTTTCATGAAACAGAAAGTAGAAGGTGTTGAAATACACGCCGTCGGCCACAACGTAACTCCCACTATGACATGCTTGTTGTCAACTCTGCGCTCCTTAATCAGGTCGATTGCTTCAACTATCGTTCAGCCTAAAGATTATTTAAGTACAAAAGATCGTTTAAACAAATACAAAGTTATAGAACCAAAAAAGAACCCATAATATCCCACTTGACCTATATTGTAAAGAGTAGAACGATTGTTTCTGTGCAGACCCCAACAAACAAGAAGTGTGTGAAGGTGGAAAGGAGAAGAAATAATCTATAAGATTTGAGAAGTTAGAAACGAATTTTTACCTGTTGCTAGCGTAGCATCCACGACCAACAGTCGAGTAACTTGAGAAAAGAATTCCAGAAACCTGCAAGAGAAACATCAAGAACTATCAGAAGCCATGTATTAATCAAACCTGATGGTAGTTAGAGAAAATAAACAAGTATACAGCTTGTAAACATGATGAAGATATGTTGAGTAATAATTTGAGAAGACGACCATATAATAAGTCTAATTAGCCGTGTTCGGGATTGCTTATTTAAAACAACTTATGCTTTTTCGAAGAAAAAATATGGTTATCAACTTATGTGGTGTCAAAAATGAGTTCTATAAAAATTGTTAGGATTAGCTTATGACACTAAAAACACGTAATAAGGTGACAAGTTGTTTTTTAGGGAGTGCATGTTGGATTGCTTATACATGTAAAATAACCAAAAAAGAAAAAACTGATAAGTTGTTTAAATAACTTAATAAGTCGAAATGAATTGACTTATAAAAAACTCCTTATCAGCGGTGACAAAAGGCTATCAGCATTTTTTTTTCCTCTCATCCAAACACTGAAAACTGCTTAACAGCAGTGACAAAATGAAATAAGTCAATAAGCAGTTTAAATAAGCAATACCAAACACTCCCTAAACGTCCTAATTCGCGGTGCGGTATGGGGAGAAACTGCAAACTTCACCTCATATGCGGTTTGAGTATCTTCCCAAACCGCAATACATATGTAACACGTTGGGCATGATCAATATCTATGCTGCAGGTTGAGGTGGAGTGTTATGGAATTAAAAGTAAAAGGAAACAGATCCTTTCATTTGGAAGTTACTAAGATTAGATTTTCCCTACACCCTTAATAAGATATTTGTCTTGAACATCGTAACTGAAATCAAGAGAAATACGATTAGGATTATTACCTTTATCTTCAAATTGATAGTCCTCCCATCTAAGTTCCTCATTACCTTTATCTTCAAATTGATAGTCCTCCCATCTAAGTTCCTCATTACCTTTATCTTCTAATTGATAGTACTCCATCTAAGTTCCTCATGACTCCTTTTTTCGTATGCAGGCATCGCTGATATTGACACCAATGATGATCTAGCAGGAGGCTGTGTACCACTGTCAGCCTCGGGTGTCTCAGCATAAGGGGTTACTCTACTTCCCCAAGGTTGACCTCCAAAAGATGTTTGCCCATGGACTTAAAAAAAAAAAAAAAGAAACAAGATCCTTTAAATTAGGAAATTATTTTTTGAGATATAATTTCCCCATACCATGTATAAATATGTATATATCTTATACATTGTAATTGGAATCAAGAGGAATACAGTTATAATTATTACCTTCATCTCCTAATTGGTAGTCCTCCCATCTAAGTTCTTCATGACTCTTTTCATTGTATGCAGGCATTGCTGATATCGACTTCAGCATTCCAGCAGGCTGTGTACCACTACTACCACTGTCAGCCACCGGTATCCGAGCATATGGGGTGACTCTACTTCCCCCATGTGGACCTCCAAAAGATGTTTTTCCGAAAACAGCACTCCAAAATGATGGAGTTGTGGCCTGACCTCCTGCATATATAGTAAACATTTTATATCAATGACTGGGCATGATCTCGATCCAAAAGGTTACTGATTTCCAACAATTATTACCTTTATCTCCTAATTGGTAGTCCTTCCATCTAAGTTCTTCATGACTCTTTTCTTCATATGCAGGCATCGCTGATATCGACTCCAGTATTCCAGCTGACGGTGTACCATTAAAGTCCACCTCAAGTGTCCGAGAATAAGGGGTCATTCTACTTCCCCCACGTTGACCTCCAAAATATGTTTGTCCGAAACCAGTACTCCGAAATGCTGGAGTTGTGGGCCTTGTGGCTTGACTTCCTGCATATATAGTAAACATTATCACAGAAAGCTCCAGCTTGTACAATTATCAGTTTTAAAACAAATATTAAATCAAAACACAAAAACACTAGATCATTAAAAACTGCATTACACCGTATAAATAGACCATCTGAGAGGAGTTAATCAGATTAAAACTTGCAAGTTGCAACTAGTAATTAAGTTCTAACTAAAAAATCATTTGGATCTACTTTAAGGGATGGTAGTAAAGTGATTTTGGTCATAAGTTTAAGGCTTTGTTTGGCAAGCATAAGCTAGCTTATAAGCTAGCTGATAAGCTAGCTTATAAGCTAGTCCATCCAAACATGTACCAGGAAGCTAGCTTATCAGCTAGCTTATAAGCTAGCTTTTTGAAACGCTACTTTGAGTAGCTTATGAGGAGCTTATTGTAGCTTTTTTCCAATTATACCCTTATTAATATTAATTATTATTTTCAAGTATACCCTTTTTGGTCATTTTACATACTTATAAGCTAGTTTTTGCCAAACATAATTTGTTCAACAGCTAGCTTATCAGCTACTAGCAAGCTTATCAATCAACAGCTAGCTTATCAGCTATCCGCTAGCTTATCAGCTACCAGCTAGCTTATAAGCTACGCTTGCCAAACATAGCCTAAGAAGACATCTCATGAGCTACATAATCAAAAAACAGCTTCCGGTTACATCCCTAAACATTAACCTACGTTGCAAAGTTAGCAAACATGAATAATATACAAGAATGCATTTGACCCTAACAACATGTTTGAGAGTAGATTACGTTTTTCGTCCCAGTGGTATGTTAAAGAAAATCATCCTTGTGTGAAATTTCGGTTTTCGTCCCTATAGTTTGCAATCTATTTTTATTTTCGCCTAAGGCTAATTACTACTTCTAAATATAGGAGATTAAAATACAAATGAATTACAAACCATGAGAACGATGAAAAAATCAAGTTTATAACAAGACGAAAAACATAATTTACTCTATAGTTTATATACAACACAAACTATATCCAAGAATATGAAATAAGCACATGCTTTTTTGAGGCAAAAAGACTTAACATGTCACCTTGCCTTTTCTTTATCTACCATTGATGCAAACATAGAATGATAGGGATGCATTTTGAGGCAAAAACCAATGGTTTTAAACATGAATTACACTAAAGATTAAAGAAATTAACAACCAAAAGACATATAACAGCCATAGCCATCCATATTATACAGAACTAAAAAACAGAATATAAGCATAAAGTAAAATAGATTCAAATTTCAAAACATTGAAAAGAAACTTACTGTTGCTAAACCAAAACATAGTTCCTTCCAGTTACTTCCAATCAGAATAGAAGTTGTACAATTCCAATCAGCACTGCAAACAGATTGATAGAAACCACCATTAATTAAACCTAGGGTTTGATCACTTGATTGAATGTGAACTTAATAAGAGGAAAATTAACATATTAATACCTAATAATCGATGTAAAGAAGCGATTAAAACATAAATTAGGGTTAAGATCATACCTGATTGGCAACGAAGATCGTGAATCTGTAAGCAAAATGGGGGATTCCAAGTTGAAATCCGATGGATATTGATATTAGCCGATGGATATTGAAAGCCGAGTTGAAATTATTAGCGTAAACTTTACGAACTTCTTCTCTACAATAAATGACTTGGATTAACTGATTTTTGTTAGTTAAGTAGGTGGGAAGAATTATAACGGTATAATAAATTGAATGAATATACAATTAATAGAATGGGGGATTTTGGCGGGAACCTCTAACACTTTATGATAACTAATTTAGATGATTTAACATGTTTTACCCACAAAAAAGTAAATGATAAATTTAAAAAAAACTAATTTTGATAGTGTGTTTGGTTTTGGTGAGAAGTTAAAGTTTTTATAAGGAGTGATTAGGGGGTTGCTATATGCACCCAAAAAGTGCATCGGGAATTGAAAAAGTAGCCTTTAACGTTGACATGTGTATGTACGACGCATTCACTTTTTGGGTGCATTTGGTAAAAAGTCGGGTGTATTTAGTAATTGCCGAGTGATTATTAACCTTTGGTTAGGAAATAGATGCACTTTAGGATTAAATGTGTTGAAATAAGATGTACTGTAGCAATTCTTTTCTAAAGCGCTGTTCATGGAAATGTATGAGATTAAACAGATAAGCTAACTCAAATTATCACAAGATCCTTTTTTCTTTTAATAGTAATAACTTAAAATTTTAATTAAATGTATTTAAAAAATCTAATGTCCCATCTATCATCTCTCTAACGAACCTCATTTCCACAAACACCATATGAACGCTACACTTTGTGAGCTTATGTAAAACAAGGATATATAACAACAAACTATAGGTGGATGGGATCATGTGAAGTTATGAAGACAAAATACACATTGTGATACATAAAAAAACATTTACATTGCTAAAAAATACATTTATATTGCTAAAAAAATACATACAAATGATACTTAGGGTGCGTTTGTTTTGTGGGATTGGAAGGATTTGGATTTCAGATCCGTTTTGTTCTTATGTTCGATATGGCATAGGATTAAGAATTGGAGGGTTTTGAAGTCTCGGGACTAAATTGAAATCCATGGCTGAAGGATTTTGAAATCCTGTGTTGAGGCCTGGGATTTGAAATCCAAATTCAGATGGATTTCATCCATGCTTTCGCTCGCTCGTTCCTCAACTCCATCGTTGACTTTGTTAACCGATGATTCAAATCGCCAAACCGAAACTGAAAGAACCGAACCAAAGCCGTAAACCAAAAATCCAAATGGTTCGGTTTGGTTTTAACTCAGGGCAACATGCTTTAGCTGTCAATAAACCTTGCTGTAATTAGTCGGGACACAACCTCAGATACTCTTCCAAAAAAAGTATATATATACAAGATTTATCGTAAAGTAACAAAAATAATGAAAAATATACAATGATTTTTTTGATTAGTGAGGGAGGCTCCATGGCTCTTTTGGGGTGTTTGGGTGGTGGAAGTAATATTAGGCAACTAATATAAAGGGAAAAGTCCAATAAAATTCAATAGCCTTTACTTTCTAAATGATCAAGTCTTTAAATAATTTTATACAATAAATAAATTCTTGAACATTTCAAAATATATTAAATAACTCCTCAAACTTTTTAAAGATGAAAAATAGAAATACCTTGGAGAGTAAGTCGAAGATGAAAGTTGGTTTAGAAAGAATTGGGGAGGAAGAAATAAGTTGAGACTTGAGAGTAAATAAGCACGCTACCTTGATTCTTCTATGAGTAAGAGAAGAGGTATGGTGTGTTGGGTAATTCGATGGGTCATGAATGGGGTGTGAGTGTAAAGTTTTTTTTACATGATATATTAAATAAATAGGGGAAGGTTCAAACGAGAAGCATGTCAATTTAATAAAAAGTGATGAGCAATCTCGGTCACTCATCTCGCGGTTACGGTGGATGTGATCATGGAGGATTGAAGCGATTCATGAGAAGGTAGAGATTATTAAAGGGGGACCGGTCAAAGCCGTCTTTGTTGAGACGAGATGAGTGATTGAGATTGCTCTTTGCGTTTTCTTAAAAAGTTATATTTTTCGTATGAACCTCCCTCTAAATAAATATGTATAATACAAATACATTTATATAATATTAATTTTAGACGAAACTTTGGTTGCAAACTCAAATTTTATTGCGAAAGTGATGACAGTCTTAAGCGTGTCAAGTAGCATATTCACTTTGAATAATCATATCATATGTTATTTAGAGTGAAGAACACGACATTCAGTGTTAATCAAACTGAATAACATAGTGTTATTATTTATTCTAAATAACATTGAATGTTGTGTTATTCACTTTGAATAGTACATGATTATTCAGAGTGAATATGACATGTGACGCTCTCGGTTGTCCTCACGTTCACGATCAACTTTGAGTTTCCATTTGAATCTCACACTATAATTTTAATATGCATCAATTTGTGGTACAACTAATGTAACTCTCGCTTTGCAGTATGAAGTTGTTCTATGATAATTTTACTAGAAGAAATTCGGTATATATTGGTTGTGTTTGGTTTCGTTTCAGAATGGATTAATGCTTCTCATAGTCTTTCCATTTTTGTCATGTGTGACGGTCGAATTTTTGTTTCTACAATTGAGTTTTGAACCTTGTGTTTGTTGGGTAGAAGAAGTTAATTACATGTGGACTTTTTGCTTTGCTTTCTTGAATGTATAGGAACATGGTTGTTAAGCCCAACCGAAAAATGAAGGGTAGCCTTGGAAATAGGATGCAGGATTGAGTTTCTTTTCCTTAGGCTATTGTGGATTTTATTGGCCTTTTTATCTTTAGAGGTATGATATTGATAGATACTAATTTTGTAACACACATATTTCGGTATGTAAGGGCTCTAATTTTATATCTATATTCGTCCTAAAGACTAACCCTTAGAAAGAATTTTGAGTTGGTTTCGAATTAGGTGATAGTAGTGATGGAGCTAAAGAAAGACACACGGTGGCAGAGACCATTGTTCCGTTCTTCCGTCGTAGTGTAAAAAATTACAGTGTCACCTTATATATATTTTGAAACTATAATAAAGACATAAGTTTTCTTTGGTTGAGTTGGTTAGTTACTTGTTTTATAATCATGAGGTCATGGGTTCAAGTGTTGTTAGAGACATATTTCTGTAGATTTTTGCTTTTAAGTTCAGATTTAGTGTTTATATAAAAAAATTGTTTGTACCAAAAATTGAACTTGATACTTCATCTTTGAAAAACAATGAACCAACCACTAGACTAATAGAAATTTGTAAAAAAAAATTATATATGTTCTTTATAGTTAAATGGTACCACCGTTTGAAAAGAAATTCTAAGTATGTCCGTGGGTTAGAATAGAAAAAGATTTTTTTGGAAAACTTCATGCCCGTGGGATTTTTGGAAAACTTCACGCCTGGAAAATTTTCTTTGCAAGCGGGGCAAGTGGGAGAAACTTATTAATTTTAACTTTTAAGGGTTTGTTGGTGGTGTTCTAAGAAAGGGGCTATCTCCACCTTGCCATATATGTTTTGGTTTATAGGGTTCTACCTAAAAACCCATTAGTGAGTGATTCTTCTCTTTAAATCTTTATACATGTTGAATATTGTATTTATAATGCGATATGTGTATATTGACCGTCTATCTAAACTCTCATTATTGAGGACGTGATTTATACTTATTTGAATCATGATACTCTTCTCACTTTTTTTAGGGTCGGAATTCATATATGACTTTCATAGACTTGATTGGGATTTTAATAAACCCAAGTAGTATTGTTATGTGCATAAAATACAATTACAACGACAAATGATGTCTAACTCAGTTGGTCTTCCCAAGGGCAGTAACATCCTGGGAGGGGCTGTGAATGGTATCCTAATCTAACCGGGTTTGAATCCAAGGAGAGTCAATTTGAGGGCATGAGGAGTACCGCTGGTCCAGTCATAGACTCCCCAGCTCAGTCAAATATTGTGGTTGGGCTCTAGGTACAATGTAAGCATGGGCCGAGACAGCGGCGGATTAGTGGGCTGCCCTTGGATGCCCGATACCGCTGGGGAGGCGGTGCGCGTGTGTGTGTTCGTGGTAGTCGTTCGTTGGTACGATGCCGCTACGCCTTCCAAAAAAATACAATTACGACGTATTTTTTTATGTCATTGTATGGCATGCATATGTATTATTGTCACGCCATCAAGGGAGGAGTTTTGAGGTTCTCTTGATGATATTATTGATTTGGGACAAGGGGGGAGTTTTGATGTTCTCGTCTTAGAACCTTTAATGTCAAGCAAGGGAGGAGTTTTTGTTGGGTTTTTGTGGGATCCCTCGGGTCAAACTGATACGAGGATCATTATGAGAAAAACTTATAAACCTGATAACCAAACTGGTTAGAGATCTATATGACCGAAACCTCACTGGTTCGTTCTAATGCGGAAGCGATATGGATATAAAACCCAAGAAAAATCCACAGATCTTATCGTTTGTTTTATTTAAACCTAACAGTTATGGATTCAGAATAATTTACCTGGATTGCTTGAGAATAAATCCACCAATGAACGACCAACGAATTGTTCCTCTAGCAGAACTGAAACCCGAAAAACTGAAAACCGAACTGGTTGTCGCGAGGGGAGGGGACGGCGCCGGTAGGAGAGAGAGAGAGATAGGGAAAACTGGAAACTGAGAATTAGATTAATTTTTAAAATTAAATTGTCTTAAACCCATAAGGTTTATTTATATATGAAGAAAACAGAGTTTCCATCTGATCCAGTTTCCCCTTTTTAATTATCCTTTTCTTTTCTTCCAAAAAAAGAATTATTCTAGATAATTACTTATAATTAATTAAATTATTCTATTATATATTTATTTATCTAATAAATATATAATTCTCTTAATTAATTAATAACCCTCCAACTTTGGGATTTCTGACTGAAATTACCCAACTGATTTATAATTGACTATTATAAATTTTAACTCTTCATTTATGGGTTTCATTTAACTTATTCGATTTATAGGTCTTCACAGGTGTGACCCTCAAGTGTCTTGTAACATTGGATGTGTAATTACTTGGTTTGTCAACTTATGCACATAATTACTAACAGACTTCCACTTGTGCAAGTTGGCAATACCATCTTGATTACACGGACCTAAGGAGGCCCCTAGACAGGCACTTAGGCTAACCAGGTTACAAGAACTCTTATACCTAGACTGGTGATAGAACATTTCCTTAAGGAAATAGCAATAATGAAACTATTGTTCATAAATTGGGTATATCTTGGTTTTTCCCTTTGCATCCCGATATTTCATCTGTGAGTATGAGCTTGGAAAGTGTCAACTCTAAATACTCAAGATTCTGTTTTCTCGACTATCCGACTTTTACTGATAGGTAAACGACAAAGAACTAATCAGTTCGTTTGGGCATGGCCATGCACTTCATCAGTATATTCAGTCAGTCAAGAAGGGCCCAGAAATATCTCTCTTCAGAGAAGAGGTGCAAATTCCATCTTGCATATCTGCCTTTAACACCACGGCTTCCGCTGAATCTAGTTACGCCCTTTATAGCCACCTTGTTACGGCGTAGCGGTTGAGTGCACTAAGTATTCAGTAGTCCTCATGACATCAAATCAGATACCTCAGGTGATACGGACAACCACTGTGAGATTTACTCATGACTGATTCCAAGAAGTAATCTCATCTGCGGATCACGTCTGATATTTGCTACTCTATCAAATATCTGTGCAACTTTTAGTCTACAACACTTGTAGCTGTTATTCAGCAACTGATCATAACTACCTAAAAGTTCACAATGACTTTAACACCTTATCGGGTTCCCACCACGATAAGTTGTCACGGACAAATTTTGAATGAAAAACTGAAAACTAGTTTCACTTCTGGATTATAAAACATGCAAAATTTATAAAAGTGATAAAGAATTTAATTTTGTATAGTCCATATTACACTCTGTAATAATAACAAAATTAATGACATTTCGTAATAACTTTTATGATATCTATTTAACGTTTGTTAAATACTGATCTAAAATGAAGTATCACCTATCTTCAGTTTAAATCCTTTGATTAAAGTTTACCATTTTAATCAAAGTGATAACCAAATAATACAAGTTTGTATTTACTGATACAATTCACTTGATTATGCTAATTATTGTTTTGCAAGCACTTAAACAAAATTAGTCTTTTATTTTATCATATTCCCTGAACTTGGAGACCTGAAATAACTCCTAGTTTTTCCCTGAATATGTAAAATTGAACTGCAATTTTCCTTAGTTGCTGTGTAGATGAATGATTTCTACCTGAAATCAGATTCCATTTACCATGCTGGCAGATTTACTGGAATTCTATCTTTATCAATTATTCCAACATTTTAATTGTTGACTTTACAGTCATTTAAGACATTTGTCTCAAATACTTTGAAACTTTTATCCTTTTGACTGTAATGTATTTCATGAACTCTTATCCTACCTGGATCATGAATTCCGAGACATATTGAATTAATAAAGATATCTTTCATTCTTTATCTTAAACTAGATAGAGAATAAACTGGGCTCCCACTAGCCTATATGAAAACCAACTATTACTCAAAATTTACTATTGATTTAGTCAAAACTTTGATTAGTCAATTCTATTTTAAGTAATAAATTTGAGAACTCTAATATTTATAAAACTCAACTGGATTTTGTTAAATCCTAATTCCAAAACTTGGAATTTTCCTAGTTTTATAAATATTGTTATTAACGCTGTCTGAGTTAATATCCTAGATTCTCTTCTAAACATCTGAATAATTAAACTTGATCACAAAATTATTATTCATAAATGTTTTATTCCCAAAAACACATTCCTATAGAATTTCGTGTGTTTTGACAGTTTTCATATAAATTACTTCAATTTAATAAAACTATTGAAGTAACTATAATAGGCAATATCTAGGATCTAATTAAGTCAAAACTTGACTTAGATTTAAAATTTCACGCATAACAGATATTTATTCAAGACAATAACTTATAAAATTTAAAATCATTCAATAAATTATAAGTATTTAAAATGTAACCATAAATAAAACAACTGTTTGGAAATAATTAAGAATGTCTTGAAAGAAAATATCTAAAATGAACTTTTATCCTGATCCTTGCAACTCCTGGGCATCTCACTTCTGACCACCTGCAATAGTCATTTGCTCTAGGTATCAGTATACTTGTAAACTAACAAGTAAAAAGTGACAAACTAAAGCAATCATAAATATCTGAGGTTTACATACCTGCTTCATGACGCTTTGGGCAGTTTTGCCTCTAGTGACCGATCTTATTGCATGTGAAGCAGTGATTCTCGGTCCTAGCTTTATTTGGCTTGACCTTCTTGCCCTTGCCCTTGCCTTTGCCTTTGTTATGAACCTTGGGTGCACTCTGGACGGCCTAAACCGGTCCCTTCCCTTTGTTGGTGCTTGTATGCCCATGTTTCTTTTTCACCCCTCCATCTCTTACCATCAGGACGTCCTTGGTTTTATTCTTGGTCCCCATATTCAATTCAGTTGTCTTAAGCATGGAGTGCAATTCTGCTATTGACTTCTCCATGTTATTCATGTTGTAATTGACCACAAAGGGCTTGTAGTCATCTGACAGTGAATTGAGTATAGTATCCGTTGCTAGCTGCAACGGAACTTGGTGACCGAGCCTTTCCAGATGATCCAAGTGCCGTTTCATTTTCATGACGTGGTCACTTACTGATGTCCCTTTAATCATCTTTCATTCATTAAATGCTTTTCTGGCATCGTAACGTTCTGTACGAGCCTGTGTCTGGAACATGTCCCTCAGCTGGCGGATCATGTCATAAGCATTTGTGTTTAAGAGCCCTGCTTGTAGATCTGGGCTCATAGTTGCAAGCATGAGACAAGCGACATCTAGCAGATCATCTGAATGCTTCTTGTGAGCATTCCTAGTGTTAGTAATTATGTGCATAAGTTGACAAACTAGGTAATTGCACATCCAATGTTACAAGACACTTGAGGGTCACACCTGTGAGGACCTATAAATCGAATAAGTTAAAAGAAACCCAGAAATGGAGAATTAAGATTTATAATAGTCAATTATAAATCAGTTGGGTAATTTCAGTCAGAAATTCCAAAGTTGGAGGGTTATTAATTAATTAAGTAGATTATATATTTATTAGACAAATAAATATATAATAGAATATTTTAATTAATTAAAGTAAATATCTAGAGTAATTCTTTTCTTGGAAGAAAAGAAAAAGATAATTACAAAGAGGAAACTGAATCATAAGGAAACTGTATTTTCCTCCATATAAATAAGCCTTATGGGTTTAAGGAAAAACAATCAATTAATCAATCTTATAATCAGTTTCCAGATAATTTCTCAACTCTCTCTTTCTCCTATTTGGCGCCAGCTCTCCCTCCTTCTCTACAACCAGTCCGGTTTGAGTTCGGGTTTCTCGTTCTGCTAGAGGAACATTCGTTGGTCGTTCATAGGTGGATTAATACTCAAGCAATCCAGGTAATTTTAGACCACTTTTATTATTCCTAAACTGATAAAACGATAGATTGTGGTTTCCGGGTTTCAAACCATAAAACGCTTCCGCAAAACTTTTTAGTGTTCTTCGTATCAGATTTGGTTCGAGGATCACAGTGAAACCCAACAGTGGTATCAGAGCCACGTTTTTCGTTTTATTTGTTTAAAGTTTATTATAGATCCGTTAAAAAAATTCGAAAGCTTTTTCGTATAAAATCTGATTTTTATCTAGTTTTGGTTTTATCGTATTAAAAACCCTAACCGACGATCGACGGTGACCGGATCACCAGGCCGATCGCCGGCGTTCCTTGACCACAACAAGACCATTGCCACGGCCGCACCACAGCTAGTGGTGGCGGCACCGGCGGCTGACCGTGGAACCACCAGGCCACGCCATCAGCTAGGTGGTGGTGGCCGAAATCATTCGCTGCCGAGAGACCGCCGAGGCCGCGCCACCAGTTCGGTGGCGGCCCAGACGACCGAACAATCACAGCCGCACCACCAGATGGGTGGTGGCGGGCGCTATTGAGAAAACCAAACGGCGATGGTGGCGAGGGTGTCATCATCGGTCGATGACCGCACCACAGTGTGGTGGTGGCGGATTTCTCTCTTGATAATCGGACGACAAATCAAAGGCAACGGCCGAGATCGCCGGCCGCACCACACTTGGTGGATGCGGCGGCGGCTAGTGGTGGTGGTAGTCGATTGATCGTCGGCCACAGAAAACCCCACGGTGGTAGTTGATAAACGACGACGGCCATCACCGCTGTCTTTGGACAGCGGAGATGATGGCGGTGTTGGTGGTAATCACAAGTGGAGGTGGTCAATGGCCGCCTGTGGGTGGCGTTGGCCGCCGCCAGACCAACCGCCGCTGGCTGCCTCACGGCCACGCCTAGCGCCGGTGGTGGTCGGCGAATGCAAACCAAAACCACCAGAAAACCACCATCGTGTTGGTAGCGACAGTCGGCTGTTAATCGCCGGCTGCACCACAGTTGGTGGTTACGGCGGCGGGTGGTGAAGATCGTAGGCGGCGGTGATGGCATAGACCATCGCCGGCTGCCATGGTGGCCACGCCAAGGCGATGGTCACGGCGACAAGTCAATGGCGACGGCGGTGATCCGGATACCTAACCGCACCCGACGGTCGACGGCGTTATGCATAGCCGGACCACCAGAATGGTGGTGGCGGCGTTTTGCGACAGCCGCATTAAACCACGCTAACCGCCGATCATGGCGGTGTTTTGTTATCGTCGGATTTAGAAAAAAACCAACCACAGTCATGGTGATGGTGGCGATCACCGCTGTCCTTGGACAGCGGAGACGATGGCGGTGGTGGTCTGTTCAACGGAGAGAGCGTCGGCGGTGGCGCTTTAGCGTTGCCGTCGTGCGCCGGGTTTTCTGAAATAAACACCGATCGGCCACGCCACGGTGGTGGCGGCCGATCGCTGCTGCTATCGTGGTGGTGGCATTGGTCATCAGTCAAACGACGACGGCGGTTTTAACCGTTGTCGTCAAACGGCAATGGTGGATAAATCTAGGGTTTTTCGATAAACGCATGGTAATGATAAGCTCGCGCCGCGAGCGATGTGCTCAGCTCGCACCGTGAACGAAGGACACCAAAGCTCTCGCGCCACGAGCAATGGCCGTAACCAGGGTTGTCGCGCCATGAGAGGTGTTGATCCAGCATCGTAAAGGGTACGGGCCAATCTAACCAAGCCAAGGGTCTTGACTTACGATATTTTTCGAGAAACCATTAGGCCCAAATAATTACCAGTCTGGTAATGGGCTTAAAGGCCCAATTTTTGGACCATTTTTCTAATTGAATTTTATTATTCAAATTCTTAACCCGAACGGTCAAATATTTTTTTAAGAAACCAAATTATTATTTGTTTTTTGTTTTTCCAATTTTGAAATATATTGGATTGAGATTTATAAAACGGCTTGTTTTTACAAATCAGTTGAGATCGTTTTCCCGAAAAATAAAACAAGACATTTTTTTTAAAGCTATCGTTTATAAAATAGTTTGTTTTTATAAACCAGATTAAAAATCAGGTTTTACGAAAGGAGAGACGGGATAATTGTTTAACGGATCTAGGATTGTTCTTTCAATTTGTCGCTTTATCATATATCGCTTTATATATATGAATGCGTGGTTGATTAAGTATATGCCTATTATAGGATTTGCCAACTTAGACCTTTTTGAAATTAATTTTGGGGAGGCCTGCGTGCCGTTTACAACCCCTTTGTAATAATGACTATAGGACAATAGTTATTTATTTTACCAACGAAGAAGGCGAGGCCAGTCAAAGCTATGCAAGAAAAACATTTTTTTCCCGGAGTTCTAACGAGGATGTCGGAGCCAGTGGGAGCTACGCAAGGTGTTAGAGTTTTTCTAGGAAATAAGTTATAAATGGTCCTTAGGAACAAAAGTTGGCAAACCTATAATTAGTTACCTTTAAACTGTGTAGTTATAATTTTAACTGCGTGGTTGCTTATTTGTGAGATATTGCATGACAAGTCGTTTTAAAATTGTAGTTTTAGAACTAGACTATATCACAAGAGCAAATAGGTTTTGAATTTTGAAAATCACCAGTTTTTCTGGCCAACGCCACCACCACGGCTGTGGTTGGCGATCTCCACATCCAACGACAACAGACCACCGCCATCACTATCGATCACAACCGCCACCACTAACGGTGGTGCAACCGCGATCGATATTCGGTTTGGCCACCTATCATGGCCACCACCGATTTGGTGGTGTGGTCTTTGCAAACGGCCACCAAGTGATCGGTTCGAGTTCGAGTTTTTGTACGATAAAAATCAAATCTTATGTAAACTTTTAAACTTGATACACAAGAAAACAATTTTTAATTATAGCTTGTTATGCAAGAAACGAATTAATTTTAGACGGATCTATAAACTGATAATAAAAACAAACAATTAAACCTGTGGCTCTGATACCACTGTTGGGTTTTTGTGGGATCCCTCGGGTCAAACTGACACAAGGATCATTATGAGAAAAACTTATAAACCTGATAACCAAACTGGTTAGAGATCTATATGACCGAAACCTCACTGGTTCGTTCTAATGCGGAAGCGATATGGATATAAAACCCAAGAAAAATCCACAGATCTTATCGTTTGTTTTATTTAAACCTAACAGTTATGGATTCAGAATAATTTACCTGGATTGCTTGAGAATAAATCCACCAATGAACGACCAACGAATTGTTCCTCTAGCAGAACTGAAACCCGAAAAACTGAAAACCGAACTGGTTGTCGCGAGGGGAGGGGACGGCGCCGGTAGGAGAGAGAGAGAGAGAGAGAGAGGGAAAACTGGAAACTGAGAATTAGATTAATTTTTAAAATTAAATTGTCTTAAACCCATAAGGTTTATTTATATATGAAGAAAACAGAGTTTCCATCTGATTCAGTTTCCCCTTTTTAATTATCCTTTTCTTTCTTCCAAGAAAAGAATTATTCTAGATAATTACTTATA
Organism: Centaurea solstitialis; assembly: GCA_030169165.1. NCBI lineage: Eukaryota > Viridiplantae > Streptophyta > Magnoliopsida > Asterales > Asteraceae > Centaurea > Centaurea solstitialis. Next base: position 69,594,121 of record CM058043.1, read on the forward strand.
ATTAATTAAATTATTCTATTATATATTTATTTATCTAATAAATATATAATTCTCTTAATTAATTAATAACCCTCCAACTTTGGGATTTCTGACTGAAATTACCCAACTGATTTATAGTTGACTATTATAAATTTTAACTCTTCATTTCTGGGTTTCATTTAACTTATTCGATTTATAGGTCCTCACAGGTGTGACCCTCAAGTGTATTGTAACATTGGATGTGTAATTACTTGGTTTGTCAACTTATGCACATAATTACTAACAGTTTTGACGTTATTGTCTTAGGAGCCTTTGCTAAAATCTTTGAAAGTATGACCTAAGGTTTGATAAGCTTAAAAATCGTCCCTATAATTCTCTTTTACTTTGAAAATGATCCTTAATCACTAATTTCATTAGGGTATCTTCAACAGTTATGCTATAATTTTTTTAGAATAGAGATGAAAAATCACAATCTTTAAAACTATTTTTTTTTATCTCCAACAACTTTTATATTTTAGAGAATTTATCATCATTTATATTATTAAAATATACAGTATATTTATTATTCTAATAAACTTTAAAAAAAATTAAAGAATAAATTATGTTATTTATGAAATAGATTAAAATAATATTTCTCTTTTCTCATTTAGAGAAATATCTATGTTTAGAGAAAACTTGAAATTTCTTTTATTTTAACAAATAGTTTAGTAATATTTTTGAAACATTTAAAAAAAACTTAAAATTTTCTATTTTAGCAATGTTATCGAAGATTATCTTAATTTTATAATGACTAAAGACGCGTTTTACGTGACACCCCTTTTTAAACAATGACTAAAATTAGTTTGTCCTTGAAAAAAATGTTTTTAAAGATTTTAACTATGTGGAAAAGAAATTATAGAAAAGTGATAGCAAATGATTTAGAGAAAATAATTTTTTTAGCCATTGTGAATAACGTGTTTCATAAACTAACCATTCTCTCTCACAAATAACTAAACTAACCATCATCCCCGCCCTATACACCCCGCCCTAGGGCGGGTTGAACTTTTCTCCGGTCCCCGCCGTGTCTCCGCCGTAGAGTGCAACCGTCGGAGATCAAAATCAAGGAGCCCGCCCCATACACCCCGCCCTAGGGTGGGGTTTGGAAATTTTCATATTCGGTCCCTGTCACACTAGTTTAAGAAAATGACTCCTTTGGCCCTCATACTTCACATCGCCCCACACATCCCGCCCTAGGGCGGGTTTGACCCATTTTAACCCATTTTGAACCCGTGACTACCTAACCATTAAGCTGCCAACATGAAACAAAAGAACTCTTGCAAACATGCAAGAAAACAAAAGTAAAAAGCAACCCTCTCTTGTCTCTTTTACCCTCTCTTCTCTCTTTCACCCTTCATCCTTCATCTTTCTCATTCTCAAATCTCATTCTCAAACCCCACCTTATTCTTTCATCTTTCTCATTTTCATCAAACCAAAATCAATTGAAGATGTAATTTACATAGTGGGGACCTATATTAAGGGAGAGTGTGAAACATTACACGGAGTTTTGTCGGCTTGTCATTTTTGTTTCATCCATCACTTTCATCTTTAAAGGAAACGCACGTGGTTTATTCGTTTTACCATCAATGTCTCGCCAAGTAAGTTTATTTGTTTTCTTTAGACGTAAGTATATGGTTATGTTAAAAAAATTTGCAATTGTAATGTTTATTTTGTTCATATGGTTATAAATTGTGTAGATGTATATATAAATTTATGGTTATAAGTTGTGTAGATGTTTATATAAAGTGATGATTATATTAGATGTATAAGTTGTATTAGATCAAAATTTAGAGATTTGTATAATTTTAGATGTATAAGTTGTTATGTGTGTAATTTTAAAAATCTTGGAGATGTCTATATAATTTTAGATGTATAGTTTGAGTTTAAAATTTAAAGATGTGTGTAATTTTATTTGTATAAGTTGTTATGTGTGTAATTTTAAAAATGGTGGAGATGTCTATATAATTTTAGTTGTATAGTTTTAGTTTAAAATTTAAAGATGTGTATAATTTTATATGTATACGTTGTTATGTGTATAATTTTGAACTAACATTCATCTCTTAAATTATGTATAGCTTGAACTTGTTTGGCCGTCAACTACTTTAAGGAATAAGTTGAATCTTGCAGCAGATATCAAGAAAAATTTGTCTAATGAGGGAGAAAGGCTATTTAGAGCCAGTCCACTAGGTCACTGGTTGGACTTTACCCATAATTTTTATTCAGCTCCCATGCTTGTCGTGTTGATCTTGCAACATCAGGTTCAGGTGACAAACCCACTCCCGGAGACGTTATATTTTACGATCGGTCCTCACCACCGTCACTTTGGCGGAGAGGACTTCATGCTTTTGACGGGACTCCCTTTCGGAATCCCGGTGGAGGGTAGTCCCAGGGATGGGAGAACGTTCATTCAGAGATTATTTCCACGTGTTGTGGAAAATGTACCTAGGGAACAACACGTACGTTTGAAGGTGAAAGATTTAATGGATCTATATCAAAACATGAGGCACTTAGATGACATCGACGTCGTTCGTATATGTTCCCTTGTGATGGTGGAATTGTTGGGAACCGTAGGCACTAAAGGTACGCAGCGGATAACAAAAACTGATTCCCAAACAAGGATCCAATCCTAAACCATACAGATTCAATTGAGGATGTTTAGAGGATTACCTTTGCAATAAAAATTCTGAAACGCAAGTAGGGGATACACCGCTACTGACACCGGCTGAGATAGTTGCTAGACCACCACCGAGGATTACCCGAAAAACGACCCCGATCACTCCTTGGATGTAGGCGCCGGTTTTGGATGTAGAGAGCGAGAGAGAAATTTTTCTGAGTTCTAGGATTTGAATGAATGATTTGATAAACCCTTAACCCTTATTTATATGGATAAACCTAGCAGTGTCTGTTTCCATATAAAATTCTTTGGTAATTATCTCTACAATAATTTCCATAATTATCTATTAATTAATCCATCTGATTAATTAATTTACAAATAAATAATTTAACCAACTATTTATTTATTTCTCTCTTTAAATAATTAATAATCAATTAATTATTTCTCATGTAATCCAAACATTCTCATTTTGGTGTGCAGCGGTGTGACCTACTAGTGTCTTATAACATTGGACACGGTAACCCTGTTACTGTCTCGCACACAATCCTAACAGACTCCCACTTGTGCTAGACATGTAACTGTACTGTCACCATTCGCCTAAGGAGGTCCCTAGTCAGACACTTAGGTTAACCAGGTTATAAGATCTCTTATATTCAGAGATACAATTCACGCTTGAATTTGTACACAGGTTCATTCCTTTTGCACGCGATATTTCTAAAATGATTTTAAGACATGGAGTGGAGGATTCATTTCTTAAATTCAAGTATTTCTTGACTCTGATTCAGATTGCCTGCAGTAATGGATATTACTAAATAACAACTGTTATTCTATCCGAGCGTGGCCACGCGTTTTCTGCCAATCTTAATCGTCAAGGGTCCCGGAAATATCTCTCTTTTCAAAGAGGTGCAAATCCCTTCTTGACTACTTGCATTTGGATCCACGGCTTCCGCTGCATCTAGTCACGTCCCGTATGGCCGCCCAGTTACGGTGCAGCGTTAGGACGCACTAAGAGTACAGTAGTCCTCGTGTTCCCAAACCAAATATCTCAGGTCTAAGGATAACCTTTCAAGTCAATGCTTATGATTGGTGCTCCATGAAGCAGACTTGATACTGGTCACTTCCAATACCCAAGCACTCTGATGAGTATCTACAAATACTTGGTCACATCACTTGTGCTTTTATTCTCTACTTCGAATAAATCATCAAGTACTTATAATAGCGTTACACTCCCTATTGAAATTCCCATTTCAATAAGTGGCTACAGAATTTTAGATTTCATACAAAACTTTGTAAAATCATGGATACGTTAAATATGCGAAAAATAGTTAATTTAAAACAATCATGAATTAAAACCTCCATTTATTACATCAAGAACTTTACATGATTGAATCGTTTTAAATTGAACTATAGTAATAATTAATAAACTAAAAAACTAGCTACTGCCGTCCAGGTACTGCATCCCTATGGAGTTTGCATGAGCCTAATGCTTCACCCTTGCTAGTGGCTTTGTCAGCGGATCTGCGACATTTTCTTCTGTTGGAATCTTGCATATTCTCACATCTCCTCTTCCAATGATCTCTCGGATAAGGTGATATTTTCTGAGCACGTGTCTTGACTTGTGATGCTCTCTAGGTTCCTTTGCTTGCGCCACGGCTCCTGAGTTATCACAGAATATATCGATCGGTCTAGAGACACTGGCAACCACTTTGAGATCCGACAGAAAATTCTTTAGACAGACAGCTTCCTTTGCCGCATCAGATGCTGCAATGTACTCGGCTTCTGTAGTTGAATCTGCAATCGTATCCTGCTTCGAGCTCTTCCACGAGATCGCGCCTCCGTTTAGGCTAAAAACGTACCCCGATTGTGATCTAAAATCATCTCTGTCGGTCTGGAAACTAGCATCAGAATATCCTGTGACGCTGATTTCATCCTCAGATCCTCCAAAGACCAAGAACATATCTTTCGTTCTTCTTAGGTACTTGAGAATGTTCTTGACAGCTACCCAATGAGGTTCTCCTGGATTTTGTTGATATCTGCTCGTAACACTTACTGAGTAAGCAACATCGGGACTGGTACATAACACGGCATACATAATCGATCCAATTGCTGAAGCATATGGAACCGATTTCATTTTGTCCTGATCTTGACTAGAAACAGGACATTGTGTTTTACTCAACACTATGCCATGCTGCATCGGGATAAATCCTTTCTTGGATTCATCCATCCTGAATCTCTTCAGGATTTTATCAATGTATGTACTTTGGCTAAGTCCGATAAGCCGCTTAGATCTGTTTCTGTAGATCTTTATGCCAAGAATATAAGCGGCTTCTCCAAGGTCTTTCATCTGGAAACATCTGCTTAACCAACCCTTTACACTCTGTAAAGTTGGAACATCGTTTCCTATGAGTAGAATATCATCTACATACAAGACCAAGAAGGTTACTATGCTCCCACTGAACTTAGTGTAGACACACGGCTCGAACTCACTTTTGGCGAAACCAAATTCTTTGATTCGCTCATCAAAGTGTAAGTTCCAGCTTCGAGATGCTTGCTTTAATCCGTAAATGGATTTTAGCAGTTTACACACCTTTTTAGGATTCTTAGGATCTTCAAACCCCTCTGGTTGTTCCATATAGACGTCTTATGTTAACTTTCCATTCAAAAAGGCTGTCTTGACGTCCATTTGCCAGATCTCGTAGTTAAAGTACGCTGAAATGGCCATAAGAATCCTAATTGACTTTAGCATGGCTACTGGTGAAAAGGTTTCATCATAGTCGATACCATGAGTTTGTGTGAACCCTTTTGCTACCAGTCTGGCCTTGAAAGTGTGTACATTCCCATCCATGTCGGTTTTCTTCTTGAAAACCCATTTGCGTCCAACAGCTCTACAGTGTTGTGGCAAATCAGTCAACTCCCAAACTTGGTTGTCTTACATGGATTGCATCTCGGCCTTCATGGCTTCTTGCCATTGTTCAGACTCATTGCCTGACACAGCTTCTCCATAGGATGTTGGTTCATTCAAGTCTCCGCTGTCCTGAGAGACTAGAAACCCAAGATACCTATCTGGTTCTTGTCTTACCTTACTGGATCTGCGAAGGTCCTGTGTTTGCACTTCCACAATCGGTTCTGATTGAGGTTCAACATTCTCATGTTGAATTTCTGGCTCAACAATTGGTGTAGTGTTTTCTTCGTCTACTACCTGTAGATTTACATCCTTTCTGGTGTTTCCAGAACTGAGAAACTTTTCTTCCAGAAATTTTCCATTTCGAGCAACAAAAACTTTGTTCTCTTCAGGGTTGTAGAAATAATATCCCACGGTGGTCCTGGGATATCCAACGAAGAAACACTTGTCGGATTTGGGCTTGAGTTTTTCTGAGGTAGGTCGTTTGACGTAAACCTCACAACCCCAAATTCTTAGAAAAGATATATTGGGTTTCTTACCCTTCCATAATTCGTATGGCGTCTTTTCTACCGACTTTGTTGGCGCTCTGTTCAGTATATGTGCTGCTGTTTCGAGTGCATGTCCCCAGAATGATATTGGCTGTGTAGAGTGACACATCATCGATCGTACCATATCAAGTAAAGTACGATTTCTCCTTTCTGACACACCATTCATCTGAGGTGTATACGGAGGTGTGAGTTGGGATACAATCCCACACTCCATCAGATGATTGTCAAACTCATCACTAAGATATTCGCCTCCGCGATCCGACCGCAAAAACTTGATCTTTCTGCCAAGTTGATTCTGTACTTCATTCTGAAATTCTCTGAATCTTTCAAAGCTTTCAGATTTATGTCTCATAAGATAGACATAACCATACCTACTGAAATCGTCAGTAAAGGTAATGAAGTACCGGTATCCTCCTCTTGCCACATGACTAAATGGTCCACACACATCTGTGTGAATTATTTCTAACAAGTCAGTAGCCCTTTCATTTTCTTTGTTGAAAGGTTGCTTTGTCATTTTGCCAGATAAACAAGACTCGCAATTATCAAAAGGTTTATAATCGAAAGTGCCAAGAAAACCTCCTTTTAGGAGTAGTTCAACACGTTTCTTGTTTATGTGGCCTAAACGACAATGCCAGAGGTAAGTTTGATCCTCAATGTCTTTGGATCGTTTACTTATATGATAGATTTCACTACTGTTGTCTTGTAGATTTACTGTATATAGACCATTCACAGGTGTTGCTTTAAAATAGAAAATATTATTTTTAAAGACATAAATCATTTTATAATCATATTTGTAATAATTTGGTCTACTAACAAATCGAAAGACAAAACATTCTTAATCATATTTGGAATGTAATAACAATTATCTAGTTCCAAAACTAGACCCGAGGGTAAACTAAGACTATAAGATCCTACAGCTTCAGCTATCAGCGGAGTGCCTTCGCCAACTCGTAGGTTCGAACGGTCCTTCCTCAAAGTCTTTCTTCTAGTGAATCCCTGTAAATGATTACAAATGTGGTTACCACTGCCTGTATCAATTACCCATGATTCATAAGAAGTGATTAAGCAATCTATCATAAAGATACCTGGAGCATCGGGTAAACCGATCTCTATCTGGTCGATATTCATCGAGTGCTCGCAAATATCCTTGCTACCACATTCTGGGCAACTCAGATCCCCCAGCTCATCAATCCAATCAGTCTCCATGAGATCAGCAGGTGCCGGAACTGGCTCTAGACTGGCCAGAATATCTTCATGAACTTTATCCACGTCATTCTTTGGTTCCTTCATATAGGCACTAGCTGTGTCTTGAATCTCTTTCGTGAGGGAAAACCACATGAGATACACTAACTCTTCCTGAGTCATTTTGTACCCTAAACGCGATAAAAATTTAAAGAGCCTTCTCATTTCAATAAGATGGTCTTTAACTGACTGATCCTTTTTCAGCTTCAGTGAAAAAATCTCTTACATGATCAGAAGCTTACCTGTATGCTTATAGAGACCTAACTGGTTCTCTATATCTTTCACAACCTCGTGACAGGATTTGACTCTTAAGTCTCCCGTGAACTCGGGTGACGTAGAGAAAATCAGAATGGACATTACATCCGATTCATCTGTCAAATATTTAAAGTACTGAGTAAAATCCCTCTCGGGAGAATTACTCTCTGGTCGTGAAACAGGTTTCTCCAGAACATACAGCTTACCCTGTGCACGCAAGACATTGTCAAGGTGCATTTTCCAAACTGGAAAATTTTGGCCTGTAAGCTTCCATTTACAGTTGATGAGTCTCAGAGATTCCTCAGGGGTATAAAACGGAATTACAGATTTCGACATCTACAAATTAAGAACAAATTCCAATTTTAGTTTATAATTATAAAATTCTAATATATTATTACCCTTAAAAATAAATTTATTAGACTAGAATCTATATTTCACATGTGTCGGGAAGCATGTGATCGTGTCAAACCGACTCAGGTGATGTATGGTAGGTAAAACTATACCAATCGCATTTTAATTCGAAAATGCGATTTCTAGATCGTCGGGACATCGGATATATAATCCGTGCATATTTAGTCCCTCTAGTGCATTTTGGCCCGGTACCACCCGGTGAATAAATAATTACCAAAATAGACTGCACCACCCGGGACCTGGACAAACCCTGGCCGGTACCACCCGGAGATAATTCGCAGAGTTTTATCACCCTCCAGTTTCGGTTTGAACACGGACGTTCATAGTGTGTTCCTTACACCGGAGGTGCCCCTAAAGTGGGTTCCACTTACTAATCTATGATTTTAATAAGGGTTATAAATGCCAGTTTTCAAAAACTTGGATCCAAACACAAACTGTATTTGTATCCAATTTATTTGATTTTCAAAACGTTTATATTTAAAAGGAAATTACGTAAATAAAACAACCACGCAATTAATATAACTATTAAATACAAACAACCACACACTAAAAACATGTCATAGTCAAAAACCATTAACTATTGTCGTTTCGTGAGCCAACACAAAACGACGGTCTTTATTCCTAAGGGACAAATCTTCTCGGCGCTCCCACTGGCTCCAAGCTCCATGGTTATCTCCTTGGCTCCGTCTTCGGGTCTCTTTAGTTATTTTATTTATAAAGAAAAAATTACATTATAAAACCGGGTTGTAAATGGCACGCAGGCCTCCCGTAACCAACAATAATAAAAGGAACATAAGTATAAATAAAAGCACACAACCACGGGTCAAAGGGTTTCACTATGACATAAACGGATAATTTAATTTCTAGTTTATCAAAAAGATTTAAAATTAAAATTAAAATTATCCCTAGGGTTTTAAAGCCTATTTGGTTTAGATAACCCTTATCCGTTACCACCTACTGCGAACAACAACAGCTACTAATGTTAGCCACTGCTCGCAGCGCGAGGCCTCTGCTCGCGGCGCGAAACATCTGTTCGCAGCGCGAGGCCACTGCTCGCGGCGCGAGCTGGTTCACAAGGATTTGACGACGATAGCAGCCCAAAGGCCACTGTTGCCGTCCTCTCTTTCGATCGGAAACCCAAAACTGCAGTGGCCGACACCCCATTGCGGCGGTTGTCGACCACCGCTACCACCACAATCATTATCGCCACCACCGGCGATGACAACAGCAGCTAATGCCGCCATCGCCACCGCCTGGCCGGCGCAACAACAATAACGACCACGCCATCGCCGCCACCACCACAAACAGTGGTGTGGCGGTCGATTGAGAGAACGACGGCAGCAGTAGCGCAAAGCCACCACCACCGCCGCCTCCCGGCGGTCTTGATTAACAAAAATCTCATCGCCGCCACCACCACAAACGGTGGTGTGGCGGTCGTTTTGGAGAACGACGGCAGCAGCAGCATTCGCCACCACCACCGCCGCCTCCTGCGGCTGTTCGAAAATCATCACCACCACCGTCGCCGTTTCCGGCTTCGGTGGTCGGATCAAGCATCACCACCTCCGCCGTCGTTGCCGATCGACGGTGGTTTATCCGATCGCCATCAATGCCGCCACCACCACATACGGTGGTGTGGCGGTCTGTTTTAATCGACACCACCACCACCATAATCGGTGGTATGGTGGTGTTCCGTGGCCGCAATCAACACCGCCACCACATACGGTGGTGCGGTGGTGGTTTAAATCGTGAGGGCTGCCGGCGATCACCACCAACTGTGTTGTAGCCGGCGATAGCCCGCGGTGGTTTATGGTGGTACGGTTCGGTGGTCCGATCGGCTAACTGCCGCCGTTCCACCACCGGTTAGGTTTCTTTTATGAAAAATTCAATTTTAACCATTACAAACATAAAAATCGAATTTTTAACAAACCTAGATAAACCTGATCTGTAGGTTTAAGGAAGTGGCTCTGATACCACTGTTGGGAATCGTAGGCACTAAAGGTACGCAGTGGATAACAAAAACTGATTCCCAAACAAGGATCCAATCCTAAACCATACAGATTCAATTGAGGATGTTTAGAGGTTTACCTTTGCGATAAAAATTCTGAAACGCAAGTAGGGGATACACCCTACTGACACCGGTTGAGATAGTTGCTAGACCACCACCGAGGATTACCCGAAAAACGACCCCGATCACTCCTTGGATGTAGGCGCCGGTTTTGGATGTAGAGAGCGAGAGAGAAATTTTTCTGAGTTCTGGGATTTGAATGAATGATCTGATAAACCCTTAACCCTTATTTATATGGATAAACCTAGCAGTGTCTGTTTCCATATAAAATTCTTTGGTAATTATCTCTACAATAATTTCCATAATTATCTATTAATTAATCCATCTGATTAATTAATTTACAAATAAATAATTTAACCAACTATTTATTTATTTTTCTCTTTAAATAATTAATAATCAATTAATTATTTCTCATGTAATCGAAACGTTCTCATTTTGGTGTGCAGCAGTGTGACCTCCTAGTGTCTTATAACATTGGACACGGTAACCCTGTTACTGTCTCGCACACAATCCTAACAGGAATTGGTGTTCATAGGCCGTCAAAAGCATCAATGTTGACGATGCACTTTTGAATATTGTCGGCGATATGGATGCATGGAACGAGTATCCATGGGGATCTTACATATGGAGTGTGACATACAAGCAATTGAACATGGCCATCGACAGACGAGTAATAAAAGTGCCTAAAAAAATGACGATATATGGCTTTGTATACGCCTTTGAGGTTATATAATTATTCCTATAATTATTCCTTTGGAGTTTATTTGAGGTTATATAATTATCCCTAACAAATGTGTTTTTATGTAGATTTGGATATTGGAGATGTTTCCTGTCTCTGGAAATTTTTTCGAAAAGAATAATGAGTATCCTAGAGCGTTTCGCTGGAAGAAGCTATTAAGGACTTTGCATACGAAGGAGCTTTTACAATTCATCAACTTTCCAAACGTATGATTATTTACTGGTCTTTCAAACTGTAATTTGATGACGATAGTGTACTAAGTTAACCCAACATAATATGTTTTTGATGTATTAGGAGGAGAGCCACCCACGTGAGCGCATTTGATAACACCAAAATTATACATGTTTTGGTTGCGCGTAATCGTATGACTTTATCCCATTTCTCACCCGTTTATGATCATTTCATGCACTAATTGAGCTTTTTATTGATTATGAAGGATTTGGAGGCCGTGGAACGGAAAAGTACGGAAAAAGGCGAGAAAACGAGAAAAATGCACAAGGTCAACACAGAAGACACTTGGCGATCGCGAAGTTCCCAACTTGGCGCCGCCAAGTGCGACTGAAGTGGAGATTAGGGTTTTATTTAGTGTTTGGCGACGCCAAGAGAGCAGTTTGGCGATCGCCAGATGACGTCTGGTCGTTTTTCTTTAAATATCAGCCTCCCCTTCAGTTTTAGACATGAGCTTTGAGGTGCAACATACGAGGGGAAGCCAGAGGAACGAGAGTGAGAATACGGAAGGTGCCGATACGCTGCGGAAGTCGATCTCTGATCATCTATTGTTGTACTGTCGGTATCATGTCGGTGTCTACTCTTGTTTTTGTTTTTATGTTTATTATGAGTGAGTAGTTTATTAGTAGTGCTTGTCATGATAGATGAACCATTATGGATGATGTTTTGCACTTAATGTTTATTGGTTTGTTTTTGATTAATTGAATGTCGTTTATGGTTCTTTCTTAATTATTGTCGTTGTGGCGATTTGAAATCACTTGGTTGGGTGTATTTGTTGGACCAAGACAGATAGACTCCGAGAGGATAATCAACCTACCTTAGCTTGACTTGGACCGTAGAGTTATGTTAAGGGGTTACTTTGACCATTAGTGACCGAGAGTAAAAGAGCCGTTACAATAATTGATTAGAAAGGGTTTACCGATTCTAGATTGTGGACCAAACGATTTAGGATTAGAACTAGGAGGACCGTGTCCTAGTTTAACCATAAATTGCACATGTTAGGGTGTCCCAGACTTAAATTTCTACAATAGTCAAAACAACCAAACTTTCGATCTATTCATGTCATCCATATTGGGGATTCGTTTTATCATGATAAGTGCTGCTGTTTTCTTTTATTATAAACTTAAATCATACTTTCAATTGCTTTCTTAAGTTTTACTTAGTTAATTGTCTTTTTAAGTAATTAAACCTTTTTCATACAAAACCCCCCCTTTTCTAATTAATTAAACTAATTCGACTTTAGTCTACAATAACTTGACCGTTCCCAGTGGTAGATACGATACCTGGACTTTCCTACACTATATTACTCACGATCAGGTACGCTTGCCTGTATATGTGGTAAGACGGTGGCTAGGCATTAGAGGTTAAAACTTGTTATGCTTTTTATATGTGATAATTACCGCATCAAGTTTTTGGCGCCGCTGCCGGGGAACGGTAGTTGCTAGATTTTAGTTTAAGTAGTTTAGTTAATCGATACTTGTGAGGGATTCTGTCCCTTGCAATTTTTTCGCTTTCTAGTTTAATTAATTAGTTTTAGTTTTATTTCTATTTATATTTTATCTCTTTGTTTCCCGCAAGTTGCCCGTAACCGTTTGTTGTGATTTCAGTCACGGCAGACTTGTTAGAGCCATTTGAGGAGCCGGAGAGAGAGTTCAGAAAAAGAAATAAAAAGAAATCAAAAGCAAACAAAGTTCTTTCGAGAGCTTTAATTTTCGAGATGGGAGACGAGGCACCGATGTGGACTGCCAGGAGAGCCGCTCCAACTGTGCCCACCAATCCGATCACGAAGCCGAACCTGAACAAGGAAATCCCGGGGAAGCTCCTACACATGATCAAGGACCTTACCTACGACGGGAAAACTTTGTTGATATCTGTGATCTGTTCAAAACAGAGGAAGGCCGAGATGATGCGATTCGTCTCCGAGTCTTTCCTCTCACACTCACCGGAGAAGCTAGGGCTTGGTTAAGATCCTTAGAACCAAGCTCAATCACTACATGGGAAGGACTTCGTTCCAAGTTCCTTTCCCGATTCTTTCCACCATCCAAGATCGACAAATTGAGAGCCGAGATCCGATCCTTCCAACAACAAGACGGAGAAACCATATCCGAAGCATGGGAACGTTTTAAGCACCTCCTAAACTCGTGCCCGAGTCATGAGTTGAATAAGAGTGAACAGGTTCAAACTTTCTATAGTGGACTTGCTTATTCCTCACGAGCTACTTTGGATTCATCTGCAGGTGGTGTCTTCATGTACAAAACGCCCACGGAAGGTTACAAGCTCCTCGAGGACATGCTCATACACAACATAGACTGGAGGACGGACAAGCGACTACAAATCCCGAGGATGGCCGGAAAGATCTCTACCGACTTAGATCCATCCGATGAATTAACCGCTATGAAAAACCAACAGGTAAGGTTTGAACGCAAAATCGAGGAACTAATTAAATCTGTTCATGCTTTGCAGGTTGGATGCGAGGAGTGCAATGGACCGCATTTGACAAAGGATTGCCCGAACAAGCCAATGATGACACCCGAGGAGGTGAATTATATCAACCGGGGCGATTACCAAGGGAGGTGGAACAACAACCGTAATTTCATCCCCAGACCTCCAGGTTTCTTTGCACCAACTCAACAGAACCAAAGGCCGGATGGAGAGCCACGTATGACTATCGAAGATCGGATTATCCAATTCATGGATGCGCAAAAGAAGCTGAACGATGAAGTGGGTTCATACCTACGTAACCACCAAAGCACCATCCAGAATTTGGAATTACAGGTTGGACGTGTTTCACAAATGTTGAATGAAAGAACGCAAGGAGAACTGCCAACACAAACACAAGTCAACCCAAAGGTGGAGACTGTGAAACCCATGCTCATGATAACCGGAGAGCCGTCAAAGAAGAAGTGGACGGACATCTACACGAAGAAGTACGTGGAGACCGAGAGCGAAAGTGAGCCCGACTATGCCACGGATTACGATTCGGAGGGGTTCACCGTGTCTTTCGAACACCTACGACTCAAGGTTCCCGACGCTTCTAGTGATGATGAGGAAGATGGAAAACAAGGAGGATACGCGGAGTTCGTAATCCCGAAGAAGGAAGATAAGGGCAAAGAAAAGGAGAAAGAAAAGGAGGAAGCACCAAAAGATGATCTCATCTACATCGCACCAATCAAGCATGATCCAGGGAGTTATAACTTACCTATTTCTTGTCATAAATTTAGTGGTCTTGCTTTGGTTGATTCAGGTGCTGCTCTTAATATGATGCCTGTTTGCTATTGTAGGAAAATGGGAGTCAAGAGGATCGTGCCAACTAACTATCAATACCGGGGAGTGAACGGTTATATGACAACACCGTTAGGAATAGCGGAAGGAGTCCCGATTCGTATTGGAAAATTCGTTTATTACACGGACTTCGTCATAGCTAACCTTCCACAAAACACGGAGATCCCGATAATCCTCGGGAGATCTTTCTAGCACACCGCTCAAGTAAATACCGACATGCGCAATCAAGTCACAAGCTTAGGCTATGGAGACAATCGGATTTACTTTGATCCTAACGGAGAGCCGGTTAGACACCTCTATGAACCTTATGATGATCCTTCTCTGGCCTACACCAAAAGCACGAAGCGTCCGTTACTCCCGCATGAGCTTGGAAAGAAAACGGAGGACTATTCAAACCCGATGCACAAAAAGGGGCAATCAACCAAGGAACCGGGACCCTCCAAGAAAAATCACAGAAAGAAGAAGGGCTCGTCAGCCCGACGTGCCAAGAAATAAGCTCAAAGTGGGGTCGAGCTCTAGACCCGTCCAAAAATGAAGCGCTTCTCGGGAGGCAACCCGAGCTTTTTGACTTTCTTTCGTTTTTATTGCTTTTTGTGTGTGTTTTTGTTAATGTTTTCATTTGATATTGCTTAGGTAACCATACGGAGAGGATAGAAACCAGATTCGAGCGAAATCGGAATGCGATGCAAAATTTCACAAGTTGGAAACAGTAGCCATCTGGCGATCGCCATATTCCAATTCTGGCGACGCCAAGTGAGTAAGCCACGGGTCAGGTAAAATTTTTCGAACTTGGCAACGCGAAGAGGACCGTTTGGCGACACGAGATTTTGAAAAATCAGGTTTTTGCTGAAATTGGCCTGTTTGGCGACGCGAAACCCATGGTTTCGCAACGCGAAGTCGGGGCAGGGGTTTTTAAAACCTTCTTTTTTCCCACTTTTCACAAACACACAAACCTAATTCCTCTTAGACGCCGCCAAATCCTCTCACGTTCTTGCGAAATTCGACCTTCTTGAGCTTCAATTTCATCTTTAATCATGAACAAGGTACGTTTCCTAACTTTGATTTCGTAAGGATTGCTCGATTTGGTAGTTGGAGATCTTGTTTTGGGTATCAATGGTGTTTGTTGCTTGAATAGGATTGATATGATTCTTGATACACCATTGATTGTTAGATGAATGCATGCTATACATTGTAATTGAAATCTTGTTTCTTGCATGCTAATTGATTGATTAATCTAGTGATTGTGGTTAAATGATAAGTGTGGGGATTTTGAGAAAACCAAAATCCCCCACTTCTTCTTGTTTAGCTAGATTAGTTTGAAATTGGGATTGAACTAAAAGTTCAAGTGTGGGGATGCTCCACACCCCCATTGTTCTTGTTTTTTCATGCATATATTTTTGTGATGCTTGAACTTGTTAGTCGTTAGGCTTTGTCTCGTTGAAACTTTGAATGTGAATAAACCTTGTCTTGCGCTTATTTGATTGAAAATTTTTCTAAGACAATGGTATTTTGATTTTTTAGAGACAAAAGACCCGCGCATCAAAGACCACCGCCGCTATCAACTTCCATGCACCGGACGGAAGTCATGTTTTCATCTCGTTCACAAACGTCCCGACGTTGAATGCTCGAAAGAAGGAGGAGCTACGGGACATCGTTAACCGACTTCTCCCCCGCCAAATTCTTATGCCGAAAAGAGTTGATTGGGACCTTCTTCGATCGATGGGTGTCGAGAATGACATCAAAGCAATTCTTGAAAAGCACGCATACGATGAGGATGGCAATGAGTACTACATATGCCATGCTTGGGAGCGAGTTTTCGATATTGCCGAGACCCTCTACCGAGAGCTTATCGTGGAGTTTGTCGCCACGTTTCGTTTCGATGCGATTAAGGCTCTTGACGAGTTTCATCAATCTTGTATGACGTTCCGACTTGGCGGCATTTGGAGATCTCTTTCTTTGGTTGAATTTGCTCTTGCCTTGGGGATATATACCCAATTGGATGTTGATGCTCCCGGATTCGAGGAGTACATGTGGGCGACCGCAAAGAGATCCGATGATTTTGATCCGCGTTTGGCATGGGCGATTTTGGGTGATGGTGATTATCATGGCAACTTTAAGGTGAAAGGTTTTCTTGCTTCGACGGATAGACTTCTACACCGCATGCTCATTCAAGCGGTGAACGCTCGATCTTCTAGTGAGGAGAAAGTTACCGTGCAGGATTTGTGGCTTCTTGAGCAACTCTCTACGGATGATAAGTATCCGAATGCTTCGTACCTCATAGCCGCTCAACTCGCTAAAGCGAGCGGTTATCGCGAGGGTAGTCGCATCGTTGGTAGCCAATACGTGACGCTCTTGGCCAAGCATTTCGGTATCTTAACCGACGTCGCGATTGCTTCGATGATGAACCTCGGGGAGATGGGGTTGATCGACATGGACCAACTCCAAGGTATGGGCGTGGCAAGAGTGGAGCATGCGATCGGAAGGGACTACAATGCATGGATCCGTAGTCCTCAATCTTATAGGAGTCAACCGAGAAGTCAACCGAGTCAAGCACCGAGGAGTACGCATGAGACCGGTGGAACGAGTGGGGCGAGTTCGAGTCAACAACCGGCGGATTGGACTGCTTATTCGGGTTACCAAGATTTGAGTAACCAACTTTCGGAGATGTCACTTTCTTATGGCCGGCATCAACAGCACATGGAGTACAACACCGTGGAGGCTCTTCACCAAGCCAACTGGCAAAGTGGAGTTATGAACCAGATGGCCTCCCACTTCGGTATTCAACCGAATACCGCGTTTGCTCCATCTCCATATTGGCCATACTTCGAAGATGCTCCGCCCGGTTACCCGACTTACGAGGATTGGCAAAACCAACCTCATGGCCCTTATTGATCTCTATCTTTTATCTCCATTATTCGATTTGGTTGTCCTAAACAATTTTCTTTTTATTTTTGAACTGCGTGGTTGTGTTTGAACAATTTTATTTTCTGTTGGTTTGCTTAGGATTTTAACTAGTTTGGTTTGGTTATTTTTTCTTTTGTTCGTTTTTTCTTTTTCTTTTTCTTTTTGGTAGATATGGCGTTTTATGATCGAGCACGAATATTATGCACCACTCTCAGATCAGAACAGATTTCGTCACATAACCCGGGAAGTTTCTCTTTTTCCCAATTACTCCTTAATTGTGTTAATTGTTGCATTGAGGACACTGCAAATTTTAAGTGTGGGGAGGGGGTTATGTAGACTTATCTGTTTAAATGGGTTCACTTTTTGCTTGTGGATTGTCGTTTTTCAAACTTTTGAAAGCTTTGAGATTTGACCCCAAGTTTTTTTCGAAATCTGAGATTGTTTTTGAGACTGAGTTGCTTGCGTAGGAGAACACTGAATAGGATTAGTTGAGTAAAAGGATGCCTTGGAATACTGATTACCATGAGTGCCTCACCCGATTCCTTTGAGAGATTGAGCCTATATTTTTATATCTGTTTATTTTGTGAGGAATACCGACTTTGACCCAAGGTAGAACTTGTCATTTGAATGCTTGTCGAGACCACATAAGAGAAGTATTTATCACCATTGCACTGATAGAGGCCTTCGTTTCTAACCCTTTTAGCCTTCGTCAGATAACCTCATCATAAGGTTATCTGATTTGCCTAGCCTTTGATTAAAAAGTGTTCACCTTTTAACACTTTATCCCTTGAAACCATTTTGAGCCTTAGCCTTTTCATTTCTTTTACCCACTATACACTGTATCCTTGAGCCTAATTGTTTATCTATCTCTTGGCCGTGACTTAAATTTGAATCTTGAGATGTTTTGATCCAGTTTTTCGTATCTGACAGTTTTTATGGGATTGAGAGTAAAAAGAGCCCAAAAGCAACATAGTTGCTGCTCTAAAAAGAGAGAAAAGAAAGAAAAAAATATATTTGAGACTCAAAAAGAAAAGAAATATCAAAAGAGTCGAGAATACAAAAAAAAATGAGAGCTGAAAAGATTGAAAAAGAATTTGTGCCCCAAATAAGCCATAGGCTTAGGACAATTCTAAAAAGAAAAGAGAGAATACTCATCCCAAAAGTCTCATTGTTTGAAAGTCAGATTGTGTCACTGTTTGGATCATTACTGATTAAGTTTTCAAGTTTTTGTTGCAAAACCCTTAGCCACTTATATATATCCTTTATCCTACCCTTAACCCTTAGCCTAACATTACAACCCTAAAGTCCTCTTGACGGTTGACAACTTCTCAGTGGTGGAGATTAGATTTGGTGACAAGCTTATGCATGCGGGAATTAGTCGAGTATTGGTGTGATCACTTACATATACACTTTTACCCCCGAGAGATACACTTCATATTATGTGAGGGTAAAAGGTTGGCCTTGGTATCCGATTACTTGATGAGTCTTGTTTGTATGTTCAATTGTGTGAGTATACTTTGTTTTCTTTGACGATCTTGGGTGGAGATAATTTTCGAGTTATCTTTCTTTGTTTTCAGTCTTTTGATTGGGGACAATCAAAGCTTAAGTGTGGGGATTTTGATAACACCAAAATTATACATGTTTTGGTTGCGCGTAATCGTATGACTTTATCCCATTTCTCACCCGTTTATGATCATTTCATGCACTAATTGAGCTTTTTATTGATTATGAAAGATTTGGAGGCCGTGGAACGGAAAAGTACGGAAAAAGGCAAGAAAACGAGAAAAATGCACAACGTCAACACAGAAGACACTTGGCGATCGCGAAGTTCCCAACTTGGCGCCGCCAAGTGCGACTGAAGTGGAGATTAGGGTTTTATTTAGTGTTTGGCGACGCCAAGAGAGCAGTTTGGCGATCGCCAGATGACGTCTGGTCGTTTTTCTTTAAATATCAGCCTCTTCCTTTAGTTTTAGACATGAGCTTTGAGGTGCAACATACGAGGGGAAGCCAGAGGAACGAGAGTGAGAATACGGAAGGTGCCGATACGCTGCGGAAGTCGATCTCTGATCATCTATCGTTGTACTGTCGGTATCATGTCGGTGTCTACTCTTGTTTTTGTTTTTATGTTTATTATGAGTGAGTAGTTTATTAGTAGTGCTTGTCATGATAGATGAACCATTATGGATGATGTTTTGCACTTAATGTTTATTGGTTTGTTTTTGATTAATTGAATGTCGTTTATGGTTCTTTTTCTTAATTATTGTCGTTGTGGCGATTTGAAATCACTTGGTTGGGTGTATTTGTTGGACCAAGACAGATAGACTCCGAGAGGATAATCAACCTACCTTAGCTTGACTTGGACCGTAGAGTTATGTTAAGGGGTTACTTTGACCATTAGTGACCGAGAGTAAAAGAGCCGTTACAATAATTGATTAGGAAGGGTTTACCGATTCTAGATTGTGGACCAAACGATTTAGGATTAGAACTAGGAGGACCGTGTCCTAGTTTAACCATAAACTGCACATGTTAGGGTGTCCCAGACTTAAATTCCTACAATAGTCAAAACAACCAAACTTTCGATCTATTCATGTCATCCATATTGGGGATTCGTTTTATCATGATAAGTGCTGCTGTTTTCTTTTATTATAAACTTAAATCATACTTTCAATTGCTTTCTTAAGTTTTACTTAGTTAATTGTCTTTTTAAGTAATTAAACCTTTTTCATACAAAACCCCCCCTTTTCTGATTAATTAAACTAATTCGACTTTAGTCTACAATAACTTGACCGTTCCCAGTGGTAGATACGATACCTGGACTTTCCTACACTATATTACTCACGATCAGGTACGCTTGCCTGTATATGTGGTAAGACGGTGGCTAGGCATTAGAGGTTAAAACTTGTTACACTTTTTATATGTGATAATTACCGCATGAGCATTGTAGCAGATGAGTGGGAACGGCGGCAGCGGTGGTATATACAGAGCCAGGAGTGGTTTCGAAACCCGGTTAGTGGTCGACTGCTAAAGAGGCGCAGACGAGGCGTAGAGGCACATCGATACGACGATGATGATGACGATGACAATCCTATGGTGTTAGACCATGACTTTTAGTTTGTAAAGAAGTCAGGGGCGTATTTTGACAACTTGTAATAGTTAGCTTTTGAACAATACTTTTGTGCACCTCTTAAAAGAGTCATAGACTCTAGGGGTTGTTTGTGTAACTTCGACTCTATAAATATGGGTCGCTAGTTAACGTTTTCTAATAATCAAGTAACTGACAACTTTCAGTATATGCTTTGTCGTGTTCTTTATCTTTCACATATATCGCTTGATTACCGCTGTTTGAGCATTACTAAGTCTTGTAATCGCTTGCAGTGGTCCATATATCACATCCTTAGAGATTCACGGACTCACAATTGGTATCAGAGCTCGCGTTTTGGTAGTTTTGGACAGAATTTAGAGGCTGTTTTTGTTTATTTCACAAGTTCCCGAATCGGATCTTGTGATTCCCGCATTGGACATTAGTGTCCCGAATCGGGACTCATAAGTTCCCGAATCGGATCTTGAGCCTCTTCCTTATTGAAATTTGAACAACTCCCGACTTGGAAATTTGAACTCCCGCATCGGGACTCTCATTTCCCGAATCGGGACTTGTGTCTTTTTCTCCCGAATCGGGACTCACTGTTTTCCCGCCTTGGCTTTTCTTTTTGAAATTTTCGAATTTCTATAAAGGAAAGTGCTTTAAGCGCGGAAGCTCTGTCCAAACGAAAATCACCATCTACTCAAAGCAGATCCATCTAGTGAGGACACGATGTCTAAAGAAATCGTAAGTATGGGCTCAGATGATGAAGGCCCTTCCGCCGTGCAAGGACACTGCCTCATGGCTGACTTTGAGGAACCATGCATATCTGGTTCCCCTAACGATTCAACTGAGGAAGAAACTGAGGTAACTTCAAACTCAAATATGTTAAATAGTGTTGAATTGTTAGAATCTGATATCCTGAGACTTGAGAGCAAACTCCAAATGGAAAGAGCTCTCGTCGCGAGATTCAGAATTGAGAGTGCTGTTTACAAATGTTCCTTGGAGGACCTTACCCTGAGTTATGACAGATTGGAGCTTGAGTCTGGGATTAGAGAATCTAACCTGGAAAACAAGCTCATCTCTCTTCAAAGTTCCCATGACGAAATTGAAAGCAGTCGTGAAGAACTCAAGCTCAAATTTCACATTCTTTCTGAGGAAAGAACAAAACTGTTTGTAAAAATAGAAGAGCTTGAGGAAAATAATCTAAAGAGAGGACAATCTGAACACACCTTGAGTCTGCTTACCAAGCAAACCACTCAACATCCATTTTATAATGCCAAACCTGGGTTGGGACATTTAGATAATCATATTCTTGAAAAAGCACCTGCACATCTATACAATTTTGATAATATGAGTGCTTCCAAACCGACTGTTAGAGGATCAGACAATGACAACTATGTGATGCAAACTGTGACCTTTACCGAAATCATAGACGGAAAAGTTGTGTCTTATACCACCAGTCCTTCAAATAGTTCAACCAGTAGTCCTCCTTCCAGTCCTGTTGCAACCAGTCCCATCTTCACTCCTGCCAGAAATCCTGATAACACTTTCTCAGTCTGGGAGGGCATCAAAGCTAGAACACCTAAGATAGCCATGCCTCCCATCAACTATGAAAATCTGAACTCTAGTTACGACACTAGGGAGATAGATACATCTTTGGATGCTGATGTTATCCAATCTTTGGATTCTTCCGCAACTCAGCCTCCAGCCCCAGTATGTCTAGAGAGAGAAGTGTTCCTTCTTAGATCCAAAGCTATAGAACTGAAAGCCTGTCACCATAAGATCAAGAACCTTGAATCAATTCTTTCTGAAAAAGACTGCCTGATTAATTCATTGGAACATAACTATCTTGAGGTGAATGCCGAAAGGATAGGTATGTCAAACCAATGTGAGACCGCAGATTTTACTGGTACAACTTTTGAAATTGAATATGCGGATCTCCAGATGCAACTCATTGTCCTAACTGTTTCAAACAGAATTGAAAAAAAATTCTTTTACGAAAAGGAAATGATGTATGCCCAATACTTTACTAATCAGGATTGTCAAATCAATCGATTGAAAGATCGGTTGTCTCTGTTAGAAGAATCTGATCCTTGGTCCTCAGGTACCAGTAGAACACCCTTCACACCAGACTTTAGGACAACCAAGCCTAAACTCATATTAGATCCAAATGTCGTGTATGATGTGAAAGTGTTTTTAAATGCTGATGATCCTCCTTCAGGTTATATTCCAAGAAAACCTGTTTTGCCAAAGGCACCTGCTATAAAGCAAATCAGTTACCCCAAGCCACTCGCATCAGTGTCTGTGATAAACACTGAAGGTGCAAAATGTGTTGGTACTGACAAAGGGAAGTCAGTTAAGCCACACACACCTACAGTAACACAGACACAACATTCAAAATCTAAAGATGCAAGTAGCCTGGTCAAGCCCATTAAGGGACTAGACTTTCACTCTAGTTCATTTGATGTGGGTGAGAACTCCAAACCCAAACAGCCTTTGAATACTTCAAAACCTGTTTTTCAAAAGGCCCCACAAATCAAAGGTGGTCAATCCACTCTTGCTAAACCATCACCCAAGTCACAATTTGCTACTCATGCAGATGGGAGAACTGGTGATGGGGCAGCAAATGTGAAACCATGGAGAAGGAGGAGAAATCGCAAGAAGAAGACTTTTGCTACTTTTCCTAAAAGGGGAGGTCAAGATAATTCTGGTCTTGGCTACAACCCACGTAGTTGTAATTTAAACTTGAACTCAAAGACTGTAAACACTAATCGCTCTGCGAATTTTGAAAATTTTACAGCTTTTAGAAATCAAATATGTTCAATGTTTGATAATTACATGCGTGTTGATTTGCCTGGTAATGCCAATACTTATCGTAAGTCAGGTGGTCCTCCCAGGAAAAGAAGTAACAAAATGGCAAAGCAAAGTGCTTCGCCTCCTGTGAAGTCTTCTAAGCCTAAGGAGAAATCCGAAAATGACACTTCATCAGAAGTTTTAACTGTGTCTAATGCTAGGAAACCCATGTGGCAATGGGTTCCTAAACAACCAGTCTCCTTATATGCATGTGCATAGGGGGAGCCTCGGTGTTGCATACACCTAGGGGGAGCCTCGGTGTTGCATACACCTAGGGGGAGCTATTGTACAAATGTTGTGTTACTAACTCTATCGGATCCAATCTGCTATGGATACCATTCCTACTTTTCTTGCAGGTTGTAGAACCGAAGTACGACTTCTGAATACTTCAGTTCAGGACCCGATGATCAATTTTACGACTTCTGATCACCTGTGTCAGAACTCATGCAAAATCCAAAGCAGGTTTGAGGTACTCGAGAAGACTGATTAGGCAAAGACAAAACGGCTGGAAGCTCTTGAGAAAGCTGACAAAGCTCGCCGTGCCGAGATCGAGGCCCTCAGAAAAGCTGACGAGGAAAGGGAGATACAATTGGAAGAAGAGAGATGCCTAATCAAAGGCAAATTTGTTGAAACAGATCGACCATCTGTCGCTGTTACTCGCCGCTCTCCTACTCCCGTCCTTCGCCTGTCAGCTCCGCCGGTCGCCGCAGCCATCCCTGGTTATGTTCCCGAAGTGGAACATAACTACGTCATCGCTTCTTACACGACTCAAATAGATGCTCTAAATGAGAAAATACGACAGAAGGATTCCACGATCGCTACCAGGGACCTACAGCTGGAAATTGCCTTGCGGAGAATCCGTGAACTAGAGGAGACGTGCCGGTCTCAGGCTCAGTCCTCAAAACGGGGACATGATGACCCTGACGACTCTGCCGCAGGTCCTCATGAGGGGGAGAACCAACATCAAGCAAGCGACTTTGCATCGACCTTGCTCCTGCCTCCGCCTCCGGAACAGCTGCAAATACGACACCGAACGACACCGCTCCTCCGGCAGATCAACCTGCAGATCTGGAAGATCGTCCCACGGATGTATGGGACTCTGATTCGGACGACGATGACCTTCCGACAGATCTCTCGGACTGGAAGTATCAGGCCATCCCAGAGGGTGAAAAAGTCAACTTCCCTCACGAGAAGGTAACTCCCGCTATAGACTTGATCGATCCAAACACCGCTCCGACGGATCCTTCTGAGCTTCACATCTCCGACGAGGCAAGGAAGATTCTGAACCAGCTTGCTCAGAGCCTTCGGTTTTGGAAACGATCAGACAACATCGTAACTAGTGCGGAGTACGATACCTTTCTCCCCACCGTACAGACGCCTGAGGCATTTACAGCTCAGCAGCCGATCAGACTGGGTTGGAACCACACGGTCATCTTCAGACCCTTCCTAGAGGAATCCTTCTCACGGATCTTCCAACAGAAAAGTCTTCACACGTGGTCCAAGAAGGTCTTCTTCGGGCTGTCTCACATCAGGAAGCGCCGACGCCGAACTGCGTACGTCTATCAGAGGAAGCTCAGTTGGAACGAACACGGGCAGATCAGAAGGAAGCTTCGGTTCACCAAGGTCACTGATGTCCGACCTTACCGATTCGGACACCAGCTTTTCCTTGAGTTCCACGTGCGCATGTACAACCCTGGCAAACCCGACGGCAACCTTCGAGACTTCATGTTCACGGAAGCTGGTCTTGACAGCATCGATCTCGAAGATCTCCTTACTCTCATCAGACATCTTGAGGACCCGATTCTGAAACCAGACTACTTCAGAGACGGCCTGGAAGTCCTCAAGAGGTATGTGTGTCACTCGATCAACCTCGCGCATCTTACTGACTATCAGATGGCGATTGAAAGCAAACAGCAGAAGGTAAATCTGCTTCGTCCCAACCTGGAGGCCAATCTACTTGACCAATACCTGCCCTACTTTCCGACGAGAGTTCCAGAGCATGGTGTTGTGTATCTCACCTTCAAGAAGAATCAGCGAAGGTTTATGCGGTTCAGTAAGCTACCCAGCTTCTGTGACGGCACCCTTCTGTACGTGTACAACGGGATGAAGCGTCGTCTGTTAGAGAACAACATGCCAATGCACAAGGGCACTCAATGGAAGAGTAAGCTGATCGAGGCCTTGGATCTGATAGAGAACAAGCTGAAGGAGAGATTGATGTTGAGAAGAGTTGAGACCGCAATGGAGCTGCGTACGAGAACAATCCGCGAGTGGGATGAGTACAAGCAGCTGTCTCAGTGGGAACCTGCGCTGAAGTATCCGCCGCCCTTCTGACTTCTTCCCAAAGGGGGAGATTGTTAGACCATGACTTTTAGTTTGTAAAGAAGTCAGGGGGCGTATTTTGACAACTTGTAATAGTTAGCTTTTGAACAATACTTTTGTGCACCTCTTAAAAGAGTCATAGACTCTAGGGGTTGTTTGTGTAACTTCGACTCTATAAATACGGGTCGCTAGTTAACGTTTTCTAATAATCAAGTAACTGACAACTTTCAGTATATGCTTTGTCGTGTTCTTTATCTTTCACATATATTGCTTGATTACCGCTGTTTGAGCATTACTAAGTCTTGTAATCGCTTGCAGTGGTCCATATATCGCATCCTTAGAGATTCACGGACTCACATATGGATGTTGACCAATACCAGGATAAATGGGATACGTTGGATCGAGTAGTTACGGAGAACAGCGATTTGAAAAATAGGGTGAAAGCAATTGAGGAAGATATGGCGAGAATGAAGGTAAATATTCCACCTAAGGTATGTATTGTCCACGTTTTAATGCGCCTCTCTGTTGTTGACCATGTGTATACATTTGTTAGGTGTCTGGACGACATTCTGTTTCCGATGCACACGGTTCCGTGCCTGCCTATTACTCGCAACAGGAGCCAGCGAGACGATCTTTTCAGGTGGGCGACGCATGGAGTGGGGGCATGAGTTTGTCATCCTACTACACACAGCCTGCGTACACGAGCAGCTATGGCGGCATGACTGGGGCGGCATGCATTACACCTCCTGCCTACAGCTTCGTAAGTCTATCATTAAAAATACAATAAATTTGTATGTTATATTGAGAATATTTTTTAAACCATGAGTTGTATGTTCTATTTGTAGGGTCAGAGTTCGACCTTCGGCATGGCTGGGTCATCATTATTTATGTCAACCCCGAACACACAAGCTGTAAGTATTTAGAGAAATCGTTTATCACTTTTTTATATGATTTTCTGCGACCTTGTTTACTAATTATGAATTTAAATTTTCAGGGTGTCTCGGGTGATACAAGGTCATGGGACCCTACCTGGAGTTTCGCTACAGAATTAATTGGTGGTTCGGGCTTAGGGTCGTCATACGGTGCTGGAGGGTCTTCATACGTTGCTGGAGGGTCGTCATACGTTGCTGGAGGGTCTTCATACGTTGCTGGAGGGTCGTCATACGGTGCGGGAGGGTCGTCATACGGTGCTGCCGTTGACACCGACCGTGCTACTGTTGACGCGGAGATGGACCTTGAGGCGGAGTCGGAGGCCGATGAGGAGTCGGCGCCCAATGAGGAGTCGGAAGCGTATGAGACTGAATCTGACCCTCAGCCCGAAATACAGAACCCGGGGAAGACGGTGGTAGAAATGACTCCGCGACCTCAACGGGTAAGGAAGCCAGGTGAAAAGACCAAAGCACCATGGACGTCGGGCAGTCAGTTTACGGCTAGTGTTAAGAAGGTATTAGGTGGGTTGAAGAAACAATCCAAAAAGTAGACTTGTTTGGAATGTTTATCTTAGTGGATATTATTAAAGTTTTTGTGTATGTCTATGTTATGTTTGTTCGTACTAAACTTTAATTTAGTAGAACATCTAATTTTAACCGAATACAAACATTGTTTTTAAAACTTGCTACAAGCCATACAACACTAAGATGACAACACTTCTAAGGGGATGATTTCATTTAAATTAAAATAAATAACAGCAAGTAAAAACAAACCCCTGTTTGAAACATCAAAGGGGGGTCATTTAATTGAAAGCATGAAATTACACAACTACACCATAAAACTGGTACAAACATATCACACCTCCTCCACCTCAAAAATAACATCGTACAAGCTAGCCATCCCAGTAGTAGGTCGATCTTGAACAAGCTTGAACTTCAACCAAGCGGCATCTTGTAGCTTGTGTTGGATAAACATGAGGCGAAACTCGCCGCACATGCAGAAACATCCATTTGGCATAAGAATCAGCTCCATAGGATGGCCCCATCTTCCAAACCTTATTATACACTTCTTGTGATTGTTCAAATTCCACATATTCACAAAGGGTAAAGGAATATGCTGAAAAAAATTTGCAGATTTAACAAATTATCTACATTGTAAATACAACATGAAATAAATTGAACTATAATGTGAAATAAGGTGAACTATGAAGTTGTTGAAAAAGCTTACCAAAATGCCAACGTCAGTCCAATCTTTTTCATTCTGAACTGTGAAGTAAAGGGGGTTAGTTGACGAAGAAGCCATTTGCAGTTTTGGAGTAGGATGTATGTTTTGCAGATTTCTCAAGTTGTGTGGTTTCGGTTAATGAGACACTTCCTATTTATAAGCTTGAACATACCATAAATAATCAAGTGTAACCCATGTGACTTAATTGTTGATAAAAGCATTCAGAAGTAGTCACATAGGTTGATTGAAAATCCATGATAAGAAGACAACACTACAAAGGTAAGGGTGATTTTAAGTCGTGGCCTTGGTCTGGCAACCTGGACCCCGATCGTTGGTTGGTGTTTACTCTTGTTGAAGACCCACAAACGCATGAGCTTATGGATGGCTGCAATGTTATTTTCGACGTAAAAAAGCTTTAATTATGTTATTTTCCTGTTGTCTTAGTTTCCAGTCATGTTTGTTTTCCGCTATGTCAGTTTCCCGTATTTCTTAATGTTCAATAAAGATAACTCTACCAACTCAATAAGTGACAACACACCCCTCAATCAGTAAGTAGATAGTGTTATTTCCGACTCATATGGCGTGAAGATAAAAGCAAAATCCATACAACACGTTGGTACAATCCTTCACGTGATGCTTACAATAACTTTCAATGTCTTTACCTTTCAATGTCTTTCACTTTCAATGTCTTGTGTGAGTTTTCTGTTATCTACCGTGTAAAATTAAATAAATCATCCACCTTTCAATAATTCATACTGTAAAAAGCAAGAGTCATTAAGACGTTGGTACAACTCTTCACGTGATCTTTACAATAATTCATCTGCCATGAAGGTCAAAGTAATAAAGATAAGATGACAACACTACAGGGGTGAATAAGATGACAACACTGATAAGATGACAGTACAATAATTCATACTGTAAAAAGCCAGCCTCATTAAGACGTTGGTACAACTCTTCACGTGATCCTTACAATAATTCATCTGCCATGAAGGTCAAAGTAATAAAGATAAGATGACAACACTACAGGGGTGAATAAGATGACAACACTAATAAGATGACAGTACAATAATTCATACTGTAAAAAGCAAGAGTCATTAAGACGTTGGTACAACTCTTCACGTGATCCTTACAATAATTCATCTGCCATGAAGGTTAAGGTAATAAAGATAAGATGACAACACTACAGGGGTAAATAAGATGACAACACTGATAAGATGACAGTACAATAATTCATACTGTAAAAAGCAAGAGTCATTAAGACGTTGGTACAACTCTTCACGTGATCCTTACAATAATTCATCTGCCATGAAGATGACAACACTATAGGGGTAAATAAGATGGTACACAAAAGCAATAGTCATAAAAGCAAAAGTCATTCCTATGATACAGGACAAACTATGATTTCATACTGATAATTCGTAGACATTATTACTCAATGGATATGTAGGTACATATCCATCTATAAAATGAAGCAGGGTAGAACTCCAACACTCAAACTAAACACTCAATCTCAACATATTATCTCTTTTGTTCACTTTTTCGCTTCATTCATCTTCCTTGTTTCTTTCATACCTTACATTGATTGTTGCTAAGACAAAATGAGTTCTAATGTTGATAAAGTTAAGGTAATCCTTCGTTTCAATGGTGAATGGGTCGAACGAAACGAGGGGTGGGATTATGTCTGTACTGATGAAACGGTTAACTACCGTGTAAAGTTATTTTCAAACGGTACGCATAAACACTTGCTTCAATATGTTCAAAAGAAATGTGGAATTGATGCGTCAGTTGGTCAAACGAAGGTGGTGTATAAGCACAATGGTGAAATACTTATGTTAACCAACGATGAAGATGTTAGTGCGTTCATGGAATTTGCAGCCAACTCACCTCAACCTCCTACACTATTTGTTGACGTCGATTATTCGATGTGTGATGGCGGTGGTACTTCTAACACTACAACCCAAGAAGGCGGTGGTACTTCTAACACTACAACCCAAGAAGGAGCCAACGAGTCCCAAATTGACATGTCCACCGTTAATCCTACATATAGTCATGATCATACATATGGTCTTAATGACTTTTATGGTGATGTCGTTCCAGAGACACAACAACAACAACAACAACAACAAGAAGGACAACAACAAGCTGTTGATGAAGAAGAAGATCGTACAACCAATAGGGGATGTGCTGACGACGAAGCCCATGTTTTCAACTTGTCTTTCGCTGGTATTACTTTAGATGACGATGAAGAAGACGACGAGGAAGACTACGAGGAAGACGACGAGGAAGAAGACGAGGAAGAGGATGACGAAGACATCACTTTGAGAGCAGGTGTAAATGATTATTTTGAAATGCCTATTTTCGTTCCAACCCCAGAAGTCTCTACGACGACAAACCAAACAATACCTTACAATCGTAGTTCAAGGGTAAAAAAAGGTCAAGTTTTTGAAACGAAAAATGAAATGATTATTGAGCTTGGAATCAAGTGCCTACAAGAGGGGTTTGAGCATCGGACGCACAGGTCGAGCACAACCAGGTACGAGGTGTTGTGCGTTAACAGTGGTTGTGCCTGGCGTATGACCGCGAGGAAGGTGGGTGACAACGGGATGTTTCACGTACGTTTCTTTAATGACGTACACACTTGTTCTCGAACCCAGCTGAACTCCAATCACCGTCAAGCAAACAAAAGGTATTGGGTGCATTAATAAAAAAAAATCCTCAGAGCCAACAGAACATATCAAGCACGAGACATTGTCGATGATATTAACCAACAGTTTGGTTTATCTATCAGGTATGCTACTGGGTGGCGTGCTAGATGGAATGCTCTTGATTCAATCAGAGGTAGCCCTTCGGAGTCGTTTACCAGGCTCCCTGCCTATCTGTATAACCTAGAACTTACAAATCCAGGTACACAAACTTCAATAAGGGTAGACACCGAAGGGCGTTTTGAAGAGTGTTTCGTCGCCCTTGGTGTAGCGGTACGTATAGAAATAGCACCACTTTTACATTTTATAATGTACACTTTTACTCCATGAAGTTATAGGAAATACCGATGTTGACTTTTGACGTTTATGCAGATCCATACCTTCTTGCAAAACTTACGGCGTGTCCTTATCATAGACGCTGCTCACCTAAAGGGGCCTTATTTGGGTACTATGTTCTTGGTTGTTGCCATGGACGGAAACAACAACATCGTGCCCATTGCCTTCGGAGTAGGTAAGTCAGAGACAGCGGATGAGTGGACTTGGTTTTTGAGCAAGCTTAAACGATGCATCGGTGAGCCAGAAGGGTTGGTGTTTATGTCAGACAGGGCTGCTTCTATAAACGCCGCTATCACCACAATTTTCCCAAATTCACATCACGCTTTATGTTGTCGCCATTTGGTGATGAACGTGAGATCCAGGGATGCCCGAATAAAAGTTTTCAAGACCCCATACTGGAAGGCATGCAAGGCCTACACGACGTATGTGTTTGACCGAATGATGAATATCCTTCGAGTCGCCATACCTGACGGTGCCCGATTGATGGAGGAGGTTGGGGTGGAAAGATGGTCAAGGGTCTATTTTCCTGGCATTCGGTACAACATAATGACCTCCAATAGTGCTGAGTCAATAAACGCTATGTCCAGGTTTGCACGCAGGTTGCCTATCGTCGGACTGATCGAATATTTTAGAGCATTCCAACAAGAGTGGTACTTCATTCGTCGAGCTAAAGCAGGTTTAGCAACTTTTATTAATCAATTTTAAATGACACTTTTATGTTTGTTATTTTTGTATACCCTTTTATGTATTTGTATGTTATTTATTTATTTTCTAGATAGCTTGGATCAGCCACTTACCGAATGGGCTCAACATAAGATCTGGAAGAGGGTTGGAAAGTCCGTTACATGGACTGCTCTTGGGATTGGCTACAACGTACGGGAGGTACACGACGGTGGCAGGAACGCAAACGTGGACATGCATCAACATATTTGTGAATGTCGACAATGGCAGTTGTCCGGTTTGCCTTGCGGTCATGCCATCGCTGTTGCAAAAAAGACTAAAATACGGGATGTGTACTCTTTGGTTGATGTGCCTTATTTCAAGGCCGAAAATTACAAGGCAACATACATTGGGGTAATTAAACCTGTCGGTCCTCCTGAAACGTGGCAGTTTCTTGACACCCCTCTTCAATCCGTTCGTCCACCGATAATAAAAAAGAGACGGGTCGGAAGACCGAATGTCAATGCTCGTCGCCCATCTCGTGGTGAAGGTAGTTCTCTAAGGAGGTGCCCTAGGTGTGGCGATCACGGACATAAGAGTGATACATGTCCATTGTTTCCAGCGTCTAGCGGAAACAGATAACGATCCATGCTAGAGCCACACGGAACTATCAGAAGCGATAGTCTTTACCAACATTTCCAGTTTAATTAGCTAAGTGTGTACCTTTTAGAGCAGTTGCGTTGCATTAATAAAACATATCTATTTAGTGTGACACATCATATCTCAATATTTTATGTTTATTTTCTATGATTTTATTACTAATATTTTTTCTTTAAAGAAATATCAACATTATATGTTAAATAATCTAGACATTAAAGTTAACATTCAAGACGTTAAAAAACTACATTTAACACATTAAAAAAAACCCACAATAATAGATATTTAACACATCGCGAATTGCTTGGAGAGAGAGGCTAAAACTGATTCGTGCTATTTTTCAATGGCTATCAAAATAAATTTCTCTATATTATAATACTAATTATAATAATAGATATTTATTATTTCAATTTTTAATAAAATATATTTAAGACATAAAAAAGTTACATTTGTGTTTGGAGGTCAGTCTTTTTTAGGTGTTGGTTAGCCTAATAAATTTGGTGTTTTTCGTGTTAAACATCATTGTGAAAGTTGGGGATGTTGAAACTAATATATTTAAGACGTAAAAAGGTTACATTTCAAACATACATAAGAAACTGATACATAAACAACGACTTCCTAAACAACTACTAAACTAGAAAAATACAAACAGAAGATAAGCATAAAATCATAGTTCCCTACGGATCCTCCGGATAGAGTCCCTTAAGGTGCGCAACCAAGATGAATTTATCCTTAAGCTCTTCGTCAATCATGGGGATCTCGGCATCTATGAGACTCACTTGGCGTTCTTGCTTCCGAATGTCTTTGTTGGTCGACCTGATTATCGCCTTTTGTTCGTCGATCGACTTTTGGATCTGGCGTTTCTCCGCCAGTTTCAGGTTCTTGTGTGCTTCTAGCTCGTCGATTTCTTTTACAGTCTTTTCGATGCTTTCTCGAACCTTCTTTGGCATTATTTGAGAACCGATAGGTGGGTTTGAAGATGAAGATGGTCGTGAAGTTCCAGCCATTAGGATTTCAATTAGAAGTTGG
Organism: Centaurea solstitialis; assembly: GCA_030169165.1. Classification (NCBI taxonomy): domain Eukaryota; kingdom Viridiplantae; phylum Streptophyta; class Magnoliopsida; order Asterales; family Asteraceae; genus Centaurea; species Centaurea solstitialis. The sequence continues at coordinate 69,627,118 of CM058043.1, forward strand.
AATGGAGTTAGAAGAGAATTATAAGAGAGATTGAAAAAATAAGAGAGTTAGAAGAGAGAGTGAAAAAAAGATGAGATAGAAGAGTGAAATGAAATGAGAGAGTGAAAAACTTATATAGAGGGAGGTAGGGTTTGGGTAAGTCACGGAGGTCTAGAGAAATCACAGGGTCAAAATGGGTCAAACCCGCCCTAGGGCGGGGTGTGTGGGGCATGTGAAGTATGAGGGCCAAAGGAGTCATTTTCTTAAACTAGTGTGACAGGGACCGAATATGAAAATTTCCAAACCCCGCCCTAGGGCGGGGTGTATGGGGCGGGCTCCTTGATTTTGATCTCCGGCGATTGCACTCTACGGCGGAGATACGGCGGGGACCGGAGAAAAGTTCAACCCGCCCTAGGGCGGGGTGTATGGGGCGGGGATGATGGTTAGTTTAGTTATTTGTGAGAGAGAATGGTTAGTTTATGAAACACGTTATTCACAATGGCTAAAAAAATTATTTTCTCAATGATTTATCATCCAAAAAATATTAAACTAAACGTTTGCAAATTTTGTCGTGTGCAAAACAAAATAGTGCAGGGGTGATTTTTGTAATTTATCATTAGTTAACCTTTTCGTTTTGCATTCAGACCTTTGTATTATTCATCCAGACCACCACCAACCACGGCGGCGCCACCGCTACCACCGGCAGAAAATGGCTGCGTTAATCCGCAGAGCCGCTTCCAGCCTCTGCTCCTCCGCCTCCAGGAACCGCCGCTTCTTTGCACCTGCGGCCCATCGCATGGAGGAGACCGGTTTATATGGATGCCATCATCTGAAAAACCCTAAGGGCTTTCAGCGGATAGTAGATGATGCCATTGAAAGGTAAAATATCAATCGATTCATCTTATTCTATGTTTATAAACCATAAGGAATTAAACAAAAATGAATGAATTGCTCTTTGTGTACTAATTTTTGTTTTTTTTTTCCTCCATAGGTCTAATGAACTCATTGGCTACATTTCTCAAATGCCGTCGTCTGCTGGAATTATTAACGCCATGGATGAAATCTCAAATACAGTAAGGATTTTAGGAATTTGTGTGGAAATTGCACACTCCTTCCCAAGGATGTAAATGTGCCGAGCTACTCGCGAGCTACTCGAGCTCGGATCGTTAAAAGCTCTAAACAGACCGAGCTCGGATCGTTAAAAGCTCTAAACAGACCGAGCTCGGATCGTTAAAAGCTCTAAACAGACCGAGCCTTAACGAGCTCGAGCTCGAGCCTATACTAAAGCTCATTTAATAAACGAGCTCAATGTATAATATAATATATATTTTATATGTTTAATTTTCAAAAAAAAATATATATATTATATATATATCATTTTAATAAAAATATCAAAATAATAGTTGCGCCTAAACTAGCTGAGCCCAAGCTTCATAAATCTTAACCGAGCCGAGCTCGAGCCTAAAAAAGCCTAAACGAACTCAGCTCGATAAGTGTGTGGCTCAGCTCGGCTCGTTTACATCCCTACGTCCTTCTGCCTCAAAAGAGGCTAAATTTACACTTTGGATATCAAATGGCTGTGTTAATAATATTAGGGCACTTAAATTTGCAACTCTAGTTTTTTCTGTGAAGTATTATAAAATAGGGTTAATTACATGGGTATGTATCGAACTTGTCACGTTTTATCATTGTATGTACTCAACTTATAAACTTACCATTGTATGTATCGAACTTTCTAAAATTGCCATTGTATGTATCCAACTTTATCAAAACCTCAAGTTCGATACACTTTCGTGACAAGTAGAATACATTCAATGATAGGTTTTGATAAAGTTGGATACATGCAATGGCAAGTCTAGCAAGTTCGATACATACAATGATAAGTTTATAAGTTGAGTACATACAATGATAAAACGTGACAAGTTCGATACATACCCATGTAATTAACCCTATAAAATATGTAGCTTTTCTTTTTCCTGGAAAGGAGTAGATGATATAATGTTTGAACATTTTCAGGTGTGTCAAGTTGTGGATTCCGCTGAACTTTGTAGACATACACATCCAGACAGGTTTTCTTTTTCATACTTTGTATGAATGTGACTACATGTTATTGCTGTTGGCATCACTGTCTTTCTGTCTCTTCTTGATAATAATTGAGTTGGAATGCCAGGGAATTTGTTGACGAAGCAGTGAAGGCGTCAATGAGGATTAACGAATATCTACATGTGAGGTGACGAGTTACATAATTGGTTTTGTTCCTAGTCTTGCTAGATCAATAGGGTTTTTTGGACCATTTTAGTTATCTGGGTTGACTACATGATATGAGAATATAATACTGTACACCGATGATCACATGTAATCTATATTAGAAACATTTCTTCATATTTTTTTATGCCGTTTCTTCATATTATTGGTCACTTTTAATGATTATCGTGGTGTTCATGATCATTGGCATACAGTATCTCAACACAAACCTTACTCTATATGATGCGGTGCTAAAAGCTGACCAGGATCCGGCTTTGACAAGTGAAGAAGCTAAAAGAGTTGCTCGTGATCTGCGCATTGATTTTGAGAAGGGTGGCATTCATCTATGTGCAGGTTTTTAGTTTGCTCTGTTGTATAAGTACTATGTTTTGCAAGTATATTAACTTACAACAGATTGTTATATGACTTTGCAGAAAAGAAAGATCGAGTGAGTGAGCTAAATGTTGAAATTGCAAAATGCTGTGCACAGTAAGTAAATGTAACTTATACTTCTTATATTCTGCTCTCGGGTTGCTCTCCCTGAGTTTATCCACATATTTCATCTTGAGTCAAGAGTTCTTGTAGGCTGTAGTTACAAACTAGCGTAGCTGTCCATAGAAGGGGACCATTATGCTGAAAATGTGGCTTATTATTTTAGACAGTTTTGTTGAAACCATTAGGTTCAGTTTGTTGACAAGTTCAAAAATGAAAAGAAAAAGAATCTAACAAGCACATATAACTTGGTGATTCAATATTTTAATCAGGTACAATGAAAATATAGCCAAGGAGCCAGGTCATGTTGATGTATATCCAGCGTCACGTATATCGAAGAATTTGCACCATCTTGTTAAGCCTGTTAATCGTCCCACTTCAGCAGGCTCAAGAGTCAACTTCAGAGAGAAAGGGTTCCAAATAGTAACAGAACCAAGCACTGTGTCTGCGGTTTTGCAGTGGGCATCTGATGATGAGGTTCGTTACGAGTCTTCCTACAAAAAATGTTCTCACTTATTATGGAGTCGAACATAGTTTGCGATACATGAACTGGGAACTACAGAAACTAACAAGTTTGGACAATGGATGGTGGTGCTATTCGGTTGAGTTGAAACTTTTTTTTGGGAAGATTGAGCGTTGGTATAGAAAATAGAACTCTAGCTGGATTCAACTCTTCGGCTTGGATGCTCATTTTTAAGTTCAACCCTCAAGATTAAATACCCCATCAGCATATGGGTGATTTAGCATTTAAAACCACCATAGTTGGACAAAAAGTTTCAAAAAAATCATTACATATTGCACTGTTCTTTTTGTATTTTTGCTAGAACGGTAGTCTGAGTACTGCAAACTGTCATATACGCTTTTTGAAAAAGCTGACCACACTCGCATATTGCAATAATTTTGTATTAATGATTCATGGTTGGCTGTATTTTTGCATAAGGTGACAATTTTTTCATCTGTACATTTTCTTTCTCTTTCAGGTTAGGAAAATGACATATATTCAGAGCAATTCCGTACCACGTGCAAATCTTGGTGTTCTTGATAATCTAATTGCTGCGCGCCATGAAATTGCTCAGGTTCTTCTTGATACTTGTGTATTTAGGAGAGCTCTTGTACAAAATTGTATTCGATACATAATGCAACATCTCATGATATTACATGGTCTATTAAATGTTTTTATTTTTTAATATGTCTAGGGAAAACATGTTTGCAAGCGTGTCTCACCAAAAAAAACTTAGTACATAATGCAATGCTTTCACATTATTCGATGTTTTTGTTTTCTATTCTGTCTTTTACTGAATAGAAACACGTTAGCACGAAGAATATTTTAATCGTTCTATGTGTTAGTTACTCCAAGTGTGTATATTCACTCCACTAGTGGGTGTGGTTCACATGCAAAACTCTTTTGACCAACTACTTTTTGCTTCTTATGAATGCGTGCAGATAATGGGGTATAATTCGTATGCTGGCTATGCTTTGCATTCGAATATGGCTTCATCACCAGATGTTGTATCATCCTTTTTAGTTGAGTTGAGTAAAATGGTACAGCCCAAGGCACTTGAGGTACTATTTTCTAAAAGGTTCTTTTCTAGTGTACACTCTATATATGCTCCAGTATGCCATTTCATACTTGTATTGCTTCAATACGTTAGGAATTTAAGTCAATCCGTGACTTCAAAAGAGAAAGAAATGGCCAACAAGATATAGAATTAGAGCCATGGGATGAAGCCTATTTCACAAGGTCAATGAAATCATCTGCTTACAACTTAGACTTCTCGGTAATAGTTTTAATGCCCTTAATGATGTTTTTGTGTTATCATTTCTTCTTTCCGCAATTTAAATATCAATTTTATGATATTGATACTCAGGTTGTGGCTTCTTATTTTTCTCTGTCACAATGTATTGAGGGTCTTAAACTTCTGGTTGAGTCCTTGTTCGGCGTGAAATTTCTTAACATTCCCCTTACACCTGGTGAATCATGGCACCCAGATGTGATGAAGATGGCCCTTCATCATCCTAATGAGGTGAGCTTCTATTTTTCCAAAGATAGACCAGGGTAATAATTTGAATGTTCATTTTCTATATAACACAAAATATTATGCTTATATTGTAGTCCCGATACATGGACTACCTGTGGCTTGTATCATATTCAGACCTAACTTCTTTATCACACAAATAACCAAGTTACACCGAGATGCAATTTTATAATAGTCTTACTTTTGATCTTTTTCTTCTCCTTACTAGAACACTGCCTTTCCTTTCAGGGCGATTTGGGGTATATATACCTTGATCTAAATTCTAGAAGGGGAAAGTATCCTGGCTGTGCTCATTTTGCTATCAGGGGAGGGCGCAGGCTTTCCGAAACTGAATACCAGCTGCCAGTATGTTAATTTAAATACTATGTCCATTAGTTAATTTCTCTCCATGGATCATAAGTACACTCTTGCAACATATGCCACTTATGATAGGACCGATAAAAAACTAGAAAAAGCTACCCATATGTATCTAAAAGAAAAGAAAAGAAAAGGTTAAGTACGATCCATTTGTTGCATTTTGAGGACCCCCTTATTTCATTAATAAATATGCTAAAGGAGAAGCCGGAGTTGGTGTTTTACATTCTTGTAGAGGGTAGTCTCTGAAGTTTTTGGCAATCTTAATAAATCTCACTACAAGAAAATCTATATCAAAATCGACAAATGTTGGTTGTCAGAGTCCTTTGGGCTGAAACAACTCCCCAGCCAACTGTTGACGAACAGTTGTCAGACGAAAACTACTTTATGTTGCTTTGGTTATGACCAAATGTTTTCTTTATCGTTTTGCAGGTCATAGCTCTCGTTTGCAACTTTTCAAAGCCACACAATTCAGCAACTGTGAGGCTTAACCACTCTGATGTAGATACACTTTTCCATGAGTTTGGACACGCTCTTCATTCATTGCTTTCGCGAACGGTATGTGCGCCTTGGTCCTAACTAACGATGCCACTCTTCGAGTATGCTACTGTAATCCTCATTCCCAAATTTGCAGGATTATCAACATTTTTCGGGTACCAGAGTGGCTTTTGATATGGCTGAAACTCCTTCAAACCTTTTTGAGTGAGTGTACAAACTAGGTTGCTTGAATTTAGTGTCTGCCTGTTACCCATTTCTTCTTGATCTGTTCCTACACAATTTACCCATTATGGCACTGATTTTCTATGCCCATTGTCACATTCTTCAAAGTGACTTCATACCTCCAGGAATTTTGCTATTGTATGTATCTAATTTTGAAAACTACCATTTAATGTATTGAACTTACCAAACGTACCATTTTATGTATTGGGAAACCTACTACACAAGTTGTAGGTAATTTTATGAATTTTGATTTTTTTAATACTAACATATTACAGTAGTTTATGGATTTGGTTCCTGAGATCTGTCAAATGTTATGAATTTGGTCCCTAAGTCACACCACCACCTCCCTCCGCCGCCTGCCGCCGCACCGGTCATCTTTTCCGGAAAACTCCTGTCAGCTTCTCCGGTGATGGTGGTTATGGGATGGTGGTGCGGCGGTGGTAGTGGTGCGGCGGCGGAGGGAGGTGGTGGTGCGACTTAGGGACCAAATCGGTAAGATTTAACAAACCTCAGGGACCAAATCTGTAACATTTAACATGGTGACCTGCTAAAAAAGTTGGTGACCTGCTATCGAAGGTGACGATACATTAAATGGTAATTTTTGAAACTTCAATACATTAAATGGTAGTTTTCAGAGTTGGATACACACAATAGCAAAAGGTGACAAGTTCGATGCATTTTGTGGAACTAAACCCTTATTTAATCGTAGAACTAATATCGACTTGATTGATCTTTCTTTTTTCTGATTTTCCTAACCGTTGTAGGTACTATGCATGGGATTATCGAGTTCTGAAGAAATTTGCCAGACATTATTCGAGTGGTGATATCATTCCCGAGAAGCTTGTTGAGTCAATGCAAGGAGCCAAAAAGATGTTTGCAGCAACGGAATTGCAGCAGCAGGTCAAACTTTTATCGCATACTTATTTTCTTTCCCTCAAATGAGATCTTGCTTTTTGATATAAACCACAACCAACGAAACCGTAAAGTAACGAAAGGAAAACATGATTATTGCTTGTGCTTCAGATATTTTATGCAATGGCCGACCAAGCACTATATGGTGATCATACGTCACCAATTGATACCACCTCAATTGTTGCGGAATTGAGGGAACAACATACCAATTGGAAACATGTGGAGGGTACACATTGGCAAACCAGATTCAGTCACCTACTATATTACGGTGCAGGTACATTTCTTACCGTCTATGGCCATTGAAGGAAGTCATTAGCTGCCATCAATCGATATGTGAATAGACAAAAACATCTCATTTCGTTACCACTTTTTCCTAACTTGGCCCTCCAATCTCTTATCAAATTGAAAGCTGGTACACTGATAGAACGATTAAACATATTCATGGCATGTTTCATTTCCTTGCCATTTTGAAAAATATCCGTCATTGGTCTAGTTTCAACCAATCAAATTGCTGTCTTGAGCAAGAATAGACCCCTTCTATTTTTCATTCGAGTAAATAGGATTTACTCTACAGAAACCAGCAACTGAGCATCCATGAGAACCAAATTAGAGGAAACAAACACACACTTTAACCTTCTAGGTTTCGTTGGGTTTTCCAGTTTTTCAGTTGGAATATCTCGTGTAAACATAAAACCAACCATACCAAAGAAAGATAAACAAGACTTACACATATAAGCAGTAGAAAAAGCATAAAAAGAAAAAGGCACAAAGAAAACATAGGTAAAATAAAAAAAACACACTCAAACCTTTCATCTAATGCAGACCTCTGATAGACTGATACCAGGGGCAGTTAGATTTTCTTAAAGAACCTCTTAATACCTCATAAGTCTTAAATGGTCAGACCTTTGTATGTTTTAACCGTTTTTTTTTTTTTCAGATTTCAGACCCTCTTAACTCTTAAATACATCTGAAACAAGAAGTGGTAATGTAGCTTCTTAAACGCGTCTTAATCACAGCTCAAGTTTATAGATGTCTCCTTTCTCCCAAGACAGCCTCCAATTTCATACGACTTCCAAATCGATCTCGCCCCAAATCGAGATCAAATCCAGTCGATTTTGAGAACAACTTGAAATCAATTCAGACATTACAAAAACAGACAGTCTTAGGGGATGTTTGTTTTTAAAAAAGTACCTCTTAAAACCTCTAAAGTCTGAAAATTAAGAGGTTTGTAGACTTAAGATTGTTTGTTTTACTTTTAGGAAAAGGTCTGAAAACCTCTTATCGTCTTCTAAAATTGTAAGAGGTGCCCCATCTGCCTCTTATTTTTTAGATGTGAAATCAGACTTAAGACTTCAGAACTCTTAAAAAACAAACGTCACCTTATTGATTCAGATTTCAGACTTCAGCACTACCTCTTATTAATCAGAAGTGAAATAAGGCTTCAGACTTAAGATCTCTTAGAAAACAAACGGCAAGACACTGTCAGCTCCTTAAAAACACACAAACCCTCCATCCATTGTAAATTAATTTGTGTAGGTTATTATAGCTTCATATATAACTTAAGTAAACAAATTGAAGAATGCTGTTAATTAATTTGTGTAGGTTACTATAGCTACTTGTATGCCAAGTGCTTTGCGTCTACCATATGGGAGAGAGTATGCAAAGAGGACCCACTATCATTAGACACAGGTACTGCTATCAGAACAAAGTTTCTGCAGCATGGGGGAGCCAAAGATCCTGCACAATTACTCAATCATCTTGCTGGCGATGGAATTATAAGGCATCACAACGGAGGTATAGTTCCCGACATTACAAGCCTTTGTAACGAAATGAGTTTAGGGAAGCGATAGAAACAACATCCGTAGTCATATCACCAAAATATGCAAGAGAAAAAGCATCATACAACCAATTGAAGTAAGAGGGGCTGGCAGAGTGCAAACAGCGATGTTAAAAGTACTGTTTTGCCCCTTTCACTCATTTTTGCGGTTAGCGCATGTAAGCAACCCTGTACTGGTTATGGAACCAATCATGCTTTTCTTGGCAGCTCTATACTTCAAATTATATTTAAAACTGTAACAATTTATAAGATGGTCGTCTATTATGTTGTGTAATTGTCTCATTGTTGTAACTTTGTTAAAAGTGTGTTGCCTTAAAGTAAACTGGCATTGTATTTGAAGTAAACCGGCAGAGGTTTTTATTTATTTATCAGGCCAGGGTGAATTGCACGCAACTGCTTTGGTGAGAGAGTTAATCGATGAATACATATTACATGGTTATTACAATGTATATATTCATCAATGAATGTAGCGGTTTTGACAAAATTTTTATACAATCTATATTGATCGATGAATACATATTATATTGTTCTTAAAATATCTATGATTCGTAACGAACCGTGGGTGTAAACAAGCCAAGTCGAGTTGAGTAGCAAGTTATTTGAGCTCGGTTTAGAAAAATAATCTTAGGCTCAAGCTCAATTAAAAAAATTTAAAGTTGCGCTTGTATATTTTCTTTTAATGTTTGAGTTCCAGCTGAATGCTCGTTATCGGATTCAGATCAACTTCTTTATTTACTAAAGCTAGAAGATTTTTATATAATGTGAAAAACATATTTGGCTCAAAAAAGTATATGCTTGATGGATAACTAGAGTTGTAAGGTTTAATCAAGCTTAGGACCAGTTAAGTCGAACATTGATATTATGGAACTCGACTCATTAAGTTAAGTGAACTTTATTTTGTGAATGAATTTGACTTAAGCTTAGCTCATTAAAAAGCTCAACTTTTTAGACCCCTACACTCCTCCCTTTGATATGTTACTTTAACTTATTTTCTTTAACCTTTTTTTAAACAAGCTAGTATGCACACACCCTACTAGACCTTACTTTTAAGTATTGAGCTAGTTTGATTATGATTTTATTTTTATAGGAAAATTACATAAAACTCGCTCTACAATTGAGATTTGGATTATACCATAAACCAGGATGACCATTTCTACATTGAGTTAAAGATGTTAAAATAAGCACATACAGAAAACAACAAAAAAAGCTGTTGTTCATGTTTGCCGAACAACTCTTTTTTTAAACTAGTTCAACGAAAATACTCCAAACAAAGCATCTATGTTTCAACGACACCAAGCCCATAAATTATTGGTAAGCCAAACCTTCAAGATTAGAACTTGCATCTTATTGTAGTTGTATGTTCCTCAGAAACCAGAGGTAAGTTGTAACGAGACCATGACCAAATTTGTCAGGAGCCTTAGAAATTTTTATACATTTGTCTTCCAACTTTATCTTGTCATCATTAAAAAAACATGTATTTTGCCTACATTGGATTGCTAATGAGTGAATCAAATTGCTTCAAACTCCCATACCAACCACTTGAGACTTCAACTTTTTGTTCATGGTGGAATTGGAATGCAGTTTATAGACCAATAACACTCTCGTGCTTCAATTTTTCTTCCATCTTTGTTTGTTTGTTCCAAGATCTCAAGTTTTCTTTCGATATTGACCGCCCATTCTAGGATGATTGAGTTGACTTCCTTTGGCACCTCATCATGGGATAGTGGCCTGAGACGATACCAAATAAGACAAAGAAATCTTGATAACTGATCCGGATCAAACAATTACAACCATAATACATGCATCCAGCTCCTTGATTATGATTTCCTTATGGTGCCTCTCTTCACAACACCTACTTTGGTCTTGGAGACCTGGAGTCTGAAATTGGGTCTTTCATGCAATGGTAATACATACAAGATTCACAAGTGAATACAATGAGTTATCACATCTCCTAAGTGTTTTACCTGGATGATAAGGACCTTCTGCTCAAATCCTTTGAAGATAATTCAGGGGAATCGAATGATCAAATGTGAAGATGCTTTCTGGAACCACGAGAACACCATGATTGTATAACTCACTAATCTGAATGCATAATTATAGGAGTCACTATGCAAACATTTTCTTATGCATTCACCGTACCAAATTGAACCTTAGCGGGAATCAATAAAACTGTCCAAATAAGACACATTATTAGCATAGTGGTACCCTTATATGGACAACATTTTGTGATTTCAACATTTCTAGCTTCGATCTTTCTTTTCTATGAATCCATATAACAATGTGTGAATTTAGTTAACTATATTTGCTAAGCGTACTACTTATACAACAGAGTTAATCGCATAATGTGCATATATATGAATTCCACCCTTCTCAGAATCAATGTATAGATCACAGCAACTCTTTTAGCTTATTCACTTGTCAAAGTAGGATCCTGGCCAGCTTTCAGCACCACATCATAATATCATATAGAGTAATACTTGCCAATGATCATGAACACCACAATAATCATCAAAAGTGGCCAATAATATGAAAAAAAATGTTTCTAGTATAGATTACATGTTACAATATAATATTGTATTCTCTTATCATGTAGTTAACCTTAATAACTAAAATGGTCCAAAAAGATCTAGCAGAACTCTTCAACAAAATCAATTATTTAACTCAAATTCCCTACATTTTAACTCAATTATGATTAAGAATGAACACAGAGCTAGTGATGCCAACAACAATAACATGTAGTCACATTGACCGGAGAAAAAAGTAAAAAGAAAACCTGTTTGGATGATTATTTTACACTGTCACTTAAGGTGTCTTTTTTAGGAAAATGAAAACAATTTTTCATAACTAAACGCACCCTAATTCATTTGACCGAAGCAGGCAGACATGTTGGCCTCCTCTCCATTTCTCTTTAACTTTTACACAAATGTCATTAGGTCTGTGATATACGGACCTAGATTAAAAGTGTAATTTTTTTGAAACTCGACATTAAATTTGTAATGGCACATCCACAATGTTAGAAATGTGTTGTGTCAGCTCTCAATATTTCACGACATGGTAGAGTAGTACCACACCCACCATATAAGTGGTTAGCTCAGAGCATCTCCAACGGCTTTTCCAAAATGGAGAAAATAGGGGTTTTGGACAAATTTCATTTCTAACAGATTCTTCAAAATGGAGAAAGTACGAGAGAAAGTGCAAAAATCTCCAAATTTGAAGAATTCTTCAAAAATGATTACCATGAAATAGAAATAGTTTTTAATTGTATTCCACCAATAAAAGTATTTTAAATGTAATGTTTAAAAGAGAAATATTAGATATGTGTAATATTTTAATAATATAATGTAATGATGTTATCTCTAAAATAGAAAACTGGCTAGAGGTAGTGTTCAAAAAGGTGCGTCATGGCGTAATATGGCGCAAGACGCGTTCCCGCTGGTACGAAGTGTCCCATAACGTTTCTATACGGCGTGACTCAAGCCATGGCACCTCAAGGCACGCCATATCGCGCCACGACGTACGTTTTTTGTAAGACGTAAATTTTTTTCAAAATTTTTTTTTTTTAGTTTTTAATTTTTTTTAATCTTTTGTGTTGTTACATATTTAACTTTAATATTTACACTTTTATAAATACATCTAATAATCTAATCTAATCACCCATAATTTCACGAATTCATAAACGTTATGATATCACGATCAAAATGAAGTTGTAAAATTACCTTTGTAAGTTTTATTTTACATACTCAATCAAAACGTGTTTTTATAATAATAATAATAACCTATATGATTTTTCTACTTTTAATATGAATGTATATTTTTAATATCATTATTTAGTTAATATAATTTATATAAAACAAATATGTATACAGTATATGTATAATTCTATATATGACATAAAATTTGCTGTCATATATCACGTCTTGAAAAACGTCGTTTTTCCACCATATCTTGTAAAGCTTAAGGCTTGACCTCGTTGTCTCGTACGCCTAACTTTTTAAACCTTAGTGAGGCAATGCTTTTTATTTATTTATTATTTTTAGCCAATTTGTCAGAGTCACCTCCAATGCATGACCCAGCGACTCCTTTTAATCTGATTTTACTTTTACTTTTCTAATTCAAAATCTAAAAACCAACTATGGTTTATCTGCTTAGTTTCATTCTATTGTGTTGAGAATTTTATTTCCATATTCATGCAATTCTTTCTTTCTATCTATCAAGGTTGCAGCCTTGCATGTACAAGAATACTGTTGAATCTGCATATCATTTCAAATTTCAAAATGTATCCATCTCAAAACTCAAATCATGATGATGATGATGTTGGAACCTAATCCTACCAGTAGTAGTAGTAGTAGCAGCAGCACAACAAATCATTGAGAGCTATTATCGCATCCTTCGCCATTGCTATCGGTGATCGTTCATCGTTAATGGCTGCCTTAATCCGCAGAGCCTTTGCTTCAAGCCTCTGCTATACCTCCAGAAGCCGTCGCTTCTCTGCACCTACCGGTTTATATGGATGCGATCATTTGAAAAACCCTAAGGGCTTTCACCGGATAGTAGATGAAGCCATTGATAGGTTAAAATCAACACGAAAGCGTATCCAACTTGTCACGAAAAGTTATTGTATTGTACTTTCATTTTTAGACGTATCAAAGTTTAGGAAATGGTCATTGTATGCATCCAACTTTATAAAAATTTACGATTTAATGTAACTAACTTGTCACGAAAGTGTATTCAACTTGTCACGAAATACATTAAATAGTAGGTTTTGATAGTTTTGATACGCCAAATGGTAAAAATGAAAGTTCAGCACATACGATAATATACACATTCGTGAAGTAAACCCTAAAATCAATATGTTCATCTTGTTTTATGTTTATAACCCTAAGGATTTAAACAAAATGCTTTTTCTCCATAGGTCTAATGAACTCGTTGGCTACCTTTCTGGAAAGAGGTCTTCTGCTGAAATTATTAAGACACTGGATGAAATAGAAAACACAGTAAGAATTTTAGGAATTTGGCTGTAGTATAGGATAATATTTGGAAGTTTTTTTTTTTTTTTGGGAAGAGGTATCCCATACCACATTGGGCCCAGACTAATCCTCAGCAATTTTGGGCCGAAGATAATATTTTGAAGTTGCAACTCAAATTTCTGTAAATATGTAGTTTTTTATTTCTGGAAAGGAAAACCTAACCTGGTGATGCATGTAACCTTTGAACATTTCAGGTAAGCGAAGTTGCGTGTTTTGCTCAACTTTGTACACATACACATCCAGACAGGTTTTTTTTTTGTTTTACTTTCCGTCAATGTCGTCCGGGGCTGTTTTTGCAGTTGTTGAATGGTTTGGTGCTGGATGATTAAGTAGTCAGAATGATTGATTAAAATATGGTGGTTTGCTAATTGTTAAGAATGAAATCGGGGCTCTTAATGGTTATGGAGATCCAGGATGCAAAACCATTCAGAGGGTTTTGGGACCATTAAGAGGCAGTCCAACTTTTTGCCAAACAAGATTTACCTCTTAACGATTCAGAGGCTGCCTCTTAACTGTTAAGAGGTAAACAAACAGCCCTACAACATGTTATTGCTGTTGGCATCACTGTCTTTCTGTTCATTCTTGATAATAATTGAGTTAGAATGCAGGGAATTTGTTGACGAAGCAGTGAAGGCGTCAATGCGGATTAGCGAATATACACTTGTGAGCATAATTGGTTTTGTTCTGAGTTTTGCTAGATCAGTAGTAGGGTTATATCTGGACCATTTAGTTATTAGGATTGACTGAGTGATACGAGAATACAATATTATACACCAATAATAGCATGGAATCGTTATTAGAAACTTTTCATATATTTTTTAAAAGCCTTTTCTTTATATTATTTGCCACTTTCAATGATTATTGTGGTGTTTGTGATCATTGGAATGCAGCATTTCCGGACAAATCTTCCTCTATATGATGCGGTCCTGAAAGCCGACCAAGACCCGACTTTGACAAGTGAAGAAGCTAAAAGAGTTGCTCGTGATTTTCGCAATCTTTCTGAGAAGCATGGAATTCATCAATGTGCAGGTTTTCTGGTTCACTTTATTGTATAAATATTATGTTTAGCTGTATATCAACTAATTACTAACTACACATTGTTATATGACTTCACAGAAAACAGAGATCGACTGAGTCAGCTAAATGTTGAAATCGAAAAATGTTGTGGACAGTAAGTAAATATATAACCTATATTTCTTTATATTACAAACTAGCATAGTTTTCCATAGAAGGGGACCATTATGCTGAAAATGTGGCTTATTTAGCCAGTTTTGTTGTTGAACAAGTTCAACAATGAAAAGGAAAATCTAATCAAGCACATTTTAACTTGGTCATTCAATTTTTTAATCAGGTACTATGAAAATATAGCCAAGGAGCCAGGTCATGTGGATGTATATCCAACATCACGTATTCCGGAGATCTTGCACCATCTTGTTAAGCCTGTTTATCGTCCCACTTTGCCAGGTTCAAGAGTCAAGTCCAAAGACAAAGGGTTTCGAATAGTAACAGAACCAATGATTGTGTCTGCTGTTTTGCAATGGACATCTAATGATCAGGTTTGTTACAAGTCTTCCTACAAAAATATTCTCACTTATTATGGAGTTGAACATAGTTTAAAATACGTAACAAGTATGGAATATGGATGGTTGTGCTATTCAGTTGAATATTTTTTTTCCTGGTAGATTGAAGGTTGGATATAGAAAATAGAACTCTAGCTGGATTCAACTCTTCAGCTTGGATGCTCATTTTTTAAGTTCAACCGTCAAAATTAAATACCCCATCAGCATATCGAGTGATTTAGCTTTTAAAACCACCATACTTGGACAAAATGTTCCAAGTAGATGTTATTATTACTGTATTTTTGCATAAGGTGACACTTTTATCATTTGTAATATTTCTCTTTTTCAGGTTAGGAAAATGACATATATTGAGAGCAATTCCGTACCACATGCAAATCTTGGTGTTCTTGATAACCTAATTGCTGCACGCCATGAAATTGCTCAGGTTCTTCTTATACTTGTGTATTTAGGGGAGTTTTTGTACAAGTTGTACTAAATACATAATCTCAGCATCTCGTGAATAACATGGTCTATACAATGTTTTCATTTTCGAATATATCGAGGGAAAACATGTTTGCAAGTGTGTCCCACCCCCAAAAAAAAGTACATAATTGAATGCTTTCATTTCATATTCATTTGATGTTGTGCCTTCTCTATTCTGTCTGTTAACTGAATAGAACTGGTTAGCACGAAGACTATTTTAGCTCAACATGGCTTTTACATTCTTTTTGTGCATCTCAGACATGTGATATGTTAGTTACTCCAAGTGGGTGTGGTTCATGTGATATATGCATGCAGATAAGCGGATATAAATCATATGCTGACTATGCTTTGCATTCGAATATGGCTTCATCGCCAGATGTTGTATCATCCTTTTTAGACGAGTTGAGTAAATTGGTACAGCCCAAGGCAGTTGAGGTACTATTTTCTAAAAGTTTCTTCTAGTGTTATACACTATATGTTCTCCTGTCTGCCATTTCATACTTGTATTGCTTTAATGTGTAGGAGTTCAAGTCAATCCGTGACTTCAAAAGACAAAAAACTGGCCAAAAATATATGGAATTAGAGCCATGGGATGAAGCGTATTTCACAAGTTTAATGAAATCGTCTGCTTACAACTTAGACTTCTCGGTATCTATCTTTCGCTTTTCATATTTGCTAATAGTTTTAACTCCCTTAATGATGTTTTTGTGTTAACGTTTCTTCTTTTCATAATTTAAATATCATTTTTTACGTTTTGATGTTTAGGTTGTGGCTTCATATTTTTCTCTGTCACAATGTATTGAGGGTCTTAAACTTCTGGTTGAGTCCTTGTTCGACATGAAATTTCTTAACATTCCCCTTACACCTGGTGAATCATGGCACCCAGATGTGATGAAGATGTCCCTTCATCATCCTAATGAGGTGAGCTTCTATTTTTGCAAAAATTCTTGAAAAAGGTAATAATTTGAATGTTCAATTTTTTGTATGCTACCACAAAATATTATGCTTATATTGTAGTCCCAATACATGGACTACTTGTGGCTTGTATCGTATTCGGACCTAACTTCTTTATAACACAAATAACCAAGTTAGACCGAGATTCAAGTGTATAGTATTATTAATTTTGATCTTTTCCTTCTCCTTTTTAGAACACTACTTTTCCTTTCAGGGCGATTTGGGGTATATATACCTTGATCTAATTTTAAGAAGGGGAAAATATCCTGGCTGCGCTAATTTTCCTATCAGGAGAGGGCGCAGGCTTTCCGAAACAGAATACCAGCTGCCAGTATGTTTTTTACATATTATGTCCATTAGTTCTCTGTTCTCTCATAGTCCTAAATACCCGCTTGCAAAATAAGCCACTTACGTTAGGATATAAAAGAAAAAGAAGAGAAGGTAAAGTACGATCTTTTCCCAATGGGGGCAGCCTACCGGTTAAGGCTTGGTGTTGGGGAAAAACCCACCCAAGTTCGAATCCGGGGGTGAGCAACCAGGGGCCACTGAGTGTTAATCCCAGGGGAGCATGCTTTAGCTCTCGGTAAAAATTGCCAAGGATGTAGTCTGGCCAAAGTCCAGGTGAACCTTCCAAAAAAAAGTATGATCTTTTTGTTGCATTTTAAGGACCCCTTATCTCATTAATAAATATGCTAAAGGAGATCCCGGAGTGCGTTCTTTTTGTTGCACTTGCACGATAGAAGAAAGTTACCTCCCTATGGGTACAGGCACTTGGTGTTTTATATATTTGTAGAGGAGGATACTCTCTGAATTCTTTGGCAATCTTAATCGAAACTACAAGAATCTTCTTCAAAAAAATATACAAACATTGGTTGTCAAAGTCCTTGGGCTGAAACAACTTGATGGTTATCAGGCAGACTGGTTTATGATGCTTTTGCTAATACTTAATGATATGCCAAAGAAAAATTACTGATAGAATGTTTTCTTGGTTATTCATTCTGCAGGTTGTAGCTCTTGTTTGCAACTTTTCAAAGCCACCCAATTCAGCAGTTGTAAGGCTTCAGCACTCCGATGTGGAGATACTTTTCCATGAATTTGGGCACGCTCTTCATTCATTGCTTTCACGAACGGTATGTGTTCCTTGAGCATAACTAATGGTGTCACTCTTTGAGTATGCATGCTATCATAATCCTCATTCCCAAATTTGCAGGATTATCAACATTTTTCAGGTACCAGGGTGGCTTTTGATATGATGGAAACTCCTTCAAGCCTTTTTCAGTGAGTACAAACTCGGTTGCTTGAATCTAGTGTCTGCCCATTTTAGCCATTTTTTCTTGATCTGTTCCTACAGCGGCACTGAATTTCTATAAGCCCATTCTCACATTCTTTAAAATGACTTCATAGCTCTAGGAATGGTGCAGCTTTATGTCGAGTCATGTTATTTAATCGTAGAACTAATATCAACGACTGATTTTCCTAACCATTTTAGGTACTATGCATGGGATTATCGAGTGCTGAAGAAATTTGCCAGGCATTATTCAACTGGTGATATCATTCCCGAGAAGCTTGTTGAGTCAACGCAAGGAGCCAAAAAGATGTTTGCAGCAATGAAATTGCAGCAGGAGGTTAAACTTTTATTGCTTACTTCTTTTTTTCCCTTTCCCTTTGAAGCCTCAAATGAGATCTTGCTTTCTGATATAAACCACAACTAATGAAACCGTAAAGAAAAGAAAGGAGAACATGATTTCGGAATCTTGCTTGTGCTTTTCAGATATATTATGCAATGGTCGACCAAGCACTATATGGTAATCAAACGTCACCAGTTGATACCACCTCAATTGTTGCGGATTTGAGGAAACAACATACCAATTGGAAACATGTGGAGGGTACACATTGGCAAACCCGATTCAGCCACCTGTTGCAATACGGTGCAGGTACATTTCTTATGGCCATCTGTAAACTTGTTCTTGCTTATTGCAATAAGTTCCTATATAGGTAAACGAATTGTAAGTATGTTGTTAATTCATTTGTGTAGGTGTTTATACCTACTTGTATGCCAAGTGCTTTGCATCAACCATATGGGAAAGAGTATGCAAAGAGGACCCACTATCATTAGAGACAGGTACTGCTATCAGAACAAAATTGCTGCAGCATGGAGGAGCCAAAGATCCTGCACAGTTACTCAGTCATCTTGCTGGCGATGGAATTATAAGAAGGCATCACAACGGAGGTATAGTTCCTGACATTACAAGCCTTTGTAACGAAATGAATTTAGGGAAGCGATAGAAACAGCATCCGTAGTTATATTATATCACCAAAATATGTAAGTGAAAAAGCATCATACAACCAATTGAAGTAAGATGGCGCAGAATGCAACCAGTGATGTTAAAAGTACTGTTTAGCCCCTTTTTTCTTCTCTTCCGGTTTGGTTCCAAAACCGTACAGGGTTGCTTATATGCGGTTTGTTCTATATTTCAAACTGTAACAATTTATATGATGGTTGTCTGTGATGTGTAATTGTCTTATTGTTGCAACTTTGTTACAAGTGTGTTGCTCTAATTTGGTGGAAGTGGTGTTTTGAACTGTCAATGTTGCACACAACTACTTTGGTGAGAGATATATTGTTCACTTGTATATTCTCAACCACAAATATTTTGAAAACAGGAAACTATAAGTTTTAATGTATATTTATTGATGAATGTGCATATTGACAGAACATAAATACAAATGAGGTAAGTAGTAAACAGACCTTGACCAAATCCATTGAGAGCCTTAGAAATACTATATATTGTCTTCCAACTTTATCTTGTCATCATTAAAAAAAAAACATCTATTTTGCCTACACAACTACACTGGATTGTTAATGAGTGAATAATACAAAGAAAATATTGAAAGAATTGCTTCAAACTCCATACCCACCACCACTTTCATTTTTTGTTCATGGCGGAATTGGAATGAAATTCATAGATACAATAACACTCTCAGGCTGCAATTTTGCTTCCATCTTTGCCTGTCTGTTCCAAGATCTCACGTTTGCTTTCGATATTGACCACCCATTCCCGGATGATTGAGTTGACTTCCTTCGGCACCTCATCATGGGGACAGTGACCTGAGATGAGACCAAATAAGACAAAGAAATCTTGATAACTGACCCAGATCAGACAGTTGCAAACCACATTACCTGCATCCAGCTCCTTGATTACAATTTCCTTAAAGTGTCTCTTCACAACACTTACTTTAGTCTTGAGTCGGAAATTGGGTCTTTCATGCCCTGGTAATACATACAAGCTTCATGAAGTGAATATAATGAGCAATAATCTTTCACTCATCGCATCTGCTAAGTGTTTTTACCTGGATGATAAGGACCTTATGCTTGAATCCTTTGAGAAGATAATTCAGGGGGATTGAAGGATCAAATGTGAAGATGCTTTCTAGAACCACAAGAACACCAGGGTCGTATGACTAACTAATCATTAAGGAATGAATGCATAATTACAGGATTCACACAAGTTCATTCTTATGCAAACATTTCTGTTATTTTACTTCACCTAATTATTTTACTAAAAAGAGACTATGTATCATGCTAAACCAATTAAGGTTCAATTATTTAAGGAAGCTTAAAAAAATCAAAATGTAACAGGGCCTCAAAAGGATACTGCCCTTACCATCTCATTCAGAAGTCCGTCATCAGCACGATCAGTTTTCTGCAAAAAAAAAACACACTGAGTAACAAGCAAAATATTGCGTACAAGTAATTTCACAAATATGTTATGAGAAAGTTACAGTTGGGTAGCAACGCTTCACTAAATTCCTAAAGCTCAATCTCAGGTAGAATGAAAGGCCCCTGGCACCCAACCATGCAATTCCTGTAGTTTTCCTTTCCTGGGATTGCAGATCATAATATTAAAAAAATAAAAATTGTAATAAACAGACATATGAACTAGCCAAATGAAGTAATCATGTAAAACACTTAAATGCATATGGAGCATCGGACAAGGAGAAAATGTAATCCCTCTGTCCCATAATGAACATAACATTCTGAAGCTTCTATCCAAATTTACCTTTTTACCCCTCATTATTGATTTTGGTGCAAAAGATTCCCCTAATTCTGTCATGAGTGAGGGGTGTTTTAGAAAATACACCAACAAGCAGAAACACTTCAATTATGTTAATTGCCTAATCAAATGTGGACTACAACTAAAGATTTCATATAGATGTTGAAGTTGAAATTGAAATTGGTACCATTGATTTCAAAAGTCAGATTCTTTCTGTCTGAATCAGAGAAAGCATTTCATTAACGTTAACCTTTTCTTACCTTAGAGGGAGGCACAGAGGAATATCCTGGGATGTAATGGCCAGCACTGTTCAAGAGCACCACAGACCTAGCTAAAGCAGGCCACAAGCCAGCAACAATAGAAACAAAATAGCCTGGAGAAATAGCAATTAAATAAGATTCAAAAAAGGTTCGCTGCCATCATTATTCTCAAATATACTTTCATATAGACTAACGATAAGTTTAAATAAAGGTAGGGTGGTACAGAAGATTGAAACAAACCTCCAAAAGAATTGCCAACAAGATGAACTGGCTCCCGAACAACATCAACTATGAAATCTCTTAGTAACTCAGCCCACATAAGTTCAGTGTAGATCACATTTGGTTTCTCTGATCTTCCAAATCCTAAAAGTGTGATTGCCCAAACTCGATTGTCACCTTCAACTATATCATTGATATTGTCACGGTAATGCTCCAAAAAAGCACCGAAACCGTGTACAAGAAGGACAGCAGGACCTTCAGAACCCACAACTGCATACTGAAAAAACAAGAAAGATCCATATGTAGAATGAAATCAATGATGTTTGATTTTTCTCTCTAGAGATTTGAGACCATGTGAACATTAGTTTTTAGTACTAGCCTGTATTAGATGGCCATTCCACCTCCAGAACCGAGTAGAATATCTTTTTGTGAAATCCAGTTGACTTCTTGAAGCCACAAGACTATACCACTGTGACAAAAAAGAGTTATTAAATTGGAATAAAATCTTCAAGACTACCCACCTATCATGAAGAATCCCCATCCCCCCCCCCCCCCCCCCACCCAAATATATATATACAGAGAGAGAGAGAGAGAGAGAGAGAGAGAGAGAGAGGGGAAAGTTCAAATGTGAACCACTTTTTGGTTGTGAACGTGAGGGCAGCCGAGAGCGCGACACATGGTGGAGACTAGTCAATAAAGGCGGCTTTGAGTGTGGTCCCCCCCTCCCTTTAATTCAATGCCCTCCCATGAATCATGCCTAGTCATCCGCCGTGGACCTGACGTGGCGCCTAGTCATCCGCCACGTGTCGCGCTCTCGGCTGTCCTCACGTTCACAACCAAAGAGTGGTTCACATTTGAACCTGCCCCTATATATATATATATATATATATATATAGAGGAAAGTTCAAATGTGAACCACTCTTTGGTTGTGAACGTGAGGACAGTCGAGAGCGCGACACGTGGCGGATGACTAGGCCACGTCGGCTTTGAGTGTGGTCCCCCCCCCCTTTAATTCAATGCCCTCCCCATGAATCGCGCATAGTCATCCGCCGTGGATCTGACGTGGCGCCTAGTCATCCGCCACGTGTCGTGCTCTCGGTTGTCCTCACGTTCACAACCAAAAAGTGGTTCACATTTGAACCCACCCCTATATATATATATATATAGGGTTGGGTTCAAATGTGAACTCAATTTTGGTTGTGAACGTGAGGACCACTAAAATCGCGCCACGTGGCAATATTCACTCTGAATATCATGCATTATTCAGAGTGAATATTGCCATGTGGCACGGTTTTAGTGGTCCTCACTCCTCACGTTCACAATGAAAAATGAGTTTTCAACTTTTCATTCGAACTTTCCACTATATATATAAATAAATAAAAATTGATACAGAAGGGGTTGTTACAACTTGACAGCTACTAATTAAAATAAAATGGCAGTTGCCAATATGGAAAAATATACCTCCACTGAGCAAACATGATCAGCTGCTGCAGCAATCGTGGCAGCTGAGTACCCAAAGGGTGATAAGAACCCTCCATTTCTGTCTTTTTCATATTTTATAGTCTCATAATACACCCTCCTTCGAGAAACAATTCCAAGCTGAAGGGCAGGTCCAAAAAGAGTACCGAATGAAGCTCCCTCACGGGCTTCAGCATTGCGTAACTTTTCATGCACCCTGAAACAATAACCAGCCAAAAATGACACTGAATGTGGTTCCAAAGCAACAAAACTCTGCAGGGTAAAGGCATGTATTCAATTATCAAGTATTCAAATCAAGAGGCTACATAAAGTGCAGACAAAAGAGTGAGTTACGTACTCCTGCCAATCATCCCGTGTAGTACCCTCTAAATATTTCAAATATGCAGCCAATGCATTAAGCACGTCACTTGTTCCACCTCCAACAAAATTTCCTTCTGTTGTAATAAATGCTGTTCTTTTCAATCTTTTCTCCTTGGTCCGAGTAGTAAGGGAATTCAAATTACTTTGACTGCTCTCCCCCAAATTTACAAAACCATTGGTCGGACTAACTGATATAAGACTCCTAGCATTCTGCATTACGTTTTCAGCAGAACTGTTCTTGATCGAAGTCCAACTGTCTTTTGATTTGTATGGATCCTTATCTATGAATTCCTTAAGATCATCCAGTGTTGGTAGAGGACCTGGATCATATCAATTTCCATGTCAAAACCACAAATTAAATGCCCAAAACTTTAAATTACTATCTCAATTTGAAACCATATAACTTACCCCAGGCCAAATTTGCCGCTACACCAGGTAAATCTGGGGATGGCAGGGGAGAAACCACAGACAATTTTAATCGTTGAAAGTCATCATATGACATTGGAAGGTCAACTCCGTTCTACAAAAATTAGATTACATCAGCATAACCAAAAACGGCAAACTAGCAGTGATGAACCAAAAGCTATATACCTTGATATCGTAAAGAGGAGTACTCCATAGAGATAGTTTAGGGCTCTTCTCTTCAAGAAATACAATCCCCAAGTTTTCTTTAACCTTTTTCACGACCAACCGTAAGTCATATTCCACCTCTTCTTGTGTGTAAATGCTGGCAGCCCTGACCTGTTCCAACCCTAGGTGATGAATTAATTATGAGTTAATCGGTACTTAAAGCTTCTCTCTCTCGTGTCCAGTTAAAAAATATTCTTAGTAAGCAAACCTCAAGGTAACAACCTCTTTCACAAGATCTTGAATAACAGATTCTGTCCTCCCGAACCTGATCATCAGATCAGATCCAAGATCCTTCAATGAATTTCTCAGGTCTTTCACAGCAAAGAGGAGCAGCTCAAGCATTTCTTCAGTGAAGTCTGCAGCGAGTACAATGAGAATCAAAAGGCGTCAACATAATGGATCATAATTTCAGACTATTCAATGCTACACTGGTTATTATCAGTCATCATGTCCCACTGGTATGGATCGATCTCCATAGAAAAGATACACATCATATTTTCAGGCTAAATAATCCTATCACCTATCAAATTACAAAGTCATATCAGAGGTTTAACAGCAGCAAAACTTTTATTTTTTGTAGTATCATCTTACACTCAAACTTGATTCATGCAATTTCTGCACCATTCATTGTTGACAACTATTAAATTATTATCACACAGGAGGTGCCATATTAGGTTATGTTTGGCAAAGTAGCTGATAAGTTTAGCTTATGACTGATAAGCTCGCTAATGAACAAGATGAGTTTAGCAAAAACTAAACTAGCTGATAAGGTAACTTTATGACCGTAAAACGACAAAAAAATGTTTAAAAATTGGTAGTGTAAAACTTAGCAGAGATATATTTGGAATAAAAAAAATAACAAGCCCCATAAGTCAACCAAGACGCTAGTAAGAGTAGCTTATTAAAAAGCTAGTCTATGGTCCATCCAAACATGTACCTAACTTATAAGCTAGCTTATTTTTACCAAACACAGCCTTAAAGTCGAAAGAAACTCACGGCGAAGAATGCGGTGATCGAAGACATAAAGAGGAACAACGGCCGTATGTTGCGATGCAGCAATTAGACCTGGATGATCATCGACACGGAGATCATTCTTGTACCAAAGAACAGCTGCGCCGGTGCTTTTTCCGTCACCGGAACTTGTTATTCCGTTGGAGGTGGAGAATTTGACGGTGGCCGGAGAAGAAGAACATCGTGGAATTGAGCACCGACGGCGATGTTGCAAGAGGAAGGAAGTCGGAATTTGCGGGAAAACAAGAATCGCCATGGAGATGGAGCTCGATTTCCATCAATGGATATCGGACATTGATAATAATCTAGGGTTCCACTTCCACTGGACTTGTGGTTGTGGAATTACAGTTAAAATTTCCTATTTTCTGTTTATATCCGTTTCTAACAGAAATTTATTTTGAAAACTTTAGGTTTTTGAACAATTTATTTTTTAAAACAAATATATTATCTCACAACAAACATAACTCTGATGGGATTACAGTTAAAATTTCCTATTTTCTTCTCAGAAGTGGAACCTTTAAGAACCTCACTTGCCATATTTTTTCCTGTCACATCATTGCCTACTCAACAAACTAAAAACCTTCTTAAAATCCTACAATGGAGGTTATTACAAAAACCTTACTTTGCTTATTCTTATTTATAAATTATTATATAACTTAAATGTATACATATATATTAAAAAATTCAAATATAATTTATTATTTTTTACTTTTATATTAATTTTCATTTTTTAATTTATATATTTTAATAAAATATATGAAAAACAATTAAAACACACATATAATTTTATACTACGATTAAAAAAATGTGGAACGTTACATAAATATTATTCTTTAAAAAAGTACGAGATTATAGTTCATAGTAATATAGATCACTCGTAATCTCGATTCGACCAAATATGTTCTACCAAGTTGGCCAAATTGGTTTGGTATATCCGACCAATATCGAGGACGAGGATTAAAAATCGAAGATTGACTAGCATTTGGAAAATTTGGAGGATATGGTTGAATGTAGGAAAAATTAGGAAAAGTTATCGATCTTGAAGAATGTCGGGGATAAGGAGAATTTGGGGGGATTTGAGAGCTTTCGTAATTCTCATTGTCCTTTTCCATTTTTTTTTTTTTTTTTTTTTTTTTTTTTGAGATGGGAAGAAATGAATCATATGGTATCACCTATATATAACAATTTGATATAGTTTTTAAAATTAGAAAAGATATTATATAATTATTAATATAACAATTCATCATTTAATTTTGATTTACATGCATACATATATTTAAAAATAATATTTGCATAATAAGTTAATTAAAAATTAAAAATCAATTACAATATTTGTCAAAGATTACAAGAAGGAAAAAAACAAAAAAATATCTTTTATAATTTTTTTATTCAGTTTAATATATATGTTTTATTTTACAATATATATGTTTTATAGATTTATTAAAAGAACAAATGAATAGAAATAACAAAAATAATAAATAGTTATAGAAAAGGAAAGCATCACAAGAACCCGGGTTCCTGTACAAGCACTTGGGTTCCAGTAAGAACCTGTGACTGGACAAGAACTTTTGTCCCACAGTGGAGGTTCTTGTAAAAACCGCAATAAGAACCCCTTGAAGAACCTCCATTGTGGATGCTCTTACTTGGCTAGGGCTAGGTTCGCTGATGGGATTACTTTAGCTGCTTCAGGTATAATAAAATTAGTTCCTTTTGAATACAACCTATTAGGGCGCGTTTGGTATGCAGGATTCATTGGGAATTATAAACCTATCTAACTAGGAAATCAAATAAATAACTAAAGATAAAGCCTAAACAAAAGGAAAGTAAATAATCCTAAGGAAAAGATAAATCCTAAAATACTTGATAAAGAAAAGAAATAAAATAATAAGGAAAATAGTTAAATAAAAGAAATTCGAAATCCGGCTTTATCAATAATCTTGCGAGTTCCTCTATTTTCGTTTCGTCAGCCGTACTTGCATTATACTCCCCCTCTTGAAAAAAAACTCGTCCTCGAGTTTTCTTTACCTTCAATAATATCTTGAGAGTACGCCGTTTCCACTTTGAAAAATGGATATTTTTGTGCCAAACGACCTTGTTGGAGTTTCCTTGAATCATCCGGATTCGGTTCGCCTTAACGTTGCTTTCTTGTCGTGGGGCATGGCCGTATAAATCAGCCAACACGTCATGACGCGCTTTCACGGGTTTCAGGGCAATTGCGGCCAAAGTCGAAAGTTGATCCTTCATATTTGTAATGGGTGTGTAGTCATGTAACACGAGCTTGATCACTTCTTGATCATTAAGCGATCCAAGATAACCGAGGTTCGTGTTCTTGAGATCCCATCTCGCTGTATTGACATGGTTAAACACGTACTTCTCCGAACTCCGGGTTTCTACGACCAGGTCTATGAATTCTTGTTGCAATTCACTAGCATGTTGCTTTCGGCTATAAGAGTCGACAATAAAGTGACAATTTTTACCTTTAACCGTGGCCATAGAGTTGCTAGTTTGCGTTAAAGGCAAACAAATTTGTTGCCAAATCAATACGGGACTTCCATCGTCTTCTGCATATTCGACTTCATTATATTGTGGTAGTCCTATGTCGTTGACGTGATCGGCTTCGACATTAATTTTCACACCCAAATTGGTTTGAATCGGATCGTGAGGCGGCATAGCGCATGATCGGTTTGGCTCTGATACCAACTGATGTAGCGTGTATGGGATAAACAAAGATCAAACACGTTGATTCTACGAATACCGTGTCCAATCTCTTCTAAGGCTTGTTGATTCGTAGAATACCAAACCCTAGGCTTCAAAACCTGAACCCTAACATAGAATTCAAGAATTGGGAATAAACAAAAGTTCTGTAAATTGATTAACTCATAATCTCCTCATTAATTGAAAACAATGGACCCTATTTATACCCTAGACTATAAAGATAACTATGAAAATTATAAACCTATCTAACTAGGAAATCAAATAAATAACTAAAGATAAAGCCTAAACAAAATGAAAAGTAAATAATCCTAAGGAAAAGATAAATCCTAAAATACTTGATAAAGAAAAGAAATAAAATAATAAGGAAAATAGCTATATAAAAGAAATTCGAAATCCGACTTTATCAATAATCTTGCGAGTTCCTCTATTTTCGTTTCGTCAGCCGTACTTGCATCAGATTTAGAGAAGGGAATTGGAATTGGGGGAAAGAATTAAAATCTCTCATATGAAGGAATTTGAAATCATTGGGTACTTGGAAAGATTTTAAAATCCCTTGACATGGGAATTGCCAAATTGCCATATTACCCTTCAATTAGATGCCCTAACTTACTACTTCGCTTCAACCCACCGTCGACCGCCGTTACCGCTTCGACCCACCTCCGATCGCCGCCACCGCACTCGTTTAATTTAGCAAGCCAACCTTAATAACACCAATGTTCGACTAGGCTCATCCGAAAAAAACTCAATTCTCGAGCCGAGCCAAACCAAGCCAAGCCATTTAAACATACTTATTTTCAATCCAAACTTGCTAATTTATAGTTATTAATCATACAATAAAAATATAAAAATTATCAAGCTCAAGCTGATAAACAAGTTTATCGGACATATTTTGTTACCGGTCATGAGTTGCCTAACCAAATACTGTTCATCAGCAATATTTAGCCCGAAATTGGTCACCTTTCCGGTCATGTGTTGCCCGAAGACATGAGTTTTCCAGGCATGTGTTGCCCCTAGAACAGATATACGTCTTCTTAGTAGTTTGGGCCCAATCTCAAAATGCCACATGTCATGTCAATAAAACCCTATATAAATCCTACCATTTCTATCTTTTTTCCCTAATAGTTTCTCTCTCATCGACCATTCTTGTTGAAATCGTTCAAACAAGTGTGAGTTGTTAAGGGTGTGTTTGGTTATGGAAAAAATTTCTGTTTTCTAGAAAATTTTCCATGAAAAATCAAAAAACTTGTTTAGTTGATTCAATTTAGAAAATTTTTTCCAAGAAAACAAAATTTTCATTTTCAAAATTTACACTTAAATTAGAAAACTATTTTTTATAGTTTTCCAATTCTCATTTCATTTTCCATTTTCACTTTCAATTGTCATCCCCTTCTCGTCGCCGGCCGCCGCCACCACCGTCACCCCCGCCGCCAACACCGTCACCCCCGCCGCCAACACCGTCGCCCCCGCCAGTCACCACCGCCGCCGTCCACCGCCGCCGCCCGTCACGACCACCGTCCCTTTCTCGTTGTCGCGACCAACGTCGCCGCGCCACCGCCGCCGCCGCAACCACCCTCCCACCACCACTACCACCACCGCCCCACCGCCGCCACCACCGTTACCGTCACCATCGCCACCCCCAATTTCGCCACCACAACCCCGATGTCGCCACCGCCATTGCAGCCGAGGCCGCTGACACCACGCCGTCGACGCTGAGGCCACCGCCGTCCCCTTCGAGGCCATCGCCACCACTGTCGTGGCTACCGACGCCACCACCGTCGTCTACGAGGCAACCGCCCCCACCGCCGTTGCCGTTGAGGCCACCGCCACCACCGCCGTGGCTACCGCCGCCACCGCCGTCGTCTACGAGGCAATCGCCCCCACCGTCGTCGCCGTCGAGGCCACCGTCGTCGCCGTCGAGGCCATCACCACCACCGCCGTGGCTACTGCCACCACTGCCGTCGTCTACGAGGCCACCACCCCCACCGTCGTCGCCGTCAAGGCCATCGCCACCACCGTCGTGGCCACCGCCGTCGCCGTCGAGGCCACCATCACCACCGCCGTTGCCGCTGAGGCCACCACCACCACCGCCGCCAAGGATTGAAAAAATAAAAAATGAAAAGTGATAAAAAAATGCTCAACTAAACGAGTTTTCTAATTTTCTAAAAATGGAAAATGAAAACTCCATCATTTCAAGTAAACAAGTTTTCTAAAATTTTCATAGAAAACTGAAAATGAAAACTCCACTCCAATTTTTGAAAATGTTTTCTATGAAAATGAAAACACTTTTCCACAACTAAACATAGTCTAAGTGATTTCGATTACATCATTCAGAATCATCTTTATTATTCTTCATATTACAATACTCATATACCTATTTATTATGTTTCTGATATTTTTTTAATATTTTTTTTAGAAAAGTCGAGAACCATAAGTATCAAAATCAGCTAAAAATGTGTTTATGTCAGGATCAAATTCTTAACAAGAATTTAACTAACTCAGATATATTGTTAAAGAAGTTGCGGAAAAACACTGTAGCAATGTATATGAAATCTCAATGAATAGCAAATCACAACTGTTATTAATTAAGAGTCGAATGATTACAAACCGAACAGACTCAATAGATGTGCAACACTTTGCTAGTGCAGGGATCAAGTAATCTTGAGGCTAAAATTTTCTATCAACGAAAACTATTAACTGTGTCTTCTAAACAAAGACTATATATATATATATATATATATATATATAGAGAGAGAGAGAGAGAGAGAAGGAGGTTCATTTATAAACCTCAAATATCTTGTAAACTTTGTGAACCCATCGTGACCCTTGATCAAAAAAATCAAAGGAGAATATGGATTCATAGAAAATATTGAAATGTGAAATATATGGTAAGTCAATGATTATGGAAATATGGAAACATTTTTGAAAATCAATGGTGTGGATTGGTTTACACGGTTTACAAGCTATTTAAGGTTTACAAATGAACCTCCCTATATATATATATATATATATATATATATATAGAGAGAGAGAGAGAGAGAGAGGAAAGTTCAAATACAAACCACTTTTTGGTTGTGAACGTGAGGACAACCCAGAGCACGACACGTGGCAAAAAAAATTAGAACATCGTACTACAAAACATTTGCCCTTAAAGTGATTTTAGTTCAAAATTTGGAATTGAAGTTCATCGTTTTCGGACCTTCAATCTATTCGATCGGGAAACCGAACATTCAAAACTTCATGTTGATCGGTCAAACCTAACATTCGTACTTCTCTAATCGGTTGAGTCGTGAATGCCTCTTTGCCATCAACCACTTGTGATTTCCTATTATTTAGAAAACAATATTTTAATTTAAGAAAATTTGCCTCGTTATTCTACCTATACTCTACCTAATAAATAAATAATGACCTTTAATTTTACATCATGACAATATTTGAAAATCTTATAATTTATAATATTAAGTTTTCAACTTCACAGTTGATGTTCACGAAATATAAATCATAGATTGAACTATCGACTCCAAAAATTAAGATGCATCCCGCCGCATTGCGCAGGTACACTGCTAGTTTATTTATATAAGCGATTATAACAAACTTAAGTTTATAGAATGCTTAAAAAACATCATAATAGAGTGCTTTATAGAATGCTAGTTTATAGGATTAAACACAAAAGCGTCACACCTAAAAATGTTACAAAGATTTTTAAGACGCTTTTAGGCGTCACAGAAGGTCTTTTAATTAGAACAATTTTTTTTAAAAACATTATATAAATAGGACACTATTTGAAAAAAAAAACATCCTAGAAACATAGGGCGTCCTCTAAAAGGATGAGTTTATATGACACTTCTCAAAATCGTTTTATAAAGTTAGCTAATAGGACATTTTATTTTTTAAATGTCCTAAAAAAATTGTTACAACACCTAATAGCGTTCTATAAATTTATTGTAACACTTTTAGATAGAACGTTTTTGTATTTGGTCCTATAAATAGCATTCTACAAAATAATTTATTAAAACGTTTTTTATTTTATTTTAAAAAAAGGTATACGCCACCCTCTGAGACGCCCCCGCTTTATTTTAAGGTGTTCTATAAACTGAATTTTGTTATAGTAAAAGTTATTTTAGATGTATATTTAAGAAAATATTCTCTATTTAAGGCATTTAAATAAACATAATTAAAATTTCATTTAAAAGAAATCAAATTTGCAATACATGCATGGTTGATTCTTGATGATTTTCTAAAAGAGCAGTCATACTTTAGAGTGATAATCAAGGAAACATGTCATAACTTTCGTTAGCAGTTGTCAAATTGACGTTTAATATAGCATGATTTAGGAATCTTTTTAATTATAAAGGCCATTATGAGTTTCTATATTATAAATCATAATGGCGTCCTATAAATTATTAACACTTTGCAAGAAATAATGTATTCATTTGTATGTATTAATTTTATATAACTGAAATGGCAACAGGAACCCTTATTTTTGTCATCCTACTTGCTTTCTTATTCCATGATGCCTTGCAAGCCAGTGAGCTTAATGATTCAGACAAGCAAAGGCTAGATGGTATCATAGACCTTGATCCAAATAATCCAAAGGTGGTTGCGGCCGCAAAGTTTGCAGTCGATAAGCACAATCAAGATAAAAAGGAAGCCTTAGTGTTTGTCAAAGTCGTGTTAGCCCAGAGTAAACCGATAGCAGGAATAACGTACAACCTCGGGATACTAGCGAAAGATGGCTACAAACTTAATTCATATCACGCTTTTGTTAATGTTAACTCCTTGGGTGTTATGCAGCTTTTATCTTTTGTTGGACCATTTCATTAAATAAATGCACATTTTATTTTTGTCGATTTTTTTTAGTGATAGTTAACTTACGCACACGGCAGGAGCGGACCTACTATGACCTTGAGAGGGAGGGTCCCGTGTATCACTCACTCGATTGGTATAAGAAGAAAAAAAGTTGTCCGTTAAATAATTAAATTTGCCCATAAATAATTGAAAACCAAAACTATATATAAAAACAAAATGCAGCTAGCGGAGCGGTTAAAGAAACTTCACAGATAAAGCAAAACTATTATATTCTAGTTGGGACATAGGTTCGAGCCTCTTTTCAAGCATTAAAACTTTATTCTTTTTCGATTTTTAAAAGTAGAAGGATGCTACAGATTTTATTCAACCAAGATTATTTTGTTTCAACTGCTGTTTAAAAAAAACATTTTGGTATCTAACTTTTGCAAAGAAAAAAAATCTCATATTAACAAATCAATTCTTTATTAAAAAATGTTTTTATATATATAGTTGTAATACATTAGGGTTTTTTTTTACAAAATGTCTTTATATACTCTCTTAGGCTATGCGTACCGGTAGCCTGGGTTCGACGGGCTCAAAGCTGCCAGGCTGGGCGGGATGTCAGTACGTCGGCAGTGGCTTGGTATCATATATTATGGTCAAGGAAACCTCGACTTCTAACGGTGTGCAAATGTAGAAATCAAAGCACGTTTAGAAAACATGAATTGCGATGTGCAACAAACGCACTAGCATAACTGGAAGCTAGATACTAGTTAGTTTTAACTTTTAACCTGTTACTAACAAATATCAAAAAGCTCAATGAATTCGCTCATGATTAACTGGCTGATATCATATATGTACAAAGTTGTAACTTTAATGACTTTGCCTCACCCTTGTGTGAGATTTCATTTTCAAAAGCATTATTTTTAAGCCAAAGCTCTTTCAACAAATCAAACTGCAATACTATCTTCCATTAGCCTATTCTGTTACCTGTCTAAATACAATACATATTTCCCCCGAGTCCTACCATGACTTATTGTTAGTTCACTATTTGTGTTCTATGTGTGATTAGAATGTTTTGTGTGTACAGGTTTCCTTCTAAAAGAATGGGATGCATTATCTGTGAAGTATCTTTATCCTACATTTACCCCAAGTTTGTTCTTGTTTGTTGTGGGAAAAGTGGTCTATAGAGTATTGAGATACCTGGGAAATGAGAAACCCGTTACCCGATAGCCCATCTTGTTGTTATGCAACTCTTCTAAGTGTATATATTTGTGGTTATCTATCACCTTTTTCACCTTTAACTTTTGTCCCTTCTTCATGGTGCTTTTGTAGAATAAATTCATGTACCATCGAAATGGCGATATTAGAAGAGAAATATACATGGGTATAGATTTGGTTCTTGTTGGATGTGAAGTTTGGTTTTGACTATAAACATGTCTACAAGTTTGTCCATCCACCAAAGGGTGATTGGCCCATTTGTACTCGGCAACCTAATAGAGCCCAATCTCCGTGGAGGTCAAGTGTTCAAGTCTTATCAAAATTGAGTTGTGTGTCATATATTAAATATTCTTTTGATGTATCTTACAACTATGATTTATAAGATCTAATAAGAATCTTAGCGACGATTGCCAATATAGACAAACCGTTGAACCAAATTGTCTCCTACAATGATCATGGTGTGTGTGATTATCAATCCTAACACTTTTAGATATGCCCATGTTATCCGAAGGAGGTTCAGAGGAAAACATCAAAAAAATTGAAAACTAAGGAACACCGTGGTAACCATTTATCTAAAT
Organism: Centaurea solstitialis; assembly: GCA_030169165.1. Lineage (NCBI taxonomy): Eukaryota > Viridiplantae > Streptophyta > Magnoliopsida > Asterales > Asteraceae > Centaurea > Centaurea solstitialis. The sequence continues at coordinate 69,661,028 of CM058043.1, forward strand.
GGTATGCGCATGTGAATATGGGTCATTTAAGTCATTTTTTGATTTTATGCACATGTGCATGTTATAAATCACATGTATCCACTTATGCATACCATCATCATGAACAATTGACAAAGTGTTGCTCAGTTTTTCATTTTCTTTGTGGTTTCCCTAAACATGACCCTATATGCAGGGCTAATCATATGAGAACCATAAAAAGGTCGCACACTCTTAGAATAATTGCACCATGTTATTTCACATTATTCTTTTTTCATCAAAGATTAGAATTTAAGGTATTGATCAACATATATTTGTTTCACAATGTGAAACTCTTTTACGTGTTTGTGAAACAAAAAGTAAGCGTAAAAAAGTTTCATATTGTGAAACAAATACATCTTCATTCATCATTACCTTAAATCGTAGCCTTAGATGAATAAATAAAATAATCTGAAACAATTCCTCAAGATAAAATTTCTCATAATATCTAGTGTTCTCATTTGCTTGTTCTTACATCACACCCTTTTTGTAAGATTTTTCTTACAAGAGGATATACATGTCTTTCCTGATGTTGGTACTGAAAATTCCAACATCATACACAATGGTAAGATTTTTGCAGGTGCTAACATTTGAGGTAACTATTCATTTTCCTTTTCTTCCTCCAAACTCTGTTCTAGTTTTCACTTTTGGCATCCCATAAAGCAAGTGGTTGTAAGGTTGTTACTGTGGTTGAAGGTTAGTTACACTGGGAGTTATGAAGACATGTGAAGAGAAAAAGCAAACAAGTCAGGAGGTGGATTATAACTTATAAATGCCATTAAGTTTATGGATACATACATACTCTTCCTTCACCTACCAATACCAAAACATTTTTACTTAGAGAGCTTCCCACAAATTTTCTAATTTTTTTCTAAAATGTAGTATCAGAATTCAAAATCTCTATAAAAAATGCATTTAGTTCTAGCAGACTTTCCATTTTGGAGATAACATCATTATCGTTACGTATATTATTAAAGTATTACATATATCTAATTAAATATTATTTCTCTCCTAAACATTTCACTTCAAAATTTCTTATTGGTAGAATATAATAAAAAAACATTTATCTACCGTAGTAATCATTTTTGAAGAGTTCTCCAAATTTCGATATTTTTTGCGTTCTCTCCTACTTTCTCCATTTTGGAGAAAGTTTTGGAGTATCTGATAGAGCAAAAAAAAAAGTGGTAAAATCCTCATTTTCTCCATTTTAGAAAAGTTGTTAGAAATGCTCTAATTGCAGCTATTTCAACAACATTTGTTTTATAATCAATAGCAGGCATGGCTGCTTTTTTAATCCCGAGTACGCATATAATCATTACAAAAAAGAAATCATTTTTCGTTCGTAAACTGCTTTTTTGTCAACTGAGTTACATGTATAATGGCTCCAAGAGTTGTGTTATTTCTTTCATTTTATTGATTGTAATACAAATAAAGTTGCAGGAGATTTGAAATGAAATGCATTACGTGGTTGAAGGATTTGCGTACATTTGTTCATTGGATTCTTGTTATATAATCATGAAGAGCAGTACATTGACAGAAGAAAGAAGATTAGCCTTATTACTATAAAGATAGAATCAGATAGTAAATGGATAAGACAATAAAATTTTGTCAGCCTGCCTATCTAACTACTGTAATGTAACCAATTCCTTAGAAAACTTGTCAGCCACAGAAGCAGTTATTTTGTATTGAAGTGATGGTGTTAAACATGTCACATTTTGGACATGTCACCTTGGGGGGTTAGATATTGTCATTCAAAAGTTCCAACAATGTGATACATATACACACAGATATATAGATATATAGAAAAAGGTTCAAATGAGAAACATAATCTTTTAAGAGAACGTGAGAAGCAAACTCAGCCACTTATCCGATCGATAAAGGCGGCTTTGACGGTTCCCCACTTTAATAATCTCTACCCTTCTATGAATCGCGTCAATCCTCCATGATCACGTCCACCGTAACCAAAGATGAGTGGCTGAGATTGCTCCTCATGTTCTCTTAAATTGATATGCTTCTCGCATGAACCTTCCTCTAGATATATATACCTCTCTTTATATATATTATATAGAGGAAAGTTCAAATGTGAACCACTTTTTGGTTGTGAACGTGAGGACAGCCGAGAGCGCGACACGTGGCGGCTTTGAGTGTGGTCCCCCTCTTTAATTCAATGCCCTCCCATGAATCGCGCCTAGTCATCCGCCGTGGAGTTGACTTGGCACCTAGTCATCCGCCACGTGTCGCGCTCTAGGTTGTTCTCACGTTCACAACCAAAAAGTGGTTCACATATGAACCCACCCCTATATATATATATATATATATATATATAGAGAGAGAGAGAGAGAGAGAGATCAAACAAGAATAATGGTCAAAATAAGAGAACAAAAAAAAACAGCCAAATTACATGTGATTACGGAAGGAAGTCAATGCAAGGGTGAGTGGGTGACTTGGCTAGTTGCGTGAATCACATGTGATTTAATGTAAAATCACATGTGATTCGGTTGTTTTCATGTTCTCTTATTTGGTTATTATTTTCGTATGGACCCAACTCTCTCTAACCCCTATATATAAGGTTCTGCGGAAAACCTTGAAACAATGAAAATTGTGGGACACATTGGTAACCATTCATATGGACTTTATGCTCATGTGCATACAAATAATTGAAGGTTTTTTATACTCATTTTCCCTCCGTCTCTATTCGTTTCATTTACATACCACCCTTAAAATACAAACCATGCAACCACTTAATCACCTTATATCAAGAAAATTAATGGTCAAAATTAACCTAAGATATATTTGGTATTAATTTTTTTTTACACCAAATATATTTTAGGTTCATTTTGGCTATTAATTTTCTTAATCTAAGATGATTAAATGAATTGCATGGTTTATATTCTAAGTGGGATTTGTAATTAAACCCTCCTTACAACCCCCCCCCCCCCCCCTCTATGGGGCCTCTCATTACATTTTTCTTGGTAGTTATCTTTAGAATCCCATAGAATTAGTCGAGAAGATATGGTCAAGTTGTCCCGAACACCTATCGACTACCCAAAAAAAGGTAGTTAAGTACCGAGTGTGATATACTAGTTTGTTTGGTTTGGTTTGGTACAAGTAGTCTATTAGCACCTGCAGTTTGAAACCCAAATTTGTGATGCAGTAAATTAAGCTAGTTATCAACCTCATAGTAAAGATTATACATCTACTAGGATCTATAAATACTCAATATTCTTTAGGGCTAGACACGTCATTTTCCTTCTGAAATGTTATCTCCATCAATAAATACTCATCAAAAGCTAGGCACTAGACATATCCCTACCGAGTAAACCACCCCAGTCTTATGTACCTGATTATTTGTCTTTTATATGTTTATCTACAATAGTTCGTATCTAGTTATTATCCTGTCTGTTCAACTTTCAACATCTTTCTGTGTGCATCTGCTCAACACCCGTGCTAAAAACGACACAATCCAAATGCCCCCTACCTCAACCTTCATAGTTGTACATTGACACCTTTGTTTCTAAAAAATAGTCAATATGCAACAACGTGACAACAATATTTCTATGTCACATATTTATGGTTTGGGGGTTGTATAATGAAGTGGTCCATGAGTGGGTTAGGTCACATGGATTGTTGGACAGGTACCTACAAAAAGAGTGGTCTCTAGTGTACTATCATTAGCTTCTTCTAGGTTAATGTTTAAATTGGCAACACCTAGTTGTTTTCACTTAGGCTTAATAAGGCCCTCATTAGGTTGTTAGGTCATTCCATACGTGTGTTTATTGGCTATTTTATAGTAGAACTGCTATTGGTACAGTATCAAGTTCTTTTTTCTTTATACAAAGATAAAATCAGTTGTTAACACTAACTATTGGAAGTTTGTATACTAACTTAACATATTTTGGTTGGTACATGTTAGTATTGATATGATACCTAGTATCATAGACAGGTTATTTATTTTGTAACATTGTATCATGCATACTGACGACTTTTTAAAACTCCAAGTTTAGATGGTATTTTTGTTTCTATTTTTTTATTGAATACATACAACTTTAAACTCCATAAAGCTAACCAGTAAACACATTTGAATACCAAATGTGTTAGATTGTTACTTCTACTATACTAACATGACACAATATTCCATAAATCTTGGTTTTCTAAAGAAGTTGTATTACTTTTTCTTTTGTGGTTTATAGTAAAATTTATATATTGATGCATTACATATTTACATACAATACTTTTGTGAGTGTATTATATATCATTTAAGTAAAAGTCATAGATACTTTTGTTTTTTTTTTAAGAAAAAACTTTTATTAATCATTTATGCACCATCATGTAAGAGGTTATACTTAATTATAAGAGAATGTACAAAGATAGTCTCCAAAATTTCTTAATAAGTAGAATCTCAACTAGAATAGCTCTTTATTTCAAAGATTACAACACTAATCTAACATTTAACACTAATCTAACATTAAGGTATTATATATATCTAATAAAATATTATTTAAAGACACCCACACTTTTTATTTTGGTTATGAAAAAATTAAAATTTTATTTTTGAATAGTTTTAATTAATATTTTTGCTTTCTTATTGGTAATAGTTTATTAATATTGTCAACTTTGATTCTATATATACTACACATTCAGACATTTATTCGTTTATAAAAATAACCATTCATCAATCTTGTTGATTTTATTTTCAAAATTTGGCAATTTATTTTGTCCGTAAGGCCAACCCTACCAACTCTACCGCCACATCAGCTGTTACATCAGTTTTTCTTCAACCCTCCCATTTACTTTCTAGAACCCTCTCTGATTAGTACCCAACCCTCTCAACACTCTCACTTTTTAATTAAATTAATTAATTAATACAAAGAAATAATTAAAAATAAAATTCATAATATTAAAATTAAAACATTACATAAATAAGTAAAAATAAAAATGACATAAATAATTAAAATACAAAACAACATAAATAATTAGTTTAAAGAGTTAAAATGAACCAACCTATTAGTTAACAACCTATCCATCAATGTAGGATACCCAAAATCTAACCACAATTCATAGTTAATTTTTTGTTTTTTCATGAATGTGAGATACACCAATTCAACTTATATTGATTTAAAAATTTTCGATTGGCCAAAATAAACCAACCTATTAGTTTAAAGAGTTAAAATGAACCAACCTATTAGTTAAGTGGGTCTGACAAAATTTGCTAACAATGTGAGTTTAAAAAATCGATCAAAATGAGTCAACCAATAAGTTGTCACAAAGACATCTCAACCTCCATTTATATTCTACTATTTATTGTCCACGTTTTGTTTTTCACCGATGTAGGGTGCACAAAAGCAACCACAATTCAATAAATGTGAAATTTTCAAGTTTTATGATGTCACATCATTTCTTGTTGGTTTTGCTTTTAGATATTTGTAGATAGATATACATATTAATTTTAGAGTAAATTACATATTTGGTCCATGTGGTTTACATTATATTGTACTATTGGTTCTTAATTTGAAATAATTATGGAAAAGGTTCGTGTGGTTTACATTATATTGCATTGTTGGTCCCAGTGGTTTACACTATATTGCATTGTTGGTCACTATGCTTAACAAATTGATTTCATTCAGAGTTAGGATTAGGGACCGACAACGGAATACAATGTAAACCACAAAGATTTTTTCCATAATTATCTTAAAATAGGGACCAATACTGCAATATAGTATAAATCATGGGAACAAATATGTAATTTACTTTTAATTTTATTTACTAATATTAAATGTAATAAGTGTTTAACTTATTAGAAAAAGGTTAATAGTCATTTTTAATTTTAGTTTAGTTTTATTCATATATATATTTATATATATATTGGTTTTAACGTCATTTGTATTTATATGATTTTTTTATACGATTTTACAATTATACATGTATTTTATGATTAAAACTTTCTATTCATTTGAATTTCAAATATTTAATTTTATTTAAAAATAATAAGCATCAATATATGTGTTATAGTAAAAAGGGATTGTGACTCATATGGTTGGTTGCCTACAAAAATTATTTTCCAAATAGTCATATATATAGTGTTATAGTCATATTCAGTTATTTATTTATAAAAATTATAACTATTTTATTATTAAAAATGCATACATATTATTCTATATTCATGTGTCATATAAATTAAAGTATATTAATTGTAAATATATTAAATATTAATTTTAAATATGTAAAATATGTATTCGTTAAATGTTGTGTGAATAAAACTATTAGAATAATGTAAAATAAAATAATGAAGAAATCTAGGTCTAAACAAATGAGACAAAAAGTTTAATTGATCAAACATTTTTTCAAAATCTAATAAAAAAAGGCAAATTTTGAGAGGTTAGAGAAGAAATTTGGGATTTAGATGCTTAAAAATTATATCTCATTTTTTGTTGTTTTTCTTATTAAATGCAAACTAAGAAACTATAAAAACATAAAAGAATTAAAAGAGAAACCACAACAAAAACAAAAGTAAAAACCCTTTGTAGTATGATTCGTTTTCAATAGAAAAATATACAATAATTTTTAAGAAACCACGACAATATAAGTGAACTAAATTAGGAAAACCCAAATAAAGATATGCACAACATAAAGATTATGTAGAAAACATGAATGAGGAAAATACAAAAATAACAATTGTGAAAAAAATCCAAATAAAAACTTACAAACTCATTAACAATAATATATACGATGGAAGCACAACAATTATACAAAGCATAAACATTGTTTAAAATTTTTAATGAAAAAATAAATACAAAGCATAAACATTTTTTAAAAATTTTAATGGGAAGAAGAAAAATTATACTACCAACATAATAATCAATTTTTAAGTACGACGAAGAATATAGAAAGAAAATAATTGTAAATAAACTCAGAATAAAAAACTAAAAACTTATTTAACAACAAAATATAATATACACATAAAACTAAAAAAATTATGAATTTTTTTAATAGAAAAAATGATACCAATTGAGAACGATACACATATACACACATGAACAATGTATAACTCAGATGATCATAAATAAATAAATAAAAATTTTACTTTACCTCGAAATTTTATGAAGGATGAGCAATGTATCAACGAAAAGTAATTCTACAAAAAAGAAACAATCAAAACAAACATATAAGCATTCATAGAACATAATATACAACATAAAAGTGGTTAATTTCATTTTGATGAAGCATTAGGTTGTAATTTATAGATGATTTTGTAGTAGGTTTTTCTTGTAATTAATGAATGGAAAGATGAAGAGAACAAAATGAATGTCTATAGGAAGTTAAATAGTTTGTAAGTTAAAAACTACTTAAATTGCAATACAAATTACTAAAAAAACCTTCTTATAATGAAATACACAACTTTCATTTAGGGGGTAGATTAGTCTTTTACATATCCAAAATTTAAGAAAATCAAAAAATTGAGAAAAAAGATAAATTGGTTTGAAGGCTTGAGAATATGCCATGTCATTCTCCATGGTTCTTCCTTTTATATATATAAATGATTTCTTATCTCGTAAACATTTTAGTAAACAACCAATTATTAAATTCTTTTTGAAGCTTAATTTGTATTAAGTTGAAATATAACTAATCAAGTGATGGTGGTTGATTATTTATTGGTGATTATAAGTCATAGATTTATTCGATTAAGACGGTCGATTAAAAAAAGGAAAAAGGGGGAACAAGTAATAAATCAATCAAGCACCAAAAGTTAAATTAGATTGAGAACCACCGAAATACTTTGGGCCCCATCTCAAGTACGCTAATTCACGGGCGGATTTATGGAGAAAATGACTCACCACAAATATCTTTTAGAATGACTTCTAATTTTCATTCTCATAGTTTGTTATTTATCGAAAGTTGCCTCTAGTTTTTAAAATTGTTCTTTTTGATGTTGTGATTTTCATTTTATCTCGTTTTTGTCCATAAAACTAACACCGTTAAAGAAGTTTGTTAGCTATCTTGTTCATTTAGTACATGTATTTACTTATCTGTTAGAGAGTAAAATGCGTTATTAAAAATGTTCTAGGTGAGCTGGAAGAAAAAAGGGAAAAAGATATGTCATATAAGATGATCTAAATAAAAGACAACGTAGAAAAACTTGACCAATGTTACAATCATATGGGGTAGAGCGTTAGGAAAAAGAAGAACTAAAAATGTGGGGTGTGTGAGGTGGGTTTTAATTTTCTAATTAATGCTTTACTTTAAGAAAAGTATTCCCGTTTTTGTATAAAAAAGACACGTGAAATGTTTAAAAAATTGTTTACTTCACCGGAGTGTATCCAACTTGTCACAAAAAGTTATTGTATGTATTGGACTTTGATTTTGTCCATTGTATGTATCAAACTTATAAAAACCTACCATTTGATGTATTTTGATACACTTTTGTGACAAGTTGGATACACTTTCGTGGTAGGTTTTGATAAGTTTGATACATACATTCGGTAGTTTTGATATGTTTGATACATACAATAGAAAAAATAGAAGTTCAATACATACAATAACTTTTCGTGACAAGTTGGATACATTCCGGTGAAATAAACCCTTTAAAAAATGTATTTTACTATAGAAAATTAAATATATGTATTGAATGAACTTGACTTATCTGATATTTAACAGAGTTTTTTTTTTTAACGAAGTTAGTTGTAAGGATGAAAAAACTAAATGATGCGACCAAAAAAAAAATTTTAAAGACCAGAAACAAAAACCATAATCTATTCTATCTTTTACAACCATGGATATGTGTGTGTGTATGGGTGACTTCGTGAGAAGTTTAGTTGACATGAGAAGCATGAAAAGTGGTTATCAACTTTTGGACGCACATTAAGATGAGATGCACCTAGATACGCAGATCAATCCTCGTATCAAGCGCAATTCATGGGTGAGCTTAAGATTAAAAGTGATCAAGGGTTCATATCTAAATTCACTTCTCAAGCTTCTCATGTTAGCTCAATTTCCCTCACGATCATTTACGTGCAGCATGCGCGTGCGCACGTGCACACACACAAATACATATAAAATGGGTTCATACGAAAACACTAACTAATTAAGCAAACAACATAAGTTAAATAATTCTTTTCTGATTCATCAAAATTATCACTATTCATCAAAATTATCAAAATTATCACTATCAAAATAATTCTTTCGATAAATAATTCTTTTTTTCCGAGTAAGAAGGAATTTGACAGCAATGTTTTTGATTAAAAAACAAATAAAGCTTCCGTTGCAATCTTCATATTTTACTATAATAATAATAATAATAATAATAATAATATGGGAAAATTGCCGAAAAAGGTAACATAAATGTCAAAAAATCCAATCAAGGGAACGTATATTTTTTTTGCCGAGAAAGGACTATGCATTTGATTTTGTCAAAAAAAAGGGAATGTGACCTGATTAACTTGATGATTGCTTAGTCAGCGGGTAACCTGCTGACGTGTCTGTCCAAGTGGCAGTCCAGTCAGCACCATCAAATTACCGAAAAAGGTAACATAAATGTCAAAAAAATCCAATTAGGGGAACGTACATTTTCTTTGCCGTGAAATGACTATGCATTTGATTTTGTCAAAAAAAAAAAAGGAATGTGACATGATTTAACTTGATGGTTGCTTAGTCAGCGGGTAACCAGGTGACGTGTTTAATTTGTCCAAGTGATAGTCCAGTTAGCACCATCACACCTTTGATCAGCGTTGATCGGAGTTGGCCGACACCACCACCCACTACCACCACCACTCATCGTCACCCACCACCATCGACTCCCATAGCCACGCACCGCCATCGATTGCCATCGCCACGCACCGCCACCGACTGCCACCCACCACCCATCCCCCCTCTTTCTTAGAATTCAACATCTAATTGCGTATAGATGAGGTAGGCGAGTCAAGCAGACAAGCACCACCACCACCCACGTCCGCCGCCACCCCCCCACCACCCACGTCCCCTGCCACCCACCGCCACCCGCTGCAACCCACGACTCTTCACCACCCACCGCCCCCACCACTCCCTACCACCCACTCCCACCACCACTTACTGATTTTGTAGGAAAATGTAACATGAATGTCTAAAAAATCCAATCAGGGGAACGTATATTTTTTTGCCGAGAAAGGACTATATATTTGATTTTGTCAAAAAATGGGGAAGAGTAACCGGTTGTACAAGTTACCGGTTACTCTTTCCCTTTTTTTGACAAAATTAAATGTATTGTCCTTTCTCGGCAAAAAAAATGTACGTTCCCCTGATTAGATTTTTTGGACATTTATGTTATCTTTTTCAGCAAATTTCCCTAATAATAAGAAGTCAACAACAGAACTTCCTTTAAAAGCTTTATGTTTGTAATTGTATACAATTAAGTTATGGATTTGGTCCTCGAAGTTTGTCATTTTTATGAAAGTTGGCACTATGTTTTCATTTATTAATAAAAAAATCATTCGCCTACGTAATTTATGTTGTATTTAATCCAACACCATAGATTTTTTTGCAGGAGACGAAGGTAGGATCCTTAGGGGATGTTTGGTGTTGAATGATTAGGTGGTTAGAATGATTAAGAGGCTCTTATGATATGATGCAAAATGAAATATGTTTGTTTGGTAATTGTTGAGTATGAAATGACTCTTAACGGTTAAGATACATCCAGGATATTTAATCATTCAGAGACTTTTGGAACCATTAACAGGCAGTCCATTTTTTTGCCAAACAGAATTCACCTCTTAACGATTCAGTGGTTGCCTCTTAATGGAACTGTTAAGAGGTAAACAAACACCACCTTAGATGAAAATGGAGTGAAGTTGGCAGTGGTGTTGCTCAGTCTATGGGAAAAAGAAGAGTTTGTGTGTGAGGATAGCAATGGTATATATTATTTTCTTGTTTTCTAGCATAACAAAAACTCAAAAAGGGAACTCTAACTTATATGTTTAGGTTATGTGTAGATCAAACGGATTGGGGGAGAGAGGAGATGGAAAGGGGAAGGGAGATGATGGCTGGGGTGGCTAAGGAAGAAGGCCAAAGGTCAAATGGGTGAAGAGGGTAAATGGGGTGGACACTTGTCTTTACCTAAATGATGTTTTAGTTATTATTTTTTATTAATAAGAATTGAGCAATTTTCCTTTGATTTAACGAAGTTAATAACAGAGGCCCTATATACAACAAATACAAACCATAAGGTCGTACAAAGTACTTAATCCAAAATAGGAACCATATCCATATTCTAAGCTTATCATGTACCAATGGTGTAGTTTGCTCTTTTGTTTGTTTGCGTTGGTTGAGTTACAATATTCATTGTTGTTGATTTTTCATTAGAGTTTCTATGGTTCATATAGTCTTTCTATTGCTTTTTTATTTTGAATTTGAAGAGGGTCTCGATTGTTATAATGAAGATGATGGAAATCAAAGAAAAAGAAAACTAATTAAAAAACTATTAAATGATGATTTATTGTGAAAATACGTAAATCCACTTAAGTTTAATGGAGAAAATGGATGGCCATTAGTGTGAGGGACCAAATCCAAGACGAATTACATATGAGAAAGATTTTTTTTTTAGTAAATGAAAATAAAGGACCAATTGCAATAAAAAAAATGACAAACCTCAGTGACCAAATCAACAATTTACTTATATAAATATAACATATTTCATTGGCGTTTTCAAAACGAGTTCATTATTAAATAATTTATAACTTAATAATATTATAAAGTATCATTATAATTGTCTAATCAATACCTATAAAATGAATTAATATTGAATTTTTTTTGAACTAATTTGTTGTGAGTATGAAAACTCTATCATCGAGCCAATATTTTCATGTTCTTGACCAATTGACCTTTAATTTTATACATTTGATATGCGACTTAAAAACTTATAAAACCGTAAAATTAAAATCGGGTGATAGAGAATAAAATTGATACAAAACAAGATTATTTATTGAAGTACTTAATAGCTTAAGATGTTTTATGTTGCATCACACACACGTACATATCTAGTAATAAATAAATGATAATAAGAATAAGAATAAGAATGATACAACTTTATGTTTTTATATAATAAATAACATTAATAGTAATATAATTGTAGTTGTTATATTTTTATTGTCATCTTTGTCATTAAGTTATAATCAATATTAATATTAAAGTTTGTCATTAAGTTATAATCAATATTAAAGTTTTTCAATTTATGAAATATACTCTTTTCCCCTTCTCTTTCTCTCTCTCTAAGCTTTCCCCTATTCAAAAAAACCCTAACAGTAGCCGCCGCCGCCTCCATTGCTCCGGCCACTGGCGCAAGCCGGTGGTCCGGAGCATCTGCCCCTCCCCTTCTCTTTATTTATCCTTTCTTTCCCTTCCCTTTTTGTTTTGAAGTTTCGGTTCGAGCGGTGGGTTGCGTCTTCAAAGTCTCCGGTTGGTTTCGATCGTGGGTCTCTTAAGTTTAGTGGTTCGTGGTTTCGTGTTCGATGGACGGTGGTTCGTGGACGTCTCGCTGGTCTCGGTGGTTCAAGGTACGGGTACGATGGTAAGTGGCCAGTAGTTGCGGTCGGCGGTTCGTGGTTGGTTTCGTGTTCGGTGGTTGTATCGGGTGCGGTTCAAAGTTGTTGGGGCTTGTCGAGTTTTCAGCTTCGGATCGAGGTCAGAGATCGGGCTCCTTGCTGCTGTTGTTGATCGAGTTTTTGATGCCTTCATTCAGATGTGGTTAAAGGTCATAGATCGAGTTGTCAGGCCATTCGAGTCCTTCAAACCGTTCGTTGTTTCAGGTCGTAGTTCGCGTTCTTTGTTCCTTTGAGACGTGGGTATGGTAAAAGGTATTTGGTAATAGGTAAAAGGTAGAGGTAAAAGGTAATTGGTAATAGGTAATGTCGTCTGCGAGGTTCATGGTTCGTGGTTCATGGCTCGAGACCTGTCGGCTTGTGAGGTTTGGAGGCTTGGCGGCTCGATTGTTTAGCCTTATTTCGTTGGTATGGTAAAAGGTAAAGTTGCTTTCCAGGTTCGTGGCTCGTTGGCTTGGAGGTTTTGCCTTGCTTCGTTAGTATGGTTCGTTGGTTCGCAAGTTCCCTAGCTTGGTGGATCGTTTGGTTCGGTGGTTCGAGTTCGTGGTTTAAGCTGGATCTAAGTTTTGGTTAGTGATTCGTGTGGTTCGTGGTTGTTGGTTTCGTTAGTTCATCTTGTTCTTTGGTTCGTGGCTTGTATGCCTTGTTTATTAGGTGGCTCGTTGGTTTTTGGTGGTTCGCTGGTTATGTGGTTTGTTTCGTTTAGTGGGTCGTTTAGGTAGAGTGGGTTTGTTCTTTTTTTTTGGTAAGGTTCGAGTGTTGTTCGGTTGTTTCGTTGGTTGTGGCTTCGTTGTAGTGTTTTGTTGTTGTTGTGTACTGTTCGAGTTTGCGTCTTGTGACCTCGGAAAGTTTGTTCTAATAAAATTGTTTGTCGTTCAAAAAAAAAGTTTTTCAATTTATTCTACTCATTTTTGTGGCAATCACGAGATTTGGTGGCCTCTTACAATGTAAATGTAATCAGAATAAACAGAAATCATAACGATATTAATGGTATCCATGACAAATGTAAGAACATCAAAAAGAAAAAAAGATACTCAAATAAAGATATTTTAATTTATAGAAAAAGTATTACAGTTGTTTTGGCCTATGTAACACTATACGTACTGGGGGCCTAAGCCTCAACGACCTTGCTCAGCGGGTTGGGCGAGCTAGAGCCTAGAGGCGCATCGGTGCAGCCAAAATGATCAGTCGGGCTCTCTTTTTCTCATATACACTTTTTTTACAGAAATATATATGTATTTGGTATTTGGTTTGTTGGGTTGTGGTAAATCAGAGAGGGCTCCAGAGGACTTATAGTAAGTTTATGGTAAAGTTGATGTGGCAAAGCGCTCAGAGGGTTGCGCTACTGCTAGCCTAATGGTATGAAATGAGGTCTTAAAATAATTTTCAAATGTTGAAATTGCAAATGGTTAATTACTATACCATGCAATTTACAGGAAAAAATAAATATGACCTTAGAAATCGCTTAAACTATAAGACAATCATCATTTTTAAATTACAAGATTGTCATTGTAGGTAAAATACAGGACTATGATTTTAGTCTCTGGTGTTTGATATTTATAACGATTTTCGTCTTTGCTCTTTAACAACTGTTTTTTCATCTATGTGGGTTTTTATTTTCATTCCATTTTCATCCATTTATTCATTTTTGTTAAACTAGGTGGTTAACTCATCAAAAAATGTTTGATTAAATTACATATTTGGTCATTATAGTAGGTCATTCTTTATCTTTTGTATTCTCAAATTACATAATTCATATTTTTTTTACTTCGTACTTTATTTACTTTATCAATGCATTTTGTTTTATTGATTAATTATAAACTGTTATAACTTTAATAAAAAAAATAATCAAATAAATTCATTAAACTATTGATAAGTATATAATATTTTTTTTAAGTTTTACTTATAATTAATATTTTTAGTTATTCTATCTTACTACTTATGATAAAATCTATTATAGTTTATAACCGAATGTGAAGCCCGGGCTCTTAGTAAGGGCTTAATAACTAGTTAATATATACAATTACGAATTATGACTAAAAAGAACCAGCGGGTCCGTAAAACTCACTAAGCTGTATTGTTGAACTAGACAAAATAACATGCAATGAAACAAGAGACAAATATAGCCGCTAAACTATAAGATAAGTAAGTCTCTCGAGACCATACAAGTGCGCGTCAAGCCCATACGAAGGGTTTGGTTAAGATATGCCAAATTCCACCAAGTATACAAATGAAACCTAACCATACATGGTGGCCGATTATGTCTTCCAAATCGTCTATATTAACAATCCATCCGTCCCCCAAAGCGCGATTTTGATAAATAACCAAATATGATACTTGAAGCTAGGGGCCAAGTTGGTGATTTTGAAGAAAAAAAGTGGCGAAGAAAAATTATTTTTATTTTTGTATGTATGTTGGGTCAAAAAGAATAGAGGCTTTTTAGGCGCCACTTTGCTGCTTTTCCGGCACTTTGCTTTTCATCATTCTATTTTGAGTAAATTACAAAAATCATCCCTTAAGTTTATGAAAACTAGTTATTGTCTTTAACTTCTTAAGAGTTAACAAAATGCATTGGCAAAGGTTTTGATTCTTTTACGGAAAAGGTTCATGGCCGTTAAGGCCGTTAGATGTTTACCTTTGAGTGAGAGGCACTTTAGTCTTTTATCTTTCTTTATTAAAAATTCAAATGAGAAGGTTTAAATAACAGAACTAAATATGGTAGGAACTTACATAAATAATCCATTTGAAGATGTATAATTGAATCCACGTGAATAATTTGTAACTTGCGTCCACATTTTTGAAAAAAAAAATCAACTATACACAAACTTAGTTGATTGGTGTTAGTTCCAAAGGATAATAGCAAGCTTAACAAGTAATTGTAGAAGGTCTTTAAAAAGAAAAACAACCAATTGTAGAAAGGGGTGTTCGAGTATAATTACACAAAAAGTTTCATATAATTTAACTTCTATTGATTTGAAGTCAAGAAATACACACAAAAAACAAGATTGATGTCGGATGAAAAAAGATTTGAAAATCTATTTTAACAATCTTTAACCTAGAACACAAGAATACAAAGTTATGTCATAGAGGAGAGTAGACCATTTTGCTTGTCACATAGATAATTTCATAAAGCATAATTTTGCATGGGAGGATAGTTTTGCCTTAAATATTACCATGTGCATTTAATGCATGGGAACACTTGTTATTCGGAGATAAGATGTTAACCTTTGACTTGAGGACTAAGAAGTAGGGATGGAAACGGGCAAGGTATTGGGCGGATAATACATCCCCCGTCCCCGTCGCCGATCCCCGTTTAAACCCCTCCTCCCCAACCCTGCCCCGAAAAATCCTCGGCGGGTTTAGGGAACTCGTTGGGTACCCGTTTAGTAAAAAAAAACAATAAAAACAATGTATTTTAATATTAAAAGTATATCGAATCATCACTTTATTAATCATCAATATTGAAAATTAAATATATTTCTTATTTAATGTAAATGTATAGATATATACATGTATACTTATTTATGCAAGTAATATACACATATAATAAATAAAATAAAAAGTTAATCAGGGTCGGGGTTAGGGACGGGTAATGTCATCCCCGACCCTGCCCCAAACCCAACACGGGTATGAAAATAAATCCCCATCCCCGCTCCGTTACCCGACAAACTGGAGAATCCCCGCATAGGTACCCGCCCCTACGGGTAAAATTTCCATCTCTACTGAGAAGTCCTCTTCATCGTACATAAGAAAGAGACTTGTCGTTAGGCATGCATCTAACATTTTTTTGATTGGTCACACTAGAACAAACATGCTATTTCAAGTTCTTCATAGCATGTCTTTGTCAAGCAGGAAGTTGATGACATTTGGTCAGAATGCTCATGCAAGTGAATCAAACTGTTTTGCTAAAAGTTAAGAGGGTAATTCGATTTGATGCAAATCGACATCTGGTAGCTTGGTATGGAATCTAGATGGTGTATCTTTGGTCGACATCAACACGTACACTTCTTAGGATATCCACAAGTCTTCGATTCATCGGACATTTTAAGTGTGGACCAATCTATAAAGATAATAAGTAAGTATTTTGTTAGAACTTAATGATTAACCTAATTATATTTTAGATTGTTTATATTTAAAATAAGTTATTTATCAAGTATTTTGATTATGTTAATCTACAAATAGTTACACAAATTTGAACCTGGAGCTTTAATAAGTTGTACTAATGCACAATATATTTGTAATCTTGAATTTTAAGTAATATTTATCAGTAAACATTATTTTATGTATAAAAAGTGGTATTTTAATTTTTAAGAGTTGTTGTCAAATGTATAATATAGTATAGATATTGTTACTATACATATATTATAAAATATTACCTCAACTTATTAAAACTTAATTTAATAACTTATATTGTACACAAATAGCTTATTTAAAGTTCAACGTTTGAATTTCATAAACCTAATTGATAGATACGTTTAAATACAAGATTAAAATTAAGTTATATTGAACTAACTAACGCACATGTAGTTTTTCAAAGCTATCCAAAATAAAAGCATACCTAGAATATTTTTTAAGTGATTGCACTATTTAACTTAGGAGTTAGGAGAAAGAAAAGTATTGGAATTTTTTACAAATCAACATTCTTCTATTTCCTATCTTCTTGGTATTTGTATTTGAGAAAATAAGGTAAAAAAAGTAAGAAAATATTAAATATGGGATTTGAATTTATACCTAGTAGGGGATAAGATATCATGTAAACCAAATATTCCTATAGAACTTACCTTATTATTCTAGTTTTAAATAATATATCGTTATATCTAATAAAATAATACAATAACATCTTTTACGATCTTAAAAGGATTAACACTACGATAAAAGGTATAGAGTAGTAACCCATATCATCATTTTATTGGTTTGCACCCATGGGATAGAAGGGGTATTGGCACCCCCTTAAACTTCAAAAATAAAATTTGATATAGTTGGTCCTAAACCTCAATTATCAAGTTCTTATTTTTCTTCATTTACACATAAACAAGTTTTTAAAGGTTTTAAAGTGAACATGTTACTTATTTGAATGCACAAATTATTTTTTACCATAAATTCCATGTATTTTAAAAGAGATTTCTTATTTATATGGTTATGTACACACATCTTATGTTTATGTGTATAAATACAAACATAACTATGTTGTTGTCATTAATGTTTTTCAACTCTTTTTACAACTAATTTTTGGATAATTATTTATTAATAACATATATATAACTAAAAAGTTTTTTTTTCTTTCTGAAATCGTAATTTTCTTACATTTTTTTCTTGACACTAGTTAGATAATTTTCTGGCTCCATCCTATCCGCGTATGATATAAGTACCTCGGATTTTTCCCTCCGCCTCTGGCTGTCTCGCGATACCTTCTACAACTTGACCCGCAACAATACCTTGACCAACTCAAGGTCCAATAGAAGCAAGCCCCTACAACCAAGTTTTTCTTTTAGTTCAAAACGATCAATATGTAGAATCAGAACAAGTGATTGCTGAGATTCGCGCAAAACTATGGAATAAAATCAAAAGAGACAAAATAAATCATATATTAAATTTCAGAGTTCAAGTTCTCAATTTTAAAATCAAGATATATTAAACTCATGGACGGACCTACATAGGTGCCCACAATGGCATGTGTGGACGTGTCACCGTATCATTTTTCCGTCGCAGTGTAAAGGTCGTGAAAGTGTCACCGTATTAATTTGTTGTGTGCCACCATATGTATTTTGAAACTGCAATAAACACACAAAGCCCTCTTGGTTGAGTTGGTTAATACCTACACACACTTGTGTTTGTTAGTGTTCTAAATAACACCGTCGAGTAAATTAAAATTCACATATAATAACAAAACTAAAAAGAAAGAAAAATCATTGATAAAAGATGACATCAATAGTGTAAAATCACACTGTTGGCTCTTGAATCTATACTCACCACTTTCTCCAATGTTTAAAGAATTCGTGTTTGACTCTTTATGTATGAAAATAAAAGTAAGTATTTACCTATTTAAGATTATAGTTTTTAAGTTATCCTTTTATGTTTATTTAGAGACTTAGGATCATGTGAGACCAAGCTGTTATCGTGAGACCGCGTGAGACCAATACCTAACGTTTGAAACTTCACAAAAAAACACCGTGAATGTACATAAAACTTGATTACGCAGACCTAAAATTCACTTTCGATGCAAAAAAATATCGAAAACAAGCTAAAAAGCGAAACCTTCACAGCTCAAGTTATGTGAAGGTTACATATATATAATGCGAACCTTCACAAAAAAAACTGCTGTGAAGGTTTCGTTTTTTAACCTTTTTTTGGAAATTTTTTATTAGATAGTGTTTTTTAGTATGTTTTAACGATGAATGTTCAATTTTTTTTACCTTCACAAATGTTTTGATGTGAAGTTTCAAGTAAAATATGTTGGTCTCACCGGTCTCACCAAAAAGGCTTAGTCTCACCAGAACTTAACTCTTATTTAGATATTAGGTCCTCTACATTGTTATCATCTATCCCTTAAGTTATATATTAAAAATAACCACATACTTTACATAATGTGTCATAACGTACCGCAAAGTGTTGTAACACGTCATTAACGTATCGTAACATGTCATAATCAGTTATATTAATGCAAATCAAACCTTAATATATAACAAAAAAAGATAACATAACGACAGATTCAAGCCTTAAAATCATAACGTATCATAATAAGTTATTTCGAGCCATGACCATAACATATGAAAAGACGAGCTAAAATACCAGGTGAAATTCCTCATATACCCCGTCTTTTCCCCCGATTTACATGAAAAAAACTAGAGAACCTAGATTTACAAATTTGTCCCTGTACTTTTGCTCTACTAATTACATTTCCTTTCTTGCAGTTTAAAATCACCATTTTTGGTCCCTATGTGAATTTGGTCCTTTTTACAGAAACTTGCATAGAGAAATCATTATCAATGTAGGCCTATAGATTGAATGAGGCTCAGTCCTTGTTACCAAAATTGAACATTATTAATTTATTATAAGACATAATTGACAATGTTACATGTATTTAATATTTTATTTTTAATTTATCGGTAAGAATGGACCTATGATTTTTTCATACAATAGCATCATATAATATAGATCAAAACTAATTACAAAAAATAAGTTTTTTTATCGACGTGTCTTCATCTTTTTATCAACGTTCAATATCAACCTATGTGTTTTTAGCATAAGTCTACTATTTCGAGGGATTTTTTTTTAAACAAATGGGCTTGATTTCGAGAGTTCTTTAATTATTTTATAGATTTTGGTCGACTTTTCCGGTTTTTTCGGTTGATTTCAAGAGCTTTTTTTGGCTGATTACAAAGTACAGTTACACCTTTTAAAATAATACCATTGCACATTTCACGAAAGTGAAACTACGATGACTAGTTATTTCGGTGGAGGAAGCCAATCCAAATTTGGATGTAGAGGGACCAAAATCGGAAAGGAATTGAAAAAAGAGGGAGTTAAATGGAATAGAAGGTGGAGTTTGTGGGGCCTCTTCTTCTGTGTTTTTTTGGGACCCATGAAACAAAAACCGGACCTCGACGGCTACGCTTTTATGAGTGTATCTGTCGTCCATTAACCCCGCAAATCAATGCCACTTACACTCATACCCACTTTTCTCAATACTACTTACTATTCTACTATATCTTTTCCAATTTTTAACACCACGTGGTATTAAAAAAATATGGCAAACTAAAATAACACCTATGGTTAAAATAATTTTCTGAAAAATAACTATAAAACTTACATTTAAATTCCAATAAACTTTAAAATAAATTTTGTATACGTCTAGGACGATTTTTTAGATGATGATACTTGCCAACAAGATTAGTATAAATTAATGATCCCAATATATATATATATATATATATATTGAAAGGTTTAAATAAGAAATGCTAAAAAAATGAGAAGTAGAAAAGTGATCTCCAACGCTTATTCCGTTAATAAATGCGGAGGATTGCACCGATTACGGAGGATTAACGCGATTCATGGAGGGTGGAAATGATTCAAGAAGAATGACCTGGTCAAAGACGCATTTATTGACCGAATATTTGGTGGAGATCACTTCTCATTTTTTTAGCACTTTTTATTTGAACCTAATAATATATATATATATATATATATAGAGAGAGAGAGAGAGAGAGGTGGGTTCATACGAGAACGGTGTTAATTTAAGAAAACCGCGAAGACGATTCTTAGCCGCACATTTTTGGTTACGGTGGACACGATCACGGAGGATTCACGTGATTCATGGAGGGTGGAGACGATTAAAGGATGGTGACCCGGTCAAAGCCGTCTTTATTGATCGGATGAGTGGTTTAGAATAGTCATCGCTTTTTCTTAAAAAGTTATTGTTCTATTTGAACTTCTCTCTCTCTCTCTCTCTCTCTCTCTCTCTCGCTCTATATATATTGAAAAAGTGGTCTTATTGTGGGTTTGTGATAAAGTTGTTGTGACGTTGATACCTGATGTGGCGGAGTGTGCTTGTGAGTTGAATGTGTTGCGGCACGGCGATAGCACAAGTGTATACGGGCTAGCTGAAAAGCTAGAGAATGTTTTTTAGTTTTCCATTATTTAAGAATTTTTCAATAAAATTACAGAAAACATTCGTGGTTTTTAATTTAATTTTCCATTATTTAAACTCAAATAGATGACTCAGACGCTAATTAAAATCAGCGAAAGCAAGTAAATTTCATTGATTTTGCAACTGGTCAAAAGGTAGAAAAGGGAAGGCAGATAAGAGTTAAAAGGATTTTAATTTTACTTTTTGTAATTTTTAACTTCATGGTTTTTTTTATGGGATTGAGTTTTAAAACTTCTTATTGATTTATTGGCTCCTTCAAGAAGTCAATAATTTGATAGGCTTGTTTGTGTAATCCAAAAGTGCTTTTAAAACTCCGTTTTGACAAGGGATCAAATGGAGTTTTTTCAAGAAGTCACAATATGTGACTTATTGACTTATTGCTACAAACCCTTTTCAAAATGTTGATAAGATAATCCAAACACTTTTTAAAAAATTCTTCTCCTACCGCTATAAGTCAATAAACACTTTTGCTTAAAAACACTTTTGGGTTTTAAAAAGCAATCCCAAACAACCTTCTTTCTCCAATATTCATTTAGGTTTTGTTTATTTAGTAAGTGTTAAAAGTTTTGTTTCATTATTATCGATAAAAGCGAGTGAAACAAAAAATTAAAAAATATTGTTTATTTTTACTAATGTTGGATGTATGTATAAATACCAATTTTACTAAAACTAACTATCAAGATTTTTTGTAAAATAGTTATAACGTTTATTTTCAAATAATAAACAACTGCAATCAAACATTATATTTTTTATATTACTTTGCAAAAATTTGTAAAAATAATTGTTTCTAATAACATAACATCCTAAAATAGAGATAAATTTAAACCTATTTTCATATAAAAAATGACATAACTAACTAAAATCTACCACTCGCAATGGAGAAAAGGTATGGTAGTTTATAATCTATAAGTCAACCATTGAATGACAACCTACTAACTTAAAACTACTTTACATCAAGTCTAGATAATAAACGGGCGTCGACATAGCCACTAAAAAATATATTTTTATGCACTAATATCTCCAAGTGTGGTATCCAAAAGTATTGCGCCCAAAAGTTGCCTCTACCGGCAAATGACACCCTACTCGTTGATTTGCCACCCCGCTACTCTTAGAACCTGGTATACATGTCACATTTAACAAAAAGTGTTAAGTTAAAGTCTAGTTAGAACAAACAATTGGAATTATATGAAATAGAAATTTAACAATTGATAAATTCCACAACTTGCTTGTATTTCAAAATCACTTCCGTACCATTAAAAAACCGTTCGTTTAAAATATACTTTGACATGACGGGGGATACCCTATTTTCATGGAACGTGGAGAACACGAAATTAAGCCATAATTCTATATTTAGAGCTACGTGGGTAAAAAATTTGGTCTTTAAATTCAACCACCATCGGTCTATAGTTCAAGTCCTTCAAGATGATACCATTTGCGCAACGGTAGAATTAAATCACTATGTGTCTCATGGTTAAGTTCAACCACCATCGGTCAATAGTTTGAGTCATCGGGAGATTTATTACCCATATCTAGCTAGTGAGTGGGATATAGCCAACCATGCTTTCATAACAGTTAAAAATAGGCCGAAAACAGGTTCATATATGAACTCGTGTAATTCACATACTAACTATTTTTAACTGATTCATTTATGAACAAAACGTTCATACATGAACCTATGTAATTCATATACACGTTCATATATGAATATGTGCAATTCACATATTAACTATTTTTAATTGATTTATATATGAATTATACGTTCATACATAAACATGTGTAATTCAGATATACGTTCATATATGAATATGTGTAATTCATATATACGTTCGTATATGAACCCGTGTAATTCACATAGTAGCTATTGTTAACTGATTCGTATACATTCATACATGAACATGTGTAATTCACATCTTAACGATTTTCAACTAATTCATACATGAACCTATATAATTCATATATCAATCACGAAATTCATATTTGAACTTGTGTGTCGTCTATTTGTAAAAGTTACGAAACAACCATTCCGTCTTCTACAGCCTATGCAAGGAATTATCCGGTGTTTTGCGGTCAAAAACGCAATTTTTTACTAGATGAACGACTAGATATCACTTCTCCACTTTACATTTTCTTTAGCACTTCTCATTTGAACCTTTTCCTATATATATATATATGTATGTATGAAAGTTAAATGGAAACTCATTTTTCATTGTGAACGTGAGGAAGACCGAGAGGATGTCACGTAGCATATTCAGTCTGAGTAATATAAGATAATTCAAACTAAAACTTATGCATTATTCAAGGTGAATAATACAATATTCAGACTGAATATGAGTCAAATATGACATATGGCGTGCTCTCGGCTGTCCTCATGTTCGCAATCGAATTTGAGAAATGGTTATCAACAATTGGATGAGAAATGGACGAACATTAGGGATACACTAGAGATGCATTGGATCGATTCCTTTTTAGGCCGCAATTCATGGGAGGGAATTTGATTGAAAGTGATCAATGGCTTAAATGTACTTCTCACCAAAATGACACTTTTCACCTAATCTCATTCATATATATGGTTGAATTTTGATGAAAAATGTTAAATTTGATGAGGAGCAAGAGAAATGGTTATCAACCATTTGATGAGAAATGAACGAAGATTAGGATGAGATGCACCAAAACAAATGATTCATGGGAAGGTATTTGATTAATACACCATTTGTGTTTTTCTCACCATGTCCATCTTCTCCGGCGACCTGTGGCCTCTATCGCCGTCAAGTTTGTTGGTATTTTGCTGTTGTGAATGGTTGGTTAACTTTAAAACACAAGGGAACCAAGAAACAATTAAATAACTCACCAAGTGCCAAACATACAAAACCACAAAACTCCAGGGACTAAAAACGTAAATTAAAGTTCAAAAAGCTTATTCATCACGCCGTATATATCAGACACACACTTCACCATAACACCATTCCTCCTCCTCTTCTCTACCAAAAAAAAATGAGCCGGTGGAACTCCACCAACCGCCGCTCACCGTCACCGGTCACCATCCTCGCCGCCGTCCTCCTCCTCCTCTCCGTCCACCCCTCCCTCTCATGGCGCCCATGGCCTCACCAGAAAAACAACTCCACAGACCTCCAATTCGAAACCTCCAAAAAATACGAAGGCTCGTCGGAGTTCGTCAAACTCCGGTACCACATGGGCCCGGTCCTCACCGCCAACATCACCGTACACATCATCTGGTACGGCACCTGGCCTAGGGCTCAAAAACGCATCATCCGTACCTTCATCAACTCCATCTCCGCCGCCGCTCCTCCGCCGTCGGTCTCCGGCTGGTGGAAAACCGTCACGCAGTACACCGACCAGACCGGATCCAACGTCTCCAGAACCGTCCGGCTCGGCCAGGAGAAGAACGACCGCCTCTTATCACACGGCAAAACCCTAACTCGCCTCTCCGTACAATCCGTCATCAAATCCGCCGTGAACTCCAAAACGAAACCGTTACCGGTAACTCCTAAGTCCGGCGTATACCTTCTCCTAACCGCCGACGACGTCCACGTCCAGGATTTCTGCCAGAACGTCTGCGGATTCCACTACTTCACCTTCCCGTCGATCGTAGGGTACACGCTACCGTACGCCTGGATCGGAAACTCCGGCCGGTTGTGTCCCGGCGTGTGTGCGTATCCTTTCGCCGTTCCCGATTACATCCCCGGGCTGAAGCCGGTGAAGTCGCCGAACGGCGACGTCGGAATCGACGGGATGATTAGTGTGATAGGTCATGAGATGGCGGAGATGGCTACGAATCCGTTGTTGAACGCTTGGTACGCCGGCGGAGATCCGTCTTTTCCGGTGGAGATTGCCGATCTGTGTGAGGGGATTTATGGGACCGGAGGGGGTGGGTCCTACACGGGGCAGATGATGAACGATGGAGATGGTGCCACGTATAACATGAACGGGATCCGACGGAGGTTCTTGGTGCAGTGGGTGTGGAACCATGTGGTTAATTACTGTAGTGGCCCTAATGCGCTTGATTGAATTGAAAAGAGAAGATGGGAATTGGAGGGTGTTGTAGTACTTTTCTTCCACTTTTCACACCATTTTTTTTGTTTGTTGGTCTGTGGCTTGTTGGTTAAGACATTTAGTGATGGATGGCAAGAAAATGAAAATGGTGATGTACAAATTTATTTAATGTTTCCCGCCATCTTGTCTATTCTCGTATATGAAGGGTAGAATTGACAATATGCACTTGCGTTTGATGTGATAAAAGGTCAAACTGACTTTGAAAAATGACTAGGATCATGTGAGACCAAGCTGTTATCGTGAGATCGCGTGAGACCAATACCTAACGTATGAAACTTCACAAAAAAAAAAAACACCGTGAATGTGCATAAAACAAGAATACGCAGACCTAAAATTCACTTTCGATGCAAAAAAATATCGAAAACAAGCTAAAAAACGTAACCTTCACAGCTCAAGTTCTGTGAAGGTTACATATATATAATGCAAACATTCACAAAAAAAAACTGCTGTGAAGGTTTCGTTTTTTAATTTTTTTTGGAATTTTTTTTCCAATAGTGTTTTTTAGTATGTTTTAACGATGAATGTTCAATTTTTTTTACCTTCACAAATGTTTTGATGTGAAGTTTCGAGTAAAATATGTTGGTCTCACCGGTCTCACCAAAAAAGTTTGATCTCACGGGAACTTAACTCTTGAAAAATCGTAATTAAATATAATTATATATAAAAAAGCTGAATCTGTAAAAAGATAAAAATATATGGTAAGACGATTGATTTTTTTAAGGATGGATATATTATGGTATCTCAAATCTAGAAGATGAGATTCAAAGGAAAAAAAAAACTAAAAATCAAGGAGCATAATAATAAATTAAGTTGTTTTTTGATTTTTACACACATGTTAATAAGCACGTATGTATATTAGACCATCCGTAATGGTATACTATGAACCCAATGAACCAATCGCCACATTAGCGCCACATCAGCTTCCACTATCTTGCCCAAACCAATTCAATCCATCTAGTATGGTTTACCCAAAATTACCCACACATTAAATAATAAATAAAAAGAAGAAAAAAGAAAATAAGAGAGAGAAAGAAGAGAGAGGGGGGGGGGGGGGGGGGTGGGGGTGGGGGGATGCTCTCGGCTTCCGGAAAGCGAATGGAGGTTGGGGTTCTAGAACCCGATTCATCCACAGTGGTGTTCCGATCAACCCAATCAACCCGATGGCTATTGTAGATGGTCTTATAGATTATATCTATGTACAAATACATACAATCCAAATGAAGAGCTACGAATGTGTTAATCGAATTTTAAGGTTTTCTCTCAAAACCTGGCCTTTTAAATATAATACATCAAATTTGATACAAAAGATAATTTATTAAAAGTAATCCAAGTATATAAACTTTATACTACCTCCGTCCCAAAATTATTGTCCAGTTTTGACTTTTGAAAGTATTTTTTTGTCAACTTTGACCTTAAATATTTTTGTTTGTGTTATAATACTTGTTGAAAATTATACCAATGAAAATACATTAAAAACACAACTCATTCATATATTTTGCATCAAGTATTATATAACATAAACAAAAATATTAAAGGTCAAAATCGAGAAAGACAGACTTTCAAAAGTCAAAACTGGACAATAATTTTGGGACGGAAGGAGTAATATTTAAGTATATAAGGCTTTTTTTGGTAATTTGAGACTTGACAATATGAGATTTTTAAGGGAAATTGGCCTTAGTAGCCAACCATATTTCATCCCAACATTGATCTTCTAATCATTTTCTTTTCAACATTATTAAAATAAACCAACATATCCATTAAAAAAGGTCCATTAAAAATGGACCCGATCACTCGTCTTCATTCTGTCCTCGTCCCCATCCCCGTCGAAGAATTTGATCATATATAACGGATATCCCGAACCGGAAAACGAGGATTTTTTACCCGTTTATAATTATATTTTAAATTAAAAGTTTTTGAGATACCATACATGTTTAAATTTTACATATTCTAATAAAAACTAATAGTTTATTGTATAATAATTTATAGACGTAATCATATAATAATTTATAAACGTAATACCATAAAATAATATAAAAAAATTATTTTTAACAACACATTTACCGTAACGTATCAAGTATTAGTCAAAACCACATCAAGTAATATTTGTAATTTATTGAAATAGGAACAGACATATACCGATGTAATAGAAAATATAATATATAATTAAAATAATTTAATAATTAATATATATATATACGGGTAAGGGACGGGGAGGGGAGTGCTATATCTATCCTCGTCCCATCCACAGTTAGAATGAAACGGGGATCCCATCCTCATCCCCGGTTTACCAGGAAATCCCTGTCACCGAACGGGGTGGGTGGACCCGGTTCCCCGACGGGTCGGGGATAATTCAAATGCCTATTAAAAATTGCCTCAATCGGTAACTAGCGATCCTCTCATTGATTCGCTGCCCCGCTATTCTTAAAACCTGATATATATATATATATAAATCACATTTAAGAAAAGTGTTATAATAAAGCCTAGTGAGAACATATCATTTTAGACAAGAATTATAGAAAGGAAGTAAAGCTTCGAAGATGTGCTTTATGAAGTGTGAATATGCTTGAATAAATAACCAACAAAGGTATTAAATCATTTTACCAAGACAAGGTAGACCGGATTTCCATGGAACGTGGTAGAACACAAAAATAAGCCTCAGTTCTATGTTTAGAGCTTCACAAGTGAAACATTGGTCTGTCTTTAAAAAAAAGTGACACATTATTCATTGAGTTCAACCACCCTTGGTCTATAGTTCAAGTTCTCCAACATTACACTATTTTCTCAAGCCATAATTAAAATTTTATAGGTGTCACAGATCAAGTTCACTACTCATGGTCTATAGTTTGAGTTCTCTAGAGAATTATTACCCACGTCTAGCTAGTGAGTGTGATATAGCCACCCAATCTAAATACATAAATAGATAATGTGACCTTTGTGACTATGGATCAATTACACTAGTCAAATACATTCCATGAACCAAATATACATTTTCAACTAAATTAAGTAGTGGCTAGTGATTTGTACCAACATTCATCAAATTATCAACAAAACTCCATTAAGGTATAAGCACTTTAAATCAATATGTTTGTCGCAAAAACAACTATCTTTTAATGCTCCTTAACTAAGGTGAAATCCTAAATAGCTACCAAAATAGACTCCTTTCATTTTGAACCACAAAGGATGTAAAATATAACCCATTTATCATACCATTTAGCAAATATTAGTAAAACCATAGAGATCTCCAAAATATTTGAGTAGGTGAAAATTACCCAAACGAAGAGAGCAAAAATAAGAGGATATGTAGAAGTTTAATATGAAAAGTTTGGCATGTATATAGTTTTGAAAAGAAATGTAAACTCACCTTCTTGATTTATGGTTCTAAACTTAAAATCAAGATTGCTAGGAAGGAGATGATGGAGAGTCTTGGAATAGATGATGCTATGCTCTTGATCCCTAAAGATTATGGAATCCTAGACAAATAATAAACGATCAAGGAGTGGAATCTTAAGAAACTTAATGAGGAAGGGGTTGGAATGGGAAGAACACTTATGTGACAGCCGACCATTTCCGGCCCTCAGGTTAGCGACTTGTAGAACACTCTCGTAGCATTACATTTGAGTGAAATATTAATCCTATGACTGTCTAGGAAGAATTTAGGTTAAGTATGCAAAAACTTTTGGAGATAGCTTAGAAATCCCGAAAATCGCCCGGAAAAGCCCGTTTTAGTCCGCAATTGCCCGAAAATCTTATATAATGCCGAACCGACCCAAATAAAGTGTATTTATATAAATTATTAGTTTGTAGTTTACTAGTATAAAATATTTTATTTTTATAAAATTTAACTTGAAATAAGTTAGTATTTTGCGAAAAACGTCATGAACCGTTAAACCGTTGCATCTTAAACTAGTTGGGTTTGCATTTTTGTAAAATATATATATATATATATATCTATATATATATAGAGTGGGTTGGGGGCCCATTATATGGCTGGCCACCCCCACTTACCCACCATATAAAAACCCCTTTCTTTCATTTGAAATCATTTCCTTTCAATTTTTTTCAAATTAGAGAGAAAACCATCCACCTTCTATCTCTCTCTTCCTCTCTTTCAAACCTCCATCAATCCAGAAAATTAGCCTCTTTTTCATCATTTTAGTAGGACAAAAATCAAAGGTTGAAGTAATATATTTTGTTCATTCACAAGGGTAAGCATCAATCTTGTGTTTTAGACTTGTGTTAAGCATTTTTTTAAGCTTCTTTTGCATAAACTTCTTGCTTTTGTGTAAGATCTTAGTTGAAATGTTTTCTTGAAATTTTAGAGGATAGGATGAACACTTGGATGAATGAAATATCCATTAGAAAGTGAAATCCAATGATTCCTTCAACATAAACTCTAGAAAGAGGGTGAAAAACCCCAAAATTTTATATTGATACTCACATGTGAATATGAAAATGATGGATGATTACATGCATGTATCATCTTGATGTTGGATTATATTGTTCTTTGTTACATGTCATTTGATGTGGGATTGAATGTTGGTATCAAGGAAACTTCCATTTTTAAAGGTTTATATGTTTTACAAGTGAGAATATTGTTTTTGAAGTAGGCAGAAGCTGACAGATTATGTTAATCATCTTTGGACGACCCAAAAAGGGTTCAAATGGACGTATTTTTGTCTACATTTTTAATGGATCAATATTTTGTGAGTTGGGGGTACAAACCCCACTGGAATCACTCAAAAATACGAAGTTTAGACCCCTCAACTCTTCAAAACTTTTTGTTGTGCAACTGCTACGGGTCAGATTATTAATGTCAACTTGATGCATGCATATCTCCTAGATAAATTGTCAAAAATACATGCTTTTTGATTCTAAACTCAATTTTAATGTGTTAGCTTTCCATAGAATCCAGAATTACTAAGATTGGTGGACATTTGAGCATGCTATGAGTGAAAACAAAATCGTGGTGCAATCTGTCCGAAAAGGACAGATTCACTCATGTGAGTTGGAATAAGCATATCTCACTCAAAATAGCTCCATTTCAAGTGATTCTTGATTCCTTAGTTAGAGTTTGATGTTAACTTCAAAACCTCTCTGGAAATTTGAGATTTGGGGATGTAATGAAACCCCTATGAATCAAACTCTACAAGTATGTAAATCTGAAATGGTCCAGTGTGCATCCTTTTTGTGAAATTTATTTATGCATGCTAAACACTTCAAAAATTAGTGAAATTTTGTGTGCATGCTGTTAACACATTCATCTTCTGTGGATAAAAGTTTGGGAATTTTCTCCTTTAAGATTAAGGCTTGGAAATGGCATTTTACAAAGAGAATGAATCTGTCAGCATTTGAAATTTTTAGAAATTTGATTTTTGAAATTTCAAGACTTTTTCTTCCAATTATATGTTATATAAAGTTATTAAAACTTTTTTATACTAAGTTTGGCTAAATAAGATTGAGTAAGGGCATTATATATAGATATCGATAAAGACTAAACTAGGATTTTGAGTCGATGATATAGGACTTACGTCGCTTGTGAATTGTTTAGGGCACTTGTAGACTCGGAACTAAAGTTCGAATTTTCGTGCAAACCACCAAGCCAACCAAGGTGAGTATTCACGACCCCTATTTTACTATTTTTACGTATTGGGGTGAAAAGCATGTTGATTGATGAAAAATGATATGAATTATGCTTACGAGCAAGTTTATAGCAAATGATGATATGTATTTAGTAAAATATATACACTACTATTAACTCGATAGGAGCCTATGATCTAGTGGATAACACTATTTGGTAAAGAGACCCACCCTACTGACTGACGAGTAGAGGGTGCACTATTTCAGACTTAACGACTGCCGCTGAGGTAGTCGTTGAGAAACGTTCTACACATGTGGATGAAGTTCCACCGCTGTGGTAGTTATTTAGAGCGTTATACCCTACGTGGTTCGCGACCGCCTCTGAGGTATAACGTTGGGGGTGGTATGGTTTGTAGTGGCTCAATCTTTCATATCATGTGCATAAGTGTGTTTTTGAATGTGAAAAGTTGTTCAAAAGTTTTACGATAATGATTCTGCGTATGAAACTGTTTTGTGCATATAAAACATGTGAACTCACCAACTCTTGTAGTTGACACTTGTTTTTAACATGCTTTTCAGGAAAATAGAAGGTAGTTGAAAATGCTTGTTGTTGCAAGTGACATCAATCTTCAGACTTTTCTTTTGTGTTGTTATTTTGGATGTTTGAAAGCTAAACTATAGTTGGTTATGTAATATGTGGTTTTGTAAACAATGAACTTTTAAATTAAATGGTTGATGTTATTTATCTCCTATCGCAATGAAATCTTAGCTGTCACGCCTCGCGTTTCCACTTTAGCGGGGTGTTATAGATTTGGTATCAGAGCCATAGGTTATAGAGAACATCGGTTTTTCATAAAACCAAACACTATAACCAACATTTTACAAAAAAAATTTATTTAAATTTTCTAGTCAAAGATTTCAAAATATAGGAGAATTCTACTACTAAGATGATTAGGATAGGTATTATATTGATATATCATAGATAGGCAGAGCCTGATCACCTATGCCTAGCCATGATATAAGTAGAGTATGACTTATAAACTAATCATACTGTTAGTAGATAGAATTGGAACCTTCCAAAATTTCCTGAAAAGTATAAACTGTGTGAGTTCACATAAGCATATCATGATGTTGATATTTACTATAGCACTTACGCGTTTAAGAAAAGTAACGCCATTGTTGAACACTCCTGCGTTAGGGCTTAGGATATCACTTGTATTTTGAATGTGCGTTAATAAGTTGTGCGGACACTACAATCACTATGTCGAACCCTATTACTTAGACTTCGGAGAAGGACCCATCTAAGCATTCGATTCCGACATTGGAATAACAAGTGAGGACATTTCAATCGATCCACCTCCGATTACCCCCAACAATTGTCTTACCTCAACGTACTCCAGTTTTTCCTACGCCCAACCCGAACCTCCAACACCTCACATGAGACAACTCAGAAGAGAGTTGCAGCAACCATTCGGAGTGGACTGGCGATAACTCATCAGGATAATGCAAGATCATTTCGTATCATTTCGGGGATATTGATCGGCCATAATATTAGTATCGGCTCGAACTATGCGAACACTCGCCGACGGACTACAAAATAGTCGAAGTAGGGCATCAAGATAGAATCGGGCCATAATTAAGTTGACAAAATTGGTGCATCTCTTGGAGGAATGTACCACCAATGTTGTAGAGAATGCTATGACGACAGAAGGATGTCTAGGAGAGTCGACTTGTGTTGGCAAGTTTTGGTAATACTGTTGGCAAAGTGCTAAAAAAGAGTAGTAGAAAAGTGATCTCCACCACTCATCCGGTCAATAAAGGCAGCTTTGACCGGGTCCTTCCCTTTAATAATCTCTACCCTCCCATAAATCGCGTCAATCCTCCGTGATCGCGTCCACCGTAACCGGTCAAAGTCGCCTTTATTGACCGGATAAGTGGTGAAGATCACTTTCTAATTCTCATTTTCTTAGCACTTCTCATTTGAACATTTCTCTCCCTCTCTCTTTCTCTCTCTATAAATATATATATATATATATATAGGAGAGCAATCAAATGAAAACCATTTTTTATCAAATACTATGATATTAACTATTTTTTTGGAAGAGGTATCCTAGACCACATTGGGCCCAGACTAATCCTTGGCAATTTTGGGCTGTGTTAGGTCTCAAAAGGAGATAAACTAGGCTAACAGGGTTTTGTAGAAGGGGGGTTGAATGCAAAACCATAAAAATTTAAAGACAGAGAAGTACTTTTTAAATTCTTTGTATTGAAAAATTTCAACTAAGAATTACACTAAGTTCACAAAGACTGATTGCTGCGGAAAACAAATAACTTAAGCTACTTGAACAATCAAAACACTAAGACACTAAGACACTTAGACACTAAGACACCAGAACTACAAGAACAACTATGGAACACTCAGTAACACTATGAACTTGAAGGTGGTGGAAGCACTCTTTCTCTCTGATTTGCTATGTTGCTCTAAATCTGAAAGCTTGAATGCGTGAGGAAGACTGAGACCAAAGACCTGTATTTATAGTCCCAGCTTCATCAAGTACAACGGACGCGTGTCAACATTTGTCTTGCTGCATGAGGATCTCCATACTGGGTATTGAAGCCAAGTCAAATCTTCAAGACTCCTTTTTGCAGATATTCATTCTTTAGTGAATATTTTGCATTAATGGAGACAAGCCAAACCTCCTGCAGAGGAATCTCTCCAAGTAGTATGGCACAGAGTCAAAATTCCTTTACTCCTTTTTGCAGGTAGACAATGTTCAATGAAACTTTGTATTTATTGAGATGACCATCTTCAGACAAAATCTCAAACCAAGCATTCTTGATCCACGAGCCATCCTTGGTCCATTGCACAAAGAGTTATCCAAATGATCTAATTGAGTGGACTCAGATCACGATGGACTTGTCCGGATGGCTTGCCCGGATGGACTAGTCCGGATGAACTCGTCCGGATGGATTGGCCGGATGGACTTATCCGGATGACTTGTCTTGATGTACTCCTCCGGAGGGACTCTTCAGATACTTAGCCAAAATCACATACATTCCACATTGTTGACGATTTCAGCTGATATCAATTCTTCTTTGAATAATTGATTTATTTAGTACCTGAGAGAAGATAGATTTACAATAAAGAATATAGAAGGTCATTGGAGTACATCTTCAAATGAAGTGTTCCAACAATCTCCCCCTATTTGAGGATGTGATCCGGCACAAAGATTGTAAACTAGCTTCGTATAAGAGATGACCCATTTTATTCTTTTTGGGTTCTTTTCTTTTCTTTTCTTTTCTTTTCTTTTCTTCGTTTTTTTTTTGTATAAATAAGTATCTACAGTAACATGAACTATTTACAGCAAAAGAGAAAAAAAATTTAATCACTAAGAGATACTTTTAATTTCATCGATAAAGAGTACATCGGTGAGATTACAAAAGTATTATAGATAGAAGTAGACTGATAAGAAACATAGATAGATAGTGAACACAAAGGAACTACTTAGCTCGCTCACTCAAGGTTGAGAAGATTTTCTTTTCTTCTTCAGAGAGGACTATGTTGTATTCGCTCCTGACCTTTCCCAAGCTGACATAGAGTTTGTCAAGGAAACCCATGATTTCTTTGTAGACCGGATCTGGGATCTGGTTGTCATCCAGTAAGAAAAGAATCTCATTCCATTCGGTGACACCAAAGTTCTTTAGGGACAAAAGGTTGAAGGTTTCTGAGGGAGTGGTTTCTGGGGGATTGCCAGCTCTCTGAACAGCCATCCAGATGATTTGACCTTCCTTTTTGGCTCTGACTTTGGTAATTTCCTTTGGATCCTTTCTTCGAGTGAGGCAGTCATGAAAGTGTTTTACCACATTGTCTACTACCTTTTGCTTTTCCTTTGCTACATCCTTGGCTACCTTTGCACCAAGAAAAGAGAAATCAGGACCGAACACTGAAGATGTGTTAGAAGGAGGCTTGAGCCTGAGCTTGTCAAACTCGCTTATTTTTTGTTGAAGGGCCTTCTTTTTGGCAATTTCTTCTGCGGCTTCTTGGTCAGGAGTGAGCTTGTTTTTCCCTTTTTCTTTAGATGAGTCTTCATCAGCCTCTGAAGAGATTCTGGTTTCCTCCCCCTGAAGAGATGCATCGGATGGAGGAGAAGTAGTGACAACATCCTTAGCTATTTGCATTTGCCTCGGATGAACTCTCTTTCTGCTGCTTATGTCCGGACCAGATCTTCGTTTAGGAACAGTCGATCGAGGTTGATCCTCCCCCTCAGCAGATGCAACTACTACCTGTTTCTCCCCCTCAGCTGCTGGGGGAGTCACAAAAGAGACCTCAGCATCGGAAATCCGGGCCTTAAGGAAGTGCAGTGTCTCGCGGTCAGAAGAAGTGAAGAGAGCCGGACCGCGCTGGGAGAGAAGCTGATACTGATCAAGATGGGCGGAGATGGCCTTGAGGGTGGTGCCGTGATCAGAAGAGGCCACCCTCAAAGCCTCAATGGATTCTGCATGCTGCTCAGTGGTCTTGGAGAGAGAAGCCAGAGAGTCTGAAATCTTTGAGAGAACATCACTCGGAGGAGAAGAGATAGAGGAAGCAAGCTGCTGGATATCCGTCTTCAAGGAGTCAACGGAGGCTGCAACAGTAGACGAGAAGTGCTCAACATGAGTAGTGAGCTTCGAAAGAACCTGACAATGGATCTTTTCATTTTCCCCCAAGACAGTGAGCAATCTATGAGAGACAGTCTGAGAGTCCTCTAAAGCCTTCAAGCGAGTGTCATGCTGAGCCAAATAGGTCCGGAAGTCTCCGGATAGAGTGGCCAACTGAGATTCCAGTGTCCCAACCTTCCGACTACTGTGAAGAACATCAGAGAAGAAGTCTCCAATAGGCATCCGACTGATCGGACAAGTAGATGAGGAGAAGGCCCGGTGTCGCTCCGGAGAAAGGGATCGCGTCGGAGAAGGAGTCCGTCGAGGAGGGGACGCACGCCGTGGAGAATGGACAATAGCAGGAGTGTCCGTGAAGTCAAATGCCGGTGGCGCCAAACTTTCGTGTCCGGCCGGAGGAGAATCTGCCTCAAGAAAAGTAGAAAGAAAGACAGCCTCAGGAATAATGGGACCCTCATCGGCTGGTGCATTATGTGAAAGGCCGTGCAGTGTGGTAGTTTGGCCTCGGGTCGGAGCAGAACCCAAGTCATCTACCACAACCTTTTGGGAGGAAGTGGCAGGTGTAAGTAGGGACTCCTTGAATACAACCGACGTGTGTTGAGACACGCCAGAGGAGGTGGTAGAGGTGGAATGTGTGCCCCTGGGTCCAATTGGGGCAGTAGAAGTGTTACCTTCGTGGTTGACCCTAGGAAGAACCTTAGACCTCTTAGGAGAAGATCCAAGGGGGGATGTGGAGCGCCTCCGCAAATGAGATTTAGAGGCTGGGATTCCCTCCGATGGGTTGTTCGGAGGGATAGCCGTTTTGGAGTGTGCGGAGGGTTTGGCGGGTCCTGGCTGTTTTTTCTTGGATCCCGCCAATTTTGCTCGGGAAAAGGTATAAGAGTGAGGACGCATCTTGCCAGGTGGAGGAAGGGTAGGAGCAGTGGCACCCCATGATAGATCAGAGGATGCTAGTCTGAGCACAAAGTCCGGAAGGGGCTTATCGGTCGCCAAAGGGGATGCAATAAATAGAGTTTCCAAGTGGGTGGGTGATTGAGATTTTGTACCAATTTAATTATATCAAATTTTATTTTTGAAGTCTAAGGGGATGCCAATACCTCTTCTGTGGCCCATGGCCATGGGTGCAAACCCATAATCAGGGCTGGTCCTAAGATTTTAGATGCTCATGGCGAAAAGCCAAAAAAATGGCCCGTATATACAAGGTAGACTAGACGAGAATATTAATTATTCAAGAAAATACGAAAATGGTCGATGGTGTGCGCCCGTGCGGGCAACTTTCGTCACGCATTCAGCTCGTAGGGCAAAGTCACATAAATCAAATGTGATTTTGTATGTGCTATTGCCTATTAGTATAAAATCGCATGTGATTCAACCGTTTTTATTCTCTTAATATATATACTTTTCTCGTTTGAACCCGACAATTATTTATATATAAATAATTGTTTCCGTGAGAAGTGAAGTCATATTTTTACGGTTGAAACTTCACAACACATTGTGAAAGTAATCTTATTAGTGTTTTAGCTGTAAATGTGTTCGAATTTTCTTTTACATTCATAACGTTTTGCTATGAAATTCAAGTATAAAAATATAGTTTAATAGATCTCACGAAAACAAAAAACACACTATCAAAAGAAGAAAATAACTAAAAGTAACACAAAATCTTAACTAAATATTCAAGGATAAAGATTAAAAAAAATAATGCCAAAATACGAGCTGCCAGTTTTACTACCATTAAGTGCTTTAGATTAAAAAAATAAAAAATTCATGCTCACTTATTTATTTTCCTATGAGTAGAGATACAACATCAGTTTGATGCCCTCTAAAATTTGGTTGCCCATGGCCACCGCGATCATGGCCATAGGCTAGGGCCGGCTATGCCCATAATATGTTATATTATACTAGTTTTGATCCCATATAATACACGGGATAATTTCAAAAAATTAAATTATGTCAAAAACCTTATATTACAAATATGAATTGTTATGCTATTGATCTTTTAACATCAATATTATTTTCTATAAATACATTAATTTTATTTAAAAAAAAACTACAAACTTTATTTATTTTTAATTTAATTCAATTGATATCAAATTAATGACCATAAATACAAAGTCACATACGAGAAATCAACAACTTCAACTTGGACTATAAACATGAATAAAATCATCATAATCATATCATCATGTGTAGGAAAAAATAAAAGTTAAAGAGCGTTTGATTAATTACCTTTGTGTGTGTATGTGTAATTGGTAGTGGCTTAATTAAGAGATTTGCAGCAATTGATTGAGATTGAGAGATTGAAAGAGGTATTTATAGATTGTGATTGACAGATTGAAAGAGGTATTTATAGATTGTGATTGAGAGATTGATATTGAGGTCTATAAATCTCTTTTATCTTTATCCCTTTTTCATATAACAATAATAAATTATAATATCATAATTTTAATAAATATCTATATCATTTTAATAAATGAATTAATTTAAATGTTAAACTAAATAAATATATATATCATTTTAATAAATCATTTTTAATACTATATGTTAAATCACAAATATATATACATATATAAAATAAAAAATAATAAATGATTATATTTTTTTGTTCCAACAAGTTATATGGAATTTTCTTAAGAATTAAGAAAATATGAAAAGTAAGATTTTTCAACTTTGGAAAACTCTTAGAAAATTGTACTTTGAAAATAGAGAGAATATTTTAATTATTTATATCACCAATGAAAAATAGTAATACGTGTATTGATTATATTAAATACTAGTTTCGATCCCGTGTAATACATGAGATAATTTCAAGAAATTAAGTCATGCCAAAAACCTTATATTACAAATATGAATTGTTGTGCTATTGATCTTTTAATATCAATATTATTTTCTATCAAATACATTAATTATATTAAAAAAAGTACAATTTATTTATTTTTAATTTAATTCAATTGATATCAAATTATCAACAACGAAAATATAACAAAGACATTTTATAGATCAAACTATAAACTATCTTTGACTTTAAAATGACGTTAATATACTTTCACATATAAAGAGAAAGGTATACGTACAAAAGTGTACTTGGATTGAAATATAATAATGGATACGTTTAACAATAATTTGTTATAAAAATATTAATTAACTATTATATTAAAACTCAATGATTATCTTCATTATATTTAAAATGAAATATTTATTTTCTATTTGATGACGTTTATCAATTAGTTACATGAATACAAATATAAATTATTATATAATGTGGAGAAGAAAACTTAGTTATGCTTCTACTGATGTAGATCAAAAAATTAAAAAAAAAATCATGAGAAAATCAAACCATATGATTTAGTTCATCATAAGAAAACAATGACACAAATTTTCTTACCATTCTTCAAATAATTGCAAAAACAAATAATAAAAAAAATTTATGCACGAATGCTCTTCGAAAAAATGGTTGACGAACTTACCTAAGACGTTTGCAAAAAGAGTAATGGAGGAACTTGAAAAATTAAAATGGAAAAGGTAAGGTTTATACGGTTTTTGTTGAATCTGCTTAGTATTTAAATATCAATTTAGGAAGAGAGATAGAGATATAGATGACTTCATACCAATAGATAAAGATAAAGTTTGTTATATTTAATAGATAATTTTGGATTAATTTTTAATAATTTTAAATTTTGAATAAGTGTCATGTGTCAACATATGACACATGACACATATGCATATGATGTGGCAATGGCTCACCAGAGCGTGACACGTGTCAATGAGTTACTCAGAGCGCGACACGTGTCAATGAGTTACTCTTTTATTATATATAGATAGATTACACAAATATATGTAGAGAATTTTTTAAATCGTTTCATTTAATTATGTATTTTTGAAAGTGGTATTTATCTTTTACATTATTTTATTTATTGTTTTCATATTTATCTATAGTTTGGATTAAAATGTTTGATTTAATTATGTAGAAGATTTTTTAAAGTGATATTTATCTTTTACATTATTTTTATTTATTGTTTTGATAACCGAAACCTACTCAACAGAACGCGACACGTGGCAATTCGGCTCACCAGAGCACGACACGTGTCAAATCAGTTACTCTTTTATTATATATAGATTAAATTTAATAAAAAACTTGAATTAAAGAACATACACAAAAGAAAGACGAGAAGTTTGAAATAGTAATTCTATATTAACATTGATGTATTTTTCTCAAATTTTAATGATACTTTTAGATTTATATTTTATTTTAAAGTTAAAAGATTATCGATTTTTCAAAACCATATGAAATCGTATTATAACATTGATGTATTTTTGTCAAAATTTTATAATATTTTTGGATTTATATTTTATTCAAAAATAAATATATTATCTATCTCTTAAAACCATATAAAATTATATTATAACATCAATAGAGAAAGAGAATAAAATGGAAAATAAAATAAAGATATATTCTTAGAGCATCCACAGTGGTGGAACCTCTAATAACCTCCCTTGCCATATTTTTTTCCTGACACTCAACAAACTAAAAACCTCCTTAAAATCCTACAATGGAGATTCTTACAAAAACCTCATTTTCCTTATTCTTATTTATAAATTATTATATAACTTAAATGTATACATATATATATTAAAAAATTCAAATATAATTTATTATTTTTACTTTTATATTAATTTTCATTTTTTAATTTATAGCAGGAGTGTCCGTGAAGTCAAATGCCGGTGGCGCCAAACTTTCGTGTCCGGCCGGAGGAGAATCTGCCTCAAGAAAAGTAGAAAGAAAGACAGCCTCAGGAATAATGGGACCCTCATCGGCTGGTGCATTATGTGAAAGGCCGTGCAGTGTGGTAGTTTGGCCTCGGGTCGGAGCAGAACCCAAGTCATCTACCACAACCTTTTGGGAGGAAGTGGCAGGTGTAAGTAGGGACTCCTTGAATACAACCGACGTGTGTTGAGACACGCCAGAGGAGGTGGTAGAGGTGGAATGTGTGCCCCCGGGTCCAATTGGGGCAGTAGAAGTGTTACCTTCGTGGTTGACCCTAGGAAGAACCTTAGACCTCTTAGGAGAAGATCCAAGGGGGGATGTGGAGCGCCTCCGCAAATGAGATTTAGAGGCTGGGATTCCCTCCGATGGGTTGTTCGGAGGGATAGCCGTTTTGGAGTGTGCGGAGGGTTTGGCGGGTCCTGGCTGTTTTTTCTTGGATCCCGCCAATTTTGCTCGGGAAAAGGTATAAGAGTGAGGACGCATCTTGCCAGGTGGAGGAAGGGTAGGAGCAGTGGCACCCCATGATAGATCAGAGGATGCTAGTCTGAGCACAAAGTCCGGAAGGGGCTTATCGGTCGCCAAAGGCTCACGGTCCAAGAGCTTGACAGACAAAGTAGGCGAGGTCAGATCATAAATCACTTGTGGGTTGGGAGTGTTCGAATCCGCCAGTATAGCATCCGCCAGTTTCATATTGATAATCAAGGATATGAACCTAGGATAGGCAACTGCGGTGGACTGATTGTTACCAATCATCATGACCATAGAATCAAAGAAGAAGCCCGCAAAATTGATGGGACGCTGATGGAGAATAGCATGAGCTAACTCGGTAACATACCCCGGGCATTGGTCTTGGCCACCGGCCTTCCTAGAAAGACAGTAAATGATGTGGCTGAAAAAGTGGTGCCAGACACCACCCATGCTATTTCTAAAAAGGGTAACCTGACTCTTGTGTTCTTCTTTGGGAGTGTAGTTCATGAGAGCTACCATAGAGTCATGCTCATAGTGAAGAGGGAAAAGTGCAAAGTCTGGTGTATCAGGTAAGCGAAGGACCGTGCGAACATCAGCCTCGTCAAAGGATAAATCATTTTCAGTGAGGACAGAAGCTACTATACAATCAGTGTGGCTATCAAAAGATGCAGTGGCCCAAAAATTACCTAACAACAAAGAGCTCATCCTAGTGTTCGCAGTAAAGGCATACAAGAGGGGAGACTTTTTAAGGTAGTTGTTCATAGGTTCAAACTCCGGATGGTTATCAATGGTAGAGAATCTAGCCAAGTGATTACATGGAGGAAAGGTTATCTTAGCCGGGTCCAAATTGTTGTCATTAAGAGGACCCGGAGGAAAAGCCATCCTAAGAGAGATGGAGAGAAAACTTAGCTCAAGAGAGGAGTTCCCAAGCCACGTGACCGGATCAGATAGACCGGAGCCGGAGGGAGGTAAGCCCGGAGCAAGGAAGGCGAACGGAGCAGGAGCTTGGCGCCGGAGCAAGGCGGAGGAGTGTCGGCCCGGAGCAGGTGGCTGCCGGAACGCGGTGGTGGCCGGAAGCTGACGGTGGCCCGAGCACGGCGGCGGCCGGAGGAAGGCGGCGGCGGGAGGACGGCGGCTGACGGATCACGGTGGCGGACGGATCAGAGCAGTCGTAGGACGGCAGGGGACGGATCACGGCGGCGGCGACCGGAGGACGGCGGCGGCGGCCGGAGCACGACGGCGGCGGCCGGAGCACGGCGGTGGTGCCGGATGACGATGGCGGCGGCCGGAGCACGGCGGCCGGAGGTCGGTGGCGGCAACTGGACGTCGGCGGCGCCGGAGGTTGCTGATGGGGCGGCAGTTGGTGGCCGGCGGTGGTGGATGTTTCGCTTGTTGAGGAAGGTGAAGATGTTGGTTGAGAGAGGTGGGATGAGATGAGAGCAATCTCTTAGAGAATTGGAAGAGAATGAACGTGGGAGATGTGGTGAAAAGTGAAAAGAGAATGGGAATTTATAGGAGAAATTAGGGTTAGGAAGAGAGGGGTGGGGGTAAAAACTGATGGGTTTTAGAGAGTTGGGCTTAGGGTAGGGGTTAGGGTAGAGGTATGTGGCAAGAGGGGAGTGGATGGAGGAAGGAGGTTGGGATTAGGGAAAGATTGGAGAGAAAAAAAATCTCTTGGTGATGGTGTTGGTTGGGGTCGTAGGAGGGAGAGAGGGATCCTCGGTCGGAGTCGGAAGGGGGGGGGGGGTTTCGTTGGAGGTTGGTTCGGGGGCGGAGGAGGGAGAGAGGAAGGTCGGAGGCGGATGTTTCGGCGGAAGAGGGTATTCGTCGGAGCCGGTGTTGATCGGAGGGAGGATCGGCGTGATTCTCGGATCGGAGGTTGTTGCTCGGAGCGGAGCCGGAGGAGAACCGGTCGGAGGAGGTTTCCTCGGAGGATGGCTCGCGGAAGTGAGGGTGGTGCGGTTGTGAAGATTACATCGGATCCGGAGGGTGATGCGGACCGGAGGCGGATGAGGTTTTGATCGGAGGCGGAATCGGACCGGGCCGGATCGGGGCCTAGATCGGATCCGTAGGAGATGGTGGCGAGTTGTGTTTCTCGGATCGGATTGGAGCGTTTCGTCGGAGGATGATGTCGCCTGGAGCCGGATGAGAGTTGTTGAGGTCGGAGGGTCTCGGAACCGGAGAGATGCTCAAGTCTTTGGAGGAGACCATAAGAAGATGATGTCACTATGATGATCTCATCTTGATGACATCACTACCATCAACATAATGTATTTTTTTTTTCTTATACATAGATAACACAAAAAAAATTACTCACACAGATAGATTCTAAGAGAGATTGATCATGCCAAGTTCTCCGACGAGAAAGTTAAACCTGGCTTCATCCAGGGGTTTGGTGAACAAGTCTGCTAGCTGATACT
This sequence comes from Centaurea solstitialis, assembly GCA_030169165.1. NCBI lineage: Eukaryota > Viridiplantae > Streptophyta > Magnoliopsida > Asterales > Asteraceae > Centaurea > Centaurea solstitialis. Next base: position 69,704,207 of record CM058043.1, read on the forward strand.
CCATAGGGATGAAGTGGAGTTCAATGTCACCTTTGGAGATGTGGTCTCTGATGAAGTGATAGCGGATATCTATATGCTTAGATCTGGAGTGAAGCACCGGATTGTTTGCTATCGCTATGGCACTAGAGTTGTCACACAGAATGGGCACCTGAGTGAATCGTTGATCGTAGTCCTGAAGCTGCTTCTTCATCCACAAGATTTGAGCACAACAGCTTCCGGCAGCTACATATTCAGCCTCAGCGGTAGAGGTGGAGACTGAATGTTGCTTCTTACTCGACCAACTAACCAACTTTCCTCCGAGAAGTTGGCAGCTTCCGGTTGTACTTTTCCTGTCTAATTTAGATCCTGCAAAATCAGAATCTGAATACCCAATTAGATCAAAACCTGAGTCTTTGGGATACCAAAGACCCAGATCAGGAGTACCCTTCAGGTACCGGAAGATGCGTTTTACAGCATATAAATGAGACTCTTTAGGAGCAGCTTGAAAACGAGCACACAGACAAGTAGAGAACATGATATCTGGCCTACTAGCAGTAAGATAAAGTAAAGAGCCAATCATTCCTCTATATTCAGTGATATTTACAGAATTGCCATTAGGATCAGAATCAAGTTTAAGAGGTGGAGCCATGGGGGTTTTCATTGGAGAGCAAGATTCAAAACTGAATTTCTTTAAAAGATCTTTAGTATACTTGCTTTGGTTTATAAAAATTCCTTCTTTTGTTTGTTTTACTTGTAAACCAAGAAAAAATGATAATTCCCCCATCATGCTCATTTCATAGTTAGTACTCATGAGATTGGCAAATTCATCACACATAGAGGGATCAGTGGCTCCGAAAATAATATCATCCACATAGATTTGAACAAGAATCATTTTACCTGCCTTTTTCTTGAAGAAGAGAGTGTTGTCAATTTTACCTCGGATGTACTTGTTGGAGGTGAGAAACTCAGAGAGAGTATCATACCAGGCTCTCGGAGCTTGCTTTAGACCATACAAGGCCTTGTCAAGCTTGTAAACATAGTCTGGATGGTGAGGATCTTCAAAGCCTGGAGGTTGCTTCACATAGACTTCCTCCGACAGCTTCCCATTTAGGAAAGCACTTTTCACGTCCATCTGGTACACCTTGATGTTGAGAAAGGCAGCATGAGCCAGGAAGATTCTGATGGCTTCTAGTCTGGCCACCGGAGCGAACGTCTCGTCATAGTCGATCCCTTCCTCTTGCCGGTAGCCTTGAGCAACGAGTCTGGCTTTGTTTCGAACAACAGTACCAAGCTCATCCATCTTGTTTCTGAAGATCCACTTAGTTCCGATGATGGTTTTGAGAAAAGGTTTCGGAACCAGCTTCCAGACTTTGTTTCTGATGAACTGTTCAAGTTCTTCTTGCATGGCCAGTACCCAACTAGGGTCACTTAGAGCTTCATTAACGGACTTGGGTTCAGAGATTGACAGGAAGTTTACATATAAACATATGTTTCCAGTTCCTCTCCTGGTTCGAACACCGGCTTGCTGATCACCAATGATTTGATCGATGGGATGATCCCGAGTCCACTTAATGGCTGGAGGAAGAGGATGAGGATGATTATGAAGATGAGGTAAAGGAGAGGACAGGTTTGGATTAGAAGATTGAGGGTCTGTATAGAGGTGAGTTTGAGAATTATTAGTAGGTTGGAATGGAACAATAGCTTGGGTTTCATTTGGGTTTGATGAAGTGGAAGGCTCATTTGTGTGTGGTGAGAAGGAAGAGGGATTGACAAATGGAGGAGATGGATCTGGACCCAGATAGGAGTCTACCCAATCATTTAGTTCTTCAGAGTTCGAAGATAATGACGAGGTTTTGGAGTCATCAAAGTCAACATGTATTGATTCATCAATACATTTTCGTCGGAGATTGTACACTCGGTAGGCTTTGGGAGTGAGAGAATATCCCACAAAGATTCCCTCATCACCTTTGGGATCAAACTTTCCCAGATGATCTCTATCATTCAACACATAGCAAGTACACCCAAACACATGAAAGAAACCAATTTTGGGCTTCTTTCCTTTGAACAGTTCATAAGGAGTTTTTCCCAATCTCTTGGTGATTAGAGATCGGTTTTGAGTGTAGCAGGCTGTGTTTACTGCTTCAGCCCAGAAGTAGGTGGGAAGATTAGCTTCACACAGCATGGATCTGGCAGCTTCACACAGCGTCCTGTTCTTCCTTTCCACCACTCCATTTTGTTGAGGAGATCTTACAGCAGAGAATTGTTGAGAGATTCCTTTGTCATTCAGAAAGGCATCAAGAGTGTAATTCTTGAATTCCGTTCCGTTGTCACTTCTAATGGATCTGACCGGAAGACCCGTCCGAACCTCAATCTTTTTGATGAAGAGAATAATCTCCTCAGCTGCATCTCCTTTGTGCCTGAGAAAGAAAGTCCAAGTGAAACGTGAGAATTCATCAACTAGAACGAGAATGTACCTTTTACCACCAAGGCTTGGTGTGCTGACTGGTCCACATAGATCCACGTGCAGCAACTGAAGAGGAGTGTTGATTGAGAAATTTTGCTTTGACTTGAAAGATGACCGGGAGATCTTTCCTTTCTCACAGGCACCGCACACTTTGTCTTTCAGAATATTGAGCTTTGGAAGCCCAATCACCAAGTCTTTAGAGGAGAGAGAATGAAGCGTTCTGAAGTTCAGATGAGAAAGCTTTTTGTGCCAGAGCCAACTTTTCTTTTCAGCATCGTCAGAGATGAAACAGATGCTTTCAGCTTCCGTATTATTGTCCATATTTATGATATAGACATTTTCTTTTCTTGAGCCGGATAGAACAGATTCTCCTTGGTTGTTTATTACATTGCATGCACAAATGTCAAAGATGACTTTGTAACCAAGATCACACAGTTGACTTATGCTTAGAAGATTATGCATAAGTCCCTCCACATAGGCCACTTTGTTGAAGGTGATGATTCCATTTGAGAGAGTACCGTATCCTTTGGTGATGCCCTTTGCGTCATCTCCGAACGTAACAGACGGACCCTTTTCAGACACATAGTTAAGTAAGAGAGATTTGTTTCCGGTCATATGTCTAGAACACCCACTATCAAGATACCATGTCTTGTGGGGTTTTATGACCTGCACACACAGAAAAGTTAGTTTCTAAGAACCCACTTGGCTTTGGGTCCTTTTGGTTTAGAAGAAGAAGGTAGAGCAGATTTTCTGTCAATTTTGTCTGACGGACAATCTTTTGCATAATGAGAGGTATCTCCACAGTTGTAACATTTTCGGTAATTAAAAGTCATGTTTGGAGTGTTGCACACAGCTTTTTTGAGAAAATTAAGTTTAATGTGAGGCTCTTGAGGTTTGACTCGTAACACACCTTTTCCTTTACTAAAATGAGTTTCCTTGTTTAAATTCACAGACCTAGGAACAAAAGGAAGTTGAGCCTTAGATGCCTTTCTTTTAGAAGGTTCAGAAAAATGAGCCACAGATTTTCCTTTGTTCTTACCAATACTCCTTTTATTTTTAGGAAAATCGATTTTGGGAATCTTTGAAGGTTTAGAGGAAGAAGAACACTCGTCATCAATAGTTAGATTGTTGAGCAAGTGATTCACAGACAAATCAGGAGTTTCAAAATCATTTGAATCATTTACTTCTTGAAGTTCTTTTGCTTTTACAAAGTTTCCAAATTTGAGTTGCTCCCTTAGATCTAAGGAGTTTGCAGAACACATAGACATGGAGTCTGAAGACAAAAGATCATCTGAAGAAACATTTAAAGGGAGGTCACTAAGTTCAGAAGCAGAAGGAGGAAAAGCCATTTCAAAATCAGACTTCCAGTAACCAAGACCAGTTTTATCATCATGAGGAATCTGATCTTTAAAGATTTGAGAAAGATTTCTGGAAGCAGTGTTCCATTTTTCAACAACTTTTTGTTCATTTTGGAGCATATTTTGAAGTTTGTACTTTTCTTTTGAAATCACAGAGTTTATGGTTTTCAAATCATCAATATCAGTCTTGAGTTTTTCAAGTTCTTTTGATTGAGCAGAGTAATCACGAAGTTGAGAAGACAGTGATTTGACTAAAGCAGATATTTTCTTCTTTTCATGTTTCAGATTATGATAGTCCACAGTTAAAGAGTCATAAGCATTAATCTTTTCAGATTCTGTCAGAGAGTGAAAAGGATGTACCTTAGAGGTGGAGGGAATCTCAGTAGAGACAAGAGCAGTGGATGAGTCTTCCTCCATGTCTTCATCTATTATGGCCATCAAGCAGTTGACGGTCTCCTTTGGTTCATCATCAGAGGAAGTGGGCTCATCAACCCAGTCATTTGACTCAGCTAGAAGTCCCTTCCCTTTTCTTGCAGCATTTCTTTCCTTTTCACGAACATATTTGGCCTTGTACTTCACGGCTGCCTTGTCAGAGGAATCACCAGATCTTTCGAATCTTCCGGAAGAGGACCTTTCGAACCGGTCAGAGGAAGATTTTTCAAATCTCCCGGAAGAGGATCTTTCGGACCCATCCGACTGAAGACTACCAGATCTGGAAGGTCGATGAGGCCCAAAGGATGGTCGGATGGACTGCTGACTTGATTTGCAATCTGCTGAGAAATGACCCTTCTTACCACAGTTGAAGCAGGTGGTGGATTTAGAGAAGGATCTTCCATTGTGAACCTTTTTCCATTTCTGAATCTGGATGAGGGCTTTCTAGAGAAACCCGACATGGCCATTTCATCTGATAGTTGGTCCACACATGCATCTGTGCCTTCATCATCACCATCACAATCATGAACTTCGGAGGAGAGGTGATGATCCTCCACATCACTGACATCTGAGTCGGAACCAGGAAAGGTGATTTGAGGGACACACACATATTTGGATTTAAAGTTTTCACTCATGAAGGCTATGGAAGAAGTTTTGACATCCCTAATGAGAGACTTCCTTTGGAGTTTAGTTTGCTCATAGTTCACTAAGGTTCCAAAAAGCACAGTGAGAGGCATTGTTTCCAAGTCCTTGGAGGTTTTGATGCAAGTACAGATATTTTCCCAGAAATCAGGAAGACCATCCATAAACTTGTTCAGTACCTCCTCGTTATCATAAACTTTGCCCAAGAGGAGAAGGTCATTCAGAAGACTATTAAAACGGTTGTAGTAGTTGGTAATAGACTCACCCTTTTCATGACAAAACAATTCATATTTTCGAACCAGAGAAATTTTCTTACTCTTTTTGACCTCATTTGACCCTTCATACAACACACAGAGGGTCGACCACATTTCTTTGGCTGTAGAAAAATTTACTAGGGAGTGATACACCTCATCTGGAAGAGACATAGCTATGATAGACTTAACCTTAGTATCCAGAGACACAAGCTTCCAGTCTTCCTCGGTGTATTTCTTCTCAGACTTTAGGATAAATCTCCCAGTAGCTGAGGTTCTGTCTTCCTCAGAGGAGGACCCATCTTTATCTTTGTTAAAGCGGTCCCAAACTCTAGGAACAAGAGGACCATCACGAAGAATGGTAAGGTATCTGGAGTCAATACCTTCCATGAAAAGCAACATCCTGTTTTTCCATAAAGAGAAATTTGAGGGATTAAAGCGAGGTGGTTTTGAAGTAGTGCCATTATCCAGAAAAACAGAAACATTGTTGATGCTGGTTGTTTCAGAATTCGACCCTGAGGTAGCCATTGCAGATCTAGTTTATTGGATTAAACTAACCTGCTCTGATACCACTTGTTAGGTCTCAAAAGGAGATAAACTAGGCTAACAGGGTTTTGTAGAAGGGGGGTTGAATGCAAAACCGTAAAAATTTAAAGACAGAGAAGTACTTTTTAAATTCTTTGTATTGAAAAATTTCAACTAAGAATTACACTAAGTTCACAAAGACTGATTGCTGCGGAAAACAAATAACTTAAGCTACTTGAACAATCAAAACACTAAGACACTAAGACACTTAGACACTAAGACACCAGAACTACAAGAACAACTATGGAACACTCAATAACACTATGAACTTGAAGGTGGTGGAAGCACTCTTTCTCTCTGATTTGCTATGTTGCTCTAAATCTGAAAGCTTGAATGCGTGAGGAAGACTGAGACCAAAGACCTGTATTTATAGTCCCAGCTTCATCAAGTACAACGGACGCGTGTCAACATTTGTCTTGCTGCATGAGGATCTCCATACTGGGTATTGAAGCCAAGTCAAATCTTCAAGACTCCTTTTTGCAGATATTCATTCTTTAGTGAATATTTTGCATTAATGGAGACAAGCCAAACCTCCTGCAGAGGAATCTCTCCAAGTAGTATGGCACAGAGTCAAAATTCCTTTACTCCTTTTTGCAGGTAGACAATGTTCAATGAAACTTTGTATTTATTGAGATGACCATCTTCAGACAAAATCTCAAACCAAGCATTCTTGATCCACGAGCCATCCTTGGTCCATTGCACAAAGAGTTATCCAAATGATCTAATTGAGTGGACTCAGATCACGATGGACTTGTCCGGATGGCTTGCCCGGATGGACTAGTCCGGATGAACTCGTCCGGATGGATTGGCCGGATGGACTTATCCGGATGACTTGTCTTGATGTACTCCTCCGGAGGGACTCTTCAGATACTTAGCCAAAATCACATACATTCCACATTGTTGACGATTTCAGCTGATATCAATTCTTCTTTGAATAATTGATTTATTTAGTACCTGAGAGAAGATAGATTTACAATAAAGAATATAGAAGGTCATTGGAGTACATCTTCAAATGAAGTGTTCCAACAATCTCCCCCTATTTGAGGATGTGATCCGGCACAAAGATTGTAAACTAGCTTCGTATAAGAGATGACCCATTTTATTCTTTTTGGGTTCTTTTCTTTTCTTTTCTTTTCTTTTCTTCGTTTTTTTTTTTTGTATAAATAAGTATCTACAGTAACATGAACTATTTACAGCAAAAGAGAAAAAAAATTTAATCACTAAGAGATACTTTTAATTTCATCGATAAAGAGTACATCGGTGAGATTACAAAAGTATTATAGATAGAAGTAGACTGATAAGAAACATAGATAGATAGTGAACACAAAGGAACTACTTAGCTCGCTCACTCAAGGTTGAGAAGATTTTCTTTTCTTCTTCAGAGAGGACTATGTTGTATTCGCTCCTGACCTTTCCCAAGCTGACATAGAGTTTGTCAAGGAAACCCATGATTTCTTTGTAGACCGGATCTGGGATCTGGTTGTCATCCAGTAAGAAAAGAATCTCATTCCATTCGGTGACACCAAAGTTCTTTAGGGACAGAAGGTTGAAGGTTTCTGAGGGAGTGGTTTCTGGGGGATTGCCAGCTCTCTGAACAGCCATCCAGATGATATGACCTTCCTTTTTGGCTCTGACTTTGGTAATTTCCTTTGGATCCTTTCTTCGAGTGAGGCAGTCATGAAAGTGTTTTACCACATTGTCTACTACCTTCTGCTTTTCCTTTGCTACATCCTTGGCTACCTTTGCACCAAGAAAAGAGAAATCAGGACCGAACACTGAAGATGTGTTAGAAGGAGGCTTGAGCCTGAGCTTGTCAAACTCGCTTATTTTTTGTTGAAGGGCCTTCTTTTTGGCAATTTCTTCTGCGGCTTCTTGGTCAGGAGTGAGCTTGTTTTTCCCTTTTTCTTTAGATGAGTCTTCATCAGCCTCTGAAGAGATTCTGGTTTCCTCCCCCTGAAGAGATGCATCGGATGGAGGAGAAGTAGTGACAACATCCTTAGCTATTTGCATTTGCCTCGGATGAACTCTCTTTCTGCTGCTTATGTCCGGACCAGATCTTCGTTTAGGAACAGTCGATCGAGGTTGATCCTCCCCCTCAGCAGATGCAACTACTACCTGTTTCTCCCCCTCAGCTGCTGGGGGAGTCACAAAAGAGACCTCAGCATCGGAAATCCGGGCCTTAAGGAAGTGCAGTGTCTCGCGGTCAGAAGAAGTGAAGAGAGCCGGACCGCGCTGGGAGAGAAGCTGATACTGATCAAGATGGGCGGAGATGGCCTTGAGGGTGGTGCCGTGATCAGAAGAGGCCACCCTCAAAGCCTCAATGGATTCTGCATGCTGCTCAGTGGTCTTGGAGAGAGAAGCCAGAGAGTCTGAAATCTTTGAGAGAACATCACTCGGAGGAGAAGAGATAGAGGAAGCAAGCTGCTGGATATCCGTCTTCAAGGAGTCAACGGAGGCTGCAACAGTAGACGAGAAGTGCTCAACATGAGTAGTGAGCTTCGAAAGAACCTGACAATGGATCTTTTCATTTTCCCCCAAGACAGTGAGCAATCTATGAGAGACAGTCTGAGAGTCCTCTAAAGCCTTCAAGCGAGTGTCATGCTGAGCCAAATAGGTCCGGAAGTCTCCGGATAGAGTGGCCAACTGAGATTCCAGTGTCCCAACCTTCCGACTACTGTGAAGAACATCAGAGAAGAAGTCTCCAATAGGCATCCGACTGATCGGACAAGTAGATGAGGAGAAGGCCCGGTGTCGCTCCGGAGAAAGGGATCGCGTCGGAGAAGGAGTCCGTCGAGGAGGGGACGCACGCCGTGGAGAATGGACAATAGCAGGAGTGTCCGTGAAGTCAAATGCCGGTGGCGCCAAACTTTCGTGTCCGGCCGGAGGAGAATCTGCCTCAAGAAAAGTAGAAAGAAAGACAGCCTCAGGAATAATGGGACCCTCATCGGCTGGTGCATTATGTGAAAGGCCGTGCAGTGTGGTAGTTTGGCCTCGGGTCGGAGCAGAACCCAAGTCATCTACCACAACCTTTTGGGAGGAAGTGGCAGGTGTAAGTAGGGACTCCTTGAATACAACCGACGTGTGTTGAGACACGCCAGAGGAGGTGGTAGAGGTGGAATGTGTGCCCCTGGGTCCAATTGGGGCAGTAGAAGTGTTACCTTCGTGGTTGACCCTAGGAAGAACCTTAGACCTCTTAGGAGAAGATCCAAGGGGGGATGTGGAGCGCCTCCGCAAATGAGATTTAGAGGCTGGGATTCCCTCCGATGGGTTGTTCGGAGGGATAGCCGTTTTGGAGTGTGCGGAGGGTTTGGCGGGTCCTGGCTGTTTTTTCTTGGATCCCGCCAATTTTGCTCGGGAAAAGGTATAAGAGTGAGGACGCATCTTGCCAGGTGGAGGAAGGGTAGGAGCAGTGGCACCCCATGATAGATCAGAGGATGCTAGTCTGAGCACAAAGTCCGGAAGGGGCTTATCGGTCGCCAAAGGGGATGCAATAAATAGAGTTTCCAAGTGGGTGGGTGATTGAGATTTTGTACCAATTTAATTATATCAAATTTTATTTTTGAAGTCTAAGGGGATGCCAATACCTCTTCTGTGGCCCATGGCCATGGGTGCAAACCCATAATCAGGGCTGGTCCTAAGATTTTAGATGCTCATGGCGAAAAGCCAAAAAAATGGCCCGTATATACAAGGTAGACTAGACGAGAATATTAATTATTCAAGAAAATACGAAAATGGTCGATGGTGTGCGCCCGTGCGGGCAACTTTCGTCACGCATTCAGCTCGTAGGGCAAAGTCACATAAATCAAATGTGATTTTGTATGTGCTATTGCCTATTAGTATAAAATCGCATGTGATTCAACCGTTTTTATTCTCTTAATATATATACTTTTCTCGTTTGAACCCGACAATTATTTATATATAAATAATTGTTTCCGTGAGAAGTGAAGTCATATTTTTACGGTTGAAACTTCACAACACATTGTGAAAGTAATCTTATTAGTGTTTTAGCTGTAAATGTGTTCGAATTTTCTTTTACATTCATAACGTTTTGCTATGAAATTCAAGTATAAAAATATAGTTTAATAGATCTCACGAAAACAAAAAACACACTATCAAAAGAAGAAAATAACTAAAAGTAACACAAAATCTTAACTAAATATTCAAGGATAAAGATTAAAAAAAATAATGCCAAAATACGAGCTGCCAGTTTTACTACCATTAAGTGCTTTAGATTAAAAAAATAAAAAATTCATGCTCACTTATTTATTTTCCTATGAGTAGAGATACAACATCAGTTTGATGCCCTCTAAAATTTGGTTGCCCATGGCCACCGCGATCATGGCCATAGGCTAGGGCCGGCTGTGCCCATAATATGTTATATTATACTAGTTTTGATCCCATATAATACACGGGATAATTTCAAAAAATTAAATTATGTCAAAAACCTTATATTACAAATATGAATTGTTATGCTATTGATCTTTTAACATCAATATTATTTTCTATAAATACATTAATTTTATTTAAAAAAAAACTACAAACTTTATTTATTTTTAATTTAATTCAATTGATATCAAATTAATGACCATAAATACAAAGTCACATACGAGAAATCAACAACTTCAACTTGGACTATAAACATGAATAAAATCATCATAATCATATCATCATGTGTAGGAAAAAATAAAAGTTAAAGAGCGTTTGATTAATTACCTTTGTGTGTGTATGTGTAATTGGTAGTGGCTTAATTAAGAGATTTGCAGCAATTGATTGAGATTGAGAGATTGAAAGAGGTATTTATAGATTGTGATTGACAGATTGAAAGAGGTATTTATAGATTGTGATTGAGAGATTGATATTGAGGTCTATAAATCTCTTTTATCTTTATCCCTTTTTCATATAACAATAATAAATTATAATATCATAATTTTAATAAATATCTATATCATTTTAATAAATGAATTAATTTAAATGTTAAACTAAATAAATATATATATCATTTTAATAAATCATTTTTAATACTATATGTTAAATCACAAATATATATACATATATAAAATAAAAAATAATAAATGATTATATTTTTTTGTTCCAACAAGTTATATGGAATTTTCTTAAGAATTAAGAAAATATGAAAAGTAAGATTTTTCAACTTTGGAAAACTCTTAGAAAATTGTACTTTGAAAATAGAGAGAATATTTTAATTATTTATATCACCAATGAAAAATAGTAATACGTGTATTGATTATATTAAATACTAGTTTCGATCCCGTGTAATACATGAGATAATTTCAAGAAATTAAGTCATGCCAAAAACCTTATATTACAAATATGAATTGTTGTGCTATTGATCTTTTAATATCAATATTATTTTCTATCAAATACATTAATTATATTAAAAAAAGTACAATTTATTTATTTTTAATTTAATTCAATTGATATCAAATTATCAACAACGAAAATATAACAAAGACATTTTATAGATCAAACTATAAACTATCTTTGACTTTAAAATGACGTTAATATACTTTCACATATAAAGAGAAAGGTATACGTACAAAAGTGTACTTGGATTGAAATATAATAATGGATACGTTTAACAATAATTTGTTATAAAAATATTAATTAACTATTATATTAAAACTCAATGATTATCTTCATTATATTTAAAATGAAATATTTATTTTCTATTTGATGACGTTTATCAATTAGTTACATGAATACAAATATAAATTATTATATAATGTGGAGAAGAAAACTTAGTTATGCTTCTACTGATGTAGATCAAAAAATTAAAAAAAAAATCATGAGAAAATCAAACCATATGATTTAGTTCATCATAAGAAAACAATGACACAAATTTTCTTACCATTCTTCAAATAATTGCAAAAACAAATAATAAAAAAAATTTATGCACGAATGCTCTTCGAAAAAATGGTTGACGAACTTACCTAAGACGTTTGCAAAAAGAGTAATGGAGGAACTTGAAAAATTAAAATGGAAAAGGTAAGGTTTATACGGTTTTTGTTGAATCTGCTTAGTATTTAAATATCAATTTAGGAAGAGAGATAGAGATATAGATGACTTCATACCAATAGATAAAGATAAAGTTTGTTATATTTAATAGATAATTTTGGATTAATTTTTAATAATTTTAAATTTTGAATAAGTGTCATGTGTCAACATATGACACATGACACATATGCATATGATGTGGCAATGGCTCACCAGAGCGTGACACGTGTCAATGAGTTACTCAGAGCGCGACACGTGTCAATGAGTTACTCTTTTATTATATATAGATAGATTACACAAATATATGTAGAGAATTTTTTAAATCGTTTCATTTAATTATGTATTTTTGAAAGTGGTATTTATCTTTTACATTATTTTATTTATTGTTTTCATATTTATCTATAGTTTGGATTAAAATGTTTGATTTAATTATGTAGAAGATTTTTTAAAGTGATATTTATCTTTTACATTATTTTTATTTATTGTTTTGATAACCGAAACCTACTCAACAGAACGCGACACGTGGCAATTCGGCTCACCAGAGCACGACACGTGTCAAATCAGTTACTCTTTTATTATATATAGATTAAATTTAATAAAAAACTTGAATTAAAGAACATACACAAAAGAAAGACGAGAAGTTTGAAATAGTAATTCTATATTAACATTGATGTATTTTTCTCAAATTTTAATGATACTTTTAGATTTATATTTTATTTTAAAGTTAAAAGATTATCGATTTTTCAAAACCATATGAAATCGTATTATAACATTGATGTATTTTTGTCAAAATTTTATAATATTTTTGGATTTATATTTTATTCAAAAATAAATATATTATCTATCTCTTAAAACCATATAAAATTATATTATAACATCAATAGAGAAAGAGAATAAAATGGAAAATAAAATAAAGATATATTCTTAGAGCATCCACAGTGGTGGAACCTCTAATAACCTCCCTTGCCATATTTTTTTCCTGACACTCAACAAACTAAAAACCTCCTTAAAATCCTACAATGGAGATTCTTACAAAACCTCATTTTCCTTATTCTTATTTATAAATTATTATATAACTTAAATGTATACATATATATATTAAAAAATTCAAATATAATTTATTATTTGTACTTTTATATTAATTTTCATTTTTTAATTTATATATTTTAATAAAATATATGAAAAACAATTAAAACACACATATAATTTTTATACTACGATTAAAAAAATGTGCAACGTTACATAAATATTATTCTTTAAAAAAGTACGAGAAAATAGTTCATAGTAATATAGATCACTCGTAATCTCGATTCGACCAAATATGTTCGACCAAGTCGGCCAAATTGGTTTGATATATCCGACCAATATCGAGGACGAGGATTAAAAATCGAAGATTGACTAGCATTTGGAAAATTTGAAGGATATGGTGGAATGTAGGAAAAATTAGGAAAAGTTGTCGGTCTTGGAGAATGTCGGGGATATGGAGAATTTGGGGGGATTTGAGAGCTTTCGTAATTCTCATTGTCCTTTTCCATTTTTTTGAGGTGGGAAGAAATGAATCATATGGTATCACCTATATATAACAATTTGATATAGTTTTTAAAATTAGAAAAGATATTATATAATTATTAATATAACAAATCATCATTTAATTTTGATTTACATGCATACATATATTTATAAATAGTATTTGCATAATAAGTTAATTAAATAATTAGAAATCAATTACAATATTTGTCAAAGATTACAAGAAGGAAAAAAACAAAAAAAATATCTTTTATAATTTTTTTATTCAGTTTAATATATATGTTTTATTTTACGATATATATGATTTATAGATTTATTAAAAGAACAAATGAATAGAAATAACAAAAATAATAAATAAAATAGTTATAGAAAAGGAAAGTATCACAAGAACCCGGGTTCCTGTACAAGCATCTGGGTTCCAGTAAGAACCTGTGACTATACAAAAACCTCTGTCCCACAGTGGAGGTTCTTGTAAAAACCCCAATAAAAATCCCTTGAAGAACCTCCATTGTGGATGCTCTTACTCCATTCTACAAGTATGTTTATAGTTAGTATTAATAGACTTCATATCAAAATTTTGAGAATGGCATTAAAAAGATTGGAATTAATATTTACGTTGATATAAAGATAATAAAATACTCATATTCATAATAAAATTTCTTCAATTTATATATGAATAATGCTTTTTAAGATAATTTATATTTATTTAAATGAGCAGGTAAATCTAAGATATTATAAAAACGATAATATCGTGTGCAAATACCATTCAAGGTTTCATTTTTATCATCTATAAAAGAACCAACATAGAATTTTTTTTGAAGATTTTATGTATTATATGCATCGTTTTTTACTATATTTTCATAGTTATGGTAGAGAAGTGATACCGTTTATCTGGTCAATAACTATGGCTTTGACCCTGAAGCACAGGATAATTTCTAATTTCTCGCGCAGTCTGTAGGTTACGGAAGGATTTTTTCGTAAATTTTACAAATAGTCCATATGTTAGATCATGACTTTTAGTTTGTAAAGAAGTCAGGGGCGTCTTTTGACAAGTTTGTAATAGTTAGTTTGAAACAATTACTTTTGTGCACTCTTAAAAGAGTCATAGACTCTAGGGGTGGTTTGTGTAACTTCGACTCTATAAATACGGGTCGCTAGTTAACGTTTTTCAATAATCAAGTAACTGACAACTTTTGTTATATGCTTTGTCGTGTTCTTTATCTGTACATTTATTGCTTGATTACTGCTATTTGAGCATCATTAAAGTCTTGTGATTGCTTGTAGTGGTCCTATTATCGCATCCTTAGAGATTCACGGACTCACAATTGGTATCAGAGCTCGCGTTTTGGTAGATTTGGACAGAAAATTGAAGCAGTTTTTGCTGTATTCATCATCTCCCGAATCGGATCTTCATTCCCCGAATTGGACACTCGTGTCCCGATTCGGAACACTGAACTCCCGATTCGGATCTCATCAGTTCCCGAATCGGAACACATATACTCCCGATTCGGATCTTTTTGCCTCTCCCGATTTGGAAATTTGAACTCCCGCATCGGGACTCTTATTTCCCGAATCGGGACTTGGGCTTGACTCCCGTATCGGGACTTGCATTCTCCCGAATCGGGACTTACTGATTTTCCCGCCTTGGCCTTTCTTTTTGAAATTATCGAATTTCTATAAAGGAAAGTGCTTTAAGCGCGGAAGCTCTGTCCAAACGAAAAACACCATCTACTCAAAACAGATCCTATTTCCTAGGACGCGATGTCAAAAGAAATAATCAGTATCGGTTCTGAAACCCGACCTCTAGTATTAGTCATCGGCGAATACCAGCAATGGAAACGCCGAATGATTAACTTCCTTGATCTACTGGATGACAAACTGATGGTCTCTATCATTGAAGGACCAATCAGACCGACGGTTACTGTAGCTTAAGTAGCCAGAACTGATGTCACTCCCTATCTACCTGCATATGAGGTTGAAAAACCTTACGACATGTTCTCTCATTAACAACGTGCCCGGGCAGCCATTGATAAACGTGCTCTCACGTTACTCACCATGGCACTACCAAACGACATGTTCGCGAGAGTGGACAGCTGTAAAGATGCCAAGGCAATGTGGTTGGGCATTGAACAGCAAATGCAGGGTGGAGACAAAGCACTAGAAGGCCAAAAGGAGAACGCCATGAATGCGTATGAAAGCTTCTGTGCTCGTGAGGGAGAAACGCTGACTGAAACCTATAATCGTTTAAATATCTGTGTAAACGATTTGCGGAGACTTGGCTTAGAGAAGAACAAGTACGAGGTGAATGTGAAATTCCTCAAAAGACTGAACAAACTCTGGCAATCTGTCACAATCAGCATCCAAGTGAGCCAGAATCTTGGCCAACTTGGACTTCATGATCTATATAGCATGATGCTTCCTCATGAAGAAACCTTATTCGGTAAAACTGAAAAGAAAATCGATCCTCCTACTCTGGCCTTGATGTCAAATAGAGGATCGTCCTCTCATGAAAACTACACCGTTGAAGAACCTGTAGTTCTTGATGATGGACTTACCGAAGAGGAGATGTTTCAGCTGGAGAACTCATTCACCTTGATGGCTAAATTTCGGGGAAATCCCCAACGTTTCAACAGATTCAGACAAGGACCTCAGTTTGTGGGAGGTCAGTCTAGCCAAGGAGGGTACCAGTCCAGAGAAAGCTTTCAAAGAAATGATCAAGGAAGAACGAACAACTATCAACATCGTGATAGTTCTGGGTACAACAATCAAGGATCTTATCAAGATCGAAGACAAGGCTACAATAACAACCAGCAACAGCAAAGGGATCAGGATTACAACTCCAACAACTACCACGGAAACAGAGGTTATCAGGGAGGTAGTTACAACCAAAGGTGGAACGACCAATCTGGTTCTAACCATAACAACCAGAACCAGAAGACAAATGATGAAGGTCGTCAGTACAACAACACCGGTGGAACTGAACCTCCACAACAAAACAAGCTACCAGCTCTAGAAGCTCCACCCGCAGCCAATCAGAACAGAAACCCTGCTCGGGTTCCCACCTGCTACAACTGTGGTGACCCGGGTCACTATGCATCTGATTGCAAGAAGAAGCTCAAAGACTCTGCCTACTTTGAGAAGAAGGCTGCCGTGATGAAGAAGAAAGAGCAAGGTAAGGTGCTGTTGGCTGATGAGGAAGACTGGATCATGGAGCCAGAAGACTCAGATGATGAAGGCCCATTAGCTGTGCAAGGACTCTGCCTCATGGCTGACTTTGAGGAACCTTGTATATCCGGTTCTCCAAATGACTCAACAGATGAAGAAGCTGAGGTACATTCTTGTTCATTATTGTCAAAACCTAATAATCTGTCTAAGTCTGGAACTCTAAGACTTGAGAGCCAACTCCAAATGGAAAGAGCTCTCGTCGCGAGATTCAGAATAGAGAGTGCTGTGTATAAAAGTAGTTTAGAGGACCTCACCGAGAACTTTAATAGAATGGAGATTGAGTCTGGGATTAGAGAATCTATCCTCGAAACCAAGCTCCTTGATCTTCAAAGATCTCACGATGAAATTGAAAGCAGTCGTGAAGAACTCAAGCTCAAATTTCACATTCTTTCCGAGGAAAGAACAAAATTGTTTGTAAAAATAGAAGAGCTTGAGGAAAATAATCTAAAGAGAGGACAATCTGAACATACCTTGAGTCTGCTTACCAAGCAAACCACTCAACATCCCTTTTATCAAGCCAAACCTGGGTTGGGACATTCAGAGAAAAGCATTCTTGAAAAAGCACCTGCACATCTATACAATTTTGACAGTATGAGTGCTTCCAAACCTGAACCTAGGTCAGTCAAAGGACAAGACAATGACAACTATGTGATGCAGACTGTGACTTTTACTGAGATAATAGATGGAAAAGCCGTGTCTTTTACCACCAGTCCTGCCAATAGTTCAACCAGTAGTCCACCTTCCAGTCTAGTTGCTAATGGTCCCATCTTTACCCCTGCTAGTAATCCAGAGAACACTTTCACTAGCTGGGAAGGCATCAAAGCTAGGACACCTAAGGTAGCAATGCCACCTATTAACTATGATGATCTGAACTTTAGCTATGACACTAGAGAGATAGATACATCCGAGGATGCTGATGTTATCCAACCTTTGGATGTTTCCGCAACTCAGCCTCCTGCCCCAGTGTGTATAGAAAAGGAAATGTTCCATCTTAGGTCCAAAGCCGTAGAACTTGATGCCTATCGCCATAAGATAAAGAACTTTGAGTCGATTCTCTCTGAAAAAGACAACCAGATTAAATCATTGGAGCATAGTTATCATGAGGCAAATGCCGAAAGGATAAGTATGTCAACCCAATGTGAGAACGCAAAGTTTTCTTGCTCATGTTTTAAAAACAAATTTGCGGATCTCCAAAAACAACTAGTTATCCAATTTGTTAATAACACAATAGAAAAGGACTTCTTTTATGAAAAGGAGCTGTTGTTTGGTCAAACTTTCGCAAATCAAAGCTGTCAAATCAATCAGTTGAAAAGACGGGTGTCTGTCTTAGAAGAATCTGACTCTTGGGATTCTTGTACCAATAGTTCACCACTCATACCAGAACTTAGGACAACCATGCCTAAACTTGTATTGGATCCGAATATTGTGTATGATGTGAAGGTTTTTTAGATGCTGATGATCCTCCTTCAGGATATATTCCAAGAAAACCTGTTTTGCCAAAGGCACCTGCTGTAAAGCAAATCAGTTCTCCTAAGCCACTTGCATCAGTGTCTGTGATAAACACTGAAGGTGGAACTTGTGCTGGTACTGACAAAGGGAAGTCAGTTAAGCCACACACACCTTACAGTAACACAGACACAGAATTCAAAATCTACAGATACAAGTAGCTTGGTAAAACCCATTAAGGGACTAGACTTTCATTCTAGTTTATTTGATGTGGGTGAGAACTCCAAACCCAAACAACCTTTGAAAATGTTAAAATCTGTGACAACCCTCCACTTCCCACCTCAGGTCTGTAAAACTTTAACTGATTTACCGGAGCAGAACAATATTTTAATACTGTCATTTTGTCCAAAACAATATTATATGACAACAATTATTGTGAAAAGGCTAGATAAGTGCCTTTGACGATTACTGAGTCGCCACTATAGTCGGTACGCAAAACCGACTGACTGTTATCAGCAGGTCCCGATTCCGACCACTAGACTGTCAAATTAAATTTTTATTGACCCAAAATATGAAAAATATTAATTTCTAATAAGTTCCTTAATAAAAATACGAAAAACTGCTTTCGTTACGTAAAAATCGCAAAAACGCGCGTTTTCGGTAATGGTTTCCAATTTTAGCAGCTTTTTACACCCAATACTACAAAATTAAATTAAACCCATTAAATGGCTTATTGAGATCAGCCATATTATTATTAGAGACAAATATTCTCTCATCACATGGTTCAAAATAAAGTGGGAAACATTGAATAGAATCTAGCCAATACATTCTTCAACAACTTACACACTCTTAACATCAATTCAACACTCACCTCACCATCTCTCTCCCTCTCTTTTCCCTCTCCCAAAACCGGCCACAAGGCCATGGTTTTACCCCTCCCCTCTTTCAAATCTCCAATATAAATACACCCATACCTCTTTGATCATTTCATTTTACAACTCTCACTCTCTCTCTAACTTCTCTCACTAAGAGTTTTCTCTCTACATTTCCTAGTTTCTTTCATCTATCATTCAAGTTCTTGAAGATCTTCAAGCATCTTCAAGAACATTCAAGGTAAATATGATGATCTTCATCAATCTTCTTCTCTAAATCATCATCTCCCAATGTTGTGAGATGGAAGTAACTTGCATTTAAGCAAGGAAAACATCTATGATCAACCAAATAAGTTGGGTAGTTTGAATGATCTTCAAAACTCTTAATTATTGTTTATAATTCTTGTTCATCCTTTAAATTCTTGTTCATATATTACTATGTATAATCTTGTACCCTTTAATTCAAGTACTTCTTTTCTTTTATACAAACAATCCACCATACTTGGTGTAGATGAAATCACTAGTCAAATACCCTTTCTTTGCTAAGCAATAAGTGAGTTGATGACTAGTGATTCCTATCTTCTCATGATCATCTATCACCTTGCATGAGGTATGGATGATTTCATATAGCCAAATACCCTTTTCTTTGCTTGGATCATCAAAAATTCAAGCAATAAGTGAGTTGATGGCTTATGATTATAATCTAGATGATTAAATTGGTATATATGTAAATGCATGTGTAAATGTGTTTTAAGAAGTTGATATTCCTTCAAACACATCTGGACTTGAGCTTTGGTAAAGAGAAATAATCATAAGAGTTAATAAACAAAAGAAATCTTGTGTTATACAACAACTAGTCTAAAATTTTGTCCAACAGATTCTGGACAGATTCGGACCCGACTTTGAGAGGCCATAACTCCTTCATAAAATGTTCAAATTACATGATTCTTTTTTTTAAAATCAAGTTCATTGAGTTATCTTTCAAACCCCACTGGCCGTTTGCAAAAATTCCAAGTTTCGGACCCTCAAACAGTCCGTACAAAAAGGTTGCGCAACAGCTCTAGTTGCTGTCACTACTTTAATAAACCTTCTGTTTGAGGATCTTAATCTTTTTCAAAAATTATGAAATTTGGTCAGTAAATAGTAAACTCATATGGATAAAACATATTAAAATTTCGTGATTTTTGGAGTTGTGGATCATACCCAAATGCATGCCCCAAACAGCCTCCGAATCTGTCAAGAATTATTAAAAGCTGAAAAGTGTTATTTTATGTAAACTTGTATTTTTCTAAAAACACCTTTATAAAGAATAAATTGTTGGACATAAAAAGACTATTTGAGGAATAAGTTGAGGTAGAATTAATATAAAACACACATGCATGACCATATACCAACTATCACGTTTCGGTTATAATCATAAGAGCACGTATTTATCGACAATCGTTATAAAAACTAACATTTTGTTCGCGCGTATAATTTTATTTTAACTAAAGGAACTTAATTTGGGTCAAGGAACTTATTAAAATACTTATTATCACTAGGTCGGAATTCGGTGGAACCTCGCTAATTTGGGACTCTCGAACTTGTAACTCGGTGAGTTATTCACGGCCCCTTTTTACGCTTTTACATTTTTGGGGTGAAAAGCATGATAAAACTACCGGTTGATTAAACTTTTGAAACTATTTTTGAAAAGACTATTTGGAACGATTTATTTTGGAACGATTTATTGTGGAACGAATTATTGTGGAACGATTTATGTTGGAACAATTTTTGTGGCTATGGTATGCATACTTATCTAGATTAATTGGGTGTTTTTCTTATCGCAAGTCCTCGTACACACTACTAAGTCTAATTCACTGCGGTGGACCGAGTAATCAATGGTAGCGCTATCGGGTTGGCAACCCCACCATTTCGTACCCCGCTTGCAACGGGGTTGGTAACGATAACGATTGGTGTTTAATTACTTTTTGTGGAACGATTGTTGTGTCATGTTGCGATAAGCATGGCATTGCGGGGCAAAAACTATGCTTCTAGGAGATTAGTAGTGGCTCGTTAATCTATTGTGTAAGTATTGCATGATAAGTACCATATGCCGGGATCTTGCGGGGTACGCACATGATCCAACTATTAAGCTTTATTGCTTGAACTAATTATCTCCGGTATTATTTTTGGAACGCGAACTATATGAAAGTGTGTTGTAAACCCGTGAACTCACAAACTATGACGATAGTTGACTTTTTAACTCTCATGCTTTTCAGGCGATCCAAAGTAAGAAGAACGAAATGCACGTGTGTTACACCTTCATGCATATCAAGACTAAATTTCCTTTCCGTTGTAGTTTAATTTTCCTTGTAATAATTTTAAGACTTTAACGTGATGTAATAGTGTAGACTTAACTATTTTGATATGCTATGGTGTTATTGTCTATACTTTGAGTTGTGCTACTTTGCGCTGTTACATTCCGTGTTTCCGCTTTAGCGGGGTGTGACAAAATCCGTTTGTCAAAACGCCACTAATTTCAAAGGTGGTCAATCCATTCTTGTTAAGCCGTCACCCAACTCACAACTTGCTTTTCTTGCATATGCGAGGACAGGTGATGGAACTGCGAATGTGAAGCCACGAAGGAGGAGATATCGGAAGAAGAAGAACTCTTTTAATGCTTTCCCTAAATGCGGTGGTCATGATCATACTGGTCTTGGCTACAACCCACCTAGTTGTAACTCAAACGTGAACTCAAAGTTTGTAAACTCTAATCTCTCTGCGAATTCTGATAATCTTACAACTTTTAAAAACCATATTTGTTCTTTGTTTGATAATTACATGCGTGTTGATATGCCTGGTAATGCAAATGCTTATCGTAAGTCAGGTAGTCCTCACCGGGAAAGAAAAGAGAAAATGACAAAGCGAAGTGCTTTGCCTCCTGTGAAGTCTCCTAAGCCTAAGGAGAAATCTGAAAAGGACACTTCACCGGTTGCTTTATCTAACGGTAGGACACCCATGTGGCAATGGGTTCCTAAACAAATTTGATCTTGCGTTTTGCAGGGCAGTCACATGTGGTACTTTGATTCAGGAGCCTTCAGGCATGTGACTGGGCAGCGCAACATCCTCTTCGACTACGTCGTTAGAGCTGAAGGCTTTGTCAAACTTGTAGACAAGAGACGTCTACCGATTATAGGATATGGAAGCATGACGAATGGAGAACACGTCATCAAGAATGTGCGGTACGTTGAAGGACTGCCGTTCAACCTACTCAGTTTCAAGTCAATTCTGTGATGGAGGATATCTCGTAAAGACATTCATTCTCGGGAGCAACATTGAAGACGAAGATGGAAACGTAATTCTCCGCGCTCGAAGAAACGGTCACCTATATACCACAATGTTTTATGCTGTTCCTCAACAAATGGAAACTGTGGTATTTCTCGCAAAAGCAACGAAGGAAGAAAGCTGGCTGTGGCATCAGCGTTTGTCTCATCAGAACTTCAGGGATATGAACAAGCTCGTATCTAAACACCTTGTCAATGGTCTACCAGAGACGCGACTATCTAAAGACACCCTATGCTCTGCTTGTGAGAAAGGGAAAATGAAGAAGAGTTCGCATCCGCCAAAGATGGAGACAAACTGTCACCATCCCCTTGACATGCTGCATATGGATCTCTGTGGACCGATGAGAGTCGAAAGTCTTGCACGCAAGAAATATATGCTTGTACTTGTCGATGAATACTCTCGGTACACATGGCTCGAATTCCTAAGAGCCAAATCTGACGCTGCAGATCTAATCATCGCCTTCATCAAACGTATCCAAATCCTCCTGGGTCATCAGGTGAAGAAGCTGAGAAGCGACAACGGTACAGAGTTTCGGAATGTGAAACTCCAGTCTTTCCTTGAAGAAGTGGGCATCTCTCACAACTTCTCTGCTGTACGTACTCCCCAGCAAAACGGAGTCGTGGAAAGGAAGAACCGTACGTTGGTCGAAGCAGCGAGATCCATGATAGCGCATTCTGGTGTACCACCATCTCTTTGGGATGAAGCTGTATCTACTGCATGTTACACTCAGAACAGGACCCTAATCGTCAAGCGGATTGGTAAAACCGCGTACAAAATGGTCAACAAGCGTAGGCCAAATATTAAATTCTTTAGAGTTTTCGGCTGTGTATGCTATCTACTGAACAACAAAGATGATCTGGGAAAGTTTGACGCTAAGTCGGATGAGTCTATCTTTATTGGATACTCACATAACTCAGCGACTTACCGTGTATACAACAAACGGACCCGATCTATTTTTGAGAGTCGGTACGTTGATTTCTCTGAGACTGAGATGTATTCTAATGCCAGCCCTAGTACAGCTAGTCCAGTCTTCCCTGAATTGCACACTGTTTCACCACCGAGCACAACTGTTCCTACTGACTCGTTTGGATTTGATTTTATTGACTTAGCAGAATTTGATCTAACGACCCTCGTTGGTCCAATCATTGTTCCTGCTCCATCTGATCATTCCATTCCTTCATCAACATCCATATCCGCAGATGCATTCGTGAATGAGAGCACATCCTGTTCTACCGCTGTAGGAGAAACCTCTTCTGATTCTGTAGAACCAGTGTCTGTACTTAACCCGATCGCAGAAAGAGAATCCTCTTCTAACACTGTTAATGAGGAAACTATTCTCTCCCCCTCACAGCTCTCTTCAACACAACCCTCTCCTGAAACTACAGTGGAGACGGTCCGAGAACAGACAGTGTCCACTGTTCTTGCACCAATTCCTGAAGTTGTTCCGCCACCTTCTCCATCCAGAACTTATGCTGAAGTGGTACGGGAACCCTGTCCTGAGACCGTGTTGAATACTGATCCGGATGCTAGTCTTCTCTCCTCCGCCATCCGGGATGAGAACGACTCACGAAACAACATGGAATACGATCCTATTCCCCATTCAGAAAGTGGACCAGAAGCCATTCCACTACCAACATCATCGGTAGTCCATCTGCTCTAGTGACAACTCGCTCTTCAAAGAAAGATGAAAACCTAATTCTTTTCGGCGGCTTCCTGAGTCAGTTTGAACCAACCAAAACCCAGGACGCTCTTTCAGATCCTGATTGGGTAAGGGCTATGCAGGATGAACTTGCCGAATTCGAACGAAACATAGTTTGGCGCCTTGTTGAAAGACCAAGAAAAATAAGAATCATTGACTTGAGGTGGATCTTCCGCAACAAGAAAGATGAAAACGATCTTATTATCCGTAATAAGGCTCGTTTGGTCGCCAAGGGATATCGTCAACAAGAAGGCATCGACTACGACGAGACATTCGCTCCGGTGGCTAGAATCGGGGCCATCAGAATTTTTCTCGCGTATGCAGCTCACAAGAACATGAAGGTCTTCCAGATGGACGTCAAGTGCGCGTTCCTGAACGGATAACTTCAAGAAGTAGTGTATGTTGAGCAACCTGAGGGATTTGTTGATCCTAAGTACCCGGAACACGTTTACGTGCTCGACAAAACACTTTACGGCTTGAAGCAAGCACCTCGTGCCTGGTATGAAACTCTTACCATTTACTTGCTTGAATCCGGATATAAAAAGGGTACTGTCGATCCTACCCTGTTTCTTCGAAGGTCAGGTAATCATTTGACTGTAGTGCAGATATACGTGGATGATATCATCTTTGCATCTACAAACCCTGAGTCTTGCACTGAGTTTGAGCAGATAATGAAGTCCAGATTTCAAATGAGTATGATGGGCGAACTTACGTTTTTCCTAGGACTTCAAGTCCGTCAAACCCCGCAAGGGATTTTTATAAACCAGTCCAAATATACTCTTGACATTTTAAAACGTTTTGACTTTACTGGACCTAAATCTGCCTCAACACCAATGTCCACGTCATTTCAACTGGATGCAGATACGTCTGGTAATCCGGTTGACCAAAAGGTGTATCGTGCGATCATTGGATCTTTGCTTTATCTCACAGCAAGTAGACCCGACATTATGTTTGCCACATGTGTCTGTGCTCGTTTTCAGTGCGACCCTCGAGAATCACATCTCGGGGCTATCAAGAGAATCCTTAAGTACCTGAAGGGCACACCAAATTTTGGCCTTTGGTACCCTAAGGATTCTGGTTTTGAACTAACAGCTTTTACAGATTCAGATCATGCAGGCTGTAAGTTAAACAGGAAGAGCACTTCAGGAGCATGCCGGTTTCTTGGGGACAAGTTGGTAAGTTGGTCCTCAAGAAAGCAGAACTGTGTTTCCCTTTCAACAGCTGAGGCAGAATATGTCGCCGCGGCGTGTTGTTGTTCACAGGTTCTATGGATGAAAATTCAACTGGTGGACTATGGCTATACCATGCATCGGATTCCGATTTACTGTGATTCTAGCAGTGCCATACAGATTGCGGCAAATCCAGTTCAACACTCTCGGACGAAACATATCGATATCTGATATCACTTCATCAAAGATCACGTCGAGAAAGGTAACGTTGAACTGTTTTTCGTTGAAAGTGAACGTCAGATAGCTGACCTGTTTACAAAAGCTTTTGACGAGAAGCGCCATTACTATTTACTTAGTAAACTGGGCATGTTAGATCCCCTGGCAGATTTCTAGGGGGAGCCAGTCATTTAAATATATGCATGTGTATAGGGGGAGCTCCTGTGTCGCATATATCTAGGGGGAGCTTTTGTATATATGTTGTTTATCACTAACTCTGTCGGATCCAATCTGCAATGGACACCATTCATACCTTACTTGCAGGTTGTAGAACCGAAGAACGGCTTCTGAATACTTCAGTTCAGGACCCATTGTTCAAACATAAATCTTCTGACAGTTGGTGTCAAAACCGGTGATAAATCCGATCTCGGAATCTTCCAGGTATGTCGTTTCATTAACGTCAAGGGGCTGAACTTGTAAAATCTTTGAACTTTCTAAGTTAAGGGGTTGAAAGTGACTGGTTCCTATACTGACTAGTTCAAGGACCGGTTCTGCATATTTCCAAAACTTTAAAGTTCAGGGACCATTTTTTGCAAAATTTTCAAAACCACAAGTTCAGGGGAAGTTTGAAATTCTTTCAAACCTTATGTTCGGGGTTCATTCGGTAATTTCTTGATAGTCGTGATCTGAGAGAGTGGTTATCAGATAAAATTTTTAAAATACCTGATAAGTTATCAGAAAATATAAAAGCGGGAATTCATAACTGAATTCAGTTATCACTTTCAAATTTCAAAACCACTTATCAGTTTTTCTCTCTGACGATCAAGAACACGAAGAACACCCCGTTCGATCCATCGCTTCCCGGCTTCCCCGAGCGTTCGTTAGCGATCCGTTCGACGATCCGACTACATCTTTACGATCCTGGTAAGATTTCTAACGACTTTGCATACTTAGATTCATCTAAACAACGTCGTTTATAGATCAGATTGAAGCCTAAATTTTTCGGATAAACCCGAAACTCCAAAATCCTTGGATTCGAGTTTCGGGACGTTAGATCGATCCATTCTTCTTCCTAAACTTGTTTAAATCATTCATATACTTCATAGAACTTGTTTTAGGATTGATTAGATGCGTTTTTGGGTCGATTTGAAGTCTGAAAAACCAACAGTCGCGCCTGGTTCTTCGAGTCCCGAATCGGGACTCTTCATATGTTCATGAATCGGGACTTTTGTTCTTGATTCGGGACTTTTATCTGTTCTTGATTCGGGATTTCCATTCTCCCGATTCAGGAATTTGGAATGTCCCGATTCGGGACATTGTTCCTACAACTCGTTTGAATTGTTACACTCCCGATTCGGGACTTATATGATGGTATATTATGATCAACCCCCGATTCGGGGTTCTGAGTTAGTTGGTGTATGTCCTGATTCGGGACTTCAGTATTGTACATATGTGTTGTTGACAACCCCCGATTCGGGACTTGGCTTTTCGCGAGAATCGTTCTTAACAAATCACCTTACGGGATTTGTCCATAGACCGATTCACGTTTTAAGCCAGTCCTGGATCTGTGGTTTCAAATCCAGTTTCGGATCGTTTTTATCTTGACATGAGTTTCGCGGGAAAACCGTTTTACAAAGTTCGACTCAATTTTAAAAGATTCCCTCGGGAATCTTCGATAAACTGACTCGCGCCTAGCCGAAACTCTGCCGAATTTTCGTCAGAACACATGTTAGAGTTAAGAAGGGACTAACTGTTAAAATTTTACCTGTCTATGTCAGAAATGGCAAACCAGAGAGAACGTCCTTCTTCTCCGATCGATCCAGAGGCTGACCGAGCTCTGACTGATCCCACGGACATAGTTACCATACTTCAGAACAACGAGTATGTGAACCTATCTTCTGTCCGGGTGCAGCATACCATCGTGAGGGAGATCCTACGAGCTCATCCTATCTCTTACACCATGTCGGCCACTGCCGAGGTACCGGGGATCTACCTGCAGCAGTTCTGGAAATCAGCCGTTCTGGACAACCGGTTCGGAGTCTTCTCGATCATTGGTCGCGTGGACCAAACCGAACTGGTTATCTCTATGGAGGACGTCCGCCGCATCCTTCGCCTCCCTGCCGCTACTGATGGTGGCCACCAGGAGTTTGACGAACTAGTCTCGGGCCCCATACTACTGAGCGAAATCCTAGCTCTTGGGGTTATCGAAAATGTGAATGGCGTGTCTCAGATCACAACGAGCCACCTACCACCGATCTGGGCACAACTGTTCAACATAATGAACAGGTGCCTCTCCTCGAAGACGAAAGGAATAGACAAGGCGACAACTTCCTTCTGGCACATCTACCACTCCGTCGCATACGGACGCCGCATCGACATCGTGTCCCAGCTGTGGCTAGACATCACCAAGGACTTGACGACTCGTGAACGCACCAGACATCACTCTATCCCTTGGTTGCGATTCTATGGTCTCATCATCCGTGACCATATGGACTGTAATCAGGAGATCCGACGCCGTTCCGGTCATCCTGTCATCGAGCCGAAGAAGATCAGTTGGATAGCCAAACGTGACTACACCACCGGCCAGTACGAGATGCCGAACCCTCCACACGTCCTCGACACACTAGACCAGCGGGCTCCGAGCGTTGTAAGGTATAGGATTCGCTTAGGTCTAGGAGCCGCACCTATGGACCGTCCAGAACTGGAAGGTCCTGCCCAAGGTGCGCAACCCGTCCCTTCTAGTCCTCGGGCCTTACGTCCGAGGCGCCGGGGTCCCACTCGGGGGACCTCTGGCTCGGGTGGAGTGATGAGTGTGGACGTAAGGGAGAACGTGGGTAGTATAGTCCGCAGATCCGCCACCGCTCACGCTGCTTCTACATCTTCCGACCTTCCAAGGACTCGTGAAGAGAGATTGAGCCGTCTTCGCCAACGCATGCATGATGATCCACAGTTGCCCACTCCGAGGGTCAAGGAGTATATTCCTCGCCGACGAACCACTCCTCGTTTTCCGACGATCGAGGAGGTTCCGGAACCATCCACTTCTACTGACGCCTCGGGATCTACACCTTCTGGCTCAGCTAAAGATGTCACGGCTGCCTCGCCAGAAGAACCAACCGGTACTTCACCGCCTCCTCAGGCCACCACATCGAGACTCCCGACGGATCCATCTGGTGATCCTGATAGCAGCTCGTCCGATACGACGCCACCAGATTCGGATCCGCAGGAGGGCCCGGGAGAAGGCAAGGGCAAAGGGAAGGGAAAAAGAAAAGGCAAAGGAAAAGGAAAGGCGTTTGATGATGACGTCTCCACTTCCTCCTTCAACGAAAGCGACTCCGTACAACTCCTTGACTACTCAGGAACGGAAGAGCGAACGTTGAACACCGAGGCTGCTGAACAAGCAGAGAGCGAGTCTTGGATACAGATTGGCGCTGGTAGTGAAGGGTTCGAGGGCGAGAGTCAGGGTCCGGTGCTTCAAGAGGCCAAAGAAGAAGAGGCCCGCCAGGAAGAAACGGAGATAGAAGCCCCAAAAGAGGCCGAAGTAGAAGTGGCCCAACCTAGGCAACCAGAAACCGGAACCCAACCAGCCAAGAGTCTATCCTCCACAGAGGCATCCCACACAGATGCTACTCGGCCAATGCCGAGTAGTCAAGTCGTTGGCAGCCAACCAACGCAATCGCACACCCAAGCCATCCACTCGACCACCTCACAACAGGCGGTCGTTTCATCAGAACACGGGGCTTTACCACCTATTCCATCGTTCACTCGTTTGGAGTCGATCGGTGTTGAAACCAGAGTTGCTCATCCCCAGCACTCGCCTTCTTTCATGACGCACGGAGTCTTAGAGCCCCTAGGTACACATCTGGCGACTTCCACCCGAAGCCCCGCTGCACTTGACGCTGCACCAGTCGTCAGCGCGGGCCAGGGAAGCACCTTTGCGGGGCTTTCCCTGTCAACCGGTTTCGCAAATGAACCGTTGTTGACCCTCTCGGGACTGGAACCCAAGGATTCGGACGGCATCCTTAAAGCTGTCCAACGCAGGTTAGAAGCGATCGAGAAGGCAGACGAGGCAAAGAACAAGAGACTCGAGGCCATTGAGAAGGCCTTAGCAGTCAAAGAACAAGAAGACAGAGCCCGCCGAGCCGAGATCGAAGAGCTTCGGAAAGCTGACGAGGACCGACAGAAGGAGCTGGATGAAGCCAGACGCCTTATT
This sequence comes from Centaurea solstitialis, assembly GCA_030169165.1. NCBI lineage: Eukaryota > Viridiplantae > Streptophyta > Magnoliopsida > Asterales > Asteraceae > Centaurea > Centaurea solstitialis. The sequence continues at coordinate 69,733,621 of CM058043.1, forward strand.
AAGGGCAAATTCCAGGAAGGGGAGCGCCCGTCCTTTGGCGACTCGAGCCGCTCTCCTACTCCCGTCCTCCGTCTACAACCACCACCACTCGCTGAAGCCGTCCCCGACTATGTTTCGGAAGCCGAGCACCAGATGGTCATCACCTCTCTCACCACTCAGATCGATACACTCGAGAGGGAGGTGACTCAGTACAAGCAGCTCGTGGCCACCAGGGACCTTCAGCTAGAGATTGCGTTGCGGAGGGTCCGCGAGCTTGAGGAAACTTGCAGAACTCAGGCTCAGCCCTCCAAACGACCCCATGATGATCCGGACGATTCTGCCTCAGATCCTCATGAAGGGGAGGTACCGTCGAAGAGGCTTCGCCTAGACCTTCCCTCCGGCTCCGGAACCGCAGCCGATGATACACCGGCCGACACGGCCTCTCCAGCAGATCATCCTGCAAATCCAGAAGATCGTCCCACGGATGTTTGGGACTCTGATTCTGACGATGACGACCTTCCGGCCGATGCAGCGAACTAGAAGTATGAGGCTATCCCAAAGGATGTAGCCGTCCAGTTTCCTCACGAGAAGGTGACTCCCGCTATAGACTTGATCGATCCAAACACCGCGCCGACAGATCCTTCCGAGCTTCACATCTCTGACGAGGCAAGGAAGATCCTGAACCAGCTTGCACAGAGCCTTCGGTTTTGGAAACGATCAGACAACATCGTATCAAGCGCGGAGTACGACACCTTTCTCCCTACCGTTCAGACGCCCGAGGCTTTCACGGGTCAACAGCCGATCAGACTTGGTTGGAACCACACGGTCATTTTCAGACCCTTCCTGGAGGAATCTTTCACACGGATGTTCCAACAGGAACGCCTTTTCACGTGGTCCAAGAAGGTCTTTTTCGGGCTATCTCATATCAAGAAGCATCGTCGTCGAACCGCGTACATCTACCAGAGGAAGCTCAGTTGGAACGAGCATGAGCAGATCAGAAAGAAGCACCGGTTCAGCAAGGTAACTGATGTCCGACCTTACAAATTCGGACACCAGCTATTCCTTGAGTTCCACGTGCGTATGTACAACCCTGGCAAGCCCGACGGGAAGCTGATCTGGACAGCATTGATCTCGACGATCTCCTCACATTCATCAGACACCTTGAGGGCCCGATTCTGAAACCAGACTACTTCAGAGACGGTCTGGAAGTCCTCAAGAAGTACGTACGCCACTCTATCAACCTCGCTCATCTCACTGACTATCAGATGGCGATTGAAAGCAGACAGCAGAAGGTAAATCTGCTTCGTCCCAACCTGGAGGCCAATCTACTTGACCAATACCTGCCCTACTTTCCGACGAGAGTTCTAGAGCATGGTGTTGTGTATCTCACCTTCAGGAAGAATCAGCGAAGGTTTATGCGTTTCAGTGAGCTATCCAGCTTCTGTGACAGCACCCTTCTGTACGTGTACAACGGGATGAAGCGTCGTCTGCTAGAGAACAACATGCCTGCGTACAAGGGCACTCAGTGGAAGAGTAAGCTGATCGAGGCCTTGGTTCTGATCGAGAACAAGCTAAAGGAGAGATTGATGCTGAGAATAGTAGAGACTGCGATGGAGCTCCGTACGAGATCGATCCGCGAATGGGATGAGTACATGCAGCTCTCGCAGTGGGAACCAGCTCTAAAGTATCCGCCGCCTTTCTGACTTCTTCCCAAAGGGGGAGATTGTTAGATCATGACTTTTAGTTTGTAAAGAAGTCAGGGGCGTCTTTTGACAAGTTTGTAATAGTTAGTTTGAAACAATTACTTTTGTGCACCTCTTAGAAGAGTCATAGACTCTAGGGGTGGTTTGTGTAACTTCGACTCTATAAATACGGGTCGCTAGTTAACGTTTTTCAATAATCAAGTAACTGACAACTTTTGTTATATGTTTTGTCGTGTTCTTTATCTGTACATTTATTGCTTGATTACTGCTATTTGAGCATCATTAAAGTCTTGTGATTGCTTGTAGTGGTCCTATTATCGCATCCTTAGAGATTCACGGACTCACACCATATATGATCGTATATATAAATTACACAGATTCATATATGAACGTTTTCATAAATGAGGATTCATATATGAACACGTAAATGAATTACATGGATTCATATATGAAGATTAGAGATGGAAATTTCACCCGTAGAGGCAGGTACTTACGGGTACTTGACCCTAACGGGGCGGAGATTCCCTGGTTTGTCGGGTAACGGGGCGAGGATTCCCCAGTTTGTCAGGTAACAAGGAGGGGACAAATATTTATCTTCATACCCATATCAGGTTCCGGGCGGGGTCGGGGATGACATTACCCGCCCCTAACCCGACCCGATTAACTTTTTTATTTTATTTATTATATGTATATATTATGTGCATATATAAATATACATGTATATATCTAAATTTACTATTAAATGATAAATATATTTGATTTTCAATATTGATGATTAATAAGTGATGATTCAATATAATTTTAATATTAAAATACATTGTTTTATTGTTTTTTATTAAACGGGTCCCCAACGAGGTTCCCCGAACCCGCCGGGGATTTCCTTCCCCCGAACCCATCGGGGATTTGTCGGGGCGGGGTCGGGGACGGAAGGTTTAAACGGGGATCGGGGTCGGGGACAGAGGATACATTACCCGGCCAATACCTGCCCTGTTTCCTTCCCTAACGAAGATTCGTATATAAACGCGTATATGAATTATACAGATTCATATATGAACCCGTTTTCGGCCTGTTTGTAACAATTACAAAAATACCCCATGATCTTGTGCGTACGTGAGAATTTTGACTAGTCAAAGATCAAAGCCACAATTTTCAACTTTTCAACTTTGATCTTAGTCGTGTTAATGCTGAGATCACTTTTCTCTTTCACATTTTCTTTACCACCTCTCATTTTAACATCTCTCTCTCTCTCTCTCTCTCTCTCTATATATATATATATATATAGAGGGAGGTTCAAATGTAAACTCTGTATTTCGTGTAAACTATGTAAACCCATCGTGGCTCTTGATCAAAAAAATCAAAGGAGGATATGGATTCATAGAAAATATGGAAATGTGAAATATATGGTAAGTCAATGATTATGGAAATATGAAAATGTGAAATATGGAAACGTTTTTGAAAATCAATGGTGTGGATTGGTTTACATAGTTTACACGAAATATACAGTTTACATTTGAACCTCCCTATATATATATATACGGTCAGGTTCAAATGTGAACTCAATTTTGGTTCTGAACGTGGGAACGAATCTCAGTCACACAACTTCGGTTACGGTGGACGCGATCACGGAGGATTGACGTGATTCATGGGAGGGTGGAGATTATTAAAGAAGGAGACCTGGTCAAAGCCTCCTTTATTGACCGGATGAGTGGCTGAGGTTCGTTCTCATGTTCACAACCAAAATTGAGTTCACATTTGAAGTTTCCTCTCTCTCCCTCCCTCCCTCCCTCTCTCTCTCTCTCTCTCAATATATCTATATATATAGTATTAGGTTTAAATGAGAAGTGCTAAAAAAATATGAACTAAAAAAGTGATTTCCACCACTCATCTGGTCAATAAATGCGGCTTTAACCACGAAACACCGAATTATTGCTCGCAAGGGCTGTAGGACACAGAGGGTCAATCTCGTAATTTTCACAAATAGCACAGATATAAATGTTTATATATGCGTTCATATATGACCTACACCAATCATATATGAAGATTCATATATGAGTTACACGATTCATATATGAATCTTTATTCGGCATGTTTGTAGTATTTACGAAAATGCACCTTCATGAAGTGGGTCCACCCGAACTTTGACTAGTCAATTATGATCTCAACCATATTAACGATTGAAATCATTTTTCTACTTCGTATTTCTTAGCAATTCTCATTTGAACTTTTTTTTGTCTCTATGTGTATATGATAATCAAAATTGAAAAACCGAAAATTGGCATAAAACCATGAGAATCAATATATATAAAAAAAATTATGTGAGTTTTTCATCAATAGTCCAACACCTATAATTTCAGATATTGTTCACCTTTGTGATAATATTATATATGAATCTTCTATGGTTCACCTAGTAGAATAATAAAATACATATAAAAAATATTAAGTGGTCAAACAAATGCATGTAAAATCATCATATCTATATATATATATATATATTAAAAGAGGGTTTTTGCTGATGTCATGATTATGAAATTGAGCCATTTTATTGGCCAATTAAAGAAGAATCATCAAATGATGATGTCATCAATTATTCTTATTTTTTAATACCATAATTATGTTTAGAGTGAATTACATATTTGGTCCCTGTGGTTTTGTAGTTTTAACACTCTGGGTCCCTCGAATGAAATAATTATGAATTGGGTCCTCGTGGTTTGCATTTTATAACATGTTGGGTCCCTGACTGCTAACTCCGTTAAAATGTTCTGTTAAGTAGATTAAAGACAAGGGCATTTTAGTCCTTTTCTATTTCTTTTTATTTTCTATTGACCGACCTTCCTCTACCCACTTGACTTTTCTATTTCTTTTAGTCAAACCAACCAAATGCCCAAACCCTCCATCTCCATCTCCATCTCCACCTCCACCTTACGCCACCACCTTATATACCAATCGGCTGCCTACACCATCGTCACCATCATATGCACCAGAGGAATCAAGCAAAGATGATGCAAGTGGCGAAGATTCAAGAAGGAATTAGAATAACCCACATTGCCTACACCACCGTCAACATCTCTGTTTTGTTCATGGGTTCAACTTTAAACAATCAATTTCTTTCATCATGGGAATGCTGAAAAGGCAATCTGGTAAATCACCCTGGTACCCCCCATTCCATCATCTTCTCTACCTTGTTCACTCCAGTTATCAACTGCCCTAATAACCACACCACCCTTTCTTTTTCTTGTTAAACAAACGGTTACTTCAAAAACCATCTCCACCTTCATTAAATCCATCAACCAATTTCTTCCTAATCTCCTTATCATTGTATACATATATATATATATATATCCTTTCAACAAAAATCCAATCTCATTTCTTTATTTAACTTCACATAATTTTCAAGAGTTGAAAATGAAGAAGAAGCAAAAATGCATCCAAACCCAGATCAACCCTTTTGATTTTCTTTCAGAAGAAATCGTTTTCTTAATCTTGGATTACCTCCAAACAAACCCATTTGATCTAAAATCATTCTCTTCGGTTTCCAAATCATTCTACTCGATCGAATCTCGCCATCGCAAGACCTTAAAGCCCTTCCCTCGAAGGCTCGAACCACCAACAAAAGAATTTTTTTTCTCTTATATTCATGGTATTAAGCTCATATGCTAAAATCTTTCAAAAAAATATGATTGATGATGATGATGGTTTATTGAACAAGGGAAGTTAAATAAGATTATGCACACCAGTAGAGATGGGTTGAGAATCCCTCTGCAACAAGATTTTTTGACTTCTTCTAATGGTAGTACCAAGTGTCAAGAAGAAATCAAGATTCTGATGGCCGCCTGCACCTCCATCACCATCGTCTGCGAAATTTCACCGGAGACGATGCCAATTTCCGGCGGAATTCACTAGAGATGGTATTATTAGAGACATCTAAAAAATTAGGGTTTGAGGTTAGTGAGGACATTGGGTAAGAAAGAACGTGAGAGAAATTTGTTACCAATCCCAAGGCTATTGAGTTTTTTGATCCCCGACGTGATTTTTTCGGTGAGTGAGTTGAAAGAGAGATCAAGAGAAATTGTAAAGATTGATGTGCACAAATCTTTTAATCATTTTACATCTTCATGTGCGTAATCAAATCCTTAAGTGCTCTTCTGGTGCAGATAGTGGTGGCGGAGGTGGAAGCTGCCGGTGATGTGGTGGTGATAGAAAATGAAGGTGGAGATAGAGGGTTGGTGGGTATTTGTCATTTGGGGAAGATGAAGTGCAGATGGGAAAAAAGATTTAGGATAAATCACATATAAGGTCCTTGGCTTTTTAATAAAAAAACAAAATAAAATAGAAAAGGACTATAATGCCCTTATCTTTAATTTACTTAACAGAACATTTTAACAGAGTTAGCAGTCAGGGACCCAACATGTTATAAAATGCAAACCACGAGGACCCAATCCATAATTATTTCATTCGAGGGACCCAGAGTGTTAAAACCACCAAACCACAGGGACCAAATATGTAATTCACTCTTATGTTTATAATTTACATTTGAGTTAATTACATATTTGGTCCCTGTGGTTTACACGAAATTACGATGGAGGTCCCTGAACCCTAATTTTCATGCTTACGGTCCCTGTGGTTGGTATTTCGTTACGATGGTGGTCCCTTGCTCTAACATCCGTTAAAAATGGCTGTTAAAAAACCGGTAAAAGACGAAAATGCCCCTAAATATATATCTAACTCTCCCTTCCCCTCTTCCCCAACCCCAAACCCTAGATGCAGCAGCCTCCACCGCCGGCCATCTGCACCGCCGGCCACCTGCACCGCCGCCCGCCTCCACCGTCGGCCACTTCCTACCGCCGCCTGCCCACCTCCACCGTTCACGATCTGTGGTGGTTCACGATCCGTCATAGATCTGTCATTCCAGATCCGTCGGCCACCTCCTTCCGTCAGCCACCTCCTTTCATCGGCCACCTCCTTCCTGCCACTCTCGTTCCAGATCCGTCATGAACACCATCTCCACCGCCTTCCGGCCACTCTCTCGTTCCAGATCCGTCGTCACAGATCCGTCAGGTGGGTGGTGGCGGCGTCGTGCAGTAACAGTTTGGTGGAGGCGATGATTGGTGGTGTTGGTCGTGGGAGGCGACGATTGGTGGTGAGTTATGAATTTTTTTTGTGATTTGGATCTGATTATTGGTTGTGGGTGAAGATGGTGGTGGTTGTGGGTATTGGTGGTGGTTGTGGGTGAAGATGGTGGTGGTTGTGGGTGCTGTTGCTGGTGGTTGTGGGTGATGGTGGTGGTGGTTGTGGGTGTTGGTGGTGGGTGAAGATGGTGGTGGTTGTGGGTGTTGCTGGTGGTGGTGGGTGAAGATGGTGGTGGTTGTGGGTGTTGGGTTTTTCTGTGATCCCCGAATCAGACTGATCCGAAGAACACTAAATTGAGCGGAAGCGGTTGTGGATAAAAACCCGAACCACGATCTTTCCGTTTTAATTTTGTTTAAACAATTAATAGGTTTAGGCTTTTACCTAGATAGCTTGAGACTTAATCCACCTGTAATCAACCGCACGAGTGTTCCTCTAGCAGAACTCAAAAACCCAAAGAACAACCGAAAACACGGGCTGGTTTCGGTTAGGAGAAGCGGCGCCAAGGAGAGAGAGGGAGAGGGAATTTCTGGTGGAAACTTTTCTGGGAATTTTTCAATGAATAAAATCATAAACCCCTAAGGCTTATTTATATAGCTTATCAGATAGTAGAATCCTTATCTGATTCAGTTTCCTTAATTATCTAATCTTTTCTTTTTCTTTAAGAAAAGATTTTCTAGATAATTACCTTAATTAATTAGATTTTTTCTATTATATATTTATTTTACTAATAAATATATAATTATCTTAATTAATTTAACAACCCTCTAACTTTGGGATTTCTGACTGAAATTACCCAACTCTCCATTTCTGAGTTTTATTTATCTTACTCGATTTATAGGTCCTTATAGGTGTGACCCTCAAGTGTCTTGTAACATTGGATGTGTGATTACTGGTTTGTCAACTTCTGCACACAATTACTAACAGACTCCCACTTGTGCAAGTTGGCAATACCGCCTTGTTCACACGGACCTAAGGAGGCCCCTAGACAGGCACTTAGGCTAACCAGGTTACAAGAACTCTTATACCCAGATAGGTGATTTAAATTTTTCCATAAGGAAATAACATTCATGAGACAACTGTTCATAAATTGGGTATATCTTGGCTTTTCCCTTTTTTTTAATAAGGTTCGCCTGGGTTTGCCCAGACTACATCCTTGGTAATTTTTACCGAGAGCTAAAATATGCTCCCCTGGGATTAATACTCAATGGCCCCTGGTTGTCACCCTCGGATTCGAACTTGGGTGGGTTTTTCCCCAACACCAAGCCTTAACCGGTAGGCTGCCCCATTGGGGTTTTGGCTTTTCCCTTTGCAACACGATATTTCATCTATGAGTATGAGCATGGATTAAGTCAACTCTAAATACTCATGATTCTGTTTCTCGACTATCCGACCTCTACTGATAGGTAAACGACAAAGAACTAATCAGTTCGTTTGGGCATGGCCATGCACTTCATCAGTCTATTCAGTCAGTCAAGGGGCCCAAAAATATCTCTCTTCAGAGAAGAGGTGCAAATCCCATCTTGCATATCTGCATTTAACACCACGGCTTCCGCTGAATCTAGTTACGCCTTTTATAGCCACCCTGTAGCAGTTGGACGCACTAAGTATCCAGCAGTCCTCATGACTTCAAACCAGATACCTCAGGTAATGGGGACAACCACTGTGAGATTTACTTATGACAAAATCCAAGAAGTAATTCTCAACCGCGGATCACGTCCGATATTTGCTACTCTATCAAATATTTGTGCAACTTCTGGTCTACAACACTTGTAGCTGTTATTCAACCACTGATCATAACTACCCAGAAATTCACAGTGACTTTAATACCCTATTGGGTTTGTTAGTGATTGTGTGCATAAGTTGACAAACCAGTGATTGCACATCCAATGTTACAAGACACTTGAGGGTCACACCTGTGAGGACCTATAAATCGAATAAGTTATATGAAACCCAGAAATGGAGAGTTGAGATTTATAATAGTCAATTATAAATCAGTTGGGTAATTTCAGTCAGAAATCCCAAAGTTGGAGGGTTATTAATTAATTAAGTAGATTATATATTTATTTGATAAATAAATGTATAATAATTAATTAAAGGAATTATATATATTAGATAAATATATATAAGTAATTATCTAGAGTAATTCTTTTCTTGGAAGAAAAGAAAAGGATAATTACAAAAAAGAAACTGAATCTGAATAAAACTGTATTTTTCCTCCATATAAATAAACCTTATGGGTTTAAGGAAAAATCAATCAACTAATCACAAAATTAACAATCAGTTTCCAGCTTTTCTCTCTCCCTCCTCTCTGATCGGTGCCGTCCCCCCTTCCCTCGTGATACCAGTTCGGTTTTCAGTTTTTCGAGTTTCAGTTCTGCTAGAAGAACAATTCGTTGGTCGTTCATTGGTGGATCAATTCTCAAGCAATCCAGGTAAATCTTCCATAACTATTAGAATTAATTAAAACAAACGATAAAAGATCAATAAGTTTCTTTTGGGTTTTCTTAATCGCTTCCGCATTAGATCAAATCAGTATGGTTTTTGATCATATAGGTCTTTTACCAGTTTGGTTATCAGATCTATGGATTTATCGAACCAGTAAGGTTTCGATATCCATGATAATCCTCGTGTCAGATTGACCCGAGGGAACCCACAAAATCCCAACAGTGGTATCAGAGCATCTGGTCCAATCGTTTCTCGTTTTATTTATTCTCGTATCGATCCGTTAAAATTGTTTCTTGTGCATCAAGTTTTTGAATTGGTTTATTTTCAATAGGGATTTGTAGTTTGATTACCGAACCCCAAACCACCAAGCCCGCGTTGGCTGATGGCTTGAAACCCGGCCGAACCACCAGCGTGGTGGTGGCCGTACGACCTAAGCCACGGCCGTGCATGGTCGATAACCGCCGGTTCGGTGGTGGCCAAGCGGCGATGGCTGTGATCGAACCACCAACCGCACCCCGAGCGGTGGTGATGGTGGCTGTAGCCACTGTTGCCGCCAAGATCGGCGACCACGGTGGCGATGCTTTGGCGTTGCCACCGAGACATCACCGGTATCGAGCGGACATCAACCGCAGTGATCGGTGGCCGTTGATGCGATGGTGGCACCCGATGTGTGAACACCGCAACCACCCGAAAACCGCGAACGCGGTGGTGGATGACGGTGTCCATGGTGGTGGTGGTTTTAACCATCTCGATTAACTAACAACACCACAGATTTGGTGGTGACCGTGAGTGGAACGCCGGGCCGCGGCCGCATCGCCAGTCGGCGGTGGCCACACCGCAACCACCAGAAACCGCTAGAGCGGTGGTGGATGGCGGTGTTCTTGGCTGTCAACGCCGGCTCATACCGCCAGTCACGATGACAGCAATCGCCGGCCAAACCGCGCAAAGCGGTGGCGGCGGCAGCCGTTTAATCCATCGGTGGCCAAAACCACCGTGTTGGTGGTGGCGACGTTAATTCCGATCGCCAATCGGATCGCCACCAGATTGGTGGTGATCGATGGCGTTGTGCGGTGATGATCGCCAGCCGTAGACGAGATAGCCGGCCGCACCACAGATGGTGGTGGCGGCGGCGGCTGTTGGTAATTATGATCGACGGCCAAAACGACGGCGATAGCAACGGTGGCCGGCAGTTTCCAAATCACACGACGACGGTGGCCGATTGCCATCGATGTCGTGGCGATAACGATGTTTGCTGTTGACAGGGGTGGCGGTGGCGTTTTGTCATCGTCGCCGGTTAACGTCGTTAGTAGCGGTCATCGGCGATGGATGGTGATGATGAGTACCTTCGCGGCGCGAGCAGAGCCGTGATAAGGTCCTCGCGACGCGAACGGCTCTTGCTCCTCGCGGCACGAGTCGTACCTTCGGGGCGCGAGCCGTGCCTTCGCGGTACGAGCAGTGCTGCCAAGCTATCCGTCTAGGGTTTTTCGTCAGTCTGGGCCAAGTTCTGTTATCAGGCCCAAAGCCCAGTTCTTTGGACTAAGTTATGGTCCAAAAAGGGTTCGTTTGGTTTTAAGTCATCTTATCCAAAATTAATTTTGTTTAAAATAAATTTATTTGGGAATTTTTTATTGTCAAACCAGTAATTTGACCCGATTGGTCAAATAGGCCTTGTGTTGAGATTTGACCAGTTGGTCAAACCACAACACAGTGTATGGACCAGTGTTTTGTTCAAACCAGTTGGTCTGGATTGTCTGGTTTGGTAAGCATTTTATAAAATTAAGTTTTTCCTTTAATTTCTGACCTGTTTAGTCAAATGAGCCTAGTGTCGTGTTTTTACTAATTAAAACACAAAGGCCAGTATTTTGAATAATTAGTTCGGAATGTCCGGTTTGATATATATATTTAAAAGGTAAATATTTTTACGTTTTTATAAAATAAATTTTATCATTTATAAAACTTAAAACATTAATATTGGTTTGTAAAACAGCGTGTTTTATAAATCAGTTAAAACCAAACTTTGCGATATACGAAACGAGATAATTTTAACGGATCTAGTTTTGATTTACGCTTAAATATATAATGCTTGATTCTATGTCGTATATAAGATGCATGTTTTTTAAATGCTTACATATATATATATATATATATGCCTATTATAGAATTTTGCCAACTTAGACCCTTAACATATTTACGGGGAGGCCTGCGTGCCATTTACAACCCCTTATGTAATAATGACCTTAGGATAGATAGTTCTATTTTTCCTCTTATTCTTACGAGATGGTGAGGCCAGTGGGAGCTATTGGAGTTTTTCCTCCTTCTAGGAGTCCAGACGAAGATGACAAGGCCAGTGGGAGCTACGCAAGTCTTGAAACCTTTAAGAATAGGTCATTATTGGTCCCTAGGAAACAAACGTTGGCAAAAACTATAATTGGTTATTGTGTGGTTGATTGTTATTTAACTGCATGGTTGAATGTTTATTTGTGATATCTTACATGTTTATTAGTTTTAGAATAAAAGGAGTTTTAAAACTAACTAATATCACAAAATAAGATAGGTTTTTAAAATTACCAGTTTCTCGAACTTTTTCAAAACGGTAGATTTTTAAACCTATAAATAATAAATGATTGTTTCTTGTAAAAGGCAAGTTGACAAAACAGTCAGTTTTAATCTACTAGTGTGCTATTAAACAGTTAGTTTTAAAATAGCATGAATGTTTGAAACAGCTAGTTTAAAACATCAGTTGCCTTTATAACGATCAGTTTTTCATAATCATGTTTTTCAAAAATCCTGGAAATAAAAGTTATTCAAAACCCCGAAAATCATAGATCAGTAGTGCAACCCATCTAAGGGCACCTTCGGCATAAGGTACACGGGCGTTATGAGTGATCACACCTTCAGCGTCCGTGTTCAAACTGAAACCGGAGGGGTTACATAACTCTGCGAATTATCTCCGGGTGGTACCGGCCAGAGTAAAGTAATCAGGTCCCCAAAATGGTGAGATCTGTTTTGGTTATGTTAATTTCACTGGGTGGTACCGGGCTAAAATGCACTTAGAGGGACTGAAACATGCACGGGTAGTTACCGTGGTCCCGAAAAGATCTAGGAGTCATGTCAGTTAGATGTGATTGGTAAAAGTCCTTACCTACCGAAATAGTACGGTCCTGATGGAGTAAGAACACACCGCACATCAGGACGTATGAAATAAGGATCCTAGTCCAATAAATTGATCATTTAAGGGTTTATTGATATTTATTGGAAATTAATCTATTTACAGTTGCTAAAAACCAAAAGTTTTAATGTGTGTAGATGGCAAGCACTGTTACCAGCACAAATAATCTTTCCCTCCGCTCTATCCTTGAGAAGGACAAGTTAACCGGTCCCAATTTCCTTGACTGGGAAGGCAATCTGATGATTGTGCTCAAACACGAAAGGAAATGGTATGTCCTTGAAGAGCCTCTTGGGGAGGCTCCTCCGGCGACTGCTCCGGCTGCTGCTAGGAATGCTCACAAGAAGCATTCAGATGATCTGCTGGATGTCGCCTGTCTCATGCTTGCAACTATGAGCCCAGATCTACAAGCAGGGCTCATAAACACAAATGCTTATGACATGATCCGCCAGTTGAGGTACATGTTCCAGACACAGGCTCGTATAGAACGTTACGATGCCACAAAACCATTTAATGAATGCAAGATGATTAAAGGGACATCAGTAAGTGACCATGTCATGAAAATCAAACGGCACTTGGATCATCTGGAAAGGCTTGGTCACCCAGTTCCGTTGCAGCTAGCAACGGATACCATACTCAATTCACTGTCAGATGACTACAAGCCCTTTGTGGTCAATTACAACATGAATAACATGGAGAAGTCAATAGCAGAATTACACTCCATGCTTAAGACAGCTGAATTGAATATGAGGACCAAGAACAAAACCAAGGATATCCTGATGGTAAGAGATGGAGGGGTGAAAAAGAAGCATGGGCAAACTAGCACCAGCAAAGGGAAGGGACCAGTTCAGGCCGTCCAGAGTGCACCCAAGAAAGGCAAAGGCAAGGGCAAGGGCAAGAAGGTCAAGCCAAATAAAGCTAGGACCGAGAACCGCTGCTTCACATGCAATGAGGTCGGTCACTGGAGGCAGAACTGCCCAAAGCGTCATGAAGCAGGTATGTAAACCTCAGACATTTGTGATTGCTTTAGTTTGTCACTTCTTACTTGTTAGTTTACAAGTGTACTGATACCTAGAGCAAATGACTATTGCAGGTGGTCAGAAGTGATGTGCCCAAGAATTGCAAGGATCCAGATAAAAGTTCATTTTAGACATTTATTTTTCAAGACAATTTTGTTTATGAAACAGTTGTTTTATTTATGGTTACTTTTTTAAATACTTATAATTTATTGAATGATTTTAAATTTTATAAGTTATTGTCTTGAATAAATCTGTTATGCATGAAGTTTTAATTTTGACAAAGTCAAGTTTTGACTTAATTAGATCCTAAATATTGCCTATTGTAGTTACTTCAATAATTTTGGTTAAAATTGAAGCAATTTATATGAAAAACTATCAAAACACACGAAATTCTATAGGAATGTGTTTTTGGGAATAAAACATTTATGAATAATATTTTTGTGATCAAGTTTAATTATTCAAATGTTTACAAGAGAATCTAGGATATTAACTCAGAAAAAGTTAATAACAGTATTTATAAAACTTGGAAAATTCCAAGTTTTGGAATTAGGATTTAACAAAATCCAGTTAAGTTTTATAAATGTTAGAATTCTCAAGTATATTACTTAAAATAATTGACTAATCAAAGTTTTGACTAAGTCAATAGTGAATTTTGAGTAATAATTGGTTTTCATATAGGTTAGTGGGAGCCCAATTTATTCTCTATCTAGTCTGAGATAAAGAATGAAAGATATAATTATTGATTCAATATATCTCGGAATTCATGATCCAGGTAGGATAATAATTCATAAGATATAATTTACCTTATAGTCAAAAGGATAAAAGTTTCAAGATCCTTGAAACAAAATAAAGTCATGATTGACTTTAAAATCAATAATTAAAGTGTTGGATTAAATATAGAATTCCAGTAAATTTGCCAGCATAGTAAATGGAATCTGATTTCAGGAAGAAATCATTCATCTACACAGCAACTAAGGAAAGTTGCAATTTAGTTTTACATATTCAGGAACTGGGAGTTATTCCAGGTCTTCAAGTTCATGGGATATGATAAAATAAAAGACTAATTTTTGTTTAAAAGCTTGCAAAAACAATAGTTAGCATAATTAAGTGGATTGTATCAGTAAATACAAACTTATATTATTTGGTTATCACTTTGATTGAAATGGTAAACTTTAATCAAATGATTTAAACTGAAGATAGGTGATACTTCATTTTAGATCAGTATTTAACAAACGTTAAATAGATATTATAAAAGTTATTAAGAAAAGTCATTAATTTTGTTATTATTACAGCGTGTAATATGGACTATACAAAATTAATTTCTTTATCACTTTTATATTTTGCATGTTTTATAATCCAGGAGTGAAACTAGTTTTCAGTTTTTCATTCAAAATTTGTCCATGACAAACTTATCATGGTGGGAAGTGTTAAAGTCATTGTGAACTTTTAGGTAGTTATGATCAGTTACTGAATAACAGCTACAAGTGTTGTAGACTAAAAGTTGCACAGATATTTGATAGAGTAGCAAATATCGGACGTGATCCGCAGATGAGATTACTTTTTGGAATCAGTCATGAGTAAATCTCACAGTGGTTGTCCCTGTCACCTGAGGTATCTGATTTAATGTCATGAGGACTACTGAATACTTAGTGCACTCAACGGCTACGCCGTAACAGGGTGGCAATAAAGGGCGTAACTAGATTCAGCGGAAGCCGTGGTGTTAAAGGCAGATATGCAAGATGAGATTTGCACCTCTTCTCTGAAGAGAGATATTTCTGGGCCCTTCTTGACTGACTGAGTATACTTATGAAGTGCATGGCCATGCCCAAACGAACTGATTAGTTATTTGTCGTTTACCTATCAGTAGAGGTCGGATAGTCAAGAAACATAATCTTGAGTGTTTAGAGTTGACTTATTCCAAGCTCATACTCACAGATGAAATATCGTGATGCAAAGGGAAAAGCCAAGATATACCCAATCTATGAACAGTAGTTTCATAGATGTTATTTCCTTACAGAAAGTTTATATCACCTGTCTGGGTATAAGAGTTCTTGTAACCTGGTCAGCCTAAGTGCCTGTCTAGAGGCCTCCTTAGGTCCGTGTAATCAAGGCGGTATTGCCAACTTGCACAAGTGGGAGTCTGTTAGTGATTGTGTGCATAAGTTGACAAACCAGTGATTGCACATCCAATGTTACAAGACACTTGAGGGTCACACCTGTGAGGACCTATAAATCGAATAAGTTATATGAAACCCAGAAATGGAGAGTTGGGATTTATAATAGTCAATTATAAATCAGTTGGGTAATTTCAGTCAAAAATCCCAAAGTTGGAGGGTTATTAATTAATTAAGTAGATTATATATTTATTTGATAAATAAATGTATAATAATTAATTAAAGGAATTATATATATTAGATAAATATATATATAAGTAATTATCTAGAGTAATTCTTTTCTTGGAAGAAAAGAAAAGGATAATTACAAAAAGGAAACTGAATCTGAATAAAACTGTATTTTTCCTCCATATAAATAAACCTTATGGGTTTAAGGAAAAATCAATCAACTAATCACAAAATTAACAATCAGTTTCCAGCTTTTCTCTCTCTCTCCTCTCTGATCGGCGCCGTCCCCCTTCCCTCGTGATACCAGTTCGGTTTTTAGTTTTTCGGGTTTCATTTCTGCTAGAAGAACAATTCGTTGGTCGTTCATTGGTGGATCAATTCTCAAGCAATCCAGGTAAATCTTCCATAACTATTAGAATTAATTAAAACAAACGATAAAAGATCAATAAGTTTCTTTTGGGTTTTCTTAATCGCTTCCGCATTAGATCAAATCAGTATGGTTTTTGATCATATAGGTCTTTTACCAGTTTGGTTATCAGATCTATGGATTTATCGAACCAGTGAGGTTTCGAGATCCATGATAATCCTCGTGTCAGATTGACCCGAGGGAACCCACGAAATCCCAACAGGGTTCCACCACAATAAGTTGTCACGGACAATTTTCGAATGAAAGACTGGGAACTAGTCTCATTCCTGGATTACAAAAACATGCAAAAATTTTAAAAGAGAATTTAAGAGACTAATCTTTGTATAGTCCATATTACACCCTGTAATAATACTAAGATTAATAGCATCTCTTAATTACCTTTTACTGTGTCTATTCAACGTTTGTTAAATGCTGATCTCAAATGAAGTATCACCTAACTTCTGTTTAAAACCCTTTGATTAATGTTTACCAGTTTAATCAAAGTTACAACCAAAAACGTTACAAGTCTAATACCCACTGATATTTTATACTTGTTACGGCTAATTTTTGTTTTGCTAACACCATAAAACAAATTTAGACTTCTTTTACCATATTCCCTGTACTTGGAGATCTGGACAAACTCCGAGTTACCCTGAATATGTAAAAGCTGTTGGGAACCGTAGGCTACAAAAAACATGCACAGCGGAATAAAACCTCGGATTCCCAATTGAGGATCCAATCCCAAATCACTACAGATACAATTGAGAGTGTTTTTAGGGATTACCTTTGCGCGAGAAAAACAATCTGAACTGCTGGTAGGGGGTACACCGCTACTGACACCACGCGAGAGGGTTGCTAGACCACCGAGACTGATCAAAAATTTCGATCCTTGTGTGTGAGAGAGAGAGAGAGAGAGCCGACGGCTTTGGAAAGAGGGAGAGAGAGAGAGAGATTTTCGTAGGATTAATCAACTGATCATCAAGCCTTTAACCCTTTATTTATAGGTTTAGATAAGGCAGTGTTTTAATCTGATTACAATTCCTTTTATAATTATCTCTTAATTAATTCCTAATTAATTAATTTACTGATTAATTCTAATAAATAATTATTAACTTATAATTATTTATTTTTCTCTTCTCAAATATCTCTTACACACAAAAGTTCTCAATTAGGTGTGCAGCGGTGTGACCTACTAGTGTCTTATAACATTGGACACAGTAACCCTGTTACTGTCTCGCACACAATCCTAACAGACTCCCACTTGTGCTAGACATGTAACTATGCTGTTACCATTAGCCTAAGGAGGTCCCTAGCCAGACACTTAGGTTAACTAGGTTATAAGATCTCTTATATCCAGAGACACAATTCACGCTTGAATTCGTACACAGGTTTATTCCTTTTGCACACGATATTTCTAAAATGATTTTAAGACATGGAGTGGAGGATTCTATTCTTAAAAACAAGTATTTCTTGACTCTGATTTCGATTGCCTGCAGTAACGGATATTACTAAATAATACCTGTTATTCTATCCGAGCGTGGCCACGCGTTTTCTGCCAATCTTAATCGTCAAGGGGCCCGGAAATATCTCTCTTCTGAAAGAGGTGCAAATCCCTTCTTGACTACTTGCATTTGGATCCACGGCTTCCGTTGCATCTAGTCACGTCCCGTATGGCCGCCCTGTTACGGTGCAGCGTTAGGACGTGCTAAGAGTACAGCAGTCCTCATGTTCCCAAACCAAGTATCTCAGGTCTGAGGACAACCTATCAAGTCAATGCTTATGACTGAGGCTCCATGAAGCAGACTTGATACTGGTCACTTCCAATACCCAAGCACTCTGATGAGTATCTATAAATACTTGGTCACATCCCTTGTGTTTTTATTCTCTACTTTGAATAAATCATCAAGTATTCATAATAGCGTTAAATTCCCTATTGAAATTCCCATTTCAATAAGTGGCTACGGAATTTTAGATTTCATACAAAAACTTTGTAAAATTATGGATACGTTAAATATGCGAAAAATAGTTAATTTAAAACAATCATGAATTAAAACCTCCATTTATTACATCAAAAAACTTTACATGATTGAATTGTTCTAAATTAAACTATAGTAATATTTAATAAACTAAAACTAGCTACTGGCGTCCAGGTACTGCATCCCAATGGAGTTTGCATGTGCCTCATGCTTCACCCTTGCTAGTGGCTTTGTCAGCGGATCTGCGACATTTTCTTCTGTTGGAATCTTGCATATTCTCACATATCATCTTCCAATGATTTCTCGGATGAGGTGATATTTTCTGAGCACGTGTCTTGACTTGTGATGCTCTCTAGGTTCCTTTGCTTGCGCCACGGCTCCTGAGTTATCACAGAATATATCGATCGGGAGATACTGGCAACCACTCTGAGATCCGACAGAAAATTCCTTAGCCAGACAGCTTCCTTTGCCGCATCAGATGCTGCAATATACTCTGCTTCTGTAGTTGAATCTGCAATCGTGTCCTGCTTCGAGCTCTTCCACGAGATCGCGCCTCCGTTTAGGGTGAAAACGTACCCTGACTGTGATCTAAAAGCATCTCTGTCGGTCTGGAAACTAGCGTCAGAATAGCCGTTGACACTAATTTCATCTTCAGAACCTCCAAAGACCAAGAACATGTCTTTCGTTCTTCTCAGATACTTGAGAATGTTCTTGACAGCCACCCAGTGAGGTTCTCCTGGATTCTGTTGATATCTGTTCGTAACACTTACTGAGTAAGCAACATCGGGCCTGGTACATAACATGGCATACATAATTGATCCAATTGCTGAAGCATATGGAACCGATTTCATTTTGTCCTGATCTTGACTAGAAACAGGACATTGTGTTTTACTTAACACTATGCCATGTTGCATCGGGATAAATCCTTTCTTGGATTCATCCATCCTGAATCTCTTCAGGATTTTATCAATGTATGTACTTTGGCTAAGTCCGATAAGCCGCTTAGATCTGTTTCTGTAGATCTTTATGCCAAGTATATAAGCGGCTTCTCCAAGGTCTTTCATCTGGAAACATCTGCTTAACCAACTCTTTACACTCTGTAAAGTTGGAACATCGTTTCCTATGAGTAGAATATCATCTACGTACAAGACCAAGAAGGTTACTATGCTCCCACTGAACTTAGTGTAGACACACGGCTCGAACTCACTTTTGGCGAAACCAAATTCCTTGATTCGCTCATCAAAGTGTAAGTTCCAGCTTCGAGATGCTTGCTTTAATCCATAAATGGATTTTAGCAGTTTGCACACCTTATTAGGATTCTTAGGATCTTCAAGCCCCTCTGGTTGTTCCATATAGACGTCTTCTGTTAACTTTCCGTTCAGAAAGGTTGTCTTGACGTCCATTTGCCAGATCTCGTAGTTAAAGTATGCTGAAATGGCCATTAGAATCCTAATTGATTTTAGCATGGCCACTGGTGAAAAGGTTTCATCATAGTCAATACCATGAGTTTGCGTGAACCCTTTTGCAACCAGTCTGGCCTTGAAAGTGTGTACATTCCCATCCATGTCGGTTTTCTTCTTGAAAACCCATTTGCGTCCAACAGCTCTACATTGTTGTGGCAAATCAGTCAACTCCCAAACTTGGTTGTCGTACATGGATTGCATCTCGGCCTTGATGGCTTCCTGGCATTGTTCAGACTCATTGCCTGACACAGCTTCTCCATAAGATGTTGGTTCATTCAAGTCACCGCCGTCCTAAGAGACTAGAAACCCAAGATACCTATCTGGTTCTTGTCTTACCTTACTGGATCTACGAAGGTCCTGTGTTTGCACTTCCTCAATTGCTTCTGATTGAGGTTCAACATTTTCATGTTGAATTTCTGGCTCAACAATTGGTGTAGTGTTTTCTTCGTCTACTTCCTGTAGATCTACATCCTTTCTGGTGTTCCCAGAACTGAGAAACTTTTCTTCCAGAAATTTTCCATTTCGAGAAACAAAAACTTTGTTCTCTTCAGGGTTGTAGAAATAATATCCCACAGTGGTCCTGGGATATCCAACGAAGAAACAGTTGTCGGATTTGGGCTTGAGTTTTTCTGAGGTGGGTCGTTTGACGTAAACCTCACAACCCCAAATTTTTAGAAAAGATATATTGGGTTTCTTACCCTTCCATAATTCGTATGGAGTCTTTTCTACCGACTTTGTTGGCGCTCTGTTCAGTATATGTGCTGCTGTTTCGAGCGCATGTCCCCAGAATGATATTGGCAGCGTAGAGTGACACATCATCGATCGTACCATGTCAAGTAAAGTACGGTTTCTTCTTTCTGATACACCATTCATCTGAGGTGTATATGGAGGTGTGAGTTGGGATACAATCCCACACTCCATCAGATGATTGTCAAACTCATCACTAAGATATTCGCCTCCGCATCTGACCGCAAAAACTTGATCTTTCTGCCAAGTTGATTTTGTACTTCATTATGAAATTCTCTGAATCTTTCAAAGCTTTCAGATTTATGTCTCATAAGGTAGACATAACCATACCTATTGAAATCGTCAGTAAAGGTAATGAAGTACCGGTATCCTCCTCTTGCCACATGACTAAATGGTCCACACACATCTGTGTGAATTATTTCTAACAGGTCAGTAGCCCTTTCATTTTCTTTGTTGAAAGGTTGCTTTGTCATTTTGCCAGATAAACAAGACTCGCAATTATTAAAAGGTTTATAATCGAAAGTGCCAAGAAAACCTCCTTTTAGGAGTAGTTCAACGCGTTTCTTGTTTATGTGGCCCAAACGACAATGCCAGAGGTAAGTTTGATCCTCAATGTCTTTGGATCGTTTACTTATATGATAGATTTCACTACTGTTGTCTTGTAGATTTACTGTATATAGACCATTCACAGGTGTTGCTTTAAAATAGAAAATATTATTTTTAAAGACATAAATCATTTTATAATGATACTTGTATTGAAAACCTTGGTCTACTAACAAATCGAAAGACAAAACATTCTTAATCATATTTTGAATATAATAACAATTATCCAGTTCCAAAACTAGACCCGGGGGTAAACTAAGACTATAAGATTCTACAGCTTCAGCTATCAGCGGAGTGCCTTCGCCAACTCGTAGGTTTGAACGGTCCTTCCTCAAAGTCTTTCTTCTAGTGAATCCCTGTAAATGATTACAAATGTGGTTACCACTCCCTGTATCAATTACCCATGATTCATAAGAAGTGATTAAGCAATCTATCATAAAGATACCTGGAGCATCGGGTAAACCGATCTCTATCTGGTCGATATTCATCGAGTGCTCGCAAATATCCTTGCTACCGCATTCTGGGCAACTCAGATCCCCCAGCTCATCAATCCAATCAGTATCCATGAGATCAGCAGGTGCTGGCTTCGGCTCTAGACTGGCCAGAATATTCTCATGTAGTGCTGCCACGTCAGTCTTTGGTTCTTTCATGTAGGCACTAGCTGTGTCACATATCTCCTTCGGGAGTGAGTACCACATGAGATACATTAACTCTTCCTGAGTCATCTTGTACTCCAAACGTGTCAAGCATTTAAAGAGCCTCCTCATTTCCATAAGATGGTCTTTAACTGACTGGTCCTTCTTCATCTTTAGTGAAAGTATCTCTTTGATTATCAGAAGCTTACTTGTATGTCTATAGAAACCTAACTGGCTTTCTATATCTTTCACGACCTCGTGGCAGGATTTATCTCTTAATCTATCCGTGAACTCGGATGATATAGAGAATATCAGAATTGACATGACATCCGATTCATCCGCCATGTACTTGAAGTACTGAGTAAACTCCTCTTCAGGAGAATTACTCTTAGGTCGTGATACAGGTTTATCTAAAACGTAAAACTTACCCTGTGCACGCAAGATATTATCAAGGTGCATTTTCCAAACTGGAAAATTTTGTCCTGTAAGTTTCCATTTTCCATTGATGAGTCTCAATGATTCCTCAGGGGTATAAAACGGGATTACAGAAAAGGACATCTACAATAAAGAATAAAATTCCAAGCTTAGTTTATAATTATAAAATCTCTAATAAATTATTACCCTTAAAATAAATTTATTAGACTAGAATCCATATTTCACATGTGTCGGGAAGCATGTGATCATGTCAAACCGACTCATGCGATTTATGGTAGGTAAAACTATACCAATCACATTTTAATTCGAAAATACGATTTCTAGATCGTCGGAACATCGGATATATAATCCTTGCATATTTAGTCCCTCTAGTGCATTTTGGCCTGGTACCACCCAGTGAATAAATAATTACCAAAATAGACTGCACCACCCGGGACCTGGACAAACTCTGGCCGGTACCACCCGGAGATAATTCGCAGAGTTTTATCACCCTCCAGTCTCGGTTTGAACACGGGCGTTCATAGTGTGTGCACTTAAAACGCCCTATGTACCTTATACCGGAGGTGCCCCTAAAGTGGGTTGCACTTACTAATCTATGATTTTAACAAGGGTTATAAATGCCAGTTTTCAAAAAACTAGGATCCAAACACAAACTGTATTTGTATCCAATTTATCTTTTAAAACATTTGATTTTAAAACCGTTTATATTTAAAAGAAAATCACGTAACTAAAACAACCACGCAATTTATATAACTATTAAATATAAACATCCACGCAATAAAACATGTCATAGTCAAAAACCCTTAACTATTGTCGTTTCGTGAGCCAACACAAAACGACGGTCTTTATTCTTAAGGGACAAATCTTCTCGGCGCTCCCACTGGCTCCAAGCTCCATGGTTTATCTCATTGGCTCCGTCTTCGGGTTTCTTCGGTTATTTTATTTATAAAGAAAAATTACATTACAAAACCGGGTTTTAAATGGCACGCAGGCCTCCCGTAACCAACAATAATAAAAGAACATATGTATAAACAAAAGCACAACCACGGGTCAAAGGGTTTGACTATGACGAAAATAGATAATTTAATTTGATTTCTAATTATCAAAAGATTAAAATTAAAATTAAAATTATCCCTAGGGTTTCAAACCTATCTGGTCTTAGATAACCCTTATCCGAGACAACCCACCATGAACAGTAATAGCTACCTGCTATCGCCGCCACACTGGTCGGTTTTTCGAAAAAACTGCCACCATTCGTCAACCACGACTCGCGGCGCGAGACCGCCTCTCGTGGCGCGAGTTGGCAAACGGTGGTCCGACAACGACAATGGCCCGAAAGCTACCGCCGCCGTCCCCTCTAGCGATCGGAAAACCATAGTGGTCGACACCCCATTGCGGTGGTTGTCGACCACCGCCACTAACACAACTACGCCATCGCCATCACCACCGCAAACGATGGTGTGGTGGTCGTCTGCGAGAACGACGGCAGCAGTAGCGCAACGCTACCACCACCACCGCCTCTTGGCGGTCTCGTTTAAACAAATCCCATCGCCGCCACCAATTGCGCCGGCGACCGCGACAGCTAAGCGCCACCACCATCGCCGCGTTTGACGGCCACGAATCGAAAAACAAACGCCGCCACCACCACAATCGGTGGTGTGGCGGTCAACTATTAACACGACGGCAGCAGTAACAATCGTCACCACCACCGCCGCGTTCGGGCGCTCACGACAGCCATCGTCGATTGACGGTTCGATTAGGGACGATCCGACGACGGCAGCGACTACAGCCACCACCGCCGCCGTCCGATAAAACAATCGATCGCCACCACTATGGCTTTCGATTTCGGTTTTGATCTCCACCATTGCCGTCGCCGGCTTTGGTGGTTCCACCGAACACCACCACCCCCACAATCGGTGGTGTGGTGGTTGATTCCCGATAACGCCGCCGCCACCACACGGCTGTGTGGCGGCCGATTACGTAGCAGCCACCGCCACCACAAAACGGTGGTGCGATGGTCTTTGGTGCAACGGCCGGCGGCCACCACTGGCTGTGGTGAGCCGTCGGTGGTTCAACGGTTTTCTTGGTGGTTCGGCCGGCTAACTGCCGCCGTTCCACCGGTGTTTTTCCGATCCGTTTTAGGTATTCCAAAAAGTTTAATTTTTAAAACTGATTTGAACGAATAAAAATTAAAACTTTTTAACCTAATAAGACTAACAACCTGATCTGCAGGTTTGGGAAGTGGCTCTGATACCACTGTTGGGAACCGTAGGCTACAAAAAACATGCACAGCGGAATAAAACCTCGGATTCCCAATTGAGGATCCAATCCCAAATCACTACAGATACAATTGAGAGTGTTTTTAGGGATTACCTTTGCGCGAGAAAAACAATCTGAACTGCTGGTAGGGGGTACACCGCTACTGACACCACGCGAGAGGGTTGCTAGACCACCGAGACTGATCAAAAATTTCGATCCTTGTGTGAGAGAGAGAAAGAGCCGACGGCTTTGGAGAGAGGGAGAGAGAGAGAGAGAGATTTTCGTAGGATTAATCAACTGATCATCAAGCCTTTAACCCTTTATTTATAGGTTTAGATAAGGCAGTGTTTTAATCTGATTACAATTCCTTTTATAATTATCTCTTAATTAATTCCTTAATTAATTAATCACTTAATTAATTAATTTACTGATTAATTCTAATAAATAATTATTAACTTATAATTATTTATTTTTCTCTTCTCAAATATCTCTTACACACAAAAGTTCTCAATTAGGTATGCAGCGGTGTGACCTACTAGTGTCTTATAACATTGGACACGGTAACCCTGTTACTGTCTCGCACACAATCCTAACAAAAACTATACTGCAACTTTTCTTAGCTGTTGTGTAGATGAATGATTTCTACCTGAAATCGGATAAAATTTCTAATTACCTAGCTGGGAAATTGCAGGAAATTTAATTTGGCCTTTTATAATACTTTATAGTTAAAAGATAACTTAGTACCTTTTTACTAAGTTATTTCAACACACTTGATTATTGATTCTCTTTTAAAGTCAATCATGGCTTTATCTAATTTCAAAGTTTTGAATTACTGATCCACCCTTTGGACTAAAGGAGCATATTCTATATCTGGTGAATTTGTATCCTATCTAGATTATAATTCCTAGATATACTGAATCAACAATCACGTTTTCTATTCTATATCTCAAACTAGATAGAGAATAAACTGGGCTCCCACTAACCTATATGAAAACTGACTTTTACTTAGTCAATTCTATTTTAAGTAATGGTCACTTTAGAATTTCATCATTTATAAAACTGGACTTGGCTCAAATCTTAATTCCAAAACTTGGAACTTTCTAGTTTCATAAATACTGATATTATCAACAACAACTGAGACAATATCCTAAATTCTATAAAACACATGAGTAATTTAATCTTTGATTACAAGTTACTTTATAATCTATTACTCATAATTTGTATTACTCCAAAAACACATTCCTTAAGCTTTTAGTACATAGTGTGTTTTTGATAGTTTTCATATATAAGACTTTGTTAGTGTAAACATCAATATCTAGGATCTAAAATTGAATCAAGTTAAAACTTGACTTTATTAATAACAAGCACAACAGATATTTCAAGACAATAAATTTTAAAAATTTCAAAACTTTAAAACCATTCAAAATATTCCCAAAATAATAAAATGTAACCATAAAATGTAATTATAAAGAGTACATAACTGTTTTAAAATAAATAGATGTCTTGATAATTATCCTAAAGAAATTTGTGCTTCTGATCCTCTGCAATTCCTGGGCACTCACTTCTGACCACCTGCAATATTCATTTGCACTAGGTATCAGTATACTTGTACATCGAACAAGTAAAAAGTGACAAACTAAGCAATCATAAATATCTGAGGTTTACTTACCTGCTTCATGACGCTTTGGGCAGTTTTGCCTCCAATGACCAATCTCATTGCATGTAAAGCAACGATTTTCGGTCCTTGCTTTGTTAGGCTTAACTTTCTTGCCCTTGCCCTTGCCTCTGACGTTCTCACGAACCTTGGGTGCACTCTGGATGGCCGGTGTTGGACCCTTCCCTTTGTTGGTGCTTTTAAGCCCATTTTTCTTCTTCACTCCTCCGTCCCTCACCATAAGTACATCCTTGGTCTTGCTTTTGGCTCCCATATTCAACTCAGCAGTCTTGAGCATGGAGTGCAATTCGGCTATTGACTTCTCCATGTTATTCATGTTGTAGTTGACCACAAAAGGCTTGTAGTCTTCTGACAGTGAGTTGTGTATAGTATCCGTTGCTAGCTGCAATGGAACTGGGTGCCCTAGCCTTTCTAGATGATCCATGTGTCGTTTCATCTTCATCACATGGTCACTCACTGAGGTCCCTCTGATCATCTTGCACTCGTTAAATGCCTTCGTGGCATCATAACGCTCTGTGCGAGCTTGCGTTTGGAACATGTCCCTCAACTGGCGGATCATGTCATAGGCACTAGTGTTCATGAGCCCTGTTTGAAGATCTGGGTTCATGGTTGCAAGCATTAGACAACCGACATCCAGCAAGTCATCTGAATGCTTCTTATGAGCATTCCTAGTAGCAGCTGGTGCGTTTGCTGGAAGGGCCTCTGGCAAAGGTTCTTTAAGGACGTATCACTTTCTTTCATGCCTGAGCACAATCATAAGATTGCGCTCCCAGTCTAGGAAATTTGGACCGGTGAGTTTATCCTTCTCTAGAATGGATCGGAGAGAAAGATTGTTTGTGTTGGTAACAGTGTTAGCCATCTACATAAAATAAAATTGGTTTTAACAACTTGTGAATAGACTAATTTCCAATAAAATCAATAAACCCATAAATGATTAATTATTGGACTAGGATCCTTCATTTCATACGCCCTGATGTGCGTAATGTTCTTGCTCCACCAGGTCGTATTATTTCGGTAGGTAAGGACTTTTACCAATCACATCTAACTGACATGACTCCTAGATCCTTACGGGACAACGGTAATTACTCGTACATGTTTCAGTCCCTCTAAGTGCATTTTGGCCCGGTACCACCCGGTAAACTTAACAGAACCAAAATAGATCTCACCATTTTGGGACTTGGACGCTTTACTCTGGCCGGTACCACCCGGAAATAATGCGCAGAGTCGTAGTATCCCCTCTGGCTTGGGGTTTGAACGCGGATGCTTAAGGTGTGTTCTTCTTAGAACACCCGCGTACCTTATGCCTGAGGTGCCTCTAGATGGGTCGCACTTACTGATCTATGATTTATCGGGGTTTTAATTTTGAAAACCTTTCAATGTCCAGTTATTTAGAAAATTGTAATTTATGTAGAACTGATCGTTTTTAAACAGAAAAACTGATGTTTAAACTGACTGTTTCAAACATACGTTGTTTAAGAACTAACTGTTTTTAAAAGGCTCTTGCTAATTAAAACTAACTGTTTTAAAAGCACACGTGCTAGAAACTAACTGTTTTGATAGCACACTTGTTGATCAAACTAACCGTTTTATCAACTTGCCTTAAACAATCTATTTTTACAATTTTATAGGTTTTAAAATAAAATCTACCGTAAAAGGTTTTTGAAAACTAGTGACTTTAATTTTAAAACCTATTTGTTTTGTGATATAATCTAGTTTTAAAAACTCCTATAATTTAAAAACTACTAATCATGCAAGATATCACAAAATAAACAACCACGCAGTTAAAAAACTATAACTACACAATTTAAAAGTAACAAATTATAGGTTTGCCAACTTTTGTTCCTAAGGACCAATAATGACCTATTTCCAAAGGATCTCTAATACCTCGTGTAGCTCCCATTGGCTCCAACATCTTTGTTAAGATACCAGAAAAACAGGGTTTTCTTGCGTAATTCCCACTGGCCTCGGCATCCTTGATGAAACTCCGAAAAAAGAAAAATCTATCCTAGGGTCATTATTAGACAAGGGGTTGTAAATGGCACGCAGGCCTCCCTAGAATTAAAATTCCAAAGGTCTAAGTTGACAAGCCCTATAATGGACATACATATACAAAGCATGTATATTCATTCAAGCAAACACGCATTTATAGGCAATATAATAAAAGCGATAATTAAACTTAGATCCGTTAAAATGTCTTGTCTCGTTTTTCGAAAAAATCGGTCTCAACTGATTCTTAAAACAGGCTGTTTTTATAAATCTTAAACCAATATTTAAAATTGAAAAAACTAAAAATTTAAAACAAATAAAATAGTTTTATGACGAATTAATTTGGTTTTAAACGAAAGCCTTTTGACCGCACGGGTTTAAAAATTAGATAATGAATTTGTGAAAGCTTGGTCCAAAATTTGGGCTTTGGGCCCATTACCAAACTGGCAATTATTGGGCCTTGGGCCTATTACCAAACTGGCAATTATTGGGCCTTGCCCGTTTTTCGAAAAAATTATCGTAAGTCGAAACCCTAATGTGATCTAATTGGTCCGTTTTCTTTGCGACGTTGGGTCTGTACCTCTCGTGACAGCCCTGGTTATGTTCACCACTCGCGGCGCGAGCTGAACATTGCTCGTGACGTGACGATAGTGGTTATGGCCACCGCTCACGGCACGAGCCATCAACCCTTATAATTGTTGTCCGGAAACTCTAGATCTGACCAACACCGCCGCTAGGCTTGCCCAGTGGCGGTCGGTCTTACCTGACCTATCGACACCGTACACCACCGCCACCGTGGTGGCTTCTGGTGGTTTTGGACTGCTGTCCGATCGACTATCGCCACCGCTTGGTGTGGCCTTGAGGCAGCTAGCGGTGGCCGGTTTGCTCTTTTACTATTAACGATACCGCACACCACCACCACCAAAGTGGTTTCTGGTGGTTGCGGTTTTAGACCATCTGACTACCACCACCGCTTGGCGCGGCCTTGAGGCAGCTAGCGGTGGCTGGTTTGCCCTTTCGCCATCACCGACGCCGCACACCACCACCAACACCAAAGTGGTTTCTGGTGGTTGCGGTTTTTTAGACCAGCCGACTACCACCACCGCTTGGCGCGGCCGTGAGGCAGCCGGCGGTGGTCGGTTTATGGCGGTGGTGGCCAACGCCACCCATAGGCGGTCATCGACCACCACCTCAGCCGCTGCTGTGATAGACAACCAACGTCAACACCACAAACGGTGGTGTGGCCGTTGATTTAATGTCGCGACCACCTGTGGTCGTCGATCGAACGCAAACGAAAGATAAAAAACACCGCCATTGAATGCGGTGATCATAACCCGTCGCTGATGCCGCCACCTATCGCATGACTACCGCCGAACACCGCCACCACCACGCTGGTGGTGCACCTTCTTAAATCGCGATCCGGCCACAGTCGGATTTGTTGGGAACCGGAAGCATAAACATGCGCAGCGGATAACAAAAACTGATTCCCAAACAAGGATCCAATCCTAAACCATTCAGATACTATTAAGGATGTTTAGAGGATTACCTTTTGAATAATGACTCTGAAACGCGAGTAGGGGATACACCGCTACTGACACCGGTTGAGATAGTTGCTAGACCACCACCGAGGATTACCCGAAAAACGAATGCGAACCTTCTTCTTCCTTGGATTCGGCGCCGGTTTTCGGGAAGAGAGAGAGAGAGAGTTTTTCTGGGTTTTTAGGACTGAATGAATCAAATAAACTGACACCCCTAACCCCTTATTTATATGGATAAAACTCAATAAGAGTTTTATTCCATATAAAACCCTTTGGTAATTATCTCCATAATAATTTCCATAATTAATCTATCTGATTAATTAATTATAAATAATCTAACTAATTATTTATTTATTTCTCTCTTGAATAATTAATAATCAATTAATTATTTTTCTCACGTAATCCAAACGTTCTCATTTTGGCGTGCAGCGGTGTGACCTACTAGTGTCTTATAACATTGGACACGGTAACCCTGTTACTGTCTCGCACATAATCCTAACAGACTCCCACTTGTGCTAGACATGTAACTGTACTGTTACCATTCGCCTAAGGAGGTCCCTAGCCAGACGCTTAGGTTAACCAGGTTATAAGATCTCTTATATCCAGAGATACAATTCACGCTTGAATTTGTACACAGGTTCATTCCTTTTGCACACGATATTTCTAAAGTGATTTAAGACATGGAGTGGAGGATTCATTTCTTAAAATCAAGTATTTCTTGACTCTGATTTCGATTGCCTGCAGTAACGGATATTACTAAATAACCCCTGTTATTCTATCCGAGCGTGGCCACGCGTTTTCTGCCAATCTTAATCGTCAAGGGGCCCGGAAATATCTCTCTTTTGAAAGAGGTGCAAATCCCTTCTTGACTACTTGCATTTGGATCCACGGCTTCCGCTGCATCTAGTCACGTCCCGTATGGCCACCCAGTTACGGTGCAGCGTTAGTACGTGCTAAGAGTACAGTAGTCCTCGTGTTCCCAAACCAAGTATCTCAGGTCTAAGGACAACCTATCAAGTCTGTGCTTATGACTGAGGCTCCATGAAGCAGACTTGATTACTGGTCACTTCCAATACCCAAACTCTCTGATGAGTATCTATAAATACTTGGTCACATCACTTGTGCTTTTATTCCCTACTTTGAATAAATCATCAAGTATTCATAATAGCGTTAAACTCCTTATTGAAATTCCCATTTCAATAAGTGGCTACGGAAACTTTAGATTTCATACAAAACTTTGTAAAATCATGGATACGTTAAATATGCAAAAAATAGTTAATTTAGAACAATCATGAAATTAAAACCTCCATTTATTTCCAACACACTGTGAAATAAAAACTTTACATGATTACATTGTTTCTAAATTAGACTATAGTCATAATTAATAAACTAAGAACTAGCTACTGGCTTCCAGGTACTGCATCCCAATGGAATTCGCATGTGCCTCATGCTTTACCCTTGCTAGTGGCTTTGTCAGCGGATCTGCGACATTGTCTTCTGTTGGAATCTTGCATATTCTCACATCTCCTCTTCCAATGATCTCTCGGATAAGGTGATACTTCCTGAGCACATGTCTTGACTTGTGATGTTCTCTAGGTTCCTTTGCTTGCGCCACGGCTCCTAAGTTATCACAGAATATATCGATCGGTCTCGAGATACTGGCAACCACTCTGAGATCCGATAGAAAATTCCTTAGCCAGACAGCTTCCTTTGCCGCATCAGATGCTGCAATGTACTCTGCTTCTGTAGTTGAGTCAGCAATCGTGTCCTGCTTCGAGCTCTTCCATGAGATCGCACCTCCGTTTAGGGTAAAGACGTACCCTGACTGTGACCTGAAGTCATCTCTGTCGGTCTGGAAACTAGCGTCAGAGTATCCGGTGACACTAATTTCATCCTCAGCACCTCCAAAGACCAAGAACATTTCCTTTGTTCTTCTCAGATATTTAAGGATGTTCTTGACAGCTACCCAATGGGGTTCACCCGGATTCTGTTGATATCTGCTCGTGACACTTACTGAGTAAGCAACATTGGGCCTAGTACACAGCATGGCATACATAATCGATCCAATTGCAGAAGCATATGGGACCGATTTCATCTTGTCCTGATCTTGACTAGAAACAGGACACTGTGTCTTACTCAATACTATGCCATGTTGCATCGGGATAAATCCTTTCTTGGATTCATCCATCCTGAATTTCTTCAAGATTTTGTCGATATACGTACTTTGGCTAAGCCCGATAAGCCGCCTAGATCTATTTCTGTAGATCTTTATACCGAGTATATAAGCGGCTTCTCCAAGGTCTTTCATCTGGAAACATTTGCTTAACCAACTTTTAACACTCTGTAAAGTTGGTACATTGTTCCCTATGAGTAGAATGTCGTCTACGTATAAGACCAAGAAGGTTACTATGCTCCCACTGAACTTAGTGTAGACACACGGCTCGAACTCACTTTTGGTAAAACCAAACTCTTTGATTCGTTCATCAAAGTGTAAGTTCTAGCTTCGAGATGCTTGCTTCAATCCATAAATGGATTTTAGCAGCTTACACACCTTATTAGGATTCTTAGGATCTTCAAACCCCTCTGGTTGTTCCATATAGACGTCTTCTGTTAACTTTCCATTCAGAAAGGCTGTCTTGACGTCCATTTGCCAAATCTCGTAATTAAAGTACGCTGAGATGGCCATAAGAATCCTAATTGACTTTAACATTGCCACTGGTGAAAAGGTTTCATCATAGTCAATGCCATGAGTTTGCGTGAATCCTTTGGCAACCAGTCTGGCTTTGAAGGTGTGTACATTCCCATCCATGTCGGTTTTCTTCTTGAAAACCCATTTGCGTCCAACAGCCTTACAGTGTTGTGGCAAATCAGTGAACTCCCAAACTTGGTTGTCGTACATGGATTGCATCTCGGCCTTCATGGCTTCCTGCCATTGTTCAGACTCACTGCCTGACACAGCTTCTCCATAGGATGTTGGTTCGTTTAAGTCTCTGCTATCTTGAGAGACTAGGAACCCAAGATACCTATCTGGTTCTTGTCTTACCCTGCTGGATCTGCGAAGGTCCTGTGTTTGCACTTCCTCAATCGGCTCTGATTGAGGTTCAACATTGTTATGTTGAATTTCTGGCTCAACAACTGGTGTAGTGCTTTCTTCGTCTACTACCTGTAGATCTACATCCTTTCTGGTGTTCTCTAAACTGAGAAACTTTTCTTCCAGAAATTTTCCATTTCGAGCAACAAACACTTTGTTCTCTTCAGGGTTGTAGAAATAATATCCCACGGTGGTCTTGGGATATCTTACGAAGAAACACTTGTCGGATTTGGGTTTGAGTTTTTCTGAGGTAGGTCGTTTGACGTAAACCTCACAACCCCAAATTTTCAGAAAAGATATGTTGGGTTTCTTACCCTTCCATAACTCGTATGGGGTCTTTTCTACCGACTTTGTTGGCGCTCTGTTCAGTATGTGTGCTGCTGTTTCGAGCGCATGTCCCCAGAATGATATTGGCAGCGAAGAATGACACATCATCGTTCGTACCATGTCAAGCAAAGTACGATTTCTCCTTTCTGATACACCGTTCATCTGAGGTGTATACGGAGGTGTAAGTTGGGATACAATCCCACACTCCATCAGATGATTGTCAAATTCATCACTGAGATATTCGCCACCACGATCTGACCGTAAGAACTTGATCCTCTTGTCAAGTAGATCCTGTACTTCATTCTGATATTCCTTGAATTTCTCAAAGGTTTCAGATTTATGTCTCATCAAGTAGACATAACCATACCTACTGAAGTCGTCAGTAAAGGTAATGAAGTACCGGTATCCTCCTCTTGCTACATGACTGAAAGGTCCACATACATCTGTGTGGATTATTTCAAGCAAGTCAGTAGCCCTTTCATTCTCACTGTTGAAAGGTTGCTTTGTCATTTTGCCAGATAAACAAGATTCGCAATTATCAAAAGGTTTATAGTCGAAATTGCCAAGAAAACCTCCTTTTAGGAGTAGTTCAACGCGTTTCTTGTTTATATGGCCCAAACGACAATGCCAGAGGTAAGTCTGATCCTCAATATCCTTGGATCGCTTATTTATATGATAGATTTCACTATTGTTGTCTTTAAGATTTACAGTGTATAGACCATCTACGGGTGTAGCTTTAAAATAGAAAATATTATCTTTAAAGACTGAAATCATTTTATAAGAATATTTATAATAAAAGCCTTGGTCTACCAATAAATCAAAAGACAATACATTCTTAATCATATTTGGAATATAATAACAATTATCCAGTTCCAAAACTAGACCCGAGGGTAAACTAAGATTATAAGATCCCACGGCTTCAGCAATCAACGGAGTGCCTTCGCCAACTCGTAGGTTCGAACGGTCCTTCCTCAGAGTCTTTCTTCTAGTGAATCCCTGTAAATGATTACAAATGTGGTTACCACTGCCTGTATCAATTACCCATGATTCATAAGAAGTGATTAAGCAATCTATCATAAAGATACCTGGAGCATCGGGTAAACCGATCTCTATCTGGTCGATATTCATCGAGTGCTCGCAAATATCCTCGCTACCGCACTCTGGGCAACTCAGATCTCCCAGCTCATCAATTATATCAGTGTCCATGAGATTCGCAGGTTCGGGTACTGGCTCTAGACTGGCCAGGATATCTTCATGAACTTTATCCACGTCGTTCTTTGGTTCCTTCATGTAGGCACTAGCTGTGTCCTGAACTTCCTTTGTGAGGGAGAACCACATGAGGTACACTAACTCTTCCTGAGTCATCTTGTACCCCAGACGTGATAAACACTTAAAAAGCCTTCTCATTTCAATAAGATGGTTTTTAACTAACTGACCCTTTTGTAGCTTCAGGGAGAGAATCTCTTGCATGATCAAAAGCTTGCCCGTGTGCTTGTAGAAACCTAACTGGTTTTCTACATTCTTTACGACCTCGTGACAGAATTTTACTCTTAAGTCTCCCGTGAACTCGGGTGACATAGAGAAAACTAGAACGGACATTACATCCGATTCATCTGCCATGAATCTGAAATATTCAGCAAATTCCTCTTCTGGGGCATTGCTTTTGGGTCGTGACATGGGCTTATTGATCACATAAAGCTTACCCTGGGCACTCAAAACATTCTGTAAGTGCAACTTCCAAACTGGAAAGTTCTGGCCCATAAGCTTCCACTTGCCCGTAATAAGGCGAAGTGATTCCTCAGGTGAATAAAACGGAATGCTAATTGGAGACATCTACAGAAGAATATAAATTCCAATTTAGTTTATAATTATATAATTCTAATAAATTATTACCCTTAAAATAAATTTATTAGACTAGAATCCATATTTCACATGTGTCGGGAAACATGTGATCATGTCAAACCGACTCATGCGATCTACGGTAGGTAAAACTATACCAATCGTATTCCTATCTGAAAATACGACTTCTAGATCGTCGGGACATCGGATATTAATAATCCGTGCATATTTAGTCCCTCTAGTGCATTTTGGCCTGGTACCCACCCAGTGAATAAATAATTACCAAAATAGATTGCACCACCCGGGACCTGGACAAACTCTGGCCGGTACCACCCGGAGATAATTCGCAGAGTTTTATCACCTTCCAGTTTCGGTTTGAACACGGGCGCTCATAGTGTGTGCACTTACAACGCCCTATGTACCTTACACCGGAAGTGCCCCTAAAGTGGGTTGCACTCACTAATCTATGATTTTATCAAGGGTCGAAATAGCCAGTTTTCTTTTTCCAAAAAATTTGAAAAACTGGATCCAAACACTAACTGTATTTGTATTCCTTTTTGTCCTTTTAAAACATTCGGTTTATATTTAATTTTTTTTAAAAAAAAAAGGTCATTTAACAATTATACAATTAAATATAAACAACCACGCAATTAAATATAAAATCAACCACGCAGTTTTAAAAGACATGTCATAGCAAAAACCCTTAAAACTATTGTCGTTTTGTGAGCCAACACAAAACGACGGTCTTGACCCTAAGTGACAGCAACACACAAGGCATGAACTTCTCGGCGCTCCCACTGGCTCCAAGATCCATCTTTGACTTCGTGCTCCGTCTTCGGTTTCTTTGGTTATTTTATTTATTGATATTACATTATAAAAGCGGGTTGCAAATGGCACGCAGGCCTCCCGTAACCAACGATTAAATAAATAAATAAACAAGCAAATAAAATTACAACCACGGGTCTAGGGCTTAGCTATGACAACCACGATAAGCAGTTAAATAACACTGAAAAACGTAAAACCCAAACTGGTTTTGCAATTACCAAAAATTAATTTTAATGAGAAAACACAAAATTAATTTTATCCGGAGTTTCAGCCTATCTGGCTAAAACGAAACTTATCAACACGAAACCTTATCCAATACCCTTTCTGATAGCCACAATCAATTGAGATCGTTACTATCGGTTATTGGGAAAAATTACCAGTTACCGGCGATGATGGTAACAATCAAAATCGTCACCACCACCACCGGTTCCATTGATCGCCGCCGCCTACCACCGCAACGACAACAGCCGCGAAGACCGCCATCGCTGCCGATGACAACAGCCGGCGGCAAGGCTTTCGCCACCACCGCCTATCGTGACCATCACCAATTGGTGGCTTGGTCCGGCGATCAACAACAAACGCCATCACCACCATTCGGTGGTGTAGCCTGCGCTTGCGGGAAACAACAAACAGCCACCGCCACCGCCCGGCGAGGCCGTAAGGCAGCCGGCGGTTGGCTCGGTGGTTCGTGGTTCAACCGGTGACAACGGCCAAGGCCGCCGCCACCTCCACGCTACTGCCGCCCACCACTGGGCAACAACAGCGCCACCACCATCGTTGCACCACCGCTGCCCAATCGGGGTTTGCGGTGGTTGTTCGATCGACGCAAATCAATCGCCGCCGCCGCCCTGGCGTGGCCGTGAGGCAGCCGGCGGCTAGGCGGGCGATCCGCGGTGTTCTCCGGCGGCGACAACAGCCATAAGCCGCTGCCACCACCACTTTGTTGCTGCCTTCGATCATCATCACCACCGACGCCACCGTGGGGCGCGGTGGTTGTCCGTACCGACGCCGTCGCTACCATTCGTGGTGGCCGGCGATCGGTTGGTGGTTTTTCGATCGGCAAACGGCCGTGATACCACCACCGATGATCATGATTTCGTGTGATAACGATAAAAATCCAATTTTAAAACAAACAGATAAAATCGAATTTTTAACAAAGCATAATCCAAAAACGATAAACAGTTTATCACAAGTAAATACTCTTGATCTAAACGTTTAGGAAGTGGCTCTGATACCACTGTTGGGAACCGGAAGCATAAACATGCGCAGCGGATAACAAAAACTGATTCCCAAACAAGGATCCAATCCTAAACCATTCAGATACTATTAAGGATGTTTAGAGGATTACCTTTTGAATAATGACTCTGAAACGCGAGTAGGGGATACACCGCTACTGACACCGGTTGAGATAGTTGCTAGACCACCACCGAGGATTACCCGAAAAACGAATGTGAACCTTCTTCTTCCTTGGATTCGGCGCCGGTTTTCGGGAAGAGAGAGAGAGAGTTTTTCTGGGTTTTTAGGACTGAATGAATCAAATAAACTGACACCCCTAACCCCTTATTTATATGGATAAAACTCAATAAGAGTTTTATTCCATATAAAACCCTTTGGTAATTATCTCCATAATAATTTCCATAATTAATCTATCTGATTAATTAATTATAAATAATCTAACTAATTATTTATTTATTTCTCTCTTGAATAATTAATAATCAATTAATTATTTTTCTCACGTAATCCAAACGTTCTCATTTTGGCGTGCAGCGGTGTGACCTACTAGTGTCTTATAACATTGGACACGGTAACCCTGTTACTGTCTCGCACATAATCCTAACAGGATTCGTGTTCGGTCTGATTTTGATACGCCCATCACTACGCCGCCGTGGTCGGCGTTTATAACCACCAACAGCCGCCGTTTGGTCTTTGGGTGGAGCCACCGAACTGGTGGCGTGGTTATGTCCACCTGCGGACGATCGGAAAAAACCCGCCACCACCACGCTGGTGGTTGCGGCTGTGATTTGTGTAAATGTCGCGGCCACCACCAACCTAGTGGTGCGGCCGTGGTGGTTTCTTGGCAGCGATGGGGTTCGGCCACCACCACCTAACTGGTGGTGTGGCCTGGTGGTATTACGGACAGCAACCGGTGCCGCCACCACAGGCTGTGGTGCGGCCCGGTTCTTGCAGCCATGAACGCCGGCGATCGGCCTGGTGATCCGGTCACCGCCGATCGTCGATTAGGGTTTACACAATAAAAAAATAACGAAACAATTAAAATTAAAATTGAATTTTTATATGAATCTTAACGGATCTTATGCAAAAACTATAATTTAAAACGGAAAAACCTGTGGCTCTGATACCACTGTTGGGTTTTTCTGTGATCCCCGAATCAGACCGATCCGAAGAACACTAAATTGAGCGGAAGCGGTTGTGGATAAAAACCCGAACCACGATCTTTCCGTTTTAATTTTGTTTAAACAATTAATAGGTTTAGGCTTTTACCTGGATAGCTTGAGACTTAATCCACCTGTAATCAACCGCACGAGTGTTCCTCTAGCAGAACTCAAAAACCCGAAGAACAACCGAAAACACGGACTGGTTTCGGTTAGGAGAAGCGGCGCCAAGGAGAGAGAGGGAGAGGGAACTTATGGTGGAAACTTTTCTGGAAATTTTTCAGTGAATAAAATCATAAACCCCTAAGGCTTATTTATATAGCTTATCAGATAGTAGAATCCTTATCTGATTCAGTTTCCTTAATTATCTAATCTTTTCTTTTTCTTTAAGAAAAGATTTTCTAGATAATTACCTTAATTAATTAGAGTTTTTCTATTATATATTTATTTTACTAATAAATATATAATTATCTTAATTAATTTAACAACCCTCTAACTTTGGGATTTCTGACTGAAATTACCCAACTGATTTATAATTGACTATTATAAATCCAAACTCTCCATTTCTGAGTTTTATTTATCTTACTCGATTTATAGGTCCTCATAGATGTGACCCTCAAGTGTCTTGTAACATTGGATGTGTGATTACTGGTTTGTCAACTTCTGCACACAATTACTAACAGTGGGTGTTGTTGGTGGTGGTTGTGGGTGTTGCTGGTGGTTGTGGGTGAAGATGGTGGTGGTTGTGGGTGTTGTTGGTGGTGATTGTGGGTGAAGATGGTGGTGGTTGTGGGTGTTGTTGGTGGTGATTGTAGGTGAAGATGGTGGTGGTTATGGGTGAAGATGGTGGTGGTATTAGGTTAAAGATGGTGGTGGTTGTGGTGTTGGTGTTGGTGTTGGTGGTGGTGGTGGTATTAAGATGAAGATGGTGGTGGTGGTTGGTGGTTGGTGGTGGTGGTTGTTGGTGGTGGTGGGAGTTGGTGGGTGTTGGTGGTATTAGGTGTGTTAGGGAAGAAGACAAAGAAAAATTAAAAGAAAACAAAAATAAATTTGAAAAGACCAAAATACCCCTGCCTTAACGGCTGTTTTTAACGGACGTTAGGGCGAGGGACCACCATCGTAACGAAATACAAACCACAAGGACCGTAGGCATGAAAATTAGGGTTCAGGGACCTCCATCGTAATTTCATGTAAACCACAGGGACCAAATATGTAATTAACTAATTACATTTTGTATCCTTATAATTATTTGTTTAAATTACTCTTTATCCCTTAGTTTCTTTTTAATAAATTATATCATTATAATTGTCTCGACAATATCTTCAAAATGAGTTTAATATTGATTTTTTTTAATTTAAATACATTATTAAAACTAGATATAAATTAATTTGTTTAGATTTTATTACAATTCTATTCTTTATATTCTTCAAATTTAAAGATTGCATCTTTTTAACCTATATATTTTTATAGATTATTTATAAGTAGTTAAATTTTATTTTATTTAAAACTCAATTGCTGATATTCTTGAAATTTAAAGATTCCATCTTTTTAATATAACTATTTTTATAGATTATTTATAAGTAATTAAAATTTATTTTATTTAAAATTCTACAAATAAAAAACACTACATATTATATTTCTGAATCCCTCCAGTTATAAAAATAGATATAAATTAATTTGTTTAGATTTTATTACAATTATATTCTTCATATTCTTGAAATTTAAAGATTTCATCTAAATAATTAATAAAAAAAGAAAAAAGAAAGAAAAGAAGAGAGAGATAGAGACAAAGGAGAGAGAGGGTAGGGTAGGGTGGGGTCGGGTGGGGTGGGGCACCTGGTGGTCGTCTAAAGAGTCGGCATGGGGGTACCGATTTTGGTGCTTGCCAATCGATCTCGGTGGAGTTGCCACTCTTGCCAGTCGGCAACAGCAGCATGTCGATGGCTTTACTGGACCATTGTGGATGGTCTTAAAACAACGCTAATAATTTGTCGAAAACTAACTAAGCTATTTATGATTATCGAAGGGATTTTAAAAGAACAGTAAAAGTAAAAACCTTTAACTTTTACTTATGAAATAGGTACACGGTCACTAATTTGACATTGACTTGTCGGTGATTATGGTGATTTACTGGTTGATTACAAAAATAGTTGTTTTTTTTGTTTACAAACTTGTTGTTCCGTTGGTGATCCTTTAGTATTAGTATGACTAATTGTATTAGTTAGTAGTAATGTTATTCTTGTAATGATGCATACTTGACTCATACAATGAAAATAAATTGAGTGAATTACACTTTTGGTCCCTGTGGTTGTCACCTATTTTCAACTTTGGTCCCTAAAACAAACTAATATCAGGAATAGTCTTCGAGGTTGCCACTTTGTTTCAATTTTGATCCCTCGAACTAACTTCTGTTAAATAGGCCAGTTAACTCAAGGGATATTTTTGTCATTTTCATATTTATTTGTTCTCAATTAATAAATAAATAGG
This sequence comes from Centaurea solstitialis, assembly GCA_030169165.1. Taxonomy (NCBI): domain Eukaryota; kingdom Viridiplantae; phylum Streptophyta; class Magnoliopsida; order Asterales; family Asteraceae; genus Centaurea; species Centaurea solstitialis. The sequence goes on from CM058043.1 coordinate 69,774,087, forward strand.
TATATAGATAAATGGGACCCACCATCACACTCTCTCAATCATTTATCTCTCTCTCTCTCTCTCTCTCTCTCTCTCTCTCTCTCTTCTTTATCATCTTCAAACCACCACACCCACCCACCATACCACAACCACCACCACCACCATCTCCACCACAGCTACACCACCACCACCACCTACAACCACCAACAACAACCACAACCATCAACACCCACCACAACCAATCACCACTAACACCCACAACCACCAACACCGCCCACAACCCATCCCCAACACCCACAACCACCACCACCAAAACCCCCAACTGCTGTCACTTCTCCAACCACAGGGACCCTAGAAACCCTTGATCTACAACACCAAACCCTAATTCGCCGCCGTGGGGTTTGCCAAAAGCCGCTGTAGCGCCGCTGATCAAAAGAAGCTCGGAACAACTTCTTGAGAGGGCCGAATAGCTCTTATCAAGGCCGAATCAAGGTTGTTGAGGGCCGAAGGATGTGGGGGAGGGCCGAAAGAAGGTGAGGGCTAGATCTTTACGGGCGGAATCTAGATGGAATGGGGGGTCGAACACCCTTCTTGAGAGGGCCGGACAACTCTGATCAAAGGCCGAATCAAAGTTGTTGAGGGCCGAAGGGGTATGTAGCAGGGCCGATCAAGGCTTAACACGGCCGGAACACAACAATGCCACGACCAGAACGATGGCCGAAAAAGAAGAAAAAGGGGTCAACGGCCGACGAGTAAGCTCAGAACAAGGCTGAAGTATAGATCTGAATAGAGGCCTGATCTTTCTTCGGCCAAGGCCGGAAACTTGATTCCGTGGCCGGAGGAACTTCGGATTAACACAAGGCCGGACGACTCCGTGACGACTGGACAACACCTACGACGAGCACTCTAGTCGAGGGCCGAATAGATTTGGCTATACTCGGCCGAAGAACATGCGAGGCTGGGAAAAAATCACAGCCGGTGTGGCCAGATCTGCTAGAGCCGAAGATGGCCGGATGATACTTAGGTGAGGGCTGGCAAGTTTTTTTGGCCTAACCCTAATTCGCCGCTGCTGATTTTACAAGTTTTTTCGTTGTTGGTTTTGAGGTTTCTTGTAATCCATTGATCAAAGAAGAAGGACGGAGTTGGATGGGGATCACCGGAGAAGATGACCAACAGGGATGGGATGGGTGTTGGTAGCTAGTGGTGGTGGGTGTTGGTAGGTGAAGGTGGGTGTTGGTGGGTGTTGCTGGTAGGTGGAGGTGGGTGGTGGTGGTGGTGGGAGGTGGTGGTGGTAGTAGAAATAAAGATGAAGATGGTAGGTCCCATTAATCATGTCAATTTATTAATAAAAGGTGGTGATGGTGGGTCCTATTAGACATATAATAATACTTTTAAGTTAAAATAAGTAAAACACTGAAAAGACAAAAATACCCCTGAAGCTAACAGACCATTTTAACAGAAGTTAGTTCGAGGGACCAACATTGAAACAAAGTGGCAACCTCGGGACTATTCCTGATATTAGTTTGTTTTAGGGACCAAAGTTGAAAAAAGGTGACAACCACAGGGACCAAAAGTGTAATTCACTCAAATAAATTTGTTATCACATAAAAGTTAATGTGAGTCCCATACAACGGGATCTTGACGTAAGTACATACAACTGGGTGACGTTGTATGCTAGAAGTAAGGTCTTGTTCGGTTTGCGGGAATGGAATGAATTTGAGGGATTTCGATTTCAAAACCATTCCGATCCCGCGTTTGGTTTGTGAGATTGTTAACTAAGGACATTTGTCAATTCCTTTGTAGCTCAATGGTCGGAAACATCATGAGGGGGGCAATGGATGGTATCTCTGTCTACTTGGGTTCGATTGGAGGGGAATAGGAGGCGACACTCCAGTTCATGGGTCGACCTTCAGGCCGGGCATGGGCGAGGCTATGGGCCGGTAACGGTTTCCATGGTCGAGAGGATTAGTCGGGTGCCCGAATGGATCCCGAATATCTCTTCGACTTCGATCGGGGCATGCGTGTGTGTTTACCTGTCGTCCAAAAAAAAGATTCCTTTGAAATCTCTCAAACATAGGATTTTAAAATCCCGAGGGGGGGATAGGATTTTGAGGGATTTCATAGGATTTAGATATAACAATGTTTTAAAATATGTTAAATACATATGTTTTCTAATAATCAATTAAATAAAAAGTATTTAAATTATTTTTATATTTTTTATAATTTTTAATAAGTTAAATTCGTTATTAATAATGGGAATTCAGATCCATTCCAAATCCTTCAAACCAAACACACAAAAGGATTCCAAATCCCTACATGAAATCGAATCTATTCCATTCCATTTCGACAAACCAAACAGACCGTAACAGTAGTTCACAATCGATGTGTATAGTCAAGAGAATCAAATACAATTTGTGAAATATGCATGCTTATTTTCAAAGATATTTCATGCATATAAGAGAGCATTCACAATGTATGGGTTTTTAGTTAAGCTTTTTTATAGGTTTTTTTATGCATTATTGCCACCTCAACAACCTAAAAACCTCTACGTAAAAACCTCATCCAAGCTTTTTCAGAATTTTTAGGGTCCGACCATTTTAACTTTATATCAATTTTATTTTTTTATAAAAACAAATACATTAAAGTTAATACAAATACATATTTATTTATATCAAGAAAATACTATTGCATTAATTATGTATTTATTATACATAACTTTTTAAATATTTTGATAAAATATATGCAACCAAAATTAAAAAATAACAATAATACTGAAAAATAAAAAGTGGGTTATTAAAAATATGTAAAAAATCGTATAAAAATCTTAAATTTGAGACATTTAATTTAAGTATATAAAATATATAATTAATTTAATATTTTTATTAATAGATAATAAAATTTAAATATGAAAATTTTATATAAAAATATAATTGATTAATACGAGACTTTTATAAAGTTAAAACAAATAAAATATGAAAAACCTCTAAAAAAGCAAGTCATGCAGTTACAAGCTATGACGCAAAATCTTACGAAAAACCTCACCCGAAAAACCTTTACACTATGTGAAAAACTTCAAAGTGAGATTTTTACTTTTTGAAAAACCTCTCAAAAAGCAGTGAAAGAGTACATTGTGGATGCTCTAATACTTTTTTTAAGAGAAGGTGTTGTCCCATAAAACACAAAGAAGATTAAGAAATGGATGGAAATCATGATTGATTCATAAAAGCTTAAACAAGGAGCAACAATGGAGTATTTTGCCCAAAATGGATAATATGATCAATACCAAAAACCCTAAACATCCTTTACCTTTTATAGGTAGAAGGAAGTTACAAGAAATGTCATCAAAGGCCCCCGAGGTTCCAAACCTCAAACAGGGGCACAAACAAAACATAATGTTTACAAGTTAAGTAAATTAAACTAGAAAGCTGGTTTAAAGATAGTGAATTCTGACTCTTCACAACAAGAGGTCCTACAATCTCCCCCTTTGTGAAGAAGTCAGAATGGTGGTGGAAGCTCCAGAGCAGGTTCCCACTTGGACATCTGCAGGTATTCCTCCCACTCGCCGATTATCCGCGCTCTCATCTGCATTGCAGCCTCGACCCGTCTGTACATCAACCGTTCCTTGAGCTTCCTCTCGATCAATCTCATCGCCTCCAGCAGCTTTCCTTTTCCGTCTATGATTCTCCGCCCAGGTATCTGATCCGCCAGCAGTCTACTCTGCATGCCATTGTAGACATAAAGAAGGGTCCCGTCGCAGAACTTGGAGAGCTCTCCAAATCTCATGAACCTGCGCTCCTTCTTCTTCCGAGTCATATAAAGAACCCCATGCTCAGGTATCCTGGTTGGCATATACGGAATGTAGGCATCTATACCATGCACGAGCAGGTTTGGCCTGAGCAGGTTGACTTTTGGCTGGCGGCTTTCAATTGCAAGCTGGTAGTCCGTCACTCGAGCGAGAGAGATTGCGTGACGGACATACTTCTTCAATATCTCTGTGCCGTCTCTGTAGTGCTCTGGTCGGAGAATCGGGCCTTGGAGGTACTTGATGAGCGTGAGAAGGTCTTCTAGATGTACCCGATCTAAATCAGCTTCCGTGAAGGTCCAGTTCTGCAATTCACCTCGAGGAACACCGGTGCCGTACATGCGGACATCGTACTCAAGGAATAACTGATGGCCATGTCTGTAGGGGCGCATAGCAGTTACCTTGGTAAAGCGACGTCGGATTCTCTGGCGTCCATGAGTGGCCCAGTTGCACATCCTCTGATGCACGTAGGCTGTCCTTCGTCTCTTGGTCTTGATGTGCGAGATCCCGAAGTAGACCTTTCGAGACCAGGCGTGCAGCTTCTCTTGTTGGTAGATGCGGGTGAACGATTCCTCAAGGAATGGACGGAAGATGACTGAATGGTTCCAGTTGAGCTGGATGACGGTTGGAGCAGCGGTCTCTGGATCAGTAGTGTGAATAGTTCGTGGAGCGTCTGGAGTGGGGAATACGAATGCCGCGGAGAGGTTGGAGTAGTCAGAATCCCGGACAATGTCGTCTCCCTTCTGGTATATCCTGAGACTCTGAGCAAGCGACCGTAAGATCTTCCGAGCTGCTTCCGGAATCTGGAACTCTGAAGGATCCGTCGGTGCTGCTTCTGGGAGAACGACTTCAATCTGAGCCGTGTCCGTCATCTGGGGAAACTGTACTGACTCCCCTTCCGGGATTCGCTCATATCGCCAACTCCCCATGTCAGGAATGTCCTCCGTGTCTGAATCGACATAGGGAGCGTCGGCGGCCGCAGTCTCTGTGGGAGCACTCGAAGGGGCGGCTGTGGAAGCTGGAGCTGGAGTGGAACCGGAACCAGAGGCAGAGTGGAGGTCGGTGCGAGGCCTTTTGGATGAAGCCTGCACCTCCCCCTCATGAGGACCCGGTGCCGAGTCATCAGGGTCATCATGCCTCCGTTTGGAAGGCTGAGCCTGAGACCGACACATGGCCTCTAGTTCCCGGACTCTCTGCTGTAGGATCTCGATTTGGGCTTCCTGATCTCTGACTTGGGCGGAGAGGCGATCGTTCTGAGCCGTGTATGATGAAATGACGTACGCATGCTCCGTCTCAGTAACGTAGCCCGGCATCGGAGGCAGTTCGCCCGAAGTCGGAGGGGCGAGCCGGAGAACGTCTTCGGTCTGACGAGGGATCGGAGTCTCGGATGATGGGGCTGCCTCAGAGTGTTTGCCCTTGATCTTCCGTTTGAGCTCGTAGAGCTCCGCATCCCGGTCTTCTTGAAGCTTGCGTGACGCCTCAAGATCAGCCAGGCGTTTCCTCTCCGTCTCGGCCAAGGCTTTCTCAAGTGCCTCGACCCGTGCATCGCGAGCCCGGTTGGCTTCCTCCACCGCGAGTAACCTGCTTTGGAAAACTTTTAGGATGTCGTCCGAATCCGTCGGACCTAAAAGTCCCGTTGGTGCAGGGGTGGTTTTAAGGATTCCGCCCGAATCCGTCAGGCCTAAAAGCCCCGGTGTTGCGTGAGCATCTTTAGAGACTTTGCTCGAGTCTGTCGGACCCAGTCCTGGAAGTACATCACCCGGTGCCACTTGGGCTCCAGTTGACGAGAAGAGTCCTATTGAGGTGCTCTCTCGGCCCGATGTCACCGCTGGTATGATGTTGACGGTGTCGGGGCTTCCGGTGGATCCTCGAAGGGCGTCCGTTGACGCACCGACTCTCCCCGTTCCGGCCTCGCCACTTGGGCTGGCAGATGAAGCTCCAATAAGTGTCCTATCCAAGTGAATGACCCTAAAGGTCTCAGTAACGGGCTCTAGGACTACTGGTGCACGGAAAGAAGTCGAGAGGCGGGGCGGTTCCTCTCTCATTTCAACACCAACAGACTCCAAGTGAGTGGTTGGTGGAAGTTGAGCTAATTCCCCGTGTGAAGATGAAACGACCATCTGTTGAGAGATGGTCGAGTGGTCGGTTGGGGCGTGCAAATGCGCTAGTTGGCGGCTAGCGTCTTGACCCGACGTCAACAAGTGACCGGTCTGAGTGTGGGTTGCCTTTGTGGTGGATGGACTCAAGGTATGAGGAATTTCCGATTCTAACCTGTGCGGCTCTACTTCTACGTCCGCATCCTCTAATTGAGCCCAAAGCTCCCCTAGTTGGACCTCAACATCTGCGGTCTCTTTTTCTCTGCTCTCTCTCTCCTTTTCTCCCCTCTCTCTCTCTTCTTCTTCGCTGTCATATCTCCCCCAGCCGGTAGCAACCTCGGCCTCACCTTCTTCCTCACGACCGACGGTCCGGTCGTCTGATGCTAGATCCTCGGCAAGTACTGGATCGCCGGAGATTCGGTCGTCGTTGAAGGAAGAGGTGGCTTCATCCACATCGATCACCTTGGCCTTTCCGCCTTTAGCTGGTTCTGAAAGTTGGAACTCGGAGTCGGACCCGTAATCCACCTGCTCTGATTCGGTGGCCTCATCATCGGGCTCACGACGGTCCGAAGGAGTATGTTCTGGAGACTCATGACCGTCGGAGTCATCGCCGGAAGGATCGCCGGAGGGTTCTGCTGCTTGAGACGCACGGGCCGCTGCAGGTGGTGGTGGAGGAACGTGTGCTTGTTCTTGTGGGGAAGCTTCCACGTCCTCCCCAGTTGGTTGAGGTTGTTGCGGCGGTGTCGGCGATCGGCGTTCTTCCGATGACGAGTGAACGGGGGATTGTTGAAGGATCCCAGTGTACTGCTTCACCCGGAAGTGACTTGTGATTTCACGTTCGCGGGCTACTGTGGTTGTTTCTTCGACAACTGTTGGGGTACGAGCTCGACGGGTGCGGTTCCGGAGCATCATCTGGTAGGCTTCTCCTCGAGACATGTGTGGCGTGGCGGACGTTCCAACGACTCTACCCGCTTCACCCCTCACGTCTACTCTCATCACTCCCGAGCCAGAAGCTCCCCCACTGGAGCTCTGGCCCGCCGTGCCGGAGGCACGGCTTCTAGGTAGGACGGGTTGCACGTCTTGGGCAGGGCTCCTCGGCTCTGAGGAGTCCGTAGACGTGTCTTCTAAGCCTATAGAGATACGGTACATCCTAACAGCCTCAGACCTACGGTCCGCCAAGCCAAGTACGTTTCCAGGAATAGGCATTTCAATCTGACCTGATCGAAGACTTCGGCGGTTCATCCTGCCGATCTGAACGCTCTCGAAGCGAGGGTGGCCGGATCTGCGTCGGATTGCCTGATTTGGCTGCATGTGCTCGTGAATTAGCAGACTGAAGAACCTCATCCACGGAATGGATGTATGACGGGTTCTTGCGGATCCTGGGCGAACGTCAATGACCATGTCAGCCCAAATTTGTTGGGCGAAGTCAATGCGCCTTCCGTAGGCAACCGCATGTATGACGTGCCAGAACTGAGTCGAGGCCTTGTCAACTCCGTGGGTCTTCGAGGACAAGGTCCTGTTGAGGATGTTGAAGAATGAGAACCAGATCGGTGGCAGCATCCCCTGGGTGACTTGGGAGATTCCCTTCGGTCGGTTGTTGGCAGTGTAGTGGACCCCGAGAGCGAGTACTTCGCTAAAGAGCTCGGGTCCAGAAACCAGAGGGTCGAACGGGGCCTCAGGCGTGGCGGCAGGCAGATGGAGAACGCGCCTCAGGTCCTCCAAGGTAATAGTGAGGTCGGTGTGATCAACACGCCCGACGATGGTCTGCACGCCATCACGTGTCTCCACAGTAGATGTAGCAAAGAACTGCTGCAGGTAGATCATGGGGATTCTAGCAGTGGCTTGCATCGCGTACGCCAGTGGGTGCGCACGAAGGATCTCTAGTACCACCGCGTCCTGAGCAGTGAAGTTGGACAGATCAACATATCCGTTGTTCTGGTGGATGGGGCGGATGTCAGATGGTGCGAGGAGAGCTCGGTCAGCAGCGTTGACAGGGGAAGTAGGAGCAATCGGTTGATCAGCCATTGCTGACACGACAAAAGAGAAGTTAAGTGTTAATCAGAATGCATCGTGAAAAGACTATACCCTCGACTAGACGCGAGTCGGAAAACCTCGAAAACCCATAAATGAGTATTTCGTGTTTCCCGAGTCGAAAGACGAGCAAACATATGAGGGGAATGGTTTTTCCGATTCGGAAAAGGCACTTTTCCGATTCGGGAAACTCCCACACTTAGAAAAATATAGCAACACGAACAAGCAGGTTTTCCGATTCGGAAAATGTGCAACACTTAGAAAATTTTTGAAAGCTTGGTCTCATACGTGATTCGGAAAACCTCGGAAACCCGTAAGGGTAATTCCATGTTTTCCGAATGGAAAAACTTAGCTTGAAAACTGAGACACAAGTCGGATTCGGAAAACCTGATAATCCGATTCGGATTTATCTGGTTTTCCGAATCGGAAAACGAACAAGAATACTCATCGTTGATGAATGCGGAAAACTTGAACATTCAAGTTTTCCGATTCGGAAAACTTGAATGTTCAAGTTTTCCGATTCGGAAAACGAGAACCGTTCGACTTCTAAACTCAAAACCGTTCACCGAACGTCGATCTAAGGCCCTAAACTATCAACATGCATCCTAAATCAGTTCATAATAAGTTTCTAATCAACAGAGGATCGATTTAAAGCCCCGAAATCCCATTCCAAGAAGTTTGGGTTTCGGGTAAGTTTTGAAAAGTTTAGGCTTCGATCCGGACCTTAAAACAGCAGATTAAGACGTTATAACTATATAAGGATTGATCGTAATCTTACCAGGAATCCGAAAACGTAATCTGATCGACGAACGGAGCAAAAACGAACAAAAGCGAATCGAGCGCGAGAGCGGTTACCGGGTGAGAGTTCAGAGAGGAAAAAGTGAAAATTTGAATTTTTGTGAAAAGTAAATCTTGAAACCGGTATTTATATTTTTACCGAATTACACTGTGTTTGGGTCAAAAACACTGTGTTTGGCTCTCCTGATGACTCTCTTAACCCGACTTTCACCTATTGGCAAAAACCACCCCTGGACTGAAGTTTCAAGGATACTTACAACTAGTCCCTGAACTTGTAGTTTTAAGAATTTTCAAAACAGACCCTGGACTACAAGTTTCACTAAAGAGCAAAACGAGTCCCCGAACGTTTAGAATCAGAAAATAGCAAAGTTAGTCCCCGAACTTGTAAGTTCAAGACATGTACTCTACCACCCCCTGAACTTTCAAGTTCACAAAAAGTTTACAAGTCCAGCGCTCGACTCCCGAGAAACGAGACTTACCTGGTACGTCTCGACTAGTTTTGCGCGAGTTCTGATCTGAAGTAACCAGAAGTCTTAATGAGGGTCCATACCTACAAAAGAAAGCACAAAATGGTATCCAAGGTGTTGTGGATCCGAGAACGTCAGTGAACACACCAAACATTAATAACAAGATTTTGGACTCCCCCTCGATTCATGCAGTCTTTCAAGGATTATTAAATACTCCCCCTACACACATGCATACACTATAAGAACTCCCGACTCCCCCTAGACCTCAGGCGGGGAGGTCTAGCATTCCTAACTTACTTAGGAGGAAAAAGTGACGCTTCTCGTCAAACGGCTTGGTGAACAGATCAGCAAGCTGATAGTCACTCTCAACAAAGTATAGTTCAATATTACCTTTCTCGACGTGGTCTTTGATGAAATGATATCTAATGTCGATATGCTTCGTCCGAGAATGTTGAACCGGATTTGCCGTGATCTGAATCGCACTTTTGGAGTCGCAGTAGATGGGAATTCGATGCATGGTGTATCCAAAGTCCGCAAGTTGGGTCTTCATCCACAGAACTTGCGAGCAGCAGCAGGCGGCGGCTACATATTCTGCCTCCGCGGTGGATAGGGAGACGCAATTCTGCTTTCGGGATGACCAACTTACCAACTTGTCCCCGAGAAATTGACAGGCACCAGAAGTGCTTTTCCTGTTTAGCTTACAACCTGCATGGTCTGAGTCTGTATATGCAATTAGTTCAAAACCAGAATCCTTTGGGTACCAAAGGCCAAAATCCGGTGTGCCCTTCAGATACCTAAGGATTCTCTTGACTGCAGACAGATGTGAATCCCGTGGGTCACACTGAAAACGAGCGCAGACACCCGTGGAAAAAACGATATCTGGTCTACTGGCCGTGAGATATAAAAGAGAACCAATGATTGCCCGATAAGTTTTCTGGTCAACCAGTTTACCAGAAGTATCTGCAGTTAATTGAAAATTTCTGGGCATTGGTGTGGCTGCAGAGTTTGAACCACCGAAATCAAATCGTTTTAAAAGATCTTGAACATATTTGGCTTGATTTATAAAAATGCCATCAGGGCGTTGTCGAACTTGAAGTCCTAAAAAGAACGTCAACTCGCCCATCATGCTCATTTTGAATTGGGATTTCATGGTGTTCTCAAACTCTTGGCACATCTCAGGCTTTGTAGAAGCAAAGATAATGTCATCCACGTATATCTGAACGATAATTAAATCTTTACCTGACCTCTTGAGAAACAGAGTGGGATCGATTGTACCTTTCTTGTAGCCAACTCCTAGCAAGTAGTCAGTGAGAGTTTCGTACCATGCCCTCGGAGCTTGCTTGAGACCGTAAAGCGCCTTGTCCAAAATGTAGACGTGATTCGGGAATCGAGAATCGACGAACCCTTCCGGTTGTTCTACGTACACTTCTTCTTGAAGAACTCCATTCAAGAAGGCACATTTGACGTCCATCTGATAGACTGTCATGTTTTTGTGTGCAGCATATGCTAGGAAGATTCGGATTGCTTCGATTCGGGCTACTGGCGCGTACGTCTCATCATAGTCGATACCCTCTTGTTGGCGATAACCCTTGGCAACCAGGCGAGCTTTGTTCCTGATGATGAGATTATTCTCGTCGGTTTTGTTCCGGAGTATCCACTTGAGGCCGATGATAGTCTTTCCCCATGGTCGTTCTACCAAGCGCCAAACTTTGTTTCTCTCGAATTCAGCCAGCTCATCTTGCATGGCGATCACCCAGTCGGGATCGGTGAGAGCTTGCCAAACATCCGTTGGTTCAAATTCGCTTAAGAACCCGCCGAATAGAATCAGATTTTCAGTGTGCTTTGCAGATCGAGTAGTTACAGGTTGTGAGGGACTCCCGATGATCTGGGAGGAGGGATGATCTTTTGTCCACCTGCGAGTGTGAGGGTGAGTGACATAAGCTTGTCGGTTGTTGGTGGCGTCGTTCTCATCTTGCACGGCAAAGACCTCTTGCTGGTTTCTACTTGATGATCCGGCCGTCGGATTATCCTGCGGTGATGCCTCCAACCGGGGCTCACTCACTACCTGAGCATAAGTTCTCTGAGCTGAGCTAGGTGAAAGTAGTGGAGCATCTTCTGGGATGGGAGCAAGAGCAGGTTGAGGAGTCGGCTCTTGGAAGGGTTCCGGTGAGGCAGATGAAGAAATTTCAGGGGGAGAAACCGCAGTTGATTCCGGTGACACTGAGTTTGTTGATGTACTTGTAGATGGCTCAGTGATGAATGCATCGGACGTCACGGAAGTAGAAGTTGAACCAGCATGAGCAGGAACTACAATCGGACCCGTGAGTGTGGGTAGATCATAATCTGCGAGGTCTAAGAAGTCTAGAGCAGAAAATTTAGTGGAAGAATCTGTGCTCGGTGGTGCGGTGAACAGTTCAGGAAAAGCTGCAGTTACATTACTAGAACTAGCCACAGAATAGGTTTCGGTTTCTGAAAAATCAACATTTGAGCTTTCCAGGATGGTTCGGGTTCGTTTGTTGAAAACCCGATAAGCCTTAGAGTTATGTGAGTATCCGATGAAGATAGACTCATCAGACTTGGGTTCAAACTTTCCCAAATCATCCCGGTCGTTTAAAACATAGCATTTACATCCAAAGACTCGAAAGTAATCGATGTTAGGCTTACGCTGTTCGACCATCTCGTAGGAGGTTTTACCGGTCCGCTTGACGATCAGAGTCCGATTCTGCGTGTAGCATGCTGTTGATACTGCTTCAGCCCAGAATGATTGAGGAACTCCAGAATGAGCCATCATGGATCTCGCTGCTTCGACCAACGTCCGGTTCTTCCTTTCTACTACCCCATTTTGTTGAGGTGTGCGCACGGCTGAGAAGTTGTGAGAGATACCCACGTCTTCAAGAAAGGATTGCAACTTTGCATTGCGAAACTCGGTTCCGTTGTCACTTCTCAACTTCTTCACTCGGCGACCCAAGAGAACTTGAATCCGCTTGATGAAGGCAATGATTCGATCGGCAGCGTCAGACTTGGCTCGCAGGAATTCAAGCCATGTGAACCTAGAGAACTCATCAACGAGAACTAACATGTATTTCTTTCTGGCTAAGCTCTCGGTTCTGGTAGGTCCACAAAGATCCATGTGAATCATGTCAAGGGGACTTTTGCTACTTGTATCCATCCTCGGTGGATGAGAGCTTCGTGTCATCTTTCCTTGTTCGCAAGCGGGACACAGTGTATCCTTGGAAAGGCGAGTCTCCGGTAGTCCTTTGACAAGATTTTTTGAAACCAGCTTGTTCATGTCTTTGAAATTCTGATGGCAGAGTCTTCGATGCCATAACCAACTGTCCTCCTTTGAAGCCTTTGCGAGCAGACAGATTGCATTCCTTGGATCAGATATTGCTGCAAACTGAGGGTGAGTCTGAGGGATTGAACGGAAGACGGTGGAGTAAAGATTGCCATTCCTTTGTGCACTAAGAATGACGTTGTTATCTTCATCATTCACATTACTCCCGTATTGAAATTGCTTCACCCAGTATCCGTTGTCACAGAATTGACTGGAGCTAAACATGTTGAAACCCAACCCCTCGACATACCTTACATCTTTAATGATGTATTTCCCATCCGTGATTTTCCCATAACCCACCATTGGCCTAAGCGTCTTGTCGGCTGTTTTGACATATCCCTCGAACCTTTCAACATAGTCGAAAAGGAAGGATCTCTGACCAGTCATGTGTCTATATGCGCCGGAGTCGAAGTACCACACATGACTGACCTGCAAGACAATTAAGCTTGTTTAGGGACCCATTGCCAAATGGGTTCCTGTGGGTTAGATACAGATAAATTGGTCGGTGAAGTCCCCTTTTCGGATTTCTCCTTAGGCTGAGGAGACTTCACTGACGAGGAGGATTTTGCGTTTCCTCTTTTTCTTCCCCTTCTCTTTCGGGATTTGACATTAGAATTGGGAGCATAGAAAGAGTTAGGCACACCATAACGCAGGAAATTATCAAACATAAAGCACATGTCATTGCGAAAAGTATTAAAAGCATCGTTCAAGTTGCGATTAGAATTAACAGACATGTTCAAATTCTTTCCTACACTAGGTGGAACATAGCCTAAACCCGCACGGCTAGGACTATGTCTCTTAGGGAAAGCAGAAAAAGAGTTGTTCCTCCCATGATGATCCTTTCTTGGTGGCTTCACATTCGGTCCACCATCTTTCCTCCTCGCATCTGCATGATAAGCATGGTGTGAGTTAGATGACGGTTTTGTGGGAATGGAGTTACCACCTTTTCCAGATGACTTTTTAGAAAATTTAGGTTTAGTGGAATTGAAAGGTTGATTTGGTTGTAACTGAGATGTCTCACCCACTTCAAAGGAACTTGAATAAAATTCAAGATTTTTAATGGGTTTAACTGAGTTACGAGCATCGTTAGACTTTGAATGCTTTTTCTGGAGTCCTTTGGGTGCGTGAGGCTTAACTGACTTGCCCTTGTTAGTACCTACACATTTTCCACCCTCCGGGATACTTTTCTCAGAAATAGGAGCTCGTGACTCAGTAGATTTCTCAGATTTGACAACAATAGATTTTGGCTTCTTTGGAATAAAGCCTGAAGGATCATCATCCTCATCTAAAAACACCTTCATATCATATTCAACATTTGGATCTTGGACAGTCTTGGGTTCAGCTATCCTATGGTGTGAGTTAGGGGGTTCATCATCATCTGATATAATGGAGTAATAGTCCTCAGTATCTAAGACAGGTTTTGGTTGGGGAGTGACTATTGGATGGTTGAGGATTGGAGCAGTCTTATCATCAACTGAGTCTGAAAAGTAGAGATTTTCAAGATTCATCACTCTCCTTTTTAAAATGGAGTTAGACACCCGTTGGTTGGTTAAAGATTGGCGATACATTATCCTTCATCATGATCAAGTTCTTTTAAAAGTTCAAAGTGGATATCTAGGATAACGTATAGAGCCTGAAGATCCGCAACCTTGTTTGAAAAATAGTGAAAGCTGAGGATGCGGTCTCACATTCTGAAGAAAGCCTAATTCTTTCGGCATTTGCCTCAAGCAAGTCTTTCTTCAGATTGCGAACCAAGGAATTTTCTCCGATACAATAACTCTCAGATTCAAGATCTGATGTTGACAGCATCCAAATCCATGGCTTTTAACCTAAGAGCAAACACCTCCTTTTCTAGCCTGACTAGGTCGGGACTCTTAGTTGCGGAAGAATCCTCGGGTGGGATAACTAAGGTCTCCTCTGAAAGTTCCATTTCCCTAGTCTCATAGCTTGAGTTAGGTCTGTGTAGTTGATGGGAGGCATTGCTACTCTAGGGGTTCTGGCCTTAATGCCTTCCCAGGTGGGTTTAGAGTTGGTTGGATCACTAGCTGGAACAAAGATTGGTCTATTTGGAGTAGGGCTAGTGGGTGGACTGCTAGAGGTACTGTTCGTTGGACTGATGGTCGTGGTTATGGTCTCACCGTTTATGACTTCGGTGTATGTGACAGTCTGCCTAACAAATTCCTCGGTCACATGTCCTCCTACTATGGCAGGTTTGGGCTTGGAGGCTGCCATTTCCTCAAAGTTGTATAGATGAGAAGGTGCTTTATCTAAAACATGGTTTTCAGACAGACCTAGGCCGGGTTTAGCTGTGTAAAAGGGATTCTTTTTGGCATGCTGAGTGAGGATACTTAAAGTCTGTTCAGATTGTCCTCTTTTAAAATTGTTGTCCTCAAGCTCTTGTATTTTTGAAAACAACCGAGTTCTTTCTTCCGAAAGCAACTGGAATTTAATGTTGAGCTCCCCATGGTTACTGTTAAGTTCCTCATGGGCTTTTAGAAGACAACTAAGTTTGTTTGATAAATTGGACTCTCTAATGCCAGACTCAAGTGTTTCACGGTTATAGACTATGGTCAATTCCTCGAGAGAGTCTTTATAGATTGCACTGTCGATTCTAAATTTCGTGACAAGAGTCCTCTCCGATTGGAGACATCTCTCCAATTCACAAATTTTAGATTCTAACATTGCCACAGTGTCAGTTATATCTGGGATAGAGGATACCTCAGACGGATCTATGTCCTGATAAGTGCTTGGACCAACGGCTTCCGATCCCTCGAAGTCAGCCATCAAGCAGGGACCTTGCACCAAGTGATCTTCCTCGTCTGAACTCTCCTCTTCACATACCCAGTTCTCTTCATCTACCATCAAAGCCACCCCTTTTTCTTTCTTCCTCATCAGTGAAGCCTTCCGCTCAAAGTACGCAGCATCCTTGTACTTTACGGAGCAATCTCGAGCGTAGTGTCCCAACTTTCCACACTTATAACAAGTGGTAGTGGGACTTGCGGTTTGTTGAGGAGTGGGGTTCTGGGTTATGGGACCCTGAGGAGGATTTGCCCTTTGAATTCCTTGATCATTGTGAATCGGTTGATCTTCCCTTTGAACATTCTTGGAACTGTTTCCCCTGGAATCGCCTCCGTGGTAGATGCCTTTCCCGTGATTCACTCTCTCATCTTGCCTTTGATCACCCCTATGCTGCTCATACCCGTATCCTGGCCCTTGATCTAGCCTTCCACTCTCATATCTTCCTCCATATCCAATCTCATATCCCTGACGTTCAATATACCCAGATTCCGGAGTGTATTGCCTCAAGCTGTTCCGGTAGTTGATGTCTGAGACTTGTCCTCTCCAATCTCCTTGACTACCTTGACCTCCTTGATAGTCAAGGTAAGTGTTGTCTCTTCTCGGCTGATCTCTGGATCTGCCTTGATCTTCTCTGAACCTTCCCTGGTAGTTCCTATAACCTCCTTGATCGTAAGCTGGCATACCCCCTTGCTGATAGCTTCCTCTCCCTTGATTTCCGTACTGACTCCTTTCAGGTTGGTAATGACCTCCTCTACCTTGCCCCATTCTTCCTCCACTGGGAAAGCCGGATCCTCGTCCACGGTTGTATCCACGATTTGCGTTCAATCGTTGTACGCTGTGTGAAATGAGGGCAAGGGACTCATTCACATGGAAGAGTTCATCATCAGAGATGGAAATGATCACCGGTTCGTCGGGATGTTGTACGCTTGAGCCATAGTTCGGGTTGAACTCTTGACTGTATTCTTCAGGATAGTACTGGGGAGAGACGCTGTTGTATGGCATTGGTTGGACGGGAGCAGTGTTTGGTCCTCCAAAGGGCACGGCTGACAATGCCAGAGGATCAACTGCTCTCTTGGAGCGTCCGCCGGTGATGAAATCTTCGTGTTGAACCATCATACTGAACAAGTCATGTAGACCCAAGGTTCCCAGATTCCGGCTAAGCTGGATGTTGATGGCCATGTTTTGCCATTCTTGGTTGAGATTCTTCAAGAATTTCACGTTCACTTCATACTTTGATTTCTCAACCCCGAGCCGTCTCAAGTCGTTGACGAAGGCGTTCAGTCTTTGATAAGACTCAAGGAGGGATTCGTTTTCCCTAGCTTTGAAGCCTTCGTAGGCATTGAGTGCACTTTCCTTCTGACTCTCCACAGCAGAGTCGCCTCCCTGCATCTGTTGTTCAATTTCCAACCAAACGTCTCGTGCGTTGGTCAGACTGTCCACTCTAGCGTACATATCGTTTGGGAGAGCCATAATCAGGAGGGTCAGTGCACGCTTGTCAATGAGATGTCGGGCTCTTTGTTCGGGATTGAACATCTCAACAGGCTTCTCGACCACGTACGCCGGAAGTTCGGGACAAGTATCGGTCTTTGGTACGGCGGCAACGGTGACTGTCGGTCGGATAGGTCCTTCTCGAATGGACTTCATCAGGTTTTCATCAAGCAGGTCGAGGAAGTGAATCATCCTGCGTCTCCATTGTTGGTACTCGCCCATCACCAAGACGGGAGGACGAGTCTCGGATCCGATTCCGAGGATTTCCTTCGACATCTCTCTCACTTCAGCAGATCTCCTTGTAAGACTCACTTGGCTTAAATAAAACTGGTTTTCGAAAAGGGAAATTTTGAGCGCCTCGGGACACAAAAAGCTTTGAGATTTGAAAGGTTTTGAAAGCAAGCTTAGTGTCGGATTTGAGATATAAATTTTCAAAAGTTTCGGCTCAAAGAGGCGAAATCCGATCTGGAAACAGTAGTTTTCCGAATCGGATTTGGCTCAAAACTTGAATGCGGAAAACAGCCTTTTCCGATTCGGAAAATGCAATTTTCCGATTCGGAAAAGTAGGGTTCGGAAAATAGCTCAATTCGGAAAAGTGACTTCTCAGAAGCGAGACCCCAAATCAGAGGCTCGTTTTCCGATTCGGAAAACAAGGTTTTCCGATTCGGAAAAGGAGAGTTCTCCGATTCGGAGAAAGTACAATTTCCGATTCGGAAAATTTGAGCTGAAAATTCAGCTCTCGTATTCCGATTCGGAAAACCTGCACAGGAGCTCCGAAAATTCACTCAAAAACACTTAAAATCTCTTAAAAAACAAGTGTTAAGAGCCCCAATTTGTAGGAAAAAGCTTTTAAAACAC
Organism: Centaurea solstitialis; assembly: GCA_030169165.1. Taxonomy (NCBI): domain Eukaryota; kingdom Viridiplantae; phylum Streptophyta; class Magnoliopsida; order Asterales; family Asteraceae; genus Centaurea; species Centaurea solstitialis. Next base: position 69,791,739 of record CM058043.1, read on the forward strand.
TAGGGAATCACTTAACACTTAATATCACTCTTTTAAAACCACTTTTTGGATTGAAAACCCAAAAAGTTTTGAAAAAACAAAATTTTGAAAACCTTTAAAACCTTTTTAAATCACAAAGAAAGCCAAGGAATCAACAAGGATTGGCTCTGATACCAATTGTTGTCCCATAAAACACAAAGAAGATTAAGAAATGGATGGAAATCATGATTGATTCATAAAAGCTTAAACAAGGAGCAACAATGGAGTATTTTGCCCAAAATGGATAATATGATCAATACCAAAAACCCTAAACATCCTTTACCTTTTATAGGTAGAAGGAAGTTACAAGAAATGTCATCAAAGGCCCCCGAGGTTCCAAACCTCAAACAGGGGCACAAACAAAACATAATGTTTACAAGTTAAGTAAATTAAACTAGAAAGCTGGTTTAAAGATAGTGAATTCTGACTCTTCACAACAAGAGGTCCTACAGAAGGCAAACACAGCAAAGAGCTTCGGCATGACCATCACCCTCGCCAAAACACTCACAAGATTTTGAGTTGATTTGTTTATAGAGATGTAATAATTTAAACATAATAACATCTTAACCAATGATTTAAGGTTATTTTATGTACATTTCGCCCTAATTTTGTAGATTTTAGGGTCATATGTTTAGAGTTGATTTGTGGTTATAGACTTTAAGGGTGGGTTTAAACGAGAAAAAAATATATTTAAAAAAATACGACAATCAACATAATCATATATGATTTTGTTAGTTTTCCAGTTCTTTTAAATAAATATCGTTCTCGTTTGATTCTTCTTATATATATATATATATATAATAGGGTTATGTTCAAATGTGAACGCAATTTTTGTTGTGAACATGAGGGCCACTAAAATCGTGTCACGTGGCAATATCACTCTGAATATTAGGGGGTGCTTGGTTGGGGGTATTGCAGGGTAAGGAATGAGAATGGCAATGAATACTGCTGCTTGGTCTGATATTATATTATGGAATCATTCCTGCAGATTCATTAATTTCCATTCCTGACCAAATTGTGGGGAATGGAAATTTTCTTTCAACTTAGTTCTTTTTTCCATATGTCATTCCATCTTTTGATGTTAAATGAAACATCTTTTGTATTTTCGAAATGGAGGAAAATGTTTTTTTAATATGAAACAATTTTTCATTGATTATAGTGGGTTAACCAAGCAGCAACAATACAATGCTTATTTTCATTCTCATTCTCCTGCATTCCCATTTTCATTTCCATTCCCATTCCCTAAAATGAACCAAGCACCCCCTTATGCATTATTCAGAGTGAATAAAGCTTAGGCACCATTATTCACTCTGAATAATGCATGATATTCAGAGTGAATATTGCTATGTGACGCAATTTTAGTAGTCCTCACATTCTCAACGAAAAATGAGTTTTCATTTGAACTTTCCGCTCAACCAATCATCCGGTCAATAAAGGCGGCTTTGACCAGTTACGGTGGACGTGATCACAGAGGATTGACGCGATTCATGGAGGGTGGAGACAATTAAAGGAGGGGGTCCGGTCAAAGTCGTTTTTGTTGACTGGATGAGTGGTAGAGGTCACTTCTCTACTTTTCATTTTTTTAGCACTTCTCATTTGAACCTAATACTATATATATATATATATATATAGAGAGAGAGAGAGAGAGAGAGAGAGAGAGAGAGGATTTTCATTTGTGAACCATGATTTTGATGAAATTGGTTCATGAAATTGTTTAATATGATGAAATTATATTATATGATATACTTTTTTAATAAAATTATTTCATATTTTGGTGTTTTTTACATAAAAATCAAAAAGTTTTCATCAAAATATATGAAACAGTTTCATAAGAATGGAAAATTGTATGAAACATTTTGATTTTACCTAAAAACACCAAAATATGAAACAATTTTAACAAAAAATGAATCATATAATATAATTTCATCATGTTAAACAATTTCATAAACAAATTTCATCATATAATCATCTTTTTGGCGAAGTTCACACCAAAATTATGGTTCACAAAAGAAAGTCCCTTTCTATATATATATATACATATATATACATATATATAGGGTTAAGTTATTTTGTAAACTCATTAATTTGTGTTAACCGTGTTAACCATATAACCACCGTTGATCATTTCAATCAATGGTTAAGATTGATTTTTTAAATTAGAGGGAAGTTAATAATCCTAAAATAAAGGAGGTTGATCCACATATGCAGGAAAATAGGGAAAATAAAGAAATCCTATTGGTCTATTTTTGGTTAACATGGTTAACACAAATTCTTGGGTTAACAAAATAACTCTCCTCTATATATATATATATATATACTCTATATAGATATATATACATATATAGGGGTGGGTTCAAATACAAACCACTTTTTGGTTGTGAACGTGAGGACAACCCAGAGCGCAACACGTGGCAATCTGAAATCGGCGGGTCAAGGCTTATTCAGTCTAAATAAATCCGCGGATTAGTGTTATTCATACTGAATAAAGCGTTATTCAGACCGAATAAAGCGTTATTCAGACTGAATAAGCCTTGACCCGTGGTTGACCCGCCCGGGTCCGAGTGCATCAGAGTGCGAGTTAGTGTTATTCATACTGAATAACGCTTTATTCAGTCTGAATGACTAAGTCGAAAATTTTTCAGATTGCCACGTGGCACGCTCTGGGTTGTCCTCACGTTCACAACCAAAAAGTGGTTTGTATTTGAATTTTCCTCTCTCTCTCTCTCTCTCTCTCTCTCTATATATATATATATATATATATAGAGAGAGAGAGAGAGAGAGAGACGAAAGTTCGACTGCGAATATATCTTTCATTATGCACGTGGGGATAGCCGAAAGCGTGCCAGCTGTCATATTTAGTGTGAATAATCTTATATTATTCAGACTGAATGTGACACGTATCGTGCTCTCAATTGTCCTTACGTTTGTAATGAAAAATGAGTTTTCATTTGAAACCGCCCTTATACATATAATTTATTTATCTACAACTATGATTTAGACTTTTTTTTGTAAAATGTTCATTTAGGTTTCGCCTAGACTAGATCCTTGTCATTTTAGAAATTAAATTACGGCCACCTAAGGCTAAACTTGACTACAGGATGCTAGCACCTGGATGCGAATCCGAGGTAGATGATATATCATGTTGAACTTTATTCTCCATTACAAGATGTTAATTTTATGGTTTCATGTGTTCTTAAAAAGCATATCAGATGTATGCAATTCAAAGTCAGTTGGTCAAAAAAATTGAAAAAAAATATTCACTCGATAATAATCTTCAAACTTATAATGTTTGAACTCATTTTGAAAGTTTTGATTTGACAATTATAATAGTATAATTTGTAACAAATTATTCTTAATATAATCTTAGTTAACATAAGATTATATATGTTAAGAGATAAAAACATAAAACCAAAAACAAAAGAAAATATGAGGTATACTAAATAACTACATATAAGAGTATAAAGTCTAATTTAAAGATAGAGATCATTTTTTTATGATGTGGAGCATGAGAGGTGTTGAAACTTCTACACATATAAAATAGTATAGATATAAATTATAGATAAGGGTGTAAAATAAAACATAAGAATGTAAAAAAGATATAAAATAAATTAATTTGGATGTATTTTTGATATTTAATGATTATGATCAAATCCAAAAATATTCAATATTAGGTTTATTTTAAAGATATTGTCGAGACGATTATAATGATATAACTTATTAAAAAAAACGAAAATTTTTAATGCATTTTCGTTCACATACATTATTAACGTTAATATGATAAGGATGTTAAGTGAAAATGAGAAAATATGGATTAAAAGTAATTTAATTAACTAATTATAAGGGTATAGAGTGTAATCTAAAATGTTGAAAAAAAAAAAGTTAGTCTGCTGATTCCATTCTGCTACTAGGGTTCCAAACCTTCCCCTTAGCTCTATAAAGACCTTTCCAACTCAATAGATGGTAAAACCCTAAGGTGGCGTTTGATTTGTCAATGGAATTTGACTTTAAATAAATTGGAATCGACTGTTGTTAGGTTTGACCATGCATTTGGTTGACAGAATTGGAAATAAATCTATTAAAAGAATTGGAATCTGTTTGTTTGTTTCACATAATTGAAATGAAATTTGTTAGAAAAATTAGAATTTGTTTGATTTATACAAGTAGTTTTGGAATTGAAATGAAACTTTAGAAAATGACCAAAATACTTTTTTTATAGTTTTAATTTTTCACCCGAAATGCTTTAACAAAATAGTCACCAAATACTTTTTTTTAAATAAAATAAAGTTACTATTAAATGTTGTAATATAATTTAGTAAAATAATTAATAAATAATGTAATATAATTTATTTATATAATTTTTAATAAAATATAATTTTTATTAAATAATTATTGACTAAAATAAGTATTAAATAATGTACTAATTAATTATTAAATATTTTAACTAAATATTTAATATAGTTTAAAAAATAATTGTTACAAAAAATCATTAAAAATAAGTATTAAATAAATTAATAAAATAATTATTTAATAATTTGATAAGATAACTTTTTGTTATGAGATTATATTCGATCAAGGGTATATCTGAGATTATAAAAAAAATTGAACTTCCTTTCATCAAAATACTTAGTAGTTGCAAAGAAATGTTAAATTCTTCATATGTGGATTTTAATGGAATCCAAATATTATTTCTACCAAAGGGAATAAACCAAATGAAGGAATAGAATTTGGTCAATCCAATTCAACATACCAATTTAATTGGATTCTTCTAGAATATGTGAACCAAACGCATCGGATAGTCTTTATATATAATAGTATAGATTATATTATATTTAATAGAAAGTATCTTATTTTACCAAAATACAACTATTTAAACAACATTTTAGGGGCAAACTTGTCATTTTAAGAGTTACGTTTTGTTCTTTGATCATACCAAATGCACGATAAATAGTTAGTTGAGTCTTGTACGTTCTAATTTAATCAATCTAATATGCAAACGTTACATCCAAAATCACGATCATAATAGAATACCCGTCTAATATGTAGACATACATGTTTGAATTCTTTCATAAAAAAACGCAAAAATGGTATTTACATAAAAAAAAATGTCAAATTTTCCAAACGAAAATATCATAAGTACCGCCTCATATTATGCTATCACACGAAATATTATATTGTTGTCTCAATTTATGTGATCTTTTAATTTTCAGTTATATTTTCTTCATTAAAAATTTAATGTAAAAATTAACAAAAGTTTTTTTTTTTTTTTGATAAGGTTCACCTGGGTTTGTCCAGACTACATCATTGGCAATTTTTACCGAAAGCTAAAAAAATTAACAAAAGTTGATAACAAAGGTATAGAAACTCACAAAAAAGTTGTTGGAGTTTCTTGCTACATTGATTTTCTGTAATATTTTATATGCTGATACAAGAAGTAAAAAGTGAAATTAGGAAATTTTTTAAAGTGTCTTTATATTTTATATTATAAGATAAAAAAATGAAAGTCCAATTTTGTTTTTATTTAAGTCATATGGTGGTTTATGGGCTATTCCCAGTTGCAATGGTATTATGTGAACAAAAAAAGAGTATTCAATGGTATATTGAACATAAAAAATAATTCAATGATAATATGTGATCAAAATGAATAATTTATTACCCTAAATATTAACCCTTAATATAATCACCACATAATATAATTATCGTATAATATATTAAGCCAAAATACTGAAAATACATTCTTGTCATTAAAAAAGTCACTTTAAGCCATATATTAAATGACTAGAAATATGATAACTTGTGTCACATTATCTTAATTCAAATCACAAATTCATCCATTGCTACAACGAGTAAGTATTTCAAAATTTAATACTTTAATGAAAAATAACTTATAGGTACATTGTTATATGATAACTTATGTAATGTCATCTTAATTCAAATAAAATAAATCACGCTACAATGAACACACATTTTAAAGTTTGACAATCTAATAAAAGATTATTTAAAAATATATTATTGTAATAGGAAATGTTAGTATCACTCAACTATAAATATAATAAGAAAATTTGATGAGAGTAGATTATTATTTCATATACTTAACATTTAAATAAATATATTTTTATTACCATTTTTAAAAGTCAACAAAAAAGAACTTTAATCTAATTTACGTATATTACAGCAATAAAATTACATTAATTACTTGAGAATAACCAAAATATACTAAAATTTTAACTTATAAAAATTAATAAGTCACATAAAATTGTTCTATAAATTGACACGAAACACATCATTTTTGAAACAAAAAACAGAAATTAGTATATCAACCATTTCATCTCATCATCATTCTTATTTTTCCTAATGGCGATAAAGTTGTCGTCTCCTCTTACCATTGTCTTTCTTATTCTTGTTCTTCAAGAAACCATATTATTTTCGGCTAAGGCTGACATGCAGTTCATAGAGAAAATATGCAAGTCTACTCCCTCTTATGATTTATGCATTAAGACTGTGTTAGCAGACCCCAAGAGCAAAGATGCTGATTTAACAGACTTAGCCCTCATTGTAGTTAATGCACTCAAAGAACTAGGTATCAATGACATAAACTACATCAAGGGTCTGGAGAACGATCATCCGGAGTTGAAGACGCCACTAGATTATTGTGCGGACGTGTATAACACTGTAGTAACGACGGATGTCCCTTTAGCCGTTACTGCATTGACTCAAGGTAACCCTAAGTTTGGTGAGGACGGAGTTGCTGATGCTGCAGTAGAGGGACAAGCATATGAGGATACTTTTGGTCAGTATGGTCATGCATCGCCAATGACAGATGTGAACAAGAATATGGAAGATCTTGCTAATGTGGCTAGAGCCATGATTAGGATGCTTTTATAAATTTGATTTATTTCAATAATTAATGAAGTAAAATTATATTATCTAGTGCTATTATGAATGCAAGTATCATTTGGCAATGTTTTTGTTTATGGTTTCATATATACATTATCGTGTAACACAAAATTGAAAAATGTTATTTGATTTAAAAAAAAAAACAAATTAACCAACTATGTTTTATTAAGTATTATGAAAATGCTTTTGGAAATTTGAAAATAGTATTGAGTTTTTACCTTGTGAAAACTCTTAATTTTCTAGAATACTTGTTAAACCATTAAGTATAAATAAAAAATGCATTATATATTTTTTAAAATTTTATAAAATATTTATTCTATCATTTTACAGTAAAGCATGAAAGTTTGAAGATTTTTTGAAGGGATCTTTCATCTCTTTCGAGATCCACCTTACAATATGGGCTAAAAAGGTCAAAATAAGTGATTTAGCTCTTATTAAAAGAAAATTGATTCTTGAACTCCTTTCATGCACACGTATCATGTCGAGGTACTGCAGAAGAAAAAACTATAAAATTTGGTCCATTTTATCGTAATCGATTAGTTAAGATGTTGGTTAAGCGTTTCTAAAACATGGAAAATTCATACGGTTAGATCAAGTTTCAGAAACCTATATACATATTTTATTCATAGAATTCTACATTAAATAATATAATTAATTTTTGACTAAGAAATGGTATTAAAACTAGGTATTAAATACCCGCGCCTCGCATCGGGTTATAAAGTGTGATGGATTTTATTGTAAGTAGTAAAATAGATTTATATGAAACATAATTTTGTACATATGTCGTCATACAAAAGGTTTTTATGACGGACTTCACCCTTACATTCAATACATGCTACATCATATATTATTTTTTTCTAAATTTACATATAACACATGAAATATCATGATTCTATTTCTATTTTCTTGTTTAGAAGCAAAGTTTTGGAAGCAAAATAATTTTAATAATTTATGTTAAAACAATTCTAAATCTTTACTTTTACTTTTCTTCTTTTTCCTCTATATTAAGAAAAAAAATATATATATTATTTTATTTTATGTTCTCTTTCACACTCATGTTCATCCACTATTACTACCAAATACACACTCTAAGAACAAAAACTTTTCATACTTTCACTTTGTCCCCAAAATTTCATCTTCTTTTACATTCCATCAACATACAACCAATTCATATTATTATATCAATATACAAAATCACAATCTCATCAATAGCAACATCATATATATATATATATATATATAGTGTGTTTGTGTGTGTCAACGGTTATTTAAAATAAATAAAAAAGATTTATAAAATCAATAAATAAAGAATATTAATTTTAAGAGATTTTAACCCAAAGCTTTGAAAAAAATATCATGTATTTATCAGTAGTTTAATGAAATTATTTGATTAAAGTTATAATAATTTATAATTAACCAGTAAAACAAAAATGTGTCGATAAAATAAATAAAGAAATTTTTTTTATCAAAATGTGAATTATGTAATATGAGAATAAAACGCATAAAGAATGATGTACTTTCCAGACCATATATGTAACTTAATCAAACAATTTTTGGATTAGTTAACCACTCAATTTAATAAAGTTGGATCAATGAACGAATGAAAACGAATTAAAAATGAAAATTACAGGGATGAAAAAAGCATTTTTTAAAGTTTAAGGTTGAAAAGTATTATAAATATGAAACTTCAGGGACTAAAATCAAACTTTAGTATAATATTTTATTATAAAAAAATCTTTCCTTGGTTTTGTAGGGTTATATAATGGATATTTTTAAATTCTACATTAAGTAATATAATTAATTTTTTTACTATGAAATGATATTAAAATGGGTATTTTTCTCTAAAAAAACATTTGTAAGAAAAAATCCTATATTATGCAAAATTTTTGGTTTTGGTCCATGAGAAAAAAACAGCATTAGTTACATCCGTTAAATCCCTTCCATATGACTTCTACACAAGGGTCTTTTCACTAAGGGTTTATGATATTGTTTGGTAAAAATAAGGTAGCTTATAAGTTAATTTATAAGTCAGCTTATAAGTCAGGTACATGTTTGGATGGACCATAAGTTAACTTATAAGCTGACTTATAAGCTAGCTTTTTGAAAAGCTACTCCTACTAGCGTTTAAGTGACTTATGGAACTTTTTATTTTTTTATTCCAAATATACCCTTCTACTTTTTATATTATCAATTTTTAAACATGCCTTTTTTGTCATTTACAGTCATAAGCTACCTTATCAGCTAGTTTTTGTCAAACGTAACTTATTCATCAGTTACCTTATCAGTCATCAGCTACCTTATCAGTCACCAGTTACCTTATCAGTCATAAGCTACCTTATCAGTCATAAGTTAACTTATCAGCTAGTTTGCCAAACATAGAACCAACTATTTGATTTGTATGCATATTACCATCGAACTATTTTTTATACTCAATATACCATTGAACTTTTTTTTTTACTCATAATACCATTATAACCGGTAATAGCCCATTTTTTTTTCTTACGTGGCAATTAAAATTATTAAAAAATGCTTATGTGGAGCTGACGTGTGTTCCACGTGGATCTGACATGTGTTTTTGACTTTTTGTACTCATAATACCATTAAAATCTTTTTGTACTCATAATACCATTGAACTCTCCTCTTCTTCTTCAAGCCACCACCACCACCACACCCACCACCACCACCACACCCACCACCACCACCACCAAGCACTAAATCCGTCGAAATTCGATCATCGAGGATGTTTCCGGCGAGGTATAAGAACTTCAACCGTCGGAAACCGCCACTTGTTCTTGGAATCTCACATTCGAGGTAGTTTCCCCGAGGGAAATGTGGAGTTGAAGAGGTTATGGTTGACGTCGAGAGTTCGGAGAAACGTGAAATTGATAATTGAGAGTAACAACATGATAACATGATGGTATTTCATTCTTTTGCAACAACAATACAAATTAATAATTGATAATTAACTATTTCACCATATAGTATATAATATATATAATAACAGTGACAATGACACAAACCAGGTTACCAAGTCTCAAATCCAAATGGCAAATGCAAATGTAGGTTGAGACTTGAGATTGCCATGAAAAAGAGTTACCAATGGCATCCGAGAAGTCGAATGTTAGTTTATTGATGATTAATTATATATATTTAGAGTTTAGTAATATATATAAAAACTTGTTCGGGTATTGGGTCGGGGCGGGGGTGGATTTTGAATACCCAAACCAACCCGCATGAAGGCTCGGGTTTTTCGGGTTCGGGGGTCGGGTGTTCTCGGGGCATTAGGGTCGGCCCAAATCGGTTTTTTCGGTTCGGTTTTTTCGGGGATTTCGGGTTCGGTCGGGTTTTGCACAGCCCTAAATTGAAGACAAGAAGTTTCTAATAGAAGTTATCTTAGAAGTATTTGAAAAGGGGAATCAATCAACCAAGAAAAAAAGAAAAAGAAAACATGGGTTGTAGTTTCTTCAAAAATGGAAAATTTGTTGAAAGTAAATGTGATTCTTTGTTAAAATATTTGAACTTTGAATAGCTAGTTTAATTTTTTTTCCATAATTTGGTGGAGTTGCTTCAAGGATTTTTGTTTGTTCATCATCTCTCAAACATCCTTAACAAAATTAACATGTTTTGATTGTAAGGTAATTTATTTAAAATTTTTTGTTATGATTATTCATTTTAAACGTTATTTCATATATCTTTTAAATGTGTTTTTAATTTTTTAAATTATATATTACATTATGGTATATTTTGTTGTTTTGGTAAAAGTAGAGTTGAGTATAGGCATATCCGGCATATTTCTTGGAACTGAAATCGACGGTTCTTGAAACGAAGAAACCGGAACCGCTTACATTAGTTCTTTATATTTTGGAACCGGTTTCAATTCTGTTACCGGGTACCTGGTGTTATTATTATTATTTTTTTTAAACATTTGATATAATAAAAATGTTATTTTTAGTGCATTACAAATTACCAACTTACATCACGGGTGAGCAAAACCCATTTGACCCGCCTGGCCAAGAAAACACCCTTCCACCTCATAGCCGAGGACCAAAAACCGATTTAATCTTCATATTATTGGGATGAGGTTGGGTTTCGATTTATGAACTCGAACCCGAAAATTGTATATTTTTTTCATACTTAAACTTTCATTGACCTAATAGACCTATTTTCAGTTTTCAATTTGACTCTCTCGACTCTCACTCTAGTCTGGATGATTTTTCCACTTCGATTTCCTCGACTCCTCTCCACCCATCCGGTCCCTCTTCGCCTCCCCGGCGTAACTGCATCATCACAGGCTTACTGCCTCATGGTCTACGACGTCACTCTAACTCACAGGTCCCTCTTCGGCAGTCAGCTTCGGCTCACCGGTTCCTATGTCGACCTCTCTCACATCTGGTCTGGTCTCATCTGGTGTGAGTTGTGGCACTCTCTAGTCTCTCTGATGAATCTCTCGAATCTGGAATCCCACTGCAATCATTCTCTCTCACTCGATTCAATCTGGTGTGGTCTCTCTCCGTATGAAAACATATCGTTATTGTTGGTGAGTGGTCGAGCATTATCCTGCCAAAAATCATCACCCATACACATACCAAACAAATATCTATAATTGGTGTTGCTCTTTCGACTTCTTGGATAAATTTAAAACATTTACAACTATATTAAAAATAAGTACAATTTGATGAGTACTATAGAAATTGACCCTGATTCAAACTTAACCAAATGTGAGGATAACATGCTGAGTTCTATAACATGCATATGCATAATAATGACGAGATGAAAATTAAAAACCAACCTATTTTAATTAATTAACTTCTAAACCAACATATTTAAACTATAACTACTAAACCAAGTTTAACTGTTAATCTTCATATTTCTATCACTTTGGTCAATTCCTCATGTCTTTTTCACCTTGGGTACCCGAATCTTCAACATTCCATTTTGGATCTTCGCTTCCACACCAAACGTATCGAATATCTTCTCCGGCAAATCAATCCTCAATGTACACCTTTTGTAAACATCTAATTTATGAACACCAATAATTAGTGGCAGTGGATTGGTTTCGATGTCCACCGCGTTTTCTTCAACCGACACCGTCACTTCCTCTGCACCCAATCCCGCCATCTCTACGTACATGAGGAGGCCATCAACGTGACCGTATCGCCCCCGTACACCCATCGGTTGGCATCCAATTTCATGACTCAATGATACCAACACTCCTCCTTTGCCCTTTCCCAAAAAAAATAAAAACACTCCTCCTTTGCCGACGTTAAAGCCATTGTCGTTCAGCATGTCCATGGCTTTAGCACTCTCGTTAATCCACACGTTACGAGATGGGGATCTGATCCTTGAATTCTGTTTGATGCCCACATTCACCTTCACTTCTTCTCCTTCTATTTTCACATGATGTATAACTTGGTTGATGGGTTTGGTGGCCTTCGTTTTCGACCACTGACGAGCGAGCGCAGGTCCCCCTCCGTAAAGGAATAATGCCAGCTGGCTGATCAAACTCGCCGTGGGTGATAACGGAACCACTAAAACAATAAAGAACCAACATGCATTATTATTATTATACATGTAATACAGGGCCCGTCCTAATCTTTTTGGAGGCCTTGTTACATAAATGCTAAAACTGCAGATAGTCTAAAAATGAGTGAATAAAAAATATCAAACTTCATATCATGGTAAACAATCTTATGACAAGTTGGAAACAACAATAATGTTTAAAATGACAAAGTAATAAAAATATCAAATACTCGTTTTTGTTTTTGATCGACAGAATTCGACAAAAATTCTAAAACTAATCAAACTATATAGTAGCATTTAATGTTCATTAAGGTAGGTTCCCAAGTTGGGTTATATTTATCCACCCCCAACACAAGTAAAATTGGGTCCCAAAATCTTGGACCAAGATTTAACATTGTAATATGAACATTTATCGAAACAGATGTATTGAATAGGAAACATATATAGGATAAATGACAGAGAGAGAGAGAGAGATTGATGATGAAACTAGTACCAATACGGAGAGCAAGATTAGGTCGGTTATTGTCAACGTCTTCAGGGTCGTCAGCACGGAAAGGATTGGTGCTGAAAGAACGCGTAGCTGGACGGAAAGATCAGAGGGGTCTGGAAGCAAGGAGCTTCTTCAGAGCGAATGATGAAGCCATCTGGATGGATAATTAGGTGTTTTTAAGCTTCTTTTAAATTTAATGGCTGCAATATTGAATCAATAATTGGGTTAGGATTCATCATTATGTACAATTAGCCTAATTAATATTGATCCAAAGAATTTTCCAATCTCAGTATAGAATGAAAATGGATACATATATACATACAAGGATATACAACTCAAAATCTCTATTCCTTCGATCCAATAATATATATATATATATATACATATAGAGGGTCAGGTTCAAATGTGAACTCAATTTTGGTTGTGAATGTGAGGACGAACCTCAGCCACACATCTTCGGTTACGGTGGACGAGATCATGGAGGATTGACGCGATTCATGGGAGGGTAGAGATTATTAAGAGGGGGGGGGGGGACCGGTCAAAGCCGTCTTTATTGACAGGATAAGTGGCTGAGATTTGTCCTCATGTTCACAACCAAAATTGAGTTCACATTTGAACTTTCCTCTCTATATATATTAATTGCTTTCTCATATCACATGTATTTCTGAAATACATCCATCTTTTGAGTGAAAGTGACAGTGACATTCTTCTCCCATGTAAATCAAAAGGTTATCATGGATTGGATAAACAACTGAATGAATGAAGGTTAGTAATTTAACTAATATAGAGTAGTGTAATGAAATGCATAACATTTTTCATAATAATCAATGAGCTATAAAATAATCAGGGGCAGAACCAGGAATATCATTCAAGGTGGTCCTCTTAAATAAAAAAATGAATAAAGATATGAAGATATTATATTGATAGTAACATTTAGTAAAACAAAATTTATGTAACTTACGAGTTCCATACAATATGAAGCACTAGTTTTTACTTAGGGGCGATTTACTAAATGTTTACAAGTAAACACTACGATATCACATATCTTACCGATTGAGCATGACAATAACCAAGAATCTTACTGGCTAAGATGCATAACAATGACCAAGAGTCTTATCCGGTAAGTAAGAAAAAGAACTCTCATCCGGTAAGCCTTTACCGGGTTTAAGACGTTTACCAAACAGCCAACTTGATGACCGAGAATGTTACTTGATAAGGCAGGGGAGGAAAACTTCAAGTGCCGGTAAACGATTCATAAATGACCCCTAATTCTACACTACACAAGGCAGAAGACATTGCTTACTAGATAATGAAATAAAACACCATCAACTTTACATAAGGCATGTGGTAAATGTCACTAAATTATTTAGGCATTATATTATTAAAGCACATTTATAAAAAAGGGTCTAAAAATCACTTGAGGTTACTTTAGGCATTGTTTGGTAAAAATAAGCTAGCTTATAAGTCAAGTATATGTTTGGATGGACCATAAGTTAGCTTATAAGCTAGCTTTTTGAAAACCTAAACTAGCGTTTTGGTGACCTATGAGACTTACGTGACTTTTTATTTTTTATTCCAAATATACCCTTCTACTTTATTATTTACCAATTTTATACGTCTTTTTTTGTCATTTTACGGTCATAAGCTACCTTATCAGCTAGTTTTGCCAAACACATCTTACTAAATCAGCTACGCTGGTAGTCATTAGCTAATCATCGGCTACCTTATTAGTCATTAGCTGGCTTATCAACAATATGAGAATAAATAGCCATGTGAAATCCCTAATTAAAGCATCAGTCATGACTCATGAATGAAGATGGATGAGGATATCAAGAGTTAAAAACCATATGAGATAACTTGAATGCAAGTATGTATTGAGAAATAAACACAGATTACAGATTGATTAAGAGATTTAGGCTATGTTTGGCAAACTAAGATGATAAGCTAGCTGATGCTATTGATTGATAAGCTAGCTACTATATCTAGTAGCCGATAAGCTAGCTACTATATCTAGTAGCCGATAAGCTAGCTTATGAACAAATTATGTTTGGCAAAAACTAACTTATAAGTATGTAAAATGAAAAGGTATCTTTCAATTAATAATGAATATTAATAAAGGTATAATCGGAAAAAGCTACAAAACCCCACTTAAAGCAGCGTTTCAAAAAGCTAGCTTATTTTTGCCAAACACAGCCTTAAGATATAAAAACAGGCATGAGTTCACTTAATCAGAACTCAGAAACCAACACATTTGGAGAAGAAATCGCACAGAGTATGATGAAATGACGTCTGAATGGAGTAGCAGAGAGGAGGAGATTGATTCAGCACAGAAGAACAACTTCTTCTCCAAGAAAGGATCGATAATGAGACAAAATGGAGCATAAAATGAAGAGCTCTCTCGCTCTCTTTCTCTCTGCAAAATGCCCCAAAACTTTTGTTTTATAAACACTGATCGTGCCCGGCTTCTTTCTTTTTATAAATGTAAGTATACTATTATATATATTTTTGAGTAAACTCTAATTTTGGTTCCTGCGGGTTACTGAAATGTTTGAAAGTGGGACTTAGGCTTTAATAACTCTAAAAATGGTCTTCATGGTTTGCATTTTACTCCGAAAATGGTCCTTGCTCACTAAGGGGCCGTTTACTTAAACACTTACCCGGTAAGCACTTACTGGTAAAGTTAAACACTATTTCCAACCATATCGGACAATATTTTAGTCTCTTAAAATGATATCATATGCAACAATTTACCCGGTAAGCACTTACCGGGTAAGATTTGTAAATCTCACTTACCGGGTATAACTCTCGTTTCATGCTATTGCCATTAGGGGTGGCAATTCGCGGGTTGAAGGGTTGGCGGGTTGGAGGGTCAGAAAACCTCAACCCAACCCAACCCATTTAACTAATCGTGTTGAGTTCTTCAACCCAACCCACGAAGGGTCGTGTCGTGGGTCGTGTCAAGGGTTGGCGGGTTGGCGGGTCATTGGTGGGTTGATGGGTCATAAATGGGTTGGTGCGTCAAGGGTTGACGGGTCAAAGCTCATACTTTATATAATTCGAATAAAAACAAGTAAACAACATCCAAAAGCAACCAAAATACCAAATACAACCAAGGGAGAGAGAACTGAAGCGAGAGGGAGAGAGAACGTCGCGAACTGAAGCGAGAGTGGCTGAAATGGAAGAAGACGATTTAGGTTAGGGTTAATTGGCTGGCCGCTTTTCAGTTTTCAGTTTATAATTGATTTTTGATTTGTAATTTCTTTAGTTTTTTTATAATATAATAATAACTAAATATATAAATATAAAATAGTTATTTAAATATAAATGGGTTCGCGGGTCAACCCGCCAACCCGGTGGGTCAACTAGCGAAATTTGGCGGGTTGGCGGGTTGGTGGGTTGACGGGTTGGAGGGTCAGAAAACCTCAACCCAACCCGCGAAATCTTCGTGTCGTGTCGTGTCGGGTTGGCGGGTCGTGTCGGAAACTGCCACCCCTAATTGCCATGCCATCACTCTTACCGGATAAGATTCTAGTCATTGTCATGTTCATCTCATAAGATAAATTGATTTGATAAGTTCTTACTGGATAAGCATCAAGTAAACTGCACCTAACTCTGTTATTGTTAACTTTTCTGTTAATAACATGGGTATTATTGTCCATTTAGTTTGAAAATTCTCCTTAAAATATTAAATACATATATATGTGTATATTTTTATGAAAAAATCAAACCTCCCATCGTTTGTTTACAATCCATCATTAAAATGGCAACAATTTGTTCAAATCAACTTGTTCCATTGCTTTAGCGATGAAGGTGTGATCGGACACTATGCGGGTAACGATATTGTGAGATGCGCCTTCCATGGATGGTTAAAAGTTTCCATTTTTGTCAAAATTCTTTGGTTTTTCTGTAAAATGTTGAAGTTTTTTTTAATAGGATTTGAAGGGTATTTAGGGTTTATGGAATATCTAAACAGAAATAATTGGAGAGTTTAGAATGGAAAGGGTTTTAGTTAGTGAATAAAAGGTATGGTGGAAGAACAAGAGGGCAGGAGAGAAAGAAACATGGTGGTCTTGGAAAAGGGCTTTAGATAGTGAAGAAAATGTATGTATAAAGAATCAATGATGGTCTTGAAAGAGAAACAAACGTGGCTTAGGAGAATACCTATTTAATAGAAACAGATGTATCAAGGGTTTTGGATCGAACGAGATGTATTGAAGGGTTTTTGGATCTTTTTGATAGAAGGGGTTTTCGATGAAGATGGTTTGATCGATGAGCTATATGGTTTTTGTTTAATGCCTAGTTTGGAACTAAATGGACAATAATACCCTTGCTATTAACAAGAAAGTTAACGGGGTTAGTGAGGAAAGACTATTTTCAGAGCAAAATGCAAACCATGCGGATCATTTTTAGAGTTACTAAAGTTTAGGTCCCACTTTCAAACATTTTAGTAAACCACATGGACGAAAATTAGAGTTTACTCTAAAAATTAAAAATATGTACAATTTGATGAGTGCTATAATATATATGCATAATAACCGAGACGAAGAATAAAAACCAACATAGTTTAATTAATTTATTAACCAACATATTTAAACTATAACTAACCAAGTTTAATTCTTAATCTTTCATATATCACTTGTTCACTTCCATGTCTCTTCAAACCTCTCGTACACTAATCTTCAACATTTCATATTGCCATTGGAACTTCGCTTTCAGACCAACCGTATCAAATATCTTCTCTGGCAAATCAATCCTCAGTGTACACCTTTCGTTAACATCAATTTCAATAACATCAATAGTTTCCAGCGGTGGATCGGCTTCGATGTCCACCGTGTTTTCTTCAACCGACACCTCCAATTCGTCCTCTGCACCCAATCCCGGCATCTCTACGAACACGTGGAGTTCACCATGACGATATATCCCCCATACACCCTTCGGTTGGCATCCGATTTCATGGCTCAATGATACCAACACTCCACCTTCGCCGACACTAATGCCATTGCCGTTCAGCATGTCCGTGGCTTTAGCACTCTCGTTAATCCATACACTACGGGGTGCGGATTTGGGCCTCGATTTTTGTTTGATACCCACATTCACCATCAGTACATCGTCATCGTCCTCATTCTCGTCCTCATCCTCGTCCTCATCCTCATCCAGACCCCTCGTCCTAGTGCAGACCCCTCTACCACTCGTTAGCATAACTTGGTTGATGGGTTTGGTGGCCTTCGTTTTCGACCATTGACGAGCGAGCGTGGGTCCCCCTCCGTAAGGGAATAATGCCAGCTGGCTGATCAAGTTCGTCGTGGGTACTGATGACGGAACCACTATATAAAACCATAAACATGCATTATTAATTATTTATTATGATTACAAATAATTAAGGAGATACAACATTCATCCAAACAGATGTAGTTTAATTATTACCAACACGGGAAGCAAGATTAGATGGGCGATCCTCAACCTCTTGAGGCTCGTTATCACGGAAGGGATTGCTGCTGATAAAACATCGAGTGGGTTGGCGGAACGAGTGGTAAGGGGTCTGGAAGCAAGGAGGTTCTTCAGAGTAAGAGATGAAGCCATCTAGATAATTAAAGCTTTTCTTTTAAACTGCAAATTTCAGTCAGTTATTAACATTAGGATCAATTATCATCTACAGTTAGCATCATTAATGTTGAAAATCAACAGTGCTTAAAATTAATTTTGTCCAACAAACAGCAGTCAATATAAAAGTATAAGTGTCAAAGTCTAGCATAAAACAAAAGTATCAAAATTAAACCCAATATAAACATGTGACTCAAATATGGAGGAATGATGTTAAAATATTAAACAGGATAGGACAACCAGAAACCATAGTTATTTAGCTACAAAATACATATATCAATTTGGGAACAATATCAATAACTTTTTTTTGAAGAGGTATCCCAGACCACATTGGGCCCAGACTAATCCTCGGCAATTTTGGGCCGAAGCCCGACTGCTAAAGCATGCAGCCCGGGGTCAAAGCCCCCGTACCTCCAAAATGCGTCCCTCAGGGCTCGAACTCGGGTTCACCACTATGTAGTGCCCAAGCCTTACCACTAGGCTAACACTCCTTTGGTACAATATCAATAACTTGCCAATATAAAGATAGCACATATTTCTAATCTTGGAAGTGGGTAATTTCCCCGATCAGATTAGGATCTTATTTCAACATCTAATGCAGTAATTGAGAATCATAGACATTCATGAATACCCAATGTTATATGTACTATAAGAACTCAAGATATAATGATGTTGAATAAGCTACTGGAGTTCAAAGAAATAACCAACATTAGAGGGTGTTTGGGATTCTTTTTTTATTGCTTATTTAAACAATTTATGCTTATTTTAAAAAGTGTATATCAACTTATATGAAATGAGAAATGAGTTTTATAAAAAGTGTTTGGATCAACTCATTACTGTATCAAAACTTGATAAAAAGATAAGCTATTTTTTAGTATTTGGCAAATTTTTGTTTATTTTTGTAAAATGACCAAAAAGGGCATTCTTTTATATTATTGAGTTATTTGTTATTTTTACATATAATAGCTTAGTTTTAGTCACTTATTATAATATTTTTGACAACACCTTATATTAAAATAAAATTATATAAAAAAATAATAATATTAACAATTATATATTAATTAAATTGATAATTTATAGCAAACAAACAAAAATCTCTAGAAGTAATGTCAATGTTTCTATAACAAAAAATCTCTAGAACAATAATATATTAGAAGTAATAAATCTTCATCTGGATCTAATAATTAGAATACTTTTTACAATTTAATAATATTAAACTGCTATAGAGAATATACACAACAATTGATGAATTAACAAGTTTTGATTTGATAAATCATTCCTTTATCTATGATTTTTATTTTTTTATTTTTATTGAAGCAGCAAGCATAAACCTTTTATTATACCAAAAAATACCACAAGACCAAACACGAAAGGGGAAAATAAATTCATGAATACAACAAGAATATAATCAAAATAAATCTAATAACCCAATTCGAGCAGCAGAAAACGTACCTGTGAAAGAAGAGAACCGTGAGAAGAAGCAATCGAGAAGAGCAGATGTTAAATGTTTTTTAAATGTTTTTTATTAGGTTAATGGTCTGTATAGCCCACATGACTTGTTAGCTCATCCATAATTGATTGTTTGGTTATGGCTTAATCTGAAAATCACTTGACTTATTTGCTCAGCCCTCAAACTAGAGTCCTCCATGCTCGGCCTAAACTTTCCCCTTACTACCCTTGTAAAAACAGGCCTACTTCCCAAAAGTAATTTCTCGAGCATCTTCCTCCTCCATAGATCTGCTCATGATATGTTTTCAATATTTATTAATTTGTTCATAATATGTTTTCAATATTTATTAATTTGTTCAATTGATGATTCTTTCAATGATATTTTCAAAAAATAAAGATTGAGGGTAAAATAGTCATTTTTGACATTATGACTGTTATACAGCATAACAAACTGAACAACAAATTATCCCTTACGGCTTACGCTGTGTTCTCAAAAAAAATGAGAGAAAGGAAAAGAAAAGAAAAGAAAAAGAGAAGGAAAAGAAGAGAAAAGAAAGAAAAGAAAAATAATTTTTTATTTGTGTTCTCGAAAATAGAAGGAAAAGAAAAGAAAGTTTCTTTCTTTAGCTTTCCGTCCAAATATGGGAGGAAAGTTTTGGAAGGAAACTCATCCTTGTTTTCCTTCCTTTTCTCTTCCTTTCCTTCGTAAAAAAGTTTCGAGAACACAATGTTTTTTTTACTTTCATCCCCTTCCTTCCCTCTCCTTTCCTTTCCTTCCTAATTTTTTTTAGAACATGAGTTTTTTTGCTTCCCTCCTATTTTCCTCACTTTCCTTCCCTTTCCTTCGTAAAAAAGGTTTCGAGAACACAACGTTAACATACAGACAAGTGTATCCATACAACTCTTAATAGAAAATGAACCGAAGAGTCCCTTAATACAAAATTTGGTAAACAGACTCTAAAAAAACCTTGGATTTTTTTTTGGAAGGGTATCCGAGGCTTTGCCCCGACTAATCCCGACAAGGTTCACCGACAGCTAAGGTATGCTTCCCTGAGTTAATCCCCAGCGGCCACCATAAAAAAAACCTTGGATCTTGATAATATGTCTTAAGAAAGACTCTACCAATATTGGTTGTAGGTGGGTTCCACGACGTCGTCGTCATTAGCCTTGTATTTCAAGACTCTTTGGATCTATTTTGTTCATATTTCACTCACTGCTTAGGGTAGTTAGTTCATCTACTAGCTTAATTCATCATCTTTTCGAATTCGTAACTATCAAATTGTATTGTGGTTCTCTAAGATTCGGTAAATTTCCATGGCTGTTCCTGTGGAAGAAGCAATTGCTGCTCTTTCTACATTCTCATTGGAGGTATGTTTCCTTTATCTCCACTTCTGTTCAAATTATTACAGATTTAGAGCACCACAATAGTATCATATATCTGGGTTTGAGCCACCAATCATAATTTTCCTTGAATGTTTGAACAATTTTTCACAAGTTGGAAGTTTGAGGTTTGACCTAAAAAGTCAACCTTCTTATCTTTATTTCCATTTTCTTGTTTATTTTTGGAGACTAGAGGAGTAATGTACTTCTCATATCATATCAAGCATTTGGGTATTTATTTGCTGAAGATTTAAGATGATTTATATTTTGCCTTGTTAATATTACAAGGATTAGGAATACTTTACAAACTAGAGGAACCCTACTTTATTCTCCTTACTTTTGTATGTAGAAGCTGATATGAAGGCAATTGGCAGTCAAGTTTGCTTCTCTGTTGTCAACCCATCATTTATAGGAGTTATTCTAAAAGTCCGAGATAGATTATAGTTACTCTAGGAATTATGCAAAATTAAGATGAAAATGTCGGTTATTCTACAAGTATCTATAGAAGCAACATATTAGATTGCCGTGGCTTCACACTGTACAAGTCTTTAGTAGTAAAAGATGCTTTACGACCTTGAGCATAATTATGAACCCCATAACCAAAGGATCATTGGCCCAACATTACCCAGGTGAAAGGTAGTAGATGCCAGCTTCTTAAGAGGCAAGGGTTCAATGAGTATTTTCCGTATATAAATATATACTTCAAACAATCATGACCGCATATAAATTTGGTTATACTTCACTTACACCAACACAACTTGATCCTCGTGTATAATAAATACTCCTCATAGATAGTGATAAGGTCCACACAGGATGAGTCAAGCTAAATAGAAAAAGCGGAGAAATGGTGTATGGAGCTCATGAATATGGTTTTATTCATAATGTTTCTATTTGTGAATCATGGCTACGAGCATAGTGTTTCTTAGTGGCATTTCGCTTGATACAAGTCATCTTCAAATTGCTTAAATAGTGCTAAGAGTTGATCTTAGAAAATGAAACTTTTAGAACTTAAGTACAATTGTAAAGTCGCATTTGGTTCATAGAATGGAATCTGTTGGAATTGGAATTTGCCAAAAGAATTGAAATATGAAGGAATTGAAATATGAAGGAATTGAAATGAATTTAATCATGTTCGACTATGCCTTTGGTTGGCAGGAATTGGAACGTAATCTGTTAAAAGAATTTTGAGTCTATTTGTTTGGTTCATTAAAATATAATAGTTATAGTGAGGTAAAGGCGATAGTGGTGTCAATGGTAGGTAGTGCCGTGGTGGTGGCGGTGGTGGTAGGAGTGGCTGTAGTGGAGGTGATGTTGACAATGATGATGGTGATGGGAACGACAATGATGATGGTAGTGTTGGTGGCTACAAGGGTGATGACAGTGACAACGGTCATGGCAGTAGTGGTAGTGACGACGACGGTGGTGGTAGCTACTATCCTTTTAATACCGGTGATATATCGCCAATATATTGGATATCAGACCTACATAAAATATCGATATGTATGTCGGAATAGCGGCGATATTTGCCAATATTTCAATGATTTGACAAAAAAATAGGTCTGATATACCGATATTTGGAGAGTTCTCTTTTAATAATTACTAGGTTTTTATATATTTACCTGTGTCGTTTTTTAGTGATGGTCAACTAGTCTAAGTTAGGCTTCCATCCCGATCTTTTCTACCTATCTAGTCAAGGCGTTCTTCACAGCATGACTTCTTCTACTCAGACTTCAATAGCACCTTCTTCTGCTACTCGACACTTACAAGGTTGACTTCTTCTACTTGACCCCTAATAGAGACTTTTTAAATTAATGCATATGATATGTTTATGGATGCATACATATATAATGCAAACGTAGGAATGAAATTTGGTCAATGGAATTGACCATTCTAATTCCTTCAAATTCGCCAAATTCCAATGAACCAATGCCACCTAAGTTTGTTTTGTAAGTACACATATCGTTGGGTTAAATATAATTCGGTATCAGTTGCAATATTCAATAATTAGAGTTCATTTCATAGGAGAAGACCAAGAAAGCAGGTTCAACAAGTTAGTTTTTGGTTTTCCTTTTTGGTTGCTCCGCATTTGTATAAATTTGGATAAAATTCTTGACCTTTCCAATTTATTTCTTCTAGTAATAAAGCTTGTTATGAGAGATCTCAATGGTCATCTAGCATCTAGGAGGATGTACTAAGCCTTTTAAATAATTCATGGAGGTTATAAGTAAGTTTAAGAATTACATTGGAGAAGAATTTTTAAGTTTTGCACTAGGTTATGATTTATTGGCCGTACATGCTTTGCCTTCTGTAGGAAACATGACTTACTGCTAACCATTGGTAGCTAAGAACTCTTGGAAAAACATGGTTCATTCACATCTGCATTAGGCTCCTTGGGTGTGGATTTGAAGCATTATAGGACTTTAATGGTAGACATCCAAATTAGCACAATGCTTGTTCGATTAGGCATGTTGAACCAAAACGTGGTTGAATGTAAAAATAATGTAATTCAAGTATCTTTAATGAGCAGATGGTTGTTAATATGGGGCATTGAGATATCACCACGAAGCTAATAGGAGCCAACTCTATATTATTGCCCTTCTTTTTGCCTTTAGTGTAGAAGCCAACTCTATATCATAGCCCATTTTTTGTTTATTAATACTTAATAATTCTTTTATTTATTTCCAGCAACTTTTTTTTATTAAAATTGTAGCAGCTAAATTCCTTTTTGTTTTTTCTAATTAAAACAGTAAAAACTTTAAAGGCTGTTACAGTTGTTATTACCGTTGTTGGTATTACTATTATTATTTATATAACTATTTAGTTAACTTTACTTTAAATGTTAAGGTTTTGGTGTATGTAGATGAATTAAATAGCAAAGCTGTTAATTGGATAAGAATTCATTGTTGTGTTTATATTATTCAACATGTAACATTGCTTTGCTCTCTTTGATAATTGTCTCTTATTGCTGATAAAAGCAACAAATGTTTTTGTCATGCATTTGCTTACCACTCTAAGTTTGCTCTATTGGTTTATCGATAACCTTGCATATGGCATGTGTTCTTTGAAATAAGACTAGATGATTTGAAGTTCATTTCATGTAATGGGTGGGCTATGTATATTACCCATAAGATGTAACTTTTTAAATGTAAAATTATCAACAACATGAAGTTTGTTTTATGGAAGCTAGGTGGCAAATCTGTATTTAATTTTCAGAGTTGCACATGTCAATCACTCAAACTCCTTTAACTATAGGATGATCAACCGGAGGTACAAGGCCCAGCATTATGGGTTTCATCTGAAAGAGGTGCAACAATTAGTCCAATTGGTATGTGATTACTTCTTTCATTTCTTCCTATGTTTATTGAACTGTGGTTGTTTGTACCAAGTTAATCTATTTTATGTGTTATCTTCTTGTTCATCATAAAATTTGTATGAAGCAGATTTTTATCTTATAGCAATATGGTGGTATTGTGTTCTCTTTGACTATATGTACTTGGAACTTTAAGGCATGTTTTTTTTGAAAGGCCATAATATTAAAACAGGGAAGAACCCAAGGGGAAAAAAAAGCTAAACAAAGCGGGCAGTGTATAAGCAGTGATTTCTTTGGAACTAAAGAACACCATCGGTATTTCTTTCTCCATTGTGAGCAGCCAACAATCTAGCATCTAACAAATCCCTCAAAAAAAATTTCCAGAAAAGAATCGAGAAAGGTTGCAGAAGAGGCAAAAAAGCCTCCAACTCTCCACTGGCTCTACCCTTAGGTTTCTACCCCAGCTCCACGGCCAACCTTCCACCCACTTTGGCCCGATTATGTCACGAAGCTTTGCCTCTTTAACCTTCTCTAAAGCTTACAACCGAGGGAAAGTATCTTTAAGTTTACCTGTCCCGACCGTTAGGACCTTTACGATTCAGCCATTTTAAACATAGATTTTAGCAACACTAACCTTGAAATGTTTAGATATTACTCTATTTATTACTAATTGATGCAGGAACCATCTTTTAAGGTCTGTAGGGCTCATCTTAGATACGCCTCTATCTCTAAAGCATAGGATAAGCCTTCTGGGGCAATTAGGACCTTTTCTTTGAGTTATGACATGGTTAGATGACTTGACACCATAAGTAGATTCTGATAAAAGTTATTATGGATGACTCTAACTTTTAGACTTAAAACCTATTGGGTGTGACTGACAGGTGAGTGAGTCGATGCTCTAATGGGTTGCCAGGTGGTGCAAGATTTTACCCATATCAATATCTATACTCCAATGAAAAACTAACTGAGATTGTGAAAGACTATTGGGTTACTAAGGGACGAGTCGACTAGATGTTAGCAGCAAGCTATGGTTTTACATAAATGAAAGATTAGTTAGAATTAGGATCTAATTAGGGTTTACTAAAGGGGACGGAGCTGCGCTAGCCTATGATGTTTTTCAGCAGCAAGCTATGATTGTTTACACACACATATACATGTATATCATATTTTATATATTGTCTCCTCCCTTGGTAATAGATGAATTTTTTGTACCCTGTATTGTTAACAAGACTATTACCGTATAAAAGGAAGAAAACTCTCGTATGATCAAAATTTAGAGAATTATGCATGTCAATTTCATTTCCCCCTTTTTGAGATGCACATTCTTTGCATTTTGCAGTTTGCCATAACGACAAAGTTTTCATGTTATCAAATTTTCCTTTGATGATAAATAAAATACTCATCACTCTTTTTTTGCAGAGTACAGTGATGTTCATGCATATCGGCTATCTTTATCAGAGGACACAAAAGCACTAAATCAACTGGTATATTGAAATTCTGGACCTATGTTCAGTAGTACGGTCTGACTGTCTGTACATTTTATGGTAAATACCTCTTATAACAATTATTTCATATATTGTAGAATACTCTTATACAAGAAGGCAAGGAAATGGTATCAGTACTCTATGCATACAGGAGTTGTGTCAAAGCACTTCCTCAGGTTTGAAGAAGAAACCTTGTAATTTTTATTTTATTTTTAATGATGACATATGTAATTCAAAAACATCTATTGACGATTTCTAAATCCCACCAAGTAAGATTTACGAATATCTACATCAGAGAGAATCACATTTGTCCCAGATTCCCAGCCTAAGGATCTGTTAGTTAGCAACTTAATGAGCATAATGGGACATACAACTTATTCAGTTAGCTAGACATGATTATTTGTAGTGATATAATGATATAGAAAATGATTTATCAGTAAGCTTCTAGGGGGGAACTTTATGCAGAAAGCCAAGTTTTTTCAGACCTGCCCCTCCCAGTTAAAAAACACGCATCTTCCATTTTTGAAAAAACCTTGCCAATCCTTATTTTTTTCTGAAGGGTAGGCATCCTGATCTACGTAAAAATTTTACACAATGTTTATTTTCCCAGAAGTTCCGCTATTAGCAAAGAGGAAGTATGCTAAATTGTCTTCCTTCTTTTAAGGTTTCTGATTGGTCAGTGCTAATAATGTGATTACTCATGCATGCGTGCGTATGAACTTCTAAAGAGTGCGTTCCAAACCGTTACGCGACAAGCCCCATAAAGAAATTCAAAAGAACAAACTCAAATGAAAGGCTCACAACTCACAAGTCTAGTAAGGAAAGACATATTGAACAAAAGAAAGGGTCACGAGTCTAGTAAGAAATTGTACAATATTCGAAAGCTTAGGGGTGCTTCATTCATTTTAGGAAATGGAAATGGGGATGAGATTCATTCCTCTCAATATGTTGAGGAATGCTTGGCTCATTCCATTCTATAGCTCATTCGATAGACCTGATATGTTTGCAATTCACATAGTTATGGACTGTTTTTTATTCCACAGGGTGTAGGGTCAGTTTTATAATTTTCTGAAAGTTCAGGGACTGACTTGGGGTGCGAGCTATTACCTAATTAGCTAGTAGAGTCATATTTTCATCCAGTTCGGCATCCTGCTAATCCATCTAGTTTGGCCTTGCCATAATCTGTTTGCTTGGTTCTCTCCTGGTTCTACACCCCACTTCTGCCTGTTGTGTGTGCTAGCCTGCCTTTGGTGTCTTCATATAATGGATTTGCTTACTCAACCGTCTTTAGATTTTTCTCGCTGTCTCTATATGGCCTTGTTTTGGTTTTTTGGACTTGCTTCTAATCCTGGACCTTTCATGAGTTTCTTATCGTTTTCTTAATTGCTGCTAATGCAAAACGAGTTCAAGTTCTTTATATTTTCTTTATATTCTTTTCGTTTGCTGCTCTCTGAATTTGTATATAAGTGGAATCTACGATTAATTGCCAGCTTCCAGATTCTATGAAGCAAAGTCAGGCCGATCTATATCTAGAAACTTATCAAGTGTTGGACTTGGAAATGAGTCGGCTTCGTGAGATACAGAGATGGCAAGCATCAGCTGCATCTAAAGTATGTGCCTTGGTTTAATCATCTGCCAGTCTTGCATGCACCGATACTCAACTTTTCTTCCAAATTGTTGTCATCTAACCACTCACTCTTCTAACTAATGTAGTTAGCAGCAGATATGCAGCGGTTTTCCAGGCCGGAGCGACGCATCAATGGTCCCACTGTCACTCATCTCTGGTGCATTCTTGTTATCTCTTGGTGTTATCTTAATCATTAGTTGCTTAATATTTAAAAATGATAAATGAATTTAAGTACCCATTTAGCAAGTGTTGGTGATCTATATGCGAGTTTTCTAACCTGCTACATGATCTTCTAGTAGTTCTTTATAAAAAATAATACTAGCTGTGTTCAGATATATTTCTTCCCATTTAGTGGAATCTAAGCAAAATCTTACGTGGGTTAATCAATATGGTATATGTGACGGGTAAAATGTCAAATATTTCGAGCCGGCTTCCGTGGAAAATTCAGAAGTTATATTTTTATATCTTTTATGTTATTCGTATCTCAATCCTTTATAAATGGTATTAGTCTACAAACTTATCATTTTATAGGAAACATAAAACAACTGTTGTGCTTTCTTCCTTTGAGCTTTGAGAATAACCTGTCAATGGAACTGATTTTTCTAACCCAACAATTTGCCAAAAGGCTGAGTATGATATCTGCTTTTCGAGTTATATATAATGAACACATTTGTGATAGCAAAGTAAAAGAATGCTCTTTTTCTAATTCCTATAATCTAGTGTAACTGTGTAACCAGGTGTACTAAATGCCTTCCAGTATTTCAGTTCATATTCTATATTACCAAATGCGGCATAACTGTGAGCCATCCTTTTTGTTCTTATGCAGGTCCATGTTGAAATTACTTGATGTTTTGATTCAACTTGATCATCTGAAAAATGCAAAAGCCAGTATACCTAATGATTTCTCTTGGTATAAAAGGTATGTTTGGGGTTTATCCTGCCGTCCCATCTAGTTGTCTCTATGAATATAACTGATTCTAATTTTGTTGCTATAAATATTATACTAGCCGTTCTTTTACTTTCTTGAAGAGGGTCGCTTCGATTCCAAATGTTTATAGGAAACACTTATTCAACAGCTTCCTAAATCAACATATGACCTCAATGGACACTTCATTTTTATTTTCGTTTTTCGAACAAACCTCAATTCCTACTTATTTCTTTGAATACCTGAAGTAGCACTATGTAGGAAAAGTCAAATATTGTGTCCTAGTATTTTTACCATACAGTTACAGTGGGTCTTGATAAATTTATTATCTGTGAATGTGAATTTACATAATTTTATCATATACAAATACGGGAATATTTATCTAATGGATGGTATACCAAGTGGAATAACACGAAAGTGAATGAACATGCTCGCAATGCTTGTAAAATTCTAAATGTAACTAAGGAATTGTGGACTTGTTATATATTGCAATTCATTACAGCCAGCCAGCGTCTTCAGAATCTGATCTCAGGTACAGACACTGTTTTAGTGTTCTCTACGAGGGAGATGGCACAGACATAGTTCTAAAACTAGCGATGACATGCAGGCATGCTACAATTTACATGATCTATTAAACCAAAATGCTTGATAATACTGAAATCACCAACGTGAGTGATGCATGGATAATAACATCAAAAACAAGAAAAGAAAACCACAAGGGTGGTGGCGTACTGGCAAAAGGCCTAGGGGATGTGGTGGAATATCCCCCATCCACCCGGGTTCGAGTCCAGGCGTCGGCATTTTATGGCCAGGCTTAGTTTTAGACGGCCGTAACTTAATTTCCAAATTGCCAATGATGCAGTCTAGGCAAAGCCTATATGAACCTTCCCCCCCCCCCCCCCCCCCCCCCCCCCTAAAAAAAAAAAAAAAAAAAAACATCAAAAAAGAACATCTCACAAACTTCATTGGCTGGTTGAAAAGTTTCTAAGCCCATATTTCACTGGCAGAACCTGCTGCAGTCTCTTACTATTGGTCAATCAGATACACTCACATTCTTTCTCCACAACGTGTGCTGCGTGCACATGTTCTCAAAAAACTAATCAGGAATTCCTGCAGGTATTATATGAGAAGAGTGTTTGTAATGTTAGATTAGTATAAGATCACAGCTAAACCTTTGGGTGTGGATGCGTGGTACATACTTTTTTATAAATGAGCTTAAAAGATGCCAATTATAATAGAAAATAAGTAGAATGTGATCACTTTCTGCCACTTTCTCGAATCTATAGTTCATTGCTTTTCTCTTTTTCCATTGTCAGGACATTTACTCAAGTCAGTATTCAGTGGCAAGACACGGACTCAATGAGAGAGGAGTTGGATGATCTGCAGGTATTCATGCTTACGTTATGCCCCCTTTTAACATATGATAAACTGATTTATGTCACTTTCATGTTTGTTGAGTTGCTTGCAGATTTTCTTGAGCACAAGGTGGGCCATTTTGTTGAACTTGCATGTTGAGATGTTTCGTGTGAACAAGTATCCTACGAGGCTATATTATTATTATTGTACCAAGCATGTATATATGCAGGAACCCCTCTAGCAAGTTGTTGCCGGTAGCTCTCAGATACAGTTATGATATATATATATATAGGCGTATGATCGTGTCAGAAGTTGAGGTTAATGTGAGAAGTGTGAGAAGTGGATCTGAACCATTTTTCACTTTTAGGGGCCTATTACTAAATGCTTACCAGCGTAAGTGCTTACCAATGTCATTTACCTTGTTGCTTGAGCATGACAAGGACCGCGACTCTTACCCCGGTAAGTGTGGGAAATGAGTCTCACCCGGTAAGCGCGTACTGGGTTTAAAATGCTTACCAACAATTGGTTTTCAAGGCCAGGGAGGTTGCACAATAAGGTAGTTGAATGGTAAGCACTCACCCGGTAACAATTTGGTAAATGGCCCCTTAAACCTCTAGGAAGGTTGGGTTACTAGATACTTGTAGGCCTAAGGCCCTTTGGTGCCTGGAATGCCTCTTATAATACGATAAAGTTTCTTAGAGCCAGTTGTTGGTTTCTATATATGGATGGCTGGATGCTTTTTTGTTGAGTTCCTTAACTGATGACAGTGTGGAAGACATTCTACAAGTTCTGATTGTCTATGCGGCAGAGTGCTTAGAGCTGGATTTTGCACTACTTTTCCCTGAAAGACATGTACTGCTTCGTGTTCTGCCTGTACTTGTTGTCTTAGCAACGTCATCAGAAAAAGACAGCGAATCACTTAACAAGAGGGTTAAGATGAACAGGCTCATCACTATTTTTAAGGTATACCAGGTTCTTTTCCTTGCTGAAATGCTAATGTATAATTTATAAATGCCAAATATGCATTACTCACACTCATATACTATATGTCCATCCATCTATCCATTTATAAATGTATAATTTGTACAAACGGTAGTCTGTACAAACCGGCAACCTAATCTTAACCATTGATTTTGTTTATATTTTGTTTCTCCTAATTTTTAGGTGGTTTTCAAATGTGTTTGAGAGAAGATTTAGGAGTTGAATTAATCCACACCATTGATCATCTACATGAATGGTCGAGATTGGTTTGTATAGTCTATACAAACTATCCGGTTTGTAACGGATACGACCCCTATATATATCTATATATAAAGGTAGATAGATATATGAGTGTACATATAACATGCATGCACACACAGACATACACATAATCATGCTTGAATTTTTGTGTGTATACATACAAGGAGCACATCCATGGATAATGTTAGAGGGTGCCACCTTTTCTTTTTGCTAATCTTTCATCTTCCATTCTTGCATTGATGGCTAATAGAAACACGCAGTGAAGTGACAAGAATACTCATGCATCACTGGTTTCTGATTTTTTTTTTTGATTTGCTTATGTATTTATTTTCCCTGAATCCTAATTTTTGGCTTTGATGCTCTCCAGTATGTAGTTAATGACTTGTCATGTATTATTCAATGGTTGATTGATTGCTTAGAAATGAACACTTATTTGTTCTTGTAGAATGATCCAGTGATACCTGCATTCCCGGATCTTCATCTATCACCAGCAGCAATTTTGAAGGAGCTCTCTATGTACTTCCCCAAGTTCTCTGCTCAAACCCGCTTGCTAAGTCTACCAGCTCCTCATGAGCTTCCACCTCGTGAAGTACAAGAATATCCTTCCTGTCTAGTTTTTTAGCATCGGTTCTGAACATATTGTTGTTTATATTGCCTATCGACCATCTTTGAAAAACTTTGAGTACTTGATACAATCAATAATATTGGTTGTTAGTCATGTGTTTAGAAGACTTTGAATTTGGTTGTCTCATATTTGTTTTTCTTGACATGATTCACTTATCAGCGACATTATTTAATTGTTAATCACATTGGAGGAATTCGTGCTGAGCATGACGACTTTACTATCCGTTTTGCTTCTGCTATGAACCAGGTGTTTATTTTTTGACTTTTCATATTTGAATGTAAATGCCTTATTATTAATTTTGTGCTTCTGGTTATAATAATCTATTTATTCTGTTGTAAATATTGACATTGTTAGTCACCAACTACTAGTTTCCCTATATTTAGAGTAGTTTCAACAATCATAAATTTCTTTTTTCTCTATTTTGATGATTTATCTCTGCTAAATTTGTAATCACATCTTTCATCCTCCTTGCTTTGACAGCTAGCATTATTGAAATCAATAGACGGTGCAGATATTGAATGGTCTAAAGAAGTCAAAGGTAGTATGTATGATATGGTTGTTGAAGGTTTTCAGCTTTTGAGCCGTTGGAGTGCTCGCATATGGGAGCAATGTGCATGGAAATTTTCACGCCCCTGCAAGGACATCGTCCCTTCAGAGCCAATTGAAACGACAACACCAGTTTCTGATTATGAAAAGGTTTATATATTTTCTCTTGTTTTTCCCTCTTCTTCCCTCAGAACAACGTAAGTCTGCCTAGTTGCTTTTTTATTCTTTTCTTTGAGCTCCTTGATGTCTGAAGTCAGTCTTACTTGTTACAACCTTGATCCTTTCATCACAACTTTCTTTATGCTATCACCTGCCACTGCCAGAGCTTCTCTATCCCTTGCAGTTTTGCAACGCCTTTATTCCTCATAACAACCTCATATGGACCTGTTTGGAGTTTCTGGACCTGCTGTAGCCTTTGTGTGTCGTCCCTGACCCAGCATCTTGAGCCCATTTGACCCTTATGAGTTTGTTGATGTTTCGGATTCTTACCTTGTTGCAACCTAGGTGACTTGAATCTGACATGCTGATTGAGTTTTTCAATGTCTATGATGTAAATTGGTATGAATCGGCTGGTTATCTATTGAATTGAAAAGGAAATCTGGTAATACACGGCTTTCGAGAGGCCGGTTCTCTCCCACAGAGCTTACGCTTGTTTACAAATCAACAAAACATAATGAATCAAATCTAACAACCCCCCCTACTAAAAAGGGTACTCCCGCTCTATTATTCTAAAGAGGATTACCAAAACTACCCCTCTTAACTGCAACTAAAGTAAAGTCTCTCCAACTACTTTGACTTTCTTTTTCATGTGAAGCGAATTGTAGGCTTATCAGTACCTCCCTCCAAAGCTTTCACCTTGTCCTCAAGGTGATTGTTAGGATACTGTTGAACTAAAGTTTCCAGATTCTCCCAAGTAGACTCAAAATCGGACAGCCCTTTCTATCTTTCACTGGTAGAGAAGGTTTTATTTGTCTTTAAGATGCTGGTTATTTTTTATTTGGTCATGTGTCCCTCTGAATTTGATTGCTCTAATTCTCTTTTGCTTTTATTATGGATAGAGAGGATGTGAAAGATTCTCTCATACTATTATGGCTGATCTTAGATGATATGATATAAGAACTATGAAACTTATGGATGGTGTTTTGATTAAATCTCTCTTTTTTTCTTCTGCCAAATAAACGTGAAACATTATGTTTGTTGTAGGTGGTACGCTTTAATTATAGCGCCGATGAAAGGAAGGCTTTGGTTGAAATTGTTAGCTACATTAAAAGCATTGGATCAATGATGCAGCGGTGTGACACATTAGTAGCAGATGCCTTGTGGGAAACTGTTCATGCTGAGGTTCAGGATTTTGTGCAGAACACTTTGGCGATAATGTTACGTACCACATTCCGAAAGAAAAAGGACCTTTGTAGGTTGGCATCACCCTTTTTAGTTTCAATATTGAGATTGGGGGTACCCAGAGTTTTTCTCCTTTGTGCATCTATCTTCGTTTACTGCATAAAGTGAAAAACAGTCTAAATGCAAACATGATTTTCTTGTTGATAAATTCCCAGCTATCTAAATGAACAGGGTGCAAACTAAGTGCAGACTTCTTTCTATTAAACACACACAACTGGTGTTCTTGAAAACTATAAGGGCTCTAATGGTTCAACAGTTCAACTGAACTGAAAACATTCAGGAGTCAGTCTCTGAATTAATTGTTCTGTAGTCAATCTCAACGATGCTCTTATTTCTACTTATGGTTCTATTTTTATCATAGCATATTGTCCAAATATTCATGGTGGCATTCTCATCCTGTTTTCTTTGATCAAGGTCCATCATATCAGTATCTTTGCCATTACTTGGAGGCAGAAAAAAGATGATATTTATAGTTCGATACTGTTTGTATGTAGGGATTAATTGTTTATGATACATTTTTGTATAAGCGTAAATGAACACAATATGATAAGGCGATAAAACTAGCAGAATATGACATCTTAGATTCTTAGGGCTAGGCATTATAGTGGTGTATTTTCTTTCGGATCTGAATTGGACACAATCTTCTAACATGTTATACCAGCAAAGTGGTATATATATATATATTGCAGTAATTATCTCATTTTCAATATTATATTTGTAATTATTAAAATAGATGATAAGTTCGAGCATATATTATAAGGAGCATGCCTTGATGACATGTGATAGCTTCACTTTCAAACTTGACAAGAAACATTTATTTGGTTGAACCCTTTGCTGTGCCAATACCACGAGGAGTCTCAATTGTTTAACGTTTCTGTGCTAGAAATGATAAATCCATGACTTGTAAGTTTGTATGATATAATTGAAGTATAAAGTTGTGAAGGTTTTATATGGACTTATGCATACTTGCATCTTGATTGATACTCTTAGTACTCAGTAGCTTGAAGAGAGATTGATGGCCTTCCTTCAGTAACCTTTTCTTTTATATTTTTGTGATGCTTTTCAGGATACTCTCTGATATGCGGACCCTGTCAGCTGATTGGATGGCTAACACTAGCAAGCCTGAGTCTGAGTTGCAAACATCACAACACGGAGGCGAAGAAAGCAAAGGGAACTTGTTTTATCCAAGGGCAGTTGCACCTACTGCTGCACAGGTGAATACCATTGACCAATTTTATTTGTGCTAATCAGCATCAGCATCAACTTCTACATTCTCTCTTTCTTTCTTTCTTTCAGGTACATTGCCTACAATTTTTGATATATGAGGTGGTATCTGGTGGTAATATGAGGAAGCCAGGTGGTCTCTTTGGGAACAGCAGCTCTGAGATTCCTGCAAATGATTTGAAACAACTGGAAACCTTTTTCTACAAGCTTAGTTTTTTCCTACACATACTAGATTATTCAGGTTCGTCCCAATGCTAGCATGTTATGTTCTGATTATGAAAAAAGACGTGGTTCACAATTTAATAAACAAATCAATTCTCTCCCAGAGTTGATTTCTAGTCAAAAGTTTAAATATCTCAGATCCTTAATATTAGTCAACAACAATCGCATGCCTACAGTGACTCAGGCAATAAAAGGATATGATGGTGGCCTAAAAGTGATGATGATAGTCAGGACTTGAGTCATATTTTGCCTCATTGAATGTACTTTGTCCATTCTAATGTTAGCAATAGGTGTCAAGTTTGGAAAACAAAAGATACATGATAAAACTTTGGTGGTAAGTACGTCTACCATACAGAAAAAATACTACCAACAACCAAGTCTGAAATCTTTTAGTAAGGTTATTGTTGTTTCAATTATATCTAAACCTAACTTTTGTTGTTCTTAACAATTCAGTTACAGTTGCAACGCTTACAGATCTTGGTTTCTTATGGTTTAGAGAATTTTATTTGGAATCTTCACGCGTCATCCAGGTAAGCATGCCTGAAATTTCAGTAATATATCCTTGTGATTGTTAAACTGTTCATATCATTGTCTTATTTCATTGATTATACATTGTGAAAGAGATTCCTAACAGTTGTAGGTTTAAATAATTATTAACGAAATAACCTTAAAAGGAACTAGTAAAGGTTAAATCACTATTCTAAATCTATGCTGTTACAAAAAGAACTAAGAAGACCCCTCTAAAGTTGGTGCATTAAGGTTTTACATGCTTGCCGAATTGGAAGTCAGAGACCGCAGTTATAGTTTGTGGTGAAAACGTTAATCTTGAAACACCCTGCAATTATGACATCTCATGTTATGCAGAGGCCTCATTATGTGCACATCTGGTCATGCTCAGTTTATTGTTTAACTGGGCTAGCGCTGGAAGCTTTTGCTTTGGTACCCCTTTTAATCCTTGGTAGGAGAATATGAATTTAATGAAATAACAATATAAGTATACATGTGGGGTTGAAGATGGATCCCTAATCATAGTTGATGAAACAGAAGAAGTGCTAACAAGTGGCCAATTACTGATTATATGTGAAGAAACTTTTGAGTACTAAATTTGTTGGGAAGTTGATTAGCTAATGCAGTTGATCAATGCTGAAGGTATAATATCTCATATAAAATTTTGTTTGATGATGGTGGAGTATGTAATGATGAAACATGCAATTTCTTCCTTGTTTCTTTGCAAGACACTTTCTGTTTTTTGAAGACCACACATTTATGTATGGGAAGCAGCATCCGTTGATGAATGGTTATACAATGGTGGTCCTTATGAACTAATTGTTTATCTCTCTATGTAGAATTTGCTACACCTTTAAATAAATGATGTTATTCAGTACCATTAGTTTTACCGATGATTAAACAAATCTATGAAAGATATGTATGAATGTTACATTGACGATCATGCATTCCCTATTACAATAGTTGGTCATGATTCCTCGTTTTTTTGGATTAGTAGCAGATGAGTGCATGAAAGACATAAGAATACATCATGTGTGTATGGTTATTTGAAGGTGAGAGAGTGCAAGGTGTTAATCTGAAGAACACACAAATTGCATTTAGCTATTTGATAGGGAAGGAGGAAATGTGTTCGGAAATAGTTAAGGACAACATCCTTGTTATATAGGATCGGTTTTAAAAGATGAACATAGAGAAGATTGTTGAAGATGCATTGCATGGGATATATATATCGATTTGAATCTTATGTATTTTACTTAATGCAGTTTCCTATTGATTGCTCTCTTCCTTGGATGCTGGTTGATCATGTACTGGAGTCAAACAACGGTGGTCTTATTGAAAGTGTTTTGATGCCGTTTGACATATACAATGACTCTGCTCAGCATGCCCTCGTTGTGCTCAAGCAACGTTTTCTGTATGACGAGATTGAAGCTGAGGTTCTCTAATTTGCCTGTTGACCCATTTAATTTTACTTTTACTTTTACAAGTTACATAATTTCTTGATTATCCTCTTGATGCTTTTGTAGGTGGATAATTGTTTTGATATATTTGTCTCGAGGTTGTGTGAGGCTATATTCACACATTACAAAAGTTGGGCTGCTAGGTATTCCCTTCCCTTTCCTTTACTAAATTTATCAGGATTAACTACCTCAAGAAATCCAATTGTTACAAATGTGTTACCAAATTCTCCAGTGAGCTGCTTGATCCTTCGTTCCTTTTCACACTGGATAATGGTGAAAAGTTCTCTGTCCGCCCAATGAGATTCACCTCCCTGCTGAATATGAAAAGAGTGAAGGTCAGCAAGATATCTATTTCTTGATCCTAACTGATGATATTACCATGCTTCCAGATGAGAATTTATCGTTCAGAGTTGGTAAGCAAGGGTGCATTCCATTATTTTTCTCACACATATTTATAACCCACAGTTACTTGGAAGAACAATCAACTTGAGGAGTTTGATTGCTGAGCGGATGAACAAATTATTTAGAGAGAACCTTGAATTTTTGTTTGATCGCTTCGAGTCCCAGGACTTGTGTGCCATTGTTGTAAGTAGCTGTAACTCTTATCTTCTCATGCCCTTGATCATGACCACTTGGTCAAATCTTCACCAAATTCTTTGTAATGGGCATTTTGTAATTTGTTTATTGTGGTAATTTGATGTTTTTGATTTTTAATTAATCTAGGAGTTGGAAAAGCTTTTGGACATCTTACAAATGACTCATGGATTCTTGTCTCGGGATCTCACTATAGATTCTTTCAGTATCATGCTAAGCGAGATGATGGAAAACATCTCTCTTGTTTCCTACTCAAGTCGACTTGCTTCTCAGGTTAAAAATTTTCTCTTCTCTACCTTAGTCATGTTTTTTTCTATCGCGTTAGTTGGTTTTTTTGAATGCTTATTGCTAGTGCACAATTTCTGAAGACATATCCATGTTTGACTAAAAGAAAGGGTATTGATGTTATATTCATCTATATATTTGGAAATGAGGAGATTTTCTTACAAGGATCCTTTATATCATACTGTCAGATTTCTAGATAGGCAAACTTGTTTCTTTGTATTACTATACGTAGTCCCATTTGTGCATTTAAAAGGAAGCCGCAGTGTAATATGTTTTCTCTTGCTACTACCTGTATTCTCATAAACAATAAATATTAGGACATAGGAGTGAATATCAATAGGTACATCTGCCTTTTCATTCCCCAAAAGCTATGTCATATTTATCTTTTCAGTTATAGAGGATATATGATAATACAAATATTATCCTTTTCTGATAAGCACTAGGCTGTTACTTCGGTTAATAGAGACCAATTTAATTACCATCTTGTTTTTCTTAAGGGTGTAACTTGGGCCTGTACAAGCTAATTCAAGCAATTTAAACAAATTTGATGTCAGAATTGACTAATATGGTTTGCATTAGGTTTTTTATATTGGATTTAAATAATACATTAAATTGACTTAAATGATCTTTTGATTTAATCGGTGTCTCTGGTCTGCTTTTCCAAGTGGGGTTCAAATAATATATGGGGAAGGAAGCAAAGCTATTTAACTTAGAGTTAGCACCTACGGAAAAGGATTTAATGCAAACCACTCTGTTCTCTGTCACAAACTTAATGTACCTTACGCTACAATTAGTTTATCTTTTTCATGTACTACAAATAAAGTTGATGTATCTTTTTCTTGTTTCAGTTTCTTTTTTCTTGTTTTATATTAATTGGCTTCTTTTTGTTTTCTTTTGATAATGGTGAAAGGATGATCATGATTTACATTATAATTGTTTAAACATACCGTGAAAAGAAATTGAGTAGATATGTATTACATGCATATTAACACAACAGAAGATGTCATACAACATCTACAT
This sequence comes from Centaurea solstitialis, assembly GCA_030169165.1. NCBI lineage: Eukaryota > Viridiplantae > Streptophyta > Magnoliopsida > Asterales > Asteraceae > Centaurea > Centaurea solstitialis. The sequence continues at coordinate 69,830,916 of CM058043.1, forward strand.
CATTATGCGGTTTGACTCTTGGAAAAATCCTATTTGTTTCTCATGTGACATAATGATTTTTTTTTCTTGTCATCTTAGATTTGGACGGAGATGCAGAATGATTTTTTGCCCAACTTCATCCTATGTAATACAACTCAACGCTTTGTTCGATCATCGAAAGTGCCATCCGCTCCTGTTCAGAAACCATCAGTTCCATATGCCAAGCCAAACTTCTATTGTGGAACTCAAGTAAATTTTATTAGATAAACTCATCAGTATATTAATTTAGTTTGAATTCTATCTATGCTTTTTGAACTGTGTTTATTGTATGTTATTTGTTACATGTTTGTCATTACTTGATGCTCGATGCTGTGATATTGCTCTTCAATTGGGAAAGCACTTTCTCATCCTTCAAAAGGCATTATAAAGGACAACGATTTGTATATGCTAATATATTGCCTCAAAAGAAATCTGCATGGAAAGGCTTTCCCTAATAGATAAAGTTTGTGTGGCATGATTCCATTGTTAGCTACATGATTTCCAATTTAGCTTGAAGCTATGATGGACATCAATGCCATTACACAGTTCACTTTGACTTCCTCGTATTGGCTCAACAAACCTTATGAATCATTATTATGCTAATGTTTCTTATATCAGAAATATGTTGTCCACTTAAGAGGTTAGTAGCACATAATCATGATATCCTACAGACGGCCAACTTCATTCATCTCTATTTTAAAATGGTGCAATTTTCCATCAATATGACCATCTAGAGGAGAGAATAACACTTGTGGCTTTGTAATATATAGGTCAATCACAACTAATATTTTATTTTAACATGTAGTTTAGAAAGACAAACCAGAAGATATTAAGAAGTTGTTGCCAGCCAACAAGCAACAATGAAGAGAAGAAAACTACACTAGGGTTCCTCAGTATAAATTTCGTATGCCAACTCACACTGCACACCACACTTTGTAGTTTTTCTTTTCCATTCCCCTAAAGCCAATCTTGGCCAACCTAACTACTTGTTGGTAGAAATTTCATCATCTCCCAGCCTTCTCTCGTAAATCTGAATCCTATCCCTCATTCTTTGCCACCTCTCCAGTTATGCTTACAACATCTTGCTCTTCCTATATACCCCACTAAAAATTTGCCTTCTGTAGTCTTTTATTTTGGCATAATCTAAAACCTTTATATCCTCATAATCTAAAATTTTGTCTCTTCGTACGTGTTCTATTTCTTGTACATCAACGCTAAAACATACCTGTCTTCCATCTTTCATATTTATGTGCTTTATGTCTCTTCGTAGTTTTTTTATTTTTTTATTTCTTTCCTCTGATACTTACCCTGCTTAAACATCCCAGGTTTATCCCTCTTTTAGTGGATGGTATTGTCATGGTTAATCTCTGTAGTTGTCAATATTTATGTTTTTCATGTTACTTACAATTATATTATTACTTTAGGAATTAAACTCTGCTCACCAAAGCTTTGCTCGATTGCATAGTGGGTTCTTTGGGTTGCCTCACATGTTCTCCATCGTACGGCTTCTTGGCTCTAGGTCATTACCTTGGCTTATCCGAGCACTACTGGATCATATATCAACCAAGGTATGTAGTTATGTGTGAATGACCAAATTGTAGATTTTCTCTTCATATTGTAATTTCTGTTTCCTGGTTTTTAAAACTAGATATTACTCGTAAAAATAGATATATAATAATAAGAAAAGGAGATTCAACGCTCCACCGTACTGTACATCAGAAAAGATTCAAAAACATAGTGGAAGCTGTGGTATTATAGCATCATGAAGGCGAAAGTAGGAGGGAATATCAGGCTTTTGTGGTGCATTTCTTTGGGGGTGGCCTGGATTTTCTCTTTACTCTCGGCATTTTGCAGGTTCTAATAGGTATATAGTTGATATTATTAATTATTCATCGTAAAGATAGAAATAAAAACACAAAAAGGAGACTCGGCATGCGACAATCAGAAAAGGTTAAAAACATAGTGGAAGCTGTTGTGTTATAGCATCATGAGAACCTAAGAAGCCAATCCACGTATCAGGCTTTTGCAGCACAGTTCTCTGGGCGTGTGTGGGATTTACCATATCCAGAAATTATTGACCATGAATCATGGGGATGTGCAAGGGGGACTTTGTGTCTTTGTTTTACAATTTGCACGATTAGAAATAATGACTGAAGTAAAAGAACACACTTAAGAAGGGGTTAGTGTGTTAGATAAAATTTTCCCCTATTAGTTTGGCTCTAGATTAGTCTATACGTATTTATGGTTGGTCATTTCAAACTAGATGAATATTATCCTTTTTTCTTGGGGATCTGAACCACCTCTTTTGTCAACAATCTTTGCTGGCTTTGATACTTGTTCTGAATTTTGGCTATTAGTATCGGAACTAGATCTAGCTGTAGAATATCATTACTGAGTTCAAAATTTGTGATTACTCGACATAAAAATGATTATGCTTAAGCTTATCTGTTCTTTTGTTGGCACATATTCTGCCTTGGGGGTATTCACGGAAACAGTCTCTCTATGCCTCAGGGTAGAGACATGGTCCTACTCTGTGTGGATTCGTTTTGCTTGTAATTCAAGTTACAATGCATAATAAGGGTGATGCTTCAGACAAACCCAACTCGACGAACTCTTAGGTATTGGTGTTAGCTTTTAGGGAGTGTTGCTGGTTTCTGAATTTCTTTCTTTCTTTCTGCCTGTGTGTATGTATGTCAGTCGCCGGTTATGTTTAAGCATTTAGGGAAGTAATTATTTATCTCTTGCATTTAGATTGTAACAACAAGGCGTATATAGGACTAAGCTAGTGGCTCAAAGGTCCCTAAGGCCTCTGCAAATGAGAACGATGTGTCTTCGGAGTGTGATTGTTGTTATGATGCACTTAAAGCATCACCTTTTTATGTAGCACATTGTTTTGAAATTCACTTCTGGGATTTTATTGTTTGTCCTTAAATACTTGATATCGTGAATGGTTTGCTTCAACTGATTCAGATAACAACCCTCGAACCGATGATAACTGGATTACAAGAAGCATTGCCAAAGTCTATTGGTTTGCTCCCTTTTGATGGTGGCGTAACAGGTATGTAAGCAAGATCTATCTCCATCTTTCACCCTGTATGCATGTGAATTGCATGGATCAGTTGAGTTCGATTAAAAGCATTCATGTACAGTACCTGCAAAAAGTGATTTAGGCTAGTGAACTGCTATTGGTGATATCTGTTTACCAATCTCACTAGCTTAATAGAATAATATAATGCTACAGATTTTGTTGTGATAAACTAATATTGATATAATATTTTTGAATTATGCTGCACATGTCTTCATGGTCATATATATGAATTATGATCCAAGGATTTTTTTTAAACTCAAATACTCGTAAATACTGCAAATTGCGAGACCTTAACGGTGCATTGCAAGTTGCTTCCAGGTCTGCTAGCATGTTCTTGTAGCAGCCATAGCATTTAATTTAGCATGAACCATTACAGATTGGTTGTTCTAGGTTTGTTTTAGAAGCAACTGCAACTTGTCATGGGGATATTCCTGAGCCATTTTTCCGAGGTACATTGGTATTTTGCGTGTGAAGATGGTCAAAGGACTTGGATGTAAGAACAAGCACTAGAATCCTGAAAGGTTTTTAGTGAGAGTTTGTGAAAGAAATGCTTCTTTGTATTTTTCTGAAAGGAGTTCTCTAGATATAGGAGAGTTGTACATTCCTTTTACAAAATATCTAATTCCTCAAAAGTATCAGCTGTACTCTATATAGCCTTAATCTATACTACAAGTCCCTAGAGTTTTTAGAGCAATTAAGTAGCCTTCCTGTGTGGATTTGGTGGCAGTTTGGTAGGGCACGGTGGTGTCTCCTCCTCATCAGTCGCTGTTGGTCCGTGACAATATGCTCCTATTGATGCAACTATATGTTCTTGAAAGAATATAACCAGAAGCTGCTCATTTTATTTTATTTTTCAATTAGCAGAATGAAGTTGTCTGGAGTCATTGGTGGAACTTTTCGTCCTTACCTTTAGCACTTGTCTTATCGATCCGACTTCTTTCTCTTAATACTATGCTCTTATCAAACAACAAACTTGGAAATGGTAGCATGTACCAGTTTCCCTCAAGTCCTAATTTGATAATTATTCTTCCACTTCGATCATTGCTATTTTTGTAAAGGTTACTAACTTTTAAACCCCCATAATGCATCTACATAAGAAAAACTGAGTGTCCATGGAACAAAATATTTCTAAAACATCAAGGTAAGAGCATTTTATTATCATAAAATTTACATAAACTGAAGTAGACCTTCCAGCGATTGAGTGTTATACTAGATCCAAATCTACTGCAAACACAAGAAAACATATAGAATCAATCAGAAAAATTTCCCTCAACTTAAGGTTAAAACCACGTATACTTCCCCAGGGACTGATTGATTGTAATCATCATAATATACACTATCACTAACACACACGGATCCTATTATTTTCTGAATCTGTTACAGTAATATGTTTAGTTTTTATATCTGAACTATTATTTTTTTAGGCTGTATGAGGCTTGTTAAAGAACTTCTTAAGTGGCAGTCAAAAGCAGAGCTTAAAACAGAGATTCTACATGGGATTAAGGAGGTTGGAAGTGCATTATATTGGATGGGACTGCTTGATATTGTTTTGGTAAGTTGTCAATTAATTGATGCCTTCTGTCTGCATTAATTTACATATTCAGAACACTTGCTGACAATACGAATATGAGCATGGTAAACTTGGAAGGAAAAGGCATCTATCTATCTTATTATGATGACTGAGTGCCATACAAACATAGTAAATAAAAATGACCTACTTTCTCATAATCCTATTATATGTTATATGACATAATAAATAAATGGCTGATGTTGAATACTACAGAGAGAAGTGGACACAACACAGTTCATGCAAGTGGCATCATGGTTAGGGTTGATACCTGGTGCAGATGGTCAAATACTACAATCACAGGAAGAGGGAAGTAGCCCTGTTGTCACTCTCTTCAAGTCAGCCACTGCTGCAATTGTATCAACCAATCCGACACCCTTGTACACAATGTCAAAACAGGCTGAAGCTGCTGGTGTGTTAACATATCTCCTTAGATCTTAATCTAACAAAATGAAGACTCTTCATGTGTAACTACATCATGTGAGATGCATAGAAACCCTAACTGATATTATTATTATTTTTCAGATTTACTGTACAAGGCTAACTTAAATACTGGAAGCGTGCTGGAGTATGCCCTTGCTTTCACCAGTGCTGCAATCGATAAATATTGCACCAAATGGAGTGCTGCACCAAAGACTGGCTTCATTGACATTACCACCTCAAAGGACTTTTACCGTATATTTAGCGGTCTCCAAATAGTAAGTGGTTTTTCGTTTCTTTTTTTTTTTACTTGACTAATACTCCCTCCATTCCAAAATATATGTCTACACTTTTTAACCTACCACCTATGAATTTCGAATTTAAATTTAAATTATGAATATCTAATTTTGAAAATAAATGTGATGATTTGCAGGAATACTTGGAAGATTGTATGCAGGTACCCCAAACAACCATGAAATGTTGGGTGATTCAGTTGCATGGGGTGGTTGCACCATAATATACTTGCTTGGTCAACAACTCCATTTTGAGCTCTTTGATTTTTCCTATCAAGTCCTCAACATTGCAGAAGTAAATAACACTCCTCAGGTAACCCTTTTTTTTTTTCACATTTTTGGTATTTATAGGGTAGGTATATTGGTAAAAAAATTCATACTTTTTTCTTTGGAAAGGGATGGGAAGTGCTATTAGAAGCTATGAAGAAAGCACGGCGGTTGAACAATCATGTATTTTCAATGTTGAAGGCACGGTGCCCTCTTGAAGACAAGCAAGCATGTGCCATCAAGCAAAGCGGAGCTCCGCTTCATCGTATTAAATTTGAAAACACCACATCTGCCTTTGAAACATTGCCACAAAAATGTTCTTAGGATTCAACCTGCTAATTGTCTTGAATTTGGATGCTGCATCTATATGTATATGTGTTATTTTTTTCTTTTTAGTGGAGGTCAACACTGCATATGTTGCATGCCTTATGCCCATAGTGGGATTATTGGGTTGGTTTGGTTTGGTTTGGTTATGTTTGATATGCAGTGACTAAACTGTTGTATTGTGATGATTGTTCAAGATAGGTTTTAGTGCCAACTATCTTTTGTAAATTGAGAATTATTTTCTTTTTATTAATGTAATTCGGATTAAGTCAATAATTTAATTTTGATAATTTTTTGACGCCAAATAAGTCTAATTTTAGTTTAGTTAATTTTAAGTTGTTTGTTTTACTTAAGATTATTTTTAAGATTATAAAACTGAAAAGATCTTGGGATTGAGGTCTTAAAATTAGGATTCATATACCTTGTCTTTAGCAATGTTTATCAAAAACTATGAAAATTCCAAGGTTTTAAGTTCGAGAAAATAATTTAGGTAACCATTTGGAAAATACTGATAAATAATTTAGCCATTCTCTCCAAGCTATTTGTGAAATAGCCCCTCAATACGCCCCAAGGCAGTCACCTCAGGCGATTTTGACATTTCTCTCCGATTCCGGCCAAATCTTCCCTTTTCCGGCTAAAAAACATATGAGTCGCCTCCCTGAAAGTCGGCCCAGGCGACTCCCAAATAATTACACAAACAACCCCTGAACTTCTACTTCTGAAGAATTGCATCTTAAGCCCCTGAACTTAAGTTGCCCCGGCATAAGTTGCCTGGGGCGACTTTGACCACGTTGACCACATCCTTTGACCACCAAGAAACCCTACCTCTCCTCTCCTTTCTCTATCATTTGCAGCCTCCTTCCTCTCCTTCATCCTCTCCTTCCTCCTCTCCTTTCTTCTATCTCTTTCACTAATTTCCCATCTCTTTCACTAATTTCCCATCTCTTTCACTCTAATTTCCCTCTCTTTCACTCTTTTTTTCCATCTATTTGCTTTAATTATCACTTTCAAACCTTATTCTTCATCTTTTTCAAACCTTATACATTTAAAAAATTTAAAGAATTTTCAAAGTGGGGGACCAACCTTCAACGACATTGAACACGTGTTTTTTGTCGGGTCACCATCAACACAAAGGCAAGGGGTTACACACCGTTAGATCGTTTATCATCAATGGCGACTTATGTAAGTTTCCTAGATTTCTTGATGTCCATATGTTGAGATGTCTGGTTTTATTTTATTTTTTGAAAGGAGATGTCTAATTTTTATGTGTATAATATGAGATGAGTTCTTGATCTATTACTTGTATTTAATTTTTAATCGTACAAATTAAAGTTAATGATGAAGTTAAAAGATTGTTAAGGTTTTGGTTGGTTTTGATGTATACAAAGTTAGGAATTTGATGAAGTTTGTTATAAAAATTGTTATACCCTTTTATATACTTTTATGTTTGTTATTTTTGTATACCCTTGTATAAGTGTAATTTTAGTAGTGTAAAAAGTGTTAAATTTATACGATTTTAGTATTACATTTTAAATTTATATAATTTAAACATGTGTAAATATTAAATTTAGATGTTGGTTTTGAGATGTTTATAGTCTTAGATGTTAAAAAATTGTAATTATAATTTTAGTTGTGAATTTTAGTAGTTTTTAGGTGTAGAGAATTTTAGATGTATATATTATTATTATACGAGTTATTGATGTATTACTTGTTTTTTATTTTTATATGTTTTATTATCTATTTATATAATTGACGATAATTTATTAAATATATTTATAGGGAGATTTGCCTAAACTTACGGGTAGGAATTTGTTGAAGTTTGCGGCGGATATTAAGTCTAAGTTAGACGACGAGGGACAAGAGTTGTTTAGACGAGGTCCATTTGGTCATTGGTTAGACTACATAAAAGTAAATCGTGCGGATCCGATGGTTATTGTGTTATTCCTACAGAGGCAGGTTGTGGTCCCAAATGGAGACCCGGAGACATTATATTTTAGGATCGGTCCATACCAGCGTCGTTATGGCCGAGCAGAGTTCAACCTTATCACGGGACTCCCTTTTGGTCTCCAACCGACTGTATACACTTCGGATGGAAATGCCTTCGTTAGTAGGTTATTTCCGCATCGCACACAAAATGTACCTAGGAAGCAACCCTTTCGGATCAAGGTTTCAGACCTAATGGCATTGTTTAAAAACATGAGCCGCTTAGAGGTCAAAGAAAAGGTTCGTATATGTTCCCTTCTGATGGTGGAGAAGGTATTCTTAGGCCATCAGGACAATGTGTATGTTGATGATTTACTATTAGATGCTGCGAATGACCTGGATGTATGGAACGAGTATTCGTGGGGTTCTTACATTTGGAGCTATACATACAAGCACACGGACGACGCCTTTGAAAGGCGAATGACACAGAATAATGAAGCTATGACGCTATATGGCTTTCAACACGCGTTTGAGGTAATATAATTATTCACCAATTAATGTTTTTTTCATTTTTTATATAATAATTGTTATTAAATAAACGCTACATGAATGAGTTTTTTTTAAAATAAACGCTATATGATTGTTTTTTAGAAAATAAACGCTATATGTTTGTTTTTTAAAATAAAACCTATAATAATTTATTATTTAAATAAACGCTATATGAATATGTTTATTTTAAATAAACGCTATATGTATGTGTTTAAAAACAAGCGTTATAGGAATGTGTTTTTTTTAACATAATAAATCTAAAAGTTATTTTTGTCATTGCAGATCTGGATTCTTGAGATGTTCCCTGTGTCCTTTGAGTATTTTTTAAGGAGTGACGCGTATCCGAGGGGGTTACGGTGGCAGAAGAAAAATAAAAGAACGTTGACTCGGGATGAGTGGTTGAGATTCTGTAGATTTGATAATGTATGATTTTATGCCAAGGTTTCTTACTTTAATTTAGACAAAATAGTTTAGTAATATATGTTTGACATTACTTGTTTTTTTATATTTAGGAAGCGCATATCCCACATGAGGGCCTTGTAGCGGACGAGTTCGAACAGCAGCAGGGGTGGTATAGACGGAGCCAGGAATGGTTTCAGCACATTGCCAGTCAACGATCGTCCAAGAGGGCCAGACTTATAGCGGCACGTGCAGATGACGACGTCGACAACGACGATCCTATGGATGTCGACCAATACCATGAGAAATGGCAGACGTTGGACAGAGTAGTAAATAACCAAAATGAGTTGATGAGAAAGATGGCAGAAGTTGAGAAGACGATAGCTGAACTGCAGGTAAATGTACCGTTTATTTTAATAACATTTATTAATAACATTTATTTGAATAACATTTATTAATAACATTAATATCAACGGTTCATAGTTTGTCTAATGTTGAGCATGTATTGGTTAGGTGTCTGGACGACATTCTGTTTCTACTAGCCGTCCATCCACTAATTATGGTTCCATGCCTGTCCAGTACTCGCAACAGGTAAGTTAGCCTATAAAATTAACGTAAGTTATGTAGTGCAATTTTTTCTAATTTAAAATTACAATGTTTAGGAGGATGCAAGACGTTCTTTTGACATGGGCGGTGGATATACACAGTCTGCGTACGCACATTATGTAAGCATCGTGGATACATATTCCCGTTTACTGCTTGAGGTGGGTTTGATAATCTGCTTAATAAACTATATATAATGTTTGTAGGGACAGAGTTCGACCTTCGGCATGACTGGGCCGAGATGCTTTACACCTCCCGCTCACAGCATGTCTGGGGGTTCATTCTTTATACAGAGCCCGAACACGCAAGCTGTAAGTGTTATTGAATTTGTATGCATCTCATACCCGCTTCGTTTTTTACTAATTATGAATGTCATTACGCAGGGTGTCTTTTCTGGTACTCAGACGGTGGATCCTGTATGGAGCTCGTATGCAGACCTTATTACTGGATCAGGCTCAGCATTTAGCGCCTTCGGCCAGGCCTACGGTGGTATGTCCGGTGCTCGAGGGTCGTCATACGGTGCTGGAGGGTCTTCATACATTGCTGGAGGGTCGTCATACGGTGCGGGAGGGTCGTCATACGTTGCTGGAGGGTCGTCATACGTTGCTGGAGGGTCGTCATACGTTGCTGGAGGGTCGTCATACGATGCGGGAGGGTCATCATACGGTGCTGCCGTTGACACCGACCGTGCTGCTGTTGACGCGGAGATGGACCTTGAGGCGGAGTCGGAGGCCGATGAGGAGTCGGAAGCGTATGAGACTGAATCTGACCCTCAGCCCGAAATACAGAACCGGGGGAAGACGGTGGTAGAAAAGACTCCGCGACCTCAACGGGTAAGGAAGCCAGGTGAAAAGACCAAAGCACCATGGACGTCGGGCAGTAAGTTTACAACTAGTGTTAAGAAGGTATTAGGTGGGTTGAAGAAACAACCCAAAAAGTAGACTTGTTTGGAATGTTTATCTTAGTGGATATTATTAAAGTTTTTGTGTATGTCTATGCTATGTTTGTTCGTACTAAACTTTAATTTAGTAGAACATCTAATATGAACCGAATACAAACATTGTTTTTAAAACTTGCTACAAGCCATACAACACTAAGATGACAACACTGCTAAGGGGATGATTTCATTTAAATTAAAATAAATAACATCAAGTAAAAACAAACCCCTGTTTGAAACATCAAAGGGGGGGTCATTTAATTGAAAGCATGAAATTACACAACTACACCATAAAACTGGTACAAACATATCACACCTCCTCCACCTCAAAAATAACATCGTACAAGCTAGCCATCCCAGTAGTAGGTCGATCTTGAACAAGCTTGAACTTCAACCAAGCGGCATCTTGTAGCTTGTGTTGGATAAACATGAGGCGAAACTCGCCGCACATGCAGAAACATCCATTTGGCATAAGAATCAGCTCCATAGGATGGCCCCATCTTCCAAACCTTATTATACACTTCTTGTGATTGTTCAAATTCCACATATTCACAAAGGGTAAAGGAATATGCTGAAATTTTTTTGCAGATTTAACAAATTATCTACATTGTAAATACAACATGAAATAAATTGAACTATAATGTGAAATAAGGTGAACTATGAAGTTGTTGAAAAAGCTTACCAAAATGCCAATGTCAGTCCAATCTTTTTCATTCTGAACTGTGAAGTAAAGGGGGTTAGTTGACGAAGAAGCCATTTGCAGTTTTGGAGTAGGATGTATGTTTTGCAGATTTCTCCAGTTGTGTGGTTTCGGTTAATGAGACACTTCCTATTTATAAGCTTGAACATACCATAAATAATCAAGTGTAACCTATGTGACTTAATTGTTGATAAAAGCATTCAGAAGTAGTCACATGGGTTGATTGAAAATCCATGATAAGAAAACAACACTACAAAGGTAAAAAGATGACAAAACTGATAAGCTGACAGTACTAATTCATACTGATAAAAGCAAGAGTCATTAACACGTTCGTACAACTCTTCACGTGATCCTTACAATAATTCAGAAGTAGTCAAAGGTAAAAGATAAAAGCAATAGTGTACTACTTACAAGATAAAAGCAATAGTGTAGTACACCCTTCAGCCTTATGCAGAAGCGTCAGTCATCTTTTACTTTTCAGCCTTTTACAGGCATTAATGATTCCGCTGAAAAAGCCTTAGTGAATCATGTGACTGAATAATTAAGAAATTTTACTGAATATTGGTTTTATCAACCAAGTGAGAAATTTTACTGATAATTTTGTACACCAAACTAGCCGACTTGTAAGTTTTTTTTTATTTCAGTTTGATAACTATTACTATAGCAAATTCCAGTTATGTTACTTCATAATTTGTTCGGTCTTTTAATTTTTTCAGCAAATTCCAACCGAGTTTGTGAGAATGTGGGCTTTGAACAATCATAATAAGTGCCTGATGAGGGTCTTAGGCATGAAGTTTCCTATGGACATGAAAGTAGGTTTTCAGGCATCACCCGGATGTCCTTCTGACCGTGTTATCGTTAAGGGTGATTTTAAGTCGTGGCCTTGGTCTGGCAACCTGGACCCCGATCGTTGGTTGGTGTTTACTCTTGTTGAAGACCCACAAACGCATGAGCTTATGGATGGCTGCAATGTTATTTTCGACGTAAAAATGCTTTAATTATGTTATTTTCCCGTTGTCTTAGTTTCCAGTCATGTTTGTTTTCCGCTATGTCAGTTTCCCGTATTTCTTAATGTTCAATAAAGATAACTCTACCAACTCAATAAGTGACAACACACTCCTCAATCAGTAAGTAGATAGTGTTATTTCCGACTCATATGGCGTGAAGATAAAAGCAAAAGTCATACAACACTGCTAACATGACAGTAATAATTCAGACTGATAAAAGCCTTAGTCCATACAACACGTTGGTACAATCCCTCACGTGATGCTTACAATAAAGAAACAGGGGATGATTTCATTGAAAACATGATAAAAGCAATAGTGTACTACACCATTCAGACGTTTCAGCCTTTTACAGACGTTTCAGACTTTTACAGACGTTTCAGCCTTTTACAGACGTTTCAGTCTTTTACAGACATTTCAGCCTTATTTTAAGACCCAATACTTAATGGTTGCTACACCCTTCAGCCTTTTCCAGGCATTATTGATTCGTCTGAAAAGCGTTAGTGAATCATGTGACTGAACAGGTTATAAATAGGGGATAACTCATTAACCAAAAACTCACAAATCTTCAATACTTCATCTCTTTTGTTCACTTCCTAAGGGAAAAAAATGGCAGCTTCGGCATCTTCGGGATCATCGGCATCATCGGCATCATCAGCATCACCAGTTCGTCGTCGTTCATTTATGACTAAGTTTGATGACTTTGTAATGGACCATGGCCGTTGGGTAAGTTTTATTTTTTCAATTAAGTAAATATTAGTAGATGTAATTACTTTATAATTTATTTCGTTATAATTTTTTCAGCAAATTGATGAGGATTTTGTAAGACTGTAGGGTTTGCACAATCAAACTAAGTGTGTGATAAGGGTTAAAGGCATCAGCTATCCTATGGACATAGCCGTAGGATTTGAGGCATCACCTGGATCTCCTTCTGACCGTCTTATCGTGAAGGGTGATTTTGAACGTATACTATACGACCACTACCTGGGCCCCGATTCTTGGTTGGTGGCCACTATTGTGATTGATCCACCAACTGAAGTGCATACTTTTGACGTCAAAGATATCGGTTGGGACTAGGTGTCATATGTGTGTGCGAGGTGGATGTTGTAGAAGTGTCTTTAACTTTCAATGTCTTTCACTTTCAATGTCTTGTGTGAGTTTTCTGTTATCTACCGTGTAAAATTAAATAAATCATCCACCTTTCAATAATTCATACTGTAAAAAGCAAGAGTCATTAAGACGTTGGTACAACTCTTCACGTGATCCTTACAATAATTCATCTGCCATGAAGGTTAAGGTAATAAAGATAAGATGACAACACTACAGGGGTAAATAAGATGACAACACTGATAAGATGACAGTACAATAATTCATACTGTAAAAAGCAAGAGTCATTAAGACGTTGGTACAACTCTTCACGTGATCCTTACAATAATTCATCTGCCATGAAGGTCAAAGTAATAAAGATAAGATGACAACACTACAGGGGTGAATAAGATGACAACACTGATAAGATGACAGTACAATAATTCATACTGTAAAAAGCAAGAGTTATTAAGACGTTGGTACAACTCTTCACGTAATCCTTACAATAATTCATCTGCCATGAAGGTCAAAGTAATAAAGATAAGATGACAACACTACAGGGGTGAATAAGATGACAACACTGATAAGATGACAGTACAATAATTCATACTGTAAAAAGCAAGAGTCATTAAGACGTTGGTACAACTCTTCACGTGATCCTTACAATAATTCATCTGCCATGAAGGTTAAGGTAATAAAGATAAGATGACAACACTACAGGGGTGAATAAGATGACAACACTGATAAGATGACAGTACAATAATTCATACTGTAAAAAGCAAGAGTCATTAAGACGTTGGTACAACTCTTCACGTGATCCTTACAATAATTCATCTGTCATGAAGGTCAAAGTAATAAAGATAAGATGACAACACTACAGGGGTGATGATAACTCCAAAATTATACATATTTTACTCGCATCAATTCCCCACTTTTATCTTCATTTTGAGAGTAATTATGATGCTGTTTGACTTAAAAAGGTTTAATTCTTAATTTTGTAGGTCTTGGAGGCCGTGGAACGGAAAAGTACGAAAAAGGGTGAGAAAACGTGAAAAATGCACAAAGTCAACACAGTAGCAATCTGGCGTCCGCCAAGTTCATAATCTGGCGCCGCCAAACCATCTGGCGCCGCCAAACCAAAAATCTGGCACCGCCAGATTCGACAAAATTGAAAACCAGAGTTGACCTAAGCATCTGGCGCCGCCAAACTTGCCGTTTCGGGATCGCTAGATGACCCCTGGACGTTTTCTTATAAATACAGGCCTTGGTCATTCAGTTTGATCATCCAAAAAAGCTTAGTTTCAGTAATACTCTCTTAGGTTAGATGTTGGGAGCCGCTTAGGTTTCCAACCCGAGAAGTCGGAGGCTCGATGTGACGGCTACGGAGGAGATGATTCGAGAGGATGTCATGCCAAATCAACCGGTCTTTAGTATGGTTTGGTTTTTCATCTGTAATTGACATGTGTATGTGTTGATTTCTCTTTGTTTACATTATGGTTTGGATACTTTGGATTTCGTTTATTAATTAGATACATGATTTGTTGAATGTTGTCTTTGATTCCGTTCTAATTTATATTGTTTGGTTATTTGAACTCATTGGTTGGGTGTATCTGTTTGACCAAAATAGGTAGACTCCGAAAGGATAATCAACCTACCTTAGCTTGACCTTGGACCAATAGGTTGTGTTAAGAGGTTACTTGGACCAAGAGTGATCAGATAGTAGAAAAGCCATGCAATATAATTAGAATCGGATTTCCAGTGTTAGGTTGCCTGACAAACAATCTGGTATTGGAGCTAGGAGGACCGAGACCTAGTTGATAGTCTTAGATAAACATGTTCGGGTGCTTTAGTGCTTAAATTCTGACAACAATCATAAATCTATGTCTTATGAAAGTAAACCATAATGGATTCACTTATCTCCAATGTATGTTTGTTCATCAGTTTTCCACTTCTTGGTTAGGTTTATTTATTATCTGTCTTTTATCTTTTAAAAATACTTTTCCAAAACAAAACCCCCAAAAAGCTTTAGGTTAATTAAACTGATTCAGATTATTAGTCTACAAAACTTGACCGTTCCCAGTGGTAGATACGATACCTGGACTTTCCTACACTATATTACTCACGATCAGGTACGCTTGCCTGTATATGTGGTAAGACGGTGGCTAGGCATTAGAGGTTAAAACTTGTTACGCTTTTTATATACGATAATTACCGCATCAAGTTTTTGGCGCCGTTGCCGGGGAACGGTAGTTACTAGATTTTTGATCTTTATTAGTTTGATTAATTGATCCTTGATTGGGAATTTATTCCCGATTATGTTATTTGCTTTCTAGTTTAGTTTTTAATTTTTAATTTTTATATTTTCGTGCTACGCCGGGTATCTGTGTTGTTTTGCAGAGATGGATCCGAGACTAAAAGATGCATTGAGGAAGATTGACGAGCGTTTGGTGACATATGATCATCTTCCTTGGGAAGAAAAGATTCGAAGGATGACGAGGGATTTGGAACAAGTGGCTCAATTCAACAGACAGCTAAAGATGGGGGAGGAAGACATTTGGTTCGAGGATGATGTTGAACTTTCATTACAAAAAGATGCCCGACCAAATGACGAATACCGAATCGAAGAACTTCCGGCAATAATGATAAATTCCATGGATCAAACCGTTATTGAAGAACCTCAGCCACTAATAGAGGATTCATGGATTCAACATGAGGTAATTCCACCATGGTCCGATTCTGATGATTCTGACGATTTTGACGATGAGTTTTCATGGCAGGTTAATACAACGGAAGAATACCATGATGAAGACTGCCTAAATGGACTTGGAACTTTAATGCAAGATGATCTACCCGAAGAAGCCTCGCCGGACCAATCCTCTCTTCAACAAAAGGTAAGTCAACCATTTGTTAAGTCCGATGATTCTAACAGTTCTTTAACTTTACAGGATGAAACAATGGATGAACAATCGGATGATGATTTCTGGGAAGATTTTGAGCGTATATTGCAAGAGGGATATGAGGAAGAAACTCCAAAAGAAAATCTATCCCCCATTCAGCCAAAGGTAAATCTCCCAATTTCTGAGTGTGATGATACTAACAATGAGCCTTTGTTCTGTCAGGTTAATCCGCATGTGAGTCGGTACGAAGATCCTTTTTGGGAAGCCAGTTGCCAAAAGCAATTGGTTGAACCAACGCACATAATGGAGTATCTAAAGGATCTAGTTCCAAAGATACCAATCCCGTACACTCATTCTGCAAAGAGACGGAACACAAACCGGAGCGATAATTGGTGCGCAACTCTACCTGGTGGGTCACACGTAGGTAAATCAGTTAGCCCAGGTATGTACCACTACTTTAACCCTTGCTTGATTGCAAGTGGAGGGTGTTTGGTTTCAATCGAGGGTGCATAACCCCGGAGTCAGGCTCGAGACTCATGACAAAAACAAGCGCTTCTCGGGAGGCAACCCGTGTCTTATCGTTTTTCAGTTTTTCTTTTAGTTGTAGTTAAGTTTGGGTCAGTAGAGTCAATTGGAGTCAACCAAATCGATTTTTGAAGGAAAAATTTTTCGAACTTTGGACAGAAAGCATTTCGCTTTTGCGAAATTTTCAGTTTCGCGTCGCCAAAATAGTGCAGAGACCAAAAATGAAATTTTGAAAAACAGGCCTCGCGCGGCGAGCCTTCTTTTCGCGCCGCGAGCCTCGACTTTATCTGTCCCATGCCCCTTTTTAATCCCTCGCGTCGCGTAGGTATAGGCTCGCGCCGCGAGCAAGTGACAGACCCAGTTTTAAAGTCGCGATTTTTAGGGTTCTGTCATTTCTCTCTTGCTTCTGGCGCCGTTTGTTCAAGATGTCATCTTCCTCGTTGGTACATTGACCGTTTTTCAAAGCTTCCAAGCACTAGCTAATTTACAAGTAAACAAGTTTTTAAACGACAATGCTTGAAGCCTATTTTACCATCTAAACAAGTTTTTGGCGTTTTTGGGTACAAATTGTTTTTGAAAAACTAGATGGTAAAATTTTTAAGTGTGGGAACCCACTTTGCGTAAAACCTTAAAGTTTACATATTTTTGAAAACGGGCTCCCGTCACTTTGGTTTTTTTTATAAAATGTGGTCAATTATTAACGGGAAGATGCAATCTTTCATTTTGGCGAAAAGCATGAGGTTTGTTGTTTGATGTGCTCGTTGGTTATTTGCTACTTCTTGAATTGTTGCCTTGGTGTTTTTTGTAACGTTATCGTTCCACTTTTGGTGTTGTGACCGTAAGCGATTTTAGGAATCTTGTAGTTTTTCACCTCGGTTTAAAACTCAAATTTTTGGCGGCATGTTATGCTTATCTTTAAAACGCCACTTTTTGCAAGATTCTAAGTGTGGGAACCCCGAACCAATTAAGAATTTTTTTTATGGTTCCCATCGGTTTCAAAATGGAAAAATACGGTCAAACACTAAGTGTGGGAAGATTGAGTTATTCTTGTTGGCAATTATTCTTGGAAGTGTGTATTCTTGATACGTGTTTTAATAGCGGTTTTTTCTTGCACTAAGTAGTTGAAGACACTTTTATCAAATTGTTTCGGTGAGTTATGTTTTCGGCCAATTTTTGCATGACCTGCTAAAACTTTTGATATTATCCTTTTTGCTTAATTTATGTTTTGTAAGGGGATAGATTAAATTCTAAGTGTGGGAACCTATTGGTCAAAATTTCTTGGCTTTTAAAATTTTTGTAGGTTCCCATCTCTTTAGTAATTTAATAAAGTGTGGTCAACAACTAAGTGTGGGAAGGAAACCTTCATTTCTATCAAGTATGTGCATTAACTTTCTGATGTATGTAGCGTCACCGAATGAACCTTAGAACTGCATCAGGCGAGCACGAGTTCCTATACTTTGGGCCGCATCCACAGGACCCGAGTCCTCCAGGTTACGAGAGTTATGATCAGTGGTGGGACCAGTTTCGTGGACCCCATTGATTATTTGGTTCGATGATTTGTTTGGATATTACTGATTCGATTTGGTTGTATCATACTATCTTTTTATTTTTATTTTTATTTTTCCTTTTTAGTTTGTGTGTTTTTGTTTTTAGTTTTTCAGATTTGGTGTGTAGACCCTCGAATCGGTTGTACGAATCAGATTTCAGTAGTTCATCGGAGCTTCAATTTCCTTAACCCAGGCAGTATTCGTTCTTTATCTTTTTACCTTTCCGCATACATGCTTTAATTGTTATTGCATTGAGGACACTGCAACTTTTAAGTGTGGGAAGGGGGTTAAGTAAACTTTCGCTTGTTTGTCCTTATTGTGCTTAATTGCTTATCTGATATGATTTGAATTATATGGCATAATTTTTTCGAAATCCATGATCTTTTCAAAATTTTGTGGAAGTCAAAAGAGTCTTGCATATAGGATGATACTTTTTGGAGTTTTTATGAGTTTGAAAAAAGTCATGTGTATGCTAATTGCCATGAGTGATCCTTACCCTGTTCCTTGAGAGTTTGAGCCTACATTGCTTATATCTATTCATTTCTGTGAGGATACCGACTTTGAACCAAGTAGAACTTGTCACTTTGAATGCTTGTCGAGACCACATAAGGAAAGTATGTCACCATTGCACTGATAGAGGCCTTCGTTTCTAACCCTTTTAGCCTTCGTCAGATGATCTCATCACAAGATTGTCTGATTTGTCTAGCCTTTGATTGAAAAGTGTTCACCTTTTAACACTTTATCCCTTGTAACCCCTTTGAGCCTTAGCCTTTTCATTTATTTACCCACATATATATATATATATATCCTTAGCCCATTCATTTTATCTATCTTTTGACCGTAGCTCAAATTTGGAGGCTTTTCATGTTTTTGGTCCGTTTTATGAATCTGACAGATAGAGAAAGGGATTATGAAAAAGAAAAAGAGCAAAAGAGCCCAAAAGCAACATAGTTGCTGCTCTGAAAAAAAATAGAGAGCTTGAAAAGAAAAGAAAGAAAAGAAAAGAAAAAGAGAAAACGACTCATTCAAAAAGAAAAATCAAAAGAGTCGATGTGCTTAAAAGAAAATAAATATCGAAGCCACAAATAAGCAATATGCTTAGGCCGATATAAAAGTGATAGTGATAGAAATCCCGAGCTCTAAAAATCTCAAAAAGTCAGATGATTAATTTGGATCTTGAACTGAATTGTTTTCAGGTTTTTGCTACAACCCTTAGTCACTTAAAAATATCCTTTATCCTACCCTTAACCCTTAGCCTAACATTACAACCCTAAAGTCCTCTTGACGGTTGACAACTTTTCAGTGGTGGAGATGAGATTTGGTGACAAGCATATGCGTTTGGTAAGATGTCGAGTATCAGTGTGATCACTATATATAACATATTACCCCTTGAGAGATACACTTGATACATACTTTGTGAGGGTAAGAGGTTGAGCATGACTTTGATGACTTGTGGAGCTTTGATTGGTGTCTGAATTGTGTGTGATTTCTTGCGACTATCCTTGTTCTTTCAAAGCATGATCATGGGTTGAGAATAATTTTGTCGTTATCTTTCTTATTTTATCAGATGTTTGCTTGAGGACAAGCAAATCTTAAGTGTGGGATTTTGATAACTCCAAAATTATACATATTTTACTCGCATCAATTCCCCACTTTTATCTTCATTTTGAGAGTAATTATGATGCTGTTTGACTTAAAAAGGTTTAATTCTTAATTTTGTAGGTCTTGGAGGCCGTGGAACGGAAAAGTACGAAAAAGGGCGAGAAAACGTGAAAAATGCACAAAGTCAACACAGTAGCAATCTGGCGTCCGCCAAGTTCAGAATCTGGTGCCGCCAAACCATCTGGCGCCGCCAAACCAAAAATCTGGCACCGCCAGATTCGACAAAATTGAAAACCAGAGTTGACCTAAGCATCTGGTGCCGCCAAACTTGCCGTTTCGCGATCGCTAGATGACCCCTGGACGTTTTCTTATAAATACAGGCCTTGGTCATTCAGTTTGATCATCCAAAAAAGCTTAGTTTCAGTAATACTCTCTTAGGTTAGATGTTGGGAGCCGCTTAGGTTTCCAACCCGAGAAGTCGGAGGCTCGATGTGACGGCTACGGAGGAGATGATTCGAGAGGATGTCATGCCAAATCAACCGGTCTTTAGTATGGTTTGGTTTTTCATCTGTAATTGACATGTGTATGTGTTGATTTCTCTTTGTTTACATTATGGTTTGGATACTTTGGATTTCGTTTATTAATTAGATACATGATTTGTTGAATGTTGTCTTTGATTCCGTTCTAATTTATATTGTTTGGTTATTTGAACTCATTGGTTGGGTGTATCTGTTTGACCAAAATAGGTAGACTCCGAAAGGATAATCAACCTACCTTAGCTTGACCTTGGACCAATAGGTTGTGTTAAGAGGTTACTTGGACCAAGAGTGACCAGATAGTAGAAAAGCCATGCAATATAATTAGAATCGGATTTCCGGTGTTAGGTTGCCTGACAAACAATCTGGTATTGGAGCTAGGAGGACCGAGACCTAGTTGATAGTCTTAGATAAACATGTTCGGGTGCTTTATTGCTTAAATTCTGACAACAATCATAAATCTATGTCTTATGAAAGTAAACCATAATGGATTCACTTATCTCCAATGTATGTTTGTTCATCAGTTTTCCACTTCTTGGTTAGGTTTATTTATTATCTGTCTTTTATCTTTTAAAAATACTTTTCCAAAACAAAACCCCCAAAAAGCTTTAGGTTAATTAAACTGATTCAGATTATTAGTCTACAAAACTTGACCGTTCCCAGTGGTAGATACGATACCTGGACTTTCCTACACTATATTACTCACGATCAGGTACGCTTGCCTGTATATGTGGTAAGACGGTGGCTAGGCATTAGAGGTTAAAACTTGTTACGCTTTTTATATACGATAATTACCGCATCAGGTGAATAAGATGACAACACTGATAAGATGACAGTACAATAATTCATACTGTAAAAAGCAAGAGTCATTAAGACGTTGGTACAACTCTTTACGTGATCCTTACAATAATTCATCTGCCATGAAGGTTAAGGTAATAAAGATAAGATGACAACACTACAGGGGTAAATAAGATGACAACACTGATAAGATGACAGTACAATAATTCATACTGTAAAAAGCAAGAGTCATTAAGACGTTGGTACAACTCTTCACGTGATCCTTACAATAATTCATCTGCCATGAAGATGACAACACTATAGGGGTAAAAAAGATGGTACACAAAAGCAATAGTCATAAAAGCAAAAGTCATTCCTATGATACAAGACAAACTATGATTTCATACTGATAATTCGTAGACATTATTACTCAATGGATATGTAGGTACATATCCATCTATAAAATGAAGCAGGGTAGAACTCCAACACTCAAACTAAACACTCAATCTCAACATATTATCTCTTTTGTTCACTTTTTCGCTTCATTCATCTTCCTTGTTTCTTTCACACCTTATATTGATTGTTGCTAAGACAAAATGAGTTCTAATGTTGATAAAGTTAACGTAATCCTTCGTTTCGATGGTGAATGGGTCGAACGAAACGAGGAGTGGGATTATGTCTGTACTGATGAAACGGTTAACTACCGTGTAAAGTTATTTTCAAACGGTACGCATAAACACTTGCTTCAATATGTTCAAAAGAAATGTGAAATTGATGCGTCAGTTGGTCAAACGAAGGTGGTGTACAAGCACGATGGTGAAATACTTATGTTAACCGACGATGAAGATGTTAGTGCGTTCATGGAATTTGCAGCCAACTCACCTCAACCTCCTACACTATTTGTTGACGTCGATTATTCGATGTGTGATGGCGGTGGTACTTCTAACACTACAACCCAAGAAGGCGGTGGTACTTCTAACACTACAACCCAAGAAGGAGCCAACGAGTCCCAAATTGACATGTCCACCGTTAATCCTACATATAGTCATGATCATACATATGGTCTTAATGACTTTTATGGTGATGTCGTTCCAGAGACACAACAACAACAACAACAAGAAGAAGGACAACAACAAGCTGTTGATGAAGAAGAAGATCGTACAACCAATAGGGGATGTGCTGACGACGAAGCCCATGTTTTCAACTTGTCTTTCGCTGGTATTACTTTAGATGA
This sequence comes from Centaurea solstitialis, assembly GCA_030169165.1. Taxonomy (NCBI): domain Eukaryota; kingdom Viridiplantae; phylum Streptophyta; class Magnoliopsida; order Asterales; family Asteraceae; genus Centaurea; species Centaurea solstitialis. The sequence goes on from CM058043.1 coordinate 69,853,212, forward strand.
CGATGAAGAAGACGACGAGGAAGAAGACGACGAGGAAGAAGACGAGGAAGAGGATGACGAAGGCGTCACTTTGAGAGCAGGTGTAAATGATTATTTTGAAATGCCTGTTTTCGTTCCAACCCCAGAAGTCTCTACGACGACAAACCAAACAGTACCTTACAATCGTAGTTCAAGGGTAAAAAAAGGTCAAGTTTTTGAAACGAAAAATGAAATGATTATTGAGCTTGGAATCAAGTGCCTACAAGAGGGGTTTGAGCATTGGACGCACAGGTCCAGCACAACCAGGTACGAGGTGTTGTGCGTTAACAGTGGTTGTGCCTGGCGTATGACCGCGAGGAAGGTGGGTGACAACGGGATGTTTCACGTACGTTTCTTTAATGACGTACACACTTTTTCTCGAACCCAGCTGAACTCCAATCATCGTCAAGCAAACAAAAAGGTATTGGGTGCATTAATAAAAAAATTCCTCAGAGCCAACAGAACATATCAACCACGAGACATTGTCGATGATATTAACCAACAGTTTGGTTTATCTATCGGGTATGCTACTGGGTGGCATGCTAGATGGAATGCTCTTGATTCAATCAGAGGTAGCCCTTCGGAGTCGTTTACCAGGCTCCCCGCCTATCTGTATAACCTAGAACTTACAAATCCAGGTACACAAACTTCAATAAGGTAGACACCGAAGGGCGTTTTGAAGAGTGTTTCGTCGCCCTTGGTGTAGCGGTACGTATAGAAATAGCACCACTTTTAAATTTTATAATGTACACTTTTACTCCATGAAGTTATAGGAAATACCGATGTTGACTTTTGACGTTTATGCAGATCCATACCTTCTTGCAAAACTTACGGCGTGTCCTTATCATAGACGCTGCTCACCTAAAGGGGCCTTATTTGGGTACTATGTTCTTGGTTGTTGCCATGGACGGAAACAAAAACATCGTGCCCATTGCCTTCGGAGTAGGTAAGTCAGAGACAGCGGATGAGTGGACTTGGTTTTTGAGTAAGCTTAAACGATGCATCGGTGAGCCAGAAGGGTTGGTGTTTATGTCAGACAGGGTTGCTTCTATAAACGCCGCTATCACCACAATATTCCCAAATTCACATCACGCTTTATGTTGTCACCATTTGGTGATGAACGTGAGATCCAGGGATGCCCGAATAAAAGTTTACAAGACCCCATACTGGAAGGCATGCAAGGCATACACGACGTATGTGTTTGACCGAATGATGAATATCCTTCGAGTCGCCATACCTGACGGTGCCCGATTGATGGAGGAGGTTGGGGTGGAAAGATGGTCAAGGGTCTATTTTCCTGGCATTCGGTACAATATAATGACCTCCAATAGTGCTGAGTCAATAAACGCTATGTCCATGTTTGCACGCAGGTTACCTATCGTCGGACTGATCGAATATTTTAGAGTATTCCAACAAGAGTGGTACTTCATTCGTCGAGCTAAAGCAGGTTTAGCAACTTTTATTAATCAATTTTAAATTACACTTTTATGTTTGTTATTTTTGTATACCCTTTTATATATTTGTATGTTATTTATTTATTTTCTAGATAGCTTGGATCACCCACTTACCGAATGGGCTCAACATAAGCTCTGGAAGAGGGTTGGAAAGTCCGTCACATGGGATGTTTGCGGGATTGGCTACAACGTATGGGAGGTACACGACGGTGGCAGGAACGCAAACATGGACATGCATCAACATAGTTGTGAATGTCGACAATGGCAGTTGTCCGGTTTGCCTTGCGGTCATGCCATCGCTGTTGCAAAAAAGACTAAAATACGGGATGTGTACTCTTTGGTTGATGTGCCTTATTTCAAGGCTGAAAATTACAAGGCAACATACATTGGGGTAATTAAACCTGTCGGTCCTCCTGAAACGTGGCAGTTTCCCGACACCCCTCTACAATCCGTTCGTCCACCGATAATAAAAAAGAGACGGGTCGGAAGACCGAATGTCAATGCTCGTCGCCCATCTCGTGGTGAAGGTAGTTCTCTAAGGAGGTGCCCTAGGTGTGGCGATCACGAACATAAGAGTGATACATGTCCATTGTTTTCAGTGTCTAGCGGAAGCAGTCAACGATCCATGCTAGAGCCACACGAAACTATCAGAAGCGATAGTCTTTACCAAGATTTCCAGTTTAATTAGCTAAGTGTGTAGCCTTTTAGAGCAGTTTCGTTGAATTAATAAAACATATCTATTTAGTTTTTCACGCCAAATAATTTTGCATTCTAAATACTATAGTGTGACACATCATATCTCAATATTTTATGTTTATTTTCTATGATTTTATTACTGATATTTTTTCTTTAAAGAAATATCAACATTATATGTTTTTTTTCTAAAATTATTTATAATTTATTATGTATGTACCTAATATAATTTAAACGTAAAATCAATCAACACATTAAAGTTAACATTCAAGACGTTGAAAAACTACATTTAACACATTAAAAAAAGCCATACATTTTAACACAAACAACATAAACTACTACATAAAAAACGGGTTTTCATACAACCGATACACAAATAAAACACAAACACATCATAAACGAAAATGCACAAATAACTTCGAGGAAATACATAATAGTTTCCTAATTATCATCCGGATACATTCCCTTAAGGTGCGCAACCAAGATGAACTTGTCTTTGAGCTCTTCCTCAATCATGGGGAACTCAGCGTCTATGAGATCCACTTTGTGTTCTTCCGCTCGAACATCTTTCCTCGTCGACCTTATCAACTCATTCTTCTCGTTGATGATCTTCTGGAGATCCCGTTTCTCCGTCTTTAGTTGCTGCTTGCGTGCTTCTAGCTCATTCATCTCCTCCATAGCCTTTTCCATGGTTTCTCTAACCCTTCTTGGCATTATTTGAGAACCTTGAGGTGAGTTTGAAGACGAAGCCATTTTCAAGAACTAGAAGAGAAAGTTTGTTAAGAGAAGAAAAGAGAGAGTTTGAAAGAAGAAATAGAAGAGAAAATTTGTTAAGAGAAGAAAAGAGAGAGTTTGAAAGAAGAAATAGAAGAGAAAAATAGTTAAGAGAAGAAAAGAGAGATATTGAGAGAACAAATAGAAGAGAAAAGAGAGTGAAATAGATGGAGAAAGGAGAGTGAAAGAGGGTGAAAGAGATAGAGGAAAGAGAGTGAAATAGATAGGTAAAATTAATAATTGAAAGAGGGTGTCTTAAAGAGAGGGTGTTAGGTGAAAGTTGTATTAAAGAGAGGGGTCAAAATCAGTCAAAAAGTGGTCAACGTGGTCAAAGTCTCCCCAGGCGACTTATGCTGGGGCGACTCAAGTTCAGGGGCTTAAATTGCAATTCTTCAGAAGTAGAAGTTCAGGGGTTGTTTGTGTAATTATTTGGGAGTCGCCTGGGGCGACTTTCAGTGGGGCGACTCAAACGTTTTTTAGCCGGAAACAGAGCTACTTGGCCGGAATCGGAGACAATTGCGTAAGTCGCCTGGGGCGACTTGCCTTGCGGCGTATTGAAGGGCTATTTTCCAAACTTTTGTGAATTTTCTAAACAATCATAATATCTCCCAACCTATGTGAAAATTAGATTGTTTACCTTCTTCAGTTCACAAACTATAGAAGCTTGACTGAAAATTTTCTAAACCATAAGATCATGTTGCCATAGCAATTGATCTTTTATGAGAGAATTTATTTATATTAAACAGTCAACACTTGTGTATCTCAAATCACATTTACTTGAATTATATTTTTCAATAGAAGAGCCATTCTGAGTATTTTTGGTTTAAGAACATCGTCACATATAAACACACATGTCTATCTTAATACTTTGAAACTCTTCTTATCCATAGATTAGATTGTTTTCATTGGATAACTGATATGTGTAGTGTGTAGAGAGTTAGAAGAAGTCATATACATGAAGCAGTCTGAAGGCTTTATGGAACCAGATATGGAAGATCATGTATCCAACTTAAGCAAGCTTCAAGATAGTTGTATAAGAACTTTGATTAAGTTATATCAAGTTTTGGCTTTATAGAGAACATTGGGGATGAATGTATATACTTTAAGACAATAAGTTACAAATTTCATTTTCCTAATTTTGTGCGTAGGTGACATTTTTTTTAGTTAGCAATAATACTAAATTGCTTAAAGACACTAAAGAATTTCAATAGCTATATTTGATATGAAAGATTTAGGTGAAGATTCCTACGTTTTAAGTATAAATATTTAAAAGAGACAAATCACAGGGTTTATTAGGATTATCCCAGAAAAACTATATCGAAATGTTTTTAAAAGATATAACATGCAGACTTGTGCTGAAGGAGACTCGCCTATGTCAAAAGTGTTAGTAGTTGTGTGCATAAGTTGACAAACTAGTGATTGCGCATCCAATGTTACAAGACACTTGAGGGTCACACTTATGAGGACCTATAAATCGAATAAGTTAAGAAAAAACCCAGAAATGGAAAGATTGAACAGTTAGTTATAATTCAAAATGGAGGGATTAGATTTATAAATAGTCATTTATAAATCAGTTGGGAAAGTTCAGTTAGAAGTCCCAAAGTTGGAGGGTTGAATGTTAAATTATATATTTATTAGTTTAAATAAATATATAATAGAATAGTTTAGTTAATTGAAAGTAATTTAATTAATTATGGTAATTATCTAGTATAAATCTTTTCTTAATGGAAAAGAAAAGAATAAGATAATTACTAAGGAAACAGAGTTGGATGGAAACTGCAAATTAAACCTTATAAATAAACCTTATAGGTTCAAAAGGAAATAACAATCAATTAACCTAGTTTCCAGTTTCCAAAAAATTCTCTCAACTCTCTCTCCCTCTACTCCCAATCGCCGCCCATCTCTCTCTCTCTAACCAGTTTGGTTTTTGAGTTGTTCGGGTTTTTAAGCTCTACTAGAGGAGCATTCGTTGGTCGTTCATAGGTGGATTAATACTCGAGCAATCCAGGTAACCTTTAAACTGTTTTGATTAAAACCTATAAAACGAAAGATCGTGGTTTCCGGCAGGGGCGGAGATATGAAGGCACCACAAGGTGCCAATGCCCCTTCTCACTTTAAAATTTTTTTTTGACCAGCGAATAAAATTTTTTTATATATAGATTTCTATTAGATTTGTTCTTTTTTTGGGCTAGGCTCCTCCTATGATTGAATATTGATTAACAAATAAAAAAAGCCCACATATAAGCTATCATATATTTATTTTTTTATGGGTTGGGCTCCTCCCTAATTAGACATAGCTGGCCTGCAATTTACATTGGATGAAAAGTCAAAACGTAAAATAAAATTAATATCTCAACTCTCTCGCATCAAACTCTTTCGCGCTCCATTCTCCTCAAGCTGTAACACAGTAACTTTTGATCAATGCTTGCCTTCTTCTCAACTGCATCTGCTGCCATCGTTCACCCTCTCGACTTCTCCTTCTCCGACTCCATTTGATGCTTGCCCTCTCCGATAACCCGATGAACAAAATTTGTTTTCAGGTTAGGGTTTTATAAACTGAAAATTTGATTGCTTTTTAATCTTTTTTTTCTGAAACTTTCTGTTTGGTATTTGCATAAATAATGATCAATTACTCGTTAATCATTAGTATGAAGTATTAACCCTTTTTGAATTCTAATTATCACTTGAGGAGCTAACTGCTGTTTCATGACTGTTGAGGTTGAACCTTTCTATTTCACTGTTTGGGTTTGGCAAATTTGGTGATATTTAATTTGACTACAATTTATATTACTTAGTATTACTTGATTACTAGTTTATTATTAGTTTAGCCAATAAGCCAATAGTGCTTGTGTTCTGTTTTAGGATTTTAGCCAACTGTTTGTTAAAGCCAATAGTTCTGATTAGTTTATTACTATTTACTAATTAGTGATTACTTTTGAATTTGATTTATATGGTTTCTTATTTGATAGCTAATTAGTGAATCGTTTCATTAAAATGATTATTAATCTTTCAAATGTGCTTTTTTTATTTAATGTTTAATAGTCATGGACAAATTTTTAATAAAGAGAAAAGCAACCGGTGATTCGTCATCTACACCAAATAATAATAATGTTGATCGTAGTAAACAAAGTCGTACGGAAATCAACTTACCTGATCTTCCGACCGACCCTGGTCTGCGGATTAGGATTTTGGATTACAATCCTAATATTCGTGATGAAGTTCGCAGAGCATATCTATTGAAAGGGCCTTGCCAACCTCGAAGTCACGATTTTCCTTATACAACATTTGGGCAAAGATCACGAAGATTCAACCCTGCTTGGTTTGATGAATTTTCCACTTGGCTCGAGTATAGTATCAGTAAAAATGCAGCCTACTGTTTATGCTGCTATCTTTTCAAACCAAGTGTTGGAGATCAAGGAGGCGGTGAGTCTTTTGTTAGCTTAGGCTTCACGAATTGGGCAAAGAAAGAAAAGCTAACGACTCATATTGGAGGGGTTAATAGTGCTCACAACCAAGCTCGAGGAATGTGTGAAGCTTTGTTGAACAAAAAGCAACATCTTGAATCTATCATCATCAAGCATTCAGATCAAGCTATGATAGATTATAAGTTACGTCTGACTGCTTCGATCGATTGCATTCAGTTTCTTTTGAGACAAGGTCTTGCATTTCGAGGCCATGATGAGCGTGAAGATTCTGATAATAGAGGGAACTTCATTGAGCTATTGCAGTTCTTGGCTAATCATAATGAAAGCATTAAGGCAGTTACTCTTAACAATGCTCCTGTTAACTTAAAGTTAACCTCACCAGAGATTCAGAAGGACATTGTTAATGTTGTTGCAACAGAAACAACAGAACTTATTATACGTGATCTTGGTGATGATTTTTTTGCGGTGCTCGTTGATGAATCTCGGGATGTTTCGACCAAAGAACAAATGAGTGTCGTGTTGCGCTATGTGGACACGAGAGGATGTATAATTGAGCGTTTTTTAAGTATTGAGCATGTTCCAAACACTACATCCATCTTGCTTAAGGCGACACTTGATAACTTGTTTTCAAGACACGGATTAAGCATCTCTAAGTTGCGTGGGCAAGGTTATGACGGAGCAAGCAATATGCAAGGTGACATTGGTGGGCTCAAGACACTAATTTTGAATGAAAATGGAAGTGCACATTATGTCCATTGCTTTGCTCATCAACTTCAACTTGCTCTTGTTGGTATGGCGAAAAAGAACTCGAAAATCTCCGATTTCTTTTTCTTGGTAAACAACGTTGTGAATGTTGTTGGAGGTTTGTGCAAACGCCGTGATATGCTTCGAGGACAACAAACTGCCAAAGTCTTTGAAGCCCTTAATTCCGGTGAACTCCTAAGTGGTCGAGGCCTCAATCAAGAAATTTCTCTCTCAAGAGCGGGCGACACACGTTGGGGATCGCATCATGGTACTTTGGTTAGTCTCATCACATTGTTTCCATCTGTGATAGATGTGCTTCAAACGATAGAAGACGATGGGTTAACCTATGAGCAAAAGTCTGAAGCTCGTTTGCTATCTAACTCCCTACATTCGTTTGATTTTGTCTTTTGCCTACACTTTATGAAGATGATACTTGGGATCACCAATGAATTATCCCAAGCATTGCAAAAAAAAGAGCAAGATATTGTAAATTCTATGGAATTGGTTAGATTTTGCAAGCATCAACTACAAAAATTGAGAGTTGAAAATGATAGGTGGGATTCGCTACTCAATCAAGTTGGTGTGGTTTGTGAAAAACACGATATTGATGTTTGTAACATGGACGAAATGTTTTCACTTCCCGGAAGGTCACGCCGAAAAGCTCCACAAATGACAAACTTACATCATTATCGTGTTGAGTTATTTTGCGCTGTCATTGATTTGCAACTTATGGAGTTGGAAAATCGATTTACTGAGACTAACACTGATTTGCTGATTTCTATGGCTTGTCTGGATCCAAGAGACTCTTTTGCAGCTTTTGATAAGAGCAAGTTAATTCATCTTGCTCATTTCTATCCCGATGATTTTCCTGAAATGGAGCTTTTGATACTTGATGATCAGTTGGAGACTTATATTGTTGATATGCAGACGAATCCGAAGTTTTCCAACCTAAAAGGGATCAGTGATCTTGCGCAGAAAATGGTGGAATCAAAAAAGGATAAGGTGTTCACTCTTGTGTATTTGTTTATAAAACTAGCAATGATATTGCCAGTTGCGACTGCGACAGTTGAGAGGACATTTTCTGCTATGAACGTCGTGAAGAATAGGTTACGCAATAGGATGGGAGATCAATGGCTGAATGATTGCTTAGTTGCTTATATTGAAAAAGATGTTTTTACCGAGCTTGATAATGATGATATCATAGATAAGTTCTAGAAAATGAAAGCTCGTCGAGGTCACTGTTAAATATGTAAAGATTGTATATTATCGATATAAATATATAATATCGTTATTTTTGCCTTTTTCATAATGTTAACATATATTTTTGTTTTGTTTTATTTTACATCATGCTCCCCCTCCTGTAAATTCATGCCTCCGCCCCTAGTTTCCGGGTTTAAACCACAAATCGCTTCCGCAAATTTTTGTGTTTCTCGGATCAGTTTTGGTTCGGGATCACAGTCAAACCCCAACAGTGGTATCAGAGCCACGTTTTCGTTTTATTTGTTTAAGCTTATCGTAGATCCGTTTAATCTTTATTTCCACGTCTCAATTTCATTAAAAAATCGGATTTTTATTTAAGAAGAAACCGATGATCAGCGATGGAACGGCGGCAGTTGGCCGACCGGACCGCCAAGCCGACCACCAGCGAGACCTAGCCACACAAACCAAGCGCCGGCCGCACCACAGATGGTGGTGGCGGCATTGGCTGCTGGTTTCGACCACCGTACCGCACCACAGTGGTGGTGGCGGTGAACGGTGGTGACCGAGATCACCAACCACAGCAGCAACACCAGCAGATCGGTGGTGGCAGTGGTTTTTGCCGATCAAGCCGAACCACCAGGTTGGTGGTGGCCACACCACCAGATCAGTGGTGGTGGCGACGGCTACGGCCGAAGCCGATCACCACGCCACAGATCGTGGTGGCGGTGTTATAAACCACCAAGCCGCAACCACCACATGGTGGCCGCGGCGTTCACACACCTGCAACCGCAACCACCAGCACGGTGCCGGCGGGTTGTTTTTCCATTTTTCGAATTGAGTAACGTGTGGGGGGGGGGGTTTGACCTCATCGACGAGTGGTGGTGGCCGTAGGCCGGACCGAACCACCGTAACCACACCACAAATCGGTGGTGGTGGCGAGTGGTAGTAACCGCACCACAGTGCGGCGGATGGTGGTGACCACGTGACGGTAACCGTGCGATCAACCAAGCCACGACAGCAAGACCGATTGTCGCTGCTGTCCGTGGCGGCCGGCGATGGTGGTGACTTTGCGTTGCTGCCGTTGCCGGTCAATGGCGATAGTGGTGATAACGTTTTTTGATCTCCGAACAATCAACCCACACCGCATCCGGCCGTAGCCGGATTGTGGATCAACGGCGATTGCACCACCAGTGAGGTGGTGGCAACGCCAGGCTGTCATTGGTGGTGGCGTTTGATATTTTTGATCCCAACCGCCGTAAGGCGATGGTTGATGGTAGTGTTTGCGATAGCCAGCGTTATTCGAACCGCCCTCACCCTTCGAAGCGCGAGCCGTGCCTTCGCGGCACAAGCAAGGCTGTCGTGACATCCCTCTAGGGTTTCTCGTTTGGGCATTTTTTTTTCGGGCCCAAGGCCCAAGTATTTCGGACCAAGTTTTAGTAGACAGGCCCAAAGCCCAGTATTTTTTGGGCCTAGTCATGGCCCAAAAGGGTTCTTTTTTTTTAAAGCTTTTTATCCAAAATTTGTTAAATAATTTTTATTTGGAAATTCTATTATCTAATAAAATTTGTGTTGACCAGTATTTTGACCCGATTGGTCAAATGAGCCTTGTGTCGTGTTTTTGACCAACTGATCAAATCACAACACAGTTTATGGGCCAGTGGTTTTATATTCAAACCAATCGGTTTAGAATATTCGGTTAATAAATATTTTATAAAATTGTTTTCTCATTTTATAAAATAAGTTTATCGTTTATAAATCTTGACCTTCAACTTTTCGGATCAAAATATTAATTTCAGGTTTATAAAACAATTTGTCTTTATAAAACAGTCGAAAACCAGTTCCTTTTTGAATTTTGAGACAAGATATTTTAAACGGATCTAGGATTGTTCTTCCACTTTACATTTATTGCTTAAAAATGCTTGATTGCTTGGATGAATATACATGTTTTTGTATATGCCTGCCTATTATAGGATTTGCCAACTTGGACCCTTTTGGAATTTTATGGGGAGGCCTGCGTGCCATTTACAACCCCTTTTGTAATAATGACCATAGGATAATAGGTTCTCTATTTTACCAACGAAGAAGGCGAGGCCAGTCGGAGCTATGCGAGAAAAACCTTTTCCTGGAGTTCTAACAAGGATGTCGGAGCCAGTGGGAGCTACGCAAGGTGTTAGAATCTTTCTAGGAATTAAGTCATTATTGGTCCTTAGGAACGAAAGTTGGCAAACCTATAATTAGTTTTTGTGTAGTTATAATTCTTTAACTGCGTGGTTGTTTACTTGTGATATATTGCATGATTAGTAGTTTTAGAATTGTAAGTTTTTAAACCTAGATTATATCACAAAAGGAAATGGTTTTAAATTTTGAAAATCACCAGTTTTCCTAAAAAGGATTTTGAATGGTAGATTTTATTTAAAACCGGGAAAATTGTAAATAGATTGTTTAAAGACAAGTTGACAAAACAGTTAGTTTTATCAACTAGAATCCCATTAAAACAGATAGTTTTGATCAAACAAGATGCTTTTAAAACAGTTAGTTTTAATTAGCAAGAATCTTTGAAACAATTAGTTTTAAAACAAGCGCATGTTTGAAACAGTTAGTTTAAAACATAAGATTAAACAATCAGTTTTTCCAAAAATTACAATTTTCTTTAAAACTGGACTATAAAAGAAAACCCCGGAAAAATCATAGATCAGTAGTGCAACCCATCTAGGGACACCTCCGGTGTAAGGTACGTGGGTGTTGTAAGTGAACACACCTTGAGCATCCACGTTCAAACCGAAGCTGAAGGGGTTACATAACTCTGCGAATTATCTCCGGGTGGTACCGGCCAGAGTGAAGTAATCAGGTCCCAAAATAGTGAGATTTGTTTTGGTTCTGTTTAGATTCATTGGGTGGTACCGGGGCAAAAAGCACCAAGAGGGACTGAAACATGTACGGTTGGTCACCGTTGTCCCGAAAAAATCTAGGAGTCATGTCAGTTAGATATGATTGGTAAAAGCCCTTACCTACCTAATTAGTGCGTGTGCATAATGAGACGTGAACACACCGGTCATCAGGGCGTATGTAATTAGGATTCTAGTTCAATAAATAATCATTTAAGGGTTTATTGATGTTTATTGAAATTAAGTCTACTCACAAATTGTTAAAACCAATTTTATTTAATGTGTAGATGGCTAACACTGTAACCAACACAAACAACTTATCACTCCGCTCCATCCTAGAGAAGGATAAACTCACCGGTCCCAATTTCCTTGACTAGGAGCGCAATCTTATGATTGTGCTCAGGCACGAGAGGAAATGGTACGTCTTAGAAGAGCCTTTGCCAGAGGCCCCACCAGCAAATGCACCGGCTGCTACTAGAAATGCTCATAAGAAGCATACGGATGATTTGCTAGATGTAGGTTGTCTAATGCTTGCAACCATGAGTCCAGATCTGCAAGCAGGGCTCATGAATACTAGTGCCTATGACATGATCCGCCAGCTGAGGGACATGTTCCAAACGCAAGCTCGCACAAAGCGTTATGATGCCACGAAGGCATTTAACGAGTGCAAGATGATCAAAGGGGCTGTAATAACCAAGACTTCTGGATGGAGTTAATTAAGTTAAGTTTCTGTCAAATGACCTTTTTATGAGAAAATTAGGATTTTTGGGTTGAATGTGTTACTTTTGAAAAGTCTTTAATGATGTGGGCTTATACCCTTTTAGGTATGGGCTTGGCCCAAACCCTAGGTATTTAAACCTTAAACCCTAAATTTTTGCCATTTGGAGAAAGGTTTAGTGTGTGCTTAGTGTGTGTTTTGGAGAAGGGCTTGGAAAACATTTTATCATCTTCAAGGTCGGGAAATCATCGCCGAGGTAAGATCACGATGTTATTTTGCGTACGAATCATCTAGATAGATGCGGGAATACTTTAGTGACCTACTAGAACTGCTTTCGATGCATTTGGACCAGTTTTTATTGAGATTTTGGAGCTTTTACGAATCTGTCCGGTTTTCCAAATTGGAAGATTGAGTTTTCCGAATCGGGAAACATGTTTTCCGAATCGAAATTCATGTTTTCCGAATCGGAACTCACGTTTTCCGAATCGGGTTTTATGAACTTGTTGAGTCTCTCTAATGCCTTTCCCGAATTGGAAACTAAGTTTTCCGAATCGGGAAATGGGCTAGTCGAGTCGTTACTTTGACCTTGTTACCTTTAGAGTTCAGATTTTGAGTTGGGGTTTTCCGATTCGGAAATTGCCATTTTCCGATTCGGAAAATGGTGGGTTTTCCGAATTGGAAATTTGTAAGCCGGATATTGTGTTTTTCCGAATCTGTTTTTGAGAGGTTTCGATGGTAAAGTTGGTTTTCGGAGAGGATTTTTTCCATAGTGATTTATCTTCATAGGAATAAAATTTTTCGAGGGGCGCTGCTCCTCAGACCCCGCAAGGGCGGCTCCCTTGACCCTGTCCGCTAACCGGGTAGCGGAACCCCCGTGCTAAGTCTGCCTAGGGATGTCATAGTAGTGGGTTTTATTGAGCGCAGTTATTAATGCCCTAGAATATTTACAGGCACATTAGACGAGGTCCACGGGAGGACAGTGAGATTTACTCAGGTGAGTTCCCTTACCTGAAAATGAATGGATAGTTTTCACTGCTTTCATAAATATATATCCATTCGATTTGCGAACTGTTTTGCTATTGATGATGAACTGTTTTGTGGAAATATGGATAATTGTTGGATTACGTTTAATGCATGCTTAAATGTAAATGTTGAAATGTTTCGGATTGAAATGTGTTGCAAGTATGGACATTGGGTACCTTGGAACTATATGTTTCTTGGGAGTGTTTACCATTTGGTCTGGTCCACCATTTGGGGGTACCTCGGGATAGCGTCCCTTGGGAGTGATGTGATTATGGCCTCGGTGCCTTGTGGAAGTTCTTTGTCCGTAACACATTTGCATTGCCATGATTATCAAATTGTGATTTTACGGCCAGCGGGCCGGAATTGTTGATTAACTGTTTTGAGGGAATTCACTAGACCTTTCGGTCTAACCCTCGTTTTCAAAATCTAAAACCTTTTCAGGGAAAGATCGTGTTGCGAGAGGGAAGGAGAAGGTAGACGTCTAGCGTAGCTCTACCGGTAGAAGTTAGTACTTTATCCTAAATTAGAATCTCAGCTGTGGAGGGTTGTTCTGCATGCACTCTTAAACCATTTACTTTTGTGTTGAGAATTCTGAGACTTATGCGTATTAGATCACTGGGAATTATTATTATTATTATTAATATTGCGTAATTATTTGCTATGTTATTTTGGGTATCGGGGTGTTACAGGGGCCTTAGTAAGCGACCATGTGATGAAGATGAAACGTCACATGGACCACCTGGAAAGGCTAGGGCACCCAGTTCCGTTACAGCTGGCAACGGACACAATACTCAACTCACTGTCAGAAAACTACAAGCCTTTTGTGGTCAATTATAACATGAATAACATGGAGAAGTCAATAGCTGAATTCCACTCCATGCTTAAGACTGCTGAGTTGAACATGGGGGCCAAAGGCAAGACCAAATACGTGCTCATGGTGAAGGACGGAGGGATAAAGAAGAAACATGGGCGTGGAGGCACCAGCAAAGGGAAGGGTCCAGTACCGGCCATCCAGAGTGCACCCAAGGTTCGTGAAAACGTCAAAGGCAAGGGCAAGGGCAAGAAGGTTAAGCCGAACAAAGCTAGAACCGAAAATCGTTGCTTTACTTGAAACGAAGTAGGTCATTGGAGGCAGAACTGCCCGAAGCGTCATGAAGCAGGTATGTAAAACCTCAGGTATTTATGATCGCTTTAATTTATCACTTATACTGATGCCTAGTGCAAATGTTTATTGCAGGTGGTCAAAAGTGAGTGCCCAGGAGTTGCAGAAGGATCAGAATCACAAGTCTAGTTAATCAAGACATTTATTTTAAAGTTTATTTAAAACAGTTATGTAGTTTTGAAGGTTACATTCTTGGAATATTTTTTAATGATTTTAAAGTTTTAAAATTTATTGTCTTGAAATACCTATTGTGCTTGTTATGAATAAAGTCAAGTGTTGACTTGATTCAAGTTAAGATCCTAGATATTAATGTACAAACTAACCAAGTCTAATATAAATATGAAAACCATCAAAAACACATAACGCACTAAAACTCAAGCAATGTGGTTTTAGAGCAATATAAATTATAAGTAATGAGTTACATAAAGTACCTTGTAATCAGAAATTAATTACTTATGTGTTTTATAGAATTTTGGATATTATCACAGTTATTGTTAATAATATCAGTATTTATGAAACTAGGAAATTCCAAGTTTTGGAATTAGGATTTGGACAAAATCTAGTTAAGTTTCATGAATAATAAAATTCTGAGTTACCATTACTTAAATAGAATTGACTAAGGTTTTGACCAAGTCAATAGTAAATCTTGAGTAATAGCTAGTTTTCATATAGGTTAGTGGGAGCCCAGCAAATTCTCTATCCAGTTTAAGATAATAGAAAATATGATTATTGATTCAGTATATTTAAGAATTATAATCCAGATAGGATAAATTCACAAAATATAAAGATCTCTCCCTTTAGTCTAAAGGAAAGATCAGTGGTTTAAAATTTTAAAACCAAAATTAAAGAGGGAATCAATGAATCAGATGTGTTGAATAAAAGATATCAAGTTATCCTTTTGCTATAAATGCCAAATTAAATTTCCTACAAATATGCCAGTTAGGCGAATGGAAGTTATATATGATTTCAGGTGGAAATCATTCATCTACACAAGCAGCTAAAAGAAGCTGCAGTATAGCTTTCACATATTCAGAGTAACTCGCATTTTGCCCAGATCTCCAAGTACAGAGAATATGGTGAAAGAAGTCTAATTTTGTTTTATAAGTGTTAGCAAAAACAAGATTAGCCGTAACAAGTATGAAATATCAGTAAGGTATTAAAACTTGTAACGCTTTGGTTGTCACTTTCATTAAAGACGGTAAACATTAATCAAAGGGTCTAAATTAAAGTTAGGTGATACTTTACTTAGACCAGTACTTAACAAACGTAGAATAGACACAGTAAAAGGTCATTAGTGAGATGATATTAGTTTTGTCATTATTACAGAGTGTAATATGGGCTATACAAAAATTAGTCTCTTAAAGTACTTTTATATTTTGCATGTTTTACAATCCAGGAATGAGACTGGATCCCAGTCTATCATTCGAAAATTGTCCGTGACGACTTATTGTGGTGGGAACCCAATAGGGAGTTAAAGTCACTGTGAGTTTTTGGGTATTTATGATCAGTGAGTTGAATAACAGTTACAAGTATTGTAAACCAAAAAAAACTGCACAGATATTCGATAGAGTAGCGAATATCGGACGTGATCCGCGGTTGAGACTACTTCTTGGATTCTGTCATAAGTAGAATCTCACAGTGGTTTTCCCTATTACCTGAGGTATTTGGTTTGATATCATGAGGACTGCTGGATATTTAGTGCGTTCAACTGCTACGCCGTAACAGGGTGGCTATAAAGGGCGTAACTAGGTTCAGCGGAAGCCGTGGTATTAAGTGCGGGTATGCAAGATGGGATTTGCACCTCTTCTCAGAAGAGAGATATTTCTGGGCCCCTTGACTGACTGAACATACTGATGAAGTGCATGGCCATGCCCAAACGAACTAATTAGTTCTTTGTCGTTTACCTATCAGTAAAAGTCGGATAGTCAAGAAACAGAATCTTGAGTATTAAGATTGACTCTATCCAGGCTCATACTCATAGATGAAATATCGTGTTGCAAAGGGAAAATCCAAGATATACCCAGTTTATGAATAACTGTTTCATAAACGTTAAAGTTTGAATCACCTATCTGGGTATAAGAGTTCTTGTAACCTGGTCAGCCTAAGTGCCTGTCTAGGGGCCTCCTTAGGTCAGTGTAATCAAGGCGGTATTGCCAACTTGCACAAGTGGGAGTCTGTTAGTAATTGTATGCATAAGTTGACAAACCAGTGATTGCGCATCCAATGTTACAAGACACTTGAGGGTCACACTTATGAGGACCTATAAATCGAATAAGTTAAGAAAAAACCCAAAAATGGAAAGATTGAACAGTTAGTTATAATTCAAAATGGAGGGATTAGATTTATAAATAGTCATTTATAAATCAGTTGGGAAAGTTTAGTTAGAAGTCCCAAAGTTGGAGGGTTGAATGTTAAATTATATATTTATTAGTTTAAATAAATATATAATAGAATAGTTTAATTAATTGAAAGTAATTTAATTAATTATGGTAATTATCTAGTATAAATCTTTTCTTAATGGAAAAGAAAAGAATAAGATAATTACTAAGGAAACAGAGTTGGATGGAAACTGCAAATTAAACCTTATAAATAAACCTTATAGGTTCAAAAGGAAATAACAATCAATTAACCTAGTTTCCAGTTTCCAAAAAATTCTCTCAACTCTCTCTCCCTCTACTCCCAATCGCCGCCCATCTCTCTCTCTCTAACCAGTTTGGTTTTTGAGTTGTTCGGGTTTTTCAGCTCTACTAGAGGAGCATTCGTTGGTCGTTCATAGGTGGATTAATACTCGAGCAATCCAGGTAACCTTTAAACTGTTTTGATTAAAACCTATAAAACGAAAGATCGTGGTTTCCGGGTTTAAACCACAAATCACTTCCGCAAATTTTTGTGTTTCTCGGATCAGTTTTGGTTCGGGATCACAGTCAAACCCCAACAAAAAGGTGATAAACTGTCCAAAATTTCTAAAAATGGGGGGAAGGAATTAGCTAATGAAATAGATTACAAGTCTTATGCACAATTAATAGGAAGTTTAATGTATGCACAAGTATGTGTCAGATTGATGCGGTAATTATCACATATAAAAAGCGTAACAAGTTTTAACCTCTAATGCCTAGCCACCGTCTTACCACATATACAGGCAAGCGTACCTGATCGTGAGTAATATAGTGTAGGAAAGTCCAGGTATCGTATCTACCACTGGGAACGGTCAAGTTATTGTAGACTAAAGTCGAATTAGTTTAATTAATCAAAAAAAGGGGGGTTTTTATGAAAAAGGTTTAATTACTTAAAAAGACAATTAACTAAGTAAAACTAAGAAAGCAAATGAACTTATGATTTAAGTTTATAATAAAAGAAAACAGCAGCACGTATCATGATAAAACGAATCCCCAAAATGGATGACATGAATAGATCGAAAGTTTGGTTGTTTTGATTATTGTAGGAATTTAAGTCTGGGACACCCTAACATGTGCAATTTCTGGTTAAACTAGGACACGGTCCTCCTAGTTCTAATCCTAAATCGTTTGGTCCACAATCTAGAATCGGTAAACCCTTCCTAATCAATTATTGTAATGGCTCTTTTACTATCGGTCACTAATGGTCAAAGTAACCCCTTAACATAACTCTATGGTCCAAGTCAGGCTAAGGTAGGTTGATTATCCTTTCGGAGTCTATCTGTCTTGGTCCAACAAATACACCCAACCAAGTGATTTCAAATCGTCACAACAACAATAATCAAGAAAGAACCATAAACGACATTCAATTGATCAAAAACAAACCAATAAACATTAATTGCAAAACATCATCCATAATGGTGATCAGAGATCGACTTCCGCAGCGTATCGGCACCTTTCGTATTCTCACTCTCGTTCCTCTGACTTCCCCTCGTGTGTTGCACTTCAAAACTCATGTCTAAAACTGAAGGAGGAGGCTGATATTTAAAGAAAAACGACCAGACGTGTTGATCCAGCTCTCCTAAGACCTGATGAAATGATAATGATCCTGAATCTTTACTTAGTGAATAGGTTTTTACTTCTGTTATAGCTTGAGGAATTATCACTGAGTCAGCTCAGTGTTATTCTATGTTACTTATGCTGTAACTTATTTTTATAGTAATCAGGATCAGGATCAGGAGACGAACGAGTCTGTTCTGCAGTCTACTGATCCTATCCACTGAAGTGAAGACCTCCTGAAGACATCAAGATCATACTTAAAGAACCATCAGCGACGTCGAAGAATTAGCTGATGACAGGAACAGCATGCTCGTGATCTGAAGACGGAACTCAGTGATAGCAAGCTGCTCAATATCGTATGACATCCTGAAGACTCATCAGGATACAAGTGACCCTGAACAACATTAGTTTCAGGACTCTAGTCACTGATCAGTATCCTGATCCTGAAGGATTAGTGTAATGTCTTAGACTAATGCACAAAAGGATTATCCGCCTTTACTGACACAAAAGTACATAAGGACAGTCTATTTACTGTTCCCTCCGTACTTATCAGACCTCAAGGCAACTGTTTACACACTTCCTCTTTTGCACACCATGCAAAGAGTATTTGTTTATAGTAAATAGTACATAGGACCACTTACATTGTGACACGTACACAAAAGTGAGTCTACATGCATTTAATGCATTGGGTATAAATAGGACTTGAAGAGATGTTCTCCATACTTCTTCTTCATCCTAAATCTACCCTAATCCTTTTCTTTCTTTATTCCCTCTATCTTCTTTCTTACATCTTCTCACTTTAGTGCATAGTGAAAGAACCTAGATTGTTTAGTTTAGACTTGTAGTCTTTTCTATTTCCGCAACAATCTGTAAATTCATATTGTTTATACAACAAGAATTTAAAAGTGAAAACTTGTGTGATTATATTCAACCCCCCCCCCCCCCCCTTCTATAATCCCAAACACTATCCTTGCTTGAAGGTCACCTCATTGGGACCAACAAGTGGTATCAGAGCAGATACAAGCTCTCATTTTCTTCTTAGAAAAATCTTGTGATCCTCTCTTCTAATCCATGGCTCTTCAAGCTAAGGATAACTACTTTGATACCGGCTCTGCTGGAAAGCCTCCTAGGTTCAACAAAGATAACTTCTCTCTTTGGAAAACCAGGATGAAACTCTTTGTCTCTGGTTCTGATCCCCAGATTCCATACTTTCTGGAAAATGGACCACATGTGCCTACACAAACCGTCCACCCCATTCCTGCTGCAGCTGGCCAACCAGCTGTACCTGAAAGGCAACTGGTAAAGCCCGTGACTGACTGGAATGATGAAGACAGACGCCTGGTCAACATTGACACTAAGGCTAGGTCTCTTATCGCCATGTCACTCCCTGACGATGTATTCCATTCTGTCTGCCACCTTCGATCTGCTAAAGAAATATGGGACACTCTCTGTGTTCAATATGAAGGTATTGCTGTTCTCATGGAATCAAGAAAGATTTTCTTGGTTCGTCAGTATGAAAGCTTTATTCATCAGAAGGATGAAACTCTCTCCCAGCTACATCAGAGATTCAACTGTCTTCTGATTGATCTGAAGACTATCGGTACTACCTACTCTAACTCTGAAGTGGTTACCAAGTTCATGGAAGCTCTTCCTGAACATTGGGAAATATACACCTCCTGCTTAACTATGTCAAAGGACATAAAGACACTCACACTAAGTGAGTTGTACGGTATTCTTCTTAACCGTGAACAACAGAAGAAACTGAAAAAGAATCTCATAAGAGATTCTAAAGATACCAAAAGTAACTCTGTTGCATTGGTCTCTGACTCAGTTCCTACTGTCGCCACTCCTTCTTCAGTAACTATTACTGAATTAGAATCTTCTGACTCTGACATGTCAGAAGATCCTGAATTCAATGAATCTCTTGCTTTGTTAACCAGATCTTTCAAGAAGTTTGCCAAAAAGGGAAACTTCCACAAAAAGAAACATCTTACTATTACTGACAAGCATAAATCAGACCCTGTTGATAAGGCTACTGCTATCTGCTACAACTGTCAGGGCAAAGGACACTTTGCTAATTATTGCAGGTACCGGAAAAGTCAGTTTGCTCCCTCCTCTGCCAAATCTTCTTCTAAGAATCCCAAATACCAGCGCCTGAAAGAAAAGTACAAAAAGATGAAAATTCAGCGCAAGGGTAAAGGTCTTATCGCAGAAGACTGCGACTGGGATGATGTCTCCTCAGATGACTCATCTGATGAGGAAGACACTCAAGTGGCACTAATGGCCATTATTGAGGAACCTACCTTAGCTCTCATGGCTAAGATAGAAGAGGTCCCTGAAGAGATTCCTACTCAGGCTCCTGAAGCTTCTTCTTCCACAACTCCTGAAGCTTCCACCTCTGCGACTGATTCTTCCAGTCAGGTACCTATTCCTCTTGTCCCTCTTGAAAGCTTAACTCAGCTGGACCTGGTCACTCTTGATCTTTACAAAGCCCTGAATGGTAAAACCTCTGCTGAAAAAATGAATATCGACCTTCGTGGTCAACTCAAAGAATGTCAAGAAAAAATAAAACAGCTTACCATTCTGGAAGAAAACTATAAAGACCAGGTCACTGTAAATAAAACTCTCTGTATTGAAAGAGAAATGGCTCTTGCTGCCAAAGAAAGAGCCCTGGTTGAGTTAAACGCTGAAAAAGTCACCATCAAAGGATGGAGTGACGCCTCTGAAAAGGTTGATGAAATATTAGCCTCAGGAAGAAATGTTAAAAACAAAAGGGGTCTTGGATACACTCATGGAGGAACTAAATCTGATAGTTCCATGCTCAAATTTGGAAAATTTGTTTCTTCTATCCCTGATCCTAATGCTCCTGAAAACATCCCTTCTTCTTCTAACACACACTCTGAAGGTGCTCCTAAGAGCAAAAAGAACACAGTCAAAGAAAAATCTAAAACTGTAACACCTTCAAAGACCAAGAGTCCTAAAACCAAGAACAAAGTTCTGGGTGGTGGTCCTTCAGTCTCAGGATCAAAATCTTTCTCTCAAAATCCTGTTCCCAGACTGAAGATTGACCTGAAGCAAAAGACTCAGGAGAAGAAACCAATTCCTCCTATGTCCAATGCTAAAGGCATACTTGGTGCTGGTCCTGCTCACTTAAAGTTTAAAGACTTTCTGGACCACACTAAACGCTTTCAATATCGCAAATGTTATCACTGTGGATTAAATGACCATATTGCGAGTAAGTGTCCTGATGCTACCAAAGCTGAAAAATCAGCTAAGGTAAAGAAAAATTCTAAGACTGATAACTCAGTCAAAGGAAAGAAGGTTGTCAAGACTGTCTCCTCAGTCAAGACTCCATCCTCAAAAGCTGATAAATCAGTTAAGGCTGCCACTGACTCCACCAGTCCTACTGATACTTCTGGATCCATAGTTCTATGGGTACCAAGAAAAACTTAAACTCTAAATTTTACAGGATAAGGGCATCTGGTACCTGGACAGTGGATGCTCTCGACATATGACTGGTTTGAAATCTGTCCTATCTAACTACCGTGAAGAAAGAGGTCCTGCTGTGACCTTTGGTGGAAACGGTAAAGGCCAAACCCGAGGGTATGGCACACTGACCAACGGAGTAACTACGTTCAAAAGAGTTGCTTATGTTGAAGGTCTGATGCATAATCTTCTGAGCATCAGTCAACTGTGTGATAAGAATCACAAAGTCTCCTTCTCAAAGAAGAAGTGCAAAGTCAAGAACAGAAGAAAGGAAGTTATTCTCACAGGTGTGAGACATGCTGATATTTACATCATCAACATGAATACTTCCACTGACAACTTCTGCTTTGTATCTCGTGCTTCCTCTGATACAAATTGGCTTTGGCACAAGCGTCTTTCTCATCTCAACTTCAAGACGATAAATCAACTCTGCATCAACAATCTTGTCATTGGTCTTCCTGACTTTCGCTATACAAAGGTATCTCTTTGTTCAGCATGTGAGAAAGGAAAACAGACCAGGGCTAGTTTCAAGTCCAAGCAGATTTCCTCCATCAGCTCTCCTCTACAACTTCTCCACATGGATCTCTTTGGACCCGTCAACGTCCAATCCATTGCTGGAAAGAAATACACTCTGGTAATCGTTGATGAATTTTCCAGATATACTTGGGTATTCTTTCTTCGATCCAAGAGTGATGCTCCTGAAGAAATCATTCTGTTCGTCAGAAAGATGGAGAGACTCAACAACCTTACTGTTCGATCAATCAGGAGTGACCACGGAACTGAATTCAAAAACAGTACCCTGGAAACCTTCTTCGATCGGAAAGGCATCTCTCAGAACTTCTCATCTGTAAGAACTCCTCAGCAAAATGGCGTTGCTGAAAGACGAAACAGAACCCTGATTGAAGCTGCACGATCTATGTTGAGTGAAGCCAACCTTGCCACTCAATTCTGGGCTGAAGCTGTTAACACTGCTTGCTATACCCAGAACAGATCTCTGATAGTAAAGCGCATCAGAAGAACTCCTTACGAACTTTTTCGTAACAGGAAACCCTCTATCGAACATCTCCATATCTTTGGTTGTGTCTGCTACATCCTGAACAACAAAGATAACCTAGGAAAGTTCGATTCCAAGTCTGATGATGGAATCTTCCTTGGATACTCCTCTATCTCTAAAACCTACCGTGTGTTCAACAAACGAAGACAAGCAATAGAGGAAACGATTCATGTCAAGTTTCATGAATCGGGTCCTACTTTCCCTCACCCTCATGAAAACTCTGAAATAAATCAGTGGGCTGACTCTTTCTTTCAAGTCCCTTAACCTCCCATTGCTGATCCATCTCCTCAAGACCTTCCTGATGGTTTTGAAGAAGATCCTCCTATACCACCCACTGAAATAACTACTCCACCTCTGATAAATGCCACTCCAATTACCCAAATCACACCATCTGAACCTGATCAACCCACTAACAGTGAAGACTTTTCTCAAACCACTGTTAGTGAGCCTACTCCCACAAATCTTCTCCCTAATCCATCAGTAAATGAAGCTTCCACTTCAGGACAGGTGTATCAGCCACCTGCTCTTCGATGGACCAAGGATCATCCCATTGATCAAGTTCTTGGTAATCCCTCCTCTGGCATTAAAACTCGACACCAATCTGGTAACGTCTGTCTTTATGTTAATTTCATCTCTGAAATTGAACCTAAAGAAATAGATGATGCTTTGCGTGATCCTGCCTGGGTCTCAGCCATGCAGGAAGAGCTAGCAGAGTTCATCAGAAACAATGTCTGGCTTCTCGTCCCTAGGCCTCGAAAGCGTACTATCATTGGTTCCAAGTGGATTTTTCGAAATAAACTTGATGAGATTGGTACTATTATTCGAAACAAGGCTCGCCTTGTGGCTCAGGGATATAGGCAGGAAGAGGGCATTGATTACGATGAAACCTTTGCTCCTGTGGCTAGGCTCGAAGCAATTCGACTTTTCCTAGCCTTCGCAGCACATATGAACTTCAAGGTTTATCAGATGGACATTAAAAATGCCTTTCTGAATGGAAAACTTAATGAAGAAGTCTATGTGGCTCAGCCTCCTGGCTTTGTAGATCCTAAGTTCCCTGATCACGTCTTCAAGTTAAACAAGGCTCTCTATGGGTTAAAACAGGCTCCTCGTGCCTGGTATGATACCCTCTCAACCTTTCTTCTCTCTAAAGGTTTTGTTCGTGGAAAGATCGATAGCACTTTATTTCTAAAGAAATATCCTAAGCATATCCTTCTTGTCCAGATATATGTCGATGACATTATCTTTGGATCCACAAATCCCAAACTCTGCGAAAAGTTTGAGTTGCTCATGAAATCTGAATATAAAATGTCTATGATGGGTGAACTAACATTCTTTTTAGGACTTCAGATCAAGCAATCTGAAAAGGGAATCTTTATCAATCAAGGTAAATATGTACATGAGATGCTGAAGAAATTTGATCTCACATCCTGTACACCGATGAAGACTCCAATGGCTCCTCCTCTGTCACTTGACAAGGATTCCAAAGGGAAACCTGTTGATGTGACTCTCTACAGAGGAATGATCGGCTCTCTGCTGTATCTCACAGCTAGTCGCCCTGATATCATGTATTCTACATGTTTATGTGCCCGTTATCAGGCTGAACCCAAAGAATCCCATCTGACCGCTGTAAAGCGGATCTTCAGATATCTGAAGGGAACTCCTAATCTGGGTCTTTGGTACTCCAAGGACTCAGGGTTCGATCTAACAGCTTATTCTGATAGTGACTTTGCAGGATGTAAGATCGACAGGAAAAGCACCACTGGTGGGTGTCACCTGCTTGGTGGCAAGTTGGTGAGTTGGACTAGCAAGAAACAGAACTCTGTGTCCACATCAACTGCTGAGGCTGAATATGTTGCAGCAGGAATATGTTGTGCTCAAGTCCTGTGGCTGAGAAATCAACTTCAGGACTATGACATACAACTTTCTAAAATTCCTATCTACTGTGACAATACTTCAGCGATAGCCATCGCCAACAATCCTGTCTTACACTCCAAGACAAAGCACATTGAAGTGAGATATCACTTCATCAGGGATCATGTGATGAATGGTGATATTGAACTCCATTTTGTCCCTACTGAATATCAGCTTGCTGACCTCTTTACCAAACCACTGGATGTGTCGCGTTTTAATATGCTCATCAGTGAACTTGGGATGTTAAATCCTGATGATTGAAGTTTATCAGGACAAACAGTTGTTAAATCCTATAGAATAACTATTCTCAGGACTCTTTCTTTAACAACTCCTGAACTAACTCTCATCAGAGGATGACTCTATTCAGTACTTACAAAATCTTTGTTCAATATCCGAATACTGATGATTCTCAGGTAAGTACCTCTGCTCCTGAAACCTTATCGCATTAAATGTGATAAAGAGGATTTTTCCCAAAACAGTACTTATCTGATAAGTACTCCAATTCCAAGAAAACAAATCTTTCATCAAAATGGAATTATCCCCTGAAAAGGTGGTTTTTATCTCTTCAAATAAAACAAACTTTTCATCTGCACTGACACGTAATGGGACGTTTCCTGTTCCCCACTACGTGTGTCAGGCGCGTGAACGCGCGTAGAAACTCCTTTTTTCATCATTACGTTTGAATTTAGCCGCCCGTTTCTCTCTCATCCATTTTCTCTCTCCAACCGCGAGGTATAAAAACCTCACTCGTAATCCATTACACTCTTTACGCTCACATAATTATCTCTAAGAACTCAAGCAAGAAAAAGCAAGAACTTCCTTTTCTCTCAAGAACACCAAGAACACTTACCACTTTTCTCTAACAAGATCATCGTAAGTGTTTCTTTACTCTTGTTCTTTCTACATTTTAAGTTGGTATTCTTCATCTAAACAACTTATTGTGTTAAAACGTTTTTCCAAAAACCCTAAGATCACTTCGTTTGATCTTAGTTTTCCCAAAGTCTTCTAAGATTTTTGTTAAAACAGTTTATATGATTTTCTTATTTCTTTTAAGAACAATCATAAACTCTTATTTTGATATCTACTCATCAAAATAAAAGTTTCTTTTTAATACCAAAACACATTCCTTTTGTGCATTTTGGTATCTAATCCATTCCAAGTATAAAGGATTTCACCACTTTTATGAACATATTCTGTGTTCATTGAAAAGTGAAGAAAAATGCATATTTTGGATCCTTAATCATCCACATATGTTGTTTTTATGTTTTAACAGAATGGCTGCTACTACATCTACATCCTTGGACGCCCAGCTCTCCTCTGAGGCAACAACTCTCATGACGGCTACTGGAAACCTTCCGATAGTCATTCCCCAACATGACTTGCAGTTCAAACCCAACAACTTAATTGGGCAATTTGATCTCCCTGCAAATAAGGCGTTTCTGAAGCCTGCCAGGGACTTCCTACTGTCATGTCCCCTGAAGACTGCCTTCACTCTGAACCCGGCGCCCAACAAACCCCTGCTCCTGCAGCTGTGGTCCACTGCTACCACTGCCCAGGAGAGGAACTCGAAGGGCAAGATGCACGAGGTGATCAAGTTCCAAATCAAGGACGACATCATCTCGTTCGGCATAGGGACCCTGAGGAACGTCCTCAACTTCCCCAAGAAGCAGAAATTCCCTCCTGCTCCTTCCTCTGACGATGTTATAGCACTCCTGGGTGCTATTGGCTACAAATGGCCTGTGCGCGAAGGCCAACCTCTGGTGAAGACTGCTGCCATTGTCCACAAGACGGGGCTAAACGCGACGTTCTATTATATATGGAACACGTTTGGTCTCTGTCTGACAGGGAAGACGGGGAGCACCGAGCAATTCCCCACGGTGATTCAGAACATGGTCAACTCTGCGATCAAAAATCGCAAGTTTGACTACGTCCGCTGCATCTGGGACGACATGCTGAAGAAGATCAAGAACCGCACCAGGGTGGTCAACGTTCCCTACACCCGGTTCTTCACTGCAGTTCTGGCACTGCACATGGGTACCAATTACCCAACAGAGGGAAACTTCAACAACTACGCCTTAGGCGTGAAGTTTCTGGAACAGCTATCTCCCAAAGCTGACGATGTCCCTCTGTCTGCTGTCTTGGTTGTCCCTGATGCACAACCAGACGCAGAGGCACAACCTGCTTCTGCTCAAGGTATGTCTTCTCTCTTCTCTTCCAAACCATCTTCTTCTTCTTCTCTGCATGCTATGTCAGTAGCTAACCCAATACTGACTTCCCCAGCTGCAACAACTTCTTCGGCGCTTCTGAAGCACCCTCCTCCCTCTGGCTCCTCTCCTCCACCCCAGCCCAAACGCGCCAAATCCAAGGCATCAAAGAAAAAGAAGGCACCAGCTGGTAAGAAATACTACATTACCCTGCCTCAAATTTTTAATAAACCATCTCCTTTATCTAAAACTTCTTCACCTGCAGATACGCCTATCTCTGCTCCTGTCCAACAAGAACCTGAGGTTGTTCATCTCGAACACTCAGAGAACATGGAGGGTAATCGCTCTGATACCCTCCTAGCCTCAGGTAATACTATTAAGCATAATATTGCCGTTTCTTCTTCTATGAAAGCTAATGAGTCTTCTAGTACTCACTTAGCTACTCTGTTTACAGGTTCTTTAGGAGCAGCTGTTGAAGGGCAGTCCCAACTCCATCAGGATGACCCCTTCAACGATTTTATCTTCACGGATGCCGACCGACAACTGAACGCCGCTGAGCTTCGACGGCAATCCGCTGAAAGACAACTGCAGGAGGTCCGCACGGCGCTCCAGCAACAGGATGAAGCTCACAAGGCCCAGCTTCAGGCCATGGAGCTTGAGCTTGCAGCAGCCAAGGCCGCTGCCTCTGCCGCCGAAGCCGCCGCTGCCTCTGCTACTGCTGCTGCCGCCGCCGCCGCCCCTGCTCCTACTGGTGTCACCATCACCATCCCTTGTCTGGATGCCATCCATGACAAGGTGTCTCAGGTGGCTACTTCGTCTTCCTCTCTTCAGGCGTCTGTCGACGACCTGAAGGCCACGGCGTTACCCGCTCTCTCCACAGCGGTCAACAACAACTCCACCTCCACCACCAACTTCCAACAACTTGTGGTGCAGAGGTTAGATGCACAGGAGACTGGCCTTAGAGCCCTCCAGAAGAAAGTGGCCGAGCTTGCCACAGCAGTGAACACTCTGACCACTGCTCCTCCTCCGCCGCCATCATTCACCACGGCCGATAGGGAACTTCTCCAGTCCCTGCTCTCGTCTTCCTTCATCAACAGGAAGCTGAACGCCAACATGGCCTCTCTCCTCCAAAGGAGTGTTTCAACAGCTGCCTTGCAACAGGCACCTGTTGAGGGGGAGAGACAGCCGAGAGACCATTCCGTTTATTCCCCCTCCACCAACTGGAGAACTACCGAACAGGGGGGAACAAACGAGGATGATGATGAAGATGATGATGATGAAGAAGACGACGACTTCTTCGTCGAGAAGGTACCAGCTTCAACGCCCACTCCAGGGCCTGCACACTCTCAGGGGGAGAACCCCGGTACACCTGGTACGTTACTACTACCATCCTCTCCCTCTTCCTCTGATAACCAACCCATCTCTACTCTTCTTAAATCTAAACCTACACCTAAAACCATCACCCTCGACACCTCCTCTGAAGATTCACCTATAAACAACCTACAATTAGTTGTATACCAACCACCCAAACAACCTACCCCTGAACCAACACCTCATTCTTCTCCTAAACAAACCTCTGAACCTGAAAACCAAGATAACCCTGAATGTTATGATGTAAACTTCGGTTCTGTCACTGGTGAGATTGTTCGCCTAATGGAGAACAGTCCATCAGAACAGACAAGAGCTGAACTAAGCAGAATGACATTCAGAGTAACTCCTCTAAACCCGGAATCCATTCCCTCAAACCAACCCGCTTTAACCCTGAAGCATCCTCTTCCAGAACCCCTGAAATAAGAGCCCCTCCTGAAACCATTTGTCTTTCATCAGATGATGAATTCATCTCTGATGACTTCTCTACCCCTGCTTCTTCTCCCAGATCTCCTCCCTCTAACTCTCCTAGATCTGAAGGTGAGAATTACCCTGACAACTCTACTACTATCAACATGGATGGGCGTTTAGACGCCGTGATAGAGCGACTCGAGAGTACAAGAGTAAAAGTTCCTCTTCGTACCTCTTGGGACTCCGAGTTCGCCTATCTATCGCAAGAAGAGTACAACAATGCTGTACAGGCTCAGGAGGAGCATAATAAGAAGCAGAAGGAAGCCTTCCTCTCTGCTCAAGCCGCTCGAAGGCTTGCATCGGATTTTGTTGAAGAAGATGCAGAAATAAGTGCTGATCCTGTTCTAGCACAGAAGGCCGCGCTGAAGGTCTTCAACAGAAACGCTGAAGCTCAGTCTGAAGAAGTGAACACAGAGCTTGACTGGTGCCGAGACCGCCTTCACCTCAGAAAACATGGTGCTGCCATCTCTGGAATCCATCTCAGCCGAACACGCGGCAAAAGAGCAAAAACATGGATCACCGTCAAACGCTCAGGAGTCAAGGATGTGCAACACACTCTTGACAAGTTGGAAAGATACAACTTGTCAGAGTGGAATGAAATCAGAAGCCTACTTTCCAAAGCCAACAGAAACTATCAGGCTGAAGTAGAAGAAGTCATAAACGGACTTATTGCACGCATCAGAAGAACAACCGAAATTCCTGAT
Organism: Centaurea solstitialis; assembly: GCA_030169165.1. Taxonomy (NCBI): domain Eukaryota; kingdom Viridiplantae; phylum Streptophyta; class Magnoliopsida; order Asterales; family Asteraceae; genus Centaurea; species Centaurea solstitialis. The sequence goes on from CM058043.1 coordinate 69,882,459, forward strand.
GACCTTCTCCAACCTTCTTCAACACTGACTCAGGCACCTGTTCGAAGATCAGCCGGTGCTTCAACAAGGAGACCAACTCCTTGCATGCCCAGAATGGTAGTTAAACCACTGGACCTCTCGATGCTTGATCTTTCACTCCCTCCAGGAGTCTCTCTCTCTGAAGGACAAGTAATCAGAGAACCTGTTCATGGTATTTGTGTAAGCGACAACTCCAAGATTCTACGCTTTCAGCGTTTCAGCGAGCTACACAAAGCACCATATGAACACTTGGTTTCTGTTCTCTTCACTGCTCAAAAGAACAAGAAAAACCAAGATAATAAAGAGATTATTCGCACTGTCAGAGCTATACTCGATCATAGAATCGCCTTCAGTAATACTCCTGTTCCAATCATAGTCAAGACTGAAGAATTTAGCGAAGACTCTGATAGTTAGAATAATTTTGTAATTTTGCCTTCAGTACTTCACTTTTGTACTCTTGTATTTTCTTTACTCTTGTAACCTGATTGAGATTAATGAAAATGCAATTCAGTGCATTGTACTTTATTCCATCATAGTACTGAAAAAGATCCCTCAAAACAGTAAATGGGACATGTACCTTTATGAGTTCTATTTCCTACTGTTTTATCTAGACTTAGAAATTTTTTTTCTTTCTAGACTTAGACAATTTCTTCATTGTCTTATCATTATCATTTAGGGGGAGATTGTTGATCCAGCTCTCCTAAGACCTGATGAAATGATAATGATCCTGAATCTTTACTTAGTGAATAGGTTTTTACTTCTGTTATAGCTTGAGGAATTATCACTGAGTCTGTTCAGTGTTATTCCATGTTACTTATGCTGTAACTTATTTTTATAGTAATCAGGATCAGGATCAGGAGACGAACGAGTCTGTTCTGCAGTCTACTGATCCTATCCACTGAAGTGAAGACCTCCTGAAGACATCAAGATCATACTTAAAGAACCATCAGCGACGTCGAAGAATTAGCTGATGACAGGAACAGCATGCTCGTGATCTGAAGACGGAACTCAATGATAGCAAGCTGCTCAATATCGTATGACATCCTGAAGACTCATCAGGATACAAGTGACCCTGAACAACATCAGTTTCAGGACTCTAGTCACTGATCAGTATCCTGATCCTGAAAGGATTAGTGTAATGTCTTAGACTAATGCACAAAAGGATTATCCGCCTTTACTGACACAAAAGTACATAAGGACAGTCTATTTACTGTTCCCTCCGTACTTATCAGACCTCAAGGCAACTGTTTACACACTTCCTCTTTTGCACACCATGCAAAGAGTATTTGTTTATAGTAAATAGTACATAGGACCACTTACATTGTGACACGTACACAAAAGTGAGTCTACATGCATTTAATGCATTGGGTATAAATAGGACTTGAAGAGATGTTCTCCATACTTCTTCTTCATCCTAAATCTACCCTAATCCTTTTCTTTCTTTATTCCCTCTATCTTCTTTCTTACATCTTCTCACTTTAGTGCATAGTGAAAGAACCTAGATTGTTTAGTTTAGACTTGTAGTCTTTTCTATTTCCGCAACAATCTGTAAATTCATATTGTTTATACAACAAGAATTTAAAAGTGAAAACTTGTGTGATTATATTCAACCCCCCCCCCCTCTATAATCCCAAACACTATCCTTGCTTGAAGGTCACCTCATTGGGACCAACAAGACGTCATTTGGCGATCGCCAAACTCTAAATAAAACCCTAATCTCCACTTCAGTCGCACTTGGCGGCGCCAAATTGGGCACTTCGCGATCGCCAAGTGTCTTCTGTGTTGACCTTGTGCATTTTTCTCGTTTTCTCGCCTTTTTCCGTACTTTTCCGTTCCACGGCCTCCAAATCCTTCATAATCAATAAAAAGCTCAATTAGTGCATGAAATGATCATAAACGGGTGAGAAATAGGGTAAAGTCATACGATTACGCGCAACCAAAACATGTATAATTTTGGTGTTATCAAAATCCCCACACTTAAGCTTTGATTGTCCCCAATCAAAAGACTGAAAACAAAGAAAGATAACTCCAAAATTATCTCAACCCAAGATCGTCAAAGAAAACAAAGTATACTCACACAATCGAACCCACAAACAAGACTCATCAAGTAATTGGATACCAAGGCCAACCTTTTACCCTCACATTATATGAAGTGTATCTCTCGGGGGTAAAAGTGTATATGTAAGTGATCACACCAATACTCGACTAATTCCCGCATGCATAAGCTTGTCACCAAATCTAATCTTCACCACTGAGAAGTTGTCAACCGTCAAGAGGACTTTAGGGTTGCAATGTTAGGCTAAGGGTTAAGGGTAGGATAAAGGATATATAATAGTGGCTAAGGGTTTTGCAACAAAAACTTGAAAACTTAATCAGTAATGATCCAAACAATGAAACAATCTGACTTCCAAACAATGAGACTTTTGGGATGAGTATTCTCTCTTTTCTTTTAGAATTGGCCTAAGCCTATGGCTTATTTGGGGCACAAATTCTTTTTACTTTCTTTTTCAGCTCTCATTCTTTTCTTTTTTGTATTCTCGACTCTTTTGATATTTCTTTTCTTTTCTGAGTCTCAAATATTTTCTTTTTTCTCTCTCTTTCTTTTAGAGCAGCAACTATGTTGCTTTTGGGCTCTTTTTACTTTCAATCCCATAAAAACTGTCAGATACGAAAAACTGGATCAAAACATCTCAAGATTCAAATTTAAGTCACGGCCAAGAGATAGATAGGCTCAAGGATAAAGTGTATAGTGGGTAAAGAAATGAAAGGCTAACGCTCAAAATGGTTTCAAGGGATAAAGTGTTAAAAGGTGAACACTTTTCAATTACAGGCTAGGCAAATCAAATAACCTTATGATGAGGTTATCTGACGAAGGCTAAAAGGGTTAGAAACGAAGGCCTCTATCAGTGCAATGGTGATAAATACTTCTCTTATGTGGTCTTGACAAGCATTCAAATGACAAGTTTTACCTTGGGTCAAAGTCGGTATTCCTCACAAAATAAACAGATATAACAATATAGGCTCAATCTCTCAAAGGAATCGGGTGAGGCACTCATGGTAATCAGTATTCCAAGGTATCCTTTTACTCAACTAATCCTATTCAGTGTTCTCCTATGCAAGCAACTCAGTCTCAAAAACAATCTTCGATTTCAAAAAAAATTTAGGGTCAAATCTCAAAGCTTTCAAAAGTTTGAAAAACGACAATCCACAAGCAAAAAGTGAACCCATTTAAACAGATAAGTCTACATAACCCCCTCCCACACTTAAAATTTGCAGTGTCCTCAATGCAACAATTAACACAATTAAGGAGTAATTGGGAAAAAGAGACACTTCCCGGGTTATGTGACGAAATCTGTTCTGATCTGAGAGTGGTGCATAAAATTCGTGCTCGATCATAAAACGCTATATCTACCAACAAAAAGAAAAAGAAAAAGTAAAAATGAACAAAAGAAAATAAACAAACCAAACTAGTTAAAATCCTAAACAAACCGACAAAAAAATAAAATTGTTCAAACACAACCACGCAGTTCAAACTAAAAAGTAAATTGTTTAGGACAACCAAATCGAATAATGGAGATAAAAGATAGAGATCAATAAGGGCCACGAGGTTGGTTTTGCCAATCCTCGTAAGTCGGGTAACCGGGCGGAGCATCCTCGGAGTATGGCCAATATGGAGATGGAGCATAAGCGGTATTCGGTTGAATACCAAAGTGGGAGGCCATCTGGTTCATCACTCCACTTTGCCAGTTGGCTTGGTGAAGAGCCTCCACGGTGTTGTACTCCATATGCTGATGATGCCGGCCATAAGAAAGTGACATCTCCGAAAGTTGGTTACTCAAATCTTGGTAACCCGAATAAGCAGTCCAATTTGCTGGTTGTTGACTCTAACTCGCCCCACTCGTTCCACCGATCTCATGCGTACTCCTCGGTGCTTGACTCGGTTGACTCCTATAAGATTGAGGATTACGGATCCATGCATTGTAGTCCCTTCTGATTGCATGTTCAACTCTCGCCACGCCCATACCTCGGAGTTGGTCCATGTCAATCAACCCCATCTCCCCGAGGTTCGTCATCGAAGCAATCGCGGCGTCGGTTAAGATGCCGAAATGCTTGGCCAAGAGCGTCACGTACTGGCTACCAACGATGCGACTACCCTCGCGATAACCGCTCGCTTTAGCGAGTTGAGCGGCTATGAGGTACGGAGCATTCGGATATTTATCATCCGTAGAGAGTTGCTCAAGAAGCCACAAATCTTGCACAGTCACTTTCTCCTCACTAGAAGATCGAGCGTTCACCGCTTGAATGAGCATGCGGTGTAGAAGTCTATCCGTCGAAGTAAGAAAACCTTTCACCTTGAGGTTGCCATGATAATCACCATCACCCAAAACTGCCCAGGCCAAACGTGGATCAAAATCATCGGATCTCTTTGAAGTCGCCCACATATACTCCTCGAATCCGGGAGCATCAACATCCGCTTGGGTATATATCCCCAAAGCAAGAGCAAACTCAACCAAAGAAAAAGATCTCCAAATGCCACCAAGTCGGAACGTCATACAAGATTGATGAAACTCGTCAAGAGCCTTAATTGCATCGAAACAAAACGTGGCGACAAACTCCACGATAAGCTCTCAGTAGAGGGTCTCGGCAATATCGAAAACTCGCTCCCAAGCATGGCATATGTAGTACTCATTGCCATCCTCATCGTATGCGTGCTTTTCGAGAATCGCTTTGATATCATTCTCGACATGCATTGATCGAAGAAGATCCCAATCAACTCTTTTCGGCATGAGAATTTGGCGGGGGAGAAGTCAGTTGACAATGTCCCGATATTCCTCCTTCTTTCGAGCGTTCAACGTTGGGTCGTTAGTGAACGAGGTGAAAACATGACTTCCATCCGGTGCATGGAAGTTGATAGCGGCGGTGGTCTTTGATGCGCGGGTCTTTTGTCTCTACAAAATTAAACACCATTGTCTTAGAAAGTTTTCAATCCAATAAGTGCAAGACAAGGTTTATTCACATTCAAAGTTCCAACGAGACAAAAACCTATACGACTAACAAGTTCAAGCATCACAATCAAATATGCATGACAAAACAAGAACAAGGGGGATGTGAAGCATCCCCACACTTGAACTTTTAGTTCAATCCCAATTCCAAACTAATCTAGCTAAAAAGAAAGAATGGGGGATTTTGGTTTTCTCAAAATCCCCACACTTATCATTTAACCACAATCACTAGATTCAACAATCAATTAGCATGCTAGAAACAAGATTTCAATCACAATATAGGGCATGCATTCATCTATAAGCTCTAAACCATCAATGGTGTATCAAGAACAATGTTAATTCCATTCAAGCAAACAAACACCATTGATACCCAAAACAAGATCTCCAATTACCAAAACGAGCAATCCTTACGAAATCAAAGTTAGGAAACGTACCTTGTTCATGATTAAAGATGAAATTGAAGCTCAAGAAGGTCGAATTTCGCAAGAACGTGAGAGGATTTGGCGGCGCCTAAGAGGAATTAGGTTTGTGTGTTTGTGAAAAGTGGGAAAAAGAAGGTTTTAAAAACGCCTGCCCCGACTTCGCGTCGCGAAACCCTGGGTTTCGCGTCGCCAAACAGGTCAATTTCAGCAAAATCCTGATTTTAAAAGTCTCGCGTCGCCAAACGGCCCTCTTCGCGTTGCCAAGTTCGAAAAATGTTACCTGACCCGTGGCTTACTCACTTGGCGTCGCCAGATTGAGAATCTGGCGATCGCCAGATGGCTACTGTTTCCAACTTGTGAAATTTTGCATCGCATTCCGATTTCGCTCGAATCTGGTTCTATCCCCTCCGTATGGTTACCTAAGCAACATCAAATGAAAACATTAATAAAAACACACACAAAAATCACTAAAAGCGAAAGAAAATCAAAAAGCTCGGGTTGCCTCCCGAGAAGCGCTTCATTTTTGGATGGGTCTAGAGCTCGACCCCACTTTCGGCTCATTTCTTGGCACGTCGGGATGACGAGCCCTTCTTCTTTCTGTGATCTTTCTTGGAGGATCCCGGTTCCCTGGTTGATTGCCCCTTGTTGTGCATCGGGTTTGAGTAATCCTCCATTTTCTTTCCAAGCTCATGCGGGAGTAGCGGGCGGTTCGTGCTTTTGGTGTAGGCCAAAGAAGGATCATCATAAGGTTCATCGAGGTGTCTAACCGGCTCTCCGTTAGGATCAAAGTAAATCCGATTGTCTCCATAGCCTAAGCTTGTGACTTGATTGCGCATATCGGTATTTACTTGAGCGGTGTGCAAGAAAGATCTCCCGAGGATTATTGGGATTTCAGTGTCCTTTGGAAGATTAGCTATAATGAAGTCCGTGTAATAAACGAATTTTCCAATACGAATCGGGACTCCTTCCGCTATCCCCAATGGTCTTGTCATGTAACCATTCACTCCTCGGTATTGATAGTCCGTTGGAAGGATTTGAGTGATTCCCATTTTCCTGCAAAAACCCACGAGCATCATATTAAGAGCGGCACCCGAATCAACTAAAGCAAGACCTGAAAATTTATGACAAGAAATAGGTAAGTTATAACTCCCTGGATCATGTCGAATCGGTGCTATGTAAACGAGGTCATCTTCCGGTGCTTTTTCCTTCTCTTTCTCCTTGCCTTTGTCTTCTTTCTTCGGGATTACGAACTCCGCGTATCCTCCTTGTTTTCCATCTTCCTCATCATCATCACTAGAAGCTTCGGGGACTTTGAGTCTTAGATGTTCGAAAGACACAGTGAACCCCTCCGAATCGTAATCCGTGGCATAGTCGGGCTCACTTTCGCTCTCGGTCTCCACGTACTTCTTGTTGTAGACGTCCGTCCATTTCTTCTTTGACGGCTCTCCAGTCATCATGAGAATTGGTTTCACATTCTCCACCTTTGGGTTGACTTGTGTTTGCGTTGGCAGTTCTCCTTGCGTTCTTTCATTCAGCATTTGTGAAACACGTCCAACCTGTAATTCCAAATTCTGGATGGTGCTTTGGTGATTACGTAGGTAAGAACCCACTTCATCGTTCAATTTCTTTTGCGCATCCATGAATTGGATAATCCGATCTTCGATAGTCATACGTGGCTCTCCATCCGGCCTTTGGTTCTGTTGAGGTGGTGCAAAGAAACCGGGGGGTCTAGGGATGAAATTACGGTTGTTGTTCCACCTCCCTTGGTAATCGCCTCGGTTGACATAATTCACCTCCTCGGGTGTCATCATTGGCTTGTTCGGGCAATCCTTTGTCAAATGCGGTCCATTGCACTCCTCACATCCAACCTGCAAAGCATGAACAGATTTAATTAGTTCCTCGATTTTGCGTTCAAACCTTACCTGTTGGTTTTTCATAGCGGCTAATTCATCGGATGGATCGAAGTCGGTAGAGATCTTTCCGACCATCCTCGGGATTTGTAGTCGCTTGTCCGTCCTCCAATCTATGTTGTGTATGAGCATGTCCTCGAGGAGCTTGTAACCTTCCGTGGGCGTTTTGTACATGAAGACACCACCTGCAGATGAATCCAAAGTAGCTCGTGAGGAATAAGCAAGTCCACTATAGAAAGTTTGAACCTGTTCACTCTTATTTAGCTCGTGACTCGGGCACGAGTTTAGAGGTGCTTAAAACGTTCCCATGCTTCGGATATGGTTTCCCCATCTTGTTGTTGGAAGGATCGGATCTCGGCTCTCAGTTTGTCGATCTTGGATGGTGGAAAGAATCGGGAAAGAAACTTTGAACGAAGTCCTTCCCATGTAGTGATTGAGCTCGGCTCTAAGGATCTTAACCAAGCCCTAGCTTCTCCGGTAAGTGTGAGAGGAAAGACCCGAAGACGAATTGCATCATCCCGGCCTTCCTCTGTTTTGAACAGATCACAGATATCAACGAAGTTCTCCATATGTACGATAGGATTGCTATTGCTTTTCCCGTCGTAGGTAAGGTCCTTGATCATGTGTAGGAGCTTCCCCGGGATTTCTTTGTTCAGATTCGGCTTCGTGATCGGATTGGTGGGCACAGTTGGAGCGGCTCTCCTGGCGGTCCACATTGGTGCCTCGTCTCCCATCTAAAAAATTAAAGCTCTCGGACGAACTTTGTTTGCTTTTGATTTCTTTTTGTTTCTTTTTCTGAACTCTCTCTCCGGCTCCTCAAATGGCTCTAACAAGTCTGCCGTGACTGAAATCACAACAAACGGTTACGGGCAACTTGCGGGAAACAAAGAGATAATAAAAATATAAATAAAATTAAAACTAACTAATTAAACTAGAAAGCGAAAAACTTGCAAGGGATAGAATCCCTCACAAGGATCGATTAACTAAACTACTTAAACTAAAATCTAGCAACTACCGTTCCCCGGCAGCGGCGCCAAAAACTTGATGCGGTAATTATCACATATAAAAAGCGTAACAAGTTTTAACCTCTAATGCCTAGCCACCGTCTTACCACATATACAGGCAAGCGTACCTGATCGTGAGTAATATAGTGTAGGAAAGTCCAGGTATCGTATCTACCACTGGGAACGGTCAAGTTATTGTAGACTAAAGTCGAATTAGTTTAATTAATCAAAAAAGGGGGGGTTTATGAAAAAGGTTTAATTACTTAAAAAGACAATTAACTAAGTAAAACTAAGAAAGAAAATGAACTTATGATTTAAGTTTATAATAAAAGAAAACAGCAGCACTTATCATGATAAAACGAATCCCCAAAATGGATGACATGAATAGATCGAAAGTTTGGTTGTTTTGATTATTGTAGGAATTTAAGTCTGGGACACCCTAACATGTGCAATTTATGGTTAAACTAGGACACGGTCCTCCTAGTTCTAATCCTAAATCGTTTGGTCCACAATCTAGAATCGGTAAACCCTTCCTAATCAATTATTGTAATGACTCTTTTACTATCGGTCACTAATGGTCAAAGTAACCCCTTAACATAACTCTATGGTCCAAGTCAGGCTAAGGTAGGTTGATTATCCTTTCGGAGTCTATCTGTCTTGGTCCAACAAATACACCCAACCAAGTGATTTCAAATCGCCACAACAACAATAATCAAGAAAGAACCATAAACGACATTCAATTAATCAAAAACAAACCAATAAACATTAATTGCAAAACATCATCCATAATGGTTCATCTATCATGACAAGCACTACTAAAAAACTACTCACTCATAATGAACACAAAAACATAAACAAGAGTAGACATCGACAGGATACCGACAGTACAACGATAGATGATCAGAGATCGACTTCCGCAGCGTATCGGCACCTTTCGTATTCTCACTCTCGTTCCTCTGACTTCCCCTCGTGTGTTGCACTTCAAAACTCATGTCTAAAACTGAAGGAGGAGGCTGATATTTAAAGAAAAACGACCAGACGTGTTGATCCAGCTCTCCTAAGACCTGATGAAATGATAATGATCCTGAATCTTTACTTAGTGAATAGGTTTTTACTTCTGTTATAGCTTGAGGAATTATCACTGAGTCAGCTCAGTGTTATTCTATGTTACTTATGCTGTAACTTATTTTTATAGTAATCAGGATCAGGATCAGGAGACGAACGAGTCTGTTCTGCAGTATACTGATCCTATCCACTGAAGTGAAGACCTCCTGAAGACATCAAGATCATACTTAAAGAACCATCAGCGACGTCGAAGAATTAGCTGATGACAGGAACAGCATGCTCGTGATCTGAAGACGGAACTCAGTGATAGCAAGCTGCTCAATATCGTATGACATCCTGAAGACTCATCAGGATACAAGTGACCCTGAACAACATCAGTTTCAGGACTCTAGTCACTGATCAGTATCCTGATCCTGAAAGGATTAGTGTAATGTCTTAGACTAATGCACAAAAGGATTATCCGCCTTTACTGACACAAAAGTACATAAGGACAGTCTATTTACTGTTCCCTCCGTACTTATCAGACCTCAAGGCAACTGTTTACACACTTCCTCTTTTGCACACCATGCAAAGAGTATTTGTTTATAGTAAATAGTACATAGGACCACTTACATTGTGACACGTACACAAAAGTGAGTCTACATGCATTTAATGCATTGGGTATAAATAGGACTTGAAGAGATGTTCTCCATACTTCTTCTTCATCCTAAATCTACCCTAATCCTTTTCTTTCTTTATTCCCTCTATCTTCTTTCTTACATCTTCTCACTTTAGTGCATAGTGAAAGAACCTAGATTGTTTAGTTTAGACTTGTAGTCTTTTCTATTTCCGCAACAATCTGTAAATTCATATTGTTTATACAACAAGAATTTAAAAGTGAAAACTTGTGTGATTATATTCAACCCCCCCTTCTATAATCCCAAACACTATCCTTGCTTGAAGGTCACCTCATTGGGACCAACAAGTGGTATCAGAGCAGATACAAGCTCTCATTTTCTTCTTAGAAAAATCTTGTGATCCTCTCTTCTAATCCATGGCTCTTCAAGCTAAGGATAACTACTTTGATACCGGCTCTGCTGGAAAGCCTCCTAGGTTCAACAAAGATAACTTCTCTCTTTGGAAAACCAGGATGAAACTCTTTGTCTCTGGTTCTGATCCCCAGATTCCATACTTTCTGGAAAATGGACCACATGTGCCTACACAAACCGTCCACCCCATTTCTGCTGCAGCTGGCCAACCAGCTGTACCTGAAAGGCAACTGGTAAAGCCCGTGACTGACTGGAATGATGAAGACAGACGCCTGGTCAACATTGACACTAAGGCTAGGTCTCTCATCGCCATGTCACTCCCTGACGATGTATTCCATTCTGTCTGCCACCTTCGATCTGCTAAAGAAATATGGGACACTCTCTGTGTTCAATATGAAGGTACTGCTGTTCTCATGGAATCAAGAAAGATTTTCTTGGTTCGTCAGTATGAAAGCTTTATTCATCAGAAGGATGAAACTCTCTCCCAGCTACATCAGAGATTCAACTGTCTTCTGATTGATCTGAAGACTATCGGTACTACCTACTCTAACTCTGAAGTGGTTACCAAGTTCATGGAAGCTCTTCCTGAACATTGGGAAATATACACCTCCTGCTTAACTATGTCAAAGGACATAAAGACACTCACACTAAGTGAGTTGTACGGTATTCTTCTTAACCGTGAACAACAGAAGAAACTGAAAAAGAATCTCATAAGAGATTCTAAAGATACCAAAAGTAACTCTGTTGCATTGGTCTCTGACTCAGTTCCTACTGTCGCCACTCCTTCTTCAGTAACTATTACTGAATTAGAATCTTCTGACTCTGACATGTCAGAAGATCCTGAATTCAATGAATCTCTTGCTTTGTTAACCAGATCTTTCAAGAAGTTTGCCAAAAAGGGAAACTTCCACAAAAAGAAACATCTTACTATTACTGACAAGCCTAAATCAGACCCTGTTGATAAGGCTACTGCTATCTGCTACAACTGTCAGGGCAAAGGACACTTTGCTAATGATTGCAGGTACCGGAAAAGTCAGTTTGCTCCCTCCTCTGCCAAATCTTCTTCTAAGAATCCCAAATACCAGCGCCTGAAAGAAAAGTACAAAAAGATGAAAATTCAGCGCAAGGGTAAAGGTCTTATCGCAGAAGACTGCGACTGGGATGATGTCTCCTCAGATGACTCATCTGATGAGGAAGACACTCAAGTGGCACTAATGGCCATTATTGAGGAACCTACCTTAGCTCTCATGGCTAAGATAGAAGAGGTCCCTGAAGAGATTCCTACTCAGGCTCCTGAAGCTTCTTCTTCCACAACTCCTGAAGCTTCCACCTCTGCGACTGATTCTTCCAGTCAGGTACCTATTCCTCTTGTCCCTCTTGAAAGCTTAACTCAGCTGGACCTGGTCACTCTTGATCTTTACAAAGCCCTGAATGGTAAAACCTCTGCTGAAAAAATGAATATCGACCTTCGTGGTCAACTCAAAGAATGTCAAGAAAAAATAAAACAGCTTACCATTCTGGAAGAAAACTATAAAGACCAGGTCACTGTAAATAAAACTCTCTGTATTGAAAGAGAAATGGCTCTTGCTGCCAAAGAAAGAGCCCTGGTTGAGTTAAACGCTGAAAAAGTCACCATCAAAGGATGGAGTGACGCCTCTGAAAAGGTTGATGAAATATTAGCCTCAGGAAGAAATGTTAAAAACAAAAGGGGTCTTGGATACACTCATGGAGGAACTAAATCTGATAGTTCCATGCTCAAATTTGGAAAATTTGTTTCTTCTATCCCTGATCCTAATGCTCCTGAAAACATCCCTTCTTCTTCTAACACACACTCTGAAGGTGCTCCTAAGAGCAAAAAGAACACAGTCAAAGAAAAATCTAAAACTGTAACACCTTCAAAGACCAAGAGTCCTAAAACCAAGAACAAAGTTCTGGGTGGTGGTCCTTCAGTCTCAGGATCAAAATCTTTCTCTCAAAATTCTGTTCCCAGACTGAAGATTGACCTGAAGCAAAAGACTCAGGAGAAGAAACCAATTCCTCCTATGTCCAATGCTAAAGGCATACTTGGTGCTGGTCCTGCTCACTTAAAGTTTAAAGACTTTCTGGACCACACTAAATGCTTTCAATATCGCAAATGTTATCACTGTGGATTAAATGACCATATTGCGAGTAAGTGTCCTGATGCTACCAAAGCTGAAAAATCAGCTAAGGTAAAGAAAAATCCTAAGACTGATAACTCAGTCAAAGGAAAGAAGGTTGTCAAGACTGTCTCCTCAGTCAAGACTCCAGCCTCAAAAGCTGATAAATCAGTTAAGGCTGCCACTGACTCCACCAGTCCTACTGATACTTCTGGATCCATAGTTCTATGGGTACCAAGAAAAACTTAAACTCTAAATTTTACAGGATAAGGGCATCTGGTACCTGGACAGTGGATGCTCTCGACATATGACTGGTTCGAAATCTGTCCTATCTAACTACCGTGAAGAAAGAGGTCCTGCTGTGACCTTTGGTGGAAACGGTAAAGGCCAAACCCGAGGGTATGGCACACTGACCAACGGAGTAACTACGTTGAAAAGAGTTGCTTATGTTGAAGGTCTGATGCATAATCTTCTGAGCATCAGTCAACTGTGTGATAAGAATCACAAAGTCTCCTTCTCAAAGAAGAAGTGCAAAGTCAAGAACAGAAGAAAGGAAGTTATTCTCACAGGTGTGAGACATGCTGATATTTACATCATCAACATGAATACTTCCACTGACAACTTCTGCTTTGTATCTCGTGCTTCCTCTGATACAAATTGGCTTTGGCACAAGCGTCTTTCTCATCTCAACTTCAAGACGATAAATCAACCCTGCATCAACAATCTTGTCATTGGTCTTCCTGACTTTCGCTATACAAAGGTATCTCTTTGTTCAGCATGTGAGAAAGGAAAACAGACCAGGGCTAGTTTCAAGTCCAAGCAGATTTCCTCCATCAGCTCTCCTCTACAACTTCTCCACATGGATCTCTTTGGACCCGTCAACGTCCAATCCATTGCTGGAAAGAAATACACTCTGGTAATCGTTGATGAATTTTCCAGATATACTTGGGTATTCTTTCTTCGATCCAAGAGTGATGCTCCTGAAGAAATCATTCTGTTCGTCAGAAAGATGGAGAGACTCAACAACCTTACTGTTCGATCAATCAGGAGTGACCACGGAACTGAATTCAAAAACAGTACCCTGGAAACCTTCTTCGATCGGAAAGGCATCTCTCAGAACTTCTCATCTGTAAGAACTCCTCAGCAAAATGGCGTTGCTGAAAGACGAAACAGAACCCTGATTGAAGCTGCACGATCTATGTTGAGTGAAGCCAACCTTGCCACTCAATTCTGGGCTGAAGCTGTTAACACTGCTTGCTATACCCAGAACAGATCTCTGATAGTAAAGCGCATCAGAAGAACTCCTTACGAACTTTTTCGTAACAGGAAACCCTCTATCGAACATCTCCATATCTTTGGTTGTGTCTGCTACATCCTGAACAACAAAGATAACCTAGGAAAGTTTGATTCCAAGTCTGATGATGGAATCTTCCTTGGATACTCCTCTATCTCTAAAACCTACCGTGTGTTCAACAAACGAAGACAAGCAATAGAGGAAACGATTCATGTCAAGTTTCATGAATCGGGTCCTACTTTCCCTCACCCTCATGAAAACTCTGAAATAAATCAGTGGGCTGACTCTTTCTTTCAAGTCCCTTAACCTCCCATTGCTGATCCATCTCCTCAAGACCTTCCTGATGGTTTTGAAGAAGATCCTCCTATACCACCCACTGAAATAACTACTCCACCTCTGATAAATGCCACTCCAATTACCCAAATCACACCATCTGAACCTGATCAACCCACTAACAGTGAAGACTTTTCTCAAACCACTGTTAGTGAGCCTACTCCCACAAATCTTCTCCCTAATCCATCAGTAAATGAAGCTTCCACTTCAGGACAGGTGTATCAGCCACCTGCTCTTCGATGGACCAAGGATCATCCCATTGATCAAGTTCTTGGTAATCCCTCCTCTGGCATTAAAACTCGACACCAATCTGGTAACGTCTGTCTTTATGTTAATTTCATCTCTGAAATTGAACCTAAAGAAATAGATGATGCTTTGCGTGATCCTGCCTGGGTCTCAGCCATGCAGGAAGAGCTAGCAGAGTTCATCAGAAACAATGTCTGGCTTCTCGTCCCTAGGCCTCGAAAGCGTACTATCATTGGTTCCAAGTGGATTTTTCGAAATAAACTTGATGAGATTGGTACTATTATTCGAAACAAGGCTCGCCTTGTGGCTCAGGGATATAGGCAGGAAGAGGGCATTGATTACGATGAAACCTTTGCTCCTGTGGCTAGGCTCGAAGCAATTCGACTTTTCCTAGCCTTCGCAGCACATATGAACTTCAAGGTTTATCAGATGGACATTAAAAATGCCTTTCTGAATGGAAAACTTAATGAAGAAGTCTATGTGGCTCAGCCTCCTGGCTTTGTAGATCCTAAGTTCCCTGATCACGTCTTCAAGTTAAACAAGGCTCTCTATGGGTTAAAACAGGCTCCTCGTGCCTGGTATGATACCCTCTCAACCTTTCTTCTCTCTAAAGGTTTTGTTCGTGGAAAGATCGATAGCACTTTATTTCTAAAGAAATATCCTAAGCATATCCTTCTTGTCCAGATATATGTCGATGACATTATCTTTGGATCCACAAATCCCAAACTCTGCGAAAAGTTTGAGTTGCTCATGAAATCTGAATATAAAATGTCTATGATGGGTGAACTAACATTCTTTTTAGGACTTCAGATCAAGCAATCTGAAAAGGGAATCTTTATCAATCAAGGTAAATATGTACATGAGATGCTGAAGAAATTTGATCTCACATCCTGTACACCGATGAAGACTCCAATGGCTCCTCCTCTGTCACTTGACAAGGATTCCAAAGGGAAACCTGTTGATGTGACTCTCTACAGAGGAATGATCGGCTCTCTGCTGTATCTCACAGCTAGTCGCCCTGATATCATGTATTCTACATGTTTATGTGCCCGTTATCAGGCTGAACCCAAAGAATCCCATCTGACCGCTGTAAAGCGGATCTTCAGATATCTGAAGGGAACTCCTAATCTGGGTCTTTGGTACTCCAAGGACTCAGGGTTCGATCTAACAGCTTATTCTGATAGTGACTTTGCAGGATGTAAGATCGACAGGAAAAGCACCACTGGTGGGTGTCACCTGCTTGGTGGCAAGTTGGTGAGTTGGACTAGCAAGAAACAGAACTCTGTGTCCACATCAACTGCTGAGGCTGAATATGTTGCAGCAGGAATATGTTGTGCTCAAGTCCTGTGGCTGAGAAATCAACTTCAGGACTATGACATACAACTTTCTAAAATTCCTATCTACTGTGACAATACTTCAGCGATAGCCATCGCCAACAATCCTGTCTTATACTCCAAGACAAAGCACATTGAAGTGAGATATCACTTCATCAGGGATCATGTGATGAATGGTGATATTGAACTCCATTTTGTCCCTACTGAATATCAGCTTGCTGACCTCTTTACCAAACCACTGGATGTGTCGCGTTTTAATATGCTCATCAGTGAACTTGGGATGTTAAATCCTGATGATTGAAGTTTATCAGGACAAACAGTTGTTAAATCCTATAGAATAACTATTCTCAGGACTCTTTCTTTAACAACTCCTGAACTAACTCTCATCAGAGGATGACTCTATTCAGTACTTACAAAATCTTTGTTCAATATCCGAATACTGATGATTCTCAGGTAAGTACCTCTGCTCCTGAAACCTTATCGCATTAAATGTGATAAGAGGATTTTTCCCAAAACAGTACTTATCTGATAAGTACTCCAATTCCAAGAAAACAAATCTTTCATCAAAATGGAATTATCCCCTGAAAAGGTGGTTTTTATCTCTTCAAATAAAACAAACTTTTCATCTGCACTGACACGTAATGGGACGTTTCCTGTTCCCCACTACGTGTGTCAGGCGCGTGAACGCGCGTAGAAACTCCTTTTTTCATCATTACGTTTGAATTTAGCCGCCCGTTTCTCTCTCATCCATTTTCTCTCTCCAACCGCGAGGTATAAAAACCTCACTCGTAATCCATTACACTCTTTACGCTCACATAATTATCTCTAAGAACTCAAGCAAGAAAAAGCAAGAACTTCCTTTTCTCTCAAGAACACCAAGAACACTCACCACTTTTCTCTAACAAGATCATCGTAAGTGTTTCTTTACTCTTGTTCTTTCTACATTTTAAGTTGGTATTCTTCATCTAAACAACTTATTGTGTTAAAACGTTTTTCCAAAAACCCTAAGATCACTTCGTTTGATCTTAGTTTTCCCAAAGTCTTCTAAGATTTTTGTTAAAACAGTTTATATGATTTTCTTATTTCTTTTAAGAACAATCATAAACTCTTATTTTGATATCTACTCATCAAAATAAAAGTTTCTTTTTAATACCAAAACACATTCCTTTTGTGCATTTTGGTATCTAATCCATTCCAAGTATAAAGGATTTCACCACTTTTATGAACATATTCTGTGTTCATTGAAAAGTGAAGAAAAATGCATATTTTGGATCATTAATCATCCACATATGTTGTTTTTATGTTTTAACAGAATGGCTGCTACTACATCTACATCCTTGGACGCCCAGCTCTCCTCTGAGGCAACAACTCTCATGACGGCTACTGGAAACCTTCCGATAGTCATTCCCCAACAAGACTTGCAGTTCAAACCCAACAACTTAATTGGGCAATTTGATCTCCCTGCAAATAAGGCGTTTCTGAAGCCTGCCAGGGACTTCCTACTGTCATGTCCCCTGAAGACTGCCTTCACTCTGAACCCGGCGCCCAACAAACCCCTGCTCCTGCAGCTGTGGTCCACTGCTACCACTGCCCAGGAGAGGAACTCGAAGGGCAAGATGCACGAGGTGATCAAGTTCCAAATCAAGGACGACATCATCTCGTTCGGCATAGGGACCCTGAGGAACGTCCTCAACTTCCCCAAGAAGCAGAAATTCCCTCCTGCTCCTTCCTCTGACGATGTTATAGCACTCCTGGATGCTATTGGCTACAAATGGCCTGTGCGCGAAGGCCAACCTCTGGTGAAGACTGCTGCCATTGTCCACAAGACGGGCTAAACGCGACGTTCTATTATATATGGAACACGTTTGGTCTCTGTCTGACAGGGAAGACGGGGAGCACCGAGCAATTCCCCACGGTGATTCAGAACATGGTCAACTCTGCGATCAAAAATCGCAAGTTTGACTACGTCCGCTGCATCTGGGACGACATGCTGAAGAAGATCAAGAACCGCACCAGGGTGGTCAACGTCCCCTACACCCGGTTCTTCACTGCAGTTCTGGCACTGCACATGGGTACCAATTACCCAACAGAGGGAAACTTCAACAACTACGCCTTAGGCGTGAAGTTTCTAGAACAGCTATCTCCCAAAGCTGACGATGTCCCTCTGTCTGCTGTCTTGGTTGTCCCTGATGCACAACCAGACGCAGAGGCACAACCTGCTTCTGCTCAAGGTATGTCTTCTCTCTTCTCTTCCAAACCATCTTCTTCTTCTTCTCTGCATGCTATGTCAGTAGCTAACCCAATACTGACTTCCCCAGCTGCAACAACTTCTTCGGCACCTCTGAAGCGCCCTCCTCCCTCTGGCTCCTCTCCTCCACCCCAGCCCAAACGCGCCAAATCCAAGGCATCAAAGAAAAAGAAGGCACCAGCTGGTAAGAAATACTACATTACCCTGCCTCAAATTTTTAATAAACCATCTCCTTTATCTAAAACTTCTTCACCTGCAGATACTCCTATCTCTGCTCCTGTCCAACAAGAACCTGAGGTTGTTCATCTCGAACACTCAGAAAACGTGGAGGGTAATCGCTCTGATACCCTCCTAGCCTCAGGTAATACTATTAAGCATAATATTGCCGTTTCTTCTTCTATGAAAGCTAATGAGTCTTCTAGTACTCACTTAGCTACTCTGTTTACAGGTTCTTTAGGAGCAGCTGTTGAAGGGCAGTCCCAACTCCATCAGGATGACCCCTTCAACGATTTTATCTTCACGGATGCCGGCCGACAACTGAACGCCGCTGAGCTTCGACGGCAGCCTCTGCTACTGCTGCTGCCTCTGCCGCCGAAGCCGCCGCAGCCTCTGCTACTGCTGCTGCGCCGCCGCCGCCGCCCCTGCTCCTACTGGTGTCACCATCACCATCCCTTGTCTGGATGCCATCCATGACAAGGTCTCTCAGGTGGCTACTTCCTCTTCCTCTCTTCAGGCGTCTGTCGACGACCTGAAGGCCACGGCGTTACCCGCTCTCTCCACAGCGGTCAACAACAACTCCACCTCCACCACCAACTTCCAACAACTTGTGGTGCAGAGGTTAGATGCACAGGAGACTGGCCTTAGAGCCCTCCAGGAGAAAGTGGCCGAGCTTGCCACAGCAGTGAACATTCTGACCACTGCTCCTCCTCCGCCGCCATCATTCACCACGGCCGATAGGGAACTTCTCCAGTCCCTGCTCTCGTCTTCCTTCATCAACAGGAAGCTGAACGCCAACATGGCCTCTCTCCTCCAAAGGAGTGTTTCAACAGCTGCCTTGCAACAGGCACCTGTTGAGGGGGAGAGACAGCCGAGAGACCATTCCGTTTATTCCCCCTCCACCAACTGGAGAACTACCGAACAGGGGGGAACAAACGAGGATGATGATGAAGATGATGATGATGAAGAAGACGACGACTTCTTCGTCGAGAAGGTACCAGCTTCAACGCCCACTCCAGGGCCTGCACACTCTCAGGGGGAGAACCCCGGTACACTTGGTACGTTACTACTACCATCCTCTCCCTCTTCCTCTGATAACCAACCCATCTCTACTCTTCTTAAATCTAAACCTACACCTAAAACCATCACCCTCGACACCTCCTCTGAAGATTCACCTATAAACAACCTACAATTAGTTGTATACCAACCACCCAAACAACCTACCCCTGAACCAACACCTCATTCTTCTCCTAAACAAACCTCTGAACCTGAAAACCAAGATAACCCTGAATGTTATGATGTAAACTTCGGTTCTGTCACTGGTGAGATTGTTCGCCTAATGGAGAACAGTCCATCAGAACAGACAAGAGCTGAACTAAGCAGAATGACATTCAGAGTAACTCCTCTAAACCCGGAATCCATTCCCTCTAAACCAACCCGCTTTAACCCTGAAGCATCCTCTTCCAGAACCCCTGAAATAAGAGCCCCTCCTGAAACCATTTGTCTTTCATCAGATGATGAATTCATCTCTGATGACTTCTCTACCCCTGCTTCTTCTCCCAGATCTCCTCCCTCTAACTCTCCTAGATCTGAAGGTGAGAATTACCCTGACAACTCTGCTACTATCAACATGGATGGGCGTTTAGACGCCGTGATAGAGCGACTCGAGAGTACAAGAGTAAAAATTCCTCTTCGTACCTCTTGGGACTCCGAGTTCGCCTATCTATCGCAAGAAGAGTACAACAATGCTGTACAGGCTCAGGAGGAGCATAATAAGAAGCAGAAGGAAGCCTTCCTCTCTGCTCAAGCCGCTCGAAGGCTTGCATCGGATTTTGTTGAAGAAGATGCAGAAATAAGTGCTGATCCTGTTCTAGCACAGAAGGCCGCGCTGAAGGTCTTCAACAGAAACGCTGAAGCTCAGTCTGAAGAAGTGAACACAGAGCTTGACTGGTGCCGAGACCGCCTTCACCTCAGAAAACATGGTGCTGCCATCTCTGGAATCCATCTCAGCCGAACACGCGGCAAAAGAGCAAAAACATGGATCACCGTCAAACGCTCAGGAGTCAAGGATGTGCAACACACTCTTGACAAGTTGGAAAGATACAACTTGTCAGAGTGGAATGAAATCAGAAGCCTACTTTCCAAAGCCAACAGAAACTATCAGGCTGAAGTAGAAGAAGTCATAAACGGACTTATTGCACGCATCAGAAGAACAACCGAAATTCCTGATGACCTTCTCCAACCTTCTTCAACACTGACTCAGGCACCTGTTCGAAGATCAGCCGGTGCTTCAACAAGGAGACCAACTCCTTGCATGCCCAGAATGGTAGTTAAACCACTGGACCTCTCGATGCTTGATCTTTCACTCCCTCCAGGAGTCTCTCTCTCTGAAGGACAAGTAATCAGAGAACCTGTTCATGGTATTTGTGTAAGCGACAACTCCAAGATTCTACGCTTTCAGCGTTTCAGCGAGCTACACAAAGCACCATATGAACACTTGGTTTCTGTTCTCTTCACTGCTCAAAAGAACAAGAAAAACCAAGATAATAAAGAGATTATTCGCACTGTCAGAGCTATACTCGATCATAGAATCGCCTTCAGTAATACTCCTGTTCCAATCATAGTCAAGACTGAAGAATTTAGCGAAGACTCTGATAGTTAGAATAATTTTGTAATTTTGCCTTCAGTACTTCACTTTTGTACTCTTGTATTTTCTTTACTCTTGTAACCTGATTGAGATTAATGAAAATGCAATTCAGTGCATTGTACTTTATTCCATCATAGTACTGAAAAAGATCCCTCAAAACAGTAAATGGGACATGTACCTTTATGAGTTCTATTTCCTACTGTTTTATCTAGACTTAGAAATTTTTTTTCTTTCTAGACTTAGACAATTTCTTCATTGTCTTATCATTATCATTTAGGGGGAGATTGTTGATCCAGCTCTCCTAAGACCTGATGAAATGATAATGATCCTGAATCTTTACTTAGTGAATAGGTTTTTACTTCTGTTATAGCTTGAGGAATTATCACTGAGTCTGTTCAGTGTTATTCCATGTTACTTATGCTGTAACTTATTTTTATAGTAATCAGGATCAGGATCAGGAGACGAACGAGTCTGTTCTGCAGTCTACTGATCCTATCCACTGAAGTGAAGACCTCCTGAAGACATCAAGATCATACTTAAAGAACCATCAGCGACGTCGAAGAATTAGCTGATGACAGGAACAGCATGCTCGTGATCTGAAGACGGAACTCAATGATAGCAAGCTGCTCAATATCGTATGACATCCTGAAGACTCATCAGGATACAAGTGACCCTGAACAACATCAGTTTCAGGACTCTAGTCACTGATCAGTATCCTGATCCTGAAAGGATTAGTGTAATGTCTTAGACTAATGCACAAAAGGATTATCCGCCTTTACTGACACAAAAGTACATAAGGACAGTCTATTTACTGTTCCCTCCGTACTAATCAGACCTCAAGGCAACTGTTTACACACTTCCTCTTTTGCACACCATGCAAAGAGTATTTGTTTATAGTAAATAGTACATAGGACCACTTACATTGTGACACGTACACAAAAGTGAGTCTACATGCATTTAATGCACTGGGTATAAATAGGACTTGAAGAGATGTTCTCCATACTTCTTCTTCATCCTAAATCTACCCTAATCCTTTTCTTTCTTTATTCCCTCTATCTTCTTTCTTACATCTTCTCACTTTAGTGCATAGTGAAAGAACCTAGATTGTTTAGTTTAGACTTGTAGTCTTTTCTATTTCCGCAACAATCTGTAAATTCATATTGTTTATACAACAAGAATTTAAAAGTGAAAACTTGTGTGATTATATTCAACCCCCCCCCTTCTATAATCCCAAACACTATCCTTGCTTGAAGGTCACCTCATTGGGACCAACAAGACGTCATTTGGCGATCGCCAAACTCTAAATAAAACCCTAATCTCCACTTCAGTCGCACTTGGCGGCGCCAAATTGGGCACTTCGCGATCGCCAAGTGTCTTCTGTGTTGACCTTGTGCATTTTTCTCGTTTTCTCGCCTTTTTCCGTACTTTTCCGTTCCACGGCCTCCAAATGCTTCATAATCAATAAAAAGCTCAATTAGTGCATGAAATGATCATAAACGGGTGAGAAATAGGGTAAAGTCATACGATTACGCGCAACCAAAACATGTATAATTTTGGTGTTATCAAAATCCCCACACTTAAGCTTTGATTGTCCCCAATCAAAAGACTGAAAACAAAGAAAGATAACTCCAAAATTATCTCAACCCAAGATCGTCAAAGAAAACAAAGTATACTCACACAATCGAACCCACAAACAAGACTCATCAAGTAATTGGATACCAAGGCCAACCTTTTACCCTCACATTATATGAAGTGTATCTCTCGGGGGTAAAAGTGTATATGTAAGTGATCACACCAATACTCGACTAATTCCCGCATGCATAAGCTTGTCACCAAATTTAATCTTCACCACTGAGAAGTTGTCAACCGTCAAGAGGACTTTAGGGTTGCAATGTTAGGCTAAGGGTTAAGGGTAGGATAAAGGATATATAATAGTGGCTAAGGGTTTTGCAACAAAAACTTGAAAACTTAATCACTAATGATCCAAACAGTGAAACAATCTGACTTCCAAACAATGAGACTTTTGGGATGAGTATTCTCTCTTTTCTTTTAGAATTGGCCTAAGCCTATGGCTTATTTGGGGCACAAATTCTTTTTACTTTCTTTTTCAGCTCTCATTCTTTTCTTTTTTGTATTCTCGACTCTTTTGATATTTCTTTTCTTTTCTGAGTCTCAAATATTTTCTTTTTTCTCTCTCTTTCTTTTAGAGCAGCAACTATCTTGCTTTTGGGCTCTTTTTACTTTCAATCCCATAAAAACTGTCAGATACGAAAAACTGGATCAAAACATCTCAAGATTCAAATTTAAGTCACGGCCAAGAGATAGATAAACAATTAGGCTCAAGGATAAAGTGTATAGTAGGTAAAGAAATGAAAGGCTAAGGCTCAAAATTGGTTTCAAGGGATAAAGTGTTAAAAGGTGAACACTTTTCAATTACAGGCTAGGCAAATCAAATAACCTTATGATGAGGTTATCTGACGAAGGCTAAAAGGGTTAGAAACGAAGGCCTCTATCAGTGCAATGGTGATAAATACTTCTCTTATGTGGTCTTGACAAGCATTCAAATGACAAGTTCTACCTTGGGTCAAAGTCGGTATTCCTCACAAAATAAACAGATATAACAATATAGGCTCAATCTCTCAAAAGAATCGGGTGAGGCACTCATGGTAATCAGTATTCCAAGGTATCCTTTTACTCAACTAATCCTATTCAGTGTTCTCCTATGCAAGCAACTCAGTCTCAAAAACAATATCCGATTTCGAAAAAAATTTGGGGTCAAATCTCAAAGCTTTCAAAAGTTTGAAAAACGAAAAAAATTTGGGGTCAAATCAGAGATCGACTTCCGCAGCGTATCGGCACCTTTCGTATTCTCACTCTCGTTCCTCTGACTTCCCCTCGTGTGTTGCACTTCAAAACTCATGTCTAAAACTGAAGGAGGAGGCTGATATTTAAAGAAAAACGACCAGACGTCATCTGGCGATCGCCAAACTCTAAATAAAACCCTAATCTCCACTTTAGTCGCACTTGGCGGCGCCAAATTGGGCACTTCGCGATCGCCAAGTGTCTTCTGTGTTGACCTTGTGCATTTTTCTCGTTTTCTCGCCTTTTTCCGTACTTTTCCGTTCCACGGCCTCCAAATCCTTCATAATCAATAAAAAGCTCAATTAGTGCATGAAATGATCATAAACGGGTGAGAAATGGGGTAAAGTCATACGATTACGCGCAACCAAAACATGTATAATTTTGGTGTTATCACAGATCAAACTTGACATATGTTGTAGAATTTTTTTTTCAGATTTCAACAAAATCAAACTAAAGATCATTGGACCACAGGTAAGAAAGTGCTTAAGTACTTGCAAAATGAAAAACTAAAGCTCACATGTTAGCCTATAGACAGGTTATAAACCTAGAACTTGTCGGCTACACAGATTAAGATTTTGCATGTAAATATCCAAACTCAAAGAAATCTGCCAATAGCTATAACTTTATGTTTATGGGAGAGGCTATAGCATGGAACCATGAAACAATCCCTGATTGCAACCTCTACTATGGAAGCTGAATTTATAGCCATTTATGAAGTGTTTTGTAAGGGCATTTTGATCAAGAACTTCTTAATTCAAACAATTGTCTTAAGCTCTATAGTTTCAAGCCCTCTAAAGATTTTTGTGGATAATAAAGTTATAATCTTTTTTTACTAGAAATAGAGAAAGATCAAACATTTTAAAGCACAATGGTCTTAAATATTTTAATGGGAAGCAATAATTAAGGGAAAAGATGATATTGTTGAACATATCAGTACAAGATCTTAACTTGCATATTCATTCACTAAAACCTTCTCACTATTCTCACTAGCAAGTTTCTGAAAAAACATGCTAAGGATATGATAATCTTAATTGAACTCGATGCTTGAGACCAGTGGGAGTCGATATTAGTTTAGCTTAGTTGTTTTCTAATTTTCATTTTCTTTCATATTTCGTTGTAATTTTCTTTAGGTACATTTTCATAAAAAGAGGAATTTAAATATATAAGTCATGTTATTAAATTTTGTATGTCATTATCTATATCAAAGAAGTGAATCCCCACACTTAAGCAAACTTGCGGACTATATAAGCAAATTTTGGTTCACTAGTGTTAAGAACTTTTGCTTGTAAGTTTTAGAATCTTTTTCTAAAACATTTGGTGGACTATAAGCTACATTTTTATGCTATCTCATGTAGATATAATAACTTGCATAAAAGCTCAAATTTAGACACTTATGAACTTATGTGGAATATGAAATTGTGTGTTAGTGGTTCCTAATCAAACTAGTTTGCTAAACTGGTGTAGATTATGAGTCCTGCACACGATGTCTATTATGACCAAGTTTGAATGAAATCACAACTGTTAGGATTTCTCAGCGCGCACTTCATTTGATATGCATAATATTTATGGTTATCTTGTCCTACAGATTATGTTAAGTCCAGTGGGAGAATGTTGAAAATAAATTGAACTTTAACATTATCTATATTAATTATTAAAGGACTATTGATTTAAATATGATAATTATCAAGAGAATCTTATATCAGTTACTAACCGATTACATATTTGGATATATATATATATATATATATCTCCTAATACGAGTAGGATATTTCATTAAGTTAATTACCTGATTAACATTAAGGTAAGTGTATATCTTCTATTATTTGAAAATAAAGTCTATAGATAAACTAGGACTCCTTATGGAATGAGTCTCTAGTGGTCTATAAATAAAGAAAATCAAGTCCCTATTGCCTACACGAAGCTGCATTCAGTTCAGCCTCATTCTGAAGCAAACCGTGTAGAGCTTTAGAAGACCTAGATCTACACACAACGATGATTGTTTCTGCATCAATGAATTCCGTTGTCTATCACTCATTTGTTCCAGGTTAGATCTATTAAAATCTTTACGGTATTATGATAAATATGTTCATGATTATGTGTTTATGTTCCTATGTCTTCATAATTGTTATCATATGCTTAAGAATAATTGATATGAATATAACATCAGGGTAGAGACATGGTCCTACTCTGTGTGGATTC
The DNA here is from genome assembly GCA_030169165.1 of Centaurea solstitialis. Classification (NCBI taxonomy): domain Eukaryota; kingdom Viridiplantae; phylum Streptophyta; class Magnoliopsida; order Asterales; family Asteraceae; genus Centaurea; species Centaurea solstitialis. Next base: position 69,908,426 of record CM058043.1, read on the forward strand.
GTTTTGCTTGTAATTCAAGTTACAAACCTCTGTGCGATCCAGAGGTTCCCTCTTAAGAGGGAAACAAACAGCCCCTAAATATTCTCCATATCTATCCTTTATTAACTTGATTTGTTTCTCTATTTTCTAGCCTAGTTTGTTTGCTTTTTTTGTTGCTTGGACTTTTGTATTTATTCCCCTGCTTCCTTTGGTTTTAATCATTGAATAAAAAGACAACAATTCATACCATCGATTTTGATATGGTATCAAAGCAGGTCTAACCTAAAACCACCAAAACCTAATGCCGACAGGGGTGGACCCACTAAGAGGACGGGGTGTACGGGACCCAGCTCAATCGTCACGTCGTAAAGGAAATTTCTTTCAAAAGTGGTTGTGCATCCACTTAAATTTTAAGTGTGATCTTATAGGTTCAAAAAAAATGAACTATAAAACAAAAACACTTGATGGTGTTCTGGAGCACCCTTGCTATTGTAGTAGAGGTCAAGAGTTCAATTTCTCTTTTTAGTATTGTTTTTAACAATTTTATTAATTGTTTATGTTTAGATTTCAAAGTTACTAAAGAGAATAAATACATATATGACTTACTAATGAGCTACTATTATCTTTTATTTTATTTGTTCCATCCTAATTTTATTTATTTTTCTTTTAAATTACCTATTAATTTTTAAATAAAAATATCTCGTTTTAATGACAACATATGTTTATCTTGAATAAACTGAAAAAATAAATAAATTAATCACATTTAACGATTAATAATTTGTATATTATAAAGTCTTGATAATACTTGAAAATTGGTTATCATTTCTCTGTATATGGTATCGTTTATGTAAGAAATTGATGCCTTGTTATAAAATCAACCAAAAAAGGTTAACACGCCACGCGTAAGATGTAGTCCTGCTTTTTGCAAAAAAAAAAATGTCAACGTGAGTTCCATTTGTCACATTTGTAGCGTATCAAATCGACACAATTGAATTTCTTTGGGTTAACCATGTTAACTTTTCCCTGGTCAAACTATGATTTAAGAAGCCCGCGATCGACCTTAAAGTGCACCCACTATAAAAATCCCGGGTCCGCCACCATCCACCATGACCGGCGATAAAGGCTCCGACCCAAAACCTGAAACTGGTCCCAGTTACTAAGATCATGTTCAACCTAATAAAGATACAATATATTATATATGATGTTTGATCCAACTCTCCAAGGCCATGAGAAGTTATCAGCGCTAAAGATTGGCAGGTCCAAGTATCTGCCTCTCAATAGAAGTAGTAAAACATTAGCCTTTTATTCGACAAGGAAAAACCGCCAAAAACACTTTCTAAGCCACATGAAATCATCAAGAAAGTACCTTAATTTCATGTGAAAAGTAAGAGACCAAAGAGACATTAGAATTTAGAAGTATAGAACCAGAAAAGAAGGCTTGTGAAAAAGAATTTAAGAGGATTACATAGACATGTGAAACCCATCATTAGCATCATGCTATCAGAAGTTGTCACGTGGATATGAGTTTAACGAAAGCCTAATGATAGAGTGGAGAATTCAGACACAGCTGCTTCTTGATGATGATTGTACAATATCGCAACAGCCACTCCATCTATGTAGCTATGGTACAACTTTGATGATATTTATTATGAGGGAGGTGACCTTGGCACATGAGCTGACCACGCTGCATAAGGGTGCTACGGTACATTTCATGTGAGCTCAGTAGCTCACCACCCAGATGTATGCGATCTCAACATGGTTCAAACGACAGAAACGGGTCGCTTACTACGTCATGAGGGGCCAGGCCATTTAGATGGAATTTCTAGGTCAATTGGCTTATGCGTCATTAATAATACACTCTCTTCTCAATAATAGACAAAAACGAACCCAAGCTTCTACAACTCGAAAATGGTAATCAACCTCTAAATTGCGTGTATCACTCTCATTTGACATATAAACTGATCTCTCTGTCCTAATGGATGTACATTATCTTAATGATAGTAGAACCACATTAAATCTCGATCTCTTTTTGCATGTTGTAACTATTATTTGCTTGTTCTTGGTTTATATTCTACAGGAGGACTTGGTCACGTAAGGTACTAAGTTTTTTTCTCCAATACCGTGTACCAACCAATTATAGTTGGTACACAAAGTCATATACCATGTACCAATCGTAACGACCTGAAATTTCAAACACATAATAAGCATAACCCAATGATCTAACGCAACGGAAAATAATATTTAATACCCATATTTAACCCAAAGGTTTAGTACATCAGTAATAAGGCAAATCCATATATAAGTGCTAGTGGAACAATCCCTCCATAGCTGAGATAAACATGAACTAAAATGACCGACTATCGACAGGAGAGACCGCTACTCTATCCGCACACCTTTTCCTTACCATTTCTTGCGTCACGCGCGATCCCTGAAAATGTTTTAAATTTTTTGAAAACGAGGGTTAGACCATAAGGTCTAGTGATTTCCCTCAAAACAGTTTGTTATAAAAGTAGCCCGCTGGCTTAATTATACAACATTTATAATATCACAACGGTGGTACATTGTGGACAAAGAAAAACCATCACCTTGTGACGTTAGATAGGGGCCAATTGGAGACTCCCCAAATCAAACTCTCAAAGGACACACACCGTCCCAAAGTACCCGGTATCCACTTTGTCACTCACCACAATCAATTGGCATAATGCATTTAAATATAAGCATGCTCATAATGTACATTAAAAGAAGCAATTCATCAGATATAAATAGTTCACAAAAACATTTTCAGTTTGTTAAAAGGTTTGGCAAGGAAACTCACCTGATTCTAGTCCAAAATCACAATCACTTCCCGCCTAATGAATTCGCAATCGATCTAAGACAAATATAATTTACACTTAGAATCCAATAAATTCTCTATCTATGTCTTCTTTAGGCAGACTTAGCACGGGGTTTCCGTTAGCGGATGGGGACAAGGGGACCGCCCTTGCGGGGTCGAGGGGCAGCGCCCCTAGAGAAAATTTTCCTAGGACATTACCGGGCCTTTCCTCAGAAAACTAATCCCGAGCATGTGATTACACAATCTGAGTCGGATTTCAAGTAATAATCCGAGTCGGATTTTTGGGATAATACGAGTTGGATTTTGGGAGTAACAAATCCGAGTCAGATTCCTGGTTTCCAGAGTTAGGATTTTAAAACTACAAACCCAAATTAGCTCAAACCTTCGATAAATATGAGAGAACTCTTATTAAATTAGAGATTGAACAATAAAAAGAAATTTTATTAATTAATCATTAACTAAATCGGAAAAAAAGGGTTTTCTTTACGAAAGTGTATCTAATTTGTCACGAAAAGTTATTGTATGTACCATACTTTCATTTTTACCATTTGGCATATCAAAGCCTACCATTTTAATGTATTTCGTGACAAGTTGGATACACTTTCGTGACAAGTTGGATACGTTAGATGGTAGGTTTTGATAAAGTTGGATGCATACAATGATCATTTCTTAAACTTCTGATATGCCAAATGGTAAAACTAGAACGTAACAAGTTGGATATACTTTCGTGAAGTAAACCCGAAAAAAACAATGATTCTGAAGATTGAGAGCCAAAAGTGGCTTTGGGTTTTATTATCAAGGTTTAGTTCCCCAAAATGTATCCAACTTATCACATTTTGCTATTGTGTGTACTGTACTTAAAAACATATCATTTAATGTACCAAAGTTTCAAAACCTACCGTTTATTGTATTGGAAAACTTGTCGATGAGGTAACCAGCCATTCCTGCCATCCGGTCATCTTCTCCGGTGAGACTTTTTTCGGCAAGAACCCATCTTTTTTCCTCTGTATGCGACCGCCGGTAAGACATAAATTACCACCAACAGTCACCGGTAAGATATCCGGCAGACCGACACCCACCATCTTCTCCGGCAACCTTCATCAACCTTTTTGCAAACGGATACAAATGCGATAAAACCCAAAAACTAAAAAACACCCCACCCACCAGCTTACTCCACTCTGGAAACGGGTTGTACATTGTCCGAAATACCTCCACCGCCACCGCCGCCACGTTCAGCAATATTATCGTCACCTGCGAAATCATCAGCATCGTGAACCGGAACTCGTACAGTTGCGCAGAAGATGATGGTTGCCGAAAAAGATGGTTGTCGCCGGAAAAGTCACCGGAGTGGGGGTGACCAGCTGGTAACCTTTGATAGCAGGTCAAGATACACTAAATGGTAGTTTTTGAAACTTCAATACATTAAATGGTAGGTTTTTAAGTACGGTACACACAATGTTGAGCAATGTCCCACATCGGACACAAAGTGAACTTGTAATGTGCTTATAAGGGTCATGGGCTATTCCACTCATTGCCAATTGGTTTTGAGTTGGAACCCCACAAACTTACACACAATAGCAAAATGTGACAACTTGGATACATTTAGGGGAACTAAACCCTTATTATCAGCATGAAAAAAAAAACATGATTACAAAAGAAGAGAAGATGGAATATTTGTTAAAACAATCTATCAACTTATAGTCATTCCTGGCACTCGACGCGTGTCTTTGATCAACACCGACGAAAACCAAATTAGAAAAAGGTCTAAAAATAAAACTAGGCTAAATAAGCTAATAGAAATATAATAAATATACACAATATATGCTAATTACTTAGACCATTTCCAATATCATCTTTATTTTAGAGAAAAACCACTTTTTGTTCTCTAAAATCTCTAACAACATCCTTATTCCTTTTCTCTAAAATAGAGATTCAAGGAAAAAAAAAACTCTAAATATAGAGAATTCTCTATATCTTGGTCGGGAGGTGACAAAAATTTACTTTTTTTATTCAATCCACCAATGCTTTGAATAATATTATTATTACATAAAAAAATTAAAAAGTTTTTTAGGATTATAAAAATAATGAATATTTAAATAATATAATTGATGTTGAATCTCTAAAATAAATAATCTGTTAGAGATGGATATAATTTATTTTAGAGATTTCAACATCAATTATATTATTTAAATATTCACTATTTTTTAAATCTTAAAAAACTTTTTAGTTTTTTTATGTAAATCTATTGGAAATGGATATAATTAATTTTATAGATTTTTAACTTTTAATACTCTATTCTAAGGCCATCCACTGTGGGGTGTTTAAACACCTCGGCAAGGAGTGTTTGCCGTCGGCAAACCCGATGAACACCGCCGTGTGTTCTCGGGTAGCCTTCGGCAAAGAAAGGCTTCGGGTTTCCCTTGCCGTTGAGCAACGGCTCTAAATGGCTATTTTTTTTTTTTTTTTTTTTTAATTTTTTTTTTCAATTTCATATATATATATATAACACCTAAATTCTTTCTCAATCACTTCTTTCTCAATCTCTCTCTCAATACTTCTTTCTCAATCTTTCTTCCTTTCAATCTTTCTTTCTCAACATTTCTTCAAAAAATGTCTTCATCGTCATCATCATCCGCATCATCTTCGTCGATTTACCACCCGGATTACGATTACGACGTTGACGACATGTTCGACGTCAACGAATTGGCGGCCGAAGAAGCCATAAACGAAGCGGTTAAAGTAATTCTCGAGGAGGAAGCAACTTCGAGTCGGCAAACGAGGAGGCCGCCAAAAAATCGAGATCGTGTTACGGCACACGAGAAACTTGTTAGGGACTACTTTTCAGATAATCCGGTGTACGATGATAGAGATTTCGAACGGCGGTTTCGTATGACCCGACGACTATTCCGTAGGATAGTTGCGGATCTTGAGAGGGAGTACGAATTTTTTAAGTGGAGTGAAGATGCAAGAGGAGTTAAGGGGTTTTCTCCGCTTCAAAAATGTACTTCTGCTATCCGACAATTGGCGTACGGTATTGCCGCCGATTCCACGGACGAGTACTTGCAAATGTCCGAAACGACATCAAGGGAATGTTTCACCAATTTTTGTCAAGGTATTATACATCTTTATATGCGAAAATATTTACGAAAGCCTACCGCAAATGATGTTCAGTCGTTGTTCGCATTGCATGAGCAACAACACGGCCTCCCCGGCATGCTTGGTAGCATAGATTGTATGCATTGGGATTGGAAAAATTGTCCCGTAGCATGGAGGGGTCAATACCATAGAGGTGATCATGAGGGACCGACAACTGTTCTAGAGGCGGTAGCATCGTACGATGGTTGGTTTTGGCACGCATATTACGGAACCCCGGGTGCCACAAACGACATAGTTGTTGTAAACCAATCACCGGTATTCAACGATTTGTTCGAAGGCAAAGCACCCGATAGCTCGTTTTCTGTGAATGGCACACAATACAAACACGGATACTATCTTGCGGACGGGATTTATCCGAAGTGGACCACTTTTGTCAAAGCATATAGGTTTCCAGATGACGCCAGACGGATAGCGTTTTCGGAGCGTCAAGAATCGGCTAGGAAGGATATCGAACGTGCATTCGCGTTACTTCAAGGAAAATGGCACATTGTTAAGTATCCGGCACGAGCGTGGTCAAAAGCAAAATTAAGGTATACAATGTACACGTGCATAATATTGCACAACATGATTCGTGAAGACGAAGGCTTTTCAAATTATCCTTTTGATGAAAGCGAGGTGCCCGTTGATGAAGTAGATATATCCGAACAACAACGAGCGCAAAACGTCAACGAAGTCAAAAATAGTGAAAGACACCTCAACCTTCGAGCCGATTTAACGGAACACTTTTGGGCATCCCGAAATTAATTTTAATTTTAATATTATTGTAACGTTAGTATTTAGTTTAATTTTAATAATCATTTTAATTTTAATTTTAATTTTTAATATTATTTTTAATGTTATTAATATTATTTTTAATGTTATTAATATTATTTTTAAAATTAATTAAATTGATGTAGTTTAAACAGTGGGTCGACAGTGGATGAATTGGGTAGTTTTGGGTAAGATAGTGGAAAGCTGATGTGGCGCTGATGTGGCAGTTTAAACAATTGGGTTGCAGTGGCACGACAGCGGATGGCCTAAGCTAATCCTAACACAACTAAGAAAAGAAAAAAATAATAATTAAAGTACATAAATAGTAATCCTAAATTAATTAAAAAACAAAATAATCCATTAAACACATTAGCATGCGGACCCGTTACAACGCAAGAGAAGTCGCATGAGCATATTCTAGTTTTCAATGCATGATTCCGGGTTTCTTTCAAGATCGTCTTCCTTTCTCTCTTATCAACCCATGACAAAATCCATCAATTTTCGAATATGGACTACATTAGAATCATACAAGATTAAGAGATCTGAAAGACTTGATAACTATAAAAACATTGCTATTCAAGCCTACAAGATTCAATATGTCTTTCACCTTCAGATGGTTCAATAGTATCCAAGTTACCAATAAAACCCATTTGCCCAACACATCACTTATACAAACCTCATCAAAAGTGAAGAGCATACATAAGCATTTATCGTTTGTAAATATTATATATTTCGAAAATTTTACCAAAACCACTCAAGTAAATTCAAAATGAAGTCCACAATCATTGAATGTTCAGAAAAGGTAGCTACTGTTCATCATCAGTCGATCACAATTTTCAAATAATTGAAGCAAAAAAGAGAGAGGGAGTGGAAGCACAGGTGGGAGCTTTAATTGCAGGCCCCTTCACGTACATACTAAATAATTTGTTCACGCATCAATAAAACAAAGAAAATTTGGATTCTAGCTTCATTACCAATTTAAAAATATATCTACAACATACTTCAAAATACTCTATCTCACACATTAAAACTTGCAGCTTACATTTTGTCCACGGTACATGAGTATTCCTTTTCTTTTTGGAGGCCCTGTTACATATCACGACCATAAATCAGTTGGATCAGTAATAAAACATAATATAGACGTTATACCATATGAGAAAGGTTCAAATGAGAAGTGCTAAAACAATACAAAGTAGAGAAGTGATCTCCACCACTCATCCGGTCAATAAAGGTGGCTTTGACCGGTTACGGTGGACGCGATCACGGGGGATTGACGCGATTTATGGAAGGGTAGAGATTATTAAAGGAGGGGACCCGGTTAAAGCCGTTTTTATTGACCGGATGAGGGGTGGGGATCAATTCTCTACTTCTCATTTTTTAGCACTTATCATTTGAACCTAATACTATACCATATACAACAAATAACATATTAATTTAATTATGTAAAAACATTAATTATTCGAAAGCTGGAATCGGAAATATTAAATCGAACTAAAAGAGTAAAAGTATAAAACATTATAATTGGGGTAAAATATGTATATCACTTGTACAGGTTAAAACATCTATAATTGGGCCTTAGAGCTTTGTTCCATATCTCACATTGGTACACCCTCAGACACCCGATCTTAAAAGCTTTTTAAAAGATACTCATTCGGGTTCCCTATAAATTCACCACTTTCACAACTTATCTCTTCACACCATCTTATTAAAACTTCTAACTCCATCCAACACTCAAATTCACAAAGCTATGGAAGCTTCAAATTCCACCAATTTTTTGGGACAAAACACCATTCTAATAATACTTCTCTACACAGCTTCCACCATCACTTTCATCTCTGCCTTACCCAAAACAAACGTCGAATTCATCAAATCATCATGCAGTTTCACAACTTACCCTACACTCTGTGTCAGCTCACTCTCGACTCGAGCAGGTGCAATCCAAACAAGCCCAAAGTTACTAGCCCAAACAGCTCTATCCGTCACCCTTGACACCACCCGCTCCACCTCCACCGCTATTGTAAAGTTGTCGAAAATGCATGGGATGGCTCCTCTAGAGGTTGCCGCCATGAACGACTGCATTGAGTTGCTGGGTGACTCGGTCTACGAGTTAGAAAACTCACTTAAGGAGATGAGTCGACGAGGTTCCAAAAGTTCGCACCTATTGATCAGCGATTTACAGACATGGGTGAGTGCTGCAATGACGAATGAAGACACGTGCATCGAAGGGTTTGTGAATACGAAAATGAAAAATGTGGTGAGAGGAAAGATTGTGAACGTTGCACACTTGACCAGCAATGCTTTAGCTTTAATCAATAGTTATGCCAACTTCTGTAAGCAGGCAGTTAATTGAGGGAAATTATTAGAGATAATAGTTAGATCTGAGGAATACTTGGAAGATTGTATGCAGGTACCCCCAAACAACCATGAAATGTTGGGTGATTCAGTTGCATGGGGTGGTTGCACCATAATATACTTGCTTGGTCAACAACTCCATTTTGAGCTCTTTGATTTTTCCTATCAAGTCCTCAACATTGCAGAAGTAAATAACACTCCTCAGGTAACCCTTTTTTTTTTTTCACATTTTTGGTATTTATAGGGTAGGTATATTGGTAAAAAAATTCATACTTTTTTCTTTGGAAAGGGATGGGAAGTGCTATTAGAAGCTATGAAGAAAGCACGGCGGTTGAACAATCATGTATTTTCAATGTTGAAGGCACGGTGCCCTCTTGAAGACAAGCAAGCATGTGCCATCAAGCAAAGTGGAGCTCCGCTTCATCGTATTAAATTTGAAAACACCACATCTGCCTTTGAAACATTGCCACAAAAATGTTCTTAGGATTCAACCTGCTAATTGTCTTGGATTTGGATGCTGCATCTATATGTATATGTGTTTTTTTTTTCTTTTTAGTGGAGGTCAACACTGCATATGTTGCATGCCTTATGCCCATAGTGGGATTATTGGGTTGGTTTGGTTTGATATGCAGTGACTAAACTGTTGTGTTGTGATGATTGTTCAAGATAGGTTTTAGTGAATGACTTGAGCTTGCAACAATGATAGGATTTGTGGTGTTGTATTACCAGTGGCTCTTTCTCAGCTAATATCATTTTTATAACTATCTCAAGGTTGTTCTACAACAACTTGAGAAAGTCATGAATTTAGATAATAGAATATTAATTAGGGTTACATACTAAAAAATCTCTTGTAAATACCAAGGTTCAAAAAGGCGTGAGGCGTGGCGAGGTCCAGCCTTAAGCTTTACGAGATATGGCGAGGACGCGGCGTTTACTAAGGCGTGACATACGGCGACAAATTTGTATGTCATATTAAAGTTATACATATACATATATGTTTTATATAAACCATTTTAATCAAATAATGGAATTGAAATTGTACATTCATATTAAAAGAAGAAAAAACATATTGATCATTATTATAAAAGTAGTTTTTGATTATATATGTAGGATAAAACATACGAAGGCAACTTTATAACTTCGTTTTGATCGTGAAACCATAACATTTATGAATTCCTGGTATTGTGAGTGATGAAATTAGATAAATTTATAAAAATGAGAAAATTAAAGTTAAATATGTAACAATACAAAAGATTAAAAAAATAACAAATTAAAAAAATCAAAAAAATTAAAAAAAATCACGTCTTACAAAAAACGCGCACCGCGGCGCGATATGGCGTGCCTTGAGGCGCCATGGCGTGAGCCACGCCTTACAGAAACGCTATGGGACATTTCGTAACGGCGGAGACGCGTCTTGCGCCATATCGTGCCATGGCGCACCTTTTTGAACACTGGCAAATACAAGTACCATCATCTGTACATAGATGTGCAGAAAGCTTCTTTGCTCAGTTATAATTGGTCTGGTCCTTCATTAGCATTACTCTTAGTCTTCGGAGCTGTTTACCTAAACAGTTATTCGGTAAGCACTTGTTAAATTCAGACACATCTACTTCTTGATGATGATTGTACGACATCGCAGCAGCTACTCCATCTATGTAGCTATGGTACAACTTTGATGATATTTATTATAGAGGGAGGTGACCTTGGCACATGAGCTGACCACGCTGCATAAGGGTGCTACGGTACATTTCATGTGAGCTCAGTAGCTCACCACCCAGATGTATGCGATCTCAACATGGTTCAAACGACAGAAACAGGTCGCTTACTACGTCATGAGGGGCCGGGCCATTTAGACGGAATTTCTAGGTCAATTGGCCTATGCGTCATTAATAATACACTCTCTTCTCAATAATAGACAAAAACGAAGCCAAGCTTCTACAACTCGAAAATGGTTATCAACCTCTAAGTTGCATGTACCTATCATTTTAATGTATTTCGTGACAAGTTGGATACGTTAGATCAGTGGCGGAACACGAGCCTTAGAGACTAAGGGGCCGAACTAGTTCATTGATTTTGTTTTGTTATCTTCGTAGGGCTTAATAATCAGAACACTAGATGTACGTGCATTATAAAAAGTTGGCGTCTTTACAAAATTCTGAGAAGAATTTGCATATTTTCTTTTAAAAGTAGATTGATTTTTACGTCGATCCAAGAGTCAAACATAAAGGAACAAATGAAATCAATAATTGCATTATCCTCAATTTATTATCGAATAATAAAGTCTTACAAGTTTTCATCAAACATTAGAAAAGTAGTTTAATTAGAATAGTTCAAGACAACTATATTAAAAACATCTTAAAAACGAGAACTCAAAAATATCAAGTATGACAATATGTAATCCAAGAATATAATCCAATCATTTAAAAAATATATAGAACTCTTTTACAAAGTTCGTATAATAACTTATTTTTAGCAATGTACACAATACAATATATAAACAAAGAACGAAAGTAAATTACACAACAAAACCAAACAAAATCAGATTTTATTGATATATTTATTATATTACTAAAGTAATTTGTTGTTTTAATTGATTATATTAGTTTTTTATAAGTAGCTGTGAGTGTGTTGGAAATCAAAAGATTGAGATTATGTTGGATGGTCTTGGAGGGGAATTATTATTTATTTCATGGACTACAAGAATGGGTTGAAAAATCAGGGGGGCCTTGGCCCCCCACTGTCCCAAAGGCCCTCTACCACTGCGTTAGATGGTAGGTTTTGATAAAGTTAGATGCATACAATGGTCATTTCTTAAACTTCTAATATGCCAAATGGTAAAACTGGAAGTACAATACATACAATAACTTTTCGTAACAAGTTGGATATACTTTCGTGAAGTAAACCCGAAAAAAAAAACAATGATTCAGAAGATTGAGAGCCAAAATTGGCTTTGGGTTTTATTATTAGGGTTTAATTCCCCAAATTGTATCCAACTTGTCACATTTTGCTTTTGTGTGTACTGTACTTAAAAACATATCATTTAATGTACCAAAGTTTCAAAACCTACCGTTTATTCTATTGGAAAACTTGTCGAAGAAGTAATCAGCCATTCCTGCCATCCGGTCATCTTCTCCGGCGATACTTTTTTCGGCAAGAACCCATCTTCTTTCCTTTATATGCGACCGCCGGTAAGACATAAATTACCACCAACAGTCACCGGTAAGATATCCGGCAGACCGGCACCCACCATCTTCTCGGGCAACCTTCATCAACCCTTTCGCAAACGGATACAAATGCGATAAAACCCAAAAACTAAAGAACACCCCCACCCACCAGCTTACTCCACTCTGGAAACGGGCTATACATTGTTCGAAATACCTCCACCGCCACCGCCGCCACGTTCAGCAATGTTATCGTCACCGGCGAAATCATCAGCATCGTGAACTGGAACTCGTACAGCTTCGCAGAAGATGATGGTTGCCGGAAAAGATGGCGGTCGCCAGAAAAGTCGCCGGAGTGGGAGTGACCAGCTGGTAACCTTTGATAGCAGGTCAAGATACACTAAATGGTTACATTAAATGGTAGGTTTTAAATACGGTACAAACAATAGCAAAATGTGACAACTTGGATACATTTAGGGGAACTAAACCCTTATTATCAGTATGAAAAAAGAAACATGATTACAAAAGAAGAGAAGGTGGAATATGTGTTAAAACGACTCTATCGACTTATAGTCATTCCTGGCACTCGGCGCATGTCTTTGATCAACACCGACGAAAACCAAATTAGAAAAAGGTCTAAAAATAAAACTAGGCTAAATAAGCTAGTAGAAATATAATAAATATACACAATATATGCTAATTACTTAGACCATTTCCAATATCATCTTTATTTTAGAGAAAAACCACTTTTTTGTTCTCTAAAATCTCTAACAACATCCTTATTCCTTTTCTCTAAAATAGAGATTCAAGGAAAAAAACTCCAAATATAGAGAATTCTCTATATGTTGGTCGGGAGGTGACAGAAATATTTTTTTTATTCGGTCCACCAATGCAAATTGAATAATATTATTATTACATAAAAAAATTAAAAAGTCTTTTAGGATTATAAAAATAATGATTTTTTAAATAATATAATTGATGTTGAAATCTCTAAAATAAATAATCTGTTAGAGATGGATATAATTTATTTTAGAGATTTCAACATCAATTATATTATTTAAATATTCACTATTTTTTAGTTTCTAAAAAACTTTTTAGTTTTTTTTATGTAAATCTATTGGAGATGGATATAATTAATTTTAGAGATTTTTGACTTTTAATACTCTATTCTAAGCTAATCCTAACACAACTAAGAAAAGAAAAAATAATAATTAAAGTACATAAATAGTAATCCTAAACTAATTAAAAAACAAAATAATCAAATAAACACATTAGCATCCAGGACCCGTTACGACGCAAGAGAAGTCGCATGAGCATATTCTAGTTTTCAATGCATCATTCCGGGTTTCTTTCAAGATCATCTTCCTTTCTCTTATCAACCCATGACAAAATCCATCAATTTTCGAATACGGACTACATTAGAATCATACAAGATTAAGAGATCTGAAGACTTGATAACTATAAAAACGTTGCTAATCAAGCCTACAAGATTCAATATATGTCTTTCACTCCCAGGTGGTTCAATATTATCCAAGTTACCAGTAAAACCCACTTGCCTAACACATCACTGATTCAAACCTCATCAAAAGTGAAGAGCATACATAAGCATTTATCGTATGTAAATATTATATATTTCGAAAATTTTACCAAAACCACTCAAGTAAATTCAAAATGAAGTCGACAATTATTGAATGTTCAGAAAAGGTAGCTACTGTTCATCATCAGTCAGTCGATCACAATTTTCAAATAATTGAAGCAAAAAAGAAACAGGGAGTGGAAGCACAGGTGGGAGCTTTAATTGCAGGCCCCTTCACGTACATACTAAATAATTTGTTCACGCATCAATAAAACAAAGAAAATTTGGATTCTAGCTTCGTTACCAATTTAAAAATATATCTACAACATACTTCAAAATACTCTATCTCACACATTAAAACTTGCAACTTTCATTATGTCCACGGTACATGAGTATTTCCTATCTTTTTGGAGGCCCTGTTACATATCACGACCATAAATCAATTGGATCAGTAATAAAACATAATATAGACGTTTATACCATATGAGAAAGGTTCAAATGAGAAGTGCTAAAAAAATACGATGTAGAGAAGTGATCTCCACCACTCATCCGGTCAATAAAGGTGGCTTTGATCGGTTACGGTGGACGCGTTCACGGGGGATTGATGCGATTTATGGGAGGGTAGAGGTTATTAAAGAAGGAGACCCGGTCAAAGCCGTCTTTATTGACCGGATGAGTGATGGAGATCACTTCTCTACTTCTCATTTGAACCTAATACTATACCATATACAACAAATAAGATATTAATTTAATTATGTAAAAACATTAATTATTCGAAAGCCGGAATCGGAAATATTAAATCGGACTAAAAGAGTAAAAGTCTAAAACATTATAATTGGGATAAAACGTTAAAATATATTTATATATATCATTGGATACATGTTAAAACATCTATAATTGGGTCCCTAGAGCCTTGTTCCGTATCTCACATTGGTACACCCTCAAACACCTCAGTCTTACAGGCTTTTTAAAAGATACTCATTTGGGTTCCCTATAAATTCACCACTTTCACAACCTAACTACTCACACCCTCCTATTAAAACTTCCAACTCCATCCAACACTCAAATTCACAAGCTATGGAAGCCTCAAATTCCACCAACTTTTTAGCACAAAACACCATTCTAATAATACTTCTCTATACAGCTTCCACCATCACTTTCATCTCCGCCCTCCCCAAAACAAACGTCGAATTCATCAAATCATCATGCAGTTTCACAACTTACCCTACACTCTGTGTCAGCTCACTCTCGACTCGAGCAGGTGCAATCCAAACAAGCCCCAAGTTACTAGCCCAAACAGCTCTATCCGTCACCCTTGACACCACCCGCTCCACCTCCACAGCGATTGTAAAATTGTCGCAAATGCATGGCATGGCTCCACCCGAGGTTGCCGCCATGAAAGACTGCATCGAGTTGCTGGGTGACTTGGTCTACGAGTTAGAAAACTCACTTAAGGAGATGAGTCGACGAGGTTCCAAAAGTTCGCACCTATTGATCAGCGATTTACAGACATGGGTGAGTGCTGCAATGACGAATGAAGACACGTGCATCGAAGGGTTTGTGAATACGAAAATGAAAAATGTGGTGAGAGGAAAGATTGTGAACGTTGCACACTTGACCAGCAATGCTTTAGCTTTAATCAATAGTTATGCCAACTTCTGTAAGCAGGCAGTTAATTGAGGGAAATTATTAGAGTTAATAGTTAGATCTGAGGGTGTATTTCAAGAATAATCAGAAAATGTAGCATAAAAACCTACAATGTTATTATGGCTCCTATGTAGCAATGTGTGAATGTGTAACATATTGTAAGTAGCTTTGATTGCAAATATAATGTACTATATTGAGTGATCATATCTCATAGGGGTGTGCAAAAAGTAACCGAACCTTCCAATTAGAATTGAGCAACCATGACATGATATTTAATTGTAATTGAATTGGATTGGATCCAAAATTTTGACATCCCAATTGGGTTGGCCGGTTCTTGGACTGCAGTCCATAATCAATATATACGAGTAATAGTTATATACAGTGGTGTTTAAGAAATTAAGAAAATATATGAATGGAGTCAATTTGACCAATGGGTAACCAATAGTAATATTTAATGGATAGAACTGATCCAATCATCCATTGGATTTCAACAAATAATCTTTTTTTTTTGGGTGTCCGGGCCAAAGCCCGACTAATCCCCGACAATTTTTGGGGGCTAAACATGGCCCCACTTAAATGTCCCCAGGCATGCGCACGGGAAGGATCGAACTCGGTTAGGGCGCTATGAACCCCCCGAATGATAACCAATCCGCCACAGCACTGGAAGACTTATGAATAATCTTTTCTATATTGCTAGCTAAAGATATCTCACTTCCAAAACTTAATCACCAGTTGAAATAACTGAAGTATAAGAAACAGAGGTTGAAGCTTTAATTGCAGGCCCTACATGTTAATCTGAATATTTTACTGGTGTATAACTTGTTAAGCACATCAAACAGACAAATTTCATTTAACCTCTTGCTTGATTACTATTTCAAAATATCTACTAGATATTATATACCTCTGATTTTACAACATCGACGTACATAAATATCATTAACAAGCCAAAAGAATGCATGCATTTAAGACAGAGAGAGAGAGAGAGAGAGAGAGAGAGAGAGAGAGACAGAAAGTACCTGTTCAAGTTGAGCAGCAAGTGGTGAGGAATGTGTATTGCAATTCTTTAACCCCAGCGGTCCAACTTCAACACATCGCAATCTTCATCCGGTTTCTAGACCTCTCCAACTTGATACATTTCTAACAGATTGAAACTTGTCACTTTCATCATCTCGGCAGCTCTTTAAATTACATAAACTCGGTGAGACACATAAATGAAGAATTCATGGCTTTAGAAGAATTTCTGGTGTGCAAATTACCCAATCTAATTTAACTTGCCCATTATCTCTAATTTACTGAGGCCTGATGGAACCCAAATTACCTTCCAGACGATAACTATTAATGCCTAAAAGCTCAATACTAAATATGTGTTGTTGTTCCTATCTTGTTAAGCAGCAAAAAAAGAAGGCGAAAATCGGGGCCCAGGTACCCACATGCATGACCAAAATCGCATGGCCACCCCCCGCCCAGCTCAGTGTCCACACCCAAGGGTTTTTAATATCATTTGATTTCAGTTGTGCAATCCTTGATATCAGTGTTCTTTATTTTGTGTTTAGTAATCCGAGATGGATCCCTCTTTTTATCTAACTTAAATTTGAAACATTAGATTCGGCTTTGAATAGGTGATTGTTCTAAGATTAATCGTAGTGGCAATCATTACTTCGAATTAATTTTGTGTTAACTAATAGTAGTGTAGGATTGTGTAAGCTGACTTAAACAATCGGCATTCGATTGTTAGTCAGTTTTGGTGTTTGATGTAAATGCAATCAGGAATAAGTCCATGACCGGGTTAGATTAGTTAATTAGAGAGTAGTTGTCGAGCTTCTCACGATGTGTATCAATGTTTAAGCTGTTTTGATTGTGTTTGAGAAAATATACATCTGAATGAGTCAAGGATACATAAGCCAAATGAACGGTTGGTTTATGCTTATTGCTAGATCTCATCTCGTTATTGTTTAGAGCTTTTCACTCTATCGTATGTGGTTAGTTTAATCACCAAATTCACAACCCCCACCCCTATTTACTGCTTTTGGAACACTTGCAGATGACTACTATTTGACTAATCTTGGAGCCTATAGTTGATACTGAATTTCTGAGAACACAACCCTGCTTACTATTGTAGCAATTCGTTGTGTACTAGAGTAATACATCCTATTATTTGTCGGACTCTAAACCAAAGCCTATACCATGTAAGGAAACTAACATAGTGAAGCTCAAGTTACATAAGGATTAGGATCTACAAACTAACTATGAAGGAAAAAAACATACAAGTAGAACTATTGAAAAAGGGGGATGCTAAGAGAAGCCCCCTTCAATGTAGGACAGATAAAGTTTGCATAATTGCAAGTTGATGAGAGCAACTTGGAAGATATTTTGGCAAAATAATTGATCACACTTTATCTGGATAAAGACGAGAGGTTTCATATCTTTTCATTGATTATTGTTGGTAATTGTCATTCATCTAAGAGGAAAAGTATTAGAAGATAAACCTCATGGATATCATCAACATTCAGTTTCCTCTAAAATTTCATAACCAATCTTGTTAACTTCAAATTTTACGGCAGATAGAGTTATGATCAACCTCCCCCCACCGGAATAAAACTTTCCAAGACACAAGTAGACACGACTTGGAAGGCTCACATTTTACCAATCTCTAGCACTAAACACTATCCTTATAATACTTCTCTAAACAGCTACCTCCATGAGTTTCATCTCTGCCCTCGAGAAAACAAATGCCTAATCCATCATGCAGTTTGACAACTTACTCTACACTCTGCCTCAACTCACTCTAAACTCGAGCAGGTACAGTCCAATTGTCCAAACAAGCCCTAAGCTACTAGTCCAAACAGATCTATCCATCACCCTTGACACCACCAGCTCCACCTCCTCAATTGTCAAAGTGTATGGCATGGCTCCTAGAAAGGTTGCCACCCTGCCATAAAAGACTGCATTAAGTTGCTCAGTGACTCCATGTATGAGCTGAAAAGATGAAGTGATTGGGTTCCAAATATTCCCAGCTAGTGATCAGTGACATAAAAACATGTGTCAGTTCCGCAATGGCGGATGAGACACGTGCTCCAAAGGGTTTGTGAATGACCAAAAAAGGCAAAGTGCAGTGAGAGGAAAGATTGTGAATGTTGCACACTTAACCAGAGTTATGCTAGCTTCTCTATAGCAGGTAGTGCATCGAAATTAGAGATATAATACATGGATCTATTTAAAGAATCATAAAAATAGGACATCTTAAAGGAAACATGTAAACAGAAGTTATAGCTCTATGTAGCATAAAAACCCACAGTTTTACTTTGGTTCTCTTGTAGCAATGTGTGAACGTATGGCAAATTGTTGCTAGCCTTAATTGCAAATGCAATGTACCATTGAGTGAAAATATCAACCGAAATGTCATCGTTGTATAAATAATCTTTTGGCATATTATCATGTCTCATATTACTATCACACTTTCTGTGAAGTGAAGTCATAATGAAAATGGAGAAAGTTGTTCTAAGAACGTTATCCACTTTCTATAGCTTTTCGTACAGAGCATGAGGGCCCAGAAAACAAATAACTCATCATGTGAAAAAAAAATACATTCTTTATTAATGAAGTACCTAAAATGTAAATATGGGGGGTGTCATTCAGTTGCAGCATGTGATCTGGTTTTGTTGTAGGTCCTTCTACTACATTTATGAAGATATATGAAGTGATTTAGGAGTAAAATGGTCCCATGTCCCCTAGGACCAATCAGGGCCCAATTCCATATCATTGCACAAGGATATAATTAGTTTGGAGTAAAAAGTATCAGAGTGGGACAGGCCATCCGTGGATTAAAATCATACCATAAGGTTCCTTGGTAGAGAGACCAACAACATCATGATGTAAATATGAAAATATTATTAAAATGTCACAAAGGTTTGAACTCACCACTAGAAAAGCAATCTTCAACAGAGAATTCCTCTGTTCATTTCCCAGTTACTAAGATCATCTTCAACCTAAACAATCCTTAACAATTCAATCTCAATTAAAATATTATTTTCTTACTCATCCAATCCAATTTCAAACTTTTCATACTCCAACCACAATCCCCTACAATCCAATCCAATCTAAATTATTACTTTAAAAAAATTATACATCTTATATTTTTACACAAACTATAACTATTTTTTTTTATTGTAAGTATAAAAAATAGATTAAATAGCCAACTACATAATATAATACGTAATTACAATTATAAAGAACTTCTAAATAATGAAAAAATTAGGTGATAAAAATATATCAATATTGGTCTCTATTTGTAGGGAATTGGAAACCATTAATTTTAATATATTTTTTATATTTTATTTTGTATTATTCAAGTATTTTTTACTTAAATAACATTTTATTTTATAAAACATAAGTTTAACTAATTAAAAAGTGACATGTGTCACTTGAGTTGGTAAATACATTCCACAATATCGGTTCGTTCAGCGAGTGAGATTGGTGAGGATCGCCAATAATAATTTATTTTTGATTTTTATTTAATTTATTTTTTGTCTTTATCCACAATCGGGATCGTTCCAGATTGTGGTTGTGGATGGTCTTAGTACTCGCTTTGTATGAACTTTAATTTCAAATGCTAAAACAAAGAAGTTAAAGCTACGATGTTTAACATTTAACATATCACCCCTAGTATACTCCTTAGATATTGGTTGTGGTTGTTTTAGTGTGTTTAGATTGTGGTCTACTTGTTAGCTAGACCCATTATTTCCACATTGTTGTTTGTGGTTGAACTTACACTTGGATCTCGGTATTTCTTGGGAGCTACACGATCACTGTAGTTTGTTTGGTGAGCATTTCAACCTTTACATGAAGGAATTTGGTCATAATTGTAGCTGAAAATTAAATCCATCTATGATTTTGTACTTAAGTAAATGGATTCATATCGTCCTCTAAGATGTGTATGTCTAAACATTAGCATAGATGCACATTAACGAGGCATTGTACCAGAAAATCAGATGAAGTGAACAAATGCCATATTGAAGTTGTGCACCGAATAGGATCTCAAACTAGATTCAGATTGAGTTGGGAGGCAAGATGCCAACCTAAGGGACATTGGCATTGAAGATTTAAGCTAAAATAATGGAAAGACATGGTAGCCCCAATTGAACTGACCACACTAAAAATCGTTACAGAAGTTGAACAAGTGAAATGCCATTATGGCTATGGTCAGCATGTTCTTTTTAACAGAGGCCTTCACATCCTTCTTGCAGAGTCTAGACATGGGTAGGTGTAGCTGAACTCACACACCCTCCTCACGTTTGGTAAGATTTGAACCCCTAATTTCCTGAGAGGTTGGCCATGCCTGGACTCCTGTTATACCGTGGTATCTTGCTGAGACAGGGCAAAAAGGATGAGCTGTGGAAGAGTTATACAAGCAGTTATTGCATTGGTACAAGTAGTTAAAGCAGGGGAGTTAGGATATAATTAGAGGCACGGTGAGTGTCAAGGCCTCAGGGGTTATCGATTCTGGTTTGTAAACACTTTTGGTAAAGCCATGGGAGAGCACTGGCCTCTCAAAAGCCAGGAAATCCCTTGAATTTTTGGTTAATTGCATCTAACTCTGATTTGCTAATTGAATGATAAATGTACATCAACTCCACAGGTAGTTTTTGGACATCGTAGTTTAACAAGTGAAGTGGGGTCTATTGACGGGTCCTGTAATAAGGTGGTGAACAACAATTTCTGTGTGTGTGTGTTGGGGGGGGGGGGGGGGGGGGGGGGGGGGGGGGGGGGGAGGGAGGGTGGAGGAGGGTGAGTGCTAATAGTAATATGAAGTGGTGAACTGATCAACAATTAAGGGTGGCTGCTGGATCAGTACTAACGCTTGTGGCAAGTGGCAACTACCCAAGGTGTGTCTAAGTCAAAGAGAGCCATTAAAATGACTAAAGCAATGAATTTATTAACATTAGTTCTTGCTTTATTTTTTTCAAGTTATCATAGTAATTTTGATAACTTCTATTCTTCTTGAAAGCATATCTTTTCTCTTTTTTCCACGGATCTCTAAGATAACCCAAGACAATAAACAAACTTCCTCATGGCCCCATCCTCAAGATAGAAGAATTTTGATTTTTTTTTTACTTTATAAAGTTAATATGTGATGTTGTGTGGTTAGAACAGCTGTTTTGAATTTCAGAATCTCAAACCAAACCATATAGTGTAGTTTGAAAAGAAAATAAAACCATAAACCATACCACAAATGTTCAAAAACTAGGAGGCTTGGTGAAGTGTGGGCGTTTGTGTGGTTTGATGAACACCCCTAATACATATACATATTTACATATATGGACATATGTAGCTAGAAGGGGCATTCAATTCCAAGGAAAATTGAAGAGAAGCCAGAGTGCCAGACAACAATCTAATCATTGAATGTTTGGAGAAGTACAAGTTTACTGCTATTCGTCAGTTAGTAACTAGCCAAATAAACTTCATTAAATCAATCACAAATTCAAATAACTGAAGCATAAAAAATAAAGTGGGGCATACAGGTGAGAGCTTTAAATGCAGGTAGGGAAAGTACTTTGGATCTTTCTTCATTAAGAATTTTTAAAATCGTACAAAATATCTAACTAAAGCCTCCAGTTTGGAAATATTGGCATACATAAATATCTTTCCAACAAGTCATAACTATGCATGTATCTGAGACTCAGAGAAGCAGCAAGTGGGGAGAAAAGGTGAATGCAATTATGCAGCTACCCCAGCAGCCGTACTTGCATACATTGCAATCTTCGTCCCATTTCTAGACCCCCCCGACTTCATACTTATCTCACACATTAAAATTTGTCACTTTCATTATGTCGGCAACTTCTTAAAACATACCAACTCTGATTTGAACAAATTCATGCTGCTAGATGATATGTTGGTGTACAAAGAGCATACTCCAACTTTAGTTGGGTGTAGACTACTCCTATCATATGTAAGAAACAGAACTAACTAAAAGTATTGAAGAAATAAGAAAGCCAAGTGAAGCTCCCTTCATTTAATTATACCAAATATACAAAATAAAAGCTCAGCGGCACATGTGGTTGAATGTACGTGACTAAAGGTTGCGTAATTGCACATTCTTAAGATCCACTTCGAAGATATTTTGGCAAAGGACTTGATCACATGTACACTATATCTTAGATAAAGACAGGAGCTTAAGGTCTTTCCAATAATTAACTGGTGGTGCCATGTAACTGTAAGATCATTAAAAAGAGCATCAAGGTAAGGATAAAATAAAGCCTGCTAATATCTACGTTCAGCTTTCTATAAATTTGGGGTGCACTTGCTCTACTTCCACATCCTATCTCTTTAGCTTCAAACACCGAGTTACAGAGACTTCTCTTCACACCCTCTTATTCAAACCTTCTACCTCCATCCAACATACAAATTCAGAAGATATGGAAGCCTCATATTCCACCAATTCGCTAGCACTAAACACTCTCCTTATAATACTTGTCTACACGGCTTCCTCCATCACTTTCATCTCTGCCCTCGAGAATACAAATGTCGAATTCATAAGATCGTCATGCAGCGTGACAACTTACCCTGCACTCTGCTTCAACTCGCTCTCAACTCGAGCAGGTGCAATCCAAACAAGCCCTAAGCTACTAGCCCAAACAGCCCTATCCGTCACCCTTGACACCACCCGCTCCACCTCCTCAGCAATGGTAAAATTGTCACAAGTGCATGGCATGGATCCTCGAGAGGTTGCCGCCATGAAAGACTGCATCGAGTTGCTGAGTGACTCTGTATACGAGTTGAAAAGATCACTTGAGGAAATGAATCGACCGGGTTCCAAAGATTCCGGGCTAGTGATCAGCGACATACAAACATGGGTTAGTTCCGCAATGACGGATGAAGACACATGCTCCGAAGGGTTTGTGAAAGACCCGAAAATGAAAAGAGTGGTGAGAGGAAAGATTGTGAATGTTGCACACTTAACCAGCAACGCTTTGGCTTTGATCAACAGTTATGCTAGCTTCCCTAAGCAGATAGTTAATTGAGGGAAATTATTAATTGAATATATCATCATTTTGGTTCTAAGGTAGCAGTGTGTGAATGTATGGCAAATTGTTGCTGGCCTTAGTTGCAAGCGCAATGTACTATTGAGTGAAAATATTAATTGAATATATCATCGTTTTTTTAAAATCTTTTCAAATATTATCATGTCTCATATTGCTATCACACTTTCTGCAAAGTGGAAGTCATAAATAAAAATGTAGAAATCTGTTCTAAGAATGTTATCCACTTTCTGAAGCTTTACGTACAGACCAGAAGGGCCCAGATAACTAATAGCACACCATATAAGAAAACAATACTTTCTACTATTCATCATGTGGTGCACTTCATTATAAAATACGTAAAATATTATAAAGGGGAAGTCATTTAGTCCCAGCATGTGATCAGTTTTTGTTGTAGGCCCTTCTACTACATTAATAAAAGATTTCTGATGTAAAAGACATGGCCCCATGTTCATGGGGATCAATCACGGGCCAATCTCAACATCATTGCACATTGATATAAGTTGTTTGGAGGCAATTTATAAAAGGTAACAGAGTGTGACATCTGAGGTCATTCAGAAATCAAGATCATACCATACCTTATAGCAAATTATGTACTCAGCAATGAACCAATCATTTCCCGTGATTCTAAAAAAGTTTTCACGGAGATTACAGTATAGGAGAAATAAAGCCGGAAACTGAGGCAATAAGAGCATGTGCAATTACACCCCAATGTCTTAAACTCTGACATCAGCATTAATAATTACTCTAAAGTACACCTTGCATGATTGCATTAACAATTTCTCTAGTAAAAACTGTACTTTAATCAATTATAACTTTAAAAAAATTCAATTGAATTGTTAATTAATTTAATCCAAAATTTTAATTTATTAACTAACATTGATATGATAAATTTAAATTTAAAGATTAATGTAATTATCAAAGTATGAAACAAAACAAGTAGGTAAATATTTTAATTTAATTTAATAAAGTAATCATTTGAATCGTTAATTAATGTTTGTTAGAATATAATTCGTTTAATGATATTTTTAAGCTATTTTTTATTATTCATAGAAGTTAGAGGTGATGACAGAGTACACTGTAATCTTGAGAGAACAAGAAGAAGAAAAGTAGAATTGTGTGAAAACTGGTATTTGGTTATGAAAATGATGGAAATAGATCCATCACGATGACAATAGAACAAGGGAGAAGGTATGAAAAAAAACTACTTCAACAACTTTCGTACGAATAACATTTGTCTTGTTCTATTAACTACTTGTAATAAATCATGTTATTTGTAATTCTATTAAGTTTGTATTTCTGTTAATTTGCATATCTTCCTTCTATCAAAATGTATTGAAGTTTTTAGTTAGTTAGGGAAAGGTTCAAACGAGAAGCATATCAATTTAAGAAAAAGTGAGAAGCATATCAATTTAAGAAAAAGTGAGAAGCAATCTCAGCCACTCATCTCGCGGTTACGGTGGACGTGATCACGGAGGATTGACGCGATTCATGGGAGGGTAGAGATTATTAAAGGGGGGACTGGTCAAAGCCGCATTTGTTGACCGAGATGAGTGGTTGAGATTGCTCCTCGCGTTTTCTTAAAAAGTTAAATTTTTCGTATGAACCTCCCTCTAGTTATATATGCATCAACAAATTTTATAAATATTACTTTTTGTACCTTTACACATTTGTTAAAATATAAATATTAATAATTCATAGTCAGAGATTTATCAAAGAATTAATTAAAAAATATAGAGTAAATTACATATTTGGTCCTTGTGGTTTTATTGTTTTAACACTCTAGGTCCATTTTAGAAATAATTATGGATTTGGTACTCGTGGTTTGCATTTTATAACGCTCTGGGTCCATGAGTTCTAACTCCATTAACTTTTTCTGTTAAATGAATTTAGTACAAGGGTATTTTGGTCTTTTAAAATTTTATTTTTCAATTATGTTTTTTTATTTGATTTCCATCTTCAACAACCAATTGCCACCAACACCCAATTACAACCATCAGCCACCCACCACCACCAACCCCTCACCACCACCAACAACAACACCAACAACCCCAACACCAACAACCCACCACCACCACCACCAACCCACTGCCACCGACGTCACCACCACCAACCCACTGCCACCGACGTCACCACCACAACCCACCGCCACCTACTGCCATCAAAACCCACCGCCACCTACTGCCATCAAAACCCACCGCCACCTATAGCCACCACAACCCAAAAATCCATAGATAGTTATACAAGTTAAGAACATTCATATAAAAAAATCTAGATTGAAAATATCAAAACCCTAAAATTATTTAGATTTGGAAACAAAACCCAGATCTGAAAAAAAAATCCTAGATCAATGAAACCTAAACCCTAAGAAATTGAAACCCAAAGCTATGATGATCTGAAAACTAAGCCCAGATCTGAAAAAAAATATCGAAACCCTAATGATTTCAAGAAATAGAAGAAAACGAGGGATGTAGATGCAGGCGATGTCGAACAACCAGGAATGAAAACAAAGTCGCCGGTGGTCGGGTATGGAAGCAGACGGCGGCGAAGGCGGCGGTGTGAAGACCGAGATGTGTGGTAATCGCAAATCTGGAGGTGTGTGGTGATGGTTTCGGTTCTTGAAGAAAATGTTTCTTGTTGTTAAGTTGCAAGTAGGGGTTAAGAAAGATGAAAATGGAGAAGGTGGGTGGGAAGTGGTGGAGGTAGGTGATAGAATAGTTGCAGGTGGGGGGTTAAGAAAGATGAAGTGAAAAAAAGTTCTTTTTATATCTTTATTTTCTTATTATTATAATAGGGTGATTACACTTTTGGTCCCTGGATTTTAATAGAAAATAATAGAAAATGTGTAATGACTAAAATACCCCTTTTACTCATACACTTAACAGAAGAACTTAACAGAGTTAGAACTCATGGACCCAGAGTGTTATAAAATGCAAACCACGAGTACCAAATCCATAATTATTTCTAAAATGGATCCAGAGTGTTAAAATAACCAAACCACAGGGACCAAATATGTAATTTACTCAAAAATATATTATATTTGATGATAAACATAATGTTGTTATATAATCAAAGTACAGTTTGTATTTTTAGTGGAATTCAGAGCACTTTAATTAAATGATTGACACAGTTTCTATACAATATATCCGTCATATTACTAAAAAGTGTTAATAACTTAATATGACATAGGCCATTACCAAACTCGATTTCGTATTAAGAAACTATTCTCACAATTTCTTATAGAGCTTACAAATTTCTGCACTTCAGCCAAAAGTGCAGATGTGATATATACAATTATCATTTTTCACTGTGGATTTACGCAATTACCAAACCATAGTTTGTTATACATGTGTGTGTCACATTCTCAAAATTTATTGATGTGGCAACTAGCAATTCCTTAATAAATTACTGTTGTGGATGCTCTAAAAAATTCTTCCCTAATAAGAGAGGGAGATGAGTACCTACTTAAGAAAGCCGGTCTATAGTCCACAATGTTACTGGAATGTCAATGGCACAAGCGGCAAGCACACAAGTAGTAAATTCACGAGTTCTTTTTAAAGATAGACAAAACACCAAATACAACTTCTGAACTTGATAATGCATAAGGCATGAATAGTGTGGATTGATAGAAGAAGCACACTCAAAAATAATAGAAATAAGAATAAATTATGTTTTTCGTTCCTGTGGTTTGTTGAAAATTTCTATTTTCGTCCCAGTGGTTTCGAAATTTCGGTTTATGTCCCCACGGTTTATAAATCCTTATTATTTTTGTCCTTATGATTTAAACTTGATTGCTTTCTTTGTCCCTATGGTTTAAAATTCATTTCTATTTTAGTCTCTCATACTTAAAAGTAGTAATTAGCCTCAAGGACGAAAATAGAAATAAATTGCAAACCATGGGGACGAAAACCAAAATTTCAAAACCACACGGACAAATCGTAACTTTTAACAAACCACATGGACGAAAAACGTAATGTACTTCAGAAATAATGAAAAAAGAAAAAAAATACAGTAAGTTACAGAGTTCAATTTCAGAAATTATTTCAACTAACAAAATACAAGGGTATGATTGAAAATCTATATAAATAAGAAATATGAAATATACTTGAAATATTCTATTTGGTGTTAGAAATGGTGTAATAGCTAGTTGCCGGAAATGGAGTAAACAATTGAATCTGCATCTGCTTATATATAACTATATATCATCTACATTTGATACTTTTAAGTTCTAAGTCAACAATAACTAAATTCAAAACTTAATATTTGTACTTTTAGCTATTTAAGAAATAAATTAAAAACATACCTTATGTATTGCTAATAGTTTATAGAGTAAACTGAGTTTTTTTGTCCTTGTGATTTATTGAAAAGGGTTTAGTTCCCCAAAATGTATCCAAGTTGTCATCTTTTGCTATTGTATAAATTGTACTTCAAAAATTACCAATTAATACATCATACTACTAAAAACCTACCATTTGATGTATCTGACCTGCTATCAAAGGTTGCCAGTTGTTGGGTTAATCGGGTTTAGTTTACGTGTCAGTGGGTCACGGTTCGATAGCGTACGGGTGTTTTAGTTTATTTATGTTAAATTAATTATGATTTGGTAACTTAGTGGCCAAGTCTATGAAGCAAATTATTGTTTGAGTGAGTCAAACTAGAAGCACGTAGGTAGTTTTAATTTGGTTTTTTTTCTCCTATTTTCTAGTTAGCTAGTGGGATAGTCTTTGTTTATTTTTCTTTAAATAGCACTAGCTTATTCTTGTTTAGAAGTGCAACGAAATATCAGTAGTTTGATATATTTTATTAGTCTTCATATTTGCAAGTTGGTTTCTCCCTTTTGTTTTTGTTCTTCAATTTGCAAGTGAGCTTATTTGTTTTTTAGTTCCAACAAATGGTATCAGAGCCTAGGGCTCGCAGGAAGCGGGTTTAAAGATCGGAGGCAGCCTCCGCCGACGGGGGTGTGTCGGTCGGCGGAGGGCAAGGGGTTGAAGAAGAAAAAAGGTGATCAAGCGCAACTAGAAGACTAACAACAACACAATACGGAGACGTCAAGGTGTTTCGGGTCAACCATTGTTGAGGGGGAGTACCGTTTGTGACGATGGTGGTGACTGTTGAACATCGGTGTTTCGTGGCTGTTAGTTGTGATCAACGGGAAGAAAAAGTCTGCTTCGAGACGGGTTTTATCCAGTAGGGGGTGTTGCCGTCGGGTTTTGCAGTCCTTGATTGGCTTGTTCGTGATAAGGGGAGACCGGCGTAGGGGCGTGAAAAGCGGGCAGAAAGGATCCGTCAAAGCAGGTGGCTTTGGATTCCATTCGTTTGGCCGGTTGAAAGAAAACGGTAGAAGCGGGTGGCTTTGTTTTCTTGGTCGGTGGAGATGCCTCTTTGAACAAGGGTGATCGGTAAAGGTTAAGGTTGTCAAGACAAGGAAAGATTGGAGAAACTACGGTTGTAAACATTGTGGCGTTGGAGTTCAAATCGGGTGACTTTGGATGTGGCCGGGGAAGAGGTCGTCGATCCGGGAAAAGTCAAGATGTAAATGAACGGTTCCAACGGGATGCCATGTGAGATGTTACAAAGTGTGGAGAATTTGTTTCGTGTGATGTGAAGATTTTGGACGTGACCGAGGTGGAGGTCGGGTGTCCGGGAAAAATCGAAATGGTTCAAGAAGATGGTGATTCGACTGCTGTGAACAAATGATGTGAACAACCCGATTAAGGGGGTGATTGTTGGGTTAATCGGGTTTAGTTTACGTGTCAGTGGGTCACGGTTCGATAGCGTACGGGTGTTTTAGTTTATTTATGTTAAATTAATTATGATTTGGTAACTGAGTGGCCAAGTCTATGAAGCAAATTATTGTTTGAGTGAGTCAAACTAGAAGCACGTAGGTAGTTTTAATTTGGTTTTTTTTCTCCTATTTTCTAGTTAGCTAGTGGGATAGTCTTTGTCTATTTTTCTTTAAATAGCACTAGCTTATTCTTGTTTAGAAGTGCAACGAAATATCAGTAGTTTGATATTTGCACTAGTCTTTGTCTATTTTATTAGTCTTCATATTTGCAAGTTGGTTTCTCCCTTTTGTTTTTGTTCTTCAATTCGCAAGTGAGCTTATTTGTTTTTTAGTTCCAACACCAGCTGGTCACCCACCCCCCCTTCCGGCGACTTTTCCGGCCATCTTCTCCGGCGACATTCCGGCGACCACCATTCTTCCGGCGCCTTTTCCGGCCACCACCATCTTCTCCGGTGACTTTTCCGACCACCAACGTCTTCTTAGACAACTTTTCCGGCGACCACCATCTTCTCCTACGACTTCCCCGCAACCACCATCTTTTTCGGCGATTTCCCAACGACCACCATTTTCTCCGGCAACGATGCCGAGGCTTCCGTCAATGGCGATAACATTGTTGAAGGTGGCGGTGGTGGCGATGGGGGTATTTGGGACAATGTACAACTGTTTTCGGAGTGGAGTAAGCTGGTGGGTTTGCGGAAGGGTTGATGAAGGTCACGGAGAAGATGGTGGGTGGCGGAGATTGACGTTGCCGGAGAAGATGGTGGGTGGCGGAAATGGAGGTTGCCGGAGAAGATGGTGGGTGTCGGTGATGGAGGTTGTTGTTCGTGCTAAAAGTCTCGCCGGAAAAAGATGGAAAAAGATGGCTTCTTGCCGAAGGTTGCTGGAGAAGATAGGTTTTTGCCGGAAAAAGTCTCGCCGAAGAAGTTGACCAGATGGCCAGAATGACTGGCTACCTCTTCAACAAGTTCTCCAATACACTAAATGGTAGGTTTTTGAAACTTTGATATATTAAATGGTAATCTTTTAAGTACAATACACACAATAGCAAAAGGTGACAACTTGGATACATTTTGGGGAACTAAACCCTTGTTGAAAATGATTATTTTTGTCCTTGGTCTTTAAGAGCTACGGTTTCCGTCCCTATGGTTCTGTTTTTTCCCTAGAGACTAACTCCGTTAAGTTTCAGCCATTAAACCCAGGGACATTTTCGTCTTTTTACCGAATTACCATTTTGTCCAACATTGTATTGAAAATCAATAATATATAAATTTATACTATATCTTTTATGTATATGTATATATTATATCAATGATGAATTAACCTGGTAAAAATAGCAACATTTTCATATTATGAAGTCCTCAAATAATTTAAGCATAAGAATAGAGCCCGAAGAAAAGCTGGAAGTTTTAATTTCATTTGCAGGACCCTACATGTTAATCAGTATATTGCATTTAACTTGTTACGTACATCAAAAAGACAAACTTAATTTGAATTCTTGCTTGATTACTATTTCACAATATCTATTAGATACTAAAAAACTCAAATTTTGCAATGCCAGCATACAGATATATCCTTTCAACAAGTCAAAACAATGCATGCATCTGAGTATAGAGAGTGCACCTGTAAAACTTGAACGCCAAGTGGTATGGTACGTTAGTTGCAATTCTTTATCCCCAACGGTCCAACTTGAACACATTGCAACAAAATACTAGCCAAAACAGCTCTATCCATGACCCTTGCACCACCCACTCCGCCTCCACAGCAATCATAAAATTTTCACATATGCATGGCATGGCTCCTCTAGAGGTTGCCTCCATGTAACTTTTTACAAGTTAGAAAACTCACTTGAAGAGATGAGTCAACCAGGTTCCAAAGACTCACAGCTAGTCATCTGCAACATACAAACATAGGCCAGTATTAGGTAGCGAAGGAAGTGCTAACAGAGAGGTTCGCCTACATGTCATCTAGATTGAGGGATCAAACGACACCAACAGAATGACAACTGATGAATTTCAGAGCTCACTCATGGTGCATTAGCAGAAGTTCAAACGTAGCAGCAATGAGGGAGAACAACCCCTAAAGATGAAACTATCCAGAGAAGAGACTAACCATCATATCGAGGGGAAGGTCAAGGTAGAGGAAGGCAAAGAGTTGATAGAGCCAAGGTGGAGTACGGCTTCAAGTGCCACAACATGGGACACTTCCAATGCGAAAGCCTAACCTAAGTGGAACAAAGAGTCATAATATGTACAACTAGATGAAGAGGGAGAGTTGTTCATGGCGTCTGTGAGTGTCGGTCAGTTACACCCTTGCAGGAGAAAGGGTTAGCTATTCTGATTAATGAAGGGGTCCGCAACATCTATCATTCTAGAAAAGGACTTTACAGCCAATCAGATGTTTGTTACTTAATTTTGATCAAGTAGAGCAGCAATGCAGCTTCACTATCTATGGAGGAATGCTTTATAGTTCAGCAAATCATATAGATTCATGGTATCAACGGCTTGAGCACTTAAGTTACAAGGGACTAAAGATGATGCAAACCAAGAACATGATTAAAGGACTACCATAGCTAGCAGAAACAAGTATCAGATGTGCAGATTCTTGAAGGGCAAACAAATTTGAACTTCAATTCCATAAAGAGAAAATGACGAGCAAGTAAAAGTACTGGAACTAATACTCTCCGACATTTTTGGCCCATAGATCCCATCTCAAACGGTTGAAAAAGGTATCTTCATCTTTATTGATGATTTCAGTTGTAAATATTGGGTTTATCTACTTACAAAGAAGTCAAAAGCATTCTAAAGTTTCAAAAAGAGAGTAAGGAGGTTATTAAGTGTCATTGTACAAATAAAGGAGGAAGAAGGAATCAAAGTGATTCAGAAAGAGCATAGGATCTTCATCTGCCTACAAAGATATGTTCTCGTGGTTCTTAACAAGTTTGGAATGAAAGAAAGTAAGATGCTGGCAACACCAAATGTTTCAGCTTCGAGAATTGAAAAGGCCTAAAAAGGAACCAATGTGGATGGCACTTTGGTCAAGCAACTAGTGTAAGGAGTTCTATACCAACTAACATCTACAATAAGGGTGGATATTATGTATATCACAAGCTTGTTGAGCAGGTGATTTCTAATCCTAAAATTTGTAAAAATAGAATTGAAAATGTGAAGAAGGTAAGGTACATGTTAAAGAGTATGCAAGATTAATAACCTAATTATTCAGATATCCTCCTTAGCTTAAGGGAGAGTATGAAATGAAGGGCATCAAGTGCAGTAGCTGCACCTGCCTGCTATCAAGCAGAAACCCTGGTCTTTAGCAAAACTAGTTTATCCTCTGAATAAAGTTTAGGTTGTTATCATAGCATTTAAAGTCAATAAGACAGTTCTTGTTTATCCTCTGAAAAAATACTTCAACTAGTTTTGCTAAAGACCAGGGTTTCTGCTTGAAAAAATATTAGCAGAATTTTGAAAAAATATACCTCTTATTCCTTACAAAATTTCCTACCCTACACATTCCATCAAAATGCTAGAATTTTGTTCACATTGCTCAATTAACCATAAAACTTGAACAAGAGCAGGCATGTGTGTATGTTTGAATCAGGATAAATTTCCATACTGGTATCGACGGCCATTCTGCATTGCAAATTGGAGCCATCAGTTCCCGATGGTCGCCGACCGCCGGAATTTCCCTAATTGAATATTAAGATCATTTCAAGAGGTTAGTTGTCATCTGTTTCTAGACGGTGGAAAATCTTTAATGGAAAAAAAGTATGTTAAAAACAAGAAGCCGTTCTAGCTCAGTTGGTAGAGCGCGTGGCTTTTAACCACGTGGTCGTGGGTTCGAGTCCCACGGATGGCGGTTTAAATAACTTTATTTTGTTTTTTATCATAATAATTAGAGTTAATTACAAATTTGGTCCCTGTATGGTCTAACAACCATTGCAGTATGCGATTTCTTTCAATTTTGGTCTCGCTAACGTTGTTAAATGAAGCCATTAGTTCAAGGGGTACTTTCTTCTTTTTCCTTTAGTAACAAACTCAGGGACCAACATCGTAATTTACTCTATTTGTTTTATATATAAATAGAGAAAGAGGGAGTCCGTTAAACACCGTTAACATCCGTTAAATCTCAAATTTTGCGGAATCTACAAAAAGACAAAAAAATTCAAAAATTAACGGACTACCATCAAATCCCGCAAAGGCCAGTTAAATTTAATGGAATATGGCCATTTTCGTTAAATTTTACAGAACCTTCTACAAAATACCAGTCAAAACCCTAATTTCTATTGCCTTCCGTTAGATTTAACCGAGATTGCGTTAAATACGCATTTAACAGACCTTTTTAACAAAATATAAGCAAAAAACGTTTCTAACCTTTTTTTGCTATAAAACGTCGTGAACTCTCAATTCTCTAAACTCTCCTGGCAAAAAGATAGTTTTGTTCACGAAATGAATTCTGGAATTCGTAAAGTCTGGGTGATTATTTTGTATGGAGGAACGTGACAACAACATAATGAAGAATGACGGTTTGTTATCGAAATACCGGTGCACCGTGTGTTGGTGCCGTTAAATGTTACATATTCGAGGTTTGTTTCTTGTATCGAACGGAAATGCGGTATTGACCCTTCTGTTTTTGTGACAAGAATAGCCTACATGGAAGCTGGAGTTAACGGAGTTTTATATTTTAAGGTCGGATAAAGATGTTTCTGAATTTTTGGAAAATGCTGCCAAAGAAGATGATGTGCCAACAATTTATGTCTATGACAATAGTCCGATGTGCAGTGAAGGCAATGTTAAAGGTGGTTCGAACACCGGAGGCGATGAGATTGTTGTTGATGAATATCCTTACATTCTTCAGCTTGATAGTGTCGAAGACCTTCTAATTATACCCGTGGTGTTACTGACATAACACGTCGTATGTTTCCGAGACAGAAGAACCACAAGAGAAAGACGCAGAAGGAGATGAAGAAGTAGAAGAAGAAGTAGAAGACACCAATTTTGATAATTATGTTTTCGATACATCCACTCTTGAGGATGAAGAAACAAGAAAATAAGCTTATTTTGTGAGATAATTTTCTGGGAATGATAATTTTCACCATATGCCTCCCCCTCCCCCTCCCCTCTGACAGAAGACGTTTTCATCACACCCAACCAACCCATTCCTTACAACCGTCGTGGAAGAGTTAAAGTAGAGCAGATCTTTCATTCGAAACCAGAAATGACACTCGCCTGTGGCATGAAGTTTCTTGAAGAGGGTTTTGAGTTTAAAACGATAAGATCTAGCAAGCACAGATACGAGGCAGTGTGTGTCCAGGAAAGCTGTGGTTAGCGTATTTATGCCACCTCTATTGGAGACTCATACCCACCGTCGAGTGCTAACCATGGACCAAAACATGTCGCTCTCAACTGTGCAAGCCTTTCGGGGCCCAAATCGCTGTTAATTTTCTGTATAAGTTGTACTTGAGACTTCAAAGTCGACGAGGCAGGGTAAATTAGTGGGTCCTGTATACAAGGATAAAAAACGAAAACATGAATCGTAAGACTTATAAAATTACACATTTATATAAATAAATCTTATCCTAAAACTTATAAAATTAAGTCTAACACATTTATATATATGAATCATTCTAAAACATGAATCGTTAAACCCTAATTTCCGTTAAACATAATTTATCTAGGTTTTTAAAACCTTAATTTACACATTTGACCATGTATTCTCTAAAGTGTCATTTATGTACGTTTTTATAAATAAATAAAATTTCAAATTACATATTTATATAAATAAATTTTATAAAATTAACTCTAACACATTTATATACATGAGTCGTTCTAAAACAATAAATGTTCTAAAACGTGTATTCTATACGTTTAGGTCCTTTAAACATAATTTCGTTAAACATGATTTATCTACATTTTTAAAACCTTAATTAGCACATATAGTCATGTATTCTCTAAAGTGTCTAACCTATATGTATAGGCGTATGTACCTATATGTATGTATGTGTTCAAAACTTCTAAAGAATACAGATAACCTTATAAACATGTGTCTAAAACAACAAGCATTTTAACGCATACATTCTTTGTGTTATAACCTTATTCAAAACGCCTAAATAATACAACAAACAACACAAAATTTACAACACAAATAACGTATGTATAAGTCAAACTTCGTAGGTATCAACTCTCAACACAAAGAATGTATGTATCTATGTATGTCTATGTGTGTATATGTAGCAACACAATGTATGAGTGTCTAACACATTTTTAACCCTAAACACGTGTGAAACTCGAGTGTTTAAGAAGATTAACCTTCTTATCCATCTTTAAACGTGTGTGAAACTCGCTTTGTAGCGTGTTGATTCCTTCGTCAACAATTGCACGTGAGAGAGGAGGAGGTGAGAGGGAGATTATGTTATTACTTTAATGTGGGTGAGACAAAAAATGGGGACCAACAACTTCTTTTTCTTCTCTTTTGCGGAATCTCGATTTAGGGTTTGGGGTGGGGGTTGACGAACGAATTTAATTCTATTAAAGAGGGGCACGTTTTTCGAGTAGGAGGTTCCGCAAAATTTAACGAAATCTGCCCGTTTTCGTTAAATTTAACGGGGTTTTGCGGGGTTTTATGGACCTTCGTCAAATTTTGAATTTTTTGTCTTCTTGTAGATTCCGCAAAATCTGAGATTTAACGGACGTTAACGGCATTTAACGGACTCTCTTTTAACTGAAGGTCGTGGCTATGGGGCATAAAATGGGAAAGATTTTGGTTAGGAGGCCAATATCGATTTTCCAAATGGACACCAGATTCAATTTCCGTGATTGTGGTTGGTTCCTTTCTTCCTACAAAATGAATTAGTTCTTGTTTAAACCTAATTCTATATATATATATATATATATATAGAGAGAGAGAGAGAGAGAGAAAAGAGAGAGAGAGAGAAATGTTCAAACAAGAACAAAGTCAATTTGCAAGAACAAAGGAACAATTCTATATCACATATGATGTGGGCCCATGTGGGTCCCACATATTAAAAAAATCATATATGATTTAGTGGTGGGACCCATCTGAATCATATATGATTTTTTAATAAGTGGGACCCACATGGGCCCACATCAATGTGTGGCTCAAAATGGTTCCTTTATTCACTAGTACAAATATGTTTTTTTGCCACGGTTTTGAAATTCATGTTAGTCACATTTAGGTCTAGAACCGTGACTAAAAGTCATAAATAAAATTGAAGTATTATTTTAGCCACGATGTAATTCAATAACCATGACCATTAGAAAACATGTTTAAACATAATGTCATGGTTTAAACAAAACCGTGACTAAATTGTTTTTATGGCCACAATTTTTTTATCGTGGCAAGTAACATATAAAAACCGTGGCCATAGACATATATATAGTCATGGTTTTTTTTGTGACAATTATTATTTGTGACCATAGACCGCATATGGCCTCATGAAGTCATTTTTCCATGACCAAAAGAATATATATATTTAGCCATGAAAATTTGTAAAACGTAGCCAAAAGTCACATGTATTTGTAGTCATGGTTTTATTATTTTGTGTGACAAGAAGATAACCAGTAGCCACGGTTTATTGTATGAAGTGTGACAGTATGTGATGATTTCGTCACAGTTAATATGAAATGTCTGTAGCTATTAATATAGTTAAAACCAAGACTAAAATAATTCTATTGTCACTAAAAGCTGATGAATAGCTACGATTCTACATAATCAATTGTGTGACTAATAAATAGTCAAACGTCTTGATTTTTAATATTTCGCATGACCAAAAGGCATTTAATACTCACGCTTCTAAAATATAAGTGTAACTATATGTCTTGAATTAGCCATTGTTTATTATGTGTGTGACCAAAAAGATATATATATAGCCACGTTTTTAAAAATTAAGTGTAACTATATGTCATGAATTTGAACATGTTATTAATATTTAATGAGATACTTTTAACAAAATCAATATTGTCCTGGTGGTTGGTCCATTCCTTATCAAAGATAAGGTCTCAAGTTCGAGTCTTGGCCACGTCAAAAAAATATACGTGATTATAGAGCAATCAACGGCTACATTAAAAACAAATTACGTGGCTATAGATAGTTTGTTGTCATGCTTTTTTCTTATATTGTGTGACCAAAAGATAACTAAATGCTACGTTTAATGTGAGTTTGTGTGGCAAAAGGTACTTTATGGTCACGGTTTTAGGTAAAATGCTCTAATACCATAAAAATTGGATATGCCTATAGCTACGGTTTTCAAACTATGGCTATGGTTTTTCATTTCATTTGGTGACACATTTTAAGCGTGACCAAAAGGGTATCAATGGTCACGGGGAGAATAGGCTACGCTTTGATAAAAATGAAAAACTGTGACTAAATGCCTATGGCCACGGTTTTTAACCGTGGCAAATGTGAATTTTTGTACTAGTGATTCTTGCAAATGGAGTTGTTCTTGTATGAACCTCCCTCTCTCTCTCTCTCTCTCTCTCTCTCTCTATATATATATATATATATATATATATATATAGGGAGCCCATCATTTACAAACCACCATTAAATTACAAACCATACAAACCTATAACAACCAATCAAATAATTTCTAGTGAGTTTTATTTAATTAAATAGAAAAGGGTAGATTTGTCAATTTTTTTATGCCATAGATAAGTATGGAAAGTTTAGAGGATATGAAAAATAGGAAAATTTTGAAGATATACATTACTTTTTTAAATACGTACATATCCCCTGTATTTTTATTATGGGAATTAGAATATATCTTGTTGCTTAAGAATCAAGAAATTATTAAAATTTTTTGAGTAGAACTTCTTAGAAATCTAGGCTGCCGTTTCCATCATCTCATTCAATTCACCTGCACGGCTGCACCAGCTATGTACACCATCAATGCATACGGTTTTCTTCAAAATGTCTGTCTTCATCTCCGTCTCCGTTTCATTTTCGTTCATCACCGTTTCATCTTCGTTCATCGTTTTCATGCCCGTTTCATCTCCGTTCATTACCGTTTCATCTTCGTTCATCGTTTTCATCACCGTTTCATCATCACCGTTTTCATCTCCGTTAATCATCGTTTCATCTTGTTCATCATTTTCATCACCTTTTTCATCTCCGTTAATCATCGTCTCATCTCCGTTCATCATTTTCATCTCCGTTCATCACCGTTTTCATCTCCGTTCATCACCGTTTTCATCTCTGTTAATCACTGCTTCATCTTCGTTTCTTAGTCTCGATCTCTGTTAATGACAATTTTCATACCATTTCATCATCACCCATGATGCAACTCGCTTCACATGTTTCGGTTTCACTATTCCGATTTCGTACAATAACCTTCAATTATTCTGAAATTATCATCGATTCATTGTTTCCGAAATTCTTGGTGAATCGTCGCTGAAATCATCTTGGGTTTAGGATTTTAATTTATCTTCTTAAACATAATCTTCGTCGCTAAAATTAGCATGAATCATTGTTTTTGATATCTTCTTAAACATAATTTGGCTTTTGATAGAATTTTACACTGATTTTGCGGGATTTTAGTGCATGTTTAATTCAAAAGGATAGTGAAATGTACCAATATACCCTTATGTTATTTTAATTATAAATTTAATATAAAATTAATGACTTAGTACCATGAATATCCGAAGATGCATCTCAACCATTGATTTAGCTAATCTATGGTAATTAAATGGTTTGTAGGGTTTGTAATATAAGAGTGGTTTGTAAATGAACATGACCCTATATATATATATATATATATATAGAGGGAAGTTATTTTGCAAACCATAAAAAACGTGCAAACCGTGCAAACTCATGGTTGCACACGTAAAATCAGTGAAATTGATTCATGG
Organism: Centaurea solstitialis; assembly: GCA_030169165.1. Lineage (NCBI taxonomy): Eukaryota > Viridiplantae > Streptophyta > Magnoliopsida > Asterales > Asteraceae > Centaurea > Centaurea solstitialis. The sequence continues at coordinate 69,947,564 of CM058043.1, forward strand.
AGTTGTTTAATATGATGAAAATGTTTCATAAACATCAAATTTTGAGGAAATTGTTTCATATGTTGGTGTTTTTTATTCATATGAAACTTTTTTATCGTTTCTATGAAACTTTTTCATTTCTACGTAAATAAACACCTTCATATGAAACAATTTCATCACAAAATTTAGTATATGAAACATTTTCATCATATTAAACGACTCTATAAAAGATTTTTCATTGATTTACGTGTGCAACCATGAGTTTGCACGGTTTGCACGTTTTTTATGGTTTGCAAAATAACTTCCCACTATATATATATATATATATCTATATATCATTAAGTAATCATCCTTATTTTAAAGGTTCTTTTATAATTAATGAGAAATACAAATTTCTATCTCTATTCTATTTTGTTTTTCCTTTAAAAAAATAAGGTTAAAATATTGATAATTTGAACTATTAATCACTATAATAAAAGTAGATTTATATGATTAATTAAATGTATTGAAAATACATTTTTGTAGGATGTTTGTTTTGGTAAGAAACCTCTTTTTGAAAAGTGTCATATAAAATTGTTAATGCTATTTTTGTATTACAAGTGTCCTAAAAACATGTTACAATGTTTTAAAATATCCTATAAACGTATTACAATATCTTTAAATAAAATGTTGTATTTTTAAGTTCTATAAATTAATTTTTATAAATTGGTTTATTAAAATGGTTAATTTTTTTCTTTCTTATATAAACCTAATGTGTTGTAATAACTTTTTACAATTGTCCAAATAATTAGTGTTTTCAATATTGTTTTATACTTTTTATTTCAATATTTATAATTTGATCATATATTAATGATTTTTACGTTAATTTAACTCAACTTCTAGTTTCACTCACATATTTCAATATCTAACTCGAAAGATATGTGAATTTATTTTGACATACTTGGTTCTTTCTAAACTTAAGATTTTTTAAGACTAAACGTTTTTATTAATTTAATAGTTTTTAAATAAATATATAAATATTTATTTAATATTTAATTTATTTTTTTAATAGATTGTTTTTCATTAGATATATTAATATTTTTTTACTATAAAGTTAAAAACCCATGAATCGGTTAAATCTTAGAGAATAAGTTAGTATTTCCTAAATAATTTGTAACTAAGTATATATTATGAAAATAAAAGATAAATATTAAAAACAGAAATAATTTGTTTTAGGGTAAATTACATATATTGGTCCATGTGGTTTAATCTTTATTGCACTGTTGATCCCTATTTTGAAATAATTATGGATAAGGTCTTTGTAGCTTACACTATATTGCATTGTTGGTCCCGCACGAATCAAAACCGAAAAAACTGATATCCGCAAAACCCGAAAATTCGGGTACCCGTTAAACGCAGGGGGGGGGGTTCGGATTTTAAAATTCGGTATCCGCGGGTACCCGCCCCGCCCCGCATGCTTTTAAAATGGGTACATACAATGGCAAATTCTAGGAAGTTCAGTATATACAATGGTAAGTTTTAAAGTTGGATACATACAATGAAAAAACGTGACAAGTTCGATACATACCCGTGTAATTAACCCTATTTAAAAATATATCTATTTATTAATATGTAAATGTAATAACAAAAACAATTCTTTTTTCAACATAAAAAAAGCCATTTGACGTTAATCCCTCAAAACCCTGCATAAACTTACCTCTAGCAGCTCCCCTCCCCCAATTCTTTTTTTTTTTTGTTTCGACATCGAGTGTTTGAATAATGAACCGTTGAACTTTGGTATGTACTCCGAGTCGTGAACTATTGAATTTAGGTGTTTTGTGTTTAAATCTATAAAGTTTTTGTTGAAAAAACAGTAAAAACGAAAAACAAGTCTATTTTCGGGCAACCGCAACCCGGACCGCGGATACCCGCCTCCCTACGGGTACCCGCAGCATGCGGGTCGGTTTCAGTTACTAACACAAGGTACCCGCCCTACGGTTTGCGGTTCACAAAATCTTACTACCCGTCCCGACCCTCCCCGTGAACACCCCTAAAAATCGATGCATTGGTTAGGAAATTATGATAGAAATCTCGTAGAAACCATGATGTTACCAACGCTTACTTTTCACGTTTATTTCAAAAAGTAGCTGGTCTATACATACATACATATATATATATATAACACTATATATATATAATTCACAGGTCTATAATCGCGTTGACGTTGACGTTGACGAGGAGAGTCTTTATATCTGATCTAAATTTTTTTTTTCTTTTCAATTCAATGATGAACTCTGAGGAGGTAGGTATTTCCAGATGCATCAAACCCTCTACTCCCTGCTAGTAGCTAATGGTTTCAAGAAATTAGTTTTTTAATTAATCGTTCATATTTTCACTGCACAGATGAAGCAAACAGCTGGTCCATTAGCACCAGCTGATGAGAAGAAACCATTAAGCCAGGAGGAGCAGCAGGAGAACATTAACGTCCCGGCTGTTCCACCACAACCTAATCTGCCTCGTACAGATCTACTTACCGGTAATTGCTTTTCTGCTTTCCGTTTGTTTTTGTTTCTCTACACAAATTTTGCAGCAATGCTTGAAAATGAACTTTGTATTAGCTTGGAAAATGAACTATGTTTACTTGTGGAAAAGTGTTTTCGTTTTCATTGAAAACGTTTTTAGAAAATGGAGTTGGGTTTTCATTTTCAGTTTTCTATGAAAATTTTAGAAAACTTTTTATATTTTCCATTTTTAGAAAATTAGAAAACTCGTTTAGCTGTGCATTTTCCATCATTTTTCATTTTTTTCAAATATTGCACCGGCGGCTGCCTTGGCGGTGGTGGTGGGGGTGGCCTTGGTGGCGACGGCGGTGGTGGCGGTGGCCTCTCGGCGGTGACGGCGGAGGCAGCGGTAGCCGCGGCAGTGGTGGTGGTTGCCTCGGCGGCCTCGGTGGTGGTGGCGGTGGCCTCGACAACAATGGCAGTGCCCTCGGCGGCGGTGGCGGTTGCCTCGGCGGTGGTGGCGATGGCCTCGACGGCGATGGCGGTGGCATCAGCGACGACGGTGGCGGCAGCGGGGTTGCGGTGGCGACGGTGGTGGCGGTGGGAGGGTGGTCGCGGCGGTGGCGGCGATGGTAGTCGCGACTACGAGAAGGGGACGGCGGTCGCGACGGCGGTGGTGGCGACGGTGGTGATGGCAGCAGTGGCGACGGTGGTGGCAGCGGGTGGCGATGGCGGTGGCTGGCGGCGACGGACGCTGCAGTGGCGACGATGGTGATGGTGATGATAGCTGGCGACGAGAAGGGGACGGCAATTGAAAGCGAAAACGAGAATTGGAAAACTATAAAAAGTAGTTTTCTAGTTGAAGTGTAAACTTTGAAAATGAAAATTTTGTTTTTTTGAAAAACTTTTTTTAAATTGAATCAAGTAAATAAGTTTTTTGATTTTTCATTTCGTAAATTTTTTTTTCTAGAAAACAGGAAATTTTTCAAGAAGTAAACGTATCCAAATTGAATTTCAAAGATACGTGTAACTACTAATAATTGAGAGTAATGAGGGAGTGTGTATGTTGGTTTCATGACGACAATCCTTCCTTTTGCTTAATAACATCATACACTTGCTACATCCATCTAGGGGTGAGCATCGGAACTGGGTACCCGCTTTTGGAACCGGAACCACTATAGAACTGGCGGTTCCGGAACCGCAACCGATGTGAGTGGTTCCGGTTCCGGTTCCTAAAATACGGAACCGGTCAGGACCGGTTCCGGTTCCGGTTCTCATTTTTGTGGAACCGCTAACCGCCGGGTACCCGCCGGAACCGGTTAGGCTATATATATGTATATATTTATATATTAATAAAGGTAATTTTATATAGGGGAAGTATCCGTTGCAAACCGCCTAGATTGTGCAAACTATACAAACCTAATCTTAACCATTGATTTTCTATTTATTTCCATTGATTTTGTGTATCCCTAATTTTTAGGCAGTTTTTTTAAAATGTGATTGAGGAGAATTTAGAACCTAATTAATCTACACCATTGATCATGTAAAATGTATGGTTGAGATTGGTTTGTATAGTTTGCACAATATAGGTGGTTTGTATAACGGATACGAACCCATTTTATATATATGATTATTATGTTTAATAGACTAAATTTAAAATTATTATTTATCTTTTACATTACGCATAAACTTACGACCATTTTTTCACTCGACTTATTTATTCTCTTTTTTCGATATTTTTATATAGTATTTAATATTTCAAGTTGTGTTTTTTGTTATTTTCATTTTCAAAAATTGTCGTAATTATTTATATAGTTTTTATCGGATAAGTTTTCATCGTTTTACTATTTATTTCGTTACGTTGTGACTATGTAATAACTAATAATTTCTTTTTTAAACATAAAATATTAAAAAAACATTTAAAAAATTAGACACCGGGTACCCGGTTTCGGAACCGGAACCGGCGATTCCGGGACCGGTTCCCAAATATGAAGACCCAGTGCAACCGGTCCCGGTTCCGGTTCCTTCGTTCTAGGAACCGCCGGTTCCGGTTCCGGTTCCATGAATTTTGGCCGGGTACCGGTTTTGCTCACCCCTACATCCATCCCCTTGCTTTGAGGGTGCTTCGTTTCTTTTAAGTTGCTCATGAGATGCATTATTGTCCGGTGCGTGGGATTTACTATGCCTTATTGTTTCATAGAAAGTCTACTAGAACCAATGTAAATTAGGATTCATTCAAGGGTCCAAAACCTTTGGTATCGTTTGATTCTCATAATGTTTTTGAAGGAATTGGAATCCAATTCCATATTCTCTTTGGTTTACAGGAGACTGTATTTAATTCAATTCCATATTTTGTTTTGGTTGGCCGACATGTCAGATGAACTTGAATTCAGAAATGCAAAATGAAATAATTACACTTCTTTTTCTTTTTGTTTTAAACTTATATGTAAAAAAATATATTACATAAATGGGGTCGTATCCGTTACAAACCATCTAGATTGTGCAAACTATACAAACCAATCTCAACCATACATTTACATGATCAATGGTTTAGATTAATTAGGTTCCTAAATTCTCTCAACCACATTTTAAAAAAAAACTGCCTAAAAATTAGGGATACACAAAATCAATGGAAATAAATAGAAAATCAATGGTTAAGATTAGGTTTGCATAATTTGCACAATCTAGGTGGTTTGCAACGGGTACTTCCCCTTACATAAATTATAAAATATTTATAATATATATAATATGTAGAGGGATTTTCTTTTGTGAACTTTTTTTTGGTGTGAACTTGTGAACTTTCTCTAAAAAGAGGATTATATGATGAAATTGGTTCTTGAAGTTGTTTAGTATGATGAAATTATATCATATGATACATTTTTTGTTCAAATTGTTTCATATTTCGATGGTTTTACGTGAAATCAAAAGGTTTCATAAAAATATATGAAACAGTTTCATAAGAATGAAAAAGTTACGTAAAAAATACCGAAATATGAAACATTTTCATCAAAAAATGAATCATATAATATAATTTCATCATATTAAACAATTTCATGAACCAATTTCATTGATTTAACATATGAAATCGTCGTTTTGGAGAAAGTTCACAAGTTCACACCAAAAAAAAGTTCACAAAAGAAAGTCCCTCATAATATGTAATACATATATATATATATATACACATATTATATTTATATATTATAAATATCTAATATATATAACACACACATATATATAATATTTTTGATATAGAGGGAGGTTCATACAAGAACAACCCAATTTGCAAAGGAACCAAGAAAAATCACATGTGATTTTGTGTTGCGATGGAAAAAGCGTGTGTAGGCCACTCTCCGACAAGGCGAGTGGGTGAGTCGCGAGTGGGCGTCCATGCACAAAATCACGTGTGATTTTGTTGGTTCCTTCATTCTTGCAATTTGGTTTTGTTCTTGTTTGAACCTAATTCTTTTGATATATATATATATATCCCATATATATAGGGTTAGATTTAAATGTGAATTCAATTTTGGTTGTGAACGTAAGATTCACTAAAATCATGCCACATGACAGTATTAACTCTAAATATCATACATTATTTAAAGTAAATAAAGCTTAGGCATCTTTTTTCACTCTGAATAATGCATGATATTTAGAGTTAATATTACCACGTGGCGCAATTTTAGTGGTCTTCACGTTCACAATGAAATATGGGTTCACATTTGAACTTTCCTCTCTCTCTCTCTCTCTCTCTCTCTATATATATATATATATATATATATATATATATATATATATATAGGGGCCTTCAAGGAAAAACCATTTTTTTTGTAAAAACTTTAGAACTAATCTAAGCCTTTGATCTAAAAATGGCATGATCGTCATTTTAGATTATTCCTCAAGTTTTTACAAAATAAGAGGTTTTTACAAAATATGTGGTTTTTACAATATATATATATATATATTCATTTTTTTGTAAAAACTTGAGGAATAATCTAATCCTTTGATCTGAAAATCGCTGTTTATTCATTATATGAATATTCACTATCATATTCACCATATGAATATTCATATTCCCCATATCATATTCATCATATATTCAGCATATGAATATTCATATTCACCAGATAAAAAATTATATATATTCACCATCATATTCACCATATGAATATTCATATTCACCATATGCATATTCATATTCACAATATCATATTCACTATATATTCACCATATGAATATTCATATTTATCATGTATTCACCATATGAATATTCATATTCACCGGATAAAAACACAATAAAAACACAATCAATCAAGTAAATGTCTATCGCTCTCTGATAAGAGGTAAAATAACTATTTGTTTTCTATGGCATTTCATCAAACACCTTCGCTGCATTCATCCAACCACATCTTTCACATCAAAACTGTACATAAATCTGAAATCAAAAGTTGAAATCCTAAAAACGAAATCAAACAATTTCGAATATGTAACGATCATCGAACAAAAAAGCAAAACGAAAAACCTTTCTTTGGACCAGATCTAGGTCTACAATTATCATCCATACTTAAAAAGAAAAAGCGAAGAACAGTACATGACTACAAGTATAAGGAATATCTAGGTCTAGAGAGTGTATATGTATACAACTAACTATACAGGCGATTAAGCACCGTTTCAGAAGGAAGGAAACGATTCCCACCTTCAACAGCTGTATCCTGAGCTTCACAGACGATTCATCCACCACTACGGACCTCAATTTAATAGATCCAGACGATCGGAAGGAACTAATGGTTGAGTTGACGCCTCTGGATTCCGGCAGGAAGGAGGTCCGGCGAAGTGAGAGGTGAGAGATCGGAGAGGGTTTCGAGAACGGCGAGGGTTTCGAGAACGCCGGCCATCTAAAAAGCAACCAATAATCAGAGTGAAAGGAATAATAGTGAGTGTATGAATGGTGGTGGAGGTCGGCGAAGGTAGTGGAGGCCAGCGACGGTAGACGACGGTGGTGGATATGGCGGTGGAGGCCGGCGACGGTGGTGGACTTCTGGTAGTGAGGTCTGGTGGCAGAGTCTGATGTAGGAGATGAAGAACGCAGATCTGGTGGTGGCGGTGGACGCGGGTGGAGCGCCGGCGGCGGTGGAGCGCCGGCGACGGTAGAACGCCGGTGACGGTCGTGGCGGTGGAGCGTCAATGGAGGTCTGAAGGTAAAGTGAAGGTCTGATGGTTTTCTTCCAATGGAGGTAAGGTTTGATGTTGATGTTGTTGTGGTTGGGAATTTAGATCTGATGGGTTTGGATTTACAAAATGTCAAAAATACCCTTTTTGGGTAATAATCTAGTGTGGTGTAGGCTATAAATGATAAAACTACAAACCAATCATCTTAATTAATAGCCTTTGATTAAAACTCTTTAAAGGTGTTAGATTGGTCCTATAGTTTTTACAAAAAAAGTGGTTTGTATTTGATTTTTCCTCTATATATATATATATATAATATTAGTGCTTAGAAGGGTTAAAAATGATTTAAGGGGTAAAAAGGTAATTTGTTAAATTCCTTCCATATGTTGATGAATTTCAAATTCCCTCATCTGATGGAATTCATTCCCTCATCCAAATTCCAATTCCAGCCTTAAACACCAACCAAACTTGGGAATCCATGGGAATTGGATTCCAATTACTTCAGATTCCCAAGGATTCCAGTGAACCAAACGCCCCTTAGAATCTATGCTTAATCTTGGGGGTCGTCTCCCAATTGCATACCGGGTAAGCGCTTACCAACAAGAGTCACCGCTCTCATCTACCTTATGGAGTAGCATTCCAAGCCATCAAAATGGATTGATGGTAAGCGTTTATAACCCGACACGCACTTACTAGGTAAAGATTCTTGGTTTTTGTTATGTTCACCTTATAAAAGTAACTGAATTGACAAGTGATTACCAAGGTAAGTGGTTGATAAACAACCCCCAATGTTTCAGTTATTTTCTACTTGAATAGAGTACTAACTTTACCTTGGTACTACCTTAAAGGACCTAGAAAAGATTACATTGAAGTTGGTGTCCCTCTATATGAAGCATCAATCAGAGGTGATTGGAAAGCTGCTAAGGCCATTCTCGATAAAAAGCCAGAGTTGGTACGATTTAGCATCACTGAAAATCATGAAACACCACTCCACGTTGCAGCATCGGCAAGAAGAACCAAACGGGTGGAAGAGTTTGTGGAGAATTTGGTCGCAATGATGACAAAAGAGGACTTGGAACTTCAAAACAAGAGCTACAACACTGCCCTCTGTTTAGCAGCTGCAGCTGGAAACGTTAAAATGGTTAAGATTATGGTAAACAAGAACCCGACGTTGCTGACCATCCCTGGTAGCGAACAAATGATGCCACTCTATATGGCTGCTTTATTTGGAGACCATGATATGGTGAAGTATCTCTATGATAACTCCAACTTGGATGATGATGGTTGGACAGATAAGAATCGTCGCTGGCTTCTTCTGAAATGTGTTGAGTCAGATCTGTTCGGTAAGCATCTTAAGATATACTTATTACACCTACACGTTCTTTTCGTTGTTTGTCATAATTTGCGTGTGTACTTTTCTCCACTTATTGTGATGAACATAATAATTAACTTAATTAGAGTCTAATCCAGTTATTCTACAGTCTACAACAAGGCCAAATAGAAGCTTATAGTTATTCTTATTATAGCTGCAAATTCATGCCTTGAAACCTATGTTTATAACCTATGCCTTGAAATCTTCTTTAGATATTGCACTGCGGATAGTAGCTACCCGCTCCGAACTTGCTGCCGATGGAAATGTACTTGGAGTTTTGGCCCGAAAGCCGGATGCATTTGTTGAAACAAAATCTAATATCATCTGGGGAAAGATCAGTTTGAGTAAGCATTGATGTTTATTTTATATAAATTATACACCATCAGTCTCAATATAACATTTCACTTCTGATTTTAGAAATCCAAACCCATTGCTCTTTGAATTCAAGTTTATATATCAAAAATTGTGAAAAATTATGTATATGTGACAAGCTCTGCTTTGAAGGTTCGAGTAATTTATTTTCGTTCTAATGTATTTCAAACTATAAGATTCAACAAATAAAATCCTTTTCTAAATGTAAGATATATGCGATATACCATCACTTTGTCTCTTTAGACAGAGGTAAGGTCTGCTTACATCTAACCCTCCATACCTTGCCTTGGGATGGGTCAGTTTCATTTGGTTAATTTGGCAATCATTAATAGCATTCTTGGCTTATTTGTAAGTATTTCTTAGCATAAACTTTCTTCTTGCTTTTAGTTTTTGCAACTGTGGGTTTAAAGGTGGGAGCTCCTGAAAAGAAAAGTGAAGCAATGCAATTACTAAGAATTATTTGGAAAAAAATTGCGGAAAAGCCTAAGAACGAGATCGATGACATAATCAGAGGGCGGCCTGATTCAAGTGAGCAAAGTGAGAAGCCCGGCTCTCAAAAGGAAGATCAAACTCTGCAACTACTAAAACGCATTTCTGAACACGTTTTCAAAATGCCTCTGAATGAGTCTGCTGCAACGACTTTAAAAGTAACAGGAACAGGAACAGGAACCGCAAATAAAAAGTACTCTTCTCGGATACTTTTTCTTGCTGCGGAAATGGGTAATACTAATTTTGTAGTTGAGCTCATCCGTCGATATCCTGATCTGATCTGGAAGGTAAATGACGACAATCAAAGTATATTTCACATTGCCGTCAAACATCGGCATGAGGGTATCTACAACCTATTGTACGAGATAGGATCGATGAAGGATTTGATAACTCCTCTCAAAGATCATAATGACAACAATATGTTGCATTTAGTTGGGAAGAGCGCAAAGGCCAAGCGGTTGCAGGATGTGTCCGGAGTTGCTTTACAGATGCAGCGAGAACTGTTGTGGTTCAAGGTACTAGTTTCTTTCTAAGAGCATCCACAATCTTTTTCTTCTACATTCATATACAAGTGTTCTTTACAACAGGTATAGCCATCATATATAGTCTGTTGTTAGCAGCTTAATGAGCTTAAATTATTTGGTCAATTGTATACGATTGTTTGGTAGTATCTTAATTATATAGAAAGTGACTTAGGGATTTTTTTTTTTTTTTTTTTTGTAGTTTATTTCCAATAATCTATACAGGTAGATTAATCCATACAAAAACCTTCATTCATACATGACTTCATTTGTTTTTTTTTTTTGGTAATGTTAACTATATAGGATATGGTAGTTTACAAGTTAAAAAATGATCTACTTCTTTTTTGTGTTGCTCAGGAAGTAGAGGCTATGATCCCTCGTTCGTATAGAGAACGGAGAAACAAAGATGATCAAACGCCACACGAGTTATTCACCAAGGATCACAAAGATCTAGTTTCACAAGGTGAGAAATGGATGAAAGGAACGGCTAGTCAGTGTATGGTGGTGGCAACACTTATTGCCACTATAGTATTTGCCGCAGCTTTTACAGTTCCAGGTGGATATAACCAGGATAGTGGTATCCCTTTCTTCTATAGAAAAGTGACCTTTATAGTTTTCGTAGTCTCGGATGCCATTTCGCTATTCTCCTCATCAGCTTCAATTCTTATGTTCCTATCCATCCTTACGTCTCGTTATGCCGAACGTGATTTCTTGGAATCCTTACCCAAAAAGTTGATGTTAGGTCTAACAACACTTTTTCTCTCTATAACAGCCATGACGGTGGCTTTTAGTGTTAGCTTCTTCGTACTCTACCATAGCGGTTTGATATGGATACCAATCCTTATCGGCATGTTTGCAACCATGCCGGTGTTTCTATTTGCTTGGTTGCAATTTCCTCTTTTAGCCGATGTGATTCGCTCAACGTATGGTTCGAGGTACCTCTTTAGGCCCAAGAAACATATTCTGTACTATGAAAACCCCAAGTATTAGCCATTGTAATGGCTTTGATTTCAAGATGTATTTTTGTAAAATGCAAGAAAATTTATGGATGGGTATGTAATTTTTATTTGATGAATTTGGATATAAATGTATTTATTTCTAAATATTTAATCAATTGCATTTCAAATTATACGTACTTCTATGTAACTCATAAAGAGTGAATTACATAGTTGGTCCTGAATATAGAATCCGATTCAAACGAGAATGCTACTTATCTAAGAGAACTAGAAAACGGTTGAATTACATGTTATTTTACATTAACATCGCAAACAAAAAATCACATGTGATTCATGCGACTTTGCCCCTGACTTGAAGACCTGAAGTCGTTTGTACACTTTTTTGTCTACGTTAATATAAAATCACATATAATTTTACATATGATCCGTTTGTTTTCTTATTATTTTAAATAGTTAAATTCTTGTTTAATCGTCACTCCCTTTTTGCTTTCTAAAATGCATTAATTACATCAATGGTTCTTATTTTGTGTTATGTTGGGATGAGAGATTGGCCCCTGAACTAAAAGTTGTTTATTTAACCACTTTAATCCCCCATCATGGCAATGCAGCTATTTTACCTACTTTTTCTAAACATTTTGAACATATGTAAGAAAAATATATTAATAATATCATTTATCTTAATTATATATACATGTGTGTATGTATATATGGAGAAAGGTTTAATTACGAACTATATATTTGCTTACGAACTGGGGAACAAAGTAGAGCAAGACACGTGTCCCGGGTATCCATATTAAATACTAATAACAAGTAAGATTTTCTAGGTAAGACTCTCGATCCTTACATTTCCTTTTATAGAATAAGATTTTTGGTTATTATTATGTTTGCTCGATATGGTAATTGAACCAGTAAACACTTAGGCCATCCACAGCCGTACCACTCATACCACTCATACCAGCTGCCACATCAGCTTTACCACCACCTTACCACTACCATACCATTTCATCCACACCCGTACCACTCATACCACCTATTTTATTTAAATATTAAAATATTACTTTATATAATATATATATATATATAGATTGTATGTATATATGTGTGTGTGTTGAGATTTTTTGTTGAACGGTGGATCCATACCGTTAGCCATACCATTAAACCTCTTTGGTGTTACCGCCGGTACCGCTACGGTACCGGCTCCATACCGCTATGGCCGCGGATGGCCTTATCAAAGTAAGACCATCCGCATCATTGACCAACCATCTTTCAAAAATGTCACTTCAACTTTGCAATAACATGTCACATCAATGAAATTATATATCTTTCAAAAATGATTTCCACTACCACATTACCAGCTACTTTATAATTTATAGTTACATATTTTATTAATCTATAATATCACAAAAAAATACTAAGGGGTGTTTAGGATTGTTTATTTAAACTCCTTATTGAGTTAGGGTGATGTTTGTTTTTTAAGAGGTATACAGTCTGAAATCTAATTTCACATCTGATTAATACGAGATGGTGCTAAAATCTGAGATTTGAATCTATAAAACGACTGTTTGTTTTTGTATGTCTGAAGTCTGAAATCTGAATTTATAAGATTGTTTATTTTTCTAAAATCTGAATTTAAATTAGTAAATATACATTTACTAATAAATTAAAATATTTTTAATCCCTTTAGAAATAACATTTTTATATGGATGTTTAAGAAGCAGAAAAAAAAAACTCAAAATTGAGAAATCGAGGTCTACTTACTTTTTTAACAATATCTTCCACCTTTCTCTTTTAACAATGTCTTCCACCGCCTCCATTTTCATCCACCACCCCTCCTCCGTTCACCTTCCCACTCTTTGTTGACGGCGTCATTTTTATCTCATCGGTTTCCTACTCGCTCCCAGCGGTCGACAATGGGAGGAGGGGAAGGTAAACTCATACCGGCGGTCGACGGTGGGAGGAGGAGGAGGTAAACCCAGAACGACGGTCGACAGTGAGAGGAGGAGGAGGTAAACCTAGAAGGCAATCAACGGTGGGAGGAGGAGGAAGAAAACGATAGGCCATTATAGGTTTTCAGAGGGTAAGTTGTCACCTTTTGTTTAAAATGTATTTTCAGATATTAGAGGTATGAAAACTTAAAAAACAAACACTTTGAAAGTTAAAAAAATCTGACCGAATCAGATTTCAGAGGTCTTTAGATATCAATTTCAAAACTCAAACAACCCCTTAGACTATGCGTAGCGCCCTCGGTTTAGGGGCTCGGGATCCAACAGGTGAGGCCAGCACATCGCTATGCCTTAAGCGGGTGTAGCCGGCTGGTAGTGTGGAGACTTGATGCCTACATGCTCTCTCTCTCTCTCTCTCTCTCTCTCTCTCTCTCTCTCTCTCTCTCTCTCTCTCTCTTCTCTTCTCTTTCTCTTAATTTTATACTGTATTTTACGGTAACAAAATTAAAAAAATTAATATAATAAGTTACATAAATATTCAACGGCTAGTTTTTTTTAAATTCCTCTCATTCCCCTATAAATACATCACTCCATTTCTTCCATTTTTCATCAATATGGATTCGCTATAACCTGTTTCATCAATTGAATCATCATCATCATCCCATAGACACTGACAAACAATTTGAACAGGAAAGGGAAATTTTTGTAAGGTTGGTTCGAGAAGCTGCAAAATCAATTTACGGTAGCATCGCCTCATCGTCAAAAAGAGAACCAAGAGCCGGGAACATAAAAAGAGGTCGGGTAGATGCAGACGCGCGGCTTTTGCGGGACTACTTTGGCAAAAACCCAGTTATACATCACATATGTTTAGACGGCAGTTCAGGATGAGCAAATAACTATTCAGACAAATAGTTTAAGATTTAGAGAGATAGTATCAATATTTTACACTTCGGGGTGAAGGCAGAAAGAAAACAAAGGAGGGAAAGGTGAAGATATACAAATACGGACTGGAATTCAAAAGTGCATAAAAAAATCAATAAAAACTCTTACTCAATTACTACAAATGAACCCTCTAAGATTATCACCCACTAAAAATCCTACTAAATCCTATCTTATTGCTTAACAAAGTAAAAACTTACACGACCTTGCCTCGTTACTTAAAACCAATCAAGTATGATCTTAAACAAAAAATAACTATACCACTATCACCTCGTTGAGTAACTTAAGCAACTGAGTGACATTATCATTCATTGCCAAAAAAGAATTCTACCTGATTTCTTATAACCGATAAGGTAAGATAAGTTACACATTACACGTGCCATTTTGAATGGTCTTTTGAAAAAACTGAAGTTTTCCAAGGTAAAATGAGGGCATTCACAATGCATTGAATTCTACAAGAGTTTAATGGACTAACACATCAATATTACACTCACCATACAATTCTACCATTTAACACCCACACTCCATACAACTCTAAAAAATCTAATGGATTTCTACATCAGCATTCCACTTACACTCCATATATTTTCTATTTATTACAAAAAATGGAACCACAAAATTCCATTGAACCGTTGATCAGTAGACATTGAATTCCTCATCCATTGAACTCCACCCCGATGCATTGCACTCTCGTTTACCTCTTAGTGAATTCTCATACCACTCCTATTGTGAATTCACTGAGGAGGAAGCAATGACCATGTTCACAGTAGTGAGTAGTGACACATTCAACCACACATGCACATGTATATGTGTACGTGCGTGCCCACACATGTCTCCGTATGCATATGTGTGTGTGTGCATAATTTATAAAAATTTTAAAGAGTCGGAAACGGACACAACAATATCAAGCTCACAAAGGACCGGTTTGAGAACTTGTTAAAACCAATGGTACTACTTCGGTTATGCTTTTAGGTAAATGACTGGTTGTGTGTCTACGACAAGCTATGATTAGATTGAGGACTAGAACTAAAAGACACGTTGAAGCCCTTTATTTATACATACCTGGTATCAAGTAAGTTTAAGAGAGCTACTTGTTAATATAATGGTAAAATGCAACAAAATTGTCTTTGTTTTTTATTTAGTCTAACAAAAGACAATTATCAGTTAATGTAATATAGTTTCTTAATCCTCATAATGAAGTTTCAAAACTTTTGATTTAACTAATTTAACATTTAATTACGTGTGTTAAGTTTTCCTTCCACTTTATTGTAACTTTTTTCATAATCATCAAATATTATAAGATCAACATGTTACAATAAAAAAAAAAGTTATACAAAATTTAGGAACTTTGTTAAATATTAAGAATAAATAAATTCATTACACTAAACCAAATCTTGTTGCATTCCATTTTACAATATTACTCCTTATTAGTATTAATTTAGCACACTTCCTAATACCTAACCTATAATAATTAACTAACTAAAAACTAAATATAATTTAAACAAAGAAAACTAATCATCTTATAACTACTGATAAATAAAATTAAAATATATTCAAACACCAAGTTACTCACCTGTTTCTATTACTAAAATAAACATAACTAATATGAGCGATAACTTAATGTTACGTATAATTATAGTTACAAAAGTATGATCATATAACTAGTTTTAAATAATAACAATAAAAATTACTCAATTAGAAGCATAAACATAGACAATTAATGAATATATACACTGTTGCTTAGGGAATGTATTAACACAAATACACGACATTATCTTATTTTATGTACACGTGATCACCTATACATACACCTTATACTATTAATTACTTCATTTTCAAAAAAACGGCCACCAGCCCACATCCATCTTAACAATATCTAATTTTGTATTATTACAATCTTTATGTATAATATCTTTTAAAAATTCAATGTCCTTCAATTAATAAAACGCCAACCTATTAATTTATTTGTCAACTCATTAGCAGTTATTATAATATATTGTTAATGAATCACATTGATTTTATTTTTTAAGTCTGAAGATTTTAATGAAACAAACATGTCTACTTTCTATGTATTTGGCAAATTAGCTGATAATTGATAAGTTAATTATTGATTAATAAATTAACTAATTGCTGGTAAACTAGTTTATAAATAAATTATGTTTGACAAAAACTAGCTTATAAGTATGTAAAATGATCAAAATTAATACAACAAGCCAGAAGAACCTTAACCTAAAACTACAAAAACCTCCTAAAATGCTACTCCAATTAAACACATCCTAATGTATACTAGCTTATCAGCTAGCTTATTTTTGCCAAACATAACCTTAACCTCGTTGTATAAGAAGAAAATTAATTCATTAATTAATTGTCCATTTAAACATGAATCATTTCTTGAGTCCATAACTCATACTCATTGTTATTTTATTTATATATTTTATCGTTAAAACTTAAAAGCCAAAAGACATGAAATTGAACAATAAAGACGACGGCAACCACACCGTGTATAATAAATAATAAACAAACATCATAACATAAGATCAATTGCTCAAAACACCCGTCATTCTTCGCATATTCTTTCTTTAACTTAACCTTCATTTACACTTTTTATCCATTTTCAACTCTTCATATCTTTATATAAAACCAACACCCTATCATATGTTTTCCCATCATAATTTCTATAACTATCCCCAAAGTCAACAATCAAAAACAACAAAAACCCGAACACGAAATGACTTCGTTTAACCGATTCTTGTCGTTTTTGTTCTACTTGATTGTTTTGTATTCTCTCTTTAGCTTGTTTGTACAAGCAGATGACGAGCCGGCTGGCAGGGATATCAACCACTGGTGCCAGACGACTCCTCATCCAAACCAATGCAAGTACTTTCTGGGTCGTGGCAAACACCATGCGCCACGACACAGAGCGGATTTTCGAATGATGGCCTTACAGGCCGCAATCGATAACGCCAACGAGGCCCAAGGGTGCGCAAGAGACCTAGGAAAGATGTGTCGGACCACAGCAACAACGGCAGTGTGGAACGATTGCTACAAGCTTCTCAATAACACCGTTTTCCAACTCAACCAAACCCTAGACGGCCTGAAAAACAATCGGAGTTCCAACTTCGACGCTCAGACGTGGCTGAGCGCCGCCTTCACCAACCTCCAAACTTGTTTCTCCGGTTGCACTGAAATGAACTTGACGGATTTTGTATCTCCGATCAAGTCGAGTAACTTGACCGAGATGATAAGCAACAGTTTGGCCATAAATCACTTGTTCTTGAACCAAAATCCAAGCTCCGAACAACCAAACAATTTTCCGACTTGGGTGACGCGCCGTGATCGGAGATTGTTGGCAACGACTTCGATCCAATCGATAGCAAACGTGATAGTGTCTAAAGCACCGGATAGTAACTTTCCGACCATTCAATCCGCTCTTGATTATGCCAGAAGTATCGATCGTGGGGATAAGAGATATATTATTTACATAAAAGCTGGTGTATATAACGAAAACATCCAGATTGCAAACAATTTGAAGAACATCATGTTCGCCGGTGATGGAAACAGGTACACCATAATCACTGGAAACCGGAGCGCCCGCAGTGGTTCTACAACTTACAGCTCGGCCACAGTCGGTAAGATATAATTAACGTTATTTAGTTATGTGAATGTTAAGATAAAAGTTGAAGTAAAGTGGAAGTTCAACTTGTGTAGGAAGAAACTTGTAACTTCGTTATTTTTATATAAAGTTCAAACATGTAAAAAATAATTTATGAGATCATAAATTATGCAGTTTTATATAAAGTTCAAACATGAAAAAAAGAATTTATGAAATCATAAAAGTATGCGATAACTGATAAAATTTCAATTTGTAAAATATTTCAGGAGTGGATGGCTCGGGATTTATTGCCCGTGGTATAACATTCCGGAACACCGCCGGCCCGGAAAACGGCCAAGCAGTGGCGCTCCGATCAGCGTCCGATCTCTCCGTCTACTACGCTTGCAGCTTCGAAGGTTATCAAGACACTCTATTCGCAGTCTCCCAAAGACAATTCTACAAACTCTGTTATATCTCCGGTACCATCGACTTCATATTCGGTAATGCCGCCGTGGTTCTCCAAAACTGTGTAATCCTGGTCAGAAAACCCTTAAATGGACAAGCAAACATGATAACCGCCCAAGGCCGTGGTGATCCGTTCCAAAACACCGGGATTTCGATCCATAACTGTCGCATAGTTCCTGCTCCGGACCTAATTCCGGTGGTGGGTTCCGTTCAGACCTACTTAGGCCGGCCATGGCAAGAATTTTCTAGAACGGTGGTCATGAAAACGTACCTCGATGGGTTTATCAATCCAAAAGGATGGTCGCCATGGGGGAACACCGATTTCGCTTTTACCACGTTGTATTACGGTGAATACGGTTGTTTTGGTCCGGGGGCTGCCATGGAGAACCGAGTGACGTGGGCTGGATACCATGCTAATATGAGCTTGAGTGAAGCACGAGGGTTCACGGTGGAAGGACTTATATCTGGCAGGCAATGGCTGCCGGCCACCTCTGTGCCATTCATAGCCGGACTGTGATCGCAAATTTCAAATTTGGTTATTGTATCCATTACTTATTTGTAAAAACATTATTTGATTATTTATTGGAATAAATACATTGTATATTTGTATCCCTACTTGTAGGGGTGAGCATTAAAAGCGGGTACCCGCCTTTGGAACCGAAACCGCTTCGGAACTGCCGGTTCCGGAACCGGAACCGATGTGAGTGGTTCCGGTTCCGGTTCCTAAAATAACGGAACCGATCAAGACCGGTTCCGGTTCCGGTTCTCATTTTTTTGGAACCGTTACCCGCTCGGTACCCGCCGGAACCGGTATATATATATATATATATATATATCTTAGAAAGAAATATATATTAATTAATGAACCTTCTTGCCGAAATGTAAACTAATTTCTAACAATTTTTTTGAAAACTAATCATATGAAACTTACCCAAATTCAGTGTGCATATTTTAGTCTTTTACTTTGTTTTCCCATTAGTATATAAAATGGTTAGTTTGCAAATTGCAAATAAAATGAGACTGTTCTAATCGAGAAACTCATTTTTCATTTTTAAAGTGTTACTTTGTATTTTATTATATATATTGCCTAATATTGGTATTTATTACATTTTAAATGTATGAAATGTTAAAACAAAAATTGAAACCGGGTACCCGGTACCGGAACCGGTTCCCGGCGGTTCCGGGACCGGTTCCAAGATACGAAGAACCGGTGTAGGCGGTTCCGGTTCCGGTTCCTTCATTCTAGGAACCGCCGGTTCCGGTTCCATGAAAAATAGGCGGGTACCCGGTTATGCTCACCCCTACCTGCTTGTATCTACAAAAATTTGCTGTCCTACATTTGTTGCGAAATTAGACCACGATAAGACATGAGTAAGTACGGCAAAAATGCATTTTTTTATTTACATGATTTAACAAAATATATTATTATTTTTGTATATTGGCATCCTGTCATTATTCTATTTTAAGTCAATAATCAGTCATAAATTGAAGAAAAACAAACAATATGGCTGGAGAATCACCTCTAAGAATGCCGTATCGATCAACTGGGTTGACTTCTAAGAGGGTGCATGATCAACTGAAAAACATTTCCAACTGAACCGACCTTGGATGTGTTATGAGATCCGAACCTTGCTAGGTACCACCTGACCAAGCTCCATGGACCATGGCCGTTGAAATGAGTTCCATGAGTCTTGTCTATCCCATGATACCATCTTTAATGAAATCTTGGGGTAAATCTATTTACAAATGAATGATAATTCTGGCGTTTCAAAGGCAAAGCATTCATCGTCGTGATACCATCTTTGGTTCTTTCATGCCAAAGAATTACAGGATTTCAGCAAACCATCCACCATTATTTTCTTCATTTTACATAACTGTACACGAATACAAGACCAGGTTTGTTAGAAATAAATTGGATGGTTAAAGAATCATAATAAATTTACAAACTGCAAATCGGTTTAAGACTAGCTACTTAATGGGAGATCATCAATCATCATATCATAGTAGAAATGGTTGTTGATTTTCAGAGCCACAATATTTGGTTTTTCATTGCAAGCATGCAAATGAAACCATGCTTTGCAAAATGACCAATCTTCAGGGAAAAGATGTCAGAGTCTGCATGATCAAAACCCATGCTTCACCAGATCCAGAATCAGCCATTCTTGGAAACTGTTTTTCTGGCATCAAAACCCGAACATTTTCACATTTCATAATATCCTTTTTATTTTCACAATAAATCAGAACATATGCTTTTACCGCCATTATTTTCCACGACTGCCTGTACCCCTTGCCATATTCCCTCCAATGTACCAAGTTGAATTGGAAACACTTGCTCCCAATCAATTCCGAATGGCATATGAAAGGGTCATACCCAGGTTACTGGTAGAGCCCAACCTCCCAAGAGGTCAAGGGTTCAAACCTCACGGGACTACGGGAGTATTTGCCATATAAATATATTATATATTTTGAAAAGAAATTTGCTAAAGGCGTAGGTGCCAATTAACCTTAGCAGCAAGAAAAGGTGTAAACAGCAGAGGATACGCTTTGCATACCTGACGCAACCATAAAAGCAAATGGAAGTCTTCCGTCTACATCCCCCACATACGCCTATCCAATGTACACCATTCAGCATAACTATAAACATACAAAATAATAATCTCGTTAATGCCATTGCAGCAAAAAGCCTTCAGATCTGATATAACGCGAAACATGCTCAAAGTAAGGAGACACTAGATATGGAATCTGATCTAGACTAGATGAATGGAACACTATTATCCACAGAAGTTAGAAAGATAGCTTGTTCTTCTATCATCCCTTTTTTCTCCTTTTTCTCTTGTTTGTATGTACCACATTAGTGGTGCAATATAATGACGATGCTAGCATTGATGTTACATGTAGGCAATTTGCTAAACCACATAATGTTGGGTTTTTTTTTCCTTTCCCCCTGCAATTATTATTGTGACCGTGTGTGATTATCTGTCTTAACAAAAGGAATAATATAAACTAGTACAAACAAAAAGAGGATTTGAAAACTTTGAAGGATGCTATAGAAACTAATATACATAATACATGCATGTATTTATATTCAAATCTTGCATTTAGCAAAAGAGAAAAAAGGTAGAGGCTTCCACCCAAAAAGTTAACACGTTTAAAGTGCTCGCAAACTGATGTATGAATGGAATCAGTATAGCAAGAATTATAACATTTCCTGCCGTTTTTCAGCTAAAAAGTTATGCAAAGTTCAACCTTCCTTCACACAGAAAGAGTGAGTCCATGTGTTTATAGTTCATTAAATGAACTATATTTGGTTTATTTAGTCAGATTTTATCCCATATTTGAGATTTGGAGTTGAAATTTATGCCCAGTATAATGAAATGGTTAAAGAGGTAGTACATTTTGGTGAGGTTTAATATTGAATACATGTATATTGGCTTATTTGGGGTGCTTTTGTTGCGAACAGAGGATAATGGAGGATCTGAAATTCAAGTACCAAAGGGCTCATCAAGTTAAAGAAGGCTTGGAGTAAGATACGCAACATTGGGGAAGTATGGGATGCATTTAGCAAGATTATGTTTTATGAAGCACAAGAAGACCTTATAGAACTAGAATGGAAAAAAAGTGTGGTCATGGTTGTGCTGTGTGCCTGTGTGTGAAAGGATCAAGGATACATTTGAAATAGGTCTGAAAGTTTAACTAATAGCAAATAGCTACTGCCCAGTGCTGTTAACAACAACATTGTTGCTGCCAACAGGCAACAGCAACCAGCAGCAGGGGCAGTCTCGTCAATCAAGTGCAGGTCTGAAGTCTGATTGATTGAAGAGATGAAAGTATGAAACTGAACAAAATCACCAGAATAACTGCTGAAAATGTTGTTAAATCGGCCATGTCACAAAAATAACACAGCAAGCAAAGAGACCGTTAGCAGCAGACGGAAAGCAACCATAAAAAGAAAAGACGAGGGTTCAAATTAAATTAATGAGGGGCATCAGGGTCATTTTTTCAAGAACTTCGATCAGGGGCAAACATGTCTTCTTGGGATCTTCTTGGGATCTAAGCAATTAACAGCTGGTTGTCGAAATTGCAGTCGGGACCTTGATTTGCAATCCCTCCCTCCCTCCCTCCCTCCCTCTAACCTAATATGATGTATGCTGCATGCCTAATACATATCAAGTCAAACTGTAGCAAAATACAAATAAAAGTGATAGATTCTTTAGTCAAGATTGCTTAGAATACTTATGCTACGGTTTTGGTTTCTTAATGCATGCCTTTCATCAAAAAAAAAAAAAAAAAAAAAAAGAATACTTATGCTATGAGGATCCACTTAAGACCCAGGCAGATTAAAGGGTTAAGCTCCTTATTTATATGAGTAAATAATAATTAAGGTTATGAAGTCCAATTTTCAGCAAACAAGCCAAATTCAGAAGATAGAAAGGGAAGCAATTAAAAGGGTACGACTTCCCGGCTCCTAAAATGTATAAATTGTGTAGTTTGTTCATAGTAAATACATATCACTTGAGCAACCAGCAACTACAGCTATTCAAATCAAAAGTTAACCTAAAAATCCCTTGGCATTCTTATTACGGTATAGCAGACCGAAATTTTACACCAAATTGCGGTAAAATTTCTGTGAATACCGCCGCTAATTGCGGCACCACAATTTTCAACCGCAATTCGCAATTTCACCGCAATTAACTGCCCAGCTTCGGATAAGGGGTTTAACTAGTTTTGGCTGATACATAAAAGAGGAAATGGCTGGAAAGGTGGAGAAACACAGGCAAACACACAGATACCTTAGTGGGGAATTAAATTGCTGGTTAACGGGGAAGAACATCAGAGTAAAAGATCGATTGGAGGAGGTCCACATGTTGGTTTGAAGATCGCATTTCAATACGAACAGCGGACCACAGACAGAAAGGCGACTAGATTGAAGAAAATTCTGGAAAAAAAAACCCTGCTCTTGGAATGCAAAGAAGATACACATCCGAGGATAATCTAATTGGACTTCAGAATATTTTATCAGTAACTTTTCAATTCCTTCAGTTCAGTTTCGTTTTGTGATTTAACATTTAAGTTGGCACTTTAGTTTGTGTATTGACAAATTGGCTTATGAGCTTAATGGTTTATTCTATTCTTGCAATGATTGAGTAGTTTCATTTGAGATCAGTGGAGATGGTGAAGTGATACTTTGAATCTAATTCATTGTTTGAAGCTATTGTAGTTATACATGTTTAGTCTATTCAGCAGTTGGGTTTAAAATTAGAGGATTGCATGACAAACAGCAGATAATTAGCACATAAAGGACGAAAATAACCTGAATGGCATTGATGCCCACATCGCGTTACGCTGCAGTTGAAACCATCTTTTCCTACAAAACAGGACATTAAATTAGATCCTCCAAGATCCCATGAAATAATCATAAAATTAAAGCTAAAGAATTAGCCCAAGGTTGAAAGAATTACCTGAGAGAGAGTCCTGATATGAACATATGTTCCGAAATCGATACGGTTGAGATGTGTTTCTGATTTGCTGCCAACGAGTTGCATTTTACCAAATGAAATCAAGTTTAGATCTCTCATGAGCTCATTATAACTCTTTGTCTCATTGGATTTGGTAATCTTCTTCCTCTTTCAAGCATCATATTACGTACCATTTGAGCTTCATGAAACTTGTTTTCTTCGAGTAAAATGTGTATCAACCAGCTACCATTATATTGAGTTGGTAAATAGTTATGGGCAATCATATCTTCACATATACTGAATGCTTCATTGATCAAACCGGAATCGCAGAGACTAATAAGCATATACTCGTAGGCAATTTTGCTAGGAGCAAAACCTCTTTTGCACATTGCATGTGAAAGAGCTAAGGCATCAACCAGTCTCCTGTTCTTACAAAATCCCTTTATCAGACTATTATATACAATTCTATCTGGGAAGCAACCATCGGCATTCATTTTGTTAAACAACCCAACAGCAAGATCAATTTCACCAACCTGAATATGTCCATTGATGACAATAGTGAATGTTACCTGATTAGGAGCCACACCCTGTTTTTGCATCACATCCAGCTCATCATATGCTTCCTCAAATTTCCCCATTCGACAAAATCCAGATAATATGCCATTATGCAAATATAAATTAGGCATGTAGCAACTATCTTTAATTCCTCTTATTAATTTTCTAGCTAATAACCTCAGATCTTCATGGGTTGTTATGGAAATTCTCACATCATTCTCCTTGGGAAACAATGTCTTTTGATGAAGTACACGATACAGTTTTTCTCTCTCTTTTCCAAAATTTTTATGGGTATCATGCCGCATCCCGGTGTAGCAGCCCTGAAGATTCCTGCAGATGCCACTGAGCAAAGTGATGTATGTAACCTGATCGCACTCAATATGACTTCTTTCCATTAAAGAAACTAGTCTAAATGCAAACTCAAGCTCCCCTTTCCTTAAAAATTGATCAATAAGGGAGGTATAGAGGATTTTATTTGGCTTAAAACCATCTTTGAACATACTATCAACATAATGGACACCCTTCTCCATCATATTTTTCTTAACTAATCCACTAATAAGCGCTGAGTAAGCATGTGAATCTGGTCGTATCCCATGCTTTATCATCCTCTTAAATAGTCTATTGGCTTCAAATGCTTGTCCATTCTTGGAGTAAACATTTATCATTCTGACATACAAAGCCTCATCAGGATCTACGCCACTTGCAAGCACCTTCTTGAACATATTGTGTGCATCAAATACTCTCTTCTCTCTGCCCAAACAACCAATGACGCAATCGAATATAGCAACACTAGGCTTCATTCTCCTCTCATCCATTTGACGCAGAACATCAAAGGCAGATGCAAAGTCACCCCGCTTACAATGCTCATTAACCATTACCAAAAAAGTTGTTTTGTCTGGAACCATACCCATGTCTTCCATGAGTTCAATTAGAGCCTTAGCATGCTCAACAAATCCTTCTTCACAAGATGACTTGATCAAGGAGTTATAAGCTGAGAGCAGAGGTTGAAACCCAAGGTTGACCATGAAAACCGCAGAACTCAACGCAGCATCACTTTTTCCTCCCATGCACAATCCAATAATATATATACTATAAACCATGCTAGCCAAATGAGGCCTGCTTTCGATTATTCTCCCTAGAAGATGGTCGATTTCAGATTGAACATTCTCAGCAGATCCAAAAGCAACAGATGAATATGAATGGTCTAAACCACAGCCATATTTAGCAATCGCGCTCAAAATCTTAAGAGTAAGATGAAGCTCATGCCCTTTCGGGTACTCCTTCATTAGTGCAAAAAACAACACTTGATCAGGAATTACTCCGGAATCCAGCATCTTTTGGTATAATTCATCAACCTCAACCCTGTTCTCCTTGTAAAGTGCAGGGATGATGGGTGTATAGCAATGCACATTGGGCACTAGGTCCATATCACACATACTACCCAACAGTGCCAACGCGCAATCAACTTTCTTTTCTTTACAAAACTTATTGATCATAATCTGGTAAGTCAACACATCAGGTTCCAATCCCAGTTCAATCATTTGCTTGTGCAAAACCCACACTTTATCAAATAATCCACAATTAACAAAACCTTGTATCAATGTATTGTAAGTATAACTATCCGGCTGACAACCCATCTTGAGCATTCTATAAAACAACCTCATCCCCATTTTTATTTTCCGGTTCTTACAGTAACCATTGATAAGACTAGTGTACATCACCTTATCGACAAAGAAACCATACGACTCCATCTCTGCACTCAGCAACTCAGCCTCCTCAACTCTCTCCATCTTACAGAAACCAAACACAAGTGACTTCAACAAATGAGATACAGGTGGTACACCTCTCTCAAGCATTACATCAAACACTTGGCGGGCTTCATCAACATACCCTCTAAATGACAACCCTGCAATCAGCTTATTATAACACGAAACGGAAATTGAAATCCCGGCATCATCGATCCTAACAAAGTAATCATATGCGTCCAAGAATCTATTTTGTGCAAAAACCTGCCCAAGAAACTCGGAACAGGCTCTCCCACTGGAAGATAACTTCTTCAACCCAACAAGCTTCTGGAAATGATCATTTTCCTCTTTGAGTTTCCCCAATTTACAATAACAAATCATCATGGAACCCAATAATGGAGCATCGGGCTTACGCCCTTGTCTCACTATCCTATCGATATACAAACTTTCAGCAATCCGGTTTTCACCTGCAATCACTAGTCTAGAAATGAGGGCAGAATAAGTGGCCAAGTCAAGGCTCACACCTCGAAAGCCGGCAAAATCAACCACGGAAATTGCATCGACGATGGTCGGCGACCGTAAAACGAGACGCTGAATAACTCGTCGTGCAGACGATAGGAGGCCGCGATTAATTAGGTTTTCAGCAAGGGAAAAACACAGGGATTTATGATCTTTTTCACAAGGGGAAGCTGTGGAAAACGAAGGTCCAGTTGAAGGTTCTGACAGGGGTAAGGGGCTGGTAGCGAATGATTTAAAGAAGGATATGAAGAAATTAGGTCGATGATGAATACTATTGCTCTTAATCATGATGCTTCCATCTGGTGGTACTGGTGCTAATTAATCATTATGAAGAAGGATATGAACAAATGTGGTTCTGCAAGTGGATTGAAGTGATGTAATTGAAGAAGAAAAAAGATGATGAATTTATGAAGAATGTAAGAGGGATTGATTGAAGTAGAACCTGGTTACCGGAAAAGGAATATAAAAACCGGCGCCGACCAGAGCTAAAACCCTAGAATTGAAATTGAAGTGGGTGGTGGCGGTAATATGCTTCAAAACCCCCCGATGCACATCTTCCGGTAAATTTGTGAAGTTGTCAATGGGACTCTAAAAAAAGAGTGATATGGACCATGTGTTTGGTGTTTGGGATTGCTTTTTAACTTCTTTTGGTTATAATCTTCTTGACTTATGGGCTAGGAAAATGAGTTTTTAAAAAAGACGCGAATTAGTTTTTACAGCGATAAAAGTCAATAAGTTGTATTTTAGAAAGTGTCTGGATTAACTTTTAATTGTAAGATGGCCAAAAGATCATTTTTAGGGTTTTTCATTGTATTGGCGGCGACCTCATTTAACACAACCATTTATGGTTTCTCCTTTCCTTCTGCCACGACCATCGTCTCCTCCTCGTACCTCGTCGATCGGCCATGGTTGGAGGCGATGAAGCAGATGTGCCATAGGAGGATGCAAATGAAGCAGGTCGGCCACAACCCCGTTCCTAATATTTTTTTGTCCCTGGGCGAAAAGTAAATATTAGGCCATTCGTATGTACGAAAAAGATCGCTAATGTATCGTTTTTTCTCATAAAAAATAGCATTGAATTCAAAAAATACTAATAATTCATGTAAAACTATTTTTTTGCAATATTCCTATATGCAAAATCAATCAACAATTATTTATAAATTAATCATCTACCATATCAATTTTTACATAACATCGTCAAAAACATCTTATGATATATCTTTACTATACAGATTAACTCCATTTCATCATTTGGGTTTCAACGTTGACTATTTAGAATAACACTCTATGTAAATCAATATAAAAAGTTGGTAAATCAAGAATACTCGATATTGTTTTAGAGATAAAAGTGTATTTGAGATTCATGCACTCATATTAGGTAAAGAAATCAATAATACATGAAAAAATAATTATTGTTTTTGAATCTTAAATATAAATATAAGTTAGACCGTCTCATAAGATTGGTAATTTTTTACAAAAAAATATGAGTTTTATTAATTAATAAAATGAAATCTATTATATATAAATACATATATACAATTCATGCGGATGGAATAATTAGAAGAGTCATTAGGGGATGGATGATGGAGAATATATCAATATTTTCTAGGCAAGTAATTTTAGACTTTGATACTAGATAAAAAAACTTTGAGAAATTATAAGTAATACGAACGACAAATTCACCATTTTAGATATTTTATTTTCCAATGTGATTAAATAATAAGTATTTAGGCCCTTAATATAGTACAAATGAACTTAGGTCTTGTTATATGCTAACAAAATTTGTGTACTTTATTTACTAAATATTTTAGTACTATAGTATTCTAAAAAATTTCGGGCCCCTATTATTTTTAGGCCTTGGGCATACGTCCGGCCCGCCCTCCCCTAGGGACGGCACTGGTCGGCCATGGTTTTATGGGGGTAATTATGTCAATATGTTATCAAAAAGCCAAAACCCTCCCAAAAAGTTAGCTCCTTCTAACTTCTTAAAAATTGTGTTTCACGTTGAATCAAAAAGCCCTTTTTAAAAGGGCTTTTGATGTTGCCAAACATTGTTTTTGACTCATTGGATTTTGAAAAGCCAATAAGTCAATAAACACTCTCTAAGATGTATTATAAAAAGATACGGTGTAACTTTGAGGATAAAACTTGAAAATACAATGTTAGGTTGAGTTTGTCACACCAACGTGTTTTTGTAAGACCAACGGCGAGACCATGAAATAATACTTGAAACTTCACAACATAGTACTATGAACAAAAAAAAATCTGAATCTTTACAGCAAAAACACCATTATGATTACCTTCATGGTATTTTGCTATGAAGTTTCAAGTGTTATTTTATGATCTCACCAGTCTCACAAAAACAATTTGATCTCATGTGATCCCAAGTACTAATGATAAAACTTAAATATATTTTTTAGTTTTGTAAATTTCATAGTAATATTTCTAAGTTTTATAATCTATAATAGGACTATCTTCATCAAAATGTATCCAACTTTACCCTTATTTCTACTGTATGTATCCAACTTCATAATGTGCTATTGTATGTAACCTGTTACCTATTAACCTGATATTAATATTGCTGATGTGTAACAAGTTGTTGCCTATGTGGCATTTTATTGTTCGTCTTCTTCATTTTGTCGGAATTAATATCGACGAAATTCGAAATCCATTTTCTAGGGTTTGCTTTGTTTTATTGCAGAAGCTCCAGAAGCTTGATGGAGGATCTGACACCGCCACGCGCTCCGACGAGGAGTCAAACAGAGACGAGACGATTCCGCCTCCACAACGACATCGTTTTCCTCCTCTTCTTCGGTGAGGTTACGCCGTTTGCGTTGGTGAGGCTGTTACAACGTCGTTTTCCTCCTCTGATTTAGGGGAAAAAAGAATGGAGGATTTAAACAAATCTGAAGTTGTTCTTGAGACAAAATTTGGGGAGGAATTGCTTCAGATATTTAGGGGGGAAAAGAAGGAAATGATTTAGAGTTTCCATCTGGTTTTGATTTAGGATTTACTGATTTAGGGTTTTCATCTGATTTAGGATTTAGGGTTTCCATCTGGTTTTGATTTAGGATTTAGGGTTTTCATCTGATTTAGGATTTAGGATTTTTTTTTGTTCTGATTTAGGATTTAGGGTTTCAATGGAAAAGATGATGACTTGGTTTCATCTATCCCACATGACATCTACATGGCACCCACATGGAAACCAGGTAAGCTTGGTGACCGGCTAAGGGTTTAGCAGGTAAAACGCTACATACAATAGCACATTTTAAAACTATAGTGATAGAATAGCACATTTTGAAATTGAATACACACAATAAAAATACGGGTATAGTTGGATACATTTTGGTGAAGATATTCCTAATTCCTTTATAATATAATCTTTAAAGTTTCATAAACTGTAATGGTTGAGTTTAGTTCGAATTTGTTTCCAGGTCGAGCTTGATTTAAGTTGAGCTTGAATCCAATTTGAGTTTGAGATTGATTTGAGAAGGAGTTTAAATAACTTATTTTAAATCAAATTAATTTGTTATTTGTTACTAAACATTACATAAGAAATGTAACACCCCAACAACCCAAACAGATATAATAACAATAACAGTAACAATCCTAGTGATCTAAAGCAGCGGAAATGATATAAAGTACTTAATCAAAGAAAACGAGTCTAATTGTGCATGCGGAACAACCCTTCACGGCTGAGATAGAAATTTTAGGTATCTAAAGTGCGTAAAAATAAACCAGGGCCGACTCTAACTAGACGTCAGACCTTATCCTTGCCCTTCTCTCTCCCTCGGGTTACTCCTGTAACAGATAAGAAAGAAAAGAATTTGGAAAGCGATGGTTAGACCATAAGGTCTAGTGAATTCCCCCAAAAAACAGTATATAAGACAATTCTGGCCCGTTGGCCATAAATTAAGTTAAAACCCACTGAATGTATGCGGACAAAGAATGAATACAGTCCAGGCCCAGTCCAGGTCACCTGACAATAACTCCCAAGGGACGTAGTCCCGAGGTACCCCCAAGTGGCGGATCAGACCAAATGGTAAACTCCCAAGGAACGCGAGGTTCCAAGGTACCCAGTGTCCATAGTGCATCACATCAGTCAAATCATCAAATAACTACCATTTTAAGCATGCTTTAAATGTAATCAACAATCATGCCACGTTATCATACTTCATAAAGCAGTTCATCAGTAAAAAACATTTATCAAACAGAATGGGCAGTTAAAATCCAGTTCAAATAATTTATCCCATTCAAATCAGGCAAGGGAACTCACCTGAGCAATTCTCACTGCCCTGCCGTGGACCTCGTCTAACGTGCCTGTATAAGTTCTAAGGCATTAATAATTGTGCTTAATAAAACCCACTAACTAAGACACCCCTAGGCAGACTTAGCACGGGGGTTCCGCTACCCAGTTAGCGGACGGGGTCAAGGGGAGCCGCTCTAGAAATTTTTTGGTTCCTATAGGAATAAATCACCACGGGAATTCCTCTCCGAAAACTAACCCTACAAACGAAACCTCTCAAAAACCGACCCGGACAAAGGCCCAAAACCCGACTCGGAAAATGGCATAATCCGACTCGAGAAATGGCATTTTCCGATTCGGACTAAATACTCAAACCAGCTCGGGAATTCTAGTTTCCCGACTCGAAGAATCGTGAGGTCAAAATGACGGCTTAACAAGCCGAATTCCCGACTCGGAAAACCTAGGTTTCCAATTCGGGAAAGGCATTGGGAAACAAAACACCTCAAAAGACACCACTGATTTTCCGACTCGGGAATTATAAATCCCGACTCGGGAAATATGATTTCCGACTCGGAAAACGTGATTTCTGACTCGGAAAACGTGATCAGTTCCGGAATTCAGCCTAAAATCGATCAAAAGTCGATTCTAACTCGATCCAATTGCACCCAAACTAATTCCAAAGCAATTATACACCCTTTATCAGCAATCCTACACTTTTTGAGCATCGAAACTTACCTCGGTGACGATCTCCCAACCTTGCTGTAACATCCATTTTCTAGAAACACCAATTTAACAAGAAAGTAACCACCATTCGTTTGAAAGCGGAAGCTCGTCCAAAACACTCATTTTAAAACTTGACAAGTAGTGATCAAAACCAACAGTTTAGCATAATGCAATAAGTAGCGGAAACTCATCCCAAACCACATTTATCTGAAACCATTTAAAACGTCATAAGAGTGTAACCGAAATCCAATTATGTTTAGGAAAAATACTAACAAAACTGTTTAAACAACATCAACAACGTTCATAAACCGTAATCAAGTGATTATCTTAAAACCCTTAATACCATCATGGACGGAGCTAGTTTGGGGCACACGGTGGCACGGGCCACCGTTAAATTCCTCCATCGTAGTGTAAAAAATTACGGTGCCATCGTATCAATTTGTCGTGTGCCACTATATATATTTTGAAACTACAATAAAAAATAAGTTTTCTTTGGTTGAGTTGGTTAGTTAGTTGCCTTATAACCATGAGGTCATGGGTTCAAGTCCTATTAGAGACATTTTTTTAGATTTTTGCTTTTAATTTCAAATTTAGTGTTTATATAAAAAAATTGCTTGTACCAAGAATTGAACCTGAGACTTCACATTTGAAAGACAATGAACCAACCACTAGACCAATAGAGGTATTGTGAAAATTTTCTATATATATGTTCTTTATAGTTAAATGGTGTCATCGTCTGAAAAAAGTTCTAAATCCGTCCCTGAATACCATCCTTTCCAATCTTGTCCATTGAGACTGAACTGGCGAATCCCGGAGCCTCAAATCTTATCTTTTCCTTTACGGGAAGTACCTGTCACTAAAAATAGTAACAACGGGTAAGCTTTCGCTTAGTGAGCACACATCTATACCAACATAACCATACATACATAATCGAAATACATCGCAATCACATATCACATAACTTGATCCAATGACACTGGTACTAGGCCGCTTAATCCATAACTTGATCCTTTGTTCCCGGAGGAACTATTTTCCCTAGTGGTAACCAGTACCAACTAGGTGTTAACATAATCCATACATCATCCATAATCTTCCCTAGGGGTATTTCTACCACCGTAAGTACTATCATGCCTTGTTCCCGAAGGAACACATCTCCCCTAGGGGTAACGAGTACCACCTAGGCATTAACATAACCATAGCAACACATAATCACATATGCATAACAATCACATAAGCATGACCACATCAATATAGATAGAGTACTCACCTTCCAGCAGCTCAATTACACACACGAGCTAGCATGATGCTCAAGGCAAGTTACCTAAACAATTAAATACAATTACATGTCAAAACAAAGCTTAACATGACCACATGACATCCATACCGAAAAGCTAGTCTTAGACATAGCTAAACTAGTCCAACTGACCCCAAACTCTAGGCTTCATCCTCTCTTAACATCCCTAACATGATCCCATAGCCAAATCTCCAAAAAGATCAAAACCAAAAATTGAAATCTTCCAGAGAGTTGCGCGACCTCCCTTGTGCGACCTCAGGTCGCGGGCCTGGTCGCGTAACTTTCCTAGCTCGATTTCTCACGCGACTTGCTTCGAAAATCGTACCACAAACCCACTTTTCGACTAACACAAACCCAAGTATGAGTTCTACATGAACTAGGGTCGATAAATAGCAATTACAAGCGAGTAATTCGACCCAAAACATACCAATTGATGATTCTTTGATCACCACCCAACATCATAACCCTAACCATGACTTTTCTTACCAAAACTTACAATTAAACATAAATTAAGCATAGAGATCATACCGTTAAGCAATAAACACGTTAAATCTATGCCAATTGCTTCTCGAGAACTTCTAATTCGTCCCCTTGCTCTTTCTCTCTTTCTCGGTCGCTTTCTCCCTCTCTCCCTGGCTTCACAAATCGTGAAATAAACTGAAAGGGAGTTAAGGGTGCTTCCCCTCTCTTATACACCTGCCATTCCCACCTTTAACTTTCAAAATGGACACTCTAGTCCCTTGACTCCTACAACCACAGTTAGTCTGTTCAAATATCCAACCCAGAAACTGTTAAGTTTCCAAAACTGAAATCGGGGCGTTACACTTGCAATTGATGAAACGGCTCTAAGTTGCTCTCCAAAACACACACTAATATTTTCCCCAAAATGGCAAAGATTAGGGTTTCTATACCATTTATAGTATGGGCCATGGGCTAAGCCCATACCTAAAATAGTTAAACCAATCCAATTAAGTTGAGATCTAAAAATAGACACAAATGGCCCCTCTCCTGAATTTTTCTCTCAAAATGGTCATTTCACCCCAAACTTTACTTATTTAACAAAATTGGAAATTCCGGTTATTACAAGAAATTATAACATTCAAATACTTAAAAAATCATTTGATTTCTACCGCTTTTGTAACACTTTCAAGTTTGGCAAATTGGAGCAACAATTGACGAAGATCAAGATTGGTTAATTCATTTGAAGGACCTAAAGCATTAACTACTAGAGATTCATAGTAGAGGTCTTTTTTTGTTGATTTTTTCATAAAAAATTTAATTGTATGTATACATAAGATTACTAAATTTGGCTTATGCATCGGACGAATTGGCCTCTAAAGTCAAAACATGGTAGGATATCGGGTGGTTTTGGTCGAGTATCTAGCCGCCATTTTTCAACATTATTTTTCTATCCAACCTAGTTTTTCAGTCCAACCCAGTGAGTCGATAACGAGAAACGGAAAGAGTGCCAAAAAATAAAAACCAAACTGAGGGATTTAGAGATTTACCAACAAAAGACGACGGTGGTGATTGATGGTGAGTGTAACACCCGTGATTTCGGTTGTAATAATGACTCCTTGATAAATTATGAGATTTAGAATTTTGGATCAAATCTTGGATTTTGTGGTCTAGTGTGTTAGGAAATTCAATTACGAGTCCAACGGTTCTTTCGGAGTCGAAAACGGAGTTATAACGAAGGAGATATGGCCAAAACAAAATCTCACCCAAATACACAGGTAGCTAGCGACCGCTAGGGTATACACCTAGCGATCGCTAGGAAAGAGGACTCGTGGTTCTGTTTGAGCTAGCGATCTCCTCACGGACGTTAGGCACAAGCTAGCGACCGCTAGCTCTCACACCTAGCGACCGCTAGGTGTGCAGCAGAGTGGGAAAACGGGTTTGAAACCCTCTTATCTTCTTCTTGGCATATCTCTCTCATTTCTCATCCATTTCAGCCGATTTTTCTTCCTACATTCTTCTCTTTTCAAGCTCTTCAAGATTTCATTGTTGGATTTATGATCCAAGTTAGCAAGATTGATAGCTAGAGCTCCTTCATCTTCATCTTCTCCACCCCTCACAACCTCAAACCTCCATTGTTGGATTTTGTGCTTCTCCATTCTAGGGTTTGTTCGAGATTTGGCTAGGTAAGCTTATCTAAACCTTTTTAGGTTGGTTAATATACATGTAGAAGGTATGAAACTAACCTAGGGTTCGATTTACTTGATTCTAGGTTCGTGCTCGTTATTTGACCTAAATCTTGGATTTGGGGGTTTTTGTCACAAAACCCTAAGGTGAGTTGTTAAAACCATTTTTGTTAAAACTGAGGGCACATCATCTTGATGATTTTACATTCCTTGCTTGATTTTGTGGATGAATGTGATTTTAGTATGAATTACTTACCATGTCTAGTTTAAGGCTTTCCATGGAACGTATGATGATTTATGCCTACATGAATGATTTGGATTATATGGTTGAATACATGTGGTAGAATATCGTATATGATTATCGTATATGTTAAATCCATGAAATTGTAGGATGAATGTGTTTATGTGGAACACTTGAAAATATGTGTGCCATAGAATTATATAAAAGGGGTTTGATATCCGAATATGTTGGCATGTATGGAATGATGTAAAGGGCTTGAGACCCTCGATATATACCTCTATTAATGATGCTATGCTAAATTCAGTGTCGAGGTTTTGTATGTAAATGATGTGGACGAGATGCTATGCTAAATTCAGTATCGAAGTCTTGTATGCAACAACATGGACGTGACACGATGCTAAATTCCGTATCACGATCTTATATGATAATAACCTGGACGAACCAACGCAATATGTCCACACCAAACAGTCACGGGTGTGTACCTATGTCGCCGGCCCTCGGGTTGCTCCTTGGTGCGCGGGCCTCGGATGATGTTGCCATGCTAAATTCGGGACATCGAGGTGTTTAGAAGTAACGAATGTCGGGATATTGGTTGGTGGAAATGGGTCGCGCCCATTGTTTCCGAAGATAATAATAAACCGGTTTAACATGCTACTTATAGTGCTAGTATAATCTTGCATATCACGCATGTCTTAATATATTCTTCATGTATGGTATTATTTGTACAACTCACTAGGCTCCTTTAGCCTAACACTTGTTTGGTGTCGATGTGTTCCTCAGGTACTAGGGACGCCGCTCTCAAGTAGGCTTCGGGAGTAGGGTGAGCGTGGGGGAACGTTGAGAGACCGGTCCTTTAGGCCGCAAGATTTATTGTTGAACGATAACCCTTTTGTAGTCTTCTTCCTAGACGGAACTAGACTAGTTGGTTATTGTATTTCTTTATTCAATTACAAATGTTGTAATTATACATTATTTATACCCCGTTTTAGGAAGAGCTCACGCCATGGCGTTACATTTTGTATACCACCTTTCGTTTAAAAAAAGTTTTTGTTTGCCCTAAATTTTGGGGTGTTACAAGTTGGTATCAGAGCTTTAGTTTAAGCGAACTAGGTGTTGACGATAGAATACCTAGACTTAAACTTAGTGCACTACTAGATGTATCACCTACCTTGGGTAAAGTCTTAGGTGGGGAGAGTGATAGGGTTACGAATTCACGTTTATTCAAAGTTGTGATGATCGTAACGAGAATGCTTATGTATGATTAGTTCATAAATCACCTAGCTACTGATCTATGGATGCGTTATACGCGAGTGTTTGAGTAACTGTTATTATGAGGATGATAAATGTTGAGATTCGTAAAGTAGTCTATTCTTATCCTATTCTCGTGCGTTTGTGTAACAGATTTGTATGGCGAACACTCGTAGTCAGACGGGTGCCGCGAGAGGACCACCCGACCAAACCGCTTCAACCGCCGACCAACGTGTACGGGTCGAGACGGTTGAGAGCCCACTGAGGCCCCAAGTCCTAGGTGGGGGACCGGAGCACGTACCAAGGGTCAATCTCGAGGATCCAAATCCGTTATTAACCGAAGTGACCCCGAAGATGCGGATGCTAGATAATGTGATGAAGGCCGTGAACGAGGCCATGAGCAAACAACAAGAATCCTTTATGAAGATGTTAGAGGATCGCAACGCAAGCCACCGTCGCAACGAGGCGGTGGGAGAGAACGCCGGTACGGCGTCGGGGGATGCGGAGGTAATAGTGGTCACCGAGGAGACCCGAACCACCGGAGACAAGGGAAAGGAGAAGGCAAAGGCGAAAGGGTGTTCTTACAAGAACTTCTTGGGATGTAAGCCGCCGGAGTTCCGTGGGTGTAGCGACCTGGTGGTTTGCATGTATTGGCTCCGCGAGATGGAGATGGCCTTTGAGGCTAGCGAGTGCGACGCTTCTCAACGAGTCAAGTTCGCATCACACCTTCTTAAGGGCGAGGCCCTAACGTGGTGGAACTTGACCCGCTCTTCCCTCACACCGAAGGTGTATGCTAGGCTCTCTTGGGACGAATTCAAGAAGAAAATGCTCGAGAAATATTGTAGCGAGCGAGCCCTTGACAAGATCGAGGACGAATTATGGGCGATGAAGAAGGGAAACTCTCCTATTTCGTTCTATGCGAAAGATTTCTTGGAGAAACTAGGGATGGTGGATGATGCGGTAATTATCATACATAAAAAGCGTAACAAGTTTTAACCTCTAATGCCTAGCCACCGTCTTACCACATATACAGGCAAGCGTACCTGATCGTGAGTAATATAGTGTAGGAAAGTCCTGGTATCGTATCTACCACTGGGAACGGTCAAGTTATCGTAGATTAAAGTCTAAATCGGTTTAATTAACCTAAAGCTTTTTGGGGGGTTTTTATGAAAAAGGTTTGAATACTTAAAAAGACAAATAACTAAGTAGAAACTAAGAAAGCAATAAAAATACTGGCTTAAGATTATATTAAGGAAAAACAGCAGTACTTATCATGGTAAATTGAATCCCCAAAATGGATGATATGAATAGGTCGAAGGTTTGGTTGTTTTGACTATTGTAGGAATTTAAGTCTGGGACACCCTAACATGTGAATATTATGGTTAGAAACTAGGACACGATCCTCCTAATTCCAATCCTAAATCGTTTGGTCCACAATCTAGAATCGGTAAACCAGTCCTAATTAATATTGCAATGGCTCTTCTACTATCTGGTCACTCTTGATCCAAGTAACCCCTTAACACAACCTCTTGGTCCAAAGTCAGGTTAAGGTAGGTTGATTATCCTTTCGGAGTCTATCTGCTTTGGTCTAACAAATACACCCAACCAATTGAATTCAAATTGCCAAAACAATATCAATCAGAAAAGAACCATAATAAACATTCAATTAATCAAAACAAACCAGTAAACATTAATCACAAAAGTATCATCCATAAAGGTTCATCGACCATGACAAGCACTACTACTAAAAACTACTCACTAATCATAATGAAAACGAAAACAAAAGTAGACATCGACATGATACCGACAGTACAACGACGGATGATCGAAGATCGACTCCCGCAGCGTATCGGCACCTTTCGTACTCTCACTCTCGTTCCTCCTCGTATCCCGTACCAAAAATATGCAAAACGCCTGTTCTGAACTGAAGGGGAAGGCTGGTATTTAAAAGAAAACGTCCAGGGGCCATCTGGCGATCGCCAGACTGCAGGTTTGGCGACGCCAGACACTTAGGTCAACCCCGGTCTTCAATTCAGTCGAATCTGGCGGTGCCAGATTGAGAATCTCGCGAACGCCAAACAGCTACTCTTTTGACTTTGTGCATATTTCACGTTTTCTCGCCTTTTTTCGTACTTTTCCGTTCCACGGCCTCCAAATACTTCATAAACAATAATAAGCTCATTTAGTGCATGAAATGATCAGAAATGGGGTAAAGTCATGCAATTACGTTTAACCAAAACATGTATAATTTTGGTGTTATCAAAATCCCCACACTTAAGCTTTGATTGTCCTCAATCAAAAGACTGAAAGATAAGAAAGATAACTCCAAAATTATCTCCACCCAAGATCATCAAAGAGAACAAAACATACTCACATAATCGAACACACAAACAAGACTCATCAAGCAATCGGATACCAAGGCCAACCTTTTACCCTCACATGATATGAATAACAATATAAAGTGTATCTCTCGGGGGTAAAAGTGTATATGTAAGTGATCACACCAATACTCGACTAATTCCCTCATGCATAAGCTTGTCATCAAATCTAATCTCCACCACTGAGAAGTTGTCAACCGTTAAGAGGACTTTAGGGTTGTAATGTTAGGCTAAGGGTTAAGGGTAGGATAAAGGATATATAAGTGACTAAGGATTTTGCAACAAAAATTTTTGAAAACTCAATCAGTAATGATCCAAACAGTGAAACAGTCTGACTTTCGAACAATGAAACTTTTGGGATGAGTATTTCCTCTCTTTTCTTTTTAGAATCGGCCTAAGCCTATGGCTTATTTGGGGCACAAATTCTTTTTCGATCTTTTCAGCTCACATTTTTTTCTTTTTATATTCTCAACTCTTTTGATATTTCTTTTCTTTTCTGAGTCTCAAATATTTTTCTCTTTCTTTTCTTTTCCTCTTTTTTTTCAGAGCAGCAACTATGTTGCTTTTAGGCTCTTTTAAATCTCAATCCCATAAAAACTGTCAGATATGAAAAACTGGATCAAAACATCTCAAGATTCAAATTTAAGTCACGGCCAAAAGATAGATAAAACAATTAGGCTCAAAGATAAAGTGTATAGTGGGTAGAGAAATGAAAAGGCTAAGGCTCAAAATGGTTTCAAGGGATAAAGTGTTAA
This sequence comes from Centaurea solstitialis, assembly GCA_030169165.1. Taxonomy (NCBI): domain Eukaryota; kingdom Viridiplantae; phylum Streptophyta; class Magnoliopsida; order Asterales; family Asteraceae; genus Centaurea; species Centaurea solstitialis. The sequence goes on from CM058043.1 coordinate 69,987,139, forward strand.
AAGTGAACACTTTTCAATCATAGGCTAGGCAAATCAAATAACCTTAAGATGAGATTATCGGACGAAGGCTAAAAGGGTTAGAAACGAAGGCCTCTATCAGTGCAATGGTGATAAATACTTCTCTTATGTGGTCTCGACAAGCATTCAAATGACAAGTTCTACCTTGGGTCAAAATCGGTATTCCTCACGAAATAAATAACAATTAAGGCTCAATCTCTCAAAGGAATTGGGTAAGGCACTCATGGTAATCAGTATTCCAAGGCATCCCTTTACTCAACTAATCCTATTCAGTGTTCTCCTATGCAAGCAACTCAGTCTCAAAAACAATCTCAGATTTCGAAAAAATTGGGGTCAAATCTCAAAGCTTTCAAAAATTTGAAAAACGACAATCCATAAGCAAAAAGTGAACCCATTTAAACAGATAAGTCTACATAACCCCTCCCCACACTTAAAATTTGCAGTGTCCTCAATGCAACAATTAACACAATTAAGGAGTAATTGGGAAAAAAGAAACTTCCCGGGTTATGTGACGAAATCTGTTCTGATCTGAGAGTGGTCCAAAAAAAATCGTGCTCGATCATAGATCATAAGTCGCTGTATCTACCAAAAAAGAAAAAAGAAAAAGTAAAAACGAACTAGCAAAAATAAACCAAACCAAACTATTAATAAGCTACTTAAAATCCTAAGCAATCCAAACAAATAAAAATAAAAATTGTTCAACCAAACCAAACAAGCAAAAATAAAATTGTCTCAAACAACCATATCGAATAACGGAGATAAAAGAGAGAGATCAATAAGGGCCACGAGGTTGGTTTTGCCAATCCTCGTAAGTCGGGTAACCGGGCGGAGCATCCTCGGAGTATGGCCAATATGGAGATGGAGCATACGCGGTATTCGGTTGAATACCGAAGTGGGAGGCCATCTGGTTCATCACTCCACTTTGCCAGTTGGCTTGGTGAAGAGCCTCCACGGTGTTGTACTCCATATGTTGATGATGACGGCCGTAAGAAAGTGACATCTCCGAGAGTCGGTTATTCAAGTCTTGGTAACCCGAATATGTCGTCCAATCCGCCGGTTGTTGACCCACATTCGTCCCACTTGTTCCACCAATCTCATGCGTGCTCCTCGGTGCTTGACTTCTCGCTTGACTTCTTGGTTGACTCCCCGTTCCGTAAGCTTGAGGATTATAGATCCATGCATTGTAATCCCTTCCGATCATATGCTCAACCCTCGCTACTCCCATTCCCCGGAGTTGGTCCATGTCGATCAATCCCATCTCCCCAAGGTTCGTCATCGAGGCAATGGCACCCGCGGTAAGGACACCGAAGTTCTTGGCCAAGAGCGTCACGTACTGGCCACCAACTATGCGACTACCCTCTCGATAACCACTCGCCTTGGTGAGTTGAACGGCGGTGAGATACGGAGCATTCGGATATTTGTCATCCGTAGAGAGTTGTTCAAGAAGCCATAGATCATAAACCGAAACTTTCTCCTCACTTGAAGAACGAGCGTTCACCGCTTGAATGAGCATGCGGTGTAGAAGTCTATCCGAAGAAGCAAGAAAACCTTTAACTTTGAGGTTAGCACCATATTCACCTTCACCAAGAATTGCCCAAGCCAATTGAGGATCAAAACCATCCGGCCTCTTTGCGGTTGCCCACATGTACTCCGCGAATCCGGGAGCATCAACTTCCTCTTGGGTATATATCCCCAAAGCAACGGCAAACTCGATCAAAGATAGGGATCTCCAAACGCTACCAAGTCGAAACGTCATGCATGATTGATGAAACTCCTCAAGGGCCTTGATCGCCTCGAAAAGGAATGTGGCCACGAACTCCACAATGAGCTCGCGATAGAGGGTTTCGGCGATGTCGAAGACTCGCTCCCATGCATGGCAAATATAATACTCGGTGCTATCCTCGTCGTAGGCATGCTTCTCGAGTATCGCTTTGATGTTGTTTTCGACACTCATTGATCGAAGAAGATCCCAATCAGCTCTCCTTGGAATAAGCACTTGACGGGCAAGAAGTCGGTTCATGGTATCCCGGTACTCCTCCCGTTTTTGGACATTCAAAGTTGGGTCATTCATGAAGTAGGTGAACACGTGACTACCATCCGGTGCACGGAAATTGGTTGCGGTGGAAGTTGACGATCGGGTTCTTTGTCTCTACAAAACCAAAATACCATTGTCTTAGATGAGTTTTTATCCAATGAATGCAAGACAAGGTTTATTCATGTCAAAACCAAATGAGACAAACACTTCCATGACTAACAAGTGCAAGTATCATATACGAAAAATCATAAAGATCAAAGAACAAAGGGGATGTGGAACATCCCCACACTTGAACTCTTAGTCCAACCACAATTACAAACCAATCTAGTTAACAAGAAAGAATGGGGGATTTTGATGTTCTCAAAATCCCCACACTTATCGTTTAACCACAATCACTAGATTAAACAATCAAAAAGCATGCTAGATCAAGATTTCAATCATAAAATTGGGCATGCATCAACTCATAAACATCAATTAATCAATGGTGATTCAAGAGCAATGTTAAATCCATTTAAGGAAACAAACACTATTGATGCCCAAAACAAGATCTACATTTACCAAATCAAGCAATCCTCATGAAATTAGAGTTAGGAAACGTACCTTGTTCATGTTGAATGATGAAATTGAAGCTCAAGAAAGTCGAATTTCGCAAGAACGTGAGAGGGTTTAGCGGCGCCTGAGAGAAATTAGGGTTGTGTGTTTGTGAAAAAGTGAGAAAAGAGGGTTTAAAACCCGTCTGCCCCGACTTGGCGTTGCGAAACCCAGGGTTTCGCGTCGCCAAACAGGCGGTTTTCAAAAATACCCTAGTTTTTAAACATTTCGCGTCGCCAAACGGTCCTCTTCGCGTCGCGAGATTCGCCAAATCTTACCTGGTACCAATCTTACCAACTTCGCGTCGCCAGATTTGGAAACTGGCAATCGCGAAGTGACCACTGTTTCTAACTTTTGAAAATTTGCATTGCACTCTGAATTCGCTCGAATTTGGTTTTTATCTCCTCCGTATGGTTACCTAAGCAATATCAAACAAAAACATTAATAAAAACACACACGAAAATCATAAAAATGAAAGGAAAAGAAAAAAGCTCGGGTTGCCTCCCGAGAAGCGCTTCATTTTTGGACGGGTCTAGAGCTCGACCCCACTTCCGGCTCATTTCTTGGCACGTCGAGCTGACGAGCCCTTCTTCTTTCTGTGATCTTTCTTGGAGGATCCCGGTTCATTGAGTTTCTGATCCTTTTGATGCATCGGGTTTAGATAGTCCTCCTTTTTCTTTCCATGCTCATGCGGGAGTAACGGGCGGTTCGTGCTTTTGTTGTAGGCCAGAGAAGGATCTTCGTATGGTTCATCGAGGTGTCTAACTGGCTCTCCGTTAGGATCAAAGTAAATCCGATTGTCTCCATAGCCTAAACTCGTCACTTGGTTGCGCATATCGGTATTCAGTTGAGCGGTGTGTAAGAAAGATCTCCCGAGGATTATCGGGATCTCCGTGTTCTGTGGAAGGTTAGCTATAACGAAGTCCGTGTAATAAACAAAGTTGCCAATACGAATCGGGACTCCTTCCGCTATTCCTAACGGCTTTGTCATGTAACCGTTTACGCCTCGGTATTGATAATCTGTTGGTATAATCTTTTTAACTCCCATTTTCCTGCAATACCCAACAGGCATCATATTAAGAGCGGCACCTGAATCTACTAAAGCAATACCTTTAAATCTATGACAAGAAATAGGTAAGTTATAACTCCCTGGGTCATGTTTGATAGGTGCAATGTAGATGAGATCATCCTCCGGTGCTTTCTCCTTCTCTTTCTCCTTGCCTTTATCCTCTTTCTTTGGAATCACGAACTCTGCGTATCCGCCTTGCTTTCCATCTTCTTCCTCATCATTATCACTTGAAGCTTCGGGCACTTTGAGTCTCAGGTGTTCGAATGACACGGTGAACCCCTCCGAATCGTAGTCCGTGGCATAATCGGGTTCACTTTCACTCTCAGTTTCCACGTACTTCTTTGTGTAGATGTCCGTCCACTTCTTCTTTGATGGCTCTCCGGTCATCATGAGCATCGGCTTTACATTCTCCACCTTCGGGTTGACTTGTGTTTGCGTTGGTAACTCGCCTTGAGTCCTTTCACTTAGCATTTGCGAAACACGTCCAACCTGCAATTCCAAATTCTGGATGGTGCTTTGGTGATTACGTAAGTATGAACTTACCTCGTCGTTTAGCTTCTTTTGCGCATCCATGAATTGGATAATCCGATCTTCGATAGAAACACGCGGCTCTCCATCCGGTCTTTGGGTCTGTTGAGTTGGTGCACAGAAATCGGGAGGTCTAGGGATGAAATTACGGTTGTTGTTCCACCTCCCTTGGTAATCGCCTCGGTTGATATAGTTCACCTCCTCGGGTGTCATCATTGGTCTGTTTGGGCAATCTTTGGTCAAATGTGGTCCACTGCACTCCTCGCATCCAACCTGCAAAGCATGAACAGATTTAATTAGTTCTTCTATTTTGCGTTCAAACTTTACCTGTTGGTTTTTCATAGCGGCTAGTTCATCGGATGGATCGAAGTCGGTTGATATCTTTCCGGCCATCCTCGGAATTTGCAAACGCTTGTCCGTCCTCCAATCTATGTTATGTATGAGCATGTCCTCGAGGAGTTTGTAACCTTCCGTGGGCGTTTTGTACATAAAGACACCACCTGCAGATGAATCCAAAGTAGCTCGTGAAGAATAAGCAAGTCCACTATAGAAAGTTTGAACCTGTTCACTCTTATTTAACTCGTGACTCGGGCACGAGTTTAAGAGGTGTTTGAAACGTTCCCATGCTTCGGATATAGTCTCCCCGTCTTGTTGTTGGAAAGATCGGATCTCGGTTCTCAATTTATCGATTTTGGATGGTGGAAAGAATCAGGAAAGGAACTTTGAACGAAGTCCTTCCCAAGTAGTGATTGAACTTGGCTCTAAGGATTGCAACCAAGCCCTGGCTTCTCCGGTAAGCGTTAGAGGGAAGACCCGAAGACGAATTGCATCATCCCGGTCTACCTCTGTTTTGAACAGATCACAAATATCCATGTGAACGATAGGATTGCTATCGTTTTTTCCCGTCGAAGGTAAAGTCCTTGATCATGTGTAGGAGCTTCCCCGGGATTTCCTTGTTCAGGTTCGGCTTCGTGATTGGATTGGTGGGTACTGTTGGAGCGGCTCTCCTGGCGGTCCACATCGGTGCCTCGTCTCCCATCTCAAAAATCAAAGCTCTCGGCGAACTTTGTTTGCTCTTGATTTCTTTTTGTTTCTTTTTCTGAACTCTCTCTCCGGCTCCTCAAATGGCTCTAACAAATCTGTCGTGACTGAAATCACAACAAACGGTTATGGGCAACTTGCGGGAAACAAAGAGATAAAATATAAATAAAGATAAAACTAACTAATTAAACTAGAAAGCGAAAAACTTGCAAGGGAAAGAATCCCTCACAAGGATCGATTAACAAAACTAATTAAGACTAAAACCTAACAACTACCGTTCCCCGGCAACGGCGCCAAAAACTTGATGCGGTAATTATCATACATAAAAAGCGTAACAAGTTTTAACCTCTAATGCCTAGCCACCGTCTTACCACATATACAGGCAAGCGTACCTGATCGTGAGTAATATAGTGTAGGAAAGTCCAGGTATCGTATCTACCACTGGGAACGGTCAAGTTATCGTAGATTAAAGTCTAAATCGGTTTAATTAACCTAAAGCTTTTTGGGGGGTTTTTATGAAAAAGGTTTGAATACTTAAAAAGACAAATAACTAAGTAGAAACTAAGAAAGCAATAAAAATACTGGCTTAAGATTATATTAAGGAAAAACAGCAGTACTTATCATGGTAAAGTGAATCCCCAAAATGGATGATATGAATAGGTCGAAGGTTTGGTTGTTTTGACTATTGTAGGAATTTAAGTCTGGGACACCCTAACATGTGAATATTATGGTTAGAAACTAGGACACGATCCTCCTAATTCCAATCCTAAATCGTTTGGTCCACAATCTAGAATCGGTAAACCAGTCCTAATTAATATTGCAATGGCTCTTCTACTATCTGGTCACTCTTGATCCAAGTAACCCCTTAACACAACCTCTTGGTCCAAAGTCGGGTTAAGGTGGGCTGATTATCCTTTCGGAGTCTATCTGCTTTGGTCTAACAAATACACCCAACCAATTGAATTCAAATCGCCAAAACAATATCAATCAGAAAAGAACCATAATAAACATTCAATTAATCAAAACAAACCAGTAAACATTAATCACAAAAGTATCATCCATAAAGGTTCATCGACCATGACAAGCACTACTACTAAAAACTACTCACTAATCATAATGAAAACGAAAACAAAAGTAGACATCGACATGATACCGACAGTACAACGACGGATGATCGAAGATCGACTCCCGCAGCGTATCGGCACCTTTCGTACTCTCACTCTCGTTCCTCCTCGTATCCCGTACCAAAAATATGCAAAACGCCTGTTCTGAACTGAAGGGGAAGGCTGGTATTTAAAAGAAAACGTCTAGGGGCCATCTGGCGATCGCCAGACTGCAGGTGTGGCGACGCCAGACACTTAGGTCAACCCTGGTCTTCAATTCAGTCGAATCTGGCGGCGCCAGATTGAGAATCTCGCGAACGCCAAACAGCTACTGTTTTGACTTTGTGCATTTTTCACGTTTTCTCTCGCCTTTTTTCGTACTTTTCCGTTCCACGGCCTCCAAATCCTTCATAAACAATAATAAGCTCATTTAGTGCATGAAATGATCAGAAATGGGTGAGAAATGGGGTAAAGTCATGCAATTACGTTTAACCAAAACATGTATAATTTTGGTGTTATCAGTGGAGCACTTGGCTCCCGATGAGAAGTCGAAGATAAAGGCTTATTCTCGTGGATTACCGGCCGAGATGAGATCGGCGGTGAGGATCGCATTGGTCACCACCTTGCATGAGGTGATTGAGGAATCATTGAGGATAGAGGACGACATCACCCAAGCCCGAGTAGAAGGCTACCAAGCCGGGCAAAAGAGGAGATTTGAGGAGGCCGCCGCGTCGGCTCGACCGAGCAAGACTTTTCAAGATGGGAAGCGAGATGGAAACCGGAATGAGGCGAAGTGGTGCAACCGGTGCCGAAGTAAGCACTCCGGGCCGTGTCGACGTGACTTCCCCACGAACCCATTTCTTGTGGGAAGTGCGGGAGAAAGGGTCATGCGACTCAAGACTGTGCGGCCCGAGTGCCGGTTTGTTATGATTGCAAGGAACCGGGGCATTATCGTGATGCATGTCCGAAGTTCAAGAAGGCGATTACCGGGGGTTCGAGTGGATCGGTCGCGAAGGGAGGAAATCCACCGAAGGTGACTAGCCGTGCTTTTCAGATGACGGTCGGGGAGGCGAGGGAGGCATCCGATCTTGTATCGGGTACGTTTCTCGTTAACTCCTTACCTGCACTTGTTCTATTTGATACGGACGCCGAACGCTCCTTTGTGCATGACACTCTAGCTAAGAAATTCACTATGCCTACCACTCCTTTATCTGATGCGTTAGTAGTAGAAGTAGCGGGTGGATTTCTTGTGACTGTTCGAGATTGCTTTGAGGGGTGCACTATAGAGTTAGATGGAGAACCTTTCTCCGCGACCCTCATACCCATGAATGTCGGTAGTTTCGACGTAGTGCTAGGGATCGATTGGTTGCGCGCTCACGACGCCAATATAGGTTGTGGTAAGAAGATGGTCACTATCCCAACGCCTCGAGGGGAATTGATCACCGTGTACGGGGATAAAAAGAAGGGCACTAACACGACCATCTCTATGATAAAGGCAAGAAAGTGCCTAGCTAAGGGATGCGCCTCCTATCTAGCTTACGTCATCGACACGAAGTTAGAAAAGAAAGAGATCGCCGATGTAGACGTGGTACGGGAGTTTCCGGACGTCTTTCCGGAAGATTTGCCCGGATTACCACCAGAACGCCAAGTGGAGTTCCACATTGACCTTACGCCCGGAGCGGCTCCGATAGCACGCGCTCCGTACCGATTGGCTCCGACCGAGATGAAAGAGATGATGACACAATTGCAAGAACTCTCCGAGAAGGGGTTCATCCGACCGAGCTCGTCGCCATGGGGAGCGCCGGTACTTTTCGTTAAAAAGAAGGACGGCTCCATGCGGATGTGCATCGACTACCGTGAGCTAAACAAAGTGACGGTGAAGAACAAATACCCCTTGCCTCGGATCGACGATCTTTTCGACCAACTTCAAGGTGCCGGGTGTTTCTCCAAGATCGATCTACGATCCGGATATCACCAAGTTAGGGTGAAAGAGGACGACATACCAAAGACCGCTTTCCGGACGAGATACCGGCACTACGAGTTCTTGGTGATGCCGTTCGGTTTAACCAACGCACCAGCGGTATTCATGGACTTGATGAACCGAGTGTGTAGACCATTCTTAGATAAGTCGGTCATAGTCTTTATTGACGATATCTTGGTCTATTCCAAAGATGAGGCCAAACATGAGCGACACTTACAAGAGGTGTTGAACGTGCTTAGAGACGAGAAGTTGTACGCTAAGTTCTCAAAGTGCGAGTTCCACGAAGTGCAATTTCTAGGCCATGTGGTATCGTGAGACGGGATCAAAGTGGATCCGGCGAAGATCGAGGCCATGATGAGTTGGAAGTCGCCAACGAACCCGTCAGAGAGAAGAAGCTTTCTAGGCTTAGTGGGTTACTACCGAAGGTTTATTCAAGATTTCTCGAAGATCGCCTCATCTCTCACGGTGCTAACAAAGAAAAACGCCAAGTTCCTATGGACCGACAAGCAAGAAGAGGCTTTTCAGACACTCAAGAAGAAGTTATGTCAAGCGCCGATTTTGTCATTACCGGACGGGACGGAAGACTTCGTAGTCTATAGCGACGCGTCCAAGATGGGACTCGGGTGCGTGCTCATGCAAAGAGGCAAGGTGATCTCCTACGCCTCTCGACAGTTGAAAGATCACGAAAAGAATTATCCGGTGCACGATTTGGAGCTAGCGGCGGTGGTGTTTGCCTTGAAATTGTGGCGACACTACCTTTACGGGACCAAGTGTACGCTATTCACCGATCACAAAAGCCTTCAACACATTTTCGATCAAAAGGAGCTCAACATGCGACAAAGGAGATGGCTCGAACTACTAAAGGACTACGATTGCGACTTATTGTACCATCCCGGTAAAGCGAACGTGGTTGCCGATGCCTTGAGCCGCAAGAACCAGGGTGAGGGGATCAGTGTAACCCTCAACCGGATTAGCGTGGTGTCAAGCTTGATGGAAAGGATCAAGGCGAGTCAAACGGAAGCTCTTCGAGAAGAAAACCTCAAAGATGAGGTGATGGTGAAGCAAAAGGAATTGTTGACCGAAGATAGCCGCGGGCTTAAATTGTTTCAAGGCCGAATTTGGGTACCGAAGCTTGGTGGCAACCGGGAGTTACTCTTGGACGATGCCCACAAGTCCAAGTATTCCATACATCCCGGGAGCACCAAAATGTAGCGAGACTTGAAAATGAGTTATTGGTGGCCGGTCATGAAACTTGATGTGGCTAGTTACGTCGAGAAATGTGTCACATGTCTTCAAGTCAAGGCGGAACACCAAAAGCCTTATGGGAATTTGTAACCCTTGGAAATTTCGGAGTGGAAGTGGGAGCATGTCACAATGGATTTTGTGACTAAGTTGCCTAGAACCTTAAGGGGACACGACACCATTTGGGTGATCGTGGACCGACTCACGAAGAGTGCTCACTTTCTCGAGATGCGAGAGACCCTACCTATGGACAAATTGGCCAAACTCTACATAAACGAAATTGTGAGGAGGCACGGTGTACCTCTATCGATTGTTTCGGATAGGGATAGCCGATTCACTTCCCATTTTTGGCACGGATTACAAGAAGGCATGGGTACGAAACTCAAGTTGAGCACCGCTTACCACCCCCAAACCGACGGGCAAAGCGAACGGACGATACAGACGTTAGAAGATATGTTGCGGTCATGCGTTATCGACTTTGGTGGGAATTGGGATACGCACCTACCATTAGTGGAGTTTTCATACAACAACAGTTTTCACTCTAGCATTGGGATGGCACCGTTCGAGGCATTGTACGGATGGAAGTGTAGAACGTCGACGTGTTGGTTGGAAGCGGGTGAGAAGCAATTCGCAGGACCCGAGATCATACAAGAGACGACGGATAAAGTGAAGGGTATTCGCGAACGCTTGAAAGTCGCCCAAGACCGTCAAAAGAGCTATGCCGACAAGAAACGTCGTCCCGTAGATTTCCAAGTGGGAGAGCGCGTGATGTTGAAAGTGTCCCCTTGGAAGGGTATCATACGGTTTGGGAAACGGGGGAAACTTAGCCCACGTTTCCTAGGACCGTTTACCATTTTGGAAAAGGTTGGACTACAAGCCTATCGGTTGGAGCTACCACCCGAAATGGATGGGATACATCCCACCTTTCACGTGTGTTACTTGCGGAAGTGTCTAGCCGAGGAGGAGAGCGTCATTCCGTTATCGAAGATTCGAGTCGACACCGGTAACCGATGTATAGAGGAACCGGAAGCTATCCTAGAAAGAAAGACGAAGAAACTACGCCACAAGGAGGTAACAATGGTCAAAGTTCAATGGAAGCATCACCGCGGTGCTAATGTTACGTGGGAGGCCGAGGAAGACATGAAACGGAGATACCCACGATTGTTCACTTAGGAGTAACAAATTTCGGGGACGAAATTTTATCTAGGTGGGGAGGATTGTAACACCCGTGATTTCGGTTGTAATAATGACTCCTTGATAAATTATGAGATTTAGAATTTTGGATCAAATCTTGTATTTTGTGGTCTAGTGTGTTAGGAAATTCAATTACGAGTCCAACGGTTCTTTCGGAGTCGAAAACGGAGTTATAACGAAGGAGATATGGCCAAAACAAAATCTCACCCAAACACACAGGTAGCTAGCGACCGCTAGGGTATACACCTAGCGATCGCTAGGAAAGAGGATTCGTGGTTCTGTTTGAGCTAGCGATCTCCTCACGGACGTTAGGCACAAGCTAGCGACCGCTAGCTCTCACACCTAGCAACCGCTAGGTGTGCAGCAGAGTGGGAAAACGGGTTTGAAACCCTCTTATCTTCTTCTTGGCATATCTCTCTCATTTCTCATCCATTTCAGCCGATTTTTCTTCCTACATTCTTCTCTTTTCAAGCTCTTCAAGATTTCATTGTTGGATTTATGATCCAAGTTAGCAAGATTGATAGCTAGAGCTCCTTCATCTTCATCTTCTCCACCCCTCACAACCTCAAACCTCCATTGTTGGATTTTGTGCTTCTCCATTCTAGGGTTTGTTCGAGATCTGGCTAGGTAAGCTTATCTAAACCTTTTTAGGTTGGTTAATCTACATGTAGAAGGTATGAAACTAACCTAGGGTTCGATTTACTTGATTCTAGGTTCGTGCTCGTTATTTGACCTAAATCTTGGATTTGGGGGTTTTTGTCACAAAACCCTAAGGTGAGTTGTTAAAACCATTTTTGTTAAAACTGAGGGCACATCATCTTGATGATTTTACATTCCTTGCTTGATTTTGTGGATGAATGTGATTTTAGTATGAATTACTTATCATGTCTAATTTAAGGCTTTCCATGGAACGTATGATGATTTTTGCCTACATGAATGATTTGGATTACATGGTTGAATACATGTGGTAGAATATCGTATATGATTATCGTATATGTTAAATCCATGAAATTGTGGGATGAATGTGTTTATGTGGAACACTTGAAAATATGTGTGCCATAGAATTATATAAAAAGGGTTTGATATCCGAATATGTTGGCATGTATGGAATGATGTAAAGGGCTTGAGACCCTCGATATATACCTCTATTAATGACGCTATGCTCAATTCAGTGTCGAGGTTTTGTATGTAAATGATGTTGACGAGATGCTATGCTAAATTCAGTATCGAAGTCTTGTATGCAACAACATGGACGTGACACGATGCTAAATTCCATATCACGATCTTATATGATAATAACCTGGACGAATCAACACAATATGTCCACACCAAACAGTCGCGGGTGTGTACCTATGTCGCTGGCCCTCGGGTTGCTCCTTGGTGCGCGGGCCTCGGATGATGTTGCCATGCTAAATTCGGGACATCGAGGTGTTTAGAAGTAACGAATGTCGGGATATTGGTTGGTGGAAATGGGTCGCGCCCATTGTTTCCGAAGATAATAATAAACCAGTTTAACATGCTACTTATAGTGCTAGTATAATCTTGCATATCACGCATGTCTTAATATATTCTTCATGTATGGTATTATTTGTACAACTCACTAGGCTCCTTTAGCCTAACACTTGTTTGGTGTCGATGTGTTCCTCAGGTACTAGGGACGCCGCTCCCAAGTAGGCTTCGGGAGTAGGGTGAGCATGGGGGAACGTTGAGAGACCGGTCCTTTAGGCCGCAAGATTTATTGTTGAACGATAACCCTTTTGTAGTCTTCTTCCTAGACGGAACTAGACTAGTTGGTTATTGTACTTCTTTATTCAATTACAAACGTTGTAATTATACATTATTTATACCCCGTTTTGGGAAGAGCTCACGCCATGGCGTTACATTTTGTATACCACCTTTCGTTTAAAAAAAAGTTTTTGTTTGCCCTAAATTTTGGGGTGTTACAGTGAGGAGTTGAGCAACGTCAACAGATCACTATGACTAGTGAGCTACGTAAGTAAGCAGTGTTGGTCGATGGTCGACGATGGCATGAGATGAGTAGGAGAGATAGAGAGAGTGATAGAAGTTGAGAGAACATAGAGTGAGTATGAGGCGAGGAGAGTGAGAGTGTGATCCCGATAACCGATTAGGTATAGGAAATTAGAATAAAATATGAAGTATACACAAATTTTGAATATTTAGATTGGACCGGGTAGGTGATTTAGATATCCAACCCATTATGGATATCAGGTGGTCAAGTTTCGGGCTTTTCAGGTGTGGTCCTTGGAGTATTACGGGTCTGGTGGGGTTGGGTTTTTAACGGGTATTGCTCACCCTTAGGTTACATGCCAAGGTGATGTTTGTTTTTTTTAAAAGATTTGAAGTCTGAAATCTTATTTCACTTTTGATTGATAAAAGATGGTGCTGAAGTCTGAAATCTAAATCAATAAGACTGTTTGTTTTTATAAATTGATATATGTTTAAATTTGTTTAAATTATGTATTTTACCCATTAGAATATTATAATGTTCAATTTATATATAAATTTATACAACTTTGCATATTAATTCATCATCATTATAAAAATTACATTTAAACATAAACCAAACTTTTATTTAAACGAACAAGGTTAATCGACAATAATATATTTAACTTATATAAGTTTAAATTGAGAATCACGTGAGTATGGTAAATTGAGTTTTATTATAATGTTCAACTGGATCCATAGAGAAAAAATATTTATTAAAGTTAATCTATTAAGAAGAGTAGAAAACAAATAAAGGGTTGGTTTTACCTCTTACTAGATAAGAGAACCATAAAATATATATGGCTCTTAAAATTTGGAAAAAACAAATAGTCTGAACGGTCCTACTTTTTATTGAATCAAACATAAGATGTTGATAAAAGCTTATTGCAAAGAAACAAACAAGGTCTAAGCATAGCTTTTAAAACAACAATTTTTTCCGATGGCAAAACGTATTCGAAGTTAATTTTTTCGACACATTTGGCTGTTGGAAAAGTTCTCGATAGGAGTCAATGTCGTTTAACTCTTTTAATTCTACCGGAATGTTTCCGATGGCTAAATCCGCTAGAAATTGCGTCAGAATTACATGTTTTCCTTGTAGTGTATGCAAAGTAGATTGTAATAGGGGGATGTAGTGAAAAATCCCCTAGATATATTTAATTTGTAGCGAACATCATCAACTATTGTATTTTAATCTTTCATTATAATAATATATATTCATCCTAAATAGACAACTTAAGTTTTTCTAAAACATAGACTAATACTTGGGTTCGATTCGGAGGGGGGACAGGAGGTGAAACCCCAGTTCATGGGTCGACCTTCGGACCGGGCATGGGCAAGGCTATGGGCCGGTAACGGTTTCCATGGTCAAGAGGATTAGTTGGGTGCCCGAATGGATCCCGAATACCTTTTCAACTTCGGTCGGGACGTGTGTATGTTTATCTGCTGTCCAAAAACACATATAGTGAAAGAAAAAAAAAACATTGCACACCCTCATCAAAATTCAAAAGGGATGAAATTTAAACAATTTTAAACACTTGAATACTTGATAACAGCGGGCCTATGATCATTTTGTAACAAAAGTTTTGGGTTCACCCTAATTTTGGGTTGTACTATTGGGCCATTTTATCTGATTGGGCTTGAATACTCTGCTCCTTTTCCTTGCTAATTCTTCTTCCTAGGAGACACATTCTTTTTCTCTACTCAATCTGAGGTTGTTTGATAGTTGTTGAATAGTTTGATAGTAGATGGTTAGGTGGTCATTATGATTGTTTAGTAATTGTTGAGAATGAAATGAGGATGCTTAATAGTTAGGGAGGTCCATGATTCAAAAACATTCAGAGGATTTTAGAACCACTATGAGACATTTTTCTTTTTTGCCAGAGAGGATTTACCTCTTAATGGTTCAAATATTGCCTTTTAATGGAATTGTCTCGAGGTAAACAAAAACCCCTTACTCTAATCTACTCTACTGCATTTTATCATCTATGATCCATCTTCCAGGGTGATTTTTGTTGCTCTCCACTCTCCACTCTACATTTTCTTTTTTTGTTGTTAAATCATTAAGATATTGTGTTATTTTTGTCTATCTTATCATCTATGGCTTTGGTAAACGAAAAAATGTTTTGATTATTTGCTTTTGAAATTTAAAGCACCAACTGTTTGATGAATGAACATCTAGTATCTATCTGGTGTACTTTATTTGTTATATTCGTCATCTTCTCTTCTTCTACGAACAAGGTAAGGTAATGCCGATGTGTTTTTTCTAACTAGTAAGTAGTCCTTTTGCTTAACTTGAAGAAACAACATAACTGCTAAGGGAATGGTGGATTGGAGTGCTTGTGATAAATTTTGATGAATGTTTTGTTTGTGTGTTAGCAATGTCCTTGTTGCATTTCATAAATTCATAGAATAACATATCTCTTGTACCGGTTTTACTTTCTCTATGGACTATGCACATCATTATATGTATTGATTTGATTCTTACTCATATTGGAGATTGTTTGGATCAAACATTAGGCTAGTTAGGTTATTAATCGTAACGTAACTATTGACTGAATAAAGCTTTACGATCAAGATTGATTGTTTGGATCCAACATTGCACCCTTTCGCCCTCCCTCTCACCACCTCAAAGGACCCTTTCTTTGATTTTTAATTGTAAAAGTATAAAAGTGATGGGAAATCATTTCTCCACGTATTTCGTTGTTTTTCTTTTCCAAAGTTCCACATAAATATCTCTATGTCAGTTTTTTATGCTTTATTTTGCATTTACTAGATTGATTATTGTCTACATTACTTAGGGGTTGTTTACTTGATGCTGATCGGGTCAGCATTGCTGGTCGAAATTTGACTGAAATCTGATCGAGATATGACCGGGGTCTGACCTGACTGAAATCTGATCGAGATCTGACCGATATCTAACTAAGCCAGAACCAAAATTTTGCTTACCCGAGTCAGATCTGTTTATTCCATGTTTGCCCACTTCTTCCCCCCCCCCCCCCCCCCCCCCCCTTTTTCTTTTAACATCCAACTACAAAAAAGGTTAAAATACTTTTTTAGTTTGTTGGTAAACACTAACAAAAAACATGTGGTAAACATTAACCCAAACAACACTTACTCGAGACAACACTTAGGGGCCGTTTGCTTGCCGCTTACCCAATAAGTGCTTACCAGATCAATTTATCTTACGGGACGAACATGAAAATGACTACAATCTTACCTGGTAAGAGCGATAGCATGAACCGGTAAGAGTGATAGTACGAACCGAGAGTCTTACCCAGTAAGTGAGATGTGAGATCGACAACTCTTACCTGGTAAGAGCTAACGGGTAAATTGTTGCGTACTATACTGTTTTGAGAGCCTAAAATATTGTCCAATATGGTTGTGATAGAGTTCAAGTTTATGGTAGTGATAGTATTCAATTTTACCGGTAAGCACTTGCCAATATTTGCGGGTTCCTTAATTTTATTTCTTCCACAAAGGAAATAGGGTAATTAGCGGGTAAGTGTTCAAGTAAACAGCCCTTACCCAAGCATACACTCTTACCCGGATCAGCACTTACCCGGTAAAAGTTAGTAAATGGCCCCTTTAGCGATTGATTACTTTGTATCGTCAATCACATTTTTGCTTTAAATCTGAACACAGAACTTTAGTTCATTTACTCTTGAATAATTTGTGTTCATTGGAAGCCAATCAAAGAGCTTATGCTATTTTTTGGGAGGTATTTTTCACAACATATTCTAAATGGCAACAATAACCAACATTCAACTTCCCAACGACATTCAAAAAATGGAAACCAAGTACTGAAAACTCGATAATATGAAACCAATTACTCGTGATACAATATTCAAAAGCTAAAGTGGAAAGAAATTAACAACGTTTAAATATGATGAAAAGCACCCCTGTATACATGTGGAAAAAACTTGTACACAAAATTAGCCTACAAGTAGACAAGGTTGCAAAGAAACCAAAAAACTTTAGTCCTTTAAAAGGGATGCACATATAATTAAAATATTTACACAAACCTAAATACTAATAATATATATTAGGGTGTGGGCCATACGTTGGACTCCTTCCTACAGATGAACTATATATGCAACAAGCCATGTTTCATCTCCATTTATTATGGTCATCACCCAGTAATTTGAGAAATTCCATCACCTGCATAATAAATAAAAATCATCAAACTTTACCTTCAATCTGCTTCCATTAACTTGTGACTAATAAATTCATCAATTGCCAATTAAGGGCATCAATTCTACCTCTGATGGATCCCTGAGGGAGTAAAAGGCACTGCTCTCTTTGGGGGCAGAAGACACCAAGATCCCAAAACCTCTACCACCCTCTCTTAACAACTGTTCCAATTCATTAAAAGTTAATTGGATTCTTTCATAACATACCTACTCTTTTATAAGAATTGGATTCTTGGATCATCATACCTTGAATGCATCCTCATCAGTCCTGTCATCCCCAACATAGATTGGCACCACATCATCACAATCACCTAACCCTACAATTACAAAATTGGATTCTTTTATTTATACAATAATCAACTATTTAGTCATGCATCATAAACAAAAACTAGAACCCACAAACTCTACTAACCAAGTGACTCCAGCAAGAACTCCACAGCCTTTCCCTTGTCCCATTTAAGCACTGGTCTAACCTCTAAAACCTGATCATCACCATGTGCTTTAACCATTAACTCAAAAGATAATAATACATAAATCCCACACGAAAAGCCAAGATTTTGTACCTTTCTCCCATGTGTTAATCGCAACCGTGGATACTGTTTCAGGATGTCATGGACATATTGCGCAATTGTCGGCCAACTCTGTAATTCCAAGAGGAAAATTACGCTTTCCACATTACATTACTCTACAAAAGAGCCACTTTCCTTAACTAACAAGATTAGCATCAACAAAGAAATCTAGAATACTACCTTCTCATCCACATTGCGATAGTGTACAGAGACACAAAACTTGTTGTTCTCAACTTTTGCTCCTTTTATGTCTTTGGTTATTTCAACAAGGGATGTAAAAACCTGCCAAACGGTATAAACAAACATTACAACTCTCCCAATACACAACTATATGAACATTTTACAAACAAAAACTGACATTTATGTAAAGGTTTGATACATTACTTGGTTGATCATTGGTAGAAATTCGCTAGCAGGCTGGAACAAGTTACCTTCTTCACCCTATCAAGCAAATTAAATGAATTGCATGACCCAAATATGAGAAGGGTACTTTTCATTCACATGGTTCAAGAATTCTAAAAGTTGCTACCTCCTTGCCACTAATAATAGCGTCTGTATGATTGTCAGCAGGCCGAGCAGGACCCATTATGTCCATCCCATGACTACCAGCGTAATAGAGTTCTCGCAATCCTACAAACTCGTGTACCTAAAATATGCATAGAAATAATCTATATCACCAAATATTACAATGATTATGATAAAGCATACCATTGGGCAAGTAAATCCAAAGAACTACCTTAACACGGCTTCTCCCACTGATGATTGCTGTTGGGATGTCTTTTGCCACATTTTTCACAGCAGCACGCATCTGAGATTTACCACTTGTCATCAAAAAGAATTCTTGGTGCATAATTTCATAAAACTAAGATGTAATCCTTACTGCATCAGACATGAAGGCATGATCAGGGTTGTCCACAATTGGGGATAGAGTACCATCATAATCAAGAAACAACGCTATCCGCTTTCCCTTTGCATTGTTTATGATATGATCAAAGGAGGTAAGTGCAGATGGATACTTGAGCTACACAAGAAAGAAAGAAAGTCAAGGGTATTATCAATTATGAAAATATTTGAAAGTTAAACAAGACAAATAGAGGTGTGGAATGGGAGTATATATACCATCCAATTCCCATAAGCAACCGCCACATCATTTGATGAAATATCAATTCCAGAATCAAATGTTAGTTTTCTATGAGTGGGAGATGATGATTGCATCGCATCCAACCAACTCGTTGAAAGAACTTCACTATGTGCACTCGGCTTTTTCCATGTGACTGTGAGAAAAAGGCCAGGAGATAAGACTGCTCCAGAAGAGTATGGTAGCAGAGCATCATAAAGTCCTAATCTTGAATTGTTCATGGGATCGGCGAGTACAGGATCACCTTGATTAGATTTTAGGTGCATCAGGTCCGGAACTGTTGGTCAATATATTGAATTAGTTGATAAAAGATAGCAAAACACACAAAGTTCATGATACTTTTAGTTTTATAGCCAGAAATTAGAAATCCTTTTGGCAGACCATCTTGTCAATGAATAACTACTCTTCAAACTCCTTATTGGTAACAGAACTTAAACAAAAAGCAAATCAATAACAATCACATGGAAGAGAGAAATTCCCCATTTCGATATCGTGTATTAAAAATGATCCAAAAACCATATGCACATGGCATGGTGGGGATATAGGGAAGAACAATAGCATATGGAACCACATAATATGGTCCTATTGAAGTATGGGAGTCACTGAATTCTATAGGGACCCAAGACAAAACACAAGCAAACAAACCATTATGTGAAATGAATTTGGTGAATAGCTGAAAATAGAAAGTCTTGATACAGAACTGTATTCGACCACGCACTGCACACATTGCAATTAGCTACTCCTGCTTACTCAAAATCTTGTGTGGCCATTAGGTACCCAAGAAGGTTTCTCTTATATCCAAATTGTTATGTACTTGATTAATGATACCTTCACCTCTAAAAGAATTGAATTACTCTAAAAAGATTATATCATATGTATATGTAAATCAGGGCTAAATGTACTCTCTGTACTTAGAAAAATGAGAGTCCAATCTCAAGATGCTTGAAATTTACAAGCAATATTGTCCAAGAATACCACCAAAATAACTCAAGTATGCAAAAGAACTTATTGGATTTCACAATAAAACCTTATAACATGAAAACTGAATTTGATTGATTGATTTGATTCAACTTATAAGATTTTGGTGTGAAAGCATCCAAAAATTTGTTTTCCTTTAATCAAATAACCACCAAGAATACATAAAGAAAGTGAGATAAATATAGGTCAAAACACATACAAATCAGGCCTACAAAAAGCACAATCGCAAAAGCTAGAAATCTGATTTCATGACAAGATATTCAAAACGAATGCGAATGCTTAATGATACCAAAACAATGCCGCTATTGACTCAAGCGCATTTAAGTATTTAACCAAAAACATTTTCACCACCTTAGATCGAATATAACTATAAGCAAACAACAATGCAGAATATCCACAAAACTTAAACGAGTGTAGAAACTTGTAAAACGAAACAACTAGAAGTCAAGTATTGTTAACATACGATCCGGTGAAGAAGAAGCCGATTCTGAAGCTCTGTTTTTAATGCCGAATCGAATTTGTTACATAAAAATACGACCAGATAGAGAACAATCGAACAAAAGCAAACAATCGTCAATGGAGTATTATTAATTTATTATTATACGAAAAACTTGCAATGAGGATTTGCCATGAGAGATCACTAAACTTGAAAATGGCAATATAATCGAATCAAAAATAGAGATACAGAGAAAACGAGAAAGGCATTACCTTAGGAAGAAGGATAATTGGGAGCGAGAAAAGGTGTGGACGAATGGAATGATGTGATGATGGAGCCCTAGAAAATAGCAGAGATATAAGGGGGGTGGGGGGTATAGATACAGAAATCGTATACGTATAGGCGGAACAGGGAGGGAAAGAGAAAAAAAGAAGAAGAAGAAGAGGGTTTTATGAATATTCTTTTTTTTTTGTGTTTTGACGGGAGGGCGTGCGTGTTTGTGTGCCCAAAAATAGTAAAATTACAGCGCTGAATCTTGTCATCAACCTTTTCCATTTCTGGATACCCTTTTTGCCTCACGCGCTCACACCCTCCGTGTACCTTTCTTCTTCCTTCGTCCTCTAATCAAAAGCATCCCCATTGGTGGAATTGGGGGCGTAAACGAGTCGAGCTTTTATCGAGCAACTCAAGCTCGGCTCATTCGAGTTAAACTTTATCGAGTTCGAGGTCAAGCTTAAACCCAACAAGCTCAAATATTTAATGAACCGAGTTCGTCAGCTCGAGCTTTTAAGAGTTCGAGTTCTTATCGAGCCTTCTATAACATATATATATATATATAGGGGTGGGTTCAAATATAAACCACTTTTTGGTTGTGAACGTGAGGACAACCCAGAGCGCGACACGTGGCAATTTGACATACGCGGGTCAAGACTTATAAAGTTTGAATAAATCTGCGGGTTAGTGTTATTCAGACTGAATAAGCCTTGACCCGCGGCTAACCCGCCCGCGTCAGAGTGCGTCAAAGTGGGACTAAGCCTTATACATACTGAATAACGCTTTATTCAGTCTGAATGATAGCGTTATTCAGTCTGAATGATAGCGTTATTCAGTATGAATAACAAGTCGAAAATTTTCAGATTGCCACGTGGCGCGCTCTGGGCTGTCCTCATGTTCACAACCAAAAAGTGGTTCACATTTGAACTTTCCTCTCTCTCTCTCTTTCTCTCTCTCTCTCTCTCTCTCTCTATATATATATATATATATTGTTCAAATGCGAACAACTTTTTTGTTGTGAATGTGAAGACAGCCGAGAGCGCGACACGTGGCGGAAACTAGTCAATAAAGGCAGCTTTGAGTGTGGTCCCCTCTTTAATTCAATGTCCTCTCATGAATCGCGCCTAGTCATCCGCCACGTGTCGCGCTCTCGACTGTCCTCACGTTCACAACCAAAAAGTGGTTCACATTTGAACACACCCCTATATTTATATTATGTATATATAAGGGGCATCTATCAAAATAACCTAAATATGTATCTTTCGAGCTTTTCGAGCCGAGCTCGAGCTATAATGTATCTTTTACGAGTTGAGTTTGAAGTATATGAAAGCTCGTCGAGTTATCGAGTCGAACTCGAGCTTAACATAAAGTCTCGAACTCGAGCTCAGCTCGACTCGTTTACACCCCTAGGTGGAACCTTAAAGAATCTTACTTTCCATATATTTTTTCTGCCATGTTATCGTCATCTCAACAAAATAGAAACCTTCTTAAAACTCTATAATAGAGATTCTTACAAAACCTCACTTTTCTTTTCTTATTTATAATATGATTTTTATTTATGTAAATTATTATATAACAAAAAATAAAACTATTACAAGAACCTGAGTTCTTATTTAAGCACATGGATTCTAGTAAAAGCATGTAACTAAACAATAATTTTTGTCCCACAATAAAGATTCCTGTAAAAACCCCTAAAAAAACCTTATAAATAACCTCTATTGTGGAAACTTTAAAATATTTTAAGAGTAAACTTTTACATAAAAGAAGTGTACCTTTCTTCCTTGGTCCTCTAACTAATATTTGCAAGAGAGTGAATTACATATATGGTACCTACGGTTTATAATTTTATAATAAGTAAGAAATTACTAGACTCGGATAGTCTTTAGTCTAGAGTGAGATGGTTTACATTTTGAATGTTTATGTAGATACGAGGATATATACTATATATTAAAAGAGCGTTTGTGTTGACATCATAATATGAAATTGAGCCATTTTATTGGCCAATTAAAAAAAATACATCAATTGATAAAGGTATTTCTATTTTTTTAAGTAATACGTATAACTACATAAATTTCTAATTAATTTATTAATTTCCCTTTATAATCTACATTTTCTATCCTTAGATTTATTTGATTAGAGAAAAGTTCAAATGCGAACCACTTTTTGGTTGTTAACATGGAGACCACTAAAATCGTGTCACGTGACAATCTGAAAAAAAAGCGCCCAAGCTTTATGCATACTGCATAACGCTATCATTCAGAGTGAATAAAGCTTTATGCAACATGCATCAAGTTTAAGCACACTTTGACACGCGCGACTAAGCCCACGCCTAAGCTTGATGCATACTGCATAAAGCTTTATTCCTTCTGAATGATAGTGTTATGCAGTATGCATATAGCTTAGGCGCTTTTTTCAGATTGCCACGTGACACGATTTTAGTGGTTCTCACGTTCACAACAAAAAAGTGGTTCACATTTGAACCCACCCCTATTTGATTAAATTATTTTTTATCCCTTAGTTTTTCATTTTTCACTTTACATGCTTATCATATTAACGTAAATAATATATATGAATTAAAATGTATTAAAATTTTTATTCTTCTTTGCAATAAATTACATCATTATAATCGTCTCGACGATACCTTTAAAATGAGTCTAATATTGAGTATTATTTTAAATATATCATCATAAACGTCTCGCAAATATCTTCAAAATGAACCCGATATTGAATATTTTCTGATGCAATTATATAATCTATCTATAATATCTATTAAAAAACTATTTTCGTTTACGTCATCAATACTTAAATTAAGCAATTTTATTGGTTAATTAAAAAAATACATACATTAATGATATCATCATATATTTGTTATTAACTTTTATTGAAAATTAGTTTTAAAGTTTCTCAACATTAGATAAAAGCTATACAATCTCCATTGAGCTAACTTACATTTTTTTTAAGAAATCTTGTTTTGTAAAATTTAGTTTCTTTTGGTTGCTATCATTCATTTTACTAGTGGGAGATATATATTTAAAAATGCATAATAATTGATTAAATATTTAGTATGCGTTTGATAACGGAAAAAGGAACATGTATGAGGCCATCCTTAACGGGCACCGGTATGAGACCGGTGCCGTTGCCATCCCGACGGTAACATCGTCTTGCTTCATCGATATGGAACCGGCAGTGGGCCTAGTCGGTACCCACATACCGGCTTCGAAAACGCGAACCACCCCACCCCCTACCCCCATCTCTCTCTATCTTTTTCTCTCTCTCTCTTCTTTATTTATTTATTTCTTTATTCAATTAATGAGGGGTATGGTATTGGTATGGTTAAGGATGGATTGGTATGGTGTTGGTAAGGTGTTGGTAAAGCTGATGTGGCGCTGATGTGGCAGCAAAAATGAGAGGTATGAGGGGTACGACTAAGGATGGCCTGATAAAATTAAACAATATTAATTTCAAATAATAATAATATACAATAAATTCTTAGAGATAAAAAAAGTTGTAAAGCTACTTATTATAAATGAAATATTTTTTTTTAGAAATTAAATCAGATCATTAAATACAAAGAATGATAACCTACTTTATTTCAATTTTTATAAAGCTACTTATTATAAATTTGAGATAAATTTTAAAAAATCTATATTGCATGATGCATATAATTTGAAATTTAAAGTTATAAGTAATCCTTTATAAATACAATTTCTACATTAATATATTTAAATTTATATAACTAGCCTGTAAACACAATAAAATATAGGATAAACATCTAATCCTAGATATAAAGAATTTAAACTATAATAAATACTAAATTTATAGTGAGCTAACTCACCTCTTTTTAAGGAACTCAGCTTTGTAAAATCTGTATAAATTATGGACTCTGGTGCTTGTATTTGTAATTCAAAAATATTCAAAAGCTTTCTCTACTAAGGCATTGTTTGGTAAAAAAAAGCTAGCTTATAAGCTGACTTATAAGCTAGCTTATTTTCTGTGTACATGTTTGGTAAGACCAAAAGTAGCTTATAAGCTAGCTTTTTGATAAGCTACTTTGAGTAGCTTATGAGAAGCTTTTTGTGACTTTTTCCAATTATACCTCTTATTAATAATTAATTATTATTATTATAATTATATATTAATTAATAATTTTTAGTTTTTAATAATTTAAAATAATTATTAATTAAATTAAATTATACCTTATATATTATTTATTTTTAAATGTTATTAATTATTATTATATATTATTTAATATGTTCAACTATCAAATAAAAATACAATAATTTTTAAAATGTTATATAAGTGAAACATGTTAAATATTTTAATAAAAGAATATTTATATCTAATTCTTAATTATATTCTTTTAGAATTATTGATTATTTAAGATATGTTAAGTTGATTGATTTTACTTTTATTATATTTAATAGTAATTTAAATTATTAGTTAATGTAAATTTTTTCTAAAGTTTATTTTAACAAATTCTAAATTTATAGTGTGTATATATAATAATAATATCTATATTATTTTTTAACATATTATATTATTAGAAATTTATTTTAATTATATTATTAAAATTTTATCTTAATTATATTATAAAATAATTGTAATTGATTATTTATTAAAGATGTCCTTTTTGGTCATTTTACATATTCATAAGCTAGTTTTTACCAAACGTGACTTGTTCACCAACTAGCTTATCAGCTACCAGCTAGCTTATCAGTCACCAGCTAGCTTATCAGCTATCAGCTAGCTTATCAGTCATCAGCTAGCTTATCAGCTAGTTTACCAAACATAGCCTAAATCTTCTATAACCATGTCGCAAGATGCGTTAAATTTCATTCACTAATTAAATACCCAAAATGATTGTTGGATGATAAAAGTTCGAATTGTTCGTTTGTGGAAGCAACCTTTTTCTCTATACATGATTTTAATAGATGAAAAGTCAATTGTTTTGTGTCTTTTTTTAATGCTATGTCTGATGATATGGTTGCTAATGTTATTTTTGCTATTGTTGTTTATCTGCAGGGTGAAAAAAATCCAGGGCACTATTAAGGCAAAGTTGATCCACATTTTTTAGAGGCTTCTTGCATAAGGTTCGATAGTTGTGTTGAGTAAGTTTGGTGTTGCTGAAAACAGTGGTAGTTATTGTATCATAAATCATCCTTAAAACGATATGTTTAAATTACCCGTGTGTACACGGGTCATTAACTAGTTAATATATATAAATTATTAACTAGTGCCGAATATGTGGCTGCTGCAAGCTGTTGTTCTCAGATTATTTGGATGCGTACCCAGTTACGAGATTACGGTTTCAAGTTTGATAAGATCCCGATTTACTGTGATTTTGCAATGCAGTCCAACACACGAAGACCAAACACATAGACATCAGGTATCATTTTATTAAAGATCATGTAGAGAAAGGTACAATCGAACTTTATCCTGTAAATACTGAATTTCAGTTAGCAGATTTGTTTACAAAAGCTTTGGATGAAAAGAGGTTTAACTTTCTTATCACCAAGCTTGGTATGCGAACTCTGAAAACTTGAAATAGTATTTTCAAAATTTATTTCTTTGTATATTTTCTTTCTACATTTGTTTTCTTTTTCAGTTTAATAAAATGTGTTTCTTTGTTTAAGGGGGAGTAAATAAGTAAATAAAACAAAAAGAGGTCTTTCAAGTTTTTGTACAAGATATTTTTGAGGGGGAGCTACTAACTAAAGCGGATTCATTTTTTACATGAATACCAAATTCTATTATCTGTTTTGTAGGTAATTCACATTTTCAGGGGAGCTTATATGTATTAATATAGTTTGGAATAAACACATATTTGAAAGCTGAACAACTTTCGAGTATGAAAACAGTTTTCATAATTGTTTAAATCACTTCTCTATTTTCAAAGTTTTTCATGAATCTAGAAGTGAATTTTAAATGTTTTCATATTGAGGAATTGACGCATGTTTTCTAAACCGTGTGTTTCCAAAGATTAATACTTGTGTATCATCTTTTCTTATACTGTTTAAGTATTCATTGTTGGTCCCAATGAGGTGACCTTCAAGTAAGGATAGTGTATGAGATTATAGAAGGGGGGGGGGGGTTGAATATAATCACACAAAATTTCACTTTTAAATTCTTGTTGTATTAACAATATGAATTTACAGATTGTTGCGGAAATAGAAAAGACAATAAGTTTAAACTAAACAATCTAAGCTTTCTTTCACTATGCACTAAAGTGAGAAGATGAAGAAAAGAAAGAAGAAAGAGGGAATAAGAAAGAAAGGATTAGGGTATATTTTGGATGAAGAAGAAGTATGGAGAACATCTCTTCAAGTCCTATTTATACCCAATGCATTAAATGCATGCAGACTCACTTTTGTGTACGTGTCACAATGTAAGTGGTCCTTTGTACTATTTACTATAAACAAATACTCTTTGCATGGTGTGCAAAAGAGGAAGTGTGTAAACAGTTGCCTTGAGGTCTGATAAGTACGGAGAGAACAGTAAAGAGACTGTCCTTGTTGGGAATTACGGGCTACAAAACATGCGCAGCGGAAATAAAAAGCCTAATTCCCAATCGAGGATCCAATCCTAAACGCATACAGATACAAAAGAGGGTTACGAAAATTACCTCGTTGTTTGTTTTTACGCGAACGAAACTGGACTGCTGGCGGGATTACACCACTACTGCACCACCGTGAGATTGGTTGCTAGACCACCACCGGGTTTTTCTCTGAATCGATGGAGAGGGTAAGAGAGGAGGGTTTCTGGTTTTTCTCTGGGGTTTCTTTTCAGTTAAGATTATCGAATGAATAAACTGACCAGGGTTTGCCATATTTATAAAACTAAATATGGCAATACCCAATAAAGAAAGCCCGTTTGATTAAAAGCCCGTTAAGGTTATTTAATCAAGCTTAAACTCTTTATTTAATTAATAAACCATTAATTAAATAACTTAACCCTTTTAATTAATTAATTAACTATTAATTAATCCTATAAAATATTCCAACTGATATTTTATATAACTAAATAATAAATGACTATTTATTATTTATTTCTCACTCAATAATTAATTTGTACTAATTAATTATTCCATCAAACCACTTGATCTCTAATTGGGTGTGTAGCAGTGTGACCCACTAGTGTCTCATAACATTGGATACGGTAAACCCTGTTACTATCTTGCACATAATCCTAACAGACTCCCACTTGTGCCAGACTAGTAACTGTACTGTTACCAGTAGCCTAAGGAGGTCCCTAGCCAGACACTTAGGTTAACCAGGTTATAAGATCTCTTACATCCAGAGATACAATTCACGCTTGAATTTGTACACAGGTTCATTCCTTTTGCACACGATATTTCTAAAGTGATTTAAGACATGGAGTGGAGGATTCATTTCTTAAAATCAAGTATTTCTTGACTCTGATTTCGATTGCCTGCAGTAACGGATATTACTAAATAACCCCTGTTATTCTATCCGAGCGTGGCCACGCGTTTTCTGCCAATCTTAATCGTCAAGGGGCCCGGAAATATCTCTCTTTTGAAAGAGGTGCAAATCCCTTCTTGACTACTTGCATTTGGATCCACGGCTTCCGCTGCATCTAGTCACGTCCCGTATGGCCGCCCTGTTACGGTACAGCGTTAGTACGTGCTAAGAATACAGTAGTCCTCGCGTTCCCAAACCAAGTATCTCAGGTCTAAGGACAACCTATCAAGTCAGTGCTTATGACTGAGGCTCCATGAAGCAGACTTGATTACTGGTCACTTCCAATACCCAAACACTCTGATGAGTATCTATAAATACTTGGTCACATCACTTGTGCTTTTATTCTCTACTTTGAATAAATCATCAAGTATTTATAGTAGCGTTAAACTCCCTATTGAAATTCCCATTTCAATAAGTGGCTACGGAAATTTAGATTTCATACAAAACTTTGTAAAATCATGGATGCGCTAAATATGCAAAAAATAGTCAATTTAAAACAATCATGAAAAAAACCTCCATTTATTTCCAACACACTGTGAAATAAAAACTTTACATGATTACATTGTTTCTAAATTAGACTATAGTAATAATTTATAAACTAAGTACTATGTTAGAGCAAATATTATTGTATCCGAGATCTCAAGATGAGGAAACAATATTCAAGTCAAACAAAGTCAAAGGATGGAAGTCAAAGAAGAAAGTCAAGCATCAAAGTCAAAGTCAAAGCATTAATATGTTAGTCAAAGTCTTAATTAGAAATGTCAATGTAATAGTTAGTGAGGTCAAAGGTATAAATAGTAAGTGATAAGGAGTTAGTAAAGTGACTTGAGAGAAGGAGCTCATTTGTAATATTCATGAGTGTGTGTTTTAGAGAGAGAATCTAGAGAGAGAAAGTTCATATTGTAAAGATTTACATCATGGAATGAAGATTTGATTGATTGATCCATTGTTTCTTGCACTTACAAGTGGTATCAGAGCTATGGCAGAAGATTTGTGCACAATTGGATGAAGATTTGAAGAATTTTGATGAAGATTTGAAGAATTTTGAAGAAATGGGTTTTATAGAATTTTTGTGTAGATTTGTAGATTTTGTTGTAGATCTTGTAGATTTGTGTGTGTTTTTGTGTTTCTAGTGTGTTTTCTTATCATCTCCAATCACTCTTGATCAATATTGTACTCAAATTTGAGTTTTGATTTTTGAAAAGCTTCAAAGTTCATCCATGGAGTTTTTGATAAATTTTTGAAAATTGGATGAGTTTGATCTATTTTTGGTGAGTGTTGTTTCACAAAAGTTGTTTGTAATCATGAGGTGAGCAACATATTCGAATTTTATAAAAATTGGTGAAGATTTGTGAAAATTGTTCTTGAAAATTTGAGTTTATGTTCTTAAGAGTTCATGAGTGATTTAGTGATTTGATGTGTTTTTGATTCGTTTTTGAGTGGATTTGTTTCTAAAAAGTGTTTTTGGACATGAATCTACCATTTGTTTTTAGTTTTAGAGGTTAAATTTGTGTTTTTTAAAATTTTTTGGGTTGAAAGTGTTCTTCATGTTCTTGAGTTTTCTTGACAAAGAAGATGAAAATTTGAGTTTTTGATCCATTTTGGTTTAGATTTCTTTGAGAAAAAGTGTTTGTGGGTTTACTTCTTGAATTTTCGAGTCATTGTATTGATATCTCGAGCCATTTTGTTAACAATTCGAGCCATAAAAGCCAAGTTTCAAGCCAAATTCAAGATTTCAGCTCGAGTCAGAGAGTTGTACTCGAGTCAGAACTCGAGTCAGATCCTTTTTTGCCAAACAGAGGCTCGGTCAGCGCTCTAGCAAGTGGTCAGATCTCAGTCAGCGTCCGGTCAGATCCATTTAGCTCGGTCAGATGAAGAATTCTCGGTCAGATGTCAATCAGATGCTCGGTCAGAGATTTTAATTTGGTGCTGACCGCTTGCTGACGTCATCCTGACGTCAGCCCTACTCGAGTTACTCAGCGCGTACAGGAGTGTGATCAGCGCGTGAAGCGCGTATTCAGCGCGTGGCAAGCGCGTGCAAGGCGCGTTTGGCGCGTGAAGCTCACTCTCAGCGCGTGGGAGCGCGTGTCGTGTGTATTTCGAGCCATTTTTTTTCGTATTTCGAGCCATTTTCTTCCCTAACTCGAGCCATGTTGTGTAATTCGAGTCTTGTGCTTATTTTTAGTATTTTTTAATGTGTTTGAGCTATTTTTGAGCTAGTGTTCTTGCAAGTTTGATTGTTTTTCTTTTCTTTATTTCTTTTTCTTTTATTAAATAGTTATCTTGTATTTTTCTTGTCTGTTACTTTTTTAGTTCGTGTGCTAGTGTTTTCAAGTTGTTGAGTTGTTTATATTTCTTATTTTGTCATTTTTCGTCTTTCAAGTTTACTTTTACCCCGTTTCTTCAGAATTTTTGATTTGTTTGAAATAAATCATTTGTGCACTACTTACACTTCTCATCGAAGTTTCTGTTGACGATCCTTATTATCTTTTGTGCAGATAACAATGGATTCTGATGATGAGATTCAGTATGAACGAGATTGGGATAAAACGAAGAGACTTGAACGTGAGAAGGCTAGTCTTACAACACAGCTTGCAAAAGCAGTTGCTCAATTTAAGGAAAAAGAGCTGCATTTGAAAAATCATATCAAAGAACAAGAGCTACAAATGAAAAATCAGATTAAAGAAAAAGAGCTTCAAATGATAAATCAGATCAAAGAGAAAGAGCTTGATTTTGAAAAACAAATTGCAGAGACAAAGCTTCAATGTAAAAAGCAAATTAAGGAATCAAACAAGATAATTCAATTTTTAGATGAGAAGCTTCACAAAATAGGTGTTTCTGAACGGACAATTTTTCTAAACAAACCCTGTGCACTCAGAGATTTTCTTGATGTTAAATGGGGTTTAGGTTATGAGAATCCAAATGTGTTGAAAAATGCTCTTAAGGAGAAATCTGCATTTTATGATTTTACAAGTATGTTAATGAGCACCAGATTTCCTTCTTTAAAAGGTTTTGAAATGAAGGAAGATTTCTCAGATATGCAAGAGATTGAACAACATGATCCTGTATATTATGAACCTAAATATCATAGGGTCAAGTTTGTATATAATTCAGACACTCTGAGAATCAAATCAAAAGACTCATCTAATTCTTCTGATTTTCTGGTTTATCCTGATATTAATTCTTCTCAAGAATCAGATGTCAAAGCTAAACCTTATGTTCCTACATTAGTTTTAGAAGAAAAGATTGTGGATCTTGAAAATCTTCTCAAAAAGACTCAATCTGAGTATGAATCTCTTAAATTCAAAGAGCAGAATGAGCTCAATGCTGAAAGAGAGATGCTTCTTGAGCAAATCCAGATTCTACAACAAGTTGTGTATGAAAGTGAACATGATCTGGTGAATGAAAGAAGCAGGTTTGCAAAAGACAGAGAAGAATATGTTCAAGAGATCTTAGAGCTTCAAAGGACAGTGGCTGATCTTCAGAAATTATTAGAAGACAAAGCTGGACAGGAAAAGCAAAATGTGGAACTAGAGGTTGCGAAAGAAAGACATATGTTTGAAACAGAAATTGAGAAGCTTACAAAGACTGTTTCTGATCTTCAAAATACTTTATTAGAAGAAAGAAAGGTATTTGATTTGACAAGTGTTAATCTTTCAAAGAAAATATCTGAGTTAGAGAGGAAGATTATCCTAGATAAGAAGAATTCTTTGAAGAAACCAAGTCTTCGTGCCGGGAAATATCAGAACATGATGCATGAATTTGAAGAAGAAATCCAAGGTGTTCATACAGTGAGGAAAGTTGATGACAAGAAATGTATTGAGCTTCAAAAACAAATTGTTGACTTACAGAATCAGTTATCTGATGTGAGACATCAATTTAAACAAAAAGAGAAGGTTCTTCGACATGAAAAGAGTGTCTTAGAACAGATAATCGCTGAACCTAAGAAGCCAAGTCTTGTGGAAGCAGATTTTGAGGATCAAAAGGAAGTGTTTAAGGCTGAAATAAGGAAACTTACAAGCAAGTTATCTGAATTATCGACTAATATCATGAATGAGCAACGAATGCGATCTGATCAGCAGAAGAAGCTTGATGATCTTCTTGAAGAGAGAAACAAATTTTCTTCCAAAGTGAAAGAACTTGAGAAGACAACTTTCAAAGCTCATGATTCAAGCAATGTGGATAGTGCTTCACTGAGTAATATCAACTCAAGTGGTCAGATTCGCACTTCAAATCTCTTCTATGATCGTCGTGTTGATTATTCAGGTAATCATCGTTATTCAAATAGTAAGTTCATTTGGCAAGTTAAGGGATCTAGTACAAAGGTAGCTCATACAAAATCATTTGCTTCGGAACCGAAAGTTCAAAAGAACAAATTTTTACATGACATGTCTTTTGGTAAGTCTCAGTTAGTTTATTCTACAAATAAACTTCTTAGTCTATCCAAAAGAAAATCATCTGGTTCTTACCTTCTAAGAAATGATTTTGTAAGTGACGATTATATAGATGAACGATTTGGGATTTACAAGATTTCATCTTATAACCCAAATTTCTCTAACAAAAGAGGATCCACATCCAAGTGGATACCAAAATCTGTTTGATTTTGCAGGTTATTGGCTCCTGAATAATTCAGTTCAGGACCCGATCTTCAATTATTGGTGGCTTCTAAACATTCAGTTTAGGACCCGTACTTCATTTATGCGCTTCAATGTAAGTATCCCTCTAAACCCTTAGCTTAGTACTTGTGCTTAACTGCGTTAACCGTGGGATTCATCATAAGGAACTTACTTGTGTTAGTTTCTTTCCGATTTTACATCATTTCACGAATTTCCACGTGTTATAATTTTCTTGACATAGTTATTTCCACATCTCATATATTCGTTGAAATTATTCGGTGGAAATACACTCGCTTGAATTCAAATTTGATTTCGATGCCCGTTATTTCATTTCAATGATTCAATTCTTATTCAGATTATTAATTGTGAATTGTTCTTCACAATTAAACTTTCTAATCATTGATTCATTTATTGAATACACTGTGCTTACTGAGTCTATCTGTTTCGCGTTTGAATTTTGTTCTTTGGAATTCACGATCAAGATTTTTAATTTCTACAATCAATCATCACTTGTTAGAGCATTTGAATGAATTTCTTCAACATATGATCTCATCAACAAATGTTCCCTATTTCTGTTCAACATATGTTTCCCATATACATATTGTATCACATATGAATCACCATCATATCACGTTCTGGTATGAATATACTCAACGTTTCAAAGAATATCATTTCATGATATTAATTATGTGTGATAGGATATAGAAGTTTCTATGATCAATCCAGAGCCGGAGGATCTACCCAAGAAACACATCCCTAGGTTAGACCTAGTTTGTGAGGGTGTGTATGAGGTAAAATGCCGAGAGCTTGAGTGTAGGGGGAGTTAAAAGAAAATGGTGAGTGTGAGACAGGATCAAAAAGAATAAAAGAAGATCCTTCCCAAACCTATATAGTTATCCGGGTAACCACATCATCTATTCATTCTCGATTCTTTGGAGATGAATATTGAAACAAGACATGGACCCAGTGTCGATAACTCGTGTCACCCCACCAAGCTACTCAAATATCTCTTAAAAGATGTTTGTTTCAATTCTCACGGAGAATTAGCACATCATCTATCTTATCTTCACTCGGAAGATTTAGATATTGAAACAAGGAAGACATCCTCTCCGGTCTCCGAACTTCATATTCTATGCACAAGAGTCATTGATTTTTAATCTGCGTCCCAGGTTGAATCAATAGTTGAGCCTAATTGATATGATGATATTTCTTTGACACTTGCACGAGTCTTTGTGATTCCAATTGCATATCTTTGTGATATTGCCGGAACAGTCTGAGAACTTAGTTTTATAACTTTGATTCAGTGATGACTGGAAGTCCTATCAGTGCTACCCTGTTGCCAACACTGAAAATAGGCCACACAATTCTATGAGTTGTTGTGTCAATAGTTGCTAAATGTGCTTCTATGTTAGCTGATTACCCATCATTTGAGGGGGAGCAACTTGAGCTGGATTTGAGGGGGAGCACTCTGATACGGATGAGATGTTTGATTCAGGGGGACATATGGTTCTTTGAATGGTAAACCAACTTTTGAGGGGAGCAGTTCCTATGAATGAGCTATTTGATGATGATGTCTTTGATTGTTCATGATGCTCAGGATTCTCCTAATCATCATGAGGGGGAGAAGTTTCATCAAAGACATTTACAAAAGCATGATGACGATATGGGATATATGTGCAAGAGTTCAGGATGATATGTGTTGAAGATTTCAAGACATCAAGTATCGTTGATTTGAAGAGTTCAAGATAACAAGTATGGTCGATTGAAGATTTCATGATGTTGGTTCATTCAAGTTTTGAGGGTTTATGTGGAGAAATGTGTTGTGAAGTAACAGTTAAGGGAAGAAAGCAAGTATTAAGGGGGAGCTAAAGAGAGATCAAAGTTTAAATCTTTTGAATCTAAGGTTGAAAAGACTTTAGATTTAAAGATTGAGTTCGAGTTATGAAGGTTGATGAAAGAATGGTTTGATTTGCTGAAGTTGAGAAAGTGGTTTGAAGAGTTTGAAGATATGATGGATTTATATTGAGAAGGTGAAGAGCTTAGTACACGTAGTGTCAAAGCTCAGAATCTAAATATCCTTGACCATTGGCTTTGGTTACCTCAAGAAGGGTTTCTGGATTTGACCTTAAGAGGGATCTCTGGATTTGATGAAGACTACTTCAAGTTGAAGAGTGTTGATTCAAAGATGTTATTTGAAAAAAGGGAAGATTGTTATGTGTTGAGCTTATCTGGTTGATTGTGATGATCTGATTTCAAGATTGAAGACTTTGTTCTGAAGATGATGCGTGTATAAATGGGGAGATTGTTAGTTGTTTGAAATTTGTGACCGAAAAAGTTTGTTTGACATGAAGACAAAAGATCGTTAAAGCTGGAGCTCATTTTTAAAAGCGATCTCGAATACAAAGGGGGAGATTGTTAGAGCAAATATTATTGTATCCGAGATCTCAAGATGAGGAAACAATATTCAAGTCAAACAAAGTCAAAGGATGGAAGTCAAAGAAGAAAGTCAAGCATCAAAGTCAAAGTCAAAGCATTAATATGTTAGTCAAAGTCTTAATTAGAAATGTCAATGTAATAGTTAGTGAGGTCAAAGGTATAAATAGTAAGTGATAAGGAGTTAGTAAAGTGACTTGAGAGAAGGAGCTCATTTGTAATATTCATGAGTGTGTGTTTTAGAGAGAGAATCTAGAGAGAGAAAGTTCATATTGTAAAGATTTACATCATGGAATGAAGATTTGATTGATTGATCCATTGTTTCTTGCACTTACATACTAGCTACTGGCTTCCAGGTACTGCATCCCAATGGAATTCGCATGTGCCTCATGCTTTACCCTTGCTAGTGGCTTTGTCAGCGGATCTGCGACATTGTCATCTGTTGGAATCTTGCAAATTCTCACATCTCCTCTTCCAATGATCTCTCGGATGAGGTGATACTTCCTGAGCACGTGTCTTGACTTGTGATGCTCTCTAGGTTCCTTTGCTTGCGCCACGGCTCCTGAGTTATCACAGAATATATAGATCGGTCTCGAGACACTGGCAACCACTCTGAGATCCGATAGAAAATTCCTTAGCCAGACAGCTTCCTTTGCCGCATCAGATGCTGCAATGTACTCTGCTTCTGTAGTTGATTACACCACTAATTAATTATTCCATCAAACCACTTGATCTCTAATTGGGTGTGTAGCAGTGTGACCCACTAGTGTCTCATAACATTGGATACGGTAAACCCTGTTACTATCTTGCACATAATCCTAACAGTCCTTATGTACTTTTGTGTCAGTAAAGGCGGATAATCCTTTTGTGCATTAGACTAAGACATTACACTAATCCTTCAGGATCAGGATACTGATCAGTGAGTAGAGTCCTGAAACTGATGTTGTTCAGGGTCACTTGTATCCTGATGAAGCTTCAGGATGTCATACGATATTGAGCAGCCTGCTATCACTGAGTTCCGTCTTCAGATCACGAGCATGTTGTTCCTGTCATCAGCTAATTCTTCGACGTCGCTGATGGTTCTTTGAGTATGATCTTGATGTCTTCAGGAGGTCTTCACTTCAGTGGACAGGATCAGTAGACTGCAGAACAGACTCGTTCGTCTCCTGATCCTGATCCTGATCATTATAAAACTAAGTTACAGCATAAGTAACATGGAATAACACTGAACAGACTCAGTGATAATTCCTCAAGCTATAACAGAAGTAAAACCTATTCACTAAGTAAAGATTCAGGATCATTATCATTTCATCAGGTCTTAGGAGAGCTGGATCAACAATCTCCCCCTAAATGATAATGATAAGACAATGGAGGAATTGTCTAAGTCTAGAAAGAAAAAAAATTTCTAAGTCTAGATGAAACAGTAGGAAATAGAACTCATAAAGGTACATGTCCCATTTACTGTTTTGAGGGATCTTTTTCAGTACTATGATGGAATAAAGTACAATGCACTGAATTGCATTTTCATTAATCTTAATAAGGTTACAAGAGTAAAGAAAATACATAAGTACATGAATGAAGTACTGAAAGGAAATTACAAAAGTTCTAACTATCATAGTCTTCGCTAACTACTTCAGTTTTGACTTGAATTGGAACAGGAGTATCACTGAAGGCGATTCTATGATCGAGGATAGCTCTGACAGTGCGAATGATCTCTTTATTATCTTGGTTTTTCTTATCTTTCTGAGCGATGAAGAGAACTGATACCAAGTGTTCATATGGTGCTTTGTGTAGCTCGCTGAAGCGCTGAAAGCGAAGGTTTTTGGAGTTGTCGCTTACACAAATACCATGAACAGGTTCTCTGATAACTTGTCCTTCAGAGAGAGAGACTCCTGTGGAGAATGAAAGATCAAGCATCGAGAGGTCCAGTGGCTTGATAACAGTCCTGGGCATGCAAGGAGTTGGTCTCCTTGTTGAGGTGCCTGCAGATCTTCGAACTGGAGGTTTTGGTAGAGCAGAGGGAGGCTGGAGCAGGACATCAGGTATTTCAGTTGTTCTTCTAATTCGAGCAATAAGTCCATCAATGACTTCTTCTACTTCAGCCCTGTAGTTCTTGTTGGCTTTTGGAAGTAGGCTTCTTATTTCGTTCCACTCTGACAAGTTGTAACGATCCAACTTGTCCAGAGTGTGCTCGACGTCCTTCACTCCTGAGCGTTTGACGGTGAGCCAGGTTTTGCCAGGAACTCCTTTCTTGCCGCGGCTTCGACGAAGATGGATCCCTGTTATTCTGGCACCATGCTTCCTGAGATGAAGTCGGTCTCTGCACCAGTCAAGCTCCTTGTCTACTACCTCTGTCTCTTCCTCTGTTCTTTTGTTGAAGACCTTCAGAGCAGCCTTCTGTGCAAGAATTGGATCTGCATTTATTTCTTCGTCTTCATCAACGAAGTCAAAAGCAAGCTTCTTTGCAGCTTGAGCAGAGAGGAAAACTTCCTTCTGCTTTTTATTATGCTCCTCCTGAGCCTGTACAGCGAGGTCGTACTCCTCCTGCGATAGATAGACGAACTCGGAGTCCCAAGAGGTACGGAGAGGAATTTTTACTCTTGTACTCTCGAGTCGCTCTATCACGGCGTCTAAACGCCCATCCCTGTCGATAGTAGCAGAAGTGTCAGGGTAATTTTCACCTTCAGATCTAGGAGAATTAGAGGGAGGAGATCTGGGGGAAGAAGCAGGGGTAGAGAAGTCATCAGAGATGAATTCATCATCTGATGAAAGGCATATGGTTTCAGGAGGGGCTCGAATTTCAGGGGTTCTGGAGGAAGATGCTTCAGGATTAAAGCGGGTTGGTTTAGAAGGAATGGATTCAGGGTTTAGGGGAGTTACTCTGAATGTCATTCTGCTCAGTTCGGCTCGTGTTTGTTCTGATGGACTGTTTTCCATAAGGCGAACAATCTCACCAGTGACAGAACCAAAGTTCACATCCTGAAATTCAGAGTCTGATTGGTTATTAGGTTCAGGGGTTGGTTCAGGAGTAGATTGACGTGTTGGTTCAGGGGTAGGTTGTTTGGGTGGTTGGTAGATAACCATTTGTAGGTTGTTTGTTGGTGAGTCTTCAGAGGAGGTGTCAAGGGTGATGGTTTCGGGGGTAGGTTTAGATTTAAGAAGAGTGGAGATGGGTTGGTTATCAGAAGATGAGGGAGAGGATGGTAGGAGTAACGTACCAGGTGCACCGGGGTTCTCCCCCTGAGAGTGTGCAGGCCCTGGAGTGGGCGTTGACGCAGGAACCTTCTCGACGAAGAAGGCGTCGTCTTCATCATCATCATCATCTTCATCCTCATCCTCGTTCGTTCCCCCCTGTTCATTGTTTCTCCAGTTGGTGGAGGGGAATAAACGGAATGGTCTCGCTGGGGCTGTCTCTCCCCCTCAAGAGGTGCCTGAGCCAAGGCAGCTGTTGAAATATACATCTGAAGGAGAGAGGCCATGTCGTTCTGTAGCTTGCGAGAGATGAAGGAAGAGGAGATCAGGGATTGCAGAATATCCCTGTCTGCGCTGGTGAACGATGGAGGAGGTGGAGGAGCAGAGGTGATGGCGTTGACAGCGTTGGTGAGGCCAGTCACCTGCTCCTGGAGAGCGCGGAGGCCTGCTTCTTGGGCATCCAACCTCTGAACCACTGTTGTTTGGAAAGTGGTGAGAGAGTTGGTGCTGTTGGTGATGGTGGTGGAGAGAGCAGGCAGAGCAGTGGCCTTCAGGTCATCAACAGATGCCTGAAGGGTGTTGGAGGAGGTGGCCACTTGGGAAACCTTGTCGTGGATGGTATCCAGACAAGGGATCGAGAGAGTTACGGCCGTCGGTGGCGGAGTGGCGGCGGCAGCAGCAGCAGTGGCAGTGGCGGCGGCGGCTTCAGCGGCGGTTGCAGCGGCCTTGGCTGAGGCAAGCTCCAGCTCCAAGGCCTGGAGTCGAGCCTGGTGCGCATCCTCCTGCTGTTGGAGTGCTGCGCGTGCCTCCTGTAACTGTCGTTCAGCGGACTGACGACGAAGTTCAGCTGCACTCAGCTGTCGTTCGGAGTCCGTGAAGACGAAATCGTTAAAGGGGTCATCCTGGTGTAGTTGAGGATGCCCTTCAACGGCTGCTCCTAAAGAACCTGTAATATCAGTAGCTAAGTGAGCACTAGAGGTCTCAGAAGCTTTCATAAAAGAAGAAATGGCAATATGTTGCTTAAAAGTATTTGTTGATCCAGCTCTCCTAAGACCTGATGAAATGATAATGATCCTGAATCTTTACTTAGTGAATAGGTTTTTACTTCTGTTATAGCTTGAGGAATTATCACTGAGTCTGTTCAGTGTTATTCCATGTTACTTATGCTGTAACTTATTTTTATAGTAATCAGGATCAGGATCAGGAGACGAACGAGTCTGTTTTGCAGTCTACTGATCCTATCCACTGAAGTGAAGACCTCCTGAAGACATTAAGATCATACTCAAAGAACCATCAGCAACGTCGAAGACTTAGCTGATGACAGGAACAGCATGCTCGTGATCTGAAGACGGAACTCAGTGATAGCAGGCTGCTCAAAACCGTATGACATCCTGAAGGTTCATCAGGATACAAGTGACCCTGAACAGCACCAGCTTCAGGACTCTAGTCATTGATCAGTATCCTGATCCTGAAAGGATTAGTATAATGTCTTAGTCTAATGCACAAAAGGATTATCCGCCTTTACTGACACAAAAGTACATAAGGACAGTCTCTTTACTGTTCCCTCCGTACTTATCAGACCTCAAGGCAACTGTTTACACACTTCCTCTTTTGCACACCATGCAAAGAGTATTTGTTTATAGTAAATAGTACAACAGACCAACTACAACGTGACACGTCACAAAAGTAGGTCTGCATGCATTTAATGCATGGAGTATAAATTGGACGTGGAGAAGATTTTCTCCATACCTCTTCTGCATCCAAAAATACTCAAGTCCTTTCTTTCTTATTCCCCTCTATCTTTCTTTCTTACATCTTCTCACTTAGTGCATAGTGAAAGAACTTAGATTGTTTAGTTTAGACTATTTGTCTTTTCTATTTCCGCAACAATCTGTAAATTCATATTGTTAATATAACAAGAATTTAAAAGTGAAAAATTGTGTGATTATATTCAACCCCCCCCCCTTCTATAATCCCAAACACTATCCTAGCTTGAAGGTCACCTACTTGGGACCAACAAGTGGTACCAGAGCAGATACAAGCTCTCATTTTCTTCTTAGAAAAATCTTGTGATCCTCTCTTCTTATTCTATGGCTCTTCAAGCTAAGGATAACTACTTTGATACCGGCTCTGCTGGAAAGTCTCCTCGGTTCAACAAAGACAACTTCTCTCTTTGGAAAACCAGGATGGAACTCTTTCTCTCTGGTTCTGATCCCCAGATTCCATACTTTCTGGAAAATGGACCACATGTGCCTACACAAACCGTCCACCCCATTCCTGCTGCTGCTGGCCAACCAGCTGTTCCTGAAAGGCAGCTGGTGAAACCCGTAACTGACTGGAATGATGAAGACAGACGCCTGGTCAACATTGACACTAAGGCTAGGTCTCTCATTGCCATGTCACTTCCTGACGATGTATTCCACTCTGTCTGTCACCTTCGCTCTGCTAAGGAGATATGGGACACTCTCTGTGTTCAATATGATGGTACTGCTGTTCTCATGGAATCAAGAAAGATTTTCTTGGTTCGACAGTATGAAAGCTTTATTCATCAAAAGGATGAAACTCTCTCCCAGCTACATCAGAGATTCAATTGTCTTCTGATTGATCTGAAGACTATCGGTACTACCTACTCTAACTCTGAGGTGGTTACCAAGTTCATGGAAGCTCTTCCTGAACATTGGGAAATTTACACCTCCTGCTTAACTATGTCAAAGGACATAAAGACACTCACACTAAGTGAGCTGTACGGTATTCTTCTTAACCGAGAACAACAGAAG
The DNA here is from genome assembly GCA_030169165.1 of Centaurea solstitialis. NCBI lineage: Eukaryota > Viridiplantae > Streptophyta > Magnoliopsida > Asterales > Asteraceae > Centaurea > Centaurea solstitialis. Next base: position 70,028,025 of record CM058043.1, read on the forward strand.
AAACTGAAAAAGAATCTCATAAGAGACTCTAAAGACACCAAAAGCAACTCTGTTGCATTGGTCTCTGACTCAGTCCCTACTGTTGCCACTTCTTCTTCAGTAACTATTACTGAATTAGAATCTTCTGACTCTGACATGTCAGAAGATCCTGAATTCAATGAATCTCTTGCTCTTTTAACCAGATCTTTCAAGAAGTTTGCCAAAAAGGGAAACTTCCACAAAAAGAAACATCTTACTATTACTGACAAGCCCAAATCAGACCCTGTTGATAAGGCTACTGCTATCTGCTACAATTGTCAGGGCAAAGGACACTTTGCTAATGATTGCAGGTACAGGAAAAGTCAGTTTGCTCCCTCCTCTGCTAAATCTTCTTCTAAGAATCCCAAATACCAGCGCCTGAAAGAAAAATACAAAAAGATGAAAACTCAGCGCAAAGGCAAAGGTTTAATCGCAGAAGACTGCGACTGGGATGATGTCTCCTCTGATGACTCATCTGATGAGGAAGACACTCAAGTGGCACTGATGGCCATTATTGAGGAACCTACCTTAGCCCTCATGGCTAAGATAGAAGAGGTTCCTGAAGAGATTCCTCCTCAGGATCCTGAAGCTTCTTCTTCCACAACTCCTGAAGCTTCCACCTCTGCGACTGATTCTTCCAGTCAGGTACCTATTCCTCTCATCCCTCTTGAAAGCTTAACTCAGCTGGACCTGGTCACTCTCGATCTTTACAAAGCCCTTAATGGTAAAACCTCTGCTGAAAAAATGAATATTGATCTTAGAGGACAACTCAAAGAATGTCAAGAAAAAATAAAACAGCTTACCATTTTGGAAGAAAATTATAAGGACCAGGTCACTGTAAACAAAACTCTCTGTATTGAAAGAGAATTGGCTCTTGCTGCCAAAGAAAAAGCCCTTGCTCAATTAAATGCTGAAAAAGTCACCATCAAAGGATGGAGTGACGCATCTGAAAAAGTTGATGAAATATTAGCTTCAGGGAGATCTGACAAAAGCAAAAGAGGTCTTGGATTCACTCATAGATATAAGTATGAAGAACCTAAATATGAAAGTTCCATGCTCAAATTTGGAAAATTTGTTTCTTCTATTCCCATTCCTAATGCTTCTGAAAATATCCCCTCTTCTTCTTCTAACACACACTCTGAAGGTGCTCCTAAGAGCAAAAAGAACACAGTCAAGGAAAAATCTAAGACTGTAACACCTTCAAAGACCAAGAATCCTAAACCCAAGAACAAAGTCCTGGGTGGTGGTCCTTCAGTCTCAGGATCAAAATCTTTCTCTCAAAATCCTGCTCCCAGACTGAAGATTGACCTGAAGCAAAAGACTCAGGAGAAGAAACCAATTCCTCCAATGTCCAATGCTAAAGGCATACTTGGTGCTGGTCCTGCTCACCTAAAGTTCAAAAACTTTCTGGACCACACTAAACGCTTTCAATATCGCAAATGTTATCACTGTGGATTAAATGACCATATTGCGAGTAAGTGTCCTGATGCTACCAAAGCTGAAAAATCAGCTAAGGTAAAGAAGATTCCCATGACTGAGAAATCAGTCAAAGGAAAGAAGGTTGTCAAGACTGTTCCTTCAGTCAAGACTCCAGCCTCCTGTACTGATACTTCAGTAAAGGCTGACACTGACTCAACCAGTCCTACTGATACTTCTGGATCCATAGTTCTATGGGTACCAAAGAAAACTTAAACTTTAATCTTTACAGGATAAGGGCATCTGGTACTTGGACAGTGGATGCTCTCGACATATGAATGGTTCGAAATCTGTCCTCTCTAACTACCGTGAAGAAAGAGGTCCTGCTGTGACCTTTGGCGGAAACGGTAAAGGCCAAACCCGAGGGTATGGCACACTGACCAACGGAGTAACTACTTTCAAAAGAGTTGCTTATGTTGAAGGCCTGATGCATAATCTTCTGAGCATCAGTCAACTGTGTGATAAGAATCACAAAGTTTCTTTCTCCAAGAAAAAGTGCAAAGTCAAGAACAAAAGAAAGGAAGTTATTCTCACTGGAGTGAGACATGCTGATATATACATCATCAACATGAATACTTCCACTGACAACTTCTGCTTTGTATCTCGTGCTTCATCTGATACAAATTGGCTTTGGCACAAGCGTCTTTCTCATCTCAACTTCAAGACGCTGAATCAACTCTGCATCAACAACCTGGTCATTGGTCTTCCTGACTTTCGCTACACAAAGGTGTCTCTTTGTTCAGCATGTGAAAAAGGAAAGCAGACCAGGGCTAGCTTCAAGTCCAAGCAGATTTCCTCCATCAGTTCTCCTCTACAACTTCTCCACATGGATCTCTTTGGACCAGTCAACGTCCAATCCATTGCTGGAAAGAAATACACTCTGGTAATCGTTGATGAGTTTTCCAGATATACTTGGGTATTCTTTCTTCGATCCAAGAGTGATGCTCCTGAAGAAATCATTCTGTTCGTCAGGAAGATGGAAAGACTCAACAACCTTACTGTTCGATCAATCAGGAGTGACCACGGAACTGAATTCAAAAACAGTACCCTGGAAACTTTCTTCGATCAGAAAGGTATCTCTCAGAACTTCTCATCTGTGAGAACTCCTCAGCAAAATGGTGTTGCTGAAAGACGAAACAGAACCCTGATTGAAGCTGCTCGATCAATGTTGAGTGAAGCCAACCTTGCCACTCAATTCTGGGCAGAAGCTGTTAACACAGCATGCTATACCCAGAACCGATCCCTGATAGTAAAGCGCTTTAGAAGAACCCCTTACGAACTCTTTCGTAACAGGAAACCCTCTATCGAACATCTCCATATCTTTGGTTGTGTCTGCTACATCCTGAACAACAAAGATAACCTTGGAAAGTTCGATTCTAAGTCTGATGATGGAATTTTCCTTGGATACTCTTCCATTTCTAAAACCTACCGTGTGTTCAACAAACGAAGACAAGCCATAGAGGAAACGATTCATGTCAAATTTGATGAATCGGGTCCTACTTTTCGTCACCCAAATGATAATTCTGAAATCAATCAGTGGGCTGATTCTTTCTTTCAAATCCCTGAACCTCCTATTGCTGATCCATCTCCTCAAGACCTTCCTGATGGTTTTGAAGAAGATCCTCACATACCACCCACTGAAACATCCTCTCCACCTCTGATTAATGCCACTCCAATTACCCAAATCACACCTTCTGAACCTGATCAACCCACTAACAGTGAAGACTTTTCTCAAACCACTGTTAGTGAGCCTACTCCCACTAATCTTCTCCCTGATCCATCAGTTAATGAAGCTTCTACTTCAGGACAGGTGTATCAGCCACCTGCTCTCCGATGGACCAAGGATCATCCCATTGATCAAGTTCTTGGTAATCCCTCCTCTGGCATTAAAACTCGACGCCAATCTGGTAACGTCTGTCTTTATGTAAATTTTATCTCTGAAAATGAACCTAAAGAAATAGATGATGCTTTGCGTGATCCTGCCTGGGTCTCAGCCATGCAGGAAGAGCTAGCAGAGTTCATCAGAAACAATGTCTGGCTTCTCGTCCCTAGGCCTCGAAAACGTACTATCATTGGTTCCAAGTGGATTTTTCGAAATAAACTTGATGAGATTGGTACGATTATTCGAAACAAGGCTCGCCTTGTGGCTCAGGGATACAGGCAGGAAGAAGGCATTGATTACGATGAAACTTTTGCTCCTGTTGCTAGGCTCGAAGCAATTCGACTCTTCCTAGCTTTTGCAGCACATATGAACTTCAAAGTTTATCAGATGGACATTAAAAATGCCTTTCTGAATGGAAAACTTAATGAAGAGGTCTATGTGGCTCAGCCTCCTGGCTTTGTAGATCCTAAGTTCCCTGATCACGTCTACAAGTTAAACAAGGCTCTCTATGGGTTAAAACAGGCTCCTCGTGCCTGGTATGATACCCTCTCAACCTTTCTTCTCTCTAAAGGTTTTGTTCGTGGAAAGATCGACAGCACTTTATTTCTAAAGAAATATCCTAAGCATATCCTTCTTGTCCAGATATATGTCGATGACATTATCTTTGGATCCACGAATCCCAAACTCTGCGAAAAGTTTGAGTTGCTCATGAAATCTGAATATAAAATGTCTATGATGGGCGAACTAACATTCTTTTTAGGACTTCAGATCAAGCAATCTGAAAAAGGAATTTTCATCAATCAAGGTAAATACGTACATGAGATGCTGAAGAAATTTGATCTCACATCTTGTACACCGATGAAGACTCCAATGGCTCCTCCTCTGACACTTGACAAGGATTCCAAAGGGAAATCTGTCGATGTGACTCTCTACAGAGGAATGATCGGCTCTATGCTATATCTCACAGCTAGCCGCCCTGATATCATGTATTCTACATGTCTCTGTGCTCGTTATCAGGCTGAACCCAAAGAATCCCATCTGACCGCTGTAAAGCGGATCTTCAGATATCTGAAGGGAACTCCTAATCTGGGTCTTTGGTACTCCAAGGACTCAGGGTTCGATCTAACAGCTTATTCTGATAGTGACTTTGCAGGATGTAAGATTGACAGGAAAAGCACCACTGGTGGTTGTCACCTACTAGGTGGCAAGTTGGTGAGCTGGACTAGCAAAAAGCAGAACTCTGTGTCCACATCAACTGCTGAAGCTGAATATGTTGCAGCAGGAATCTGCTGTGCTCAAGTCCTGTGGCTGAGAAATCAACTTCAGGACTATGACATACAACTTTCTAAAATTCTTATCTACTGTGACAATACTTCAGCGATAGCCATCGCCAACAATCCTGTCTTACACTCCAAGACAAAGCACATTGAAGTGAGATATCACTTCATCAGGGATCATGTGATGAATGGTGATATTGAACTCCATTTTGTCCCTACTGAATATCAGCTTGCTGACCTCTTTACCAAACCACTGGATGTGACGCGTTTTAATATGCTCATCAGTGAACTTGGGATGTTAAATTCTGATGATTGAAGTTTATCAGGACAAACAATTGTTAAATCCTATAGAATAATCATTCTCAGGACTCTTTCTTTAACAACTCCTGAACTAACTCTCATCAGAGGATGACTCTATTCAGTACTTACAAAATCTTTGTTCAATATCCGAATACTGATGATTCTCAGGTAAGTATTTCTTCCCTCTGCTACTGAAACCTTATCGCATTAAATGTGATAAGAGGATTTTCCCAAAACAGTACTTATCTGATAAGTACTCTGATTCCTAAAACATATCTTTCACCAAAATGGAATCATCCCCTGAAAAGGCGGTTTTTATCTTTTCAAATAAAACAAACTTTTCATCTGCACTGACACGTAATGGGACGTTTCCTGTTCCCCACTACGTGTGTCAGGCGCGTGAACGCGCGTAGAACTTCCTTTATTCATCATTACGTTTGAATTTAGCCGCTCTTTTCTCTCTCATCCATTTTCTCTCTCCTACCACGAGGTATAAAAACCTCACTCGTAATCTTTTACACTCTTTACGCTCACAAATTCTCTCCAAGCATTCTAGCAAGAAAAAGCAAGAACAAGTTTTCTCTCAAGAACACACTCACCACTTCTCTTAACAAGATCATCGTAAGTGTTTCTTTAATCCTGTTCTTTCTACATTGTAAGTTGGCATTCTTCACCTAAACAGCTTATTTTGTTAATCGTTTTTTCAAAAACCCTAAGATCACTCCGTTTGATCTTAGCTTTTCCAAAATCTTCTAAGATTTTTGTTAAAACAGTTAATATGATGTTCTTATTTCTTTTAAGAACAATCATAAACTCTTATTTTGATATCTACTCATCAAAATAAAAGTTTCTTTTTAATACCAAAACACATTCCTTTTGTGTATTTTGGTATCTAATCCATTCCAAGTATAAAGGATTTCACCACTTTTATGAACATATTCTGTGTTCATTGAAAAGTGAAGAAAAATGCATATTTTGGATTCTTAATCATCCACATATGTTGTTTTTATGTGTTAACAGAATGGCTGCTACTACATCCACTTCCTTGGACGCCCAGCTCTCCTCTGAGGCAACGACGCTGATGACTGCTACTGGAACCTACCAATCATCATTCCCCAACATGACCTGCAGTTCAAACACAACAACTTGATTGGGATATTTTATCTCCCTACAAACAAGGCGTTTCTCAAGCCTGCCAGGGACTTCCTTCTGTCATGTCCCCTGAAGACGGCGTTTACCATCAACCCAGCACCCAACAAACCCCTGCTCCTGCAGCTGTGGTCCACTGCTACCACTGCCCAGGAGAGGAACTCACGGGGCAAGATGCATGAGGTGATTAAGTTCCAGATCAAGGACGACATCATCTCATTTGGCATAGGGACTCTAAGGAACGTCCTAAACTTTCCCAAGAAGCAGAAAATGGCCTGTACGTGAAGGCCAACCTCTTACAAAGACTGCTTCGAGCCTAGCAACAGGAGCAAAGGTTTCATCGTAATCAATGCCCTCTTCCTGCCTGTATCCTTGAGCCACAAGGCGAGCCTTGTTTCGAATAATCGTACCAATCTCATCAAGTTTATTTCGAAAAAATCCACTTGGAACCAATGATAGTACGTTTTCGAGGCCTAGGGACGAGAAGCCAGACATTGTTTCTGATGAACTCTGCTAGCTCTTCCTGCATGGCTGAGACCCAGGCAGGATCACGCAAGGCATCATCTATTTCTTTAGGTTCATTTTCAGAGATGAAATTAACATAAAGACAGACGTTACCAGATTGACGTCGAGTTTTAATGCCAGAGGAGGGATTACCAAGAACTTGATCAATAGGATGATCCTTGGTCCATCGAAGAGCAGGTGGCTGATACACCTGTCCTGAAGTGGAAACTTCATTTACTGATGCATCAGGGAGAAGATTAGTAGGAGTAGGCTCACTAACAGTGGTTTGAGAAAAGTCTTCACTGTTAGTGGGTTGATTAGGTTCAGTTGGTGTGATTTGGGTAATTGGAGTGGCATTTATCAGAGGTGGAGTATGTATTTCAGTGGGTGGTAAAGGAGGATCTTCTTCAAAACCATCAGGAAGGTCTTGAGGAGTTGGATCAATAATGGGAGGTTCAGGGACTTGAAAGAAAGAGTCAGCCCACTGATTTATTTCAGAGTTTTCATGAGGGTGAGGAAAGGTAGGACCCGATTCATCAAACTTAACATGAATCGTTTCCTCTATGGCTTGTCTTCGTTTGTTGAACACACGGTAGGTTTTAGAGATAGAGGAGTATCCAAGGAAGATTCCATCATCAGACTTGGAATCGAACTTTCCAAGGTTATCTTTGTTGTTCAGAATGTAGCATACACAACCAAAGATATGGAGATGTTCGATTGAGGGTTTCCTGTTACGAAAGAGTTCATAAGGAGTTCTTCTGAAGCGCTTTACTATCAGGGATCTGTTCTGAGTATAGCAAGTTGTGTTAACAGCTTCTGCCCAGAATTGAGTGGCAAGGTTGGCTTCACTCAACATAGATCGTGCAGCTTCAATCAGGGTTCTGTTTCGTCTTTCAGCAACACCATTTTGCTGAGGAGTTCTCACAGATGAGAAGTTCTGAGAGATGCCTTTCTGATCGAAGAAGGTTTCCAGGGTACTATTTTTGAATTCAGTTCCGTGGTCACTTCTGATTGATCGAACAGTAAGGTTGTTGAGTCTTTCCATCTTCCTGACGAACAGAATGATTTCTTCAGGAGCATCACTCTTGGATCGAAGAAAGAACACCCAAGTATATCTGGAATATTCATCAATGATTACCAGAGTATATTTCTTTCCAGCAATGGATTGGATGTTGACTGGTCCAAAGAGATCCATGTGGAGAAGTTGTAGAGGAGAGTTGATGGAGGAAATCTGCTTGGACTTGAAGCTATCCCTGGTCTGTTTTCCTTTCTCACATGCTGAACAAAGAGATACCTTTGTATAGCGAAAGTCAGGAAGACCAACAACTAGGTTGTTGATGCAGAGTTGATTTATCGTCTTGAAGTTGAGATGAGAAAGACGCTTGTGCCAAAGCCAATTTGTATCAGAGGAAGTTGTCAGTGGAAGTATTCATGTTGATGATGTAGATATCAGCATGTCTCACTCCAGTGAGAATAACTTCCTTACGTCTGTTCTTGACTTTGCACTTCTTCTTTCAGAAGGAGACTTTGTGATTCTTATCACACAGTTGACTGATGCTCAGAAGATTATGCATCAGGCCTTCAACATAAGCAACTCTTTTGAACGTAGTTACTCCGTTGGTCAGTGTGCCATACCCTCGGGTTTGGCCTTTACCGTTTCCACCAAAGGTCACAGCAGGACCTCTTTCTTCACGGTAGTTAGAAAGGACAGATTTAGAACCAGTCATATGTCGAGAGCATCCACTGTCCAGATACCAGATGCCCTTATCCTGTAAAATTTAGAGTTTAAGTTTTTCTTGGTACCCATAGAACTATGGATCCAGAAGTATCAGTAAGACTGGTGGAGTCAGTGGCAGCCTTAACTGATTTATCAGTTCTTGAGGCTGGAGTCTTGACTGAAGAGACAGTTTTGACAACCTTCTTTCCTTTGACTGAATTATCAGTCTTAGGATTTTTCTTTACCTTAGCTGATTTTTCAGCTTTGGTAGCATCAGGACACTTACTCGCAATATGGTCATTTAATCCACAGTGATAACATTTGCGATATTGAAAGCGTTTAGTGGAGTCCAGGAAGTCTTTGAACTTCAGATGAGCAGGACCAGTACCAAGTATGCCTTTAGCATTGGACAGAGGAGGAATTGGTTTCTTCTCCAGAGTCTTTTGCTTCAGGTCAATCTTCAGTCTGGGAACAGGATTTTGGGAAAAAAAATTTTGATCCTGAGACTGAAGGACCACCACCCAGAACTTTGTTCTTGGGTTTAGGACTCTTGGTCTTTGAAGGTGTTACAGTTTTGAATTTTTCCTTGACTGTGTTCTTTTTGCTCTTAGGAGCGCCTTCAGAGTGTGTGTTAGAAGGAGAAGGGATGTTTTCAGGAGCATTAGGATCAGGGATAGAAGAAACAAATTTTCCAAATTTGAGCATGGAACAATCCGATCTAGTTCCTCCACTAGTATATCCAAGACCCCTTTTGTTTTTAACATTTTTCCTGAGGCTAATATTTCATCAACCTTTTCAGAGGCGTCACTCCATCCTTTGATGGTGACTTTTTCAGCATTTAACTCAGCCAGGGCTCTTTCTTTGGCAGCAAGAGCAGTTTCTCTTTCAATACAAAGAGTTTTATTAACAGTGACCTGGTCTTTATAGTTTTCTTCCAGAATGGTAAGTTGTTTTATTTTTTCTTGGCATTCTCTGAGTTGATCACGAAGATCAATGTTCATTTTCTCAGCAGAGGTTTTACCATTCAGGGCTTTGTAGAGATCAAGAGTAACCAGGTCCAGCTGAGTTAAGCTTTCAAGAGAGACAAGAGGAATAGGTACCTGACTGGGAGAAGCAGTCGCAGAGGTGGAAGCTTCAGGAGTTGTGGAAGAAGAAGCTTCAGGAGCCTGAGTAGGAATCTCTTCAGGGACCTCTTCTATCTTAGCCATGAGAGCTAAGGTAGGTTCCTCAATAATGGCCATCAGTGCCACTTGAGTATCTTCCTCATCAGATGAGTCATCAGAGGAGACATCATCCCAATCGCAGTCTTCTGCGATAAGACCTTTACCCTTGCGCTGAATTTTCATCTTCTTGTATTTTTCCTTCAGGCGCTGGTATTTGGGGTTCTTAGAGGAAGATTTGGCAGAGGAGGGAGCAAACTGACTTTTCCTGTACCTGCAATCATTAGCAAAGTGTCCTTTGCCCTGACAGTTGTAGCAGATAGCAGTAGCCTTATCAATAGGTTCTGATTTAGGCTTGTCAGTTATAGAGAGATGTTTCTTTTTATGGAAGTTTCCCTTTTTGGCAAACTTTTTAAAAGATCTAGTTAATAAAGCAAGAGATTCATTGAATTCAGGATCTTCTGACATGTCAGAGTCAGAGGATTCTAATTCAGTAATAGTTACTGAAGAAGGAGTAGCAACAGTAGGAACTGAATCAGAGACCAATGCAACAGAGTTACTTTTGGTATCTTTAGTATCTCTTATGAGATTCTTTTTCAGTTTCTTCTGTTGTTAACGGTTAAGAAGAATACCGTACAACTCACTTAGTGTGAGTGTCTTTATGTCTTTTGACATAGTTAAGCAGGAGGTGTAGATTTCCCAATGTCTTTATGGAAGTTTCCCTTTTTGGAAGAGATGTTTCTGATAGGCTTGTCAGTTATAGAGAGATGTTTCTTTTTAGGCTTGTCAACCCTTTTTGGAAGAGATGTTTCTGATAGGCTTGTCAGTTATAGAGAGATGTCTTTATGTCTTTATGTCTTTCATGTGGAAGATCGTACGATATCTATTATATCGTACGATATTACTAACGATCAAAATACACATGTAGTTTACCCTTGTTACAGGTAAGATGATTATCATATCTAACAATTGTACACCTTTGAGAAAGTCTGAAATTGAGTACTATGCTATATAAGTTGGAGTTCATCATTACAATGGTCGCATATCGTCAGTTATACTTCCAAGGCACGCTCCTCATTAAAGACACAACCGTTACAACCAAGATTCCAGCTTCAGTTATGACTGTTGCATTAAATATATAATTATGGACGACAGTTACGTTCTTATCAACTATAAAAGAGCTCCGAAGCCATCATTTGAAGATCATCTGATTACTAGAGAAGATATACAAAATTACTCCTGATTTCCATAGTTTTCATACACTTCTTTGTAATTTACATTCGATCTAGCGTTCTGTTTCGTTGTAGTCGTACGATCTGTGTTGTATCTCTCGAGGACATCACCCCTTATTGGTGATACATAGTGCAACTTCGGCTATCCCCTTTTAGTCGACCGCAGGTTTTTTCCTCGATCTTGAGGTTTTTCCTGCGTCACCAATTACGTTGTCTTTTATTTGTTTTTATCGCACGTCTTTATTAAACAAGATTCTATTCTCTCGACGGATTTGCCTCACAGTATCTTACGATATTTCTTTGTGTAATTTTTTACCGAAACAATGTCCTTACCCGTCTTATAAAGTATAATCTGGTAGGTCTTTCCCATTGTTTCATAAGTTAGTTTGTTTTTCACATTTTTAAGAATACAATAATAATTCTGAAGTGAAGAAAATAAATTTTTTTAAAGTCGACAATGGTAGTTCTTATACCAACCTCTCTTTTGTGAACCCTGTTAATTTTTTCAACACCAATAAGTTATAAAGTGAAGAAAATAAAACAAAAAACTAAGAAAAAGGTTTTTTTTCTTAGTTTCTTGTTTAGAGCATCTCCAATGAAGGTTTTTATAAGAATTTTTTTTTGCACTTTTTCTCGTCATCTTACTTCCACCTCTAAAAAACAAGAGTTCGGATAAAATGTTACAATCATAGTTCTTACAAGAACCTTTCTTTTTGGGGTCACATGCATTTTTTAAATTTCAACAAATATTATTATAAATACTTATATTTAAAAATATTAAAGTTAAAAAAAGAGAGGAAATTTTCTAATTTATATGTCACTTCACATTCACAATAGTAGTTCCTATAAACCACTGCATTTTTTACATATAAGAACCTTGCATTAGAGATGTTCCAAAAGTATTCAAAGTCTTAACATAGTCCAATAGCTAAGCTATCAACCAATAAACTAGATTGTTTTTTGGAAAGGTACATATAGGCTTTGTCTATACTCTATACTACATCCTTGGCAATTTGGTAATTAAATTACGACTGTCTGAGACTAAGTCTGGCCACAATTGTTGCGTACGCCTGGATTCGAACCCTGGTAGATAAATATTCCACCACATCCCTCAATACCTCAACCAGTACGCCACAATCCTTGTAGTTACCAATAAACTAGTTATTGGCAAATAAATTGGAACATTAACAAGCTCACAATTATTATTTGTAAACTCTGTTAATCTTGTTTAAATATCAGGGCTCTAAATGGTGCGAGACGTGGCGTGGCTACAAGGTCAAATCTCAAACCTTATGAGTCATGACGAAACCATGGCGTATTCACCGTGTGACTTATAACGGCAAATTTCTAATATATATATATATATATATATATATATTATATGAAAACATATTGTTTTACACATATACCCAATGAGTTAATAGCAATACGTAAGTTAAGTTATGTTATATATTAAAAATTAATAAATAAAACATTAAAAACGTAAAAAAAAACTCAAATATCCAATTACAAAAAATGTGTGCATCAATTATCATAACGTGCCACAGGTTTAACATGACATGACGGTGGCTTTCTGGCTGAGTGTTTTAAGAATAATGTTAAATATTAAGTAAAAATCATGTGTTAAACAACAATGACGGCACCATTTATTCAACAAAATCATCGTAGTTATAAAATAACTAATTATTAATCAAATATTTTAATCACATATTAATAAAAATATAATAGTGAAAAACGTTAACATAGCACCCAAGGCATGTGATATATTAACAAGTATTTGCGTTTTGCGAGATATGTTAAAACTTTAAGTACTCAGATTAGTTAATTAAATTTAGGTTATGTTTGACGAACTAGTTGATAAGCTATATGTTAATTGATAAGCTAGTTAATAGTTGATAAACTATACATTGATTGATAAGCTAGCTAGTAGCTTGATAAGCTAGCTTATGAATACATTTTGTTTGACAAAAACTAGCTTATGAGTATGTAAAGTAATAAAAAACGATATCTTTGAATTTCATAATTAAAATTAATAAATGTATAATTGAAAAAAAGCTCACAAAACGCTATTCCAAGTAACGTTTAAATAAGCTAGTTTATGGTACATGTTTGGGTAGACTAGCTTATAAGCTAGCTTATTTTTGCCTAACACGACGTTAGTATAAAGTAATATAACTTTTATATTTTATAAAGTTACGACTTATAACATTTCCAACAAATTTATTATATACTAAAAAATAATTTTATAAAATATAACAATTATAAGATTAATTATATTATTAAAATATATAATATATATTAAAATATTACCTATCTTCTCAAAATGATTATCTTCGACACATTTTTTATAGGAGAGGTAATAAAAATAATCATTTCATTTTCTATTTAGAGATTTTCTTTAAATTCTAGTACTTTACAGGTTCTTCCATCTTTTCTCTATTTTAACACAGATGATAGAATAACTGTTTCTTGTTAAGCGACACATAACTCACGCACACGTACGTCTCGAGACCAGGTCGACGAGAAGTAACAAAAAGATCAAGATCCATTTTTTCTCCACTTTAACATAGCGATTAGAGATTCTTATAAAAACTCCAAAAGAAAACCTTTAAAAAACTTCCATTGTAGATGTTATAATAAACAAACGAAATATTACATCAAAATGTTATTAAAAACAACAATGACCAAATGTAACATAACATTATCTATTTAACCTAACTTTCTATTTGTTAATAATGAAATATATTCCGAAATAGAAAACATTTAATTAACATTTGCATAAAAAACACACGATGTCGATCAAAGAAGAAGTTTAACGTGTAGAAGATCTTACAAACAAGTTTACTAACTCTGCAGTCGATCACTCGATCTTATGTATATATTAATTCTTTAATCGTTTTTAATAAATAAATACTTATTAAGCAACAAATCTCTCGTGAAAAGCGACACATTTGTTTTTATATATATTATTTAAATTGGGAAAAACGTGGGGGCCATGAGATATCTTTGGTAGGGGCCAATTAAAAGGAAAGTGACTCTACAGTCCCTCATTAAGACACCTGGATGACGTGGCCACGTTCTTTAACCAACAGCTGGATCCACTCCAACAGCTTTACCCGCTGCTTAATTTTAACGATTTTTCTATTTTCTAAAGTACAATACAATACTAATTTAATTATTTTTCAATGGTAACTGAACACATGTTACTCACGTAACTGGGATCCAAGGACACTCAAACGCCAAATTAACCAATATCGATTACGACCCAACCTAATTAAAGGTATCATTATGTAATAGACCAATGATCTGGATATAACTACATGATCACCATAGATTAAACTCGAATAGTTAGAGATACCATCTATTGATCCCTTCAAAATGTTGTATTAGGACTAAACTATAGACATGCTTTGATTATAATACTAATTTAATTGATTCTTATTTTACTGAAAATAACATTTTTCATTTATGTATATTCAATCGTTTTGGTTTTAAGATTTTTTTTGGATTCGTTTTGTTTGGTTCAAATTTTGTCGGCCAAAACCAGAATCAAATTCGTGTTTAATTATAAACAAATAAAAGATTATGGTTTATATGGATTATGAAAACTTACTTAAGGAAGCAACAATGTTGAAAAACAATTTATTTTAGAGTTCATGTTAAACTTCACATTGAATATTTCTAGAACTCTGAAAAATAATCTACCTGACTTGACATTTAAAAGACTATGATTGTGCTTTGAGCTGATGGTCTAAATGGCATCACAATTCTTTTGCATCTCATATATAACTTATCTTGTTTGTAAAGTTTTTCCTTGTTTTGGTTTCGGCTCAAATTGTTTGGTTTTTCATATTTATATCATGTTCGTGCAATTTTTTTGCGAGATGTTTTTGTTTTTGTATTTCTTCTATTAAACATCCTAGCAGTCCCCAATAATTTATAAGACCGATTCTCAAGAGAGACACTTATTCAAGTTCTCATCATTGGCCCCTAGCATCATTCTACACTCTTTACTCATGCATTTTTTGATATTATTCTGAACTTTTATGATTAGTGTTAATTCTTTGATCTTAATTTTTATCGAAGTGTGATGGCTATCTTTCATGCTTGGCCTGTCACTATGATAGTTTGTATTTAGATGTTGCAATGTGGTTTAGTTTGGTAAGGCATTTCAGTTATATGTGTCATTTTTTAGTTAATATAATCTCATTGTTTAAATACTATAATATTTGACTTTATTATTGATTAAGAACACCCTTTATCTAAAAGAATAACATTTTACTTCACATATAGTTTGATAAAGATGTTTTAAATTATGATCGATACTTTAAATACTGGATAATTAGACAGTGAATGGTTCAGACTTTTTAACCTGGTCCACTTTATTTAAAATCCATTAGGAAACTGATTTACTAGAATATTTGTGATACTTAATGATTACAAATACAAACCAATGGAAGGTAAGACACTCTTTCACATTTCAATCAACTTGGTATTTTTGTACCAACATGCTAGAGTGTGGCTTCATGATATAACTAAATTACTTATTAGAGATATACAAGAAGCTCTAGTGATCATCATCATCATACACAAACACAAACACAATTGTAATTTGTCAAAACATGTTCTATAAAAATGGGTTTTCTCTTGTATCAGTTCCAAATATTTATGACAAAATGCTTCAAGAGTGGAATGTGTTCAATATCCATTTAAAAACAATTAACTATCTTATTATTCAGGTTGTATATATACACCCAAAATCATATAAATACCTCTCTTATATGTTGGTAAACTCCATGAACCACACATTTTTTAAATTATATTAACCAACTAATAAATTGTTTCCCAGCTCACCTTTTTGTTTTGCTTTTGAAACAACGATTTTGTTTCACCAATGACACGACACATGAGTTGGTTTGTTAGGCCGTGCATAGCGCGGCACGGGTTTCAACCGGCAGGTTCAGGGGCTGGGCGGGCTCCCATACGCGTGCAGTGGGTCAGCAGCTTTCAAGCCTTTTCTCTATACCGACGGTTTGCACACACCGCTGGTTTGTGTGTGTGTTGTGTGCGTCTATGGGGTGTGTGTGTGTGTGTGAGAGAGAGAGAGAGAGGGGGGGGGGGGGTTTGGGTACTAATCAGAGAGGATTCCAGAGGGTTAATTGTGGGTTTGGAGAAAAACTGATGTGGAAGCTAATGTGGCAGTAGGGTTGGGAGGGTTGGATACGCATGGCCTTACAATGTTGTTTCACCAACAATACATGTGATTGATCTTTTTTGAAATAACGTTTTGACTGAGTGATTTCAAATAGGAAAAAATGAGTTTTTAAAGCAAACAGTTGAGAAGGTAACTAATATAATTAATAAGATATTGATGGAAGTTAAAAAATGAGTTGTCAATAATTCAATATTAGCTCATATAGCTTATAACATGTAGACAATTTCTATTTGATTTTCTAAAACCATAAATCTAAAACAGTGACTAATTTTAAAAAATTTCAATAATAATTCAAATTAAAGATAAATCATTTTCTATAATCAATACTTGAATTACCTCATGTTAAAAATCTGAATTTAAGGTCAACAATTGATAAACCAAACCTTACCTAAAGATAGGTCAAAGTCGGGCGAAACTAAAAACCCAGTAACAATTGCTATCTTTAAATGCAGAAATATCATTCAATAAATAGATTCGTCTCGTATCTCTATCTAGCACAACTTATCACAGACTGTCGACAAGTGTCACTAGTATCATTCCCCAACAAAGATATGATCCACATGTCGACAAGTAAAAGGTTAAACTTAACGTTTTACGTATTTAAGTAGTTCTTATTTTCAGTATAAAACTGTAGGATTGAAAAGATGTAATTTAAATCAAAATTCCTAAAACCCACCATTTTTGTGATTAAATTCATTTATTAAACGCCCCTTTATTCATGAAACCAAGCCTAACACTCACCCAAAAGTTAATGAGATTAAATCCCCAAAACATAAACAAGTTTCAATACCCAAACCATATATAATGGAAAATACTGCAAGCCCAACACATCACTAAAACCATAAATAAAACTCAATATCTAAACAACACCTTTTGGCAAGGAGGAGAACTGATTTCCATGGTTAGTAGCGGAGCACGAAAGCAGGCCACTATTCCACGTTATAGAGCTCATCCTGAGAATCAATGATCCCAATGGAATTAATTATTCACAATTCATGCTTTAAGGTCCTTGATGATCTAGATACACTCATTCACTGGAAATTACATCATGTGGCTAATAACTAGTATTTGGATCACATAAAATCGTATCACCCTAATGACCCAATGTCTATTTCTAGCTACAATACGTGAATAACCATCCCACTAAATCTGGCTTAGATAATTAAATCATAAACAAAAAAAAATAAAAAATTCTACAATGTATTTGATGTGTTTTATCAAACTTCTCATCTTAATGTGTCAAACTTAGCTATTTTTATGACCCTAAAGCAAAAGATGTGTAAATAACACTCTCACTTTTTAAATCTATATTTTATATTAAAACAAAGAATTATTTATGTTTTACAGAAGCTAGGAAGGTAAGACTTAATCCTAAACATGTGACAATTTTCCAAACACTGAAAGGGTGAAGGAAGAAGGTACGTACTCCTCGAGATATGAAGTTTCAAAATAGTCCTTGTAACACCCCTTTTTATTTTTTTATTCCTATTATATATTTTATGGTTTTATTCTATTTATTTATTATTTATGCATGGAAGAGTTTGAGTTGGAGTCAAATGGTGATGAGGTCATCATCTGATTTTTTTTAAATATGGGATAAGGGTGAGAGAAACCCCTTTTTTTAGCTTTATATATTAGGTTAGGTCAAACAACTTTCTCCATCATTCCCAAAAATTTGGAAGAATCGTTCAGAGAGAGAAAAAGAGAAAAAGAGAGGAAAAAAAAGAGAGAGAAAGGAAGGAAGAGAGAGTTAGCGACGGGAGAGGAGAGATCGCCGGAGTTAATTCTCGCCGGAAAGTGAAAGCGGTGGTCGCCGGAATCATCAAGGTAAGGGTTTTAAAATCTCCTTTGTAGCATGGTCTAGTTGTGTAGTTCTCCGGCGACCGTTGTTGTGCAGTTAACGCCGTCGCGGTGGCGGCAGTAAGCCGCCGTGCCTGACGCGGCAAGGGAGGGCCGGCGTGGACGCCGGCGCGACCGAGGTCGCGTTTGTGCGGAGGCGGTTGTGATGGTTGTTATCGTCGGCGATGAAGCCGGTGGCGGTTCTCGATGTTGTTGCTGTTGTGCGGGTAACGGCCGGTAGCCGGTGGTGTCGGGTGGAGAAGAGCAGCACGCCGGCCTTGGTTGGCGGCGGGGGTTGCTGACTGAGTTGCTGGGGGGAACGGCGGTGGTGGCGGTTTTTACCGTTGTTGCCGTTGTTATGTTTCTTTTGATCCGGCAGCGGCGGCCTTGCCGTTGCTGGTGTGGTTCGACGGTGGTGGCAGCCATGCTACTGCTGCCGTCGTTGTCCGGAAGGCCGAAGGTGGTGGCGGCCCAGCCGCTGCTGCCACCGAGATGCCAATCGGCAGCGGTGGTCCGGCGGTGGTGGTTTGCGGCAGCCACCATCCGTGAACGGCTGACCAATGATGAATCGTTCGGGATCCGAGAGGGACATCCGTGCCGCCGTTACCGTGTGTTAGCTTAAAACTTCGGTGAGATTCTTGTAAGGTTGTAGGTTAGCGAAGTTTCCACGAGACCGTTAGTTAAATTGTAACAATGGTATTTGTTAAATTGTTTCAGTTGGTTGTAGAGGAATCGCGTTATTTTGTGCTTGGTAGCGTGTATCAGGTGAGTACACTATATGTAAAGTATGTATAGTTTGTTTATTTATCGTAATGGTGTATGAAAGGGAACCACATGCCCTTGGTGAGTTGTGGGGTCCGACCCGTGTCCAAAACGACGGGAGAAACGGAAACCACATGCCCTTGGTGAGTTGTGGGGTCCGACCCGTGTCCAAAACGACGGGAGTTTATTTATAATCTCATGAGATTTGATTGTGTTTTAATTGATGACTATATGAGATACATGTGAGTATGGTGATTGTGTTGGGTACCTGTTAGTGCTATGTTTATAAATAGAAGTTGAGGGACGTATTGTGTAAGTTTTGCATTCTTAGGGATGAGGTATAAATACCTCATTGCCATGCATTGTATGTTAAGCTTCCTAATATGAATGACATATGAATTTTCACATTCTCTCTCTACTTTCTCTCTCTACTTGATTTCATCATCTTTATACTAGATCTATCATGATTATGCTTAGATCATGATAGATTGATTCATCTTTACATCTAACAAGTGGTATCAGAGCTGGATTTGCTGATTGAGTGAAGATTTATCATGTGGATTTGTTGAAGATTTGAAGAAAATGAAGAAAACTTGAAGAATTCAATTTTGGAGCAAATTTGAAGACATATTACTTGATTATTCATGAAATTGTGTATGATTTCATGAATCTATCAAGTTTCATGTATTAGGAGTGATTTGTGATCATTAGAAAGTGTTCAGATTTGAATTTTTAGTTGAAATATAGCTGAAAATCGTGATTTGTTCGAAGATGTTCTTATGTCTCGAGTCATCAGATTCATATGTCTCGAGTGTTAGTTGAATTTCGAGCAGAAGAAGTCTAGTTCGAGCTGAGTTGTGTGTATCTCGAGCAGAAGTAGTATATCTCGAGCAAAATTAGAGTGGCTCGAGTTGGTTTGAATTGTATGTGTCTCGAGTAGGTTGTCTCGAGCGGGTTAGGGTGTCTCGAGCCATGTCCTTCATGTGACTCGAGCCAAGTTGTTTGCGTGTCTCGAGTCGAGTTTGTATTGTGTCTCGAGTCAAGTATTTCAAGTGTCTCGAGCACAAGTCTTTTTTGTGTCTCGAATCAAGTATTTTCAGTGTCTCAAGCACAAGTTTTTTTGTGAGTCTCGAGCCAAACATTTTGTGTCTCGAGCTATCATTAACTTGAGTGTCTCGATCATAATCTCGAGTCATCAAGTTGAATTCTTCAAATTCACAAAACTGATATTTCTCATAAAAAAAATCAGTAATAAAGATCCGTTTTAAAGATGAGTCTAGCAAATCGAAGAGATGATATGTCAATGGGATCAGAGACCAAAGCACCGGTGTTATTCAAAGATGAGTATGAATTGTGGGTCTCGCGATTCAAGCTATATCTCGGGAGAAAGAAACATGGAGACAAGTTTCTTCATTCTATTATGCATGGTCCTCATTCTATTCCAGTTCATACAGTTGATGGAAGAGTAGTGCCGAAAGATTTTTCAGAAATGGATGTTGCTGAGAGAGAAAGATATATGATTGATGTTGAAGCTCAAAACTATCTAATTCAAGCCATTCCTAATGAGATTTTTCGAAAATTAGATAGTTATGATGAGTCAGCAAAATCCATTTAGGATCAACTACAAAAGATAATGATGGGTTCAAAGGTAGGAAACCAAATGAGGATAACAAATCTTATGGATAGGTATGAGAATTTCAGAATGAAGGAGGATGAATCTCTAGAAGAGGCTTACGATAGGTTTGTGGAACTGATGAATGATATGAAGAAAAATAATATCATTCGATCAGAAATGGATTATATAGTGAAGTTCATTAACAACCTATCTTCAGATTGGAAACAATTTTCAAGGTTTGTGAAGCAACATAAGGTTCTGAATGAGTTGAAAGTTTATGAAGTATATGAGAATCTTTTATTGTTCGAGGAAGAGGTGAAAGAAATTGCTGCTGAAAGAAAGAAGAAAGAAAAGACTGAAGCAGATACTTTGGCCTTACTTGCTGAAAAAGAGAAAGCTAAGAAGAAAGTAAGAAAAGGCAAAGCTAAAGTTTTTGAAGCATTTGAAGATGAGGAGGAAGAGGATGAAGAAGAATATGATGAAGATGAAAAGGATCAAATGTTGCAAAGTTTATTGAGTCTAACTGAGGCATATAAGAAGAAGTATTATAATAAGTCTGGATCCAACAACCGAAGATTTTCCACTAGAGGGGGTCGAGGTTTTAACAGAAACTACATGCAAAGTTCACAAGGGTATCCTCTTCGGGTTGAAAATCAGTATGTTGATAAATATGCAACCAAGAAAGAGGAAGTTGTCAAAGATACTCCTGAAAGAATAGAGG
Organism: Centaurea solstitialis; assembly: GCA_030169165.1. Classification (NCBI taxonomy): domain Eukaryota; kingdom Viridiplantae; phylum Streptophyta; class Magnoliopsida; order Asterales; family Asteraceae; genus Centaurea; species Centaurea solstitialis. The sequence continues at coordinate 70,048,892 of CM058043.1, forward strand.
AAAAGAAAGTTCAAGCAGGTATTATCTGTTACAAGTGTGGAAAGACAAGGCATATTGCTAAAGGATGTACCACTAAAATGACAAAGGTGGAACTGCTGAGGAAGAAGTTGGAACTAGCAGAGAAACAAGAACAAGGATTGGTTCTGATGGCTGATGATGAAGAATGGTTGGATTACTCTGACAACGATGATCAAGCACAGATGTGCTTTATGGGCTTGATGGATGAAGAATCAGAATCAGATGAAGACATAGAGAGTGATGGAGAAACTTCAACGGTACGCTCTTCCTCTCTTGATGATCATAAAAGGAAAATGCTTGAGGTGACAACATTAATTCATAACAAAAATAAAGAACTCGAACTTGTCATTTTAAAACAAACTAACGAAATTACTGATTTGTTGCAACAAAAAGAACAATTAAGTTCTCAATGTGCACAATTGCAACAATCAGTGAATGAGTTTGAGACAATTCGAGCTGAACATAAGTCACAAAAGCTAGAAATTGATTTTTTAACCATCAACTTGAGTGTGGAAAAAGAAAATGTTTCTAAGCTAAATAAGATGATTTCAGATCTTGATCTTAAACTTCATAAGATAGGTCAAACTGAGCATACAATTTTCTTGAATAAACAAGTTGAGTTTAGAGATTATTACTCCAAAGAAGGTCTTGGCTACACAAATCCAAATTATTTGAAAAAGACCCTTGGAGTTAAAAATCCAAATTATTTGCAAAAAGCTCTTAAAGAAAAAGCAGCATTTTATGACCTTACAAGCATGTTAATGAGTAAAAGGTTTCCTTCATTAAAAGGTTTTCAAATGAAGGAAGAATTTTCAGAGATGCAACATATGAAACTACATGATCCTATGTATCATGATTCTAAATATCATAGGGTCAAGTTTGTGTATAATGATGATACTCTGAAGATTAAATCCAATTCTCTCAAGGATGATCCAGTACATTTTGTATACCCAGAATCGTCAAGCAATGTTGTAAAACCATACATATCAACCAAGGCTTTAGAATGTAAAGTTTCAGATCTTGAGAAACAAATTGAGGATCTGAAAGTTCAGAATTCAATTCTTTTAACCATGTCAAAGAATTTTCTTCATTGGAATACTACTGATGTTGATTCTGAACCAATTTCACTGGTGTCAGAAATACTAAATGATTTAGTTTGTAATGTATCAACATCAGTAGAAAACAAAAATTCTTCTCAAGACAATTCTGAAATCAACCACAATTTGAAAGAAGGTGTTGATGATGAGCAGGAAGAAGTTATTCGTGTTGTAAATAACAAAGGTTATTTTGAGTTCAAAGAACCATCAGCAATGTCAACTGATGATGTTGAAGTTCCTTATGTTGTTGAATCTATTGATCCAAAACAAACCGTAATTGATAAAACATCTTCTGCTTCATCATCTTCAGTAACACCTTCAAATGGTTTATCTTCAATTGCTTTGTCGAAAAGTGGTAGTGAATTGGGTGAATCTTCACAGGGATCATTGTAGTCATCTCTGAAAAATTCTGAACCTTTGTATTCATCAACAAGATCCAAAGTTTGTCACTTTCATGATGAAATCTCTTATTTAGAAAAGAAACATGAAAAGGAAAAACAAAGTTTTCAAAACACACTTCAACAATTAAAGACAGAACTTTCTCGTCAAAAGTGTGATACAAAATTTTGGAACAGCAAATGTGTAACCTTAACTAAGAGCTATGATAGACTGGTTGAAAGATTGTCTATATATGAAGAAGGTCATCACTATGCTGGGAAAAACCAAAAGATTGTACCTACTCCGGTCACTCATGCATACATCAACAAGGTTCAGTTCACTCAGGGAGTAAAATCTATGTTACGGAAATTTCAGCATCACATTGATTTGAAAAAGCAAAATCCGAACATGGTGTTTCCTGAGGAAACTGATCCATCCACTGCACCTGCTCCAATTAAGTTGAAATCATTTGATATCTGTGCTAATCCATCTACAGGAAGTTCCGACAGTGTGAGCATTGATAAGACAAGAAAGAAGAAGTCAACGAAGAGAAATGTTAAGAAATCAGATTTTAGTATGAAATCTACAAATAGCAAGTTTAGTGTGGGAAACAAACTGAATTCTAAAAATAATGTACCTTCAAAATTCAATTCTATGAATAAAAGGTCTACATCTGTTTCTTCAGTTTCTCATGCTTCAAGTTCTTCAAAGAATATACATCATACTAAATCTAATTTCTCTACTTCTCTTCGTTCTTCAGTTCCTAGATATGTTCCATATCATGTTTTTAATATGCTTAGAGGCACAAAGCATTATTGGGATTCAATATCTTGTACTGTTAAGAGTATTGCACGTAGTGGACCCATTTTAAAATGGGTTCCTAAATCCATCTGATTTCCTCATTGCAGGCCAATCATAAATGGTACCTAGATTCTGGGTGTTCCAAACATATGACTGTGGGTCATGGAGACATTGTGTGTGAGGATATTACAATCAACAATGTAGCACATGTCGAAGGTTTGAATCATAACCTATTCAGTATTGGCAAATTCTGCGATAAAGATTTAGAGGTAATATTTAACAAACGTAGATGTGCTGTCAGAACTGAATGGGGTAGAGAATTATTAGTTGGCACTCGGAAAACTAATCTCTATACAATCAAACTTCGACATATGCTTGCAAATAAATCTCAGTGTCTCATCACAAAGAAGTCATCTCATCAATCTTTACTTTGGCATCGTCGACTTTCTCATTTGAATTACAGATACCTTGATAGATTGGTAAAACAAAGGTTAGTATCTGGTATTCCAATGATTAAGTTTGAACCTGATCAAATGTGCTCAGGCTGTGCTCAGGGTAAAATGAAAAGAGCATCTCATCCTCCCAAACCTGAACAAGGGTCCAAATCTCCGTTGAGTTTAATTCATATGGATCTATGTGGTCCAATGAAAACTGTCAGTCTAGCAGGTAGAAAATATGTTTTAGTCATTGTTGATGATTTTTCAAGATTTAGTTGGACAAAATTTTTGAAAACAAAAGATGAAACATCAAATTTAATAATAAATTTCATCAAAGCTGTTCAAGTACAACTCAAATTACCTGTTCAGACTGTCAGGTCAGATAATGGGACGGAGTTCAAAAATCAAGTGTTAAAAGGTTTTTACAATTCCTTAGGAATTACACAAACTTTTTCAGCAGCACGAACTCCTGAACAAAATGGTGTAGTTGAGCGTCGTAATCGAACGTTGGTTGAAGCAGCTCGGTCAATGTTAGCTCAAAGTCAATTACCTCAGTATCTATGGGCTGAAGCTGTGAATACTGCTTGTTATACACAAAATAGATCTATAATTCATCGGAGATTTGGAAAAACACCCTATCACCTTTTGTTTGGAAGAATTCCAAATATTGATTATTTTAAAGTGTTTGGGTGTCCTTGCTTTGTGCTTAATGAAACTGAGAATCAGGGAAAGTTTGGCCCTAAGTCTGATGAGATGATTTTTGTGGGATATTCAGATTGTTCAGTTGCTTATCGAGTATTCAACAAAAAGTCAAGAGTTGTGTATGAAAGTGTAAATGTTAGATTTGACCCATTTGTTGAGCTTTCTTCAATTGTATCTTCTAATGCAGATGCTGTGTCTAATAATGTTGTGTTTACAGATGCATCTTCATCCACAACTACCTTCATTGATCCTCCAGATACATCAAATGAGTTAGACAGTTTATTTGAGTATTTTTATGATGACTTGTATGGCACTAATCAAACATCTTCGTCTGATGCAGGTATATCATCTACCCCTTCAAGTTCGGCTACTCCCTCATCTGAAGTTTCTCCCACATCGTCTGTCCCATGTCAAGATCTACCCAGTCTTGAATCCTCACCTTCATCATCTCCCATAGTTATGGATAGTCATCATCTAGATACTACAGTAGATGATCAGGTTCAGTCGTCTTCTCATGACATCTGTAATAATGATCTTCTTCCTGATGGGCATGAACCTCTTACTACACAACCTGCATCAACTAACGATGTCTATGAATCCTCTTCTGTAAATGATCAAACACCTTTACCACATATTGCCAAATGGACAAAGGCTCATCCTATTGACTTGATCATAGGTGATCCTACTTCAAGTGTTCAAACACGAGCTGCAACAGCAAATGAGTGTAACTTCTCGGTATTCTTGAGTAATATTGAACCAACACGTGTATCCGATGCTTTACAAGACTCTGATTGGGTTACTGCTATGCAAGAGGAGCTCAATCAGTTCGAGGCATTAAAAGTGTGGCGTGTGGTCAAGTTACCTGAGTCTAAATCAGTTATTGATACCAAGTGGTTATTCAAAAATAAGAGAGATGCGAATAACATAATTGTTCGTAACAAAGCACGACTTGTGGCCAAAGGTTATCGTCAACAGGAGGGTATTGATTACGATGAAACCTTTGCTCCTGTTGCTCGACTTGAAGCTATTTGCATGTTTTTGGCATATGATGCATATAAAGACTTTACTGTCTTTCAAATGGATGTCAAAACAGCATTTCTTTATGGTCATTTGAAAGAAGAGGTCTATGTAGCACAACCAGAAGGATTTGTAGATAAAGAACATCCAGATTATGTCTATGTTCTAGACAAGGCTTTGTATGGCTTAAAGCAGGCACCACGTGCTTGGTATGAGGAGTTGTCTAAACATCTGCTTTCCAAGGGTTTCAAGAAAGGTTCGGTTGATTCAACATTGTTCTTGATGAAGGAAGGATAACATATTGTTCTTATTCAGATTTATGTTGACGATATTATTTTCGGATCTACCAGTAGGGAGTTGTGTAAAAAGTTTGAGACTGTGATGACTGAAGAATTCAAGATGAGTATGATGGGAGAAATTAATTTCTTTCTTGGGCTGCAAGTGCGACAATTTTCCGATGGCATTTTCATAAATCAATCTAAGTATATCTTTGATTTACTTAAGAAGTAAGATATGTCTGGATGTCATTCGATAGGAACTCCAATGGCTACTGGTAATTCAATTGGTCCAGATCATGAAGGGAAGGATGTAGATTTGAGGAATTATTGTAGTATGGTTGGTTCTTTGATGTATCTCACTGCCAGCAGACCTGATATCATGTTTGCAACATGTGTAAGTGCCAGATATCAAGCTAAACCAAAGGAGTCTCACTTAGCTGCAGTTAAGCGTATTTTTCGATACTTAAAGGGGACACCGTACTATGGCATTTGGTATCCAAAAGGTCTTGGATTTGAGCTACAAGCGTATACTGATGCTGATTATGGTGGGTGCAATATGGACCGGAAGAGTACATCGGGTCATTTGCAATTCCTGGGGAATAAGTTGGTATCGTGGGCATCCAAAAAGCAACAGTGTGTATCTACCTCCACTGCGGAATCTGAATATGTTGCTGCTGCGAGTTGTTGTTCGCAAGTACTTTGGATGCAGTCGCAACTTCGTGATTATGGTCATGAATACAAAAAGATTCCCATCTATTGTGATTCCAAGAGTGCAATAGCCATCTCAGCTAATCCGGTTCAACACTCGAAAACCAAACACATTGATATCAGGTATCACTTCTTAAAGGACAATGTGGAAAAAGAAAATATAGAGCTGTATTTTGTTAATACTGAATATCAACTTGCAGATTTGTTTACTAAGGCTTTAGATGAGAAACGATTTAAATTTCTCATCTCTAGACTTGGTATGATTGACAAAAAGATTTAACAGTCTTCTAATCTGTATTTCCTTATATACATAGCAGGATAATGAAATACTGATTTAAGTATGGTCATTGGACTTCTATGTATATTTTGAAATATAGTTTATTTGTTACAGTTGTTTTTTATGTCTCAAGTTGATTGTTTTTGGTATTTTGTTATTTTCTTTGTTTTGATTACTAATGTGTTTGTCTTCTGAGTATATGGTTTTATCAAGGGGGGAGCTTATCTGGTTCAGGTTAGTACAGTTGCTGTGATTTTGCTTCTTACAGGTAACTTCAGGTATGCATTGTTTAAGGGGGAGTATTACGTATCCTTAATGGTAGGGGGAGTATTAATGATCTAATTCTTGAGTCTTGACTCGAGACATGCATTGATTAGTATCTTGAGTTAGGTAACTCGAGTCATACACTTTTGTTATTTGACTCGAGACGTGTGCTCGAGACGTATATCTCGAGTCACTTCATCTCGAGCGTTACAGTGTGCATGCTTACAAATCATGTATACAGCTGACTCGAGTCATGGGCTCGAGTTGTCTATCTCGAGTCCTACGTATTGTGTTATTAACCTAGAGTTTACCACTGACTCGAGACATGTATCTCGAGTAAGGTATATATCATTTTATACATGCGAGACATGTGCTCGAGACATGCATTTTGAGTCATGTATCTCGAGTCGTCCATGCTACTTGCATGAATTTGGTGTAGTTATATTGACTCGAGACATGTATCTCGAGTGTGGTACATCTCATTTTATACATGCGCTCGATACATGCATCTCGAGTCATGTATCTCGATTCCTTGCTCTTGAGTTGGTTAAAACTAATTTGAATCATGTAACTCGAGTGTTGTATCTCGAGCCATATATCTCGAGTCAGGTATCTCGAGTAGTTTACTTGCTTTGAATGAATGCTTTGAGTCATATTGACTCGAGAGATGTACTCGAGACATGTATCTCGAGTCTGTTCATGTGTCTCGAGCGAGATTTCGAGCACACATCCTTTCAGATTTTCCGCTCGAGACATGAACGGTCCAGTTACAGAGTGCCACGTGTCCACGTCATCATGAGTTTGATATCATTTTGAATACTCCTCTATAAATACATTGTTTCTCTTCACATTTCCAATCTTTCTGGAAATTCATTGCTCGTGCGGATTTTGTTCAAGTCGCTGATTCCTGCTCAAGCCTGTGTTCTTATAGTGCATTACGTAGTCTAGTTTAGTGTGTGTTTTGTATACGTATCCCGGGTTCTACGAAGCCTATAGGTATTCATTCGATCATATATCGATTAGGCTAGTAGTTTAACGTTTTTGTATGAACTAATCTTAACACACGGGTTAACATCTCGGGATTGTATTCTTGATATTTTAAACTTATAAGTGTGAATGAACCGTTGTTCCGGATCATATGGACTTGAGATATTGAACTTCGTATTATCTTGTTGACTTTAAGATTGACCTTCAAATCGACAATGTGGTGAACTTAATCGAATTAATATGTATAAGCCTTTCAATGACTAGTTCTTGTAAAACAAAGGTTCTAAAAGTTGATATCAAGAATAACTAATATCTCGAATCTCACTCGAGACATATGTCTCGAGTGTGGTTAAGGCTTATATAATTTTAAACTGATATAGTTATCTATATTATTCAATGGTCGATCTTTTAGTGTATTTTTCTCAAGTCTCACACTGTGTGAATTTCTTTTTCACACTTAAACGCGTTTTTCATAAAATTTTAAACATAAAAGATATAAATCTAATGTTTTTATGAATTACAGCGATGGAGGATTATTTTTTCCCAGACTCAGATGACATGGCGATTTCAGACATACTCTCGGTACAATCATCTCCACATAATCCGAATGTTGATGCGGATAGACAGTTAATTCGTCCGTCGTTATTTCTTCCATCGATCTCGAACAATGTTCCATTCAACCCACATGCAAGGATGGGAGCTCCGGTGATCACTGCCATTCTACGAAATCATCCATTGTACACAGTGCTTACAAAGATGGTTGAAGTACCTATGATTTATGTGCAACAAGTCTGGAATACACTGCAATTTCATGCTGATCTGGATAATCATCATTTTACTGCTAAGCTAGATCACTACACTATCAGCTTTGGCGTCAACAAATTTCACCGTCTATTGGGCTTTCCGGAAGTGACTAGTCGACCAAATGCTAATCACTTTGAACCATTTGCATCGTTGGAAGTCGCAATGGCCGGGGTAGAATCTGTTGGTCATCTCGATGCAATCAATGCACCGTCTCAATTTAACAAGTCCAAGCTTCCTCCAACTTATAACACATTATTCACTATTCTGAGTCGTTGTTTGACTGGAAAGAGGACAGCTCAAGACACGGCACCACAGTCGTTTCTGGTTTTATTCTATGGAGTATTATTCAACAAGCATTATGATTATGCTTCGTTGATATTTCACGATCTCAAGGAGCTTCTAGCCAAGCGACAAAAGCATCTACCATTCCCGAGGTTTCTCAGTATTCTTATAGCAAGTGCAATGGAGCGTAATCTGGCTATTCCGCGTCGATCAGATGCAGAGAAGGTCAAGATTCATGATATGCAGTCTATTAGATATCCAAAGCAGGAGTTTCCTCCAGAGGTTCCTCTCTTTTCAGAGCTTCTAGCGTATGCTGATCAGAATGTGGCATGTGTGATAGAGTATAGGGCTAGTTTTGCACCTATGGTCCAACCAGAACCGGAGGGACCTACCCAAGGTGTTATCCCTAGAAGTGAGGGTATAGTTCGTAGGGACCAACGATCACAGGATCTTGGTCAGGGTGTGATGAGGGAAAATACCGAGAGGGGTGCAGGTGGGGCCCATTCTGATCAACTAGCTCACTCATCAACTGTCAATGTAGCTGCTCAAATTGGTCAAATCAGTTCTGAGATACGGATGGATGATGTCTTTGCGGCTATAGAAGATGATCAAGGTGCAAGTTCACATGCTCCACAACAGTTGGCTGAGGCTTCTCTGCCAGATTTTGTTTTATCTCCACTTCATGAGACATTCTTGGATACTGAAGAAGTGGCAGAGTCATTGTTGGACTTATCACAACCAGATGATGATATTCCTGACGTACAGTGTTATTCTCCGAGTGAGATGGCACAACGACTCAACCGACTTATGGGACATGATTCTTCATCTGAGGATAGTTTAGCTGCTAGTGGTGATCATTATATGGATGAGGATGTAGATACTCAAGCTCCTACTGAAGAACTTCCAGGGTCAAATGATGACGGTGATGATAGTGATGATGATGATATGCCTGATCAAGGCTCGAGTCGTTTGTTGACTCAAGGTGATATAAGGACGGATGAGGGAGAATTAGTTGAAAATCCGGATGAGAGGATGAGTGTTGGGGAAGCAGAAAAACATGGTGAGTGTGAGACAGGGGCTAGAAAAGAAGTACAAACCCCTCCCCAGCCGAGTCTAGCTGGGTAGCCACAACTTCTAGGGGTGAGCATATGTTGCCACCACCTGTTGAACAAGACATGAGATCCCCACTCATGCAATGCACAACCCAACCAAGCCACTCTTCCGTTTCTCAACAAACGGTAGTTTCATCTTCACACGGGGATATACCACAACTTGTACCTATTCCTCAATTGGAGGTTGGTGGTACCGACACAGTGAGGCAGCTGCCCCCGCCCACGACTTCACTTGTTCACATATCGAGTCTAGATCCACTTGTAACTAATACATCTCTTTTTTTGGCTAGGACACAGGTGCAAACCACCTTTGCAGGAGGCTTCAGTAGCCCTGCCGAAACCACCGTAGTGAGTTCTGCATTTGTTGCGGGCTTGCAAGGATCGGAGGGAAATCCCATCAGTGTTAACATCACGCCAACACTGAACATGGGTTCCTTGAGTTCCACTCTTGGATCAACGAGAAGTCTCAGTGACCTCGGTGTTAGTTTACCGCATCCACTATTATCACGGAGCTACGGCAGCAGTCTACCATTTTGGGTTCTTCCTCAACACCCATTGGTAGTTTTTCATCTGCCTCAATTCCAGCTTCCACATCTTCCACAGTGCTTGTATCATCCGCATCTTCTGCACCATCGTCTTCTGTACCACCTCCGACTGGCATGGCTTCAACCCCAGATATTGATCTCTCTCGTATTCACGTTGTAGCAACTGCAAACCAACTGATTACGCGTTCCATGTATCGAGCGAATAATGAACAGATGGCGAATGTTATTCAACAGCAGACAGCCCGTATTTCAGCCTTGGAAAAGCAAGTAGCATAGTTAGCTAAAGGCAAAGCTCCAATGCCTGATCCTCCCTCACAGCCTTCTCATTCAGCGGCTGATTCTCTTACTATTCCTGAGTTAAACGGGTTGTTGTTTTCCAAACTCTTGGAATCCGGTTCTTCAGAGGATCGTGATCTTGTTGGTGTTTTACAACAACAAACTGCTCTACAACAACGTGCCATTCAAGAACAACGCGCTCAAGCTCATCTGGTCACTCACACCGAATTCCAGCAATTCCAAGCGACTCTTGATGCTTCTCTCACAAAGACGTTCACAGAGATCAACAAGATGTTTACCGAGGGTTATCTCAGTTGTCTGATTGGATTCGGGGGATTGAAGAGACTTGTCAAGTAGCTGCTAGACGGCCAACCAGGAGGCATGATGATCATGATGATCATGATCATCATGAGGGGGAGAGGAAACGTAGAAGGTTGGAAGGAGAGCCGTCTAGGGAGCCGACATCTCCAAGAGTAAGAGTGGTGGATAATTTTGAAGAAAGGCAACCAACACGGCAGAGAGATGCTATTGTTCTTACTGGAGGTCAAGAGAAGGATGATGTACCGGATTTGCAATCTACACTGGATTTTCTGAGTTCAGTACAAGAGGAAATGCCAGCTGAGGGTGTAGAAGACAGGGGAGTTAAATTTTCAGGAGCTTCTAGTTCTATGTCTGAAATAGATAGAGTTCTAGCACTTCTTGAGAATGTAGCTTCTGATCTTAGAGATTATCAAGTTCCAAATGAAGAGATAAATGATGCAAGGTGTGCAGAGGATAGTAAACTGAAAGATATGTTTGATGATGTACAGTTTGATTTCGAGAAGGAAGAACCAGTGGAAGATGTGGAAGGACCTTTGCTTGAAGAAGTGTTGCCACAGAATGATCTAATGCCAGTTGATCCGAAGAAAGTGGAGCTTTGGGAGAAAATGAAAGCTAGTTCTGGGAAGTTTCTAAAGAGAACAGAGTGGAACCGGTTCACAAGAGCGAATGGAAAGTATCTGGAAGAGAAATACAAGAGCAGATTTTGTTATCATGAGCGGAAGCTGAGCTATGTGAAGTTGTACGGGATTGAGAATCTGAAAGAGGAGTTAAGAAGAGAGTACATTCACATGAGGAAGGTGAACAAGCAAAGAAGAGAAGTGTTAGTGTCTGATTACAAGTTTGTTGCTGTGAAAAGTTACAAGACTAACAAGCTTAGTGCTTACTTTTATCCAGTAATTGCCTTTACTAGAGAAGATGGGAAAGAATATGTGATTACAGAAGCAGATTTCCAGGATGTGAGCTTTGATGTGATTTTTGGGATTTTATATGATCTCAAAGGAAAAGCCTTTAGATCAGAAGAGGAAATAATTGCTCTAACAGCAATTGTCAGGCATGTCAAGGCTTCTATCTCATTGGCTCATTTGTATGACTTTCAGTTGGGATTGGAAAATTGGACATCAAAGCTATTTTGTCACAAACCCCAAAGAAGTCTGATTGGTGAAGAGAAGGACTTTGTTATGTACACTGTTTTCTATGATGAGGATGAGACCAGGATTTCATGTGTGTATCCAGATTCTCTAGGCAATAAAAAGAGAATGTACTCACATGAAGTGATGTTATTTTGTGATGATATGTTGAAGATGGTGATGGATGGGTTGAATACAAGATTGCAAATGGATAAGCATAATGTCCATGACATCTCAGCTGCAAACAAAGTTTTGATCAAGCTTTTTGTAAAGGAGATAGATAGAAGATTAAGACTGAGGAATGACATCAGATTTGCTGAGATCAAGTTCAAGTTGAGAAAACTTGCAGTGAAGATGTCTTAAGTGTTTTGTTTGTTAATTTCTTTTGAGTGTCCCTCCTTCTTTTATAAAAGGGGGAGATTGTTAGTGCTATGTTTATAAATAGAAGTTGAGGGACCTATTGTGTAAGTTTTGCATTCTTAGGGATGAGGTATAAATACCTCATTGCCATGCATTGTATGTTAAGCTTCCTAATATGAATGACATATGAATTTTCACATTCTCTCTCTACTTTCTCTCTCTACTTGATTTCATCATCTTTATACTAGATCTATCATGATTATGCTTAGATCATGATAGATTGATTCATCTTTACATCTAACAGTACCCGTTCGGTACGTAGACTTGCTATGTGTATCTTATATGTAGTGCTAGCTCACTAAGCATTCGCTTACCCCGTTAGTTGACATCCTTTTCAGGTACTATACCGGCTAAGGATAAGGGCAAGGCCCCGATGTGACTTCGAGACCGACATTCCGACGACGCTTGACCTCGGATCTTATGGATTTATTTAAATTAACTCTATCATTGTTAAAACTGTGTTCTTAGTTGACATTTTTGGGATCTTTGGAATAGTTTCTTGAATTATTAAAATTTTACTTTTATTTAATTGTCGACTTAAAAGGAAATTATTTTCTAAAACCTTGTTTTGGGTTTGGGGCTTTACAACTTGGTATCAGAGCATGGTTTAAGAGAATCAGCGCGTATGTTTCGAGCGTGCGCGTGGTTGGACTTAAAACCGAAATTTATTTCTGGGACAATAATGAGTTAAGGGTCGGAATCGTCGACGGGAGCATCAAGACGGGGGTGAGTTATTTTTATAATTGTAAATGTATCGTAATATTATTGGGCTATTGAGTCTGAATCGCATGCTACATGTATACCTATATCGATAGTATTTGTGGAATTGACCGTGTAGTCAATAGGGAAATTATGTGGTTTGTTGAGGTACGAGTACCGCCTAGTCATTAGGTTGAGGTTTAGTTTAAGGCGGTATCAGACTTGAATGTAAGCACCTTGAGACGGCGGGAAGAGGTTACATGACACTAACTTGCGGGTTGGTGCTCGGTAAACTTAACCCGACCAAAAATCTCGGTTGATTATAGTAGTGCGGGCCCAAATAATAGCACTACTATAGGCAATGGTGTTAATTCGAATCTGATTAAGTCTTGGGAAATCTCAAAATAATGGTGACGGTAAGGAACACGTGGGTTGTGAATATGGATTAATTGCTATCATATGAGTCATTGGGTAGAATTACGACCTAGTCGGTAGGTGGTATGTGCACTGATGGCTAGGTATAGGTTGTGCACGAGCTTTGGGTAGGAACGGGGTTGTAGCCTTATATGTTACGATTATTGAACTGCGCCCTTTTCGAACTGCCCTAAGTTGTTTATTCTTGTAAACTTTTAGTATGGTTGTCACGAGGAGGACGTCGACTTCGGAGGAGCAGGAGACTCCAGACTGGTTGGACCATAGGTCCGCAGGTCACTGAGACCCTGCACCAGATTCTGCCAGGGTTGTTCGCGCAGATGAGGGACGAGCTACTAGCGGCTGTGGATGAGCGGATCGAGGCGGCCTTCACTGCACGTGGGTCGGGGACCAGCAGTACCAGCCAGGGACAGAGCCGGGCTAGCACGTTTAAGGATTTCATGGCGTGCCAGCCACCGCACTTTGAAGGGAAGAAGGACCCTATCGCATGCTACCGATAGGTTGCTGCTGTGGAAGGCGCGTTTCGCACCAGTGGCTGCCCAGACGCTATGAAGGTAGTCTATGCGGTCAACCTGCTCCGTAATGCGGGTAAAGACTAGTGGGGGCTCATTCTGAAGAGCCGCACAGAGGAGCAAATTGGCGCGATGACCTGGGAGGAGTTTAAGACACTGTTGGACGGAGAATTCTCACCGTGCATTGAGAAGGAAAGGATCACGGCAGAGTTTCTGAACCTGAAGCAGACTACCGAGACGGTGAATGAGATCACCGCCCAGTTCTTAGAAAAGTCGTTGTTCTGCCCTGACTACGTGGGATCTGAGGAAGTGAAGATGTACCGGTTCCGTCAGGCACCAAAGACGGAGATCCAGGAGTTCGTGGCTACAGCGAAGTATCAGACTTTCAATGAGATGGTGGAGGTAGCCCAGAAGCGGGAGATATATCTTGAGGAGCAGCGGCAAGGGAAGAGGAAGATGGAGTTAGCTCTTGTGCCAGCCAAGAAATTCAAAGGACCAAGGAGCGACGGTCGGAGAGGGTTCCCGGGCTGCCTGAAATGCGGTAAGAACCACTCGGAGGAGTGTCGGCTGGCGGAGGCTATGTGTTTCAAATGTGGCAAGCCAGGCCACCGAAGTCGGGAGTGCGGAATCCCACCGAGGGTTTGTTTTCACTGCTTCCAGCCAGGCCACATTAAGCCGAACTGCCCTCAGTTGGTTGGAGCGACCGCAGCAGCAGCACCAGTGACGGCACCCGTGGTGGCACCAGCCTCCTCTACCATGCGGTTCACCGACGGTTCTTCGGGGAAGAAGAGCGGACCATCCTTGACGAGTCGAGGTCGAGTTTTCCAGCTTACGGCCGAGGAGGCCAAGGTGGAGCCGGACGTGGTTACAGGTATGTTTTGGTTTCTTGTCGAGTTATCCAACTGCTATGTTATGTTAGTGGCCTGTAACTAGTAGTTAGAATTGCATGCGCACTCCTTGATAGTTAATTGTTATTCGTATTTAGGCGTTTTTCCCGTGAACGGGAGGCCTGCATTAGTACTTTTCGATTCGGGGGCCACTTGGTCCTTCGTATCGAACACATTTTGTGAAGGCTTCCAACTCGAGCGAGGGAAGCTAGACCGTTCCGTGGCGATAGATGTGGCAGCGGAGGAGGTGCGGATTTGCGAGGACGTCTTCCGGAACTGCACCATAGTGATTCATGGGGTGTCTTTCAGTATCAACTTGATACCTACATCCATGAATGGAGTCGATGTGATAGTAGGTGTAGATTGGATGTTTCGAAACCACGGCGTTCTAGACATCGCGGAGTAGTTAGTTCGCATCCAGAACCCAAGTGGGGGAGAGCTCATCGTGTACGGTGAGGGACGAAAGAAGCAGCTGGCGTTTTGTTCGGTTGCAAAAGCAAGAAGGTATCTTCGGCATGGGTGTGCGGGCTACTTGGAGTACGCGATGACTAGTTCGGCAGAGGAGAGAAGGCTGTCAGTTGCAGATGTACCGGTGGTAAGTGAGTATCCGGATGTCTTTCCAGAGGACCTACCGGGCATTCCGCCGGAGCGAGAGGTAGAGTTCGGTATCGACTTGGTACCCGAAGCTGCACCGGTTGCGCGTACTCCTTACCGGTTAGCACCACCTGAACTGCAGGAGTTATCTAATCAATTGCAAGAGCTCTCGGCGAAGGGGTTCATCCGTCCCAGTAGTTCGCCGTGGGGTGCCCCGATCCTGTTCGTGAAGAAGAAGGACGGGAGTCTCCGGATGTGTATCGATTATCGAGAACTCAATAAGGTGACCATCAAGAATAGGTATCCTCTACCTAGGATTGATGACCTTTTTGATCAGCTTCAAGGGGCGGCTTGGTTCTCGAAGATTGATCTTCGTTCGGGATATCACCAGCTTAAGGTGAAGGAGGCGGACGTTTCCAAGACCGCTTTCAGGACCCGATATGGGCATTTTGAGTTTCTGGTGATGCCCTTCGGTCTCACCAACGCCCCTGCAGCTTTTATGGATCTGATGAATCGAGTCTGTCGACCGATGCTTGATAAGTCAGTAATTGTCTTTATTGACGATATCCTGATCTATTCGAAGACGAAGGAGGAACACGTGACTCATCTGCGAGAGGTGCTTGAAGTGTTGCGGAGAGAGTGGCTTTACGCGAAGTTCTCGAAGTGTGCTTTCTGGTTACAAGAGGTCCAGTTCCTGGGGCACCTTGTTAACCGGGAAGGCATCAAGGTGGACCCTTCTAAGATCGAGGCAGTGATGAGTTGGGTTTGGCCGATTACTACCGACGTTTTATCGAGGGCTTTTCTCGGATTGCGGTACCGTTGACGAGGCTGACTAAGAAGAACGAGCCATATGTATGGGGCGCGGAGCAAGAAGAGGCGTTCGAAACCTTGAAGCGGAAGTTGTGCGAGGCACCGGTCTTGACACTTCCTGAGGGCGTTGAGGACATGTCAGTGTACTGCGACGCATCACACCTTGGCTTGGGATGTGTTCTGATGCAGCGGGGACGGGTGATAGCCTATGCGTCGAGACAGCTGAAGCCTCACGAGGCTAATTATCCCACGCATGACCTTGAGCTGGCAGCGGTGGTTTTCGCACTGAAGATCTGGAGGCACTACCTGTACGGGGTGAAGTGCACCATTTATACTGACCACCGCAGCCTGAAGTATTTCTTGGATCAGCCGAATTTGAATATGCGGCAGCGGCGATGGCTCGATGTGGTGAAGGATTACGATTGTGAGATCCTTTATCACCCGGGCAAAGCAAACGTGGTAGCGGATACGCTTAGTCGAAAGGCGCCAAAGTTATCTTTTCAGACGGCTCACTTGCGGATGGTCGTGACCACGTCATTTCTAGATCTTGTTCGGCGAGCTCAAGAGGAGGCTAGCTTGGAGGAGAACCAGAATAAGGAGCGGATTAGAGGCCAGTTACCTTTGATGGTTCGAGACAGTAGAGGACTTCTGACTAGGCATGGGCGAGTATGGGTCCCTCTTGCAGGTAGTGCTCGTCAGACACTGCTGGAGGAAGCACACAAATCTAAATTCTCTATTCACCCCGGGGCTACGAAGATGTACAGGGATCTGAGAGCTGACTATTGGTGGCCAGGGATGAAGCGGGAGGTTGCCCGCTATGTGGAGTCTTGTTTGACCTGTCTGAAGGTCAAGGCTGAGCATCAGCGACCGCACGGTATGATGCAACCATTAGAGATCCCTGAGTGGAAGTGGGAGAATATCACCATGGATCTGATCACCAAGCTACCGAAGACACCACGAAAATTTGATGCGATCTGGGTGATAGTAGACCGTTTGACTAAGAGTGCTCATTTCTTAGCCATTCGGGAGAGCTTCACGTCCGAGCAGTTGGCAGAACTGTACGTGAAAGAAGTAGTAAGGAGGCACGGGGTACCGGTATCAATCATCTCAGACCGGGACACCCGTTTCATCTCGAGGTTCTGGGAACTGTTTCATGCAGATATGGGTACCAGGTTGCACTTCAGTACGGCTTACCATCCGCAGACAAACGGACAGAGCGAGCGTACGATCTAGACACTTGAGGATATGCTTCGGGACTGCGTACTTGATTTCGGGGGTAGCTGGGATACGTACTTGCCCTTGGCGGAGTTCTCGTACAATAACAGCTACCACTCGAGTATCGGAATGCCTCCGTACGAGATGCTGTACGGGCGGAGATGTCGGACCCCAATTTGTTGGGGCGAAGTTGGTCAGCGTGTTCTTGGAAGCACGGAGGTGGTTCAGCAGACCACGAAGCACATCCAAAGGATTAGAGAGCGCTTGCGGACAGCGCAGAGTAGGCAGAAGAGCTATGCGGATAAGCGGAGATCGGATCTAGAGTTCCAGGTGGGTGACCGTGTCTTGTTGAAGGTCTCACCTTGGAAGGGGGTGATTCGTTTTCGCAAGAGGGGCAAGCTTGGGCCCCGATATATTGGACCGTTTACGGTTTTAACACGAGTGGGGAAGGTGGCCTATCGGTTGGAGTTACCGGATGTGCTCGGGCAGATTCATGACACGTTTCACGTATCCCAGCTGCGCAAGTGTTTGGCGGATGAGTCAACGCATGTATCTGTGGACGATATTCAAGTCGATGAGAGCTTGAATTACATCGAAAAGCCCGTTGCGGTGTTGGATCGGAAGGTAAAATAATTGAGGAATAAGGAGGTAGGCTTAGTAAAGGTGCAGTGGCAGCACCGGAAGGGTTCCGAGTGGACATGGGAGCCAGAGGCGGAAATGAGAGAGAGGTACCCGGAACTCTTCTCAGAGTGATTTCGAGGACGAAATCCTGGTAAGTGGGGGAGAGTTGTAACACCCCTTTTTATTTTTTTATTCCTATTATATATTTTATGGTTTTATTCTATTTATTTATTATTTATGCATGGAAGAGTTTGAGTTGGAGTCAAATGGTGATGAGGTCATCATCTGATTTTTTTTAAATTTGGGATAAGGGTGAGAGAAACCCCTTTTTTTGGCTTTATATAATAGGTTAGGTCAAACAAATTTCTCCATCATTCCCAAAAATTTGGAAGAATCGTTCAGAGAGAGAAAAAGAGAAAAAGAGAGGAAAAAAAAGAGAGAGAAAGGAAGGAAGAGAGAGTTAGCGACGGGAGAGGAGAGATCGCCGGAGTTAATTCTCGCCGGAAAGTGAAAGCGGTGGTCGCCGGAATCATCAAGGTAAGGGTTTTAAAATCTCCTTTGTAGCATGGTCTAGTTGTGTAGTTCTCCGGCGACCGTTGTTGTGCGGTTAACGCAGTCGCGGTGGCGGCAGTAAGCCGCCGTGCCTGACGCGGCAAGGGAGGGCCGCCGTGGACGCCGGCACGACCGAGGTCGCGTTTGTACGGAGGCGGTTGTGATGGTTGTTATCGTCGGCGATGAAGCCGGTGGCGGTTCTCGATGTTGTTGCTGTTGTGCAGGTAACGGCCGGTAGCCGGTGGTGTCGGGTGGAGAAGAGCAGCGCGCCGGCCGACCTTGGCCGGCGACGGGGGTTGCTGACTGAGTTGCTGGGGAAACGGCGGTGGTGGCGGTTTTTACCGTTGCTGCCGTCGTTATGTTTCTTTTGATCCGGCAGCGGCGGCCTTGCCGTTGCTGGTGTGGTTCGGCGGTGGTGGCAGCCATGCTACTGCTGCCGTCGTTGTCCGGAAGGCCGAAGGTGGTGGCGGCCCAGCCGCTGCTGCCACCGAGATGCCAATCGGCAGCGGTGGTCCGGCGGTGGTGGTTTGCGGCAGCCACCATCCGTGAACGGCTGACCAATGATGAATCGTTCGGGATCCGAGAGGGACATCCGTGCCGCCGTTACCGTGTGTTAGCTTAAAACTTCGGTGAGATTCTTGTAAGGTTGTAGGTTAGCGAAGTTTCCACGAGACCGTTAGTTAAATTGTAACAATGGTATTTGTTAAATTGTTTCAGTTGGTTGTAGAGGAATCGCGTTATTTTGTGCTTGGTAGCGTGTATCAGGTGAGTACACTATATGTAAAGTATGTATAGTTTGTTTATTTATCGTAATGGTGTATGAAAGGGAACCACATGCCCTTGGTGAGTTGTGGGGTCCGACCCGTGTCCAAAACGACGGGAGAAAGGGAAACCACATGCCCTTGGTGAGTTGTGGGGTCCGACCCGTGTCCAAAACGACGGGAGTTTATTTATAATCTCATGAGATTTGATTGTGTTTTAATTGATGACTATATGCGATACATGTGAGTATGGTGATTGTGTTGGGTACCCGTTCGGTACGTAGACTTGCTATGTGTATCTTATATGTAGTGCTAGCTCACTAAGCATTCGCTTACCCCGTTAGTTGGACATCCTTTTCAGGTACTATACCGGCTAAGGATAAGGGCAAGGCCCCGATGTGACTTCGAGACCGACATTCCGACGACGCTTGACCTCGGATCTTATGGATTTATTTAAATTAACTCTATCATTGTTAAAAGGGTTTAGTTCCCCAAAATGTATCCAACTTGTCACATTTTGCTATTGTATGTATCCAACTTTAAAAATTACCATTTAATACATTAAACTACCAAAAGTTACCATTTCATGCATCATGAAACTTGTTTAGCAGGTAGCTGGTCATCTCCTCCGGTCATCTTCTCCGGCGAGATTCCGGCAACTGCACTATTTCCGGCGACCTCAACCATTTTTCCCGACGATTGTTTTTTTCCGGTGTCCCAGGGGCCCGAATACATCCTCCTCCTCAAGAAGTTCATCTCGATCGTCGAGAAATCACTGTCTCACCGCCACAGCAGCTCCCGGAGGAGTACCGACCACCACTTCGATCCCCCACGGAGGAGCACCGATGTGTTCGAGACCTCGAGAAAGAGCACCGATCGGAGAGAAAAACCCCGGAAAACAACCACCATTGTCGTCACCGGTCGGAGCACCAATGTCGCCATCGTCGGCGACAACAATGGCGAAAACAACCACCATTGTCGTCACCGGTGGCCTTGCGATGACGGCAGTAGCAAGCGCCACCGCCACTGCCGTAGCCGACGCTATTCAAAAAAACCGGAAAAAACAATCGTCGGGAAAATTGGTTGAGGTCGCCGGAAAAAATAGGTCGCCGGAAATAGTGCAGTCGCCGGAATCTCGCCGGAGAAGATGACAGGATGGCCGGAAAAGTCGCCGGAGAGGGGTGACCTGCTGGTAACCTTTGATAGCAGGTCACGATGCATGAAATGGTAACTTTTGGTAGTTTAATGTATTAAATGGTAATTTTTAAAGTTGGATAGATACAATAGCAAAAGGTGACAAGTTGAATACATTTTGGGGAACTAAACCCTTGTTAAAACTGTGTTCTTAGTTGACATTTTTGGGATCTTTGGAATAGTTTCTTGAATTATTAAAATTTTAATTTTATTTAATTGTCGACTTAAAAGGAAATTATTTTCTAAAACCGTGTTTTGGGTTTGGGCTTTACAGTCCTTTAGATGTTGAGGCTGATTTTGCCTAAGAAACTATCATTAGGAAGTTTTTTCAAAATGAGTGATTTACAACAATTGACAAGGATGAACTTTTATGGTCACTATTGCATTATGTTATCTTTCAACTTTAACATGTGTCTTCATCTGATTTGTTGATCCATTCATGCTTATACTTTTTACTTCAATCTATGTAGTTGTAGTTGTATTGAGGTGGAGTGGTGGACACTTGTTAACACATCTCATCATATCCTATGCAAAAAATTGTAAAAAAAGTATGATACTAAAAGATGGTGCTTTAGGACTTCTTTGGAAGACATGATCGACATGCTCATACTAGTATGAGCATGTCGATCATGTCAATTAGTAGTCTGACAAATACTACTACCGGCAAGTTGGATTTTGTTTTGTAACCACATATGTTTATTTACTAAACCCAAAAGTAAATCAATATTAATTTATTTACTTGAGGGTATTTTATAAAATTATACTTTTGATAATACACTATTCATACATTGATAATTTTATAAAAGTATAAATGCTCCACTAAACTAGAAATAACAAGCATTTATAAATAGTTCAAATAAATAAATGCTCCATGCTCACACTCGCAACACATGTACTGGACCTCATTGCGTTATTTCCCACGCACACCTGTGGCAATGCATGGGCTCACACCTGCCCAACGTGGGGTCACACCTCCCCGATTGGCCAGTACATGCCCCATCCCATGTAATGTACACAACATGCATATGCAGATGATAATGCACGGTTAAAATCTACCATTTCGGTGATATAAAATCATGCATGCAACTTTCATGTAAAAATACACTTTCAATTAAAAGGCATAACTTTCAAAATAGCTTTCTTTGACAAATATCTGTCAAAGTGAGAGAAACTCACCTGATTGTGGATTCTCGACTACGATCAAACTTTACGACGGTACACCTACAAGGTACGAGGCACAATTAACTCTCAAGGATTCTAACTCCTCCTTAATCACTCTACTTGCCACAACTGGCCAAAACTTACAAAATCTAGGTCCGAAAAACAGAAGTCCGAGTCGAACAACTAGTCCGAGCCGAACAACTCACCACAGTGGAAACTCACCACATGGGAACAACTAGTCCGAATCGGACAACTCACCACAGTGGAAAGTCTAAATCAGACAACTAGTCCGAGTCGGACAACTATTTCGAATCGGACAACTCACCACAGTGAAAAGTCTTAATCGAACAACTACTCCGAATCGGACATCTCACCACAGTGGAAAGTTCGAATCGGACAACTCACCACAGTGGAAAGTCCGAATCGGACAACACACCGGGGGGAAACCCTTATCCGAGTCGGGAAACTGAGACTTGGAGTCGGACAACTGGATTTTCAACATACAATCTACAGTACTCGCGATTAAAGGCTTTAAACAAATGAAAATCCTACCAAAACACTTGAAATCAATCCTAGATTAATCACCACTAAACAAGGATGATTATTCTTACCAAACTTGAAGCCCTTGGTGAATATTTCAGCTCCAAATAGACACCCCCTTCTTGTTGACCTTCTTTTCCTCTTTTGCTCTCGATGCAGCTACCCGCACACACTGTTGGAGATCTTTTCCCTAAAAATGGTAAACATTGAAACCCTTACTCCTTTAAATACTATGGGCCCAAGCCCACCATTCTTTCCAAAAACTATGGACCAAGCCCAAGATCATTTCTTATTCTCTTATTCTTCAAGTACAAAGCCAAATTTCTTTTCTTTCCTCTTATTCCATAAAAACTAAGCCCAGTAGTATTTGGGTTATTACAAAAATCATATATGATTTTATACAAATGATATTCACACATGTGATTACAATGCTAAATATGTAAACAAAATCACATATGATTTCAGTATAATATATAATTTTGTACAAATGTTAATATAAAATCATATGTGATTTTGTACAAATGTAAATGTAAAATCATATATGATTTTATACAAATGATATTCATATGACTACAATGCTAAATATGTAAACAAAATGACATATGATTTCAGTATCATATATGATTTTGTACAAATGCTAATGTAAAATCATATGTGATTTTGTACAAATGTAAATGTAAAATCATGTATGATTTTATATAAATGATATTCACAAATGATTATGATGCTAAATATGTAAACAAAATCATATATGATTTCAGTATCATATATGATTCTATACAAATGTTAATGTAAAATCATATGTGATTTTGTACAAATGTAAAATCATATACAAATGATATTCATACATGATTATAATGCTAAATATGTTAACAAAATCACATGATTTTGTACAAAGAAAAATGTAAAATCATATATAATATAATTGTAATTATAATATAATATAACATTTTAATATATTATCAATTGATTTTACAAAACTTGTATGTTAATAATATATTATAAAACAATAATATATTAAAATAGTAATAATATATTATTACTATTGATCATATCAATTTTACCTATTAAAGAATTTATCCTTTGTAGAAATTACATTTTAGCATCTACTAAATATTATAATGTCATCCAATATAATAGAATTTCTTTTTATCAAATATGTTGCTAGAAGTTGGTTCCTTTGTTCTTACAAATTGGTATGGTTCTTGTATGAACCTACCTCTCTCTCTCTCTATATATATATATATATATATATATATATATAGGGGTGGGTTCAAATGTGAACCACTTTTTGGTTGTGAACGTGAGGACAACCGAGAGCGCGACATGTGGCGGATGACTAAGCGCCACGTAAGGTCTACGTCGGATGACTAGGCGCGATTCATGGGAGGGCATTGAATTAAAAGGGGGGGGACCACACTCAAAGCCGACGTGGTGCCTAGTCATCCGCCACATGTCGCGCTCTCGGTTGTCCTCACGTTCACAACCAAAAAGTGGTTCACATTTGAACTTTCCTCTATATATATATATATATATATTCATATATATAGGAAATTTCAAATTGAACTCATCTTTCATTGTGAACGTGGGAACCAACAAAATCGTGTCACGTGGCAATTTGAATCGGCGCCTAAAGTTTTATTCATTCAGTCTGAATATTCATGCTTTATTCAGTATTGCCACATGACACGATACTAGTGGTCCTCACGTTCACAATGAAAGATGAGTTCACATTTTAACCTGATCCTATATATAGTCAGGTTCAAATGTGAACCACTTTTTCATTGTGAACGTGAGGACGAATCTCAGCCACACATCTTCAGTTACAGTGGACGTGATCACGGAGGATTGACGCGATTCATGGGAGGGTAGAGATTATTAAAGGAGGGGGATCAGTCAAAGCTGTCTTTATTGACCGAATGAGTGACTGAGATTCGTCCCCATGTTCACAATGAAAAAGTGGTTCACATTAGAACTTTTCTATATATATATATATATATATATAGAGAGAGAGAGAGAGAGAGAGAACTTCAAATGTGAACTCAATTTTGGTTGTGAACATGAAGACCATTAAAATCGTGTCACGTGGCATATTCAGTTTGAATATTATGTGTTATTCAAACTGAATAATACTGTATTCAGTGTTATTGTGTTTCACTGTTATTCAGTTTGAATAACACTGAATACAGTATTATTCAATTTGAATAACACATGAATATTCAAACTGAATATGCTATGTAGCACGCTTTTTGTTGTCCTCACGTTCACAATGAAAAACGAGTTCACATTTGAATGTAACCCTATATATATATATATATATATATGTAGACAAAAGTTCGGCTGTGAACTGAATTTTCATTGCGAACGTGAGGACCATTGAAAGCGCGTCACGTGGCATATGAAGTTTGAATAATCATGTATTAAACATCTTGGAATTTTAAATGGTACAATTTTATTTGGAAACTATCTATCCGAACTCATTATGGGTAAGTCAATTATACTCTTGGAGCATGTAATTACATAAATGCTGGTTAAGTATGTTTCATTGCTTATGGTGAGTATTATTTTCTAGTCGATTGTGTCGGTGAGCTTTTGGCTCAGTTTTGACTTGATGAGATTTTAAGACATTTGTCTGGCTTGAATTTCTCTATGTTTACCTTTTGGAGTTGTATGAAGTTATGACATATTTGTCTTAAGTTATATCTTTTAAGTGTATTGGACATTCATTTGAGGCTATGTATTTTAGCTTGTAATGTGATGGATCCATAGGTATAAGAGTGAGTTTTTATATATTGGTTAAAAACGGGACGATAGTTCCCATGTTGTGACCAAGAATAGTCATTCGATCATGGGGGAAACGCGATACAAACCCTTGTAGCTGAATACTACCAAAAAAGACAAATTTAGGGGAAGATGGGAAATGTGAGAAAGTCTCAAACACTAACCATTGAAAGTATTATGAATCTAAGTTTACAAAATCGATTATAATAAGATGGGTGAATCGTAGTTTAGACTATGAAAATCAAATTGCAATGAAAACGATTAGAGTGAGAAATTAGGAAAAACTATGGATACGTTTAACCAAATGGAATTGGGATTAAAAGAAAAAGACAAAAGAACAAAAGAAATATTAAAGTTCTATGTGTGATTGTATCTTTATTTGTTTTCGATATGTCTTTTTATTTGTTCAGGGATAAATAATCATTACTAGAATAATCTTTGACGCAAAAGTGATTTGTCTTTTAAAATATCATTTTATATATGAATTTTAAAACCTTTTTGGTTTATAGAACAAAAACTTGTATACATTTTCTATAGAATTCATCATTTATATTTTGATTTTATACAAGAAATTTATGAAATGATATTTTTATTGACTAGGTATTTCACCAGATGAAACCACTTGAGAGCGAATCAAACTTCCAATTTTGATGCATATTGAACTTAAAAAATACCTGATATATCTTAAAAGTAAAACAATCGAACGTTTAGGTAAATTTTGAAAACTTTTTAAAGTAAAAAAACAAGCAAAAAGCATGCAATTACACTTTAGTAGAATCGACAATCAAATGTTTTTAAGTCAAATATAAATATTAACGTTGGTCTTTATAATTAATTGATATCTATGAAAGGTTAGTGCCCAATTTTGATTTTCAAACACTAGCATCTAAAATCATTCTTTTGGATGATGAAGCAACAAGTATGTTTTTGCGATTGAAATCCGAAAGTAAATTGTATGTGTTGGGTTTTTAGGAGTCTGATTAACCATATAAGAAAACTTGGTTAACCACCTTCAATGAAATCGTTCTTAAAATTTGTTAAATTAGACACATGTATATATAAAGCGGAAGCAAAACACGGTTTCACGATTAATCCATTAAAAACTCAAAGATAGATCTAGTTTTCTATAATACTTCAAAACTAATTAACTTCTAAAAGATGGTTGAAAAAGGTTACCTAAATATGGTTTTTTATAATACTTCAAAACTAATTAACTTCTAAAGGATGTACTCCACTCGTGATGATGCAAACGAGCACACCTAATAGCCGAAGATATGTATCTAAGCATATTTATAATGATTAATGAGCATGTTATATATGTTTTGTGTTTTAAATGCCATGCATGTAAGGTTTTTTGTACTTTCATGCAATGATGCTATAGATGGAACATATCCATATATCCGTGAGAATGATGTGATAGCAGAAACTACGAAATGTAATTGTTAGTCAATACATGTGCTTGGGGATACCTCGAACCTTGGCTAAGAGGTTATGGACGAAAAAATGAAGCCCCATCATACATAAATGTACGAGATCTCACCTGTTATATTACATTTTTGTCAGAAAATATATAACTGTTTAAAAAAATTAACAAATGTTTATAAATCCTACTGAAATATCGCCATGATTATGAACAGGCTCTTGATATGTGTGAGTCAACATTATGATTGAAAATATCGTTTAAGTAATTATAATCAAATTTTACCATAATCATTAAGTTATAGGATTAAGTTGGGCCAACGTGGTATGGGCCTTTGATACATATATTTCTCTTTTTAGATCATTCGACCCAAAATTTGGGGGGTTACGTTGTGTTTTGGAACTAGAACCACATAAAACCCCGACCAACTTAACGAATCGTCCCAATCCAATCCAACTCAACCTGAAACCACCTATGTCTAATCGAAGGTGCAGATCACATGTATGTCATAGGAACTGGACCAAATCATTTTGAACCCAACCTAGTCCAGTCTTAATGCCTGATCCCGTCTTGTAGTTTTGGTATTTGTTTGCACACAACCTTTTTAGCTAGTAATTTGAAGTTTGAACAATCAACATTGCTAATTCATGCATCACATTATCTTTCATTTCAGTATGTAAAACCAACTCAACCCAACCCAACCCAATTTACATGAGTTGGTTTAGACTGATTATGTTTCTTTTTTTAGTTGAAATTTAAAACAACTAACTTGGGTCGGATTATTAAATGTCGCCAAACCAAGTAGTCCAACTCACATATATAGTTAATTTGAATCGTGTCTTTGCATATTTGTATCGAGTCATCACCACA
Organism: Centaurea solstitialis; assembly: GCA_030169165.1. NCBI lineage: Eukaryota > Viridiplantae > Streptophyta > Magnoliopsida > Asterales > Asteraceae > Centaurea > Centaurea solstitialis. The sequence goes on from CM058043.1 coordinate 70,075,792, forward strand.
TTGTATCTTTTCTTAATAATTTAGATATTCATTAATGTTTGTTATCAAACATAATAATTAGTTTATTTTGTGTTTCTATGTGAATAACATGTAACTGGTTTAAATTTTTTGATAAAAATACATAACTAAGTTAATTGTGAAAAATAGAAATTAATATTCAAATTGGTTGATGAAAACATTAACATAATATAATTAAAATCTAACAAACAAGAAAACGTATTATAAACTTATTTCATCTCGATAAGTAAATAACAATATTTATAAACGGGTGTATTATGACTCATGACATAAGATGCTTCTTTGCTATTACAATAGGCATTGAAACGTTTGTATAAGGAGTGTTACACATAATGAAACTAGAGGTGATCATTTGCAAGTTTGGACCAAACAAACCTAACGTAATCTGTTTGTCCAGCGGACCTGGTAAAGCAAATCTGGAACATTCATACCTTCGTCGTCGGCATCGGAAATCACCATTACAAAAAGAAAAAAAAAAAAAAACTAAAAATGTTTCTACAACCTTGTAATATCATCCAAAGAATGCAATGCTTTAGTAAACAAATGTTGTTATTAAAAAGGAAAAAAAAAACTGAAAAAAACCAATACTCTCTAGATAATCAAAAAAAAATTCAGACCCCGTACCTTCCATGAATAGTGATAATAATAACTGCCAAAATTAATTCCTCTATAAACATAGATAATGATTGCTCATAATATCCACACATAAATAACTTTTTATAAATAAATTAAAATAATAACTACTGAAAATACCTTTTAAATTAAATATAAAAAGACGCCTCAAAAAAGAAAAAAATTTAAAAGGAAGTCCTGGCCAAAGCCCGACTAATCCTTGGCAATTTTGGGGACTATACATGGCCCCACTTAAATGTCCCCAGACATGCGTACGGGAAGGCTCGATTAGAGCGCGATGAACCCCCCGAGCGATAACCAATCCGCCACAACACCAGCACTGGAAGACGACGCATCAAAATTTGGTAAGTGAAATTGGTTAAAGAGCGGTTTGCATGATTTGTTATGTTTTCTTGGTTTGTAACATAACTTTGACGTTTCTTTGGTGAACTCCATAATTCGTGTAAAATTTATGAACTCTTTACCTTATATGAAACCCTGTTAGATAATCATCAAACAGAGCCCCCGAGAAAAAGGTCACCACATATATTAAGATAAAACAATCTCCTTTCAATGGGAGGTTAATAGGTTATATACCGACACTAATTTCCATAGTGCTATGCTTCGAAGAGATACACTTTAGTTTCGATATGATATGTAAATACGTGGAAATTCGTTAGATAAGAGTTCAAAAAAACTTATGACAAAAGAAGAGAGGTTTTAACAAAATAAAACAATCAAAATATAGTCAATATAAAACTCTAACATAGATCTATTTTAAAGTTACACGTTTTAGATAAGACAATTTATGACCATTAAACCCTCTTAATCTAAAAAGTATTTAGAAGTAAATGCAGGTATTATCACCCTAATTAACTAAATATCATAGAGTCATTAATCACACCATCCTTCAGATTACATAAACATCTAACATTTGAAATTTTAATACCATATCTCTACTTCTCTAATCATATGAATTTTGTTTAGAAATGCTTATCTGCTTATTTTCAAAAAGCATTTAACTGCATTTTCAAATAAGTAGATCCTCTTCTATTTCTTTAAACCTGTTTAATTGTGTTTTCAACTTGTGATAAGTAGGTAATTAGAAAAAATAAGCAATCACAAAAGATGCAACTGGATTAATTCATGAAGACACCGTTCAGAACCGCTGATTCACCTACTGCTAAAATATTCAGTACAACGATTAATTAATTCCTAATCAAATAATTAAACACTAAACTAATGATTAACTGGTACTAATTAAACATGGAATTTTCTAGAAATAAGAAAAAGCTAAACAAAATTCAAAAGTCTAAATCAAGTAGGGATCATAAGATCTTCATGTGAATTACTCTTAAAATACTTCCAAAAAAAACTCACCGCCAAAATCACAACCGCCACCGTCCTCCACCACCGACCGCCACCGCCACCGCTTTTCTCCTCTCTACCGTCAACCACCACCGGCTGAATTGCCTCCGACGGCGGCATCGGCGGCACCACCGCATCGAACAACGTCTCCGGAACTCCGTAACCGTTCGATTTCTCGCTCCCGGCATCCTCGACCGGGACCTCGCGATCGTTGTTCAAACACGATTCGCACACGGAACCGTTTTCGCTATCGCTACCGTCGTTCTCATGGATAATATCATTATCCACAGGACTCGAGTTCCGCCGGAGAAATTCGGCCTCCAATTCAACCAGCCTGGCTTCGAATTCCGCCAACTGGTGCGACATGGAACCGTAAGAAGCGATTTCGGTGGTTAAGAGGTTTCTGAAGAAGACGAGTTTTTTGTTAATCCTGCGGGCGAGAACATCGAGGCTTTGGGCATCGATTGGTAGGTTGATGAATTGGATGATTTCTGCTTCGATTTCTTGAAGCTTCCTGTGTAATGTGAAGTAGGTTTTGCTTATACTTGATGGAATTTTTGGTGGTGGTGGTGGTGGTGGTTCCATGGTGGTCAAGGCGGAGGGAGGGTTGAAGGTAGGTAGTTATAAGAAGTGGAACTTCTTCTTCTCATGATCGTTTCTATAAAAGGTGGCCTTGGTGACGGTTGCGGGCTTTTATTGTTTAAATCGGCAAATTGCGAATATAATTTCATAAAACCATTCAAAGTGGTGTTGCTGCTTCACAGTGGTACCAGCTGTTAGGCCATCCTTAGCCATACCAACCATACCACCCATTTCTGCTGCCACATCAGCTGCCACATCAGCTTTACCACTACCCTACCAATTCCATACCTTTCATCCTTAACCATACCACTCATACCCCTCATTTTATTTTATTTTTTTTCTAAAATATATCTAAAATACAAATTAAAATTCAAATTTAAAATACATTAAAATTAAAACAACTAAAATTCAAATTCAAATTTAAAATACATTAAATTAAAATAACTAAAATTAAAATTAAAACAATTAAAATTAAAAAAAACTAAAATTAAAATAACTAAAATTAAAATTACACTAAAAATAAAATTTCGGTCACCAATATTTTTGCCACCCATATCTTTCGGCTATGATTTTCTTCTCTTGCAACATGATTTGCAATTGTATACCCGTGAGATGCTCGTGCGGTTCCATGAACGTTTTTAAGTCTACCGTTCGTTGCCGGTTGTTAATCGATCCCATAATCGAACCCACGTTGGTCGCGATGGCCTCTAAAGAGTTCGCGATGTTCGACACGCTTTCGCTTGATGCGGCCGTATTGGAAGACCCCGCACGTCTCGCGGCGTTTCGACCCATCGGTCGTGGCCGCTCGGTTGGGTAGGAGAAGGTGTAGAGGTAAAAAAAAATGGTATATAAAAGTTTGTATTTATAGTTGGTAAAAAGAAAAAAAAAAGTAAAAAAAAAAATAAAAAAAATTAGCCGTTACATAGCCGTTGGGCGGGGGGGGGGGGGGGGGGGACGCGTTTTCTCAATCGGTAACCGGGTACCGACCTGCATCCCTACCGGTCCGGTACCGGCCATCCACGACGGTGTTCACCGTCGGTAGTGGCGGTACCGGGTGCACATGCCGGACGCGCTAAGGATGGCCTTACATCAGCACTATATCGATTTTTCATTATCTTACCTATATTTTATCAATTATTACCAATTCAACCATACCTATCCCAATCTAAATAATTAATTAAAAAAAAAGAATAGAGAGAAAAAAAGGGATAGAAAGAAAGGAGAGGGGGTGGGGTAACGCATCGGCACGGGGTGCCGTTTTTATTCTTGACAATCAACCTCGGCGATGTTGCCACCCTTGCCGATTGGTACCAATTGCTTGCCGCTCCCTTGACGCTTCCCATTGTGGATGGTCTAATAACAAAATTTTCGCCTGGTTCGAATAATGTCTTGAAACCCTTTAAATGGAAACTGGATGACTAGGACGGGGGTGGTTATTCTACATGGAAAAATTTCGAACGTGGATCATCGTAACTTGGTGGTGCCATAATGGTATGATGATACTCCGTTGCACCAACATGCCGTTAAAAAAAATAATAACAAAATTTTCTTTTTAAAATTTGTACCATAGATCAAAGATAAAATAAAAGTGTACCATGAAAAGTTATGGTTGATGTGGATGGAAATGGATACATTAGCACGAGATGCATTCAATCAAAAAAAAAATTCAGCTGTAATATATGGGAGGATGCAAGTTCAAAAGCAATCCATATTTGTGGTTATCATATTTATAAACAAATATTAATTAAATTTAATAAAATGAGTTGTCTATATTAGTTCTTAGAGCTTACACAAACTACCAATTTCTTATTTGATTCATGTTCAGGTAAAAACTTAAATTTAATTGCGAACGTAAGGATGATCAAGAGCACGACACATGTTCTATTCGTCTCATATTCAATATAAATAATATATGATTATTCAGACTCAATATTATGCATATTTAAGGTGAATAATACAACACTCGTTATTATTCAATATGAATACTTTGTATTATTCACCTTGAATGATGCATAATATTCGGTCTGAATAATCTTATACTATTCAAACTGAATATGTCATGCGGCGTGCTATCCATTGTGCTCACGTTCGCAATGAAAAATTAATTTCCGTTTGAATTTTCCTCTATATATAAATATAAATACGGTCGGGTTCAGACAAGAAGGATATCTATTTTAAAGAGCTCACGAACCAACACAATCATATAAGCACTCGAACAACTTTTGCCGCGACTTAAGTCGCTAGCAAAGTTGCGTGAATCATATATGAATTTTTTTAGTTTGTGTATTCTTTTAAATACTTGTCGTTCTCGTTTGATCTTGCCTCTTTCTCTACATATATAGGGTTGGGTTCTAGTGAGAAGTGTGAGAAATGATTATCAATCGTTGGATGAGAAATTGATGAACATTAGGATGAGATACAAAACGATAAGTTGAACCGAGATGTACCAGATCATTTCCCTTACATGCCGCAAATCGCAAACCATGTGAGGGTATTTGATTAAAATTGATCGACGGAAGTACTTGTCACTAAAAATATCACTTCTTACATGATCTTACGCCTATATATATGGCCAGGTTTAAACGAAAACTCATCTATCATTGAGAACGTGAGGACAACCGACAGCGCATCACGTCGCATATTCACTCTAAATAATACATGATTATTCAGCTGTCCTCACGTTCGCAATGAAATTTGAACCAAAGGGGCGCTTACGTTCTGAATTCCTTCCTACCATCTTTTAATATAAAAAATAGGGGTGTAAGTGAGCCGAGCTGTTCGTGAGCTACTCGGAATCGACTCGTTAAAAGCTCGATTCGAGGTCGAGTTAAACGAGCTCGGGAAGAGCGCGAGCTTCATTTTAAGCTCATTTAATAAACGAGCTTGAGCTCGAGCTTTTATCATAAAGTTTGCGAGCCTAAACAAGCCAAAACGAGCTTTGGTTAATATATAATATAAATATATATTAATCAATATATAATAAAAAATTAAATAATAAATATATTGAAAAATAAGTATTAAAAAAAATAAAATAACACATTAAATATTGATTTATTGGTAAACGAGTCGAGCTCGAGCTGAGCCCGAGTCTGCAAAATTCTCAATGAGCTCGAGCTTGACACATAAGGCTCGAAACGAGCCCAGCTCGAGCTTGAGCTATATGAACTTAAATGAGCCGATCTCGAGCTTAGTCGAGCTTGAGCTCGGCTCGGCTCGTTTATGTTAGGAATTATGTGCAGAGTTGACAAACCAAGTGATTACACATCCAATGTTACAAGACACTTGAGGGTCACACCTGTGAGGACCTATAAGTCGAACAAGTTAGATGGAACCCCGAAATGGAGAGTTAGGATTTATAATAGTGCATTATAAATCAGTTGGGTAATTTCAGTCAGAATTACCAAAGATGGAGGATCATTAATTAATTAGGATATTATATATTTATTAGATAAATAAATATATAATAATTAATTAATAAGGTTTTATATATTAAGATAAATATATAAATTATAATTATCGTATGCAAATTCTTTTCCAGCTAATTAAAAAGGAAAAGGGATTAGAGATAATTATAAAAGGAAACTGAATCTTATACAAACTGTATTTTTCCTCCATATAAATAAGGCTTATGGGTTAAGGAAAAATTGTAGCTTTTTAGTCAAGAAATCGGTTTCAGTTTCCTCCTCCTCCCTCTCTCTCCAAAACCGGCGCCGACCACACACCCCAGTCGGATTCCAGATTTTTGTTGTTCGGGTTTCACAGTTCTGCTAGAGGAACGTTCGTTGGTCGATCACCGATGGACTATCATCAAGCAATCCAGGTAAATTAATCTAACCTAAACTATTAGGTTTAGAACTGTAAACGATTAAAGATCATTAGGCTTTAATGGGTTTTTAGCTTTTATCGCTTCCGCACGAATAAGATCGAAAACAGCGTGTTTTCGGTCGCGTAGGTTTTATCAGTTTGATTAACCTATGAGATATATCAAACCAGCGAGGTTCGATAAATCTGAGATAATCCTCGAGTCCGTTTGATCCGAGGATACCCACAAAAACCCAACAGTGGTATCAGAGCCATTGTTATAATCGTTTTAGTCTTATCAGTTTATCTGTTTATGCGTGATCCGTTAAATATTATTGAGTTTATTTATTAAATTGTTATCCGTACGAAAACCTAATCGATTATCACCATGGCCGCACCACCGTTTGTGGTGGCGGCCGAACCAATCATCACCAAAAACCGGGCCGCACCACAGTTGATGGTGCCAGCACCGGCCGTCGAACGGAAAACCACCGAGCCACAACCACCCAGATTGGTGGTGGCTGTGGCGGTCACGAACTCGGAACCGCAACCACCAGGCGGTGGCTGTGGCGGACACGCACACACAACCGCTACCACCCGATTGGTGGTGGCGGGTTGTTCCTCAATGGTGGCTATTCAACCCAAGCCGCGGCTGCATCACCCGATTGGTGATGGCAGCCGGCCACCGGTCGCCATGGCAATGGTGGTGGCGGCGATTTGTGGTGGCCGTAGACTGATCGCACCCGGAGGATGAACCCGCATCCGGCTATGGCCGGATTGCGGGTGTATCATCGGCATCACCACCAGTTCGGTGGAATTCGCCGGGTTACGGTGGTAATCGGCGAAGACCGATAAGGTTGCGATCCTATGCCGGCAGCCGCAAAGAACAAACGGCGACAATTCGATCGCCGCCCACGGGTGGTGATCGCCGACAAAGGTAGTGGCAGTAGCCACAGCCACACCACAGCGAGTGGTGGTGGCATTGGTTGACGATTCCGAACACCGGCCGCACCACACGTAGTGGTTGCGGCGTCGGTCGTGATCAAAAGCCGCGGCGGCGGCGGTGGCAGCCTTGTGCTGCTGTCGTCATTCGGCCCGAATGATAGCGGCGGTTTCAAGACCACCAGAAACCACTTTGGTGGTGGTGGTGCGTGGCGTCGTCGGTGACAAAAGAGACAACCATCCACCGCCGGCTGCCTCTAGGCCACGCCATGCGGTGGTGGTGTTCGATCAAGACAACCGTGGCAACACCCGTTTGGGTATCTACCACCGAAAGCCACCACAGTGGCGGTGGTGTTTAAAAGTCTAGGGTTTCGACAAATTAGTGATAACTGGCTCGCACAGTTGTAGGTTGTTGCGAACAGTGCTCAGTTCGAGCCGAGAGCAATGGTCACCAGGTTCTCTGATAGGGTTTTTCGATGTAAAACGAGTCATAGGTCCAAGGTCCAGTTGTTACCAGTTTGGTAATGGGCCGGTAAGCCCAGTTCTTTGGACCAAGTTATGGCCCAAAAGAGCTCGTTTGGTTTTTAAGATATTTTATCCAAAATAAGTTTACTTGGGAATTTTATCGAGTAAAAAATTTTGTTTCTGGTTTTTCCAATTTAATAAACTTTTAAAAACAGTTTTTAAGTAAATTCAAATGAGCCTAATATCGTGTTAAAACACTAAGGCCGGTATTATAAAATTGGATCGTTAAAATCAGTTTGATGGATAAAAGGATTGTTCTTAGACAAAATGGTTTTAGTTTTATTATAAACCATAGTTTTAGGTAAAAACCATTTTTTTCAGTCTAAAGTTTTTGGGTTCATAAAACAGTTTGTTTTACGAATCAGTTATAAAACCAAGTTTTGCGATAGTTGAGACAAGATAATTTTAACGAATCCAGGTTTAGGTTTACTTCTCACCATTATTATATAATTATATATTTGCTTGAATTATATATTTGCTTGAGTTCTCTATATGCTTTTCAGTTTGAGTTTGCATATATATATATATATATATACAATTGCGTGACTGCTTGAGAATTATATATGGATTTCAGTTTGATTTTACATATATATATATATATATTTTTTTATACGTTATAGTATTTGCCAACTTAGACCCTTGACATATTGACGGGGAGGCCTGCGTGCCATTTGCAACCCCTTATGTAATAATGACCTTAGGATAGACATTTATTCTTTCGGGATGACGAGGCCAGTGGGAGCTGCTAAAATTCCTCAACTTACCGGAGTACTAACAAAACATGGCGAGGCCAGTGGGAGCTACGCGAGTTTTAAAGCGTTTGATGAAATATGTCATTATTGGTCCCTAGGAAACGTTGGCAAAAACTATAATTAACTGCTATGTGATTAATTGTTGTTTAATCACATGATTAACTGATTATTTGTGATATCTTGCATGTTAATAGTTTTAAATAGAGTTGTTACTTTAAAACTAGTTTATATCACAAAAGGAATATAGGTTTTAGTTTCGTTAAACTTTTCAAAACGATAGTTTTTGATTTAAAAACCTATAGATGATTGTTTTATATAAAAGGCAAGTTGACAAAAACAGTTAGTTTTTAATCAACTAGGTGTGCTGTTAAAACAGTTAGTTTTAATTAGCAGGTAATTTTAGAACAGTTGGTTTTAAAATTACGAGTATGTTTAAAACAGTTAGTTTAAAACATAAGTAGCCTTTATAACAATCAGTTTTTCAAAATCCTGGAAGTAAAGTTTTTCAAAACCCCGAAAATCATAGATCAGTAAGTGCAACCCATTTAGGGGCACCTTCGGCGTAAAGTACATAGGCGTTGTAAGTGATCACACATTCAACGTCTGTGTTCAAACTGAAGCTAAAGGGGTTACATAACTCTGCGAATTATCTCCGGGTGGTACCGGCCAGAGTATAGTGATCAGGTCCCCAAAATGGTGAGATCTGTTTTGGTACTATAATGTTCACCGGGTGGTACCGGGCCAAAAAGCACTTAGAGGGACTAAAACATGCACAGGAAGTTGCCATGGTCCCGAAAAGATCTAGGAGTCATGTCAGTTAGACATGATTGGTAAAAGTCCTTACCTACCGAAATAAATACGGGTCTGGTGGAGCAAGAACATTACGCACATCAGGACGTATGAAATAAGGATCCTAGTCCAATAAATTGATCATTTAAGGGTTTATTGATATTTTATTGGAAATTAGTCTATTTACAGTTGCTAAAACCAAAAGTTTTATTTTGTGTAGATGGCAAACACTGTTACCAGCACTAACAATCTTTCCCTCCGATCTATCCTAGAGAAGGATAAACTGACCGGCTCTAACTTTCTCGACTGGGAGCGCAATCTGATGATTGTGCTCAGACATGAGAGAAAGTGGTATGTGCTTGAAGAGCCACTTGGGGAGGCACCTCCGGCAAACGCTCCGGCTGCTGCCAGAAATGCCCACAAGAAGCACTCGGATGATCTCCTTGATGTTGCCTGTCTGATGCTAGCAACTATGAGCCCAGATCTGCAAGCAGGGCTTATAAATACAAATGCTTACGACATGATCCGCCAGCTGAGGGACATGTTTCAGACTCAGGCTCGTACAGAACGCTACGATGCCACCAAAGCATTCAATGAGTGCAAAATGGTAAAGGGGACATCAGTAAGTGACCATGTCATGAAAATGAAACGGCACTTAGATCATCTGGAGAGGCTTGGTCATCCTGTTCCGTTGCAGCTAGCAACAGACACCATACTCAATTCACTGTCAGAAGACTACAGACCCTTCGTAGTCAATTACAATATGAATAACATGGAGAAAACAATAGCAGAATTGCACTCCATGCTTAAGACAGCTGAACTGAATATGGGGAACAAGAACAAGACAAAAGATGTCTTGATGGTGAAAGACGGAGGGGTGAGAAAGAAAAATGGGCAAGCTAGCACCAGTAAAGGAAAAGGACCAGTCCAGGCCATCCAGAGTGCACCCAAGAAAGGCAAAGGAAAGGGCAAGGGCAAGAAGGTTAAGCCAAACAAAGCTAGGACCGAAAACCGCTGCTTTATATGCAATGAGATCGGTCATTGGAGGCAAAACTGCCCTAAGCGTCATGAAGCAGGTATGTAAACCTCAGAAAATTTATGATTGCTTTATTTTGTCACTTCTTACTTGTTAGCTTACAAGTATACTGATACCTAGAGCAAATGATTATTGCAGGAGGTCAGAAATGAAGTGAAGTGCCCAGGAGTTGCCGAGGATCTTAAGTACGAGATGATTTAAGTCAAGACATTTTTGAATTTATAGTTTTAAAACAGTTATTTTTGGGGGTTTATGTTTTAAACAATTTTTGGATAATTATATTTTATAATTTCATGGTTTTATTTTCAAAAGTTATTGTCTTGACATAGAAATATCTGATTGTGCCTGATATTCTTATATCTGTATGATCCTAGTTGATGCCTGTTATAATTACTTTAATGAAATTGAAGTAATTTGTATAAAAACTATCAAAACACACGAGATTCTATAGGAATGCGTTTTGAGAATAAAACATTTATGAATAATAGTTTTGTGATCAAGAGGGAGAATTTAAGATATTAACTCAGATAGCGTTAATAACAGCATTTATAAAACTAGAAAGATTCCAAGTTCTGGAATTAGGATTTGACCAAATCCAGTTAAGTTTTATAAAAGAAATTCTCAAGAATTAACTAATCAAGTTTGATCAAGTTTTATTCAAATGTTTTAAAAGGAGAATTTAGGATATTAACTCAGATGGCGTTAATAACAGTATTTATGAAACTAGAAGGATTCCAAGGTTTGGAATTAGGATTTGACCAAATCCAGTTGAGTTTCATAAAAAGGAAATTCTCAAAGTTCATTACTTGAAATTAGAATTGACTAAACAAAGTTTTGACTAAGTCAATAGTAAATTTTGAGTAATAGTTAGTTTTTATGCAAGTAAGTGGGAGCCCAATTTATTCTCTATCTAGTCTGAGATAAAAGAATAAAAAATATAATTATTGATATATCTCGGAATTCATAAATCCAGGTAGGATAAGAATTCATAAGATGTAATTTACCCTTTTAGTCAAAAGAATAAGAGTTTCAGGACCCATGAAACAAAGGTCGTGACTGCCCTTAGAAATCAATAATTAAAGTGTTGGATTAAAATATAGGATTCCAGTAGATTTGCCAGTATTGCAAATGGAATCAGATTTCAGGTAGAAATCATTCATCTACACAGCAACTAAGGAAAGTTGCAGTCTTACATATTCAGGAACTGGAAGTTAGTCCAGGTCTCCAAGTTCATGGAATATGACAAAAGTCTAGTTATTGTTTTTATAAGGTGTTTGCAAAACAATAATTAGCAGATACAAGTAGATCCTATAAACAGACTTGTACTATTTGGTTATCACTTTGATTAAAATGGTAAACTTTAATCAAAGGGTTTAAACTGAAGATAGGTGATACTTCATTTTAGACCAATATTTAACAAACGTTAAATAGACATTATGAAAGTTGTTAAAGAAAAGACATTCAAACTTGTTATTATTACAGCGTGTAATATGGACTATACAAGATTGATTTCTTTATCACTTTCACATTTTGCATGTTTTAATTAATCCAGGAATGAAACTAGTTTCCAGTTTTCATTCAAAATCTGTCCGTGACAACTTATCATTGTGGGAACATGATAAGGCGTTAAAGTCATTGTGAACTTTTAGGTAGTTATGATCAATAACAGCTACAAGTGTTGTAGACTAAAAGTTGCACAGATATTTGATAGAGTAGCAAATATCGGACGTGATCCGCGGTTGAGATTACTTCTTGGAAACAGTCATAAGTAAATCTCACAGTGGTTGTCCCTATCACCTGAGGTATCTGATTTGATATCATGAGGACTACTGAATTCTTAGTGCACTCAACCGCTACGCCGTAACAGGGTGGCTATAAAGGGTGTAACTAGATTCAGCGGAAGCCGTGGTGTTAAAGGCAGGTATGCAAGATGGGATTTGCACCTCTTCTCAGAAGAGAGATATTTCTGGGCCCATCTTGACTGACTAAGTATACTGATGAAGTGCATGGCCATGCCCAAACGAACTGATTAGTTCTTTGTCGTTTACCTATCAGTGAAAGTCAGATAATCAAGAGAACAGAATCTTGAGTACTTAGAGTTGACATTCTCCAAGCTCATGCTCACAGATGAAATATCGCGATGCAAAGGGAAAAGCCAAGATATACCCAATCAATGAACAGTAGTTTCATAGATACCAAGTTCCTCACGGAATGTTTATATCACCAGTCTGGGTATAAGAGTTCTTGTAACCTGGACAGCCTAAGTGCCTGTCTAGGGGCCTCCTTAGGTCAGTGAAATCAAAGGTGGTATTGCCAACTTGCACAAGTGGGAGTCTGTTAGGAATTATGTGCAGAGTTGACAAACCAAGTGATTACACATCCAATGTTACAAGACACTTGAGGGTCACACTTGTGAGGACCTATAAGTCGAACAAGTTAGATGGAACCCCGAAATGGAGAGTTAGGATTTATAATAGTGCATTATAAATCAGTTGGGTAATTTCAGTCAGAATTACCAAAGATGGAGGATCATTAATTAATTAGGATATTATATATTTATTAGATAAACAAATATATAATAATTAATTAATAAGGTTTTATATATTAAGATAAATATATAAATTATAATTATCGTATGCAAATTCTTTTCCAGCTAATTAAAAAGGAAAAGGGGTTAGAGATAATTATAAAAGGAAACTGAATCTTATACAAACTGTATTTTTCCTCCATATAAATAAGGCTTATGGGTTAAGGAAAAATTGTAGCTTTTTAGTCAAGAAATCGGTTTCAGTTTCCTCCTCCTCCCTCTCTCTCCAAAACCGGCGCCGACCACACACCCCAGTCGGATTCCAGATTTTTGTTGTTCGGGTTTCACAGTTCTGCTAGAGGAACGTTCGTTGGTCGATCACCGGTGGACTATCATCAAGCAATCCAGGTAAATTAATCTAACCTAAACTATTAGGTTTAGAACTGTAAACGATTAAAGATCATTAGGCTTTAATGGGTTTTTAGCTTTTATCGCTTCCGCACGAATAAGATCGAAAACAGCGTGTTTTCGGTCGCGTAGGTTTTATCAGTTTGATTAACCTATGAGATATATCAAACCAGCGAGGTTCGATAAATCTGAGATAATCCTCGAGTCCGTTTGATCCGAGGATACCCACAAAAACCCAACAGTTTACACCCATAATAAAAAACTATAGTGCACCATTCTATTCCGCCATGATGGATGTAAGTACCGTGATCCACACCACCGTCATCACTGTCGTCACCACTTCTTAGTGTCGTTGCCACACTGCATGTGCCACTACACCCGTCACCGCTAGTACCACGACCACCACCTGTCACCACCAACACCACACACCCCATCATCACCCACCATCACCACTGTTAGTAATTATGTGCAAAAGTTGACAAACTAGTGATTACACATCCAATGTTATAAGACATATGAGGGTCACACTTGTGAGGACTTGTAAAACGAACAAGTAAAATAACCCCAGTTAAGAGAGGTTAGATTTAAAATATTTAATTATAAATCTATTGGGTGTTTTCTGTAAAAAAAAAACTCCAAAGTTAAAGGTTTTCTGGAATTAATTAAAAGAGATTATATATTTATTGGTTAATAAATATATAACTGATTTAATTAATAGGTTTATATATATTTATTAGTTAAAATATAAATATATATAACAGATTAATATTTATCTTGGAATTAATATATATTAGTTAAATATATATTCTTTTATTAAAAGGAAATATTCTTTCTTGGTGGAAAAGAAAGATATATTCCTTATAGATAAATATTAAAGAAAAAGAAAACTGTATAGAATATGGAAACTGTGTTTCCATATAAATAAACAGTTAAGGTTAAATTTTTTTCATAAGTTAATTTCAAGCCAAAAAGAAAACCTAAAAACTCTCCAATTTTCTCTCTCTCTTCCCGGTCGATTTCAACCATAAACCCGAAACCAGTTCTGGTTTCGAGTTTATTCGATCATAACATTCACACGACAGCGAGTTCAGGTGTTCGGGGTTTAATGCGGCTAGAAGGAGTTCATGTGGTTTCATCACAGGTGGATTAATCTCAAGCAGTTCAGGTAAACTCTTGTAATTCCGTTATATGTATAGTTGTAGATAAACAAATAAGATCTGTGTTTTTTCAGGTTTTTACACATATTTGTTTCCGCTGATCAAACCAGTTTGGTTTGATGACTAGAAAACAGTTTGCTTTCTCTATATAGCTCGTATCAGTTTGGTACGATCGTACGAGAATCTCACAAAAACCCAACAACCGCAACCCGTCATTGCCTCCCCATCACCACCCTGCCACTACCATAGTCACAGTTACCACAATCTGTCATCATTGTTGTCACCACTACCTGTGTTTACCGTCACACCATGATTGTCATACATTTCGTTGTTGTCGCCACCACCTGTTGGTTGTTGTCGTTGTCACTGTTAGGATTATGTGCGAGACAGTAACAGGGTTATCGTGTCCAATGTTATAAGACACTAGTAGGTCACATGCTGCACACCAAAATGAGAATGTTTGGATTATGGGAAATAATTAATTGGTTAATTATTTAGAGAGAAAAAGAAATAAATAATTAGTTAAATTATTTATAGGTTAATTAATCAGTTAGATTAATTAATAGGGTAATTATCAAAGAAAATAATTATGGAAAATATCTATTTGATAATTATCAGGCTTTTGATTTGGAATCAAACACTGCCTTATTTAATTGATATCATCAATATAAATAAGGGCTTAGGGGTTTTGATGAATAAATAATAACAACTGATAACTCAGAAAACTCTCTCTCTCTCCCTCTTCCCAAAACCGGCGCTAAAACCAGTAAGAGGAAGGTTCGCGTTTTGTTTTCGGGTAATCCTCGGTGGTGGTCTAGCAACTCTCTCAACGGTGCCAGTAGCAGTGTACCCCCTGCTTGCCTTTCAGAGTTACTGTTTGCAAGGTAGTCCATCAAAACATCCTTTATTGTGTCTGTATGGTTTAAGATTGGATCCTTGTTTGGGAATCAGGTTTTATTCCGCTGTGCATGTTTTGTATCCCTTGATTCCCAACAGTGGTATCAGAGCCACTTCTTAAAACCTACAGATCAGGTTTATTCGTTTAATGTTTAGGTTTACAAAATTCGATTTATATATAATCTTTATGTTTGTAAAAATTGAATTTTTATCGAAAACCGATGGTGGAACGGCGGCAGTTAGCCAACCGAACCACCAAGCTGACCACCACAAAACCACCAGCGGCTCACCACAGCTCGTGGTGGCCGCCGGCCGTTGCACCAAAGAACACCGCACCACCGTTTTGTGGTGGCGGTGGCTGCTACGTAATCGGCCACCACACAGCCGTGTGATGGCGGCGGCGTTATCAGAAACCAACCACCACACCACCGATTGTGGGGTGGTGGTGATCGGTGGAACCACCAAAGCCGGCGACGGCGATGGTGGAGATCAAAACCCAAATCGAAAGCCACAGTGGTGGCGATCGATTGAACGGCGGCGGTGGTGGCCCTAGTCGCTGCCGTCGTCGAGTTGTCCCTAATCGAACCGTCAATCGACGGTGGTGTCGATCGCCGCCGAGGCCCGCTGCACTACCAATTGGTGGCTGCGGCGGCTGTTAGGTCAATCGACCACCACACAGCCGTGTGGTGGCGACGCGGTTGTGGTCCGAACCACCGTAGCCGCAGATGGCAAACGGTGGTGGTGTTCGTCCGTAACGCCGGAGGCGGCGATGGTGGTAGGAGCTACTACTGCTGTCGTCGTTCTCCATGTCGACCGCCACACCACCGATTTGTGGTGATGGCGGCGATAGTGTTTTCTTTCGATCGATCGCGGCGGCGGCGGTGGTTTTCCAGCCACTGCTGTCGCCGACGAGTTGTGATTACGGTGGGCGGCGGTGGTGGCTTCATAGCCGCTGTCGTCGCCGGACATCATGATGGCAGCGGTGGTCGTTGCGGTGGCGGTAACTATCAAAGTCGCCGCTACCGGCGGCGATTACGGGAGATACGGGCGGCGGTGGTGGCGTTTTTTAGCTTTCGTAATTATCATTAACGGGCATCAGTTTGAAATCCGTTTCCGGATAATTTTTCGAATGAAGGATCGTTTTTCAGATAAGGTTAAAACGATTCAGGATAAGATTTAATTAATTACTTTAATTAATTAGTTTTATAATTATTAAATTAAAATTCAGATGTGTTTTAATTTATTTAATTATATGATAAGTCATAGCTGAACCCTTTAGACCCGTGGTTGTGTTTATCCGTTTTATTAGAATAGTTGGGAGGCCTGCGAGCCATTTACAACCCTTTTGTAATTTTAAAGTTTTATTAGAATAGTTGGGAGGCCTGCGTGCCATTTGAACCCATTTGTAATAATTATTTCAATTACATCGAGACGGAGACAAGATGACAACCATGGATCTCGGAGCCAGTGGGAGTGCCAGAAGACGAAGACTTTTGTCACTTAGGGATTGAGACCGTTGTCTTGTGTTGGCTCACAAAACAACATTAGTTTAAGGGTTTAAGCTATGACTGTGCTGTTTATATTTAAATTGCGTGGTTGTTTAATTTACGTAATTGCTATTGAATATAAATTGCCCTTTTTGAACGGATTGTTTAAAAAATTTAAAAGGATACAAATACAGTTAGTGTTTGGATCCAGTTTTTCAAAGTTTTTGAAAAAGAAAACTGGCAATTTAGACCCTTGTTAAAAATCATAGATTAGTAAGTGCAACCCACTTTAGGGGCACTTCCGGTGTAAGGTACATAGGGCGTTGTAAGTGCACACACTATGAACGCCCGTGTTCAAACCGAAACTGGAAGGTGATAAAACTCTGCGAATTATCTCCGGGTGGTACCGGCCAGAGTTTGTCCAGGTCCCGGGTGGTGCAATCTATTTTGGTAATTATTTATTCACTGGGTGGTACCAGGCCAAAATGCACTAGAGGGACTAAATATGCACGGATTATTAATATCCGATGTCCCGACGATCTAGAAGTCGTATTTTCAAGATAGGAATACGATTGGTATAGTGTTACCTACCATAGATCGCATGAGTCGGTATGACATGATCACATGCTTCCCGACACATGTGAAATATGGATTCTAGTCTAATAAATTTATTTTAAGGGTAATAACTTATTAGAATTATATAATTATAAACTAAAACTGGAATTTTATATTCTTCTGTAGATGTCTCAAATTAGTATTCCGTTTTATTCACCTGAAGAGTCACTTCGCCTTATTATGGGCAAGTGGAAGCTTACGGGCCATAACTTTCCAGTTTGGAAGTTACACTTGAGGAACGTTTTATGTGCCCAGGATAAGCTTTATGTGATCAACAAACCCGTATCACGACCTAAAAGCAATGCCCCTGAAGAGGAATTTGCTGAGTATTTTAGATACTTGACAGATGAATCGGATGTAATGTCCATTCTGATTTTCTCTATGTCACCCGAGTTCACGGGAGATTTAAGAGTTAAATCATGTCACGAGGTTGTGAGAGATGTGGAGAACCAGCTAGGTCTCTACAAGCACACGGGAAAGCTATTGATCATGCAAGAGATTCTCTCCCTGAAGCTACAGAAGGGTCAGTCAGTTAAAAACCATCTTGTTGATATGAGAAGGCTTTTTAAATGTTTATCACGTCTGGGGTACAAGATGACTCAGGAAGAGTTAGTGTATCTCATGTGGTTCTCCCTCACAAAGGAAGTTCAGGACACAGCTAGTGCCTACATGAAGGAACCAAAGAGCGACGTGGATAAAGTTCATGAAGATATCCTGGCCAGTCTAGAGCCAGTACCCGAACCTGCGAATCTCATGGACACTGATATAATAGATGAGCTGGGAGATCTGAGTTGCCCAGAGTGCGGCAGCGAGGATATTTGCGAGCACTCGATGAACATCGACCAGATGGATATCGGTTTACCCGATACTCCAGGTATCTTTATGATAGATTGCTAATCACTTCTTATGAATCATGGGTAATTGATACAGGCAGTGGTAACCACATTTGTAATCATTTACAGGGATTCACTAGAAGAAAGACTCTGAGGAAGGACCGTTCGAACCTACGAGTGGGCGAAGGCACTCCGTTGATTGCTGAAGCCGTGGGATCTTATAGTCTTAGTTTACCCTCGGGTCTAGTTTTGGAACTGAATAATTGTTATTATATTCCAAATATGATTAAGAATGTATTGTCTTTTGATTTGTTGGTAGACCAAGGCTTTTACTATAAATATTCTTATAAAATGATTTCGGTTTTTAAAGATAATATTTTCTATTTTAAAGCTACACCTGTAGATGGTCTATACACTGTAAATCTTAAAGACAACAATAGTGAAATCTATCATATAAGTAAGCGATCCAAGGATATTGAGGATCAGACTTACCTCTGGCATTGTCGTTTGGGCCATATAAACAAGAAACGTGTTGAACTACTCCTAAAAGGAGGTTTTCTTGGAAATTTCGACTACAAACCTTTTGATAATTGCGAATCTTGTTTATCTGGTAAAATGACAAAGCAACCTTTCAACAGTGAGAATGAAAGGACTACTGACTTGCTTGAAATAATCCACACAGATGTATGTGGACCTTTCAGTCATGTAGCAAGAGGAGGATACCGGTACTTCATTACCTTCACTGACGACTTTAGTAGGTATGGATATGTCTACTTGATGAGACATAAATCTGAAACCTTTGAGAAATTCAAGGAATATCAGAATGAAGTACAGAATCTACTTGACAAGAGGATCAAGTTCTTACGGTCAGATCGTGGTGGCGAATATCTCAGTGATGAGTTTGACAATCATCTGATGGAGTGTGGGATTGTATCCCAACTTACACCTCCGTATACACCTCAGATGAACGGTGTATCAGAAAGGAGAAATCGTACCTTGCTTGACATGGTACGAACGATGATGTGTCATTCTTCGCTGCCAGTATCATTCTGGGGACACGCGCTCGAAACAGCAGCACACATACTGAACAGAGCGCCAACAAAGTCGGTAGAAAAGACTCCATACGAGTTATGGAAGGGTAAGAAACCCAACATATCTTTTCTGAAAATTTGGGGTTGTGAGGTTTACGTCAAACGACCTACCTCAGAAAAACTCAAACCCAAATCCGACAAGTGTTTCTTCGTTGGATATCCCAAGACCACCGTGGGATATTATTTCTACAACCCTGAAGAGAACAAAGTGTTTGTTGCTCGAAATGGAAAATTTCTGGAAGAAAAGTTTCTCAGTTTAGAGAACACCAGAAAGGATGTAGATCTACAGATAGTAGACGAAGAAAACACTACACCAGTTGTTGAGCCAGAAATTCAACATAACAATGTTGAACCTCAATCAGAGCCGATTGAGGAAGTGCAAACACAAGACCTTCGCAGATCCAGCAGGGTAAGACAAGAACCAGATAGGTATCTTGGGTTTCTAGTCTCTCAAGATAGCGGAGACTTAAATGAACCAACATCCTATGGAGAAGCTGTGTCAGGCAGTGAGTCTGAACAATGGCAGGAAGCCATGAAGGCCGAGATGCAATCCATGTATGACAACCAAGTCTGGGAGTTGACTGATTTGCCACAACACTGTAAGGCTGTTGGACGCAAATGGGTTTTCAAGAAGAAAACCGACATGGATGGAAATGTACACACCTTCAAGGCCAGACTGGTCGCAAAAGGATTCACGCAAACTCATGGTATCGACTATGATGAAACCTTTTCACCAGTGGCCATGTTAAAGTCAATTAGGATTCTAATGGCCATCTCAGCGTACTTTAACTACGAGATTTGGCAAATGGACGTCAAGACAGCCTTTCTGAATGGAAAGTTAACAGAAGACGTCTATATGGAACAACCAGAGGGGTTTGAAGATCCTAAGAATCCTAATAAGGTGTGTAAACTGCTAAAATCTATTTATGGATTAAAGCAAGCATCTCGAAGCTGGAACTTACACTTTGATGAGCGAATCAAAGAGTTTGGCTTCGCTAAAAGTGAGTTCGAGCCATGTGTTTACACTAAGTTCAGTGGGAGCATAGTAACCTTCCTGGTCTTGTATGTAGATGACATATTACTCATAGGAAACAATGTACCAACTTTACAGAGTGTTAAAGAATGGTTAAGTAAATGTTTCCAGATGAAAGACCTTGGAGAAGCCGCTTATATACTAGGTATAAAGATCTACAGAAACAGATCTAAGCGGCTTATCGGACTTAGTCAGAGTACATACATTGACAAAGTACTGAAGAGATTCAGGATGGATGAATCCAAGAAAGGATTCATTCCAATGCAACATGGCATAGTGTTAAGTAAAACACAGTGTCCTGTTTCTAGTGAAGATCAGGACAGGATGAAATCGGTCCCATATGCTTCTGCAATTGGATCGATTATGTATGCCATGCTATGTACTAGGCCCGATGTTGCTTACTCAGTAAGTGTTACGAGCAGATACCAACAGAATCCAGGTGAGCCCCATTGGGTGGCTGTCAAGAACATTCTCAAATATCTGAGAAGAACGAAAGAAATGTTCTTGGTCTTTGGAGGTACTGAGGATGAAATTAGTGTCACCGGGTACTCTGACGCTAGTTTCCAGACCGACAGAGATGACTTCAGGTCACAGTCAGGGTATGTCTTTACCCTAAACGGAGGTGCGATCTCATGGAAGAGCTCGAAGCAGGACACGATTGCAGACTCAACTACAGAGGCAGAGTACATTGCAGCATGTGATGCAGCAAAGGAAGCTGTCTGGCTGAGGAATTTTCTATCGGATCTCAGAGTGGTTGCCAGTATCTCGAGACCGATAGATATATTCTGTGATAACTCAGGAGCCGTGGCGCAAGCAAAGGAACCTAGAGAGCATCACAAGTCGAGACACGTGCTCAGAAAGTATCACCTCATCCGAGAGATCATTGGAAGAGGAGATGTGAGAATATGCAAGATTCCAACAGAAGACAATGTCGCAGATCCGCTGACAAAGCCACTAGCAAGGGCAAAGCATGAGGCACATGCGAATTCCATTGGGATGCAGTACCTGGAAGCCAGTAGCTAGTACTTAGTTTATTAATTATTACTATAGTCTAATTTAGAAACAATGTAATCATGTAAAGTTTTTATTTCACAGTGTGTTGGAAATAAATGGAGGTTTTAATTTCATGATTGTTCTAAATTAACTATTTTTCGCATATTTAACGTATCCTTGATTCTACAAAGTCTTGTATGAAATCTAAATTTCCGTAGCCACTTATTGAAATGGGAATTTCAATAGGGAGTTTTACGCTACTATAAATACTTGATGATTTATTCAAAGTAAAGAATAAAAGCACAAGTGATGTGACCAAGTATTTGTAGATACTCATCAGAGTGTTTGGGTATTGGAAGTGACCAGTAATCAAGTCTGCTTCATGGAGCCTTAGTCATAAGCACTGACTTGATAGGTTGTCCTTAGACCTGAGATACTTGGTTTGGGAACACGAGGACCACTGTACTCTTAGCACGTACTAACGCTGCACCGTAACTGGGTGGCCATACGGGACGTGACTAGATGCAGCGGAAGCCGTGGATCCAAATGCAAGTAGTCAAGAAGGGATTTGCACCTCTTTCAAAAGAGAGATATTTCCGGGCCCCTTGACGATTAAGATTGGCAGAAAACGCGTGGCCACGCTCGGATAGAATAACAGGGGTTATTTAGTAATATCCGTCACTGCAGGCAATCGAAATCAAAGTCAAGAAATACTTGATTTTAAGAAATGAATCCTCCACTCCATGTCTTAAATCACTTTAGAAATATCGTGTGCAAAAGGAATGAACCTGTGTATTAATTCAAGCGTGAATTGTATCTCTGGATATAAGAGATCTTATAACCTGGTTAACCTAAGTGTCTGGCTAGGGACCTCCTTAGGCGAATGATAACAGTTCAGTTACATGTCTAGCACAAGTGGGAGTCTGTTAGGATTATGTGCGAGACAGTAACAGGGTTATCGTGTCCAATGTTATAAGACACTAGTAGGTCACACTGCTGCACACCAAAATGAGAATGTTTGGATTATGGGAAATAATTAATTGGTTAATTATTTAGAGAGAAAAAGAAATAAATAATTAGTTAAATTATTTATAGGTTAATTAATCAGTTAGATTAATTAATAGGGTAATTATCAAAGAAAATAATTATGGAAAATATCTATTTGATAATTATCAGGCTTTTGATTTGGAATCAAACACTGCCTTATTTAATTGATATCATCAATATAAATAAGGGCTTAGGGGTTTTGATGAATAAATAATAACAACTGATAACTCAGAAAACTCTCTCTCTCTCCCTCTTCCCAAAACCGGCGCTAAAACCTGTAAGAGGAAGGTTCGCGTTTTGTTTTCGGGTAATCCTCGGTGGTGGTCTAGCAACTCTCTCAACGGTGCCAGTAGCAGTGTACCCCCTGCTTGCCTTTCAGAGTTACTGTTTGCAAGGTAGTCCATCAAAACATCCTTTATTGTGTCTGTATGGTTTAAGATTGGATCCTTGTTTGGGAATCAGGTTTTATTCCGCTGTGCATGTTTTGTATCCCTTGATTCCCAACAGTCACCACCATCGGTGTCATTGCTACCACTACCCAGCACAATCATTGACATCGCCACCCATCGCCATCGATGCACGTTGCAACCCTGTCGTTATTGCCGCCACCACGACATGCCCCTGCAATCACCGACATCTCCACCATCCAACCACCAATATAACATTCAATGAACCAAACAAGATTCATTTTCTTTTGATAAATTTCATTCCAATTTCTGTCAACCAAACGCATGTCAAAGATGATTAAATTCCATTCCAGTTCCTTCAAATTTCAATTCATTTGACAAATTTCAATTCCAACATATTCCATTCTGGAAAGCTGGGGTTTGGTCTGCAGATTTAGTAAGAATCTAATGGAATTAGAATGTTAAATTTCATTGACCAATTTTTTTTCATTCGTTTGATTCATTTATTTTCACATAAGGAATATATGAATTCCATTAAATTCCAAAAATAAAAAAATTTAACATTTCTTAGCAATCGATAGGTATTTTGATGAAATGAAATTCATTTTTTTACTTCATAATACCAGAAATACCCCATTTATAAGTTAACCTAATAACAATTTTATTTTTATTAAAGTATTTAATAGTTATTTTGTTAGATTCTTTTAATACAATATTTAATGATTATTTTATTAAACTACTTTTAGTTAAAACAATAAAGTATTTAATGACCGAAACTTAATCGTAGTCATTTACCTAAATTTCATTCCAATTCCAAAGGTATATTTTATGAACCAACCGGATAGATTCTAATAGATTGTAATTGTTCTAACAAATTTCATTAAATTCTATCAACTAAACATGTAATTAAACCTCACAACATTTTATTCCAATTTCTTTAAAATCAATTTTTTTAAATAAATTTTATTTCATTCAAAAACATTTTGCAAAACAATCGTAGCCTAAACTTACTAAAAGACTGAATTTACCAATATCCCAACTTACTAAAAGACTGAATTTTACCAATATCCCAAGTACTTCTAGATTAATAACCTTGGCAGTTGATTTAACTTATGAGATGCTGCTTTCTTTTTGGTGTGGTTTCTTAAATCAGTCATTTCAGCATCATTTCCTTTGGGTTTTTTTTTATTACAATCAATCTTTCTCTTTTACAACTTACAAGTATCCAAAAAGATCATTGCAATCTTTACAAAAAGGTATTCCATTTGACATAAATGTAATGGGACAGCGGCTTGTTTTTAGTACAAAAAGGAGTACGACAATTAGAGAAGACGATCACCTCAATGTTAAGGATATGAAATGTTTATACAAATGGTTACTTGCTGGCTCGCACTCTATCACAAGCCAAGACTCTTAAAAAAAGAGAGCCACTTCACTCGAAACCACTGCTCTACTTTTTGAGATAGAAGTCAAGTCTGTATATACCTCCACTCGACCCCACTTTCAAGTGGGATTTACTGGGTCGTTTTGGTTTGGAAATACTTATGCTAATTACACATTTTCAAGTAACAAGAAGTAACAACTTGAACAAGTATACTTTCAAATGATACAAAATCATCCTGATGGAGAATTTGGCACACTACTCTACTACTACTGGCAACTCATTTTTTAGCATAAGCTCCACTTTTCGGGCTAACCATCATCATACAGCGGGACTTAAAGAAAGCAGGACTTGCGACATGATCCAAAACCATTGCGAGCAAGCAGCATGTTTCTTTATTGGTCAATTGGAGCCACAAGGACCCAACCACGGACCTGAGGTTATATAATATAATCAAACACATCACAGAAAGGTACCAAAATAAGCACTTGGAATAAACAGCAATGGCATCGTAGAAGCTGAAAATGGTCTTGTAATCCCATGATGGTCCTGTTATTCGGTTTTGGATTGAAATAGGAATGATGTGTAGGTTCAATACCGACTCATTGCCATAATTTAAAGTTTTTAACCACCGAGTCAATTATATCTGGATGGTTACTGCTACAAATGGAAAACGAATGGCAGAAGAGGTGTAGCATGATGGATACCTGTCATGAACGTTATTACTCTTAGCTTCCACCCGGCTGACCACCACTTCCTTTGGAGGCAGACGACATACCTTGCTCAATACACTGGGAAAACCAGAGTTCTAGGATCAATCAGAGGGAGACAAAAACAAAGGGAACATCCTAGTATTAACTATGTTGGGAATGAAAGAAAGGAAAACTATATCACCAACTCTAGTTGACATGCATGCCTCTTAAAAATTTCAAGATACCGACTTTAGGATTGTCTTAACTTTCAACTGAGAAGGAATTCAGCTCTTTTTGTTAAGCCAACTCCTCAAACTAGTTGGGGGTGGGCAACAGAAAGTACAGGAATGGGAAGATGGGCCAGCCAAGACTGAAATACCTGAAGAAGATGATTGTGCAGCCAATCAAGTGTTTGTGGGAATGTTGTAGCAGATATATTAGCAACTGTCAATCCCTGTTCACAGATTTGACAAAATTTAAATCCTCATCAGCATCATCTAAATCAGCTTTACAATGTAATACTTCAAGGGCAGAGAAGAACAAGTGATGCAAGTGTACCTGTGACTTGAATGAGCATAGATAGTCTTGAATGGTTTTCAAGTTGCTAATCAATTTATCTTTTTCCTGAAAATGTTCAAAAAACAAGAAATATTTGATTTATTCTTTTCCTAAACCGACAACATACAAATAAAACAAAAGAACAATTTTAAAAGAATTTGCAGAAAAACCAGTCAAAGTTGGCTCATTTCTCACTAGAAAAATATAATAACTGGATATCCTATTGGATAGAATATGATGAATTACTGCTGCTGCATCAACTGCCCTATTGTAGACATAGCATTGGACACATTTAACAAACTCTAGTACAAAAATTATCCCAGATTGAGCTAATGGCTGATCTATACAAAACAATTACCATGTCGGCGATGGAGCCAAATACCACAAAGCTAAATGCTTCATGGCAGCTCAATTGCAACTTTCCAACACTCTTCTGTCTAAGCTAATCGAATTAATAGAGTGTGGCTAACGTATGAAAGAAATAGCAATTCAAAGTGCTACACGATGCTCCATAAGATTTTCATACCTTGATCGGATACTTATCACTGAATTTTCGACTAGATATCCACTCCTCTAGTAATGCCTGCAGATAGGAAGAAAAAGAGGTTTTCATGAAATTTCTTAAAAAGATATAACTATAGGAATTGTTTAATAATCTGATCATGCTTCAGTTTCATTTCAAAAACACCAAACATCAATGCAGGAGAACACCTATATTATCAAAGAAGATAAAATAACCATCCCTTCTCTCCCTTCAACACACAAACAAGATAGTGCAAGTTTTGCTAAGATAGAAATGTATTAAGGTAAAATAACATCTTGTTACCTTGTGATCGAATTCTGCCATTTTTAGGACTATTGGAATTATTACTGGTTCAGTCACCCCAGATTTTTCTCTTCTTAGAATAGGATTCCTATCTGCCACTTCATCTTTCGCATTGTCACCTGAGTGGCCAAAGAAACAATTAGAAGGGTTGAAATTTCTGCAGACTGCACATCGTAGTAATTCTAGCTGAAAGGAAGTTAACATCAAGCGGGTATATTTGGTGGCAAAAGAAGCCTAAGTCTATGAAGAACAGAAAAATAAAAGCAGAGATCAGATTAAGAGCTAAGTTTTACTACCAGCAGCTTGGTCAACAAGATGAACAGACTTGAGGCCATCTGAAATTGCAGAATTTGCTTCTGTCTTCGAATTCTCAACACCCTGGGGGGTATTCTCATCATGAGTGCTAAGAGCAGAAGCATTATTTTCCATATGTTTTATGCCATTCTCGTCCTTTTTTGAAGAATTCAACTGTTCTGCTTTCACTGGCGCACTATGTGGTGTTTTGTTCTCTTCGTCCATTAGGTATATACTAGGATCCACATGCATCCCCTGTGATGCAAATTAAAAAAAATTGTATCAACATGTGTTTTTCTTTCGGAAGGCAAAAAAAGGTGAATATCTGTAACTACATGAGAATGAATGAATTGCCGATAAGAAATGGCACACTTCTCCAAAAAGATTCAGGCCAATTACCATTACCATATGGGTCGAAACAAATGTGATGGTAGTGTATTAAAAATATTGCATGAACTTATTACAGACGATCTAGTATCGAAATTTCTTTATTACTTGTCATGCCACACACAAAGTCAATATTAACAGGTGGTATGGTGAGATATCCCATCTCTTAATATGCCATTTCATGAACGCTGTTATCCCCAATATTTAGGGAGATAAAATAGGATTTCAGCCATTTGATCCACTTTGGTTCAATCTAATCACTGTTAGTGAAAAGAAAAAGAAATTGTGAAATGTAGAGATCTCAGAGACACTGTATTGCACAACAAAGTATCAACTAAGAACAGGTCCAGTATGTAGTTTCCACACCTCAATGATTATTGGCTTCCCATCTTTCATTGCTTTCTTCAAATCACCAGCCAAACCTAAGACAGAACATGATTCACATATCAAATAAAATTCCTCGATATTCTTTCCAACTACAACCTGCTTTAACTAGAAGCTGTACATTACCTTTCCGAACAATTCTACATTCTCTGCAAAATTCAGTAATTAGCTCCTCTGACGAGTTGAAGTCTCGTGCCCAAATAGGTGAAGATGTCAAAGGTGCACTGAGGTAAGTAAAAGGAGTATAAGCCTTCTGATATGCATCACTATAATACATTAAGCTTCTACGCAGTTCATAGTTGTTCTTTTCTAGGATATCACCACATAGTGAAGGAAATTAAGATCCTTTCAGTGTATTCTGATTTTTCTATTATATCAAAAAATACAAAGAATAATATGACCGAATAACAGAACATATTTAGATAGTGACAAAGCCCTTCATTGATAACGGAATGAAAGGTGAATTCATTTAATTTGCATTCTTTCTAAAGAGCAAATGAATGTATGGATGTCAATAATACAAGTATCACTTGAAAATGATTTTCAACACTCCTCATTTCTAGAATGATACCCCTCATTGTTAGGGACCTAGAAAGTTAAAGCATTTGTGCATCAGAAATGATAAATCCATAATTTGCATGAAGATAAGAACAGGAGGCATGGATGTGTTACATACTCTGTCGATGTCCTTAGCAATTCATAAACCATATCCGTCTGTAACATCAAGAAGAATAAATGTCAAGGGAGTCCATGTGAAGCACAAATTCTGTTGATTATCTTTTTAATACAAGGATATGCTTGTGCAGAAGTGTGTACATTGGAGCAAACATGACTTGCAAAATAGAGAGAAAAAAGGGACATCTTTATTGGAAATTGTAAACAGATTCACCTGCAAAACATTTGGCAAGTTTAGCCTTTGCGCAAGTTGAGTGGCAATAGTAGACTTCCCAACACATGCTGTGCCACATACAAGGATAACCAATGGTACTCTTTGATGGTGAAATCTACAAAGGAGATGAATAGAAGAAGCAAGAGAAATAAACTCAGCATTTATAAAACTTGTTTGTTTTATCACCTTATATACAGTAGACAGCAAAGTACTTACTCCCATGGAACAAATATGATCAATATTATTGGTTCACACATCTGATTTATCTACACTAGAATATATTTTTTTTAAATCCAACATTTAATTTGGTTTCCTCAAATGTGTTCAAGTCTTATGGATAGCATATTGACCCCAATATCCCAACTTTTACTGAAAGCGAATCTAAAGAACTCATTTCAACTGAATATGTACATGTAGGCAACCTTACAATGAAATATGGGAGTTTGGATATACCTTGTCATCATCTTGTAACGATTTATATACTCTTGCCCATAGCCCCGCCGTTCCATGAGCTGCAAGCAGAATCCCAGCAACAAAATTTCTTGCGTAAGTTTGTGAAAACTTATGGTTACTGTTACTCTTTTGGTGATGAAAGTAACATAGCTATAAAACACAGGCGAAATACTCCCAGATATCGTATTACATGGATAACTTCTAAGGCATAAGCTTCACCAACTGAAGCCTTAGCTAACCATACATCCTTTATTGGCTAATGATAAAAGAACTTACCCAATACAACATGCAGATCATTAGTAAATCACCAACTTGTGATAAAGTGACTGTTTTGAGATGCTTTTAAATGTTGAAAATATTGATACAGTGTAGATTGGATGTATAAAGATGTTATTACTAGATAAACTACAAATTCTTAAAAATCATAAAAATTACACCAAATACAGCAGAACATTTCAACTTGAATATTGAAGTGAAAACATGAGGATGTAAGACTACAGGTCTCAATCCCTGAAAAAGTAAAAGTTCATCCAGCCCTGCTGGAATTTGTGATGAAATTTCATTAATAAACTTGTTCCAGTTGTTGGAAGGAGAAATATGCTTTTCAGCTAGATTTGGAAAGAAGAAATCATAATGGACCTCTAAAATATCCAAGTGCCATACATTCGGAACTACGCATCACTTAAAATTGCTTGAAGCATGTTAAATGTAGAGATGGACAAACTTTCCTCACCTGATACAGATAACTAGAACTAAAATAAAGAAAGAACAGACGTGGAAACAGTACCCTTGTAAGTTGTAAGCATAACAAAAATAGTTCAAACAAAAACACAAGTGGCAGTGAAAGATAAATAGTTAAAAATGGACCTCAAAGTAATATACCTTAAACAAATTAGCTTCCAGATCAGACTGAGAGCTGCAAACAAATACCATGATTTTTTAGAAACGCATATGAAGGATAGCAGCAAGATGGTAGCAATTGGGAAAATGTGATATGATGACATACACGTCCAGAAGGCTATTATCTATGAGCAGCTTCTTAAGTTCAAGAGCAATTTTTAGGGCCACGTGATTAGGAATCTGAAAACAGAACATTATGATATTAACTAAATGTCATGTTAGTTTGGGGAAAAAAAGAAGATGGAAGCAGGTAACAAAGAAGAGAAAAATATGTTTCAAAAAGAAACCAATCATCAGCATTGAGACGCTTCCTAGTTGACACAAAGTTCAACACTGAAAATGTCTGGCATGTATGAACAATGTATGAAATGAGCAATGTAGGATGACCTGAACAACATGTTATAGACCCAACTTATTGAACAAGTAATGTATGCTCTTATTTGATTGTGATCACTTGATCCTGGTTGTTAATGTATCATAACTGAAAAATAGCAAAACACGACATAGTTATCCAAAATAAACAGGCTAAATTATTTTTCCGTTTTCCTCAAATAAAAAAACCAAATCCAAATGAGTTCTTAAACTACTTGACTGCCATATCTTCAAGTTCTTTAGTCATGAATGAACTTCTCATAGCAATTACTTCCATTCAAGATAAGAAACAATTCTCTATATAAATGTAAACATGAATTTTGAAATATGTCTAGTGATAAAAAGAAAATGATCTCGAGGGACATGATATTAACAGAGAATTGGAATGATTTATGCATGCATCAAAGCAACACAAGGTTTCAACTTCACATATAAAGCAAAGAGCTCGTATATTTTGGAATGGAAGTGATATAAAGTATTGTCGTCACACTTGTAACAAGTCAACGATCTCACTAACTTAAAGACAAGGTATGCTACAATATGCCTTTCTATTACCTAATTACATTATATCAATCATACATATCCTATGCTTGATTCCAGTCATTATGATCTTTTTAATTTCTTCAACAGTTTTTGGATTCAATATATGTTCATGTTGCAATAGGCCTCTTGTTAGATTTCTTGACTTATCTAGGTAAAAGACAACTTAAACGATCAAACAGAATATGCATACACAACCTACATGTGTCTGCAATCTTAACTTAACCTCTTTTAAATGATTTCAAAACCTCATGTGTTTGCACATATGCAGTAAATATAGGATATTTGATGAGAGGATGTCAGGGCCGTACAATAGCACAACCACAAATGCCTATGGTAATTGCACTCTCCTTTCATATGCAGATAATAGCTTCATTTTTCATTTATACATTGCACAAATTGGAAATTCTGCTCTTGCCTCTTCAATCCAATAACCAATTTTCACCACTGACAATATTAGGCAGTTCTTTCATATTGTTACTGAGGGGAGAATCTCACATACGTTATATAATTCATTATACGGGCTTGCGGCAAGATTAGGTTACAAGCAACATTGATATTTAACAATTATCATTATTCAAGACATTGAGTCAAACTACTTTGTCACTCAATGGTCAAAGAAATATCTGTTAAAAACATGCAAAATACATCCAAAATGAAAGTAACATAACATCATAACCAACAATTCAGAACAAATAAGCTGAAATTCTAATTTCTAAGATAAAGTAGGTAGAAGGCAAGACCTTAGTAACAGTCAACATTCTGCTAAGCAAAAATCTAGAGAGTACATAGTAATGATCAGCATTGTCACCCAACCATACTTTCACCTGTAATCAAATAAACAAAACCCACAACAAATACAATCAGTTATTCATATCACTACAATTTGATTACAACAATGATAAACAGATGACTTTTTAATTTCCAAATTGATATGGATTTCGATAGTTTCAAGAATACATACCACAACAATTTTGTCTTATAAATTCAAAAACCACTATTTCGGATTAAAATTGTAAGGTTATTCTTTCATTTTTATATGAGAGTTTGATAACTTATTACAAAACAATATTAAGAATTAGGAAGGAAGGAATCTAAAAGGATTATATTATATGTATAAATTATAATATAAAGAGAGAATAAACCTTAACGAAATCGTATTTGGAAGAACCATTACGAGTGCCAGCGGGCAAAGGGAAGTCATTATTATTAGTAGTAGATTGTTGCTTGTCAGATTCATCTTCTTCTGGAAAGAAAACTACTTTGTTGGAAGAAGAAGATGATGATGATTTAGGTTCGCTAGGGCTTGCAATTAACACAGATTTGTCCTTCTTCATCTTCTTCTACCTCTGATGATGATTTGCAAGCAGATAATTCAATAATCGAATATGGATCATATATCAGTGATCAGAGTAGAGTGATTTGCATATGATCTTCGACTATATAGAGTAATCGAGCCAGATGATGATTCTTCTAAACAAATGAAATCTTCCCCTTCTTCCCCAAATCGAAGCTCACGAGATGATATGAGCAAAACAGCGATGACTTGTACGATGTTTAGCTAAAAAATTCCTATACGTAACCAATTTTATCCTGAATAAAATCAACAAAAGAATTATAAATATGTTTTGACTGAATAAAGAGACAATAATTTATATAGCCATTTTAATAATAGGGTTTCACCTCCTAGCCACTCTCCCACAACAATTCGTGAAATAACCCAAAGTGTCGCCCCTAAGACCGTCGCCCCAAGCCTCCGGCTTGATTCCGGCCAATTGTTGCTATCCGTCGCCCCTAAGACCGTCGCCTGTGGCGACGGTTATGTAAATTACAATTCAGGCCCCTGAACTCGTTAGGAGAATTACATATCCGGTCCCTCTACTTCCGTCGCCCTGCCAGGTGTCGCCCCTGGCGACCCTTTTTGTCAAAATCCCAATTTTATGTTTGATAAGTTACACTTTTGTCAAAATCAATAACTTCACAAAGAATCTGATTCTTTGGTTAACAAACAGTCAAAAAAAAACCTGCAAAGTAAGTATTCAATGGAGACTTTATCAGATATGTCACATGGGTTAACAAACAGTCAAAAAAAAACCTGCAAAGTAAGTATTCAAATTTCTTCTTTATCAGATATGTCACATGGGTTTTAATACCTTTTACTATCTCTATATTCTCTCATCTCTTCCATCTCTAAAACACTCTCATCTTTTCTCTCAAACCCTCCAAGTTTTCAAACCCTCTCTTCTCTCAAAGTTTTTGAATTTCTCAAACCCTCTCTTCTCTCAAAGTTTTTCAATTTCTCAAACCCTCTCATCTTTCGAAATCCCCCAATGGCTGGAACCTCCCATCCATCGTCGTCTTCAACTCCACCCCAATTGCTGGAACCTCAAGGTTCTCAAATAATGCCAAGGAAAGTTCGAGAATGCATAGAAGAGAATGAAGAAGAGATCAAGAAGCTAGAAACACGTATGAAAAAAATACTTTTGGAGAAACGTAATCTCCAAAAGTCCATTGACGAGAAAAAGGCGATGGTCAAGTCCGCCAAGAAAGACATTCGGGATGAAGAACGCAAAGTCGGTCAAATAGACGCCGAGATCCCCCTGATTAACGAAGAGCTTCTTCCTCATTACACGTTGGTTGCGCAGCTTAAGGCTCTTTATCCGCTTGATCCGTAGGGAACTATGATTTTTCTGCTTCTAGCTAATTGTAATTTCTTTATGTAGTTGTTGTTTAGCAAGTCGTTATTTATGTATGAGTTTGTTATGTTTTAATGAAATGTTATTTTTATGTGTTAACGTAAAGTCATACATAATTTCTAACACCAAACTTATTAGGTTTAGCAACACCCAAAAAAATGACCTCAAACACACTCTAATTGTTTTTGTTTTTATTATATTTAGAATAATAAATACGTATTATTATAATTAGAATCTATACTATATATTAAAAGAAGGATTTTGCTGATGTCATCAAAACGAAATTGAGCAATCTTATTGGCCAATTAATGAAAAGATTCCACTTGATGATGTCATATTTATTTTTCATTTTTTATTATTAAAATCATTTAACTACCTAAATTTAATTTAAATTTAACTTTAAAATAATATTCATTTTTATAGTTAAAAATATCCAGCATTTAAAATCATATATTCCCCATATATACGATGAAGTATTATAGTCAAAAATTTCCAGCATTTAAAATCATATATCCACCATACATACAACGAAGTATTGACCAAGTTAATACTCAAGTTAATATCCATTTAAATTTAATTCAAATAATCCAACTCGTATATTTATTTTTTATTTTTTATTACTAAAAAATCATTTAACTACCTAAATTTAATTTAAATTTAACTTTAAAACAATATCCATTTTTATAGTTGAAATATCCATCATTTAAAATCATATAACCATCATATATACGATGAAGTATTATAGTTAAAAATATACAGCATTTAAAATCACATATCCACCATATATACAACGAAGTATTGACCAAGTTAATACCTAGATTTTGAAAATCATATCTATTTAAATTATTAATCATAACAATCTATACTAAAATTAACCTAACTTTAAGGACTTCCTTCAGTTTGTAGAATCTATATAAATTATGAACTTTTGTGCTTCTAATTTGTAATTCATCATCCATTCAAAAGCTTTTTCTACTAAATCTTCTATAACCATGTCGCAAGATGTGTTGAATTTCATTTACGAAATCAATACCCAAAACGATTGTTTGATGATAAAAGTTCGAATTGTTCGTATGTGGAAGCAATCTTTTTCTCTAGACATGATTTTAATGGATGAAAAGGTAATCGTTTCGTGTTTTTTTAACGTTATATCTGATTAAATGTTTGTTAAAATAATTTTTCTATTGTTGTTTATCTGTAGGGTAAAAAAATTCAGGGAATTATTAAGGCAATGTTGATACACAATTTTGAGAGGCTTCTTGTAGAAGGTTCGATAGTTGTGCTGATTAAGTTTGGTGTTGCTGAAAATTGTGGTAGTTATCGTATCATAAATCATCCTTGTAAGTTTATCCCGTGTTGGATTATTTTTGTCGCGTCCGGTCTTTACTCATGATCAGTTGTATGTTGTTGTTTCGAGAGTAAAAAGCAGAGACGGATTGAAAGTGGTGGTTTGTGACGCAAATGGTAAGACTATGAACACAACCACCAATGTAGTTTACAAAGAAGTCTTACAAAAAATGTAATGTTTTGCTTTTTTGGTGGCCAAAATACTAATGTGTTTTATATGTGTTTTACTATTTTGGAATGAATAACTATTGTTTTATACGTGTTTGTGGAATGGCCAGGGGCGTAGTTAGTAGGGGGTCTGGCTGGTGCTTAGCCCCCCCTAACTGTTATTATATATAGGAGATAATAGAATATAGGTTTGGAGTTGTAGCTCAGATGGACGGTACTCCCCTTTTTAACCAGGTGACCAGGGGTCACCCCCTCCAACTACAGTTCTTCCTTTTTTAATTTCTACTTCTGTCAATTTTTCAAAATTTACCCCCTTTTACTCTTACAAAATGAAAAACTCCCTCTAACTCATTTCTTTCTTCTTCTAATTTCTACTTCTGTCAATTTATGAAAAACTTTTACAAAATTTTCATTTGAACGTTTTTAATTCTTTTTTTTTTTAATTTTTACTTTTGTCATTTTTTCAAAATTTACTCATTTTTCCTTTTACTTTTACAAAACTTTCATTTGGACATTTTTAATTTTAATATTTTATGTATGTTTTATTAATATAAAGTTTTTTTTAATTACTTTTGTCAAATTTTACCCCCCTAATAACTGCATCTTTTTCTTTGACTTTTACAAAAATTTCATTTTGATGTTTTTAGTTCTAATATTTTTTTTTGTTTATTTTTTAGGATAAAGTTTTTTGTAATTCCTACTTTTGTCAAAGAACTTCAATGTTTAATTTTATTTGTTAGATTATATTAATATTTAAGAGTATAACATGATTTCTAATATTTTTTATATTATTAATGATCTTTTTTATTGTTTTTACGTCTTATATATTTTATGAAAAAAATATTATATTAAAAATTATTATAATATAAATATACTCACATATATTTGAAACACTTTTAAAGTATATGAATAATGAGTTTTCAAAATAGTTTAAAATATATGAATAATGGTTTTTTAAAATTGAATGTTGAACCATAGGTTTTTAATAATGTTATTTTTTAATTTTTTAGTTATGAATTCTACTTATAACCTCTATGTAATATATAATATAGTTTAAATGTATTTATACCTATGTTATTTATGATATATTAATAAATTAGTGAAAATAATGATTTAATGATAAAGATATGTTTTTGACTTCTATTAACACTATAATTTAATATATTTATCATTCTTCTAACATTTTACAAACAAAGTCATAATATACATATTTTTGTTCATCGATAAACATTACAAATCTTCACCTCAAAATCTTACAAGACTAAAAAGACCCAACATTAATTCAACGTATATTTCACATTAACGTTTCGTTTGAAGCCCCCTAAAATAAATTTCTGGCTACGCCCCTGGGAATGGTTATATCAATCTTTTATGTTTATTTTAGATATTACGTTTGATGTGGTGAAATTTTTTGACAATTTTATAATGCATATATTTATTTTTATTAAAAATAGAAAATAAATCAATAAATTTAAATTACCCGTGTGTTACATGGGTTATCAACTAGTATACGTATTATAATAACTTATGATACATAACATATTTACTTATTAAAAAGTAACATAAAATATAAATATAAACTTTATATTATATTATATTAAGAAACAAATAAACAAATATTAGTATGTAACGTAATTAAAAAGATACGTTTTATTGATGCGTCCAAACTGCTCCGAGAGCTTACATAATCAGCTAATCAAACTGAATTTCTTGATCAAGACTATCAAAAACGATAGTTCCATGTGGCTCTAGTGTGGACCGTTGACTACTTCCGCTAGCTGAAGACGGAAACAATGGACATGTATCACTCTTATGTCCATTTTCGTTACACCTAGGACACTTTCTTTGACTACTACTTTCACCACGAGACGGACGACGAGCGTTGACACTCGGTCTTCCGACGCGTCTCTTTTTTACTATGGGTGGTAGAACGGTGCGCAGAGGGACTTCGGGAGATTGCCATGTATTAGGAGGCCCGACTGGAAAGATTAGCCCCCTGTATGTTGCCTTATAATTTTCTGTCTTGTAATAAGGCACAGGAACCAATTGAGACACATCTCGTATATCAATTGCCTTTGCAACAGCTATGGCATGACCGCAAGGCAATCCGGACAACTGCCATTGTCGACAGTCACAAATTCCGTGACTCATATCCACCCTTGCATCCTGACGGTGATCGTTTACCTCCCATATGTTGTGGCCAATGCCTTGAACAGTCCATGTAGCGGACTTCCCAATCCTCTTCCAAATCTTCTTTTGAGCCCATTCAGTAAGTGGGTGCTGCAACGCATCTACAAAATAAATAAAGTCAAAGGGTGTACACAAATAACAAATTTACCCAGAAAGTTAAAGTTTTTTAACCTGCGTAAGCACGACGAAGGAAGTACCACTTTTGTTGGAATGCTCTAAAGTACTCGATAAGTCCGACGATAGGTAATCTACGTGCAAACCTGGACATAGCGTTTATCGACTCAGCACTGTTGGAGGTCATGATATTGTATCGAATTCCTGGAAAATGGGCCCTTGACCATCTATGCACCCCAACCTCCTCCATCAATTGAGCACCGGCAGGTATGGATAAATGAAGAACATTCATCATGCGGTCAAATACATGCGTTGTGTAGGCCTTGCATGCCTTCCAGTAAGGGGTCTTAAATATTTTGATCCGTGGGTCTCTAGATCTCACGTTCATGACCAAATGGCGACAGCATAAAGCATGATGTGCATTTGGGAAAATTGCGGTGATAGCAGCGTTTATAGAAGCAGCCCTATCTGACATAAACACCAACCCTTCTGGCTCACCGATGCATTGTTTTAGCATTCTTAAAAACCAAGTCCACTCATCCGCTGTCTCAGACCTACCTACTCCAAAAGCAATGGGCACTATGTTGTTGTTTCCATCCATGGCAACAACCAAGAACATAGTACCCAAATAAGGGCCCTTCAAGTGAGCAGCGTCTATGATAAGGACACGCCGTAAGTTTTGCAAGAATGTATCAATCTGCATAAAAGTAAGGCATCAACATTAGTACTTTATTGGGTCAGTGGACTAGACATGTACATTTTTAGAATTTACACTGCATGTAGCATACATGGTATTTATATACGTACCGCTACACCAAGGGCGACGAAACATTCTTCAAAACGACCGCTAGGGTCTACCTTTATTGCAGTTCTTGTACCTGGATTTGTAATCTCCAAGTTATACAAATAGGTAGGAAGTCGGGTGAACGACTCCGAAGGGCTGCCTCTGATTAACGAAAGGGCATTCCATCTAGCACGCCATCCAGTAGCATACCCGATGTTCAACCCGAACTTTTCGTTAACATCATCCACAATGTCTTGTGGCCGATATGTTCTGCCGGCTTTTAGAAATTTGCTTTTCATTAGGTAACCCAAAACCTTTTTGTTTGCAAGTCGGTTCTTGGAGTTCAGTTGGGTTCTCGAACAAGTGTGTACGTCATGAAACTTTCGTACATGAAACATGCGTTTGTCCCCCACGGACCTTGCGGTAAAACGCCACTCACAACCATCGTTAACGCATAAGGCCTCGTATCTGTCTTTGCTAGACCTATGTGTCCGATACTCAAACCCCTCTTTTAGACACTTGATTCCGAGATCTACAATCATTTGATCTTTCGTTTCAAAAATTTGATCTACGGTTACCATTTGACTACGATTATATGGTGG
This sequence comes from Centaurea solstitialis, assembly GCA_030169165.1. Lineage (NCBI taxonomy): Eukaryota > Viridiplantae > Streptophyta > Magnoliopsida > Asterales > Asteraceae > Centaurea > Centaurea solstitialis. The sequence goes on from CM058043.1 coordinate 70,114,289, forward strand.
TACTTGGTTGGTCGGAATGGGGAGCTCCGGGGTTGGAAGAAAAACCGGCGCATCAAAATAATCATTTACGCCTTCGCGTATGTTGATGTCGTGGTCATCGTCATCGTCATCGTCATCGTCATCGTCATCGTCATCGTAATCGTCATCGTCTTGTCCTTCTCCTTCTTGTGGTTGTTGCGTCTCAGGAACGAAGTCGGGATAAGAGTCATTAAGACCGTACGTATGATCATGACTGCAGCTGGGATTAATGTTGGACTGTTGCATTTGCGACTGATTACCATCACCTTCTTGGGTTGTAGGGTTCGAACCACCATCACCATCACCATCACCATCACCATCACCATCACCATCACCATCACTACACATCGAATAATCGACGTAAACAAATAGTGTAGGCGGCTTAGTTGAGTTGGAGGCAAATTCCATGAACCCACTAACATCTTCATCGTTGGTTAACATTTTCAATTGACAATCGTGCTTGTAGACTAACCTCAGTTCACCAACTGAAGTATCGATTTCACATTTCTTCTCTGCATAATGAAGCAAGTGTTGATACCTCCAGTTTGAAAATAACTTTACACGGTGCTCAACCGTTTCAGCATTACAAACATAATCCCATCCGTCGTTTACTTCGACCCATTCACCATTGGAACGAAGGATTAGTTTAACTTTTTCGACAGGACAACTCATTTTGAAGTAGAAAAAAGAAGCAAGGAAGATGAAAATTGGTTTATGAAGATACAGATGAAATAAGATAACGATTTAAGTTTGAGTTTGAGTTTATAGTTGAAGTGTGGGTTCAATTTATAGACTTAGTAATTAACCCATGTGACTACTATGATGGAAAATATCAATGACTGAATAGTACACTCCTTATGGTTTAACCCATGTGACTGAATAGTGTACTAGTCTAAATTTTCAGCCTTTTTCAGACTGAATAGTGACTGAATGGTTTATAGACTGTCATTTGCAATTAACCCATGTGACACTTCCTACAATAATTCATCTGCCATGAGACACTGATAAGATGCGTCAATAATTCATCTGCCATGAGACACTGATAAGATGCGTCAATAACTCATTATTTTGAGACACTGATAAGATGCGTCAATAATTCATCTGCCATGAAGGTTAAAGTAATAAAGATAAGATGACAGTACAATAATTCAGCCTGTTACAGGCATTAATGAGACACTGATAAGATGAGACACTTCCTACAATAATTAATCTTTTACTGATAAGATAAGACACTGATAAGATGAGACACTGATAAGATGCGTCAATCATCTTTTACTTTTCAGCCTTTTACAGCCATTAATGATTCGTCTGAAAAAGCCTTAATAACACTGATAAGAGGACAATACTAATTCATACTGATAAAAGCACGAGCCATTAAGACGTTGGTACAACTCTTCACGTGATCCTTACTAATTCGACTGAAAAAGCCTTAGTGAATCAGCCTTTTACAAACGTTTCAGCATTCTTTGAAGACCCAATACTGAATTATTGCTACACCATTAAGACGTTGCTACATTGGTATCTTTTACTGAATAAACAGGTTATAAATAGGGGATAACTCATTAACAAAAAACTCACAACTCTTCAATACTTCATCTCTTTTGTTCACTTCCTAAGGGAAAAAATGGCAGCATCGGCATCATCGGGATCATCGGCATCATCGCCATCATCGGCATCATCAGCATCACCAGTTCGTCGTGAATCATTTATGACTAAGTTTGATGACTTTGTAATGGACCATGGCCGTTGGGTAAGTTTTATTTTTTCAATTAAATAAATATTAGTACATGTTATCACTTTATAATTTATTCCCTTTTAATTTTTTCAGCAAATTGATGAGGATTTTGTAAGACTGTGGGGTTTGCACAATCAAACTAAGTGTGTGATTAGGGTTAAAGGCATCAGCTATCCTATGGACATAGCCGTAGGATTTGAGGCATCACCTGGATCGCCTTCTGACCGTCTTATCGTGAAGGGTGATTTTGAGGCTATACTATACGAGCACAACATGAACCCCGATTTTTGGTTGGTGGCCAGTATTGTGAAGGATCCACCAACTGGAGTGCTTACTTTTGACATCTTCAGTCTTTAAATAATATTGAGGTGGATTGGGTGTGATATGTGTGTATGAGTTATCTGTTCTAGAAGTGTCTTTAAATTTCAATGTCTTTAACTTTCAATGTCTTGTACGACTTTTCTGTTATCATCGTTTAAATTAAATAAATCATCCACCTTTCAATGTCTTGTTTAACTTTCAATAGCTTTAATCAAACATCATTTGCTTTTCAGATACTTCAGTATAGCTTTAATCAGTCGTCTGAAAAAGCCTTAATGTTCAATAAAGATAACTCTACCAACAGTAAGATGACAACACTGCTAAGGGGGTGATTTCATTTAAATTAAAATAAATAACAGCAAGTAAAAACAAACCCCTGTTTGAAACATCAAAGGGGGGTCATTTAATTGAAAGCATGAAATTACACAACTACACCATAAAACTGGTACAAACATATCACACCTCCTCCACCTCAAAAATAACATCGTACAAGCTAGCCATCCCAGTAGTAGGTCGATCTTGAACAAGCTTGAACTTCAACCAAGCGGCATCTTGTAGCTTGTGTTGGATAAAGATGAGGCGAAACTCGCCGCACATGCAGAAGCATCCACTTGGCATAAGAATCAGCTCCATAGGATGGCCCCATCTTCCAAACCTTAGTATACACTTCTTGTGATTGTTCAAATTCCACATATACACAAAGGGTAAAGGAATATGCTGAAAAAATGTTGCAGATTTAACAAATTATCTACATTGTAAATACAACATAAAATAAACTGAACTATAATGTGAAATAAGGTGAACTATGAAGTTGTTGAAAAAGCTTACCAAAATGCCAAGGTCAGTCCAATCTTTTTCATTCTGAACTGTGAAGTAAAGGGGGTTAGTTGATGAAGAAGCCATTTGCAGTTTTGGAGTAGGATGAAGTATTGAAGAGTTGTGAGTTTTTTGTTAATGAGTTATCCCCTATTTATAACCAGTTTATTCAGTAAAGAAACCAATATTTACTCACTTGGTTGAAAAACATATGTCTTTGATAAAACCAATATTGAGTAAAAGCATTAACTGCTCAGTCACATGATTCATTAACGCTTTTTCAGACGAATCAATAATGCCTGCAAAAGGCTGAAGTGTCTAGCAACCATTCAATATTGAGTAAAAGCATTAACTGAAGTGTAACCCATGTGACTTCATCTTTTTACCTTTGATAAAGTCATTAAGACGTTTCAGCAATAGTAGACTAGTACAAAGGTAAAAGATGACAACACTGAATAAACACCCTCATTAAGACGTTGGTACAACTCTTCACATGATAAAACCAATCTTGATAAAACCAATATTGAGTAAAAGCATAAACTGTTCAGTCACATGATGCATTAAGGCTTTTTCAGACGATTCAATAATGCCTGTAAAAGGCTGAAGTATTGGGTCTTAAAATAAGGCTGAAAGCAATAGTAGACTAGTACGTGTCTTAATTTAATCATGTTCAAACAGGTTATAAACAGGGGTAAATAAGATGCCAAGACTGATAAGATGACATTAAATAACAAGTTCAAAGAAATAACAGGTACTGGTTCAAACAACTACAATAGAAAACTAAAAACAGGCAGTTCATATTACATCTATTTTTTCTCTTTCCCTTTGTCTTTGTCTTTCTTACGGCCCCCTCTATTTAAAAAATCTGAAAGCCCTTGTGTCCATGGTGGTCTTTGCTTTGGCCCTTTTTTCTTTTGTCGTTGGGGCCGGGGTGTGTTATCCACCACCATTGGAACATGAGTTTCAGGCTCAATTTCGGGCTCAGTCTCATAACCATCATCGGACCCATCGTCGGTTACCTCCCTCGTGATTGGAGGCGGTGTGACAGTGTCAAGACCACCTCCGTATGATGTCCCGGATGGACCGGACATACCACTACCAAACGTTGCACCCGAACCAGCAATTACTTCGAGCGCGAAGTTCCAGCTAGGGTTCCAATTACTTGTATCACTCGCGAAACCCTGAATTGCGGCCGAAATAAGCCATAATTAGTAAACAAGGTTGTAGAAAATATCACAAAAAAATTAAACAATTAACAATATGAAAAGTCAATAAACGACTACAATCCGACTTACAGCTTGTGTGTTCGAGGTCATCATAAAAGATGAAGACCCAGCCATCCCAAAACTCGAACTCTGGCCCTGCAAAATAATATAAAATTCAGGGTATAAACGTGAAAAAATAATAGATACAACATACAATTGTTTATAATGAAAGACTTACGAATCCGTAGGAGGAAGGTGTAACGTATGCCGGCCCAAACATGCCACCATAGCTGCTCGTGTACGCAGGCTGCGTGTAATGGGACGACGAAGACCCACCCAGCCCAAAACTCGAACTCTGGCCCTGCAAAAGAATATAAAATTCAAGGTATAAACGTGAAATAATAATGGGATATGGAACGTGGAATTGTTTCTAATGAAAGACTTACGAATCCGTAGGAGGAAGGTGTAACGTATGCTGGCCCAGACATGCCGCCATAGCTGCTCGTGTATGCAGGCTGCGTATAATGGGACGACGAACTCCCCCCCATATGAAAAGATCGTCTAGCCGGCTCCGGCTGCGAGAAATGGAGAGGCGTGGAAACCGAATGTCGTCCAGATACCTAACAAATGAATGCACATGGTCAACAAATGAATGCACAACGTCAGCAATAGACAACAATAGATAAACATATACCTGCATCGTGGCCATCTGCGCCTCTAAATTTGACACCCTTCTTCTCATTTCGATTTGATCCTTCTTTGATTGGTCGACATCCTTCTTTACTTGCTCCAACGTCTCCCATTTATCATGGTATTGGTCTACATCCATAGGATCGTCAACGTCGTCAATTATTGTCGATGCCCCTTGTCTCCGCCTCTTGGCCGCTCGCCTACTCGCGGCACTCTGAAACCACTGCTGGCTCCGTATATACCAGGACTGTATCTGCTCCCACTCATCCGCTACAAGGCCGTCATGTGGGTAAAACCGTTCCTAATATATCAATAACAAGTAACGTCGGGATAAATTAGTAAGAGAGAAAAGTGAATTACACATGCAAAGCTCGGTAAAAAAACATACGCTTGCATAATTACACCACTGCACGCAATCTGTTTTAGTCAATAACTTCTTCCTCTTCTCCCAGCGAAAAGCTCTAGGATGCGCGTCAATAATCCTAAAATGATTTAGGGAGCTAGGCCACATCTCCAGAATCCAAATCTATATTTAAACAAATATATAGTCAGTCCTACCAACGAAGAAAATAAAAACCAAATAAGTAGTAGATTCATTGATGAATAAACAACCTCAAATGCATATAAAAAACCATATATAGTCATGTGTTCCTTTACTCCTTCCAATCGTCTACCATATGCATTGTTCATGTGGGCGTATGTACAACTCCATAGGTAAGAACCCCATGGATAATCGTTCCATACATCCAAATCTTCCACAGCATTCAAGAGTATCGAGTCAATAAACATATGCTTCTGATGGCCCATAAATACCTTTTCCACCATCACAAGGGAACATATACGAACCTTGTCTTCAACATCTAGGTTTCTCATGTCGTCAAACAATTCCATTAACTTTCCTAGCTGGAGACGGAATGGTTGACCCCTACGTGCATCTAGCACGGCCCGTGGAAATAATCTATGAATAAAGGCATTCCCATCAGAATCGTTAAGGGTCGGTGGGATGTCAAAAGGGAGTCCCGTCACAAGCATGAACTCCTCTCGACCATAACGACGTTGGTGCTCCCCGATCTTATAATACAATGTCTCTGGCTCCGGGTTATCCACAACAACCTCATGTTGTAGGAACAAGACGATAAGCATCGAATCTCCAAGATCTTTTTTGTTGTAGTCCAACCAATGACCAAATGGAGTGCGTCTAAATAACTCCTGTCCCTCGGTGCACAATTTTCCCTTTATTTCGGCCGCAAATGACAACTTGTTCCTTATGGTAACTTTAGGCCAGTTAAAATCATCCTATCAAATATTTAAAATAGTTGAATGTCAATTTACTTTTAATAATTTACGTCTACAATTAAAATAAAACACATTAAACAACAAAAATAAATTACGTATAAATAACACTTTTAATAAATATCTATGAATTACGTATAAAACAATTACACCCACTATTTATATACGTCAAAAACACTTTTAAAATTGGACCCACTATTTATATAAATAATTTACGTCTAAAATTAAAATAAGACACATCAAAATGTATATACACATCTAAAATTAAAATAAGACACATCAAACAACATCTAAATAATTACACATTTGAACTTGTACATCTAAATAATTACATAAAATTTAGACATCTAAAACTTTCACAACTAAATAATTAGTCATTTATAAGATAAATATCTAAACATTTAAACAACATTTATTTAAAAATATAAAATTACGCATCTAAATTACACATTTGAACTCACACATTTAATAATTTTACTTAAACATCTAAATAATTACACATCTAATAATTTTATTTACACATATAAATTATTTACACATCTACAAATAATTACACAACTTGAATACTTACTTACACAACATATAAATAAGATTACACAAATAATTACAAATAATTACGCATACACATCTAATAATTTTACTTAAACATCTAAGAGTACTCAACATCTAAATTATACATACAACTTGAGTACTTACTTTATGCGCCATTGATGGTAATAAGATGCAACAACGTCCGTAGGTGACCCAACAAAAACACGTGCAACCTTCACCTCTTTGAATCTCGTACGGTTGGACGATGGAAAATTAATAGTCGCCCGGGGAGACGGTTTATAAGGCGACGATTGTGAAAAATAAAAACTGGGGAACTAATTCTTGTGAAAAATAAAAAGTGGTGAAGAAAAAGAAAGAAGATGATTAAATTAGAGATGAGAGGAAGAAATTAGAGATGAAAGTTAAGAAAATTAATGGTATTAGAGATGAGAGGAAGAAAATTGAAGAAAAAATGGTGAGAAGGTTGGGGGCGACGGTTGTGAAGAAAAGGGAGAAGGTGGGGAAGAAGATAAAACTCTTTGGGGGCTGAGATTAGGGTTTTTGACAAAAAGGGTCGCCAGGGGCGACACCTGGCAGGGCGACGGAAGTAGAGGGACCGGATATGTAATTCTCCTAACGAGTTCAGGGGCCTGAATTGTAATTTACATAACCGTCGCCACAGGCGACGGTCTTAGGGGCGACGGATAGCAACAATTGGCCGGAATCAAGCCGGAGGCTTGGGGCGACGGTCTTAGGGGCGACACTTTGGGTTATTTCACGAATTGTTGTGGGAGAGTGGCTAGGAGGTAAAACCCTATTATTAAAATGGCTATATAAATTATTGTCTCTTGAATAAATATAACATATTCGATAAAAGAAAATATAGACCTTCATTCAAAATGCTAGAAAAAGTTTAGATCGAATATAGTTCTGCTTAGGGCTGTAAACGAATCGAAGGAGACTTATTTGTGTTCGTTCGTTTAACTTAACCGAACAAACCAATGAATACGAACAGTAAACGAACAAAAAATATTTGTCTTCATGTTCGTTCGTTTAAGATACTAAACGAACATAAACGAATGAACATAAAAGTTAAACCAACATAAGCGAACAAGCTTACTTGTTATTTCATTAACTATTAGTCTATTACACACCAATTGTGCATTGTTAACTATTAGGATGTGCATTTTTGTTTAAAATTTAATATAGAACCAAAAGAATAATCAAATTTAGATTTAAATTTAAAATAAATTGAATTCTAAAAATATATGGCTTCAATAAATAAGTATTTAATATTTTAATACAAACGAACGTAAACGAACGAACATAAATGAATGAATGTTCACGAACGTAAATGAACGAACGATGCATTTGTTCATGTTCGTTCGTTTAACTAAACGAACAAAAAAACTTGTTCATGTTCCCGCCAAACGGTTCACGAACGGTTCACTGAACGTTCGGTTCATTTACAGGCCTAGACTTCTGCTGGTATGGTTCAAAGTCATAAAAATTTGTACTTATGCTGGTTTTATATTGTAGTTATATTAGTTGTTCGGATATTAAGAGTTTAGGAATAGGAATGATAATGAAATCTCTTTGGTTTGATATTATATAATGGAATCCTTCTTGCAGATTTATTAATTTTAATTCCTAATTAAATTGAAGGAAATGAAATTTTTATTTTTACTTGGTTATTTTTTTCATGCATTGTTCTATATATAGATGTTTAAAAAACATCTATTATATTTTCAAGTTGAAAAAACATATTTTTTTTTAATATAAAGCAGTTTTTCATTGATTATATTCGGTTAACCAAACAGCATCAATGCAATGCTCATTTCTATTCTCATTCTCCTACATTCTCATTTTCATTTTCATTCTCATTCCCTGAAATGAACCAAACGCCCCTCAATACAATTATTGCTAACATGTAGTTTATTAAACACGTAGCTTGGTAAGCTTTTTCCAGATCAATCATGTAACACCGGTATTTCGAAAATATTAGCAACTAGAAATTTTAAGAATATAACTACATTTTTGCCATTATAAATAAAATTTACATTCGGATTACGAAAAACGTTAAATAAAATTTATTACAATTTTCCCGCAAAAATTAATTAATTACAGATAAATGCTTATTTTAATAGTTAAAACAAATGTCCAATCTTCGTCGGAACCGATTCCGCAGCTAGCCTCAAAGCGGGGCCTTGTCTTTGTCCACACTTGATTCCGAACCTGGAAAAAGGAAAACAACTAACGGGTAAGCTATAAGCTTAGTGAGCAAGCACTGCACGTACCCTATATTACCATGCACGCACATATCATAACAGGTGCCGTCCCAACCACAACAACAATCATATACCAATTAATATAACTCAAAATTACCAACACAATAACTCCAACAATAATTGACTCTCATGAGATCATAAAGCTCCTGTCAGTTTGGACACGGGTTGGCCCCCACAACTCACCAAGGGCATGTGGTTCCCTTTCTCCCGTCAGTTTGGACACGGGTCGGCCCCTACAACTCACCAAGGGCATGTGGTTCCCTTTTTTTCTCGCCAGCTTAGGACGCGAGTCCGCCCCCACAACTCATCAAGGGCATGTGGTTCCCTTTTCATATACAATCATCGCATATACACAACCATATCATAACCGCATAACAAATAACTCACACACAATTATGCATACATACATTCACGATAACATAAAGCGCATACAGTGAAACATGCAAAGTACTATTTCTCAACAAGTCACGAATTGGAAACCAGCAAATCTGAAATTATTTAGAACATATAATGTTTATCAAATTCCCCACGATAAAACGAACTCAAAGATACCTCCATCTCTCCTTTACTACCCCGGCTAACACCTAAATTACCCACACAAGAAACCCGGGGGTTTCGATGTCGAGCAGGTTTACGCAACACCCTCGACCCCACTCACGACATCCAAAACAGCAGCCGCAGCTAACCGCCGCTGCACACCACAGCTTCGCCAGCCCTTCGCGGCGCGAGCCACCCAACAGCTCCACCAGCTGCTGCCGAAACCACCGATCATCACACCGCTGCAGACAACGGCGACAACCAACGGTTGCGTCGCCGGCCAAGGCCGGCGCACAGTCTGCCGCCGTACAATCACCACCACCCAACCGGTGGTCATGACAGCCACAACAACAACAGCCGGGAACCGGCATACCCGTCCCGTCACCGGCCGTCGCCGTCGCTAGCCGACACAACCACACCAGCCGCTGTCGCCGGGGTGCGCAGCAACCACCACAGCCACGGTCGCCGGCGTGCGCAACAACCACCACAACCGCGGTCGCCGGCGTGCTCAGCAACCACCACAGCCGCGGTCCGACGCGATCCCTCCCCGGCTTCAGCCGGCGAGATAAACTCGACCACCGCCGTCTACGGCGGTGCTACGCGAAACCAAACGACGGGTGGCCAAGGCCACCGTCGCCGGCCGCTGCCGCCTACTACCACGGCGGTTCTACTACAGCCGCCAAGCCACAACGAACACCACCGTCGCCGGAACCCAAAAAAAAACCCTTAAAACACTAAACAAGAAGGGAGGAGGTTCACGACTTACCTGATGCGATCACCACCAGCAAACCGCCGCCTGCCGCCGCCTGCCACCGCCGGTCACTCTCTCTCCGGCGTCTCTCTTCCAACGTTTCTCTCTCTCTTAGCTTTTCTCCTAAGCAACTAAGTGAAAGAAAAGAGATGCTAGGGTTTTTTTTTTTTTAAATCAGATTTGTGTTGGGCTCTAGTCTCAAATAGGCCCACACAACTAGTCCAAACTAAATAATACTCCCACCAACACACACACAACTAAAAAAATAACGAAATAAGATTAAACTACGGTTTTTGGGTCGTTACAAATCATCTATAATGTCAATTATAATCTTTTCCGGTAAGATCAAAGGCAACGATTGAGAGTCTTGCGCCCGGTAAGTGAGGGTGACGACTAATTTTTTTTTTTTAATGTTATGGATAGACCGGGGCCACGTAAGGCGTTGATGCACAAACTACCATTCATTTGATTAATTGCTACAGAAAAACGAGAGATTTTAAAGGTATATTCGTTTTAAATAGATATATGCTTATCTATAATTAACAAAAATGGTTGCGACTTCTATGAAGTGTTATTATGTGTAATATTATTAGTCACAAAAATTTAGATTCTTTCAACATGCAGGAAAAGAAATCCCTTCAATGAAACCAAAGTCTTTATAATTAGTATTTTTTTTTATTATGTAGGTTATTTTATGTGACCATAAGCAATTGGACATGTTTAATCGTAACTGTATAGTTACTCCGAAGCCATCATTCTTTTCATTGGTTGCGAGTGTATGTGAAATTAGTCGGTTAGTTGATACCAAGCCATCATTCTTTTCATTGGTTGCAAGTGTATGTGACATTGGTCGGTTAGTTGATACCGTTATATGACACTAGGAACAATTATATGCACTTATCTAGTGATAGGCAAAGGATCATGTGAAAAGTTAAGGCTAACATGAGAAGTAAATTTGAACCGTTGATCACCTTTAATCTCATGCCTTCCTATGAATTGTGTTTTAAAAGGGAATAGACACGGTGCATCTTATCTAAGTACATATCATCCTAATGTACAAACACTTTTCATCCAACAATTGAAAACTACTTTTTATATTATTTTTTGTGTTAACCTCAACTTCTCAACCCAACCCCCTTAATAATATTGTCCAGTTTTGCAAGGAAAACCACATTTTGTGCTCTAAGTTTTAAAATGCATCATATTAGTTGAAGCCCACAGGGGTTACTCATTTTATAGGCCCAACATCTTCCTTAGCCCAAAACAAGAACCGGGTCTGGGAAGAACCGGGTCGGGTAAGAATCGGTTCTGAACCCAAAAAACCCTACCCGGTGGAACCGGTTCCGGGTAAGAACCGAATCGGGTCTGAAAAACCGGTTCCAAAAACCGGTTCTTAAAACCCTATTTTTCTAGAAATTAAAACAAACCATCAGCTTCTTCCCTATTTTTCTAGAAATCAAAACAAACAATCAGCTTCTTCCCATTCATCTCTTCAAACTCGATAGCCACCTGAACAGGTCCAGATTGAGGCCGATCAATTGGGGAAACAGGGAGATCCTTGATGATTAACACTCACAAAGCAAGATGATGGAAGCAATTCTGTAAAATACTCAAACAGGTGATGGAAGCAATCGATTCTGAGAGAAAACGTAGGTCGATGCTGCAATTGGATGGTGTGGATCCATCGAGGGAGGATTTGTACGGAGTAAAGAGGAAGGATGGATCGGGATTAAGGTTTGAGGATTGTTAACTTTGGAAGTGCTTGGAGATGAAATTAGGGTTGTGGAAAAGGGCGTACCATGATTTGGAGAGGGATTTGAAACATAAGATGATAAGATGATGTACCTGACACGAAGACGAGAGAGGATGTCGATGATTAGTCTTTGGGGAGGTCTTTGGCAGCCATGGGAGTAAGATTTTGAGATGGATTTGGGTGAAATTATATATAAATTCATCTTGAAAAACTGGGTCTGCAATCGGGTCCGGAACCGGGTCTGAGAACCGGGTCCAGAACCGGGTCTTGAGAACCGGTCTCAGAACCGGTCCGGCTAGAAATCTAAGAACCGGTCCCCAGAACCGGGTTTGGTGAGACCCGAACCGGGTATGCCAGAACCGGTTTTCTAGAGAACCGGTTTCGGGTTTTTTCGATCGGGTTCGGAAGAACCGGTTTTTTTTGTGCATCTCTATGCATTGATGATATGTAATTCACCTACAATGACCGAACATTTTTTGGTATCAATTTCGTCATTAATTAATTTTTTTCTCAAAATTGTATCTTCAATGATTCTTATTTATAAAATCAAACTAAGGGTCATTCATCAAACGTTTATCATTAGGTATATACTTACTAGGTTACCTTATTGAATTAACATAGGCCAAAATTCTACCTAGCAAGAGGCAAGGTAAGAAACGAGAGTCAAGAGTGTTACCTAGCAAGTGAGGGTAACACTCTTACCGTAAGCGCGTGCTAGGTAACCCTTAGCATACGCCACTACTTTTTACGTCCAATAAATTTACCCCACACTTTTGCAATAAACGCTTACCCTGTAAACATTTGGCAAACAATCCCATAGATTCTTCAATCTAGTAGTTAAAAAGATTACACAAAACTGTCACCAACAGAAAACATAACAAACATCAGGAAAAATTTAGAGTTTTAAACACGTTTAAAATGACATATACCACAATGTTCAGAATAGATAATCATACGCTATTCAAAAGCTCAAAATCTAATATTATAACCATCATCACATCCAATAAAGTAAGCCAAATCAAATCAAATCAATCCAATAAGTTAGTAATTTCTTCAATTACACATGAATGCTAGATTGTGACTAACCTCTACCAAAATCTGCACAATGAATGCCATAGTTTACTTAACACCATTAGTAAACATGATATACATATAGAAGAAGCATCAGCAGCCACAACGTAAAAGAAAGCCAATTCATGGTCATCCAGGTATTATTAGCTGATTCGCGGAAGCTGGCCCAGACACCCACAGTTACCACAAAAAAAGCCCAATTTCCTCTAAAGTTCAAATATTCCTTTAATCATCCAAAGCAGGACCTTCAATTGCTTCATGTTGAATAACTCCAAATTCCAGTTTCAAATCTTGAAACTTCTTAAAAGAATTTATCAAATAAATGAGCGAAATCTTGAACTGCTTGATATCAAGAAGATCAAATTCCCAGTTTCAAACGGTCAAATTTGAAACTACTTAAAGAATTTACCCCCTCGTTTTCCCATACCAGAACACAATAGGCTTGTTGACTGAAGAGGCGTGTTACCTGGGCGCCATTGAAACTCTTTAAGAGCGGAAAAGAAGGCGGACGACGCAGGAGTAAATTCATCGTCCTTTATGTTTTTACAGGATATGACTTTGAGGCTTTCGAGCTCCTCCCATGAAAGCACCACGGCCTCAAGACCTTGTGTTGTTAGCCTCGAGCATCCCTCTAGAGAGACAAACTTCAACCTCCTGTCATCAAACAAACAAACAAACCACACGTCGGATGAAAATTCCTTATGTTTTTCAATTTTGTGGGTCCCATTATTTATCTCGCAAAGGGTCCCACATTCACACATCTTCATTTCTCGTCACAAAATAGAAAAGAAACAAAAATGCTGGAAATGTTAAATGACCAAAAGCTCAGCTAGAAAATAAACGCTAGCCCTTGGGGCACCTCTCGGTCATCAGTCCAAATCTTACTAAAAAAATTCTGGTTGTTCTCTCCAGGGACCCATGGGATTAGTCGAGGTGGGTCCAAGTTGGCCTAGATAGCCATAATTACCATAAAAAACAAAAAAGTAATGATCTTAACCAATTATAAATCACATTTCACTTGTTCTATGAAACATTAACCAGAGCTAAGCAATTTTTTTGGAGACCCTATTACACCCGTACTAAATCTACAAATCGTCTAAAATAAACAAAATAAAATATAAAAGTTCATATCATATTATATATCTTACAAACTAAAACAACAAAAACGTTTAATATGACAGAGTGGGAAGAATATCAAAGAGTCGTCGTTTTTGATCAACAAATCCTGAAATAGAATAGCAGCTTTTGATTTTGAAAGAAATTAGTCAGGTCTTCGTTTTTATATAGAATATAATTACTATCATATTGTGTAGATTACAACTAACTTTATCCAAAGATAGCCTATAAATAGAGAGAAATGAGGGAACAAACTTAATCTTTACACCATTTAAATTGATTAAACTTTGTGTCATAATGCCTTGGCTAATTCTCATATAACCAACCAAAGAAATTCAAGTTAAAATTTGGCAACAGAAATATACCTGCACATATTTGAATGAAAGAACATGCCATCATTCAATCCCCAGCAATTCTTGAAAACAACCTCCTGCACATCTTGACATACATAAAACAACGCCCGCACACATTGCTTAATTCTCAACTGACACCTCTCCAAATGCAATCTTTCGAGCATCGGGCAAACCCCCAAGTGCTCGTCAACGTCAGGATCCCGATCAATCCCCTTGCAAGAAACAAACTTCAAAGATTTCAAATTCTCACAATAAGAAAGACCCGACAACCACCCATCATCCATCCTATGATCACAAAAGCTCAACTCCTCAAGCATCTGACAACATTGCCCGATCGCTTTGATCCCCTCATAACCCCCCTTGCATCCTCGAAGCTCAAGCCTCACCAACCGCTTACACCCCTGTGCCAAAATGGTCAACCCACGGTCCGAAACTAACGAATTATAAAACCCATCGACAACCCCAATCAGCTTCAGCGTCACCAGATTCGTAAAAGCCGCTATCCCACATAACACGTTATCGTTACATTTATGCAAAACCAATTCTTGAACTTTAGGACACTCCTCGGCAACACTTAGTAGCCCCATTTCGCTGCAATTCACAACCACAAGTGATTGTAGATTGGGGTAGACACTGGCCAAAACTTTCAAACCAAAATCAACCTCATCAACAGGTAACAAAGAATGTTCGTCGAATAAATACTCATCCGAAGCAATGGAAAAAGACCCGATTTCGTGATTGATCAACAAACTTGTAGTATTGGTGGTCGAAACCATAGCTCCATGGAGTAAATCAACATGTATAAGGTTAGGGAATCTAAGAAACATACGACCAGATATAAGAAAATCCCAATCAAAAACCCTGAGCGATCTTACCAACCGGCCTTGGAGATTCAACCACCGTTTTGAGACCAAACAATTCGAGTCCCTTTGCGATCTTTCCGGAAGCTTCGAGAGGACTTTGAGGAGTATCTCATCGGAAAGGAGCGAAGTGAGATCGTTAGATACAGCAATTTGGGGGAAATCGAGATCAAAAGCTAGGGTTTTGGTGGACGGTTGTAATCGATCAGCAGAATCAACGGTGGCATCGTCCGGCGGAACAGCGGGTGGGCGTTTGTTGGATAAGGAACGGCGGCGAATGGCGGAAAAAACGACATGATCGAGGACTTTTTGGTTCTTGAGCCAGAGATTTGACCAGTTTAAGGGTGAGGGTTTGTTAGGGTTTTGATTCTCCACAGAGGCTGAAGACATTGTTAACTCCTTTTTCTTCTTTCTACAGGTAGGTAGCTTCCAATTTCTTCTCTGCTAGCAAAATCGATGGAATTTGTAGTCTGGTTTTGGTTAAAATCGATCGAATTACTTGGAATTCATCTTCAATTTGTGCTCAGCTGAAGAAAGTGGAGGTGGGTTCTTCGAGATTTTTGGACTGATGATGACTTTCTCGATTTTGAAGGCAACGGCCTTCAAAAATGGGACCCATCGTTTGAATCGCATACAATTTCGTCCGTTTTATTTTTTATTTTTGACATTTTCCATTCATGGTAAAAATACGTTTTTAATATTGTATTCTTTAAAATCAAATATACTTTTGATTAATGTAGCTCTTGCTTTCAGGGATGTCTGGAGACGATGGTTTAGATGGGGTGCTGCTAAGGCTATGCTTACCGCGCTATGTGGGCTTGCGGGCTTGAGCCCGGCGGGTTCCATGGCGTGAGCGGGTTCCGGTACTTGATGACATAAGCCCGGCGGGCTTCTCTTTCTCGGGCTCCCAGCCGTTGAAAGAGAGCCGTTGCCAACGGCTCTTTTCTATTTTTTTCCCTTTTTTTTCTTTTTTTTTCTTTTTCCATTCATTATATAAACAACTCAACACCCAACTTATTTTTCACACCAATTTCTTCTACTTCCCTATAACTTCTAACTTTTCATATTCTTTCATCACATCATCAATCTAAACAACACGTCCCGCGGTGCCGGTGGTTCACGAGGCGGTGGTTCGAGGGGTACCGGTCGCTCTAGAGGTGCCGATGGTTCGGGAGGTCCGAGCGGATTCGCCGATTACACTCAACAACCATATATACCGCAATTTGAAGAGTCAAACCCCGGTTACAATACCGGTTACAATCCATCTTTCTTTCCTCTCCATTTTTCTCAACCCAACTTTCCTCCCCAATATTCTCAATTAAACTTTCCTAACCAATTCGGTCCATCCAATTACAATCCGGATTATAATCAATATAATGATTATAATACGGATTATAGTCGCGGGAATACGCATTACCCCGATTACGTACCTCGTGAAACTGGCGAGGGTTCCGATTCAAGTGATACACATTCCCTTGTTCCGGAAACGCAACGGGTCCCAACCGAATCATCAGCCCCGGATTCACCCGAGCCCGAGCCCGCAAGACAAAAAAAAACCTACCCGGATCGCAAACCCAAACAAAAGTGGACTACCGAGGAGGAAATAACATTAGTCAAGACGTGGATTAACGAGTCCGAGAACCCCGTAACTGGTACATCGCAACGTTCTAGTATAACATATTTATTCGCTTTTATATATATGTTTGAAGTTTATATTGTACACATTTATATTTCCTTTGATGTTTAGCTTAAGTGTATTTATATTTTTATGTAGCTCAATTTTGGAAGTCAATCGAGCGGTCGTTTTACGAGCGGCTTGGGACGGCACCGTATAGAACCTATCACCAAATGAATACTAAATGGGCGGCGTTAACAAAAAAGATAACGATCTTTAATGGGATATACAACAACATCATCAACAATAGGCCAAGCGGACAAAGTGATTTGGCACTTCTACAGACGGCCCGTTCCCGCTACCAGGCCCTGGAGAAGCATGTTCCCCCATGAAGATGCTTGGGAGATACTACGACATTGCCGCAACCTCAACGACCCATAGGTACCACTGATGTCTGGGTCTTCCTCTCGCTCAACAAAACGTACCAGAATGTCCAGGTCTTCCGATGCTCACTTTGGTGGAGATGACGACGAGGTTCAAGAAGAGATTCTGCAATCTCAACGACCCATAGGTCGGGGCAAGGCGAAAAAGGCCATGAGGAGTAAAGGGGCCAAGACTTCCCAACCCCAACCCCCGCCCGAGATGTACGAGTCGTGGAATAAACAATTGTCGGAGAAAATAGAGTACAAGTTGAAAAACTTGAACTCGAAAGGCAATTGGCGGATATCGAACAACAAAAGCTCCAAGTCCAACTAGATGCAATATTCGAACAAGACTTGGAGTTCTACAAAGCACTGCATGACCACCTTGAGGGTATCGAATTGGAAGCGACGTTAGCGAAAAAGACCCGTCTAAAAGCAAAACATAAGTTTAATTTTTAGTTTATTTAAATTTGTAAATTTTTTTTATTTTTCTAACTTTGTATTATTTTTTTTAAATATTAGAATTTTTAATTTATTATTATTAATGTTTTTATTAATCTTATTATTTATTTAATTTTATTACTAATTAATTAAATAAATTAAAAAGTGAGAAGGTTGTGAGGGTTGGGGTACAGGTTGTAGAGGGTTGCAGAGGGCTTGTAGAGGGTTGGAGAAAAGCTGATGTGACAGTTAGGTTGGAAGGGTTGGGGTACTAATAGCCTAAATGCACCCAAAAATTTGCCAAATGCACCATTTCTCTCTCCCACATATCGCCATCATAAACTGCTTTTTATGCTCTCAATGCTATAATTGACCTGATTTTAACATAAAGTAAGGTGCATATAGCAATCCCCTTTAGATGGTAAAATACGTTTTTAATA
Source organism: Centaurea solstitialis (assembly GCA_030169165.1). Lineage (NCBI taxonomy): Eukaryota > Viridiplantae > Streptophyta > Magnoliopsida > Asterales > Asteraceae > Centaurea > Centaurea solstitialis. The sequence continues at coordinate 70,132,545 of CM058043.1, forward strand.
TTGTATTATTTATAGTCAAATATACTTTTGATTAATGTAGCTCATGCTTTCAGGGATGTCTGAAGACGATGGTTTAGATGGCATCACACACAGCCTGACAACTAGATATCGTTTAATATTTGTCCAAAAAATGTTATCATTTTTGGTAGAGATGGAACCAGAAACTAATTTGTGTTCTAAACAACAATGTTAATTCTAAAAAATAGTATTTTATACACAAACAAACCTCCAACTATCCCTATTTCAATTGTAATTTTCAACTTTTAAGGAGACAGTTACCCAAATATCCCTAAAATATTAAAAAAAAATTAGAAAAAATATAAAATGTTAGGAGGGCAACTGCCTACTCTGCCCCCCTCATGGCTCCGCCCCTGGTTCTTGGTCTTTTGTTGCCGCCTTTGTCCTCATTATTCGTGAGTGACCTATTGGTCATAACTGATGACGTATACCGTTGCCAATGTCCACCATTGTTTACAGTAGTCATCTCTCACCTTGACTCGTCTTCTGACCTTCGGTCTCAGATTCCCTACAACGCGGTGGAAGTGGTGCAGGATATAGTAACGGCGACGATGGCTAGGATTTGACTACGACAGAGATTTGATAGTGAGAAACAGAGAAATTTTGGAAGAAAAACTAAAATTAAATTAGTTCAATTCTAAACATTGTTTTAAAATTTTATTAAAAGAATATTCTTAATCTTCCTGTTCTAAAAGACTAAACTATGAATTGAAACCAAAATAAATAAGTTAACATGGTTAATATTAGATAGGAGGTTAACAAAACAAGAAAAAAAAGTGGGCTCTATGTATGTGTTTAATTGTTTATGCATAAGGCGCGTTCATTTGAGATCTTTCTCACACTTGAGATTGTAACATCCATTTAGTTCACAACTTATATTTAGTTAATGGTTAAGATAGAAAAATACATTATCTCTTCTCTCTTCATTGAAAATTAAACTATCTCATATGATGTGTACACTATACTATAACAAAGTTTGATATGTGCACACTATGGTAACAGCTAAGGGTGTGTACGACTTTGTCAAAACCGAATAAACTGGTAAAATCAAACCAATTTTGTCGGTTTGGTTGGTTTAGTCATCATTATTTAGGCCGGTGGTTTGCGTTTTTTATAAACCGTTAATATGGTTTGGTTTGTGGTTTTAAGGACAAAACCAGCCATTTAAACCGAACCAGACTAGTAGACCGGGTATGTGTGTGTGTGTGTGTCTGTGTGTGTGTCTGTGTAGTTAAGAGCAAGAAGTGCATACTAAGGGAAAGATTGAAGATGTCAACGAAGAAGAATTTTGATATTTTAGAGATTGAAGGATTTCTTTTATGGAGTTTAAATATTTTCTTTTGTGAAATTCTGGATTTGGTTTTTCTTTTGCAACAAAATTGAGTTATGCTCTTAAATGTTGTCGAAACCGAATAAACTGGTCGAACCAAACCAATTTTGTCTGTTTGGACGGTTTAACCATCATTATTCAGGCCGGTGGTTTGCGTTTTTTATAAACCGTTAATATGGTTTGGTTTGTGGTTTTAGGGACAAAACCAGTCATTTAAACCGAACCAGACTGGCAGACCGGGTATGTGTGTGTGTGTGTTAAGAGTAAGAAGTGCAAACTAATGGAAAGATTTTTTCTTAGATGTCAACGAAGAAGAATTTTGATATTTTAGAGATTGAAGGATTTCTTTTATGGAGTTTAAATATTTTCTTTTGTGAAATTCTGGATTTGGTTTTTCTTTTGCAACAAAATTGAATTATGCTCTTAAATTTACTAGTTTTTTACTTTCTCATTAGGTTATTCTTATGCAGTTTTAGTAGTATTATGAATTATGATAAAAGTGAGTCAAATTGGCTCGACCAAACCAAACCGGTTTATATTAGTTTGGTCGGTATGGTTTGATACAATAAATTGTCCGGTTTGGTTTGAATAATTATCAAACCGGGGGGGTACCAGTTTGGCCAAGATTTTAGGCTAAAACCGGTCAAGCCGGACCATACACGCCCCTAGTAATAGCAGTGATACTAGTATACACTTAGAGCATCCACAATGGTGGAACCTCTAAGAACCTTACTTGCCATATTTTTCTCTGCCACATCATTGTCACCTCAATAAAGTAAAAACCTCTTTAAAACACTACAATGGAAGTTCTTACAAAAACCTCACCTCCATTTTTCTTATTTATAATTGTTTTGGTAAAAAATTACACAATTTAATATCGTAAGATGTTGTGAGGCGAATCCGTCGAGAGAAAGAAATTTAGTTCGATAAAACGTGCGATGAAATAAATGACAAGACAATTTGATGACGCAGGAAAAACCTCGAGGTCGAGGAAAAAACCTGCGGCCGACTAAAAGGGTATAGTCGACGTTGCACTAAGTATCACCAATAAGGGGTGATGTCCTCGAGAGTTACAGCGTAGATCGTGCGATTACAATAAAAGAGAATATAAATTACAAAGAGCAATATCAATATTGTAGAGAGAGTTTTCTAGCTTCAATGTAATCAGATGTCTTTAAATGAGGTCTTCGGACTCCTTTTATAGCTGACCATAGTGTAACTGTCGTCCATAATTGTGTGTTAAATGCAACGGTCATAACCGAAGCTTAATTCTCGCACGTAACGGTTGGAGCTTTATAAGGAGCGTATCTTGGTCTTTAACGGTCATTTGTTCTTCAATGTTTGTTGTTTACCTGTTACAAATGATTAATCTCAAGATATAATTAACTGTTAGTATCATATCGTGCGATATCGTACGTTTGTCGTACGATATAGTATAAAGATCGTTCGACAATTGATTGTTTTCGTTCGAAGGTATATTTGTCTTATCTCAGGACCTTATCTTAATACAGGATTATCATCCTGAAAGATATCTTAAGATTTTAAGTCGGTCGTCGTGCGTCGTGCGATTTTTCACCCAAACAGTTTGCCCCGAGATTTAGAAAAAATTTTGTTCTAAATATTTCTTAATCTCTTATCTGCAAAAGCTGATCGTTAGTTATGCTTGAAGAATAATCAATTGTAAGCAAATGAATTTCATTTAAATCAAATCGAATATGAAACGGTTTCAATGACGTCGTCGTGATGACGCGTTTACGACAGCTGTCGTTTCAACGGTTATGACTGAATGCGTGTCGTTGTACGATTGGACCTGCAATACTTGGGGAGAAATTCAGTTGCCATATAATAGATAATTTTAATTTGGATTAGATACATATCTCTTAATTTGTTAGAGCAATCGTTTCCCAAAATCAGTTTTCTATTTTCGGCAAGGATTTGAGCGACGATTATTTATAAGGTACCCTCTTCTTCTTGCTTTTTCATGCGTTTAAAATCTATAGCCGAAAAGAACCCTAAGAATTTCGACTTGCTTCGTTTCAATCGTCTTAGGAACAGTTTGAATAGGTTAGAGGTTGTTGAATCAATGGAAGTTAAGAGTACTATCAAAGATTCTTTAGAGGTTGCGGCCCTTAGGAGTTTAGCAGGATTGCCTGATAGTGCGATTCTGAAGGTAGCAGATGAGATTAGACCAGCGGATGCACCAGCGGGGTTTTTTGCTTTGTTTGAATACCCGTTTAAGATAGGTTTTAGATGGCCTTATAGTCCTCTTTCGCGTGCTTTCATGAGCCGCTTCGATCTTTCTCCTGGTCAACTAATGCCCCAATTCTGGAGGGTTATTAATGTTATTGAACGTGTGACGAAGGACTGGGGTCGTCCTGCATTCTCTGTCGATGACCTTCTTACAGCGTATACCGTGAAATCGACGGATTATGATCGGTATGGTTTGTTTCCAAAGGGTAGAGGGGATTCTATGTTAGTACACGGCACTCAGGTGCACGATCGCGGGTGGAAGTCCCGATATGTGTTTGTACGATCATCCTCAGTCTTGGAGGAGGGTGGATGGGTTGCGCCGGAGTGGAATTCGTTAGGTATAGGTGTTTCTTTGGATGATGTCTTTTTTACAATCTTTTATTTTGCTTATCTAATGTTTTGGATTACTTTTTGCAGAGATTGATTTCACGTTCGAGCCCACTGAAGAGTCAAAAGCAGCGGTCGAACGATTTTTATCGTACAGTATTAGTGAACGCTTTTACTCTACCCAGAAGGCTAAAGAGATCGTTGTAGAGTGTGAAGAAGAAGCTACTCAAGTTGACCCCGAAGTTCAAGTGATCTCAGAAGAAGAGATGGAAGGTATATCGTACGTTTTATGTCGTACGATAATAATTTACTACTTGCTTCTTATATATCTTATTTTTGTAGGATCATCGAAGAAACCGTCGAGGAGGGCTGAACAGTTGGAAGCCGCTAGGAGGGCAGCTTTGAAAAAGAAGGAGATGGCTGGAGGTGAGCCCCCAGCGAAACGTACGAGGTCTACGTCTGAGACCACTAATCCATCGCATGAAGCTAAGCAAAAGGCGGACGATGCGATTAGTGTTTCGCCAATTAGATCTGCTCCTCCTGAAGATCAGTCGAAGGGAATCAAAGCAACGAAGACTCCTGCGAAGGCGCCAAAGAAGACGTCGTTCGATGTTGGTTCATCCTCGATGAACATAACTCTGCCCAAGGGTTTTCTGGAAGGGGACGTCGTGAGGAAAGAGGACATCTTCCCAGCCATCGAGCAATTTCTCCTTCCTTCGCAAAAGGAGCAATTTTCCAAATTGAGGTTTGAGGAAATTGATGCTGCTGCTGTGGGCCTCTCTTTCTTGGTAAGTCTTTTTTCTGTCGTATGATTTATTTTTGAATATCGTACGATTTTAATTAATTTTCTTCGTTTTCCAGGGCTTTCAAGCCAGCCTTGGTCTTCATTCTCGGATGGAGACCATAAAGAACGATATGAAAGCCAAGATGGCCAGCGAGAGGGCTGCTGTAAAGGAAGCTGACAAAGCCAAGGAGAAGGTTTTCAAACTTGCGTCCGACCTGGAGGCAAAACAGGTCAAGATCGATGATCTGGAGTTGAAACTCGAAGAGTCTGAGCGCATGAGGGAAGAGCAACGATCCCGTACGAAGATCGTTCTTGATCGTACGTCCAAGCTGGAGGAAGAGCTGAAGGCTATTCGACTGGAGAAGGCAACGCGGGAGGAGGCCTTATCGTCTGAAATCCAGGACCTGAAGGACGAGGCTGCGTTAATAAGGGTTGTAGCTCGTGCGGCCCTTATGCGTCGTGTGATAGCTGGAACCCTCACCGTCGGGATTGCCAAGGAAGAGGTGGAGGCATTCCGCGAGCTTATGGGATCTGAAGATCTTCTTGATGCTGACGATCTTAAAGATTTGGACGAGGAGGTCGGAGAGAAGCCTGTCGAGGTTGCTGTCGTTGGGGAGGGGACTCAAGATGAAATGGTCCCTGGATCCACTCCAGCGATCTTGACTACTGAAGAGGTTCCTCCTAAGATCGTGGGATCTACAGACGCTGTTGAAGGATCGGGCGATGATGCCGGAGTTGTGGGATCTGATGTCCCTCTTAGTACTTAGTTTTATTTTGTAATCGTACGATTTTTCTTTTTGTTAAGTACTTTTTATTTTGTTTAAGTACTTTTGGAATGAATGATTTTAGTTTATCGTACATGTCAACTTGTGTTTTTAGAACTCAGTTCTTTTTAGAAACGTTTCTTTATTTTGTATCGTGCGACTGGCGTTTTATCTTGCGCGCGTGCGTATTGTGATCGTGCGTTATAAGCTTAGGTTATTCATGCGATACTTGCGATATTCGTGCGATACATGCGATTATCGTGCGATACCTGCGATAAGAAAAGAATGGCTAAGGGGTGGCCGTTGGTTTGACCAACGGCGCTCCGACGCCCAAGTCAGTAATCGTTCGTAATAAAATAGTAGTAAAAATGAAAAGGTTTAGAAGTAATACCTCTTAAGATGTGTTGCATTCCAACTTCGTGGAATTTCTTTTCCTTCGATGTTTGTAAGCTTGTATGCACCATTTCCGATAATCTTAGAGATTATATAAGGTCCTTCCCATTTGATGGAAAGTTTTCCTGCGTTTAGCTCTTGAGTATTCTGAAATACCTGTCGTAGGACATAATCACCTACTTGGAAAATTTTTGCTTTAACTTTCTTGTTGAAATGTCGTTCGACCATGGCTTTTTGTAATGCCATTTTTTGAAACGCCTTTTCTCTAAGTTCTTCCAATGCATCTAGATCATAATATAGATTTATTACGTTTTGGTCCATCGTACGATGCCTTGCTATCGGAAGTTGAGATTCGATCGGTAGTACTGCTTCACATCCATAAACAAGGGAGAAGGGCGTTTGTCCTGTTGAGGTCCTTGGAGTCGTACGATTTGCCCATAAGACTGAAGGTAATTCTTCGACCCATCTTCCCTTTGCTTCCTTTAGCCTTTTTCGAATCGAATTAATGATGACTTTGTTACTCGATTCTGCTAGACCATTGGATTGAGGGTATCTAGGTGTCGAAGTAATTAACCTAATTCCACGTTCATCGCAGAACTTACGAGTTCTTTCGCTTATGAACTGCGAACCATTATCGCACATGATCTCCGATGGTACTCCAAACCTGTATATAATGTTAGTTTGGATAAAAGAAATAACTTCCTTGTCTCTTACCTGAGAAAAAGCAGCAGCTTCGATCCATTTGGAAAAATAATCGGTGAGAACAAGCAAGTAAACTTTTTGTCCTGGAGCAGGAGGCAACTTTCCTACGATGTCCATCCCCCATCGCATGAATGGCCATGGGATTAAGACAGAATGTAGGGGTTCAGAAGGTAAGTGGGACATACCTGAATGTTTTTGGCAGGCGTCGCATTTTTGTACGTACCTCATAGCATCTTCTCGAAGAGTAGGCCAATAATAGCCTTGTCGTGAGATTCTATTTGCAAGACTTCGTCCTCCAGAATGGTTTCCACATTCTCCATCGTGCATTTCTTGTAGGATCTGATTCATATGCTTCTGACTCGTTATGCATCGTAGGATTAATCCAGATGTGGATTTGCGATATAGTCTTTCTTCAAAGATCGTATACCGCGAGGCCTTCACTTTGGTCTTTCTGGCTTCCATCTTGTCGTCGGGAAGTTTATCATACTTTAGATAATTCCATATATCGAGCGACCAGTTGTAGACTTCTTCGATCATTTGTACTTTTTCTTTTGCTTCGATGGAGGACATTGTAAGATGAATTATTGGAATGTTCTCCAAAGTTGGCTCATTGAATGCGGATCCTAGATTAGCCAAAGCGTCAGCTTGAACGTTCAAATCTCTTGGGATTTGTTCTATCGAGAACTTTTCGAATCGTGCGATGCTTTCTTTAGCGATCTCAAGATATACCATCATTTTCGAATCTTTTGCTTGAAAATCACCGTTAATTTGATTCACCACTAATAACGAGTCACTTCGTACGTGCAGATATCGTGCCCCCGAGTTATAAGCTATTTCCAATCCAGCAATTAAGGCTTCATATTCTGCTTCGTTGTTGGTAGCCTTGAATTCACATCGTATTGAGTACACCATGTTCCCCCCGTGTGATGATTTCAGGACAATTCCTAATCCCGATCCTCTGATGTTGGAGGATCCATCGACGTACAGAGTCCAAAGCTGATTGTCTTGAATCATCACATTGTTGATCTCATCGTGCGATGGTTGCTCTACTTCTGGACTGAATTCTGCCACGAAATCTGCCAACGCTTGAGATTTTATCGCCGTTCTGGGTTTGTACGTGAGATCAAATCCGCTTAGGTAGATACTCCATTTGGCTAACCGACCCGTAAGTTCAGGCTTACGAAGTACGGTCTTGAGAGGATAATTGGTTACGACTATTATATGGTGTGATTCGAAATAATGTCGTAACTTTTTAGCTGCTGTCACGAGACCTAAGAGCAATTTTTCCATCGATGTATATCTGGTCTCAGCATTTAGAAAGGATTTACTTATGTAGTAAATCGGATGTTGTTGCTGATCATCTTCTCGTACGAGGACTGCACTTACCGCATTGTTGCTGACGGCTAAGTATAATTGCAAGCTTTCGCCTTCAATCGGTTTTGTTAACAATGGAGGGGAGGCCATGTAGTGCTTCAAATCTTGCAATGCTTTTTCATGAGCCTCTGTCCAGCTGAAGCCTTGGTTTTTACGTAGTACATTGTAAAATAGGTGGCATTTGTCAGATGATCGTGAGATGAATCTGTTTAATGCCGCCACTCGTCCAGTAAGCTTTTGTACTTCTTTCACGTTTCTTGGGGATTGTATCTCTTTGATGGCCTTGATCTGTTCTGGACTTGCTTCTATTCCTCGTTGAGTGACCATGTATCCGAGGAATTTTCCAGCACGTACTCCGAAGGAACATTTCGTAGGATTGAGTTTCATTTTGTATTGTCGTAAGATATCGAACGATTGTTTCAAATGATCAATGTGATCATGTGATCGTTCGGATTTTACCAGCATATCGTCGATGTATACTTCCATCGTTCGACCAAGATGTTCTTTAAACATCATGTTTACGAGTCGTTGGTACGTTGATCCTGCGTTCTTGAGGCCGAAGGGCATCACCTTGTAGCAGTATATCCCTTTATCCGTCATGAAGGCTGTCTTCTCTTGATCGTCTGTGTGCATCAGGATTTGATTGTATCCAGAATAAGCGTCCATGAATGTGAGTAATTCATGACCTGCCGTTGCATCGACCATCGCATCGATGTGAGGTAGTGGAAACGGGTCTTTTGGACATGCTTTATTTAAATCTGTAAAGTCGATACAGACTCGCCACTTTCCATTCTTCTTTTGCACGACTACCACGTTTGCCAGCCAATCTGGATACTTAACTTCTCTAATCTTTCCTGTCTTCAGTAAGTTATCGACCTCGTCGTTAATAACTTTGTTGCGTTCTGGCGCGAACTTACGTCGTTTCTGTTTAATTGGTTTAAAGGATGGATCTACGTTCAGCTTGTGCGATATGATGTCAGGATCAATCCCAACCATGTCTTCGTGCGACCATGCGAAGCAATCTGAGTGTTCCTGCAAAAAAGATATTATTCTGTTTTTTATATCAGGGGTTAGTGTTGCTCCCACGAAGACTGTTCGATCAGGATGTTTTGGATCTAGTACGACTTCTTCAAGTTGAAGGTCATCGTACGATCGTACTCCATCCTGGCTCTGTAATTGCTAGATATCCTGGGGTTTGGTCTTCATCGTGATCTTGTAGCACTCACGAGCGATTTTCTTTTCACTGACGATCTCTTGCACGCCCCAGGGAGATGGAAACTTAATCTTCTGATGATAGGTCGATGGTACGGCCTTCATATCATGGATCCAGGGTCTTCCGAGTATTGCGTTGTATGCTGACGGACAATCTATGACGTTGAATTTAGTTTGCTTATTGATTCCTTTGGCGAAGACTGGCAATACTATTTCTCCGAGGGTACTCGTCGCGTCTCCATTGAAGCCTACTAAAGTTGTAGTCCGTCGTACGATATTGGATCTGTCGATGCCCATGATCTTTAGAGTATCTGAGAATATAACGTTAGCGGAGCTACCTCCATCCACCAATACTCTCTTGGTTAAACAGTTTCCAATGGTTAACTGTATAACTAGAGCATCATGGTGTTTTTGGTTAACGCCCGATAGATCGTCTTGATCGAACGTTAGTTTGGCTGTATCGAGTTCTTTTTCAGCTGCAGTCTTTGAATCTTCAGGAATAGGATATCCTTCAGGTCCTTCTCGTGCGTGTCGTTTGGCCGCAGAGTATGTCAAGCCACATACTTCGGACCCACCAGTAATGCAATTGACCACTTTGGTATGGATTAGAGATGCTGGCCTTTTTGCTTCATCACCGATAATACCTTTTAGGTGCCCATTTGTTTTGAGGTAAGCGATCTCCTTTTTGAGGCTAATGCATTCATCCGTCGTGTGCCCATGATCAGCATGGAACTCGCACCATTTAGTCTGATCTTTGTCTTTGCTAGGATTCTCCGGCTTCTTGGGCCATCGTATGTTTGCATCGATCTTTCGCAAGGAATCCACTAGTTCTTTGGATGTACCTGCAAAATTGTAAGTAGATAAATCGGGATATCTAATTCTTCCTGTACCTTTGCTCGTGCGAGTTTTGGATTCTTGTCGAGAGTTTCCAATTTTATTTACTCTCTTAGGTTTAAAATCGTGCTTCTGTGCGCCCAGATTTTTCTTTTCGTTCGAATGCTTCCGTCTGAAGATGGCGTCGTCTTCAATTCTCATGTGGGCTAACGTTCGAGCTCGTACATCATCAAAATTCTCTGGTGGATATTTTGTGAGATCCGTATATAATTCCGAAGAATTATCGAGCCCACGTTTGTATGCTTCAATTGCGGTTTTTATATCGCAATTCTTGACTTCGATCATTTCTGCATTAAACCTGTTAAAATAATCGCGTATCGTTTCTCCAGTTTTCTGTACGACATAGTACAGGTCACTGGTTTGCTTTTCCATCTTGCGACTGCTCGCGAACTGTCGAGTGAATTGGTTTACCAATTCAGCGAATGATTCGATACTCTTTGGCTTTAAATTTATAAGCCATTGTAGCGCGGCTCCTGTTAGAGTAGATCCGAAGCTTTTACACATGCATGCCTCCTGATATTGAGATGGGATCGAAGCAGTCCACATAAGTTGTTTGTATTGCGCGACGTGTTCCACTGGATCTGTTATCCCCGAGTACTTGGTTGTAAAGGCAGGAATGTTGTACTTCTTGGGTATTTCCATAAGAGCAATTTCATCAACGTAGGGTGAAGCTTGAAATCCTGTCTTTGGTTCGACTTCAACTGGTACGGCTGCTCCAGGAAGTTTTGCGAGCAATGCGAGCATTGCTTTGTTTTGTTCCTCTAACATCTTTAATCGTACGTCCATAAGGCTTTCAGTAGGTGTTACTCCAATATTTCCTTGATAATTGGGTTGGACTGGAATATGGGTTACGGTAGTATTTATTGTTGGTATGTGTGGTATTGGTTCTGGGATTGAGTAGAAAGGTCGAGGAACACCTTGGGGTTGAACGTAGGTAAATACAGGAGGTGGTCCTGATGGAAGAGGAGGAAAAATGGTTTGGGATTGGTTATTCTGAGGTGGACGTACGTTGTTTTGAGATACTTGTGAAATCACTGGTATTTGAGAGGCTTGAGGCATTGAAGGTATTTGTGGTGTCCTGAACTGATTTTGCTGAACGGGAGGTGGTCTAGGGAGCGGTGCTGATATCGCAGGATTAGTTTGAGAAACTTGCGGGTTTAGACCCCGTAATCGTACGATTTCGTTATTGGCTTCCATGTTTTGATTAGCCAACTGCTGGATTTGTTGCTGAGCAGCTGCTAGTTGTTGTTGCAGAGTTGGTTGGAAGTTATTCTCCATAATCCTGCAATGAATACTCAAGACAACTCGAAGATTAGTAGGCAAACGTTTTATCAAACGAAATTTTCTCAGAACGGGGCCCCACGGTGGGCGCCAAATTGTTTTGGTAAAAAATTACACAATTTAATATCGTAAGATGTTGTGAGGCGAATCCGTCGAGAGAAAGAAATTTAGTTCGATAAAACGTGCGATGAAATAAATGACAAGACAATTTGATGACGCAGGAAAAACCTCGAGGTCGAGGAAAAAACCTGCGGCCGACTAAAAGGGTATAGTCGACGTTGCACTAAGTATCACCAATAAGGGGTGATGTCCTCGAGAGTTACAGCGTAGATCGTGCGATTACAATAAAAGAGAATATAAATTACAAAGAGCAATATCAATATTGTAGAGAGAGTTTTCTAGCTTCAATGTAATCAGATGTCTTCAAATGAGGTCTTCGGACTCCTTTTATAGCTGACCATAGTGTAACTGTCGTCCATAATTGTGTGTTAAATGCAACGGTCATAACCGAAGCTTAATTCTCGCACGTAACGGTTGGAGCTTTATGAGGAGCGTATCTTGGTCTTTAACGGTCATTTGTTCTTCAATGTTTGTTGTTTACCTGTTACAAATGATTAATCTCAAGATATAATTAACTGTTAGTATCATATCGTGCGATATCGTACGTTTGTCGTACGATATAGTATAAAGATCGTTCGACAATTGATTGTTTTCGTTCGAAGGTATATTTGTCTTATCTCAGGACCTTATCTTAATACAGGATTATCATCCTGAAAGATATCTTAAGATTTTAAGTCGGTCGTCGTGCGTCGTGCGATTTTTCACCCAAACAATAATATAATTTTTGTTTATATAAATTATTATATAACAGAAAAGGAAAGTATTACAAGAACTTGGGTTCTTGTTCAAGCACCCGGGTTCTAATAAAACTTGTGACTGAGTAAGAACCTCTGTCCCACAGTGGAGATTCTTGTAAAAACCACAAAAAGAACCTCAAGAAGAACATCCACTATGGATGCTTTTAGTGGGCATTGTTTGTGTAAAAATTTACTTAAATCGTTATCGTAAGATGTCGTGAGGCAAAATCGTCAAAAGAAAGAATTCTCGTTCGATAAAACGTGCGATAAATAAAATAAATGACAAGACAATTGATGACGCAGGAAAAACCTCTGAATCGAGGAAAAAACCGGCGGCCGACTAAATAGGATAGTCGACGTTGCACTATAGATCACCAATAAGGGGTGATATCCTCGATGTTACAGTTGTATCGTACGATTACAATAAGGTAATGAATGCTATCGAATGTAAATACAGAGAATAATATTGTAATTGTTTATATTTCTCTTTCCAAATAGTTGCCCCTTGTGTGCAGTCTTGAGTCTCTTTTTATAGTTGTTGAGCTTGTAACCGTTTGATCATAATTGAGCAATAAATGCAACGGCTATAACTGAAGAGTGTTTCACGATCGTAACGTCTGGGCTCTTTAATGGTGAGCATATCTGGTTCAAACGGTCATATCGGGCTTGATAGGCGATGACTATGCTTCGAGCTTATCTTAGATGAGCATGCCTGCAATAAGAATAAACTCAAACATGTATATCGTTAGGTTAATCGTAGGATCATATGATGATATCGTACGATTATCTTCGATGACCACTTATCTTTGTTTGACGGTAGTTATATCTTTACTTCAGGACCTTATCTTAATACAGGAATATCATCCTGGAATATATCTTACGATTTTAATCGTTCGATCGTTCGATGATAAAATTTCACTCAAACAGTTTGCCCCCAAGATTTAGAAAATAAATTATATATTTTCTGAATCTTATATCTGCAAAATCAAATCGTTAGTACATCGATTTTATCATGTTTAATCTATCGAATCTGAACCGTTTTTCACGTTAACGGCGTTATAACCTGGTTAAGTGCAAGCTGTCAATGCAACGGTTATAAGGGACAGGTGTCGATGCTCGATTCGACCTCAATTTCTTGGGAAGGAGTTTAATTTCATATAAAGATAAGATTTCTTCCATAATTATCTCTAAATCTTTTCCAATTTCAAACTTGAATTTCTCTTCAACCGAATCCCCTTAATCTTTGAGAAGATTTAGATTCAATCCGCCTATAAGGTATCTTTCTACCCCTTGTTTCAATTTCAGTTCATGCGTTTGAAAGTTAGAGCTGAGAAAAATCCTAGGAACTTCGACTTATTGCGTTTCGATAGGTTGCGTAGGAGTTTAGATCGACTTTGTTTTAGGGAAATCATGGAGGTTAGGAGCACAATTCAGGGAGAAATCGACCTAGTTCACCTTAAGAAACTTGCTAGGATGCCTAAGGATGCCGTGATCAAATCACCTGGTGAGATTAGACCCGCCGATGCTCCGGCAGGTTTCTTCGCGTTGTTCGAATACCCATTTAAGATAGGATTCACTTGGCCTTTCAGTCCTCTGTCTCGTGCCTTTATGACACGATTTAGTTTATCTCCTGGACAGCTCATGCCCCAATTTTGGAGGGTCGTGAGCGTTATCGAACGTGTCACTGAGAATTGGGGTAGAGACCCTTTTACCGTCGATGATCTTCTGTCGGCGTACACAGTTAAACCCTCTGATTACGATAGGTATGGGATTTATCCCAAGGGTAGGGGTGATGCCATGTTAGTACATGGTACTCAAGCGTTCGATCGAGGGTGGAAGGCTCGATATGCGTTCGTACGATCCTCATCGGTCTTGGAGGACGGTGGATGGGTAGCTCCAGAATGGAACCCATTAGGTATAGGTCGCTTTATGTATTTTTGCTTCGCATAATCTTTATTATATAATTTTCTTATCGTGTGTTATTTTTGCAGAGATCGAGTTTACCTTCGAGGAATCCACTGAAGCTGTCAACCGCTTCTTGGAGTACGGTGTTCAAGAAAGATCGTACGCCAAATCGAAGGGAAAAAGCCCAAGGGAGGACAGCGACGAAGAGCTCGAAGTTCAAGTGTTAAGTGAAGGAGAAGAAGAAGAAGAGATGGAAGGTAAATCGTGCGATAATTTCTTCCTCTTATCTTACGTTTTCTCAACTTTATCGTGCGATTAATAACGTACGTTTTTCTTGTTTATTTCAGGCCAAAAGAAACCTGCTAAGAAATTGGCCAACTTAGCGGCGGCCAAGAGGGCTCTGGAGAAGAAGAAGGGGATAAGTGGCATGGAGCCACAACCTAAGAAGACAAGGTCTTCTTCGGGTGCTTCGATTGCATCAAAGGAAGCCGTACGACAGGCGGATGATGTGGTCGATGCGACCCCGATTCACACTGCTCCTCCTCCTACGATGTCAAAGGAGAAAAGGGCCTCGGTCAAGCCTCCAAGAGGGAAGGAGGGTGAAACGTCGATCAACATATCCCTGCCTTCAAATTTCCTCGACGGTGATGTCATCAACCAGGATGACTTATTCCCTGCTATCGAACAATACCTGCTTCCATCGCAGAAGGCTCACATGGATACTCGTCGGATTGGCGAGCTCGATGCCGGTGCTGTTGGATACTCCTTCATGGTAAGCTATCGTACGATGTTTGTATCTTACGATTATATTAAATGTGCTGTTCTAACTGTTTTATGTTTATGTAGGCCTTCCAGGCGTGTCTTGGTCTTCATCAAAGGTTGGAGACCGTTCAGAGGGACATGAAGGCGAAGATGTCCAGCGAGAGGGCTGCAGTGAACGAGGCGAAGAAGGCTCAGGAGAAGGCATCGAAGATAGCTGCTGTTCTAGAAGCCAAACGGGTTGAAGTGGATGACTTGGTGGCTAAGCTGGATGAGGCTGAGCACGTTCGATCAGAACAACGTGCAAGGCTGACAGCGGCGAATAATCGTGTTGCCAAGTTGGAGGAGGAACTTGCTGCGATGCGCACGGAAATGGCAGATCGAGAGAAGGCTTCATCTTCTGAGATCCAGGATCTCAAAGATGAGATGGTGTTATCCAGGATGGTGGCCCGTGCAGCCGTAATACGCCAATTCATTGGTGGCACGTACACCATCGAAGCTGCTAAAGGTGAGTTGGGAGCCTTTCGTGATGCGATGGGATCCGATGAGCTCTTGGATGCTGACGACGCCAAGGATGCTGATGAAGAGGAAGAAGGTGCTGAAAAGAACAAAGAGGTCGAAGTCACGATGATCGAGGAGGAGGATAAGAACGAAGATGCCTCTGGATCCGTCATCGTAGATAAGGCTGTTGAAGACATTCCTCCCCCCATCGTAGAAGTTAGTGTAGGAGAGGATACTGGTGTAGAAGCCAATCCTGAAAATTAAATTCCTTTTGATGTAATCGTAGTACTTTCAAGTACTTTTTTAATGAAATCAGCTATTTTTTGCAATCGTGCGATGTTTCAGTACTTGTTATTTTTGTTCTAAGTACTTTTAGTAAATAAATAATCGTGCGTTTTAGCTGATTTAGTGTTTAAGGCCTTAATTAATCGTGCGTTTTGACTTGCGATGTTTATCGTGAGTTTAAGGCACTTAGAAAATTTTTTAGAAACGTTTCTGTTAATCATGCGTCTGGCGTTTTGACTTACGCTCTCGCGATTGATGCATCTTTTAAGTTTTATGCGATTTTGAGCATGTTGTTTTATCGGGCGATGTTTGCCATAGATCGTGCGATGTCTGCGGTAGTCGTGCGATATCATGCGATAATCGTGCGATGTCTTGCGATAATCGTGCGTTACCTGCGAGTAAAATTGGCTAAGGGGTGGCCGTTGGATTGACCAACGGCGCTCCGATGCCTAAGTCAGTAATCGTTCGATGAAATAATAGTAAAAAATAAAAAGGGTTTTAGAAGTAGTACCTTTTCAGATGAGTTGCATTCCAACTACGTGGGATTTCATTACCTTCAATGGTTGAAATCTTATAGGCACCTTTCCCCACGATTTTGGTAATGATGTAAGGTCCTTCCCATTTGATGGAAAGTTTTCCAGCGTTCGATTCTTGCGTATTCGGAAATACACGTCGCAGGACATGATCCCCAAGTTGAAATACCTTGACTTTTACCTTTTTATTGAAGTAGCGTTCAACCATGGCTTTCTGCGATGCCATTTTTTGAAAGGCTTTCTCTCTTAGTTCTTCCAAAGCATCAATATCGTAACACAAGTCTATCGAGTTTTGTTCAATCGTACGATGTCGAGCAACAGGAACTTGTGATTCGATTGGAAGGACTGCTTCACATCCATATACCAAGGAAAAAGGAGTTTGCCCAGTTGCAGTTCTAGGTGTCGTGCGATTTGCCCATAAAACAGATGGTAACTCTTCGACCCATCGACCCTTTGCAGCTTTCAACCTCTTTCGAATAGAATTAATAATGGTCTTGTTGCTGGATTCGGCCAAGCCGTTGGATTGTGGATATCTTGGAGTCGATGTTATGAGTTTTATCCCGCGTTCATCGCAGAACTTTCGAGTTCTCTCACTTATAAATTGGGACCCATTATCGCACGTTATTTCTGATGGTATTCCAAACCTGTAAATAATGTTAGTTTGGATAAAGGAGATAACTTCCTTATCCTTAACCTGTGAGAAGGCTGCGGCTTCAATCCATTTAGAGAAATAATCAGTAAGAA
The DNA here is from genome assembly GCA_030169165.1 of Centaurea solstitialis. Classification (NCBI taxonomy): domain Eukaryota; kingdom Viridiplantae; phylum Streptophyta; class Magnoliopsida; order Asterales; family Asteraceae; genus Centaurea; species Centaurea solstitialis. The sequence goes on from CM058043.1 coordinate 70,149,458, forward strand.
CAAGTAAAAATACTTTTTGACCTGGAGCAGGTGGTAATTTTCCTACGATGTCCATCCCCCATCGCATGAATGGCCATGGGATTAAGACAGAGTGTAGGGGTTCAGAAGGTAGATGTGACGTACCTGAGTGTCTTTGACAAGCATCGCACCTTTGAACATACCTTATCGAGTCCTCTCGAAGAGTAGGCCAATAATATCCTTGTCTCGAGATTCTGTTAGCAAGATTTCTGCCCCCAGAATGGTTTCCACATTCTCCATCATGCATCTCTTGAAGGATTCGATCGATTTGTTGCTTATTCACCACGCATCGTAAGATTAGACCCGTTGTGGACCTTCGATACAGTTGATCATCGAAGATCGTGTATCGAGAGCTTTTAAATCTGATTTTCCGGGCCTCTAATTTGTCTTCAGGGAGCTGGTCGTTTTTGAGATAGTTCCATATATCATTCGACCAACCGTGGTTTTCTTCGATCAAATGAGCTTCTTCGATTGTTGGCGACATAAGATGTATTATCGGAACACTTTCTAAAGCTGGTTCATTGAATGCGGATCCCAAGTTAGCCAAGGCATCGGCTTGCATATTCAGGTCTCTTGGGATTTGTTCTATCGAGAACTTATCGAATCGTGCGATCTTATCTTTTGCGATCTTGAGGTACGATATCATCTTTGAATCTTTTGCTTGAAATTCGCCATTGATTTGGTTCACTACTAGTAGTGAATCACTTCGTACGTGTAGCCATCGTGCTCCCAAGTTATATGCCATATCCAACCCAGCGATCAAGGCTTCGTATTCTGCTTCATTATTGGTAGTTTTGAATTCGCATCGTATCGAATACACCATATTGCCCCCATGTGATGATTTCAGGACAATTCCCAATCCTGATCCTCGTGCGTTGGAAGCTCCGTCAACATGCATGGTCCATGGCTCGTTGTCCTGAATCATCACATTACTGATTTCATCGTACGATGGCTCTTCGATTCTAGGACTGAATTCAGCTACGAAATCTGCTAACGCTTGGGATTTTATCGCTGTTCTTGGTTGATACGTTAGATCGAAGCTGCTAAGATAAATACTCCACTTTGCTAATCGCCCTGTAAGTTCTGGCTTACGAAGTACGATCTTAAGAGGATAATTAGTAACAACGATTATATGATGCGATTCGAAATAATGCCTTAACTTTTTTGCTGCAGTTACGAGGCCAAGTAAAAGCTTTTCCATAGACGTGTACCTTGTTTCAGCATCGAGGAAAGACTTACTTATGTAATAGATAGGTTGCTGATGTTGGTCACCTTCTCGTACGAGCACTGCACTAACGGCGTTGTTACTTACAGCGAGGTACAATTGCAAGCTCTCACCTTCGATTGGTTTCGTCAACAGTGGAGGATTGGTCATATATTTCTTTAAGCTTTGTAGTGCTTCCTCGTGTGCTTCTGTCCAATCGAAGCCTTTGTTTTTTCGAAGCACGTTGTAGAACAAGTGACACTTATCGGATGATCGTGAGATGAACCTGTTCAGGGCCGCTACTCGTCCGGTCAACTTTTATACCTCTTTTATATTCCTTGGTGATTGAATTTCCAGGATTGCTTTGATCTGTTCTGGACTTGCCTCGATCCCTCGTCGTGTAACCATGTATCCAAGAAACTTTCCCGCACGCACTCCGAAAGAGCACTTGGTTGGGTTGAGTTTCATCTTGTATTCTCGTAATATATCGAACGATTGCTTCAGATGCTGGATATGATCTTGTGATCGTTCCGATTTTACGAGCATATCATCAATATATACTTCCATCGTACGTCCGAGATGATCTTTGAACATCCTGTTTACAAGCCTTTGGTACGTTGATCCAGCATTCTTGAGCCCAAATGGCATTACTTTATAACAGTATATGCCCTTATCGGTCATAAACGCAGTCTTCTCTTGATCATCTTTGTGCATTAGGATCTGGTTATATCCGGAATAAGCATCCATGAATGTTAGTAGTTCATGCCCCGCAGTTGCATCGACCATCGCATCAATATGTGGCAAAGGAAAGGGATCCTTTGGACAAGCTTTGTTTAGGTCTGTGAAGTCGATGCATACTCGCCACTTTCCATTCTTCTTTTGTACTACCACCACGTTGGCGAGCCAATCTGGATACTTTACTTCTCGAATTTTTCCTGTTTTGAGTAGGCTGTCTACCTCCTCGTTGATGACCTTGTTGCGTTCTGGTGCAAACTTGCGTCTTTTTTGCTTAACGGGTTTAAACGTGGGATCCACGTTCAACTTGTGCGATATGATGTTAGGATCAATTCCTACCATATCCTCGTGTGACCACGCAAAACAATCCGAGTGTTCCTGCAAAAAAGAAATTATACTATTTTTTATATCAGGGGTTAGAGTTGCACCTACGAAGACCTTGCGATCAGGATGTTTGTGATCCAACACGACTTCTTCTAATTGAAGATCATCGTACGATCGTACTCCATCCTGGCCCTGTAATTGCTAGATATCGTGCGATTTGGCCTTCATCGTAATCTTGTAGCACTCCCCTGCGATTTTCTTTTCGCTGACTATCTCTTGCACGCCCCAGGGAGATGGGAACTTGATCTTCTGATGATACGTCGATGGTACAGCCTTCATATCGTGAATCCAAGGTCTTCCAAGTATGGCATTGTAAGCGGAAGGACAATCGATGACGTTGAACTTCGTTTGCTTGTTTATGCCTTTAGCGAAGACTGGTAGTATGATTTCTCCAAGAGTACTTGTGGCATCTCCGTTGAATCCAATTAGCGTTGTTGTTCGTCGTACGATGTTGGACCGATCGATACCCATGATCTTGAGTGTTTCTGCGAATATCACGTTGGCTGAACTGCCTCCGTCGATTAATACTCTCTTGGTTAGACAGTTACCAATTGTCAACTGAATAACCAGTGCATCATGGTGTTTCTGATGAGTGTCTGACATATCTTCGATATCGAACGATATCTTCGTAGCATCGAGCTCCTTGTCTTCCGCAGTTCTGGATTCATTTGGGATGGGATGTCCTTCAGGTCCTTCTCGTGCATGCCTTTTTGCTGCAGAATAGGTAAGGCCACACACTTCTGATCCTCCTGTAATGCAGTTTACAACCTTCGTTGGAATGGGTGACGTCGGTCTTTTCGAATCATCGCCTAGAAGGTTTTTAAGATGTCCGTTCGATTTGAGGTATGCGATCTCCTTCTTCAAGCTGATACAATCATCTGTATTGTGTCCGTGGTCGCTATGGAAGTCGCACCATTTTGTTTGGTCTCTATCCTTGCTAGGATTCTCTGGTTTTTTGGGCCATCGTACGTTGACTTCCAAGTTCCGTAGAGAATCCACTAAGTCCTTCGTTGTACCTGCAAAATGGTAAGTTGACAAATCTGGATATCTTACTTTACCTTTACCTTGGTTTGAACGTTTATTCTGATCGCGTCGAGAATTATCAATCTTGTTTACTCGTTTAGGTTTGAAATCATGTTTCTGCGCTCCAAGATTTTTCTTATCGTTCGAATGTTTACGCCGAAAAAGGGCATCATCTTCGATTCTCATGTGTGCCAACGTACGAGCTCGTACATCATCGAAGTTTTTTGGTGGATACTTCGTTAAATCTGTGTATAACTCCGAGGATGTATCTAATCCACGTTTGTATGCTTCGATCGCCGTCCGCACATCGCAGTTCTTAACTTCGATCATCTCTGCATTGAACCTGTTAAAATATTCACGAATGGTTTCACCTGTTTTTTGCACGACATAGTAGAGATCGCTTGTTTGTTTCTCCATCTTGCGACTGCTTGCAAACTGTCGAGTAAACTGGTTTACTAACTCAGACCACGATGCAATGCTCTTGGGTTTCAAATTGATTAACCACTGCAACGCAGCTCCGGTAAGTGTTGATCCAAAGCCCTTGCACATACATATTTCTTGAAACTGGGTTGGAATAGGAACTGTCCACACTAGCTGCTTGTATTGTGCGATGTGTTCCACAGGATCGGAGATTCCAGAGTATTTTGGTGTAAAAGCTGGGATGTTATATTTTTTGGGAATATCAACGAGAGCAATCTCATCGATATAGGGTGAGGCTTGGAATCCAGTTTTAGGTTCAACTTCGATGGGTACAGCAGCTCCAGGAAGTTTGGTTAACAATGCGAGCATTGCTTTATTTTGTTCTTCTAGCATTTTTAGCCGAATATCCACGATATCATTGGATGGTGGATTACTAGAGGTTCCTGAAACGTTTGATAAGTTCGGAATATGGGTTATGGGGGTAGCTGCGGTGGGAACGTGCGATATAGGTTCTGGAATAGGTATAAAGGGACGAGGCCCTGTTTGAGGTTGGTTGTAAGTAAACGTGGTTGCTCCTGGGTAAGGACCTGATGGTAACGGAGGGAAGATAGGACGTGAATTGTTGACTGGAGGTGGCGGTGGTAAGCTAACTTGCGATATTTGCGGTGGTGGTGGCAAGTTAACTTGCGATACTTGAGGTGGAATGAAAGATTGTGACATTTGTGGTTGGACAAATGGAGGTTGAGAAACAGGGGGTGGATTTTGAGGAAAGAATGGCCTTTGTTGATGAATGGAAACTGGGATGTGAGAAGTTTGTGGATTCGATGCTCTCAACCTAGACAGTTCACCATTCATTTGTAAATTCTGCTCATTCAACCACTGGATTTGTTCTTGTGCTGCTGCCAATTGTTGCTGCAAGGTTGTTTGAGAACTGCTTGCCATGTTCCTGTACTCAATTCACAAAGAAGCTCGGAGAAATAGGTTAGTAAGCTGACGCCTTATCGAACAAGATTTTCTTAAAACGGGCCCCACGGTGGGCGCCAAACTGTTTGTGTAAAAATTTACTTAAATCGTTATCGTAAGATGTCGTGAGGCAAAATCGTCAAAAGAAAGAATTCTCGTTCGATAAAACGTGCGATAAATAAAATAAATGACAAGACAATTGATGACGCAGGAAAAACCTCTGAATCGAGGAAAAAAACCTGCGGCCGACTAAATAGGATAGTCGACGTTGCACTATAGATCACCAATAAGGGGTGATATCCTCGATGTTACAGTTGTATCGTACGATTACAATAAGGTAATGAATGCTATCGAATGTAAATACAGAGAATAATATTGTAATTGTTTATATTTCTCTTTCCAAATAGTTGCCCCTTGTGTGCAGTCTTGAGTCTCTTTTTATAGTTGTTGAGCTTGTAACCGTTTGATCATAATTGAGCAATAAATGCAACGGCTATAACTGAAGATTGTTTCACGATCGTAACGTCTGGGCTCTTTAATGGTGAGCATATCTGGTTCAAACGGTCATATCGGGCTTGATAGGCGATGACTATGCTTCGAGCTTATCTTAGATGAGCATGCCTGCAATAAGAATAAACTCAAACATGTATATCGTTAGGTTAATCGTAGGATCATATGATGATATCGTACGATTATCTTCGATGACCACTTATCTTTGTTTGACGGTAGTTATATCTTTACTTCAGGACCTTATCTTAATACAGGAATATCATCCTGGAATATATCTTACGATTTTAATCGTTCGATCGTTCGATGATAAAATTTCACTCAAACAGGCATTTAGTTTATTTATTAAGAAATGAGAATGAGAGCGTGCAAGGGAATGGGAATGGGAATGGAAATGGGAATGGAAAGGACCATCATATTGATGTCATTTGGTTAAACCAATATAATTAATGAAAATGTTTTTATAGTATATTTTTGATAGAAATATATTTCATCCAACTTAGAAAGTACAAAATAGATTCGTTCCACCTGGAAAGGGATGACATATAGAAAAGTTTAAGTTCCCTAATTCAATCAAATATAGAAATTAATGGGTTTGGGGTAGTAGACCCACTAATATCATATTAAACCATATTTTTTATTATCATTCAGTAAATTTTTCTTTTTGAAACAGCAATATTTTATTACCATAAAAAACCAACAAGCAAACAAATGGGTCCAATGAACCAAGATACAGCAGCGAATCACAAAAGCAACAGTAGTCAAGCTAAGCCCTCTACACAAGACAACACAGGCTTATGAGAAATAAGCCCAGTAGCATAAACACCAACCAAAGCAGTGAAAACGAAAAATAAAACAGCACACAGTCAGAACCGAACCGAGATCGTCAAACTACACTAAATCTGCAACGCCACGGTTTCAATTCAGCAGTACCTCCATATTCGAATCCTCCTGAAACAGAAGCCTTCTTATACCTGCGACGAACATTTACAGCCGATACTTACCGACTTACCGTCATTATCTTACAACACCAACGGATCCGATAGCCAACTTCTCCAATCCTTGTGAATGTCTTTAATCCGTTGCGATAGCCATTCAAAAATCCTTCTTTGAAAGGTAACCATATTGTCGCACAATTCTCCATTTAGGTTGTTGAAAACTCTCTTGTTCCTATCCGACCATACCAAATTGTAACGCCAATATTTAAAAAAACAATTAACTATTTAATTTTAAGGAAAATATCTATTTATTACAATTTTATTAGAGATGGACGTAAAGGTTTAATGAATGCAATAAATAAAATTATTACAGTCATCCCAAATAAATAAAGTTTAAATAAAATAATGACACTAAATGTCCAAAAATCGTCGGAACCAATCTTGCCGCTAGCATCAAACCGGGGCCTTGCCCTTATCCACCCCCGAACCCGAACCTGGAAAAGGGAAAACAACGGAAGGGTTAAGCATAAAGCTTAGTGAGCTAGCACCGCCTATTTCATACCATCATACGAGCATATACCACAAATGTGCCAACAACTCACGTTACCAAACCAATCCACATTACACAAACAAAATTCCACAACAGATAATAAAATAATCTCATGAGAAAATAATAATTTCCGCCAGCTTTGGACACGGATCTGCCCCCACAACTCATCAAGGGCATGTGGTTCCCTTTTTTCCTCGCCAGCTTAGGACGCGAGTCCGCCCCCACAACTCATCAAGGGCATCTGGTTCCCTTTTCACACACAATCATGCATATATACAGGTACGACAACATAAAACAGGTCTAGTGTAACTCACCTGTCTCTCGCAAACAAATCACAGATCTCACAGTCCCTTTAAATAATCTGTAAAAATAGTTAAGTTACCAGATTATTAACCTCTAACAAACCACCCCTCGAATCCCTCTACATCCCACGAAAACAAGTAATAAACTAACGTTGATCGATATGATAACGATATCTACACGGAATCAACAAGCGGGCCTACACGGTCTAACCGCGACCTGTCTCGCGCCGCACCTACCTGACGAACGACAGCCGGACAGCCACCGTGTGACCGCCGGACAGCCGTCGCGTCTCCTGCCGGCGACAACTTCCACCAGCAGCCGCCTAACTCTAACGGCAGCGGTAACAGCGGGCTTAACGCCGACCAAGGCTGGCGCACCGGCTGTCACCGCACAACCACCATCACCGTACACCCAACCGACGCACACACACAACACCGGCTGGTGCCGGAGGAATCCAACACCCGCCAACACCGTGACCTAAATCGACGAGGGTGCCGCCGTACGGCGACCTCAGACGCCGGCCGCCGTCGTACCTGCAGGCCACGGCAGCCGGTCGCCGCCAGAACCGCCCGCCGCCTCTACTCAACATGACCACAGTCACGCCGGCGTCCATGACGTCCCTCCGCCGCACTAAACAACACATAGACACGGCGGCCTACTGCCGCCGCCGTCCGACCACAGCCGCCCTGGCGGCGTTCGCCGGAAAATATACAACACAACCTTAGACGAAACGAGAGATCAGTAGGTTACCTTACGAGAATAGAACGCGAATGACCCCAACTGTCCGCTTCCTTCCTCGATCGCCCTCTCTCGTCTTTCTCTCGGTTCTCTCCCTCTCAATCGTCTCTCTCCTCTCTCTCTCTCTTTTCTCTTCTTTTTTTTTTCTTTTCTCTTAAGCCAGCTGTTGGAATGCTGATAAAGGGGGATAGGCTTTTATTTTAAACTCTCATATATTGACTTTTCTTCCCAAGTAAGGTTTGTTTAAAAACCAATAGATAAATCCTAGGAATTTTAAATAAATAATAATAAAAAAAATAAAAGAGATAGATAGTACTAATCTTTTAAACAAACTTTCCGAGTACTGCACCCTTAAAAAAAGTTCTCTTACTTTTTTCCATATAATTCCTTCTTTCTTTTTTTTTTCATCACAATATCACAAAAATATAAATAAAAGAAAAACCTCTTTTTTTTATTACATATTTAATAAAAGTAATACGTTGTATCAAAGTCCATATATAATAGTTCTTTTTAGAAAAAATACAAATAAGTCTGGAAAATTAAATCTTTTTTTTAAACAAAATTTTTGGGGTATTACAACTCTCCCCCACTTACCGAGATTTCGTCCCCGAAATCAGTTTGAGAAAAGTTCCGGATAATTCTCACGCATCTCTGCTTCGGGCTCCCAAGTCCACTCGGAACCCTTCCGGTGCTGCCACTACACCTTTACTATTCCGATCTCTTTGCTTCTCAGCTTCTTTACTTTCCGCTCCAAAACTGCAACCGGCCTCTCGATATAATTTAGGCTCTCATCTACCTGGATGTCGTCTAAGGGCACATGCGCTGTCTCATCCGCCAGGCACTTGCGCAGCTGAGACACATGGAATTGTTTGTGGATCTGGCCTAATACCTCCGGCAACTCCAACCGATAGGCCACCCTCCCAACACGGGCAATAACCGTGAACGGTCCTACATAACGGGGCCCTAGCTTGCCCCTCTTGCGAAACCGAATCACCCCCTTCCAGGGTGAAACCTTTAGCAAGACGCGATCTCCTACCTAAAACTCCAAGTCTGACCTCCGCTTATCCGCGTAGCTCTTCTGCCTACTCTGGGCGGTCCGCAACCGCTCTCTGATCCTCTGAATATGCTCGGTAGTTTGCTGAACCACCTCTGTGCTCCCGAGAACACGCTGGCCGACCTCACCCCAACAAATTGGGGTTCGACATCTCCTTCCGTACAGCATCTCATATGGAGGCATCCCGATACTCGAGTGATAACTGTTGTTATACGAAAATTCCGCCAAAGGCAGATACATATCCCAACTACCTCCGAAATCCAGAACACAAGCTCGGAGCATATCCTCCAAGGTCTGGATCGTACGCTCACTTTGTCCGTCCGTCTGCGGATGGTAAGCTGTACTGAAATGCAACCTAGTACCCATATCGGCGTGGAACCGCTCCCAAAACCTCGAAGTAAAGCGAGTGTCCCGGTCTGAAATGATCGATACCGGTACCCCGTGTCTCCTCACCACCTCTTTCACGTACAGATCTGCCAGCTGCTCCGACGTGAAGCTCTCCCGAATGGCTAAGAAATGAGCACTCTTAGTCAAACGGTCAACTATCACCCAGATCACGTCAAACTTTCACGGTGTCTTCGGTAGTTTGGTGATCAAATCCATAGTAAGGTTCTCCCACTTCCACTCTGGGATCTCTAGCGGCTGCATCTTCCCATGAGGTCTTTGGTGTTCAGCCTTGACCTTCAGACAGGTCAGACAAGACTCTACATAACGGGCCACCTCCCGTTTCATCCCCGGCCAACAGTAGTCAGTCCTTAGGTCTCTGTACATCTTTGTAGCTCCGGGATGTATAGAGAATCTGGACTTGTGTGCTTCTTCAAGCAGTGTCTGTCGAGCACCACCCGCATGAGGAACCCACACTCGAGCGTGCCTAGTCAACAATCCTCTACTATCTCGTACCATCAGTGGTAGCTGACCCCTCACCCGTTCTTTGTTCTGGTTCGCATTCTGACTGGCCTCCTCCTGAGCTCGTCGAACCAGATCTAAGAACGAAGTGGTCACGGCCATCTTCAGATGTGATATCCGAAGAGAGGTATGAGCAGTCTTTCTGCTCAGCGCGTCTGCCACCACGTTCGCTTTACCCGGATGGTAAAGTATCTCGCAGTCGTAATCCTTGACAACATCTAGCCATCGCCGTTGCCGCATGTTCAGGTTCGGTTGATCCAAGAAGTGCCTCAAACTACGGTGGTCGGTATAAATGGTGCACTTCACCCCGTATAGGTAGTGCCTCCAAATTTTCAGCGCGAAAACCACCGCTGCTAGCTCAAGGTCATGCGTGGGGTAATTAGCCTCGTGAGGCTTCAACTGCCTCGACGCGTAAGCTATCACCCGTCCCTTCTGCATCAGAACACACCCCAAGCCAAGGTGTGATGCGTCACAATACACCGTCATGTCCTCTACACCCTCGGGAAGCGTCAAGACCGGTGCCTCACACAATCTCTGCCTCAACGTCTCGAACGCCGTCCGCTGATCTGGACCCCATACATATGGCTCACTTTTCTTCGTCAGTCTCGTTAACGGAACTGCGATCCGGGAGAAATCCTGGATAAACCGACGATAGTACCCAGCCAACCCCAGGAAACTCCGGATCTCTGAGGGAGTCTTCGGGACCTCCCAACTCATCACCGCTTCGATCTTCGCTGGGTCCACTTTAATGCCTTCCCGATTAACAAGATGCCCCAAGAATTGGACTTCTTGTAACCAGAAAGCGCACTTCGAGAACTTAGCGTAAAGTCGTTTTCTCCGCAGCACCTCAAGTACCTCTCGCAGATGCGTCACATGCTCTTCCTTCGTCCTCGAGTAGATCAAGATGTCATCGATAAAAACAATCACTGATCTATCCAGCATCGGTCGACAAACCCGATTCATCAGGTCCATAAAAGCAGCTGGGGCATTGGTGAGACCGAAAGGCATCACCAGAAACTCGTAGTGACCATAACGGGTCTTGAAGGCGGTCTTGTGAACATCCACCTCCTTCACCTTAAGCTGGTGATAGCCTGATCGTAGATCGATCTTAGAGAACCAAGTCGCCCCTTGGAGTTGATCGAACAAGTCATCAATCCTAGGTAAGGGATACCTATTCTTGATGGTAACCTTGTTGAGCTCCCTGTAGTCTATACACATCCGGTGACTCCCGTCCTTCTTCTTCACGAACAAGATCGGCGCACCCCACGGTGAGCTACTCGGACGGATGAACCCTTTCTCCGAGAGTTCCTGCAACTGACTGGCCAACTTCTGCAACTCGGGTGGCGCCTGATAACACCAAAATTATACATGTTTTGGTTGCGCGTAATCGTACGACTTTACCCCATTTCTCACCCGTTTATGATCATTTCATGCACTAAAAGAGCTTATTATTGTTTGTGAAGGATTTGGAGGCCATGGAACCGAAAAGTACGAAAAAAGGCGAGAAAACGTGAAAAATGCACAAAGTCAAACAGAAGCTACTTGGCGATCGCGAAATCCTTAACCTGGCGCCGCCAAGTTCGACTGAAGAGAAGACCAGGGTTTGACCTAAGTGTCTGGCGTCGCCAAACCAGCAGCTTGGCGATCGCCAGATGGCCCCTGGACGTTTTCCTTTAAATATCAGCCTCCTCCTTCAGTTCTAAACATGTTCGATACACGAGGGAAGTACAGAGGAACGAGAGTGAGAGTACGAAAGGTGCCGATACGCTGCGGAAGTCGATCTTCGATCATCTATCGTTGTATTGTCGGTATCATGTCGATGTCCACTTTTGTTTGTGTTTATGTTTTCATTATGAGTGAGTAGTTTATTAGTAGTGCTTGTCATGATCGATGAACCTTTATGGATGATACTTTGTGATTAATGTTTACTGGTTTGTTTTGATTAATTGAATGTCTTTTATGGTTCTTTTCTGATTGATGTTGTTGTGGCGATTTGAATTCACTTGGTTGGGTGTATTTGTTAGACCAAAGCAGATAGACTCCGAAAGGATAATCAACCTACCTTAGCCTAACTTGGACCAAAAAGTTGTGTTAAGGGGTTACTTTGACCAATAGTGACCAGATAGTAAAAGAGCCATTGCGATATTGATTAGGGAAGATTTACCGATTCTAGATTGTGGACCAAACGATTTAGGATTGGAATTAGGAGGATCATATCCTAGTTCATCACCATAAATTGAGTATATTAGGGTGTCCCAGACTTAAATTCCTACAATAGTCAAAACAACCAAACCTTCGACCTATTCATATCATCCATATTGGGGATTCACTTTATCATGATAAGTACTGCTGTTTTTCCTTATTATAATCTTAAATCAGTATTTTAATTGTTTTCTTAGTTTTTACTTTGTTAATTGTTTCTTTTAAGTATTCAAACCTTTTTCATACAAAACCCCCCTTTAGGTTAATTAAACCAATTTAGACTTTAGTCTACGATAGCTTGACCGTTCCCAGTGGTAGATACGATACCTGGACTTTCCTACACTATATTACTCACGATCAGGTACGCTTGCCTGTATATGTGGTAAGACGGTGGCTAGGCATTAGAGGTTAAAACTTGTTACGCTTTTTATATACGATAATTACTGCATCAAGTTTTTGGCGCCGCTGCCGGGGAACGGTAGTTGTTAGATTTTAGTCTTTATTAGTTTTGTTAATCGATCCTTGTGAGGGATTCTGTCCCTTCCAAGTTTTCTGCTTTTTAGTTTAGTTCGTTATTTTTATTTTATTTTATCTCTTTGTTTCCCACAAGTTGCCCGTAATCGTTTGTTAAGTTGTCAGGATGGGAGACGATCGACCCATGTGGGATAAGCGATCTAAGGTCCGGTTTACTCCGAGATCCGCGATCAAAAAGACAGATGGTAAAATGATGGAAATCAATAAAGGACTCATCAAAATGATCAACACCATTTCATTTGACGGAGAATCAAGCGGAAATCCTTACCAACACCTTGAAGCATTCGAGGACATCTGTGAATTAGTCAACACCAAGGAGGATGAGGTAAAACTTCGAGTATTCCCTTTTACTTTGACAAAAAAGGCAAAAGACTGGTTTAAACAACTGCTCCCGGGATCCATCACAACCTGGGACGATTTGAAATATGCTTTTTTGTCAAGGTACTTTCCCATTTCCAAGGCTCACAAAATAAGAGCTGAAATTCGAAACTTTAAACAAGGAAAAGATAGCCTTGTGAAAGCCAGGGGAAGGTATAAGAGTTTATTTTTAGTCTTTCCAAACCATGGTATTGATGATAGAGAAATGATAGATGTTTTTTATGCTGGATTAACTAACGATTCTCGGTTAAGGTTGGATTCATCTTGTGGAGGTATTTTTCCGTATAAGACAGTGAAAGAAGCGCGTAAACTCTTGGACGACATGGAAGCACACTATCTGGATTGGTCTACCGATGAGGAACAAGAGGAGACCCAACCAGCGCATCTAAATGTGGTGTCATCATCTGACGAGCACATCCACGCAACTAAGGACTCCACCGAGACGCCAAACCCTCTTCCCAAGTCATATGGCGGGGTAATCGAACAATTATTCCATCAATTCTCCCAAGAACAAGGAAAGATGGGTGCGGATGTCGAACAGAAAATGCAGGGGTTTGTAAAGTTTATTGCAGGATTATATCGAGGCGCAGATCAATTCCTCCGAGACGTCAAGGAAACATTTCCTCATATGGAGGCGGAAGCACAGGCTGAAGTGTTCACAACCACAAGAGGAGGTAAGGTAGTTGTAGGACCACCTATGCCTCAAACTAATCAAATTCCTAATATGCAGGTTGTTGAACCAGCGGTAGAATTACCATCACGACCAACAAAAGAGTTCAGGGAGGAAGCAGTCAGACCAAGGGAATCTACAACACCACATGTGCCTACACGAGTACCATACCATGCACGACTACGGAAAGAAAAGAAAGAGGCCCAATATCGTAAGTTTATTGACTTGATTAAACGAGTGGATATTAATGTGCCTCTTGTGGATTTAATTGCAGGTGTACCGAGCTACGCAAGATTTCTCAAGGAGTTGGTGGCCAATAAAGCAAGGATGGGAACGGAAGAAATAGCTTTTCTGAATGCCGAATGCTCAGCTACACTTTCAGACACCCTCAAAAAGGGTGATTCAGGGAGTTTCATTATCCCTTGTTATTTTGGTAAAAGTGTTTCATGTAGAGCCCTAGCAGACCTAGGAGCCAGTATAAACCTGATGCCATTATCCTTTTATCAAAAGCTGGGATTGAATGATCTAAAAAGCACAAGAATGACCATCCAACTAGCTGATAGATCCATAAAATACCCTGTAGGAATAGCTGAGGATGTCATAGTTCGGGTAGACAGGTTTGAATTCCCCGCCGACTTTGTGATCTTAGACATAAAGGACGAGGTTAAAGTACCTCTAATCCTTGGTCGTCCGTTCCTCAACACGGCCAGTGCCATTATTCATGTAGCCGAAAGGGAACTTAGTCTAGGAATTGGTAAAGACCGAATCACACTCTCCATTGATGGAATCCCAGACTATAACGACTCCATAAATACTCTAGACAGTATAGATGATTTCACCGCATCAGAGCCTAATGATTATCTTTTTGAATCAGGTGAATGGGAGGAAAGCCTTGCTATTGAGAAAAGATGGGATGAAGCCGTGGAGGAAGAAGAAGAGGACTTCGAGGAGCTAAAGCAGGAAGACAAGATCAGAGTAAAGACATCTTTGGAGGAACCACCAGATTTGGAGTTAAAGGACCTTCCCGAGCACCTCGAGTACCAATTTCTTTAAGATAACAATACTCTCCCGGTAATTATCTCTTCCTTGCTAACAACCAATGAAAAAGAGAGACTTGTTGAGGTTTTGAAAAAACACAAAAAGGCTTTAGCTTGGAAAATTTCGGACATTCCCGGAATAAGCCCTTCATTTTGTACACACAAAATTTTAATGGAAGACAATTTTAAGCCATGTGTGCAAAAACAAAGGAGGCTTAATCCGAAAATGCAAGAAGTTGTGAAAAAGGAGGTGATCAAACTGCTTGATACCGGAATCATTTACCCCATTTCTGACAGTCCTTGGGTAAGCCCTGTTCAAGTAGTTCCCAAAAAGGGAGGACTCACAGTTGTCACAAATGATAACAACGAGTTAGTCCCCACCTGTACTGTTACCGGGTGGAGAGTTTGAATAGACTATAGGAAGCTTAACGATGCCACTAGAAAAGACCATTTCCCCTTACCCTTCATTGATCAAATGCTTGAACGATTGGCGGGAAATGAGTACTATTGCTTCCTGGATGGATTTTCGGGATATTTCCAAATCCCCATTGATCCTGAAGACCAAGAGAAAACGACCTTTACCTGTCCTTTTGGAACATTTGCCTACAGGCGTATGCCTTTTGGGTTATGCAATGCACCCGCTACTTTTCAGCGATGCATGACGGCCATTTTCCAGGACATGATAGAGAATTGTATGGAAGTCTTTATGGATGATTTCTCTATTTTCGGTAACTCTTTTGATGATTGTCTAAGCAGTCTAGACAGGGTGTTAGCTCGATGCGAGGAATCTCATCTGTTTCTCAAGTGGGAAAAGTGTCACTTTATGGTAAGGGAAGGTATAGTTCTTGGACACAAAATCTCAAAAGATGGTTTGGAGGTGGATAAAGCTAAGATAGACACCATATCGAAGCTTCCTCCTCCTACAAACATAAAAGGGGTCAGAAGTTTCTTAGGTCATGCCGGGTTTTATAGGAGGTTTATACAAGATTTTTCGAAAATATCTCGACCTCTAACCAAACTTCTTGAAAAAGATGCACCTTTCATTTTTGATGAGAAGTGCATCTCCGCTTTTGAAACTTTGAAACGACATTTGACCAATGCCCCTATCATGGTTCCACCTGATTGGGATCAACCTTTTGAGATTATGTGTGATGCGAGCGATTATGCCGTCGGTGCAGTTCTTGGGCAACGTAAAAACAATCATTTTCAACCGATTTGCTATGCAAGTCGAACTCTTAACGACGCCCAAGAAAACTACACCACGACTGAAAAAGAGCTTCTAGCGGTAGTTTTTGCCATTGAAAAGTTTAGGTCTTATCTCGTATTGTCCAAAATCATAGTATACACGGACCACTCTGCCCTTAAATATCTCTTTGCTAAGCCTGATGCTAAGCCCAGACTCATACGATGGATACTTTTGTTGCAAGAGTTTGATATAGAGATAAGAGATAAGAGAGGCGCTGAGAATTTAGCTGCCGATCATTTATCTCGTCTGGAAAATCCATACATGGATTCCGGAGGCATAGAAGTCATCAGGGATAAATTCCCCGATGAGGACCTCAATATGATTAAGACCATAGGAGAAGACCCTATACCTTGGTATGCAGACTTTGCAAATTATCTGGCCGCTGGTGTTCTTGTCAAAGGTATGACTTATCAACAAAAAGGTAAGTTTTTCTCGTATTTAAAGTATTATTTTTGGTCTAAACCTTATCTGTTCAGAATAGGACCTGATAGGATTCACCGTCGATGTGTCTCCGGCCCTGCTGCTTGGGACATTCTCACTAACTGTCACAAAGGCCCCACGGGAGGCCATTTTGGAGCCAATCTGACTGCTAGGAAAGTTCTCGAGTCCGGATTTTATTGGCCTACGATTTTTAAGGACGCTCACACTTTAATAAAATCTTGTGACGCTTGTCAAAGGGCAGGCAACATCACAAAGAAAGATGAGATGCCCCAACAGAGCATCTCCGTTAGTGAAGTGTTTGATGTTTGGGGAATCGATTTCATGGGACCTTTTCCCGACTCTAGAGGCAACAAATACATCCTTGTGGCGGTTGATTATGTTTCCAAGTGGGCCGAGGCAAAGGCTTCGCCCACAAATGATGCTAAGGTAGTTGTTGACTTCGTGAAGTCTCTTGTGTGCAGGTACGGATGTCCAAAGGCGATCATCAGTGATAGAGGAACTCACTTTGCAAACTATCTATTGGAGAAGACCTTAAAAAGATATGGAGTGCATCATCGATTCTCGACTGCCTACCATCCACAAGCCAATGGACAAGCGGAAAACACCAACAGGGCTTTGAAACGAATCTTGGAAAAGACGGTCGATAACAACCCGAAGATATGGTCGCAAAAGCTTGAAGATGCACTATGGGCGTATCGTACGGCCTACAAGACCCCAATTGGAAGCACTCCTTATCGGATGCTTTACGGGAAAGCGTGTCACCTTCCATTCGAATTCGAGTACAAGCACTGTGGGCACTAAAGAAAGTTCATTTGGATGACATCGCGAGTGGAAAAGAAAGATTGATAAGCTTGCATGAATTGTAAGAGCTTAGATCTCTCGCTTATGAGAACTCGAAGATCTACAAGGAACAGCGAAAGAAATGGCATGATGCACATCTAAAGGAAGTGAAGGTGTTCAAAGAGGGGTACAAGGTATTAATGTATCAAACTCGTTTTAAATTTTCCCCCGGTAAGTTAAAGTCGCGATGGATAGGTCCATATGTCGTCTTGAAAGCTTATCCCTCGGGATATGTGGACCTAATGACTGAAAGAGGATCATTTAAGGTAAATGGCCATAGACTAAAGCTTTACAATGAGAATGACCCTGTTAGAAATGGCGAGGTCTGTCATCTTTCTAAAGAGCCAATTACTTAGGTGATCCCCCGAGTCAGGCTCGCGACTCGGTACAAAAACAAGCGCTTTTCGGGAGGCAACCTGTGTTTTTATTAGTTATATTTGCTTGTGTATGTGTTTTAATCAATTTTGCAGCATTAGCCAAAGGAAATTGCAACCCGATCAAATTTCAGAAGCAACCAAACAGTAGCCATTTCGCGATCGCGAAATTTCAATTTTCGCACCGCGAAGTGAGTGGCCCAGGTAAGTCCGAATTTTGAAAATAGTGAGCGATTACGACTTCGCGACGCGAAAGCTTTTATATCGCGACGCGAAGTTCGAGACGAGAAGGTTTAAACTGTTTTCTAAAACCCTAATTTGAAAGAATCCTACAATTGTGTTTTTCTCTGCAATTCTCTTCCCATCCTGCAAATCCATGGCGTCAAAGGTATGTATTCTTCCTCTATTTGCTCTAATTTGAAAGAATCCTACAAGCCCTAGTTGTTTAAACTTGTATATGATCCTTACAAAGGGGTTTTCTTGGGTAGGAAAGTCTGTAATGTTAGGAGGGGGAGGTTTATTGCTTTGATCTGCTTAAATATTACACACTTGAGTTTAGATCTTTAAATGTTGTGATATGTTTCAACTCAAGTGTGGGGAAGAGAGGTTATGATTTTTGTGGTGATTAATATACATGTTTTGTAAGTAGAGAGCTTCATCTTCCCACAATGTGCAAGACCACCCGTGTTTGTCTTTTGATTCCGACAACATCTTGCGTAGCGAAAAGATGTCACTGATGATTAAGCTTGATCGCTTGAAAAAGAGGGAGGTTGAAATCAGTTCGATTGTTGATTTGCACTTTGTCGAAGAGATTGGATTTGGGGATAGGCTATCAAGCCTTTTGAGGAGAGAGTACCGCGATCAGTTTGGTGTTCTTCGCTTTGTGAGCAACGATTGGGAGAAAGCACTGAAAACCCACGAGCCGATCTACTATGAGCTTGTGTTGGAATTTTTGGCTACCTTTAGCTTTGATGTGGAGGCGTATGAGGAAGATAGACTTGAGGGCCCTTGTATTCGATTCCGTCTGCTTGGAGAATGGTATGGGATCACACTACCACGCTTTGGAGTGTTGCTCGGATTTTTCACGGCGGCTCAGTCAAGATCCGGGTATTTTTCTCACTACTTCTTAACCGGTGCTTGTGAACCTAGTGTCGAGTTTGTAGGCACGGATTTTTGGGCTACCATCGGATCGGGACCGTATCTACAGTCCAACACCAAGGAAAGTTCTATCACTCTACCCGAGCATCGCCTTCTTCATTGGATGCTTGTTCACTCTTTTGCTTACCGGAAAGCTATCAAGGAAAAGGTTCCGGAAGGGGATCTTTAGCTTCTTTCGCGATTGGTCAATCAGAATGCGATAACCAATCTTTCTTATGTGATGGCTAAGATGTTCCAAAACGCCGGAAAGATACATGATAAGGCCGGAATGGGCCTTTGTGGGGGACATTTCATCACGGTTATAGCGGAGAAGTTGGGAACTCTTACACCGGACGTTTGCGGAACTCTCACCAAGTTGTCTCCTATGGGTTTTCTCGATAAGGCTCTTTTTCGTTCCATGAAGTTGCTTGCACCGGGACCTCGGCGGGGTACTTTTGTGTGGATTGGGGATGTCACCCCCAATGAAGAGCCGGTTGGTATGGCTACTTCACCGCCTCAACCGACCTTCCCGGGGCAATCGAGCAACCCTCCACCGGCAAATCAACAAGGATCGGGATCTGTTCATGAAGCTATTCAAGGACTATCGGAACAGATGGGAGCAGAGCATCACGAGATGATGGAAAGATTGGACCGGGTCTCATATGACATGTATGGTGTTCGGCGGGAGTTGTCTTGGGTCGCCGCTTCGATGGGCGAATACTTTGAGAGCGTGGGACATGCTCCCTCGGCTCCTCTCCAACCTCATCCCGTGTGGCGTGATAGTGATGACGGTCCTGCTGGTTATTCCACCTACGATGAATGGGCTTTTGAAAACGGTAACTAAGTGGTTTTATTTGATTCGATTGGGTTGTACTCTACTTTGAACTTTGAACTGCGTGGTTGTGTTTTGTTTGAACAATTTTATTTTGTTTGGATTGTTTAGGATTTAGAGTAGTTTGGTTTGATTTATTTTCATTTGTTCGTTTTTACTTTTTCTTTTTGTTGGTAGATACGGCGATTTATGATCGAGCACGAATTTTATGCACCACTCTCAGATCAGAACAGATTTCGTCACATAACCCGGGAAGTTTCTCTTTTTCCCAATTACTCCATAATTGTTCTAATTGTTGCATTGAGGACACTGCAAATTTTAAGTGTGGGGAGGGGGTTATGTAGACTTATCTGTTTAAATGGGTTCACTTTTTGCTTGTGGATTGTCGTTTTTCAAACTTTTGAAAGCTTTGAGATTTGACCCCAATTTTTTTCGAAATCTGAGATTGTTTTTGAGACTGAGTTGCTTGCATAGGAGAACACGGAATAGGATTAGTTGAGTAAAAGGATGCCTTGGAATACTGATTACCATGAGTGTCTCACCCAATTCCGTTGAGAGATTGAGCCTTAATTGTTATATCTGTTTATTTTCGTGAGGAATACCGACTTTGACCCAAGGTAGAACTTGTCATTTGAATGCTTGTCGAGACCACATAAGAGAAGTATTTATCACCATTGCACTGATAGAGGCCTTCGTTTCTAACCCTTTTAGCCTTCGTCAGATGACCTCATCATAAGGTTATCTGATTTGCCTAGCCTTTGATTGAAAAGTGTTCACCTTTTAACACTTTATCCCTTGAAACCATTTTGAGCCTTAGCCTTTTCATTTATTTACCCACTATACACTTTATCGTTGAGCCTAATTGTTTTATCTATCTTTTGGCCGTAACTCAAATTTGAATCTTAAGATGTTTTGATCCAGTTTTTCATATCTCACAAATTTTATGGGATTGAGATTTGAAAAGAGCCCAAAAGCAACATAGTTGCTGCTCTGAAAAAAAAAAGAGAAAAAGAAGATATTTGAGACTCAGAAAAAAAAAAGAAATATCAAAAGAGTCGAGAATACAAAAAAAAAAGAATGAGAGCTGAAAAGAGTGAAAAAGAATTTGTGCCCCAAATAAGCCATAGGCTTAGGCCAATTCTAAAAAAGAGAATACTCATCCCAAAAGTCTCATTGTTTGAAAGTCAGATTGCTTCACTGTTTGGATCATTACTGATTGAGTTTTCAAGTTTTTGTTGCAAAACCCTTAGTCACTTATATATCATTTATCCTACCCTTAACCCTTAGCCTAACATTACAACCCTAAAGTCCTCTTGACGGTTGACAACTTCTCAGTGGTGGAGATTAGATTTGGTGACAAGCTTATGCATGCGGGAATTAGTCGAGTATTGGTGTGATCACTTACATATACACTTTTACCCCCGAGAGATACATCTTATATTGTTATTCATATTATGTGATGGTAAAAGGTTGGCCTTGGTATCCGATTGCTTGATGAGTCTTGTTTGTGTGTTCGATTGTGTGAGTATGCTTTGTTCTCTTTGATGATCTTGGGTGGAGATAATTTTGGAGTTATCTTTCTTATTTTTCAGTCTTTTGATTGAGGACAATCAAAGCTTAAGTGTGGGGATTTTGATAACACCAAAATTATACATGTTTTGGTTGCGCGTAATCGTATGACTTTACCCCATTTCTCACCCGTTTATGATCATTTCATGCACTAAAAGAGCTTATTATTGTTTGTGAAGGATTTGGAGGCCATGGAACGGAAAAGTACGAAAAAAGGCGAGAAAACGTGAAAAATGCACAAAGTCAAACAGAAGCTACTTGGCGATCGCGAAATCCTCAACCTGGCGCCGCCAAGTTCGACTGAAGAGAAGACCAGGGTTTGACCTAAGTGTCTGGCGTCACCAAACCAGCAGCTTGGCGATCGCCAGATGGCCCCTGGACGTTTTCCTTTAAATATCAGCCTCCTCCTTCAGTTCTAAACATGTTCGATACACGAGGGAAGTACAGAGGAACGAGAGTGAGAGTACGAAAGGTGCCGATACGCTGCGGAAGTCGATCTTCGATCATCTATCGTTGTATTGTCGGTATCATGTCGATGTCCACTTTTGTTTGTGTTTATGTTTTCATTATGAGTGAGTAGTTTATTAGTAGTGCTTGTCATGATCGATGAACCTTTATGGATGATACTTTGTGATTAATGTTTACTGGTTTGTTTTGATTAATTGAATGTCTTTTATGGTTCTTTTCTGATTGATGTTGTTGTGGCGATTTGAATTCACTTGGTTGGGTGTATTTGTTAGACCAAAGCAGATAGACTCCGAAAGGATAATCAACCTACCTTAGCCTAACTTGGACCAAAAAGTTGTGTTAAGGGGTTACTTTGACCAATAGTGACCAGATAGTAAAAGAGCCATTGCGATATTGATTAGGGAAGATTTACCGATTCTAGATTGTGGACCAAACGATTTAGGATTGGAATTAGGAGGATCATATCCTAGTTCATCACCATAAATTGAGTATGTTAGGGTGTCCCAGACTTAAATTCCTACAATAGTCAAAACAACCAAACCTTCGACCTATTCATATCATCCATATTGGGGATTCACTTTATCATGATAAGTACTGCTGTTTTTCCTTATTATAATCTTAAATCAGTATTTTAATTGTTTTCTTAGTTTTTACTTTGTTAATTGTTTCTTTTAAGTATTCAAACCTTTTTCATACAAAACCCCCCTTTAGGTTAATTAAACCAATTTAGACTTTAGTCTACGATACCTTGACCGTTCCCAGTGGTAGATACGATACCTGGACTTTCCTACACTATATTACTCACGATCAGGTACGCTTGCCTGTATATGTGGTAAGATGGTGGCTAGGCATTAGAGGTTAAAACTTGTTACGCTTTTTATATACGATAATTACCGCATCAGCGCCAAACGGTAGGGAGCCCTCGCAACTGGGGCTACTCCGGGTATCAGGTCGATCCCGAACTCAACCTGCCTATCAGGCGGAATACCCGGTAGGTCCTCCGGAAACACATCAGGGAACTCACTCACTACAGGGACATCAGCAACTGACAACTTCCGATCCTCTGCCTGGCTGGTCACCGCATACGCCAGGTAACCCGTGCATCCACGCTGAAGCCACATCCGCGCCTTCGCGACAGAACAGAACGCTAGCCGATCCCTCCGCCCCTTGCCGTATACCACGAGTTCTCCCCCACTTGGGTCCTGGATGCGGACTAGCTGCTCCGCGCAAACTACCGTGTCGTGGTTCCGAAACATCCAGTCAACTCCAACTATCACGTCGATCCCATTCATGGGGGTGGGTATCAAGTCGATACAAAAAGGCACCCCATGAATCACTATAGTGCAGCCTCGGTAGACGTCCTCACAGACTCTCACCTCCTCAGCTGCTATATCGATCGCCAAAGGACTAGCTAGCTTGCCCCGCTCTAGCCGGAAATCCTTGCAGAAAGCACTAGACACAAACGACCAAGTAGCTCCCGAATCAAAGAGAACCAACGCAGGTTTTTCGTTCACGGGAAAAACGCCTAAGTTTAACAATAAACGTTTTAAGAAACACAGATAACACCTAGCTCATCTCTAAGCAAGCCATAAGCAATTCACACATCAATAACAGTTCAAACACATAAAGTAAGATGTACCTGTAACCACATCCGGTGCTGACTGAGCCTCCTCGGCCGTCATCTGGAAAGCTCTACCGCGGCTGGTCGAGGATCCACCCTTCTTCCTGGTGGAGCCGTCGGTGATGCGAAGCGTGGCAGGAGCTGGTGCCTGAACCTGTGGTTGGGCCGGTGCTAGCTTCGGACAGTTGGGCTTGATGTGCCCAGGCTGGTAACAATGGAAGCAGACCTTCGGGACGACCCCGCAATCCCTACTCTTGTGGCCCGGCTTGCCACACTTAAAACACACCGACTCAGGTAGTCGGCACTCGCCCTGGTGGTTCCCCCCGCATTTGGGACACCCGCTGGGAACTCTCCTGCCATCAGTCCTCGGCCCCTTAAACTTCTTCACCGGTACAATCGACTGCTCCGCCTTTCGCTTCCCACACTGCTGCTCCTCGAGAAACAGCTCCCGCGATCGCGCCTTCTCGACCATCTCCTTGAAGGTTTTGCACGTTGTCGTGCTCACGAACTCTCTAATCTCGGGCTTCAGCACCCCCTGGTAACGATACATCTTCATCGTCTCGTTACCTACATAATCAGGACAAAATAAGGATTTCTCCAAGAACTGATCGGTGATTTCTTTCACTATCTCCGTAGTCTGTGCCAGCTTTAGGAACTCCGCCGTGATCCTCTCTCTCTCGATTCGCGGTGCAAACTCCTCCTCAAACAGCTCTCTGAAATCCTCCCAAGTCATCACCGATATCTGCTCCTCCGTGTGGCTCTTCAGTATCAGGCCCCACCAATCCTTACCGGCGTCTCGTAGCAGATTTGCAGCGTAGAACACCTTCACCCCGTCCGGACAACCACAAGTACGGAAAGCGCCCTCGACCGCCGCAATCCAATGAGAGCATGCAATAGGGTCCTTCCGACCCTCGTAGTGTGGCGGTTGACACGCCATGAAATCCTTGAGGGTGCTGTCCCGACTCTGGGCCTGATTGTTGCTTCCCGACGTCGACCCACGAGAAGCAAAAGCCGTGTCAATCCTCTGATCCACAGCCTGAAGGACCTCGTCCTTCATTTGGGCAAATAATCCTGGCAGAATCTGCTGCATAGTCTCAGTAATCTGTGAGGCGATAATATCCCGCAAGTCTGGAGTCTCAGGCTCCTCGCTCCCCGAATTCCTTCTGGTAACCACCATACTGAACGTTTAAGCAAAAGTTTAGGAACAGTTTATACCTTGGGTCACGCAGTTAACCCTAGCTAGAGTGTCTTACTACACTCCCTAACACGCATATAAAGCTCACACACGGCTTACTACTGGTCGTTAGTGCGCATGCAACCGTAACGACTAACAAGTGCTTTTGCTTCCAATTTACATACACCGCTGACCTCGTGGTCATCCTAGCCATCACATAACTACCCAAATCCCATATCTAGTCCTTTTGTTGAGATTACCAAGATTTAACCAAATCCTAATTCATACAGGTGTTTATAGTAGTACTATTATTTGGGCCCGTACTACTATAACCAACCGGTAATGACAATTGGTTCGGGGTCGCTAGACAACAATCCGACGAGAACATGCCTAGAGATCCCTTACCAACTTATCATTATATAGACTGGGTTCTGGTACCATCCTCAAAATCCCGACCCAAGGACTAGTGCAACAGTTAATTTCACAAATATTCTCATTTTACACATAGCATGCCACACAATTATTAGCATATAATTCAACGCTCAATTTAGCGCCACAACAATTTATCAGCAATATAAAGAAAGTAACGTAAGTATTGCTCACCCCCGTTTTGAAACTCTAGCCGACGGTTCCGACTCTTGTTAAAATTTTCCTTTCGAAATACAAATAAAAATAAAAATAAAAATAAAAATAAAACTCCTAGTTTAAGTCCAACCACACACACACTCGCAAGCGTGTGTGCTGATTCTCTTAAACCTAGGCTCTGATACCAAGTTGTAACGCCAATATTTAAAAACACAATTAACTATTTAATTTTAAGGAAAATATCTATTTATTACAAATTAGAGATGGACGTAAAGGTTTAATGAATGCAATAAATAAAATTATTACAGTCATCCCAAATAAATAAAGTTTAAATAAAATAATGACACTAAAT
The DNA here is from genome assembly GCA_030169165.1 of Centaurea solstitialis. Classification (NCBI taxonomy): domain Eukaryota; kingdom Viridiplantae; phylum Streptophyta; class Magnoliopsida; order Asterales; family Asteraceae; genus Centaurea; species Centaurea solstitialis. Next base: position 70,174,661 of record CM058043.1, read on the forward strand.
GTCCAAAAATCGTCGGAACCAATCTTGCCGCTAGCATCAAACCGGGGCCTTGCCCTTATCCACCCCCGAACCCGAACCTGGAAAAGGGAAAACAACGGAAGGGTTAAGCATAAAGCTTAGTGAGCTAGCACCGCCTATTTCATACCATCATACGAGCATATACCACAAATGTGCCAACAATTCACGTTACCAAACCAATCCACATTACACAAACAAAATTCCACAACAGATAATAAAATAATCTCATGAGAAAATAATAATTTCCGCCAGCTTTGGACACGGATCTGCCCCCACAACTCATCAAGGGCATGTGGTTCCCTTTTTTCCTCGCCAGCTTAGGACGCGAGTCCACCCCCACAACTCATCAAGGGCATGTGGTTCCCTTTTCACACACAATCATGCATATATACAGGTACGACAACATAAAACAGGTCTAGTGTAACTCACCTGTCTCTCGCAAACAAATCACAGATCTCACAGTCCCTTTAAATGATCTGTAAAAATAGTTAAGTTACCAGATTATTAACTTCTAACAAACCACCCCTCGAATCCCTCTACATCCCACGAAAACAAGTAATAAACTAACGTTGATCGATATGATAACGATATCTACACGGAATCAACAAGCGGGCCTACACGGTCTAACCGCGACCCGTCTCGCGCCGCACCTACCCGACGGACGACAGCCGGACAGCCACCGTGTGACCGCCGGACAGCCGTCGCGTCTCCTGTCGGCGACAACTTCCACCAGCAGCCGCCTAACTCTAACGGCAGCGGTAACAGCGGGCTTAACGCCGACCAAGGCTGGCGCCGGTCGTACCTGCAGGCCACGTCAGCCGGTCGCCGCCAGAACCGCCCGCCGCCTCTACTCAACATGACCACAGTCACGCCGGCGTCCACGACGTCCCTCCGCCGCACTAAACAACACATAGACACGGCGGCCTACTGCCGCCGCCGTCCGACCACAGCGGCCCTGGCGGCGTTCGCCGGGAACATACAACACAACCTTAGACGAAACGAGAGATCAGTAGGTTACCTTACGAGAATAGAACGCGAATGACCCCAACTGTCCGCTTCCTTCCTCGATCGCCCTCTCTCGTCTCTCTCTCGGTTCTCTCCCTCTCAATAGTCTCTCTCCTCTTTCTCTCTTTTCTCTTTTTTTTTCTTTTCTCTTAAGCCAGCTGTTGGAATGCTGATAAAGTGGGATAGGCTTTTATTTTAAACTCTCATATATTGACTTTTCTTCCCAAGTAAGGTTTGTTTAAAAACCAATAGATAAATCCTAGGAATTTTAAATAAATAATAATAAAAAAAATAAAAGAGATAGATAGTACTAATCTTTTAAACAAACTTTCCGAGTACTGCACCCTTAAAAAAAGTTCTCTTACTTTTTTCCATATAATTCCTTCTTTTTTTTCATCACAATATCACAAAAATATAAATAAAAGAAAAACCTCTTTTTTTTATTACATATTTAATAAAAGTAATACGTTGTATCAAAGTCCATATATAATAGTTCTTTTTAGAAAAAATACAAATAGGTCTGGAAAATTAAATCTTTTTTTTAAACAAAATTTTCGGGGTATTACACAAATACGCGAAGCATCGGATCGTTGCCTCCCACAAAGCCACGGCTTTAGTGCTATAACCGCACCTCGCCGCTAATGACAAGAGGTCACCAAGTGAGGCTATGGATGAAGCGTCTAAATTCCACCATCTCCCCACTAATGACCAAAGACTTTTTACCTTTTCGCACGAAAACAATGCATGACGGACCGATTCTACCTCTTGGTTGCATCGCGGGCAAAGTGTGGAATCCAAATCGATTCCATATTTGTCCAACAATGCTCGACACGGTAACCTTTCAAGTTTAGCTTTCCAAAAGAACACATTAATCTTTGACGGAATTGACTTTATCCATCTCGTAGGTTCTCCTCTATCACGACCCTCACTCAACCTCGACCTCTTCTCCCCTAGTATGATTCTAAGCGTCTTAACCGAAAACCCACCTTGCGGATCCAACAACCAAATAGATTTATCATCCTAATCCGCGACCAGTTTGAAATTCTCAATCCACTTGATCAAATCTTCAAGCTCACTCACTTCTCTCCCAAACGGCGGTCTCCTCCAATTCCACTTCCACACCCACTCCGAACCCATCACACTCCCTCTTTCCGAAACAAGAGCTCCTTTACAAGTCTCTAGATTATAGAGTCTTGGAAATCTCTCCTTTAGAACCTCCCCTCCTACCCATCTATCCTCCCATAATTTCGTACTACCCCCATTCCCGACTAACTTTCCAAACGACCTCGAAAAATTACAACCCGTCCCATCTATAACTCTACCCATGTTGATTATGGCGCTCCACACCGAACTCCCTCTACGCTCACCCCCACTCCCCAACTCAAGCCCTCCTTTTTCACCATAAATACTTTGAATAGTATTTCGCCAAAGAGAACCCGTGTCATTAAAGAAACGCCACCACCACTTCCCAATTAAGCTCCAATTCATTTCTCTAAGCCCACCGACATTGAGACCTCCCCATTCAAACGACTCTAGGACTTTATCCCATTTAACCCAAGTTCGACCTCTCTTTGGATCCTCACTACCTCCCAAACACCCCTCCCCCCAAAAGAATTTGCTTCTCACTCTCTAACGATTTTATCACACTTACCGGGGCCTGGAACAAGGAAAAATAATATAGGGGCAAGCTACTAAGAACCGATTTAACCAAAGAAATTCGACCTCAGAAGGATAACCACTTTGCTTTCCAACTCGAGAGTTTGTTCTTGAACTTTGTGATTACCTTTTCCCAATGCGCCACTTTTTTCATTGAAGCTCCCACCGGTAACCTGAGATAGGTAAAAAGGTAGTGATCCACTACCACAACCAATTACTCTTGCCCATCCTAGGACTTCATCCACCGGAGCGCCAATGCCAAAGATGTTACATTTGTTAATATTGACTTTTAATCCGGACACCTCGTAGAAACACTTCAAGAGCTTTATAAGGTTGACAATATTCTCTACTCCCCATTCTCCAAAGAAAACAACGTCATCCGCATATTGGAGGTGTGAAAGGATTACACCTCCATTACCCACCTTTATCCCTTTAAAGAGACCTTTCTCGATAGCTTCCTCCACCATTATATGGAGGCCTTCGACCATTACAAGAAAGAGGAAAGGTGCCATCGGATCACCTTGGCGGATGCCCTTTTCCATTGAAAATTCTTCGGTCGGGGACCCGTTCACCAAAATTGATATTCTTGAGGACCTTAGACACATCCGCACCAATTCCGCCATTTCCGCCCAAATCCCATTTTTTCTAACATGTCCAAGAGAAATTCCCACCTAACCGAATCATAGGCTTTTTCAAAGTCGACTTTAAAAATCAAACCTTTTTTCCTCGATCTTTTTAGGTAGGATACCATCTCGTTCGCAATTAGGACCCCGTCTAAAATGGACCTTCCTTTTAGAAAGGCACTTTGGACGTTATTAATCACGTTATCCAACACCGACTTCATCCGCTCCGCTAGGACTTTGGTTAACACCTTATACAAGATCCCTACTAGACTAATTGGTCTAAAGTCATTTAGTCCAATAGGGCTTGTATTTTTTTGGTATTAACGTCACGAACGAAGAGTTACAACCCTTACTAAGATCCTCATTCTCCCAAAACCAATCCAACGCTGCCATTAGATCTCCTTTGATGATTGTCCAAAACTTCTTTAGGAAGCCCGTTGTAAAACCGTCCGGACCCGGGGATTTGTTTTGCCACAATCATTCAACGCATTCCATACCTCCTCTTCCGTAAATCTTCTTTCTAGCGATACCGCTTCCTCCTCCTCTTCCATATCCCCATTTTCTTATAAAAGGGTGAGAGTAGGTAGTGTGAGTACATTGGTAGGATCCAGAGATGAGACCCAATTGATTAGCACTAGAAATGGAAGCTAATAAAAGGAGCCAAATTTGATTAGTAGTCCATTTTCTTATTTTTTAGGGACGGACTTAAAAAAATTTTTTAACGGTGACATCATTTAACTATAAGAAATATGTAGAGATATTTTTTATTAAGTCAATATTAGTTTAGTAGTTGGGTTTCTCGATTTTTAAATGAAAAGTCTCACATTCAAGTTTTGTTATTATAATTTTTTAAGAAACATAATAAATATGGTATTAAAAGTTAAAAACTTTAAAAATCACCCTAACAAGATTTGAACTCATGATCTCCCCTTTGAAAAACAAGAAACTAACCAACTTAACCAAGAAGAACATTATTTATAAATAATTTTTCCAGGAACGGACCTAAAGAATTTTTCGATTCTAGTCGGTTCATAACTCAAATAAAGTTTTAATGTTTATTATAAATAATTATAAAATTATCTTAAAACATTAATACAGTTAACGTATTTACAAATAACATCCTATAATTATTAGAGTTGCGTTTTAACTTATTTTTATAATTATTTTTCAAAAACAATTATTTAACATATTGCTTTTCTAGGCTTCTATTAAACGGAAGCTAATATATAGTTTTGTATATGACACCGTATAAATATTTTGAAAAAAGAATATTATTTAGATTATGAGCAAACTAAGGGGCATATAGTGTAATTTACTCTTTTACAAATGTTTTATTGATTTGCAACTAAGCATTACATTTTTTTTAACGGCAACACAAAATTTATTACCACACCAAAGAAACCAAACAAAGTTGCAATAGCGGACAAGCCACCCTTTCAGCACCACAACAAGCTATACAAAAAGAAAACTACTAAGCAACGACCCGGGCCATCAAATAAGCAAAACATCAAAAAAAACAACTAAGTTACGAGACAACAACTAAAATACAGCTAACTAGCGGCTGTTCAGCCTTCAGGCAGCCAAACAGCCCCATATCAGCAGCCACACAACAGCTGTTCAACCTTCAGGCAGCCAAACAGCCCTGATCAGCTGCCAAACATCCCCTGTTCTACAGCCAAACATCCCCAAAGCCAGAACACATGAAATACAGCTACGAGATCAGACCCTTGAATACCACCAAATAGGAAACACCTTTAGCTTAAGAGAATTAAACTCCAGGCGTCGATATGAACGAACCCATTCATCACAGCCACCAGCGAACGGAGAACTTCTACCTACAGGTTCAGAATTCCAGTAGCTAATGTTAATCTCCACGAACACGCTAGATAGTTTCTTTTGCGACCTCTAACTCGACAGAACCGAAGCCGACTCCCCACTTCAATTTCTGATATCAATTACTCCACAGTGTTAACAACCGACTATGAAGGTTTTAAAGGTAAAATATAACCATGTTAGTTTAGGTTAAACAAATATAACCGACTATGAAGGTTTTAAAGGTAAAATATAACTATGTTAGTTTAGGTTAAACAAAAATAAGTAGAATTTTTTTAAAAATTCAATGATTTATTTTGTTGGAAAAAATCTTTAGGGACTTAACCATTAAAATGAAAAAGTTTAATGGTTTTTTCATTCAAAAGATTAGTTTAGTGACTTAATCAATCAAAATGAGAAGGTTTAATGGTTTTTTTGTTCAAAAAAATTGTTTAAGGACTTAACCATTCAAAATGGAATAGTTCGTTAGGTTTTTTTGGACTTTGCCCTTGATTTAACAGAAATTCTTTAACTTTTACCTTAGAAACGTCTAAGAAAACAGAATAAGGAAATAAAATTGATATAAAAAGAAAATTTTAAAAGCCAGGAAGGAACCTACTTATATAAGCTACAAATTACAAAAAATAAAATCATAGCTTACATGTAGATTGTATTGGAGGATACATGAAGATTTTAAAACTTATAGTAACTTTCCACATTTAAGGAATTTTAAATAAATAAGTAAATTCTAATTTTGGTTCATGTGATTTATTAGAATATTTAAAAATAGACTTAAATTTTGATAACTCTTAAATCGTTCTCATAATTTATGTTTTGTTTTAAAAGTGGTCTCCTATTATTAACTTAATTAATTTTCTCTATTAATGATATGGGTATTTTTGTCCATTTTGATTCCTCCTAATTTTTTTAAAAATTTAAATAATATAATATATTATAAACTAATTAATTATGCAAGTTATATGTTTTTAGTTTAGAGTTAAGTTCCGGTGAGACCAAGCCTTTTTGGTGAGACCGGTGAGACCAACATATTTTACTTGAAACTTCACATCAAAACATTTGTGAAGGTAAAAAAATTTGAATATTCATCGTTAAAACCTACTAAAAAACACTATCGAATTTTTTTTTCCAAAAAAAGCTTAAAAAACGAAACCTTCACAGCAGTTTTTTTTGTGAAGGTTCGCATTATATATATGTTGTTGGGGATCTATACATACAGACACGCAGCGGATAACAAAAAAACTGATCCCCAAGAGCCGGATCCAATCCAAACCACACAGATACAAACGAAGAATGTTTAGGTGTTTACCTCTACGAATAATCTACCGGACTGCAAGCAGGGGATACACCGCTACTGACACGATCTGAGAACCAGCTGCTAGACCACCAAAGATTTATCAGAAAAAAACGACCTCAAAGGGTTTTGTGGTTGTGGCCGTCGATCAGAGAGGACAGGGAGAGGGAGAAGAGATTTTCTTGGCTTTCAAGGAATTATGATTGAATAATCATGAAACTGATAGGCTTTACCATATTTATATACATAAATATGGTAATGTCCATATCTAATCAAAGCCCATTGGACTTTAAGCCCATCTAAACTCTTTTAATTAATTTACTTAATTAATTAATCCTCCATAAATAATAAATTACTTTTATTATTTATTTCTCCTAAATAATTAATTTTATACTAAATTAATTATTCCCATCACAATGATAAATCCACTGTTCTCTAATTTGTGTGTAGCGGTGTGACCTACTAGTGTCTTATAACATTGGACACGGTAAACTCTGTTACTGTCTCGCACACAATCCTAACAGACTCCCACTTGTGCTAGACATGTAACTGTACAGTTACCATTAGCCTAAGGAGGTCCCTAGCCAGACACTTAGGTTAACTAGGTTATAAGATCTCTTATATCCAGAGATACAATTCACGCTTGAATTTGTACACAGGTTCATTCCTTTTGCACGCGATATTTCTGAAATGGATTTGGGACATGGAGTGGAGGATTCATTTCTCAAATTCAAGTATTTCTTGACTCTGATTTCGATTGCCTGCAGTAACGGATATTACTAAATAACACCTGTTATTCTATCCGAGCGTGGCCACGCGTTTTCTGCCAATCTCAATCGTCAAGGGGTCCGGAAATATCTCTCTTTCGGAAGAGGTGCAAATCCCTTCTTGACTACTTGCATTTGGATCCACGGCTTCCGCTGCATCTAGTCACGTCCCGTATGGCCACCCTGTTACGGTGCAGCGTTGGGACGTGCTAAGAGTACAACAGTCCTCATGTTCCCAAACCAAGTATCTCAGGTCTAAGGACAACCTATCAAGTCAATGCTTATGACTGAGGCTCCATGAAGCAGACTTGATACTGGTCACTTCCAATACCCAAGCACTCTGTTGAGTATCTATAAATACTTGGTCACATCCCTTGTGCTTTTATTCTCTACTTCGAATAAATCATCAAGTATTTATAATAGCGTTAAACTCCCTATTGAAATTCCCATTTCAATAAGTGGCTACGGAATTTTAGATTTTATACAAAACTTTGTAAAATCATGGATATGTTAAATATGCAAAAAAAAAAATAGTTAATTTAGAACAATCATGAATTAAAACCTCCATTTATTCACACTGAGAAACTTTACATGATTGAATCGTTCAAAATTAAAGTATAGTAATTAATAAACTAAAAACTAGCTACTGGTGTCCAGGTACTGCATCCCAATGGAATTTGCATGCGCCTCATGCTTCACCCTTGCTAGTGGCTTTGTCAGCGGATCTGCGACATTTTCTTCTGTTGGAATCTTGCATATTCTCACATCTCCTCTTCCAATGATCTCTCGGATAAGGTGATATTTTCTGAGCACGTGTCTTGACTTGTGATGCTCTCTAGGTTCCTTTGCTTGTGCCACGGCTCCCGAGTTATCACAGAATATATCAATCGGTCTAGAGACATTGGCAACCACTCTGAGATCCGACAGAAAATTCCTTAGCCAGACAGCTTCCTTTGCCGCATCAGATGCTGCAATGTACTCTGCTTCTGTAGTTGAATCTGCAATTGTGTCCTGCTTTGAACTCTTCCACGAGATCGCGCCTCCGTTTAGAGTAAAAACGTACCCCGACTGTGATCTAAAATCATCTCTGTCGGTCTGGAAACTAGCATCAGAGTTTCCTTTTATGCTGATTTCATCCTCAGATCCTCCAAAGACCAAGAACATGTCTTTTGTTCTTCTCAGATACTTGAGAATGTTCTTGACAGCCACCCAGTGAGGTTCTCCTGGATTCTGTTGATATCTGCTCGTAACACTTACTGAGTAAGCAACATCGGGCCTGGTACATAACATGGCATACATAATCGATCCAATTGCTGAAGCAATGGAACCGATTTCATTCAGTCCTGTTCTTGACTAGAAACGGGACATTGTGTTTTACTCAACACTATGCCATGTTGCATCGGGATAAATCCCTTTTTGGATTCATCCATCCTAAATCTCTTCAGGATTTTATCAATGTATCTACTCTGGCTAAGTCCGATAAGCCGCTTAGATCTGTTTCTGTAGATCTTTATACCAAGTATATAAGCGGCTTCTCCAAGGTCTTTCATCTGGAAACATCTGTTTAACCAACTCTTTACACTCTTTAAAGTTGGAATATCGTTTCCAATGAGTAGAATGTCATCTACGTACAAGACCAAGAAGGTTACTATGCTCCCACTGAACTTAGTGTAGACACACGATTCGAACTCACTTTTGGCGAAACCAAATTCTTTGATTCACTCATCAAAGTGTAAGTTCCAGCTTCGAGATGCTTGCTCTAATCCATAAATGGATTTTAGCAGTTTACACACCTTATTAGGATTCTTAGGATCTTCAAACCCCTCTGGTTGTTCCATATAAACGTCTTTTGTTAACTTTCCATTCAAAAAGGCTGTCTTGACGTCCATTTGCCAGATCTCGTAGTTAAAGTACGCTGAAATGGCCATTAGAATCCTAATTGACTTTAGCATGGCCACTGGTGAAAAGGTTTCATCATAGTCGATACCATGAGTTTGCGTGAACCCTTTTGCGACCAGTCTGGCCTTGAAAGTGTGTACATTCCCATCCATGTCGGTTTTCTTCTTGAAAACCCATTTGCGTCCAACAGCTCTACAGTGTTGTGGCAAATCTGTCAACTCCCAAACTTGGTTGTCGTACATGGATTGCATCTCGGCCTTCATGGCTTCCTGCCATTGTTCAGACTCATTGCCTGACATAGCTTCTCCATAGGATGCTGGTTCATTCAAGTCTCCGCTGTCCTGAGAGACTAGAAACCCAAGATACCTATCTGGTTCTTGTCTTACCCTACTGGATCTGCGAAGGTCCTGTGTTTGCACTTCCTCAATTGGTTCTGATTGAGGTTCAACATTCTCATGTTGAATTTCTGGCTCAACAATTGGTGTAGTGTTTTCTTCGTCTACTACCTGTAGATCTACATCCTTTCTGGTGTTCCCGGAACTGAGAAACTTTTCTTCCAGAAATTTTCCATTTCGAGCAACGAAGACTTTGTTCTCTTCAGGGTTGTAGAAATAATATCCCACGGTGGTCCTGGGATATCCAACGAAGAAACACTTGTCGGATTTGGGCTTGAGTTTTTCTGAGGTGGGTCGTTTGACGTAAACCTCACAACCCCAAATTCTTAGAAAAGATATATTGGGTTTCTTACCCTTCCATAATTCGTATGGAGTCTTTTCTACCGACTTTGTTGGCGCTCTGTTCAGTATATGTGCTGCTGTTTCGAGCGCATGTCCCCAGAATGACATTGGCAGCGTAGAGTGACACATCATCGATCGTACCATGTCAAGCAAAGTACGATTTCTCCTTTCTGACACACCATTCATCTGAGGTGTATACGGAGGTGTGAGTTGGGATACAATCCCACACTCCATTAGATGATTGTCAAACTCATCACTGAGATATTCGCCTCCGCGATCCGACCGCAAAAACTTGATCTTCCCGCCAAGTTGATTCTGTACTTCATTCTGAAATTCTCTGAATCTTTCAAAGCTTTCAGATTTATGTCTCATAAGATAGACATAACCATACCTACTGAAATCGTCAGTAAAGGTAATGAAGTACCGGTATCCTCCTCTTGCCACATGACTAAATGGTCCACACACATCTGTGTGAATTATTTCTAACAAGTCAGTAGCCCTTTCATTTTCTTTGTTGAAAGGTTGCTTTGTCATTTTGCCAGATAAACAAGACTCGCAATTGTCAAAAGGTTTATAATCGAAAGTTCCAAGAAATCCTCCTTTTAGGAGTAGTTCAACGCGTTTCTTGTTTATGTGGCCCAAACGACAATGCCAGAGGTAAGTCGGATCCTCAATGTCTTTGGATCGTTTACTTATATGATAGATTTCACTACTGTTGTCTTGCAGATTTACTGTATATAGACCATTCACAGGTGTTGCTTTAAAATAGAAAATGTTATTTTTAAAGACAGAAATCATTTTATAATCATACTTGTAATAAAAACATTGGTCTACTAACAAATCGAAAGACAAAACATTCTTAATCATATTTGGAATATAATAACAATTATCCAGTTCCAAAACTAGACCGGAGGGTAAACTAAGACTATAAGATCCTACAGCTTCAGCTATCAGCGGAGTGCCTTCGCCAACTCGTAGGTTCGAACGGTCCTTCCTCAAAGTCTTTCTTCTAGTGAATCCCTGTAAATGATTGCAAATGTGGTTACCACTGCCTGTATCAATTACCCATGATTCATAAGAAATGATTAAGCAATCTATCATAAAGATACCTGGAGCATCGGGTAAACCGATCTCTATCTGGTCGATATTCATCGAGTGCTCGCTAATATCCTCGCTACCGCATTCTGGCCAACTCAGATCCCCCAGCTCATCAATCACATCAGTATCCATGAGATCAGCAGGTGCCGGTACTGGCTCTAGACTGGCCAGAATATCTTCATGAACTTTATCCACGTCATTCTTTGGCTCCTTCATATAGGCACTAGCTGTGTCTTGAATATCTTTCGTGAGGGAAAACCACATGAGATACACTAACTCTTCCTGAGTCATCTTGTACCCCAAACGCGATAAACATTTAAAGAGCCTTCTCATTTCAATAAGATGGTCTTTAACTGACTGATCCTTTTCAGCTTCAGTGAAAAAATCTCTTGCGTGATCAGAAGTTTACATGTGTGCTTATAGAGACCTAACTGGTTCTCCATATCTTTCACAACCTGGTGGCATGATTTAACTCTTAAATCTCCCGTGAACTCGGGTGATGTCGAGAAAATCAGAAAACATTACATCCGATTCATCTGCCAAATATTTAAAGTACTGAGTAAAATCCCTTTCGGGAGAATTACTCTTTGGTTGTGAAACAGGTTTTTCTAGAACATACAGCTTACCCTGTGCACGCAAGACGTTGTCAAGGTGCATTTTCCAAACTGGAAAATTTTGGCCTGTAAGCTTCCATTTTGAGTTGATGAGTCTTAGAGATTCCTCAGGGGTATAAAACGGAATTACAGATTTCGACATCTACAAATTAAGAACAAATTCCAATTTTAGTTTATAATTATGAAATTCTAATAAATTATTACCCTTAAAATAAATTTATTAGACTAGAATCCATATTTCACATGTGTCGGGAAGCATGTGATCATGTCAAACCAACTCATGCGATTTATGGTAGGTAAAACTATACCAATCGTATTTTAATACGACTTCTAGATCGTCGGGACATCGGATATATAATCCGTGCATATATAGTCCCTCTAGTGCATTTTGGCCTGGTACCACTCAGTGAATAAATAATTACCAAAATAGATTGCACCACCCGGACCTGGACAAACTCTGGCCGGTACCACCCGGAGATAATCCGCAGAGTTTTATCACCCTCCAGTTTCGGTTTGAACACGGGCGTTCATAGTGTGTGCACTTACAACGCCCTATGTACCTTACACCAGAGGTGCCCCTAAAGTGGGTTGCACTTACTAATCTATAATTTTAACAAGGGATATAAATGCCAGTTTTCAAAAAACTTGGATCCAAACACAAACTGTATTTGCATCCAACATTTATTTTCAAAAACGTTTATATTTAAAAACTACGTAACTAAAACAACCACGCAATTTATGCAACTGTTAAATATAAACAACCATGCATTAAAACATGTCATAGTCAAAAACCCTTAACTAGTGTTGTTTTGTGAGCCAACACAAAAACGACGGTCTCAATCCTAAGTGACAACAACACACAGGGCATGATCTTCTTGGCGCTCCCACTGGCTCCAAGATCCATGGTCGACTCCGTGCTCCGTCTTCGGTCACTTGTTTCTTCGGCTAATTTAAATGTCTATCTAATTTTACAAAAGCGGGATATAAAAAAATGGCACGCAGGCCTCCCGAAATCTATACTAGTAATTAAAATTATAAAGGGTTGCAAATGGCACGCAGGCCTCCCTTAACAAATAAAATTAAATAATACGAAAAATACAACCACGGGTCAAAAGGGTTTGACTATGACTTAAATAGATAAAATTAATTTAATCTTAATTATCAAGCAGATAAAAATAAAATTATCTCTAGGGTTCCAAACCTATCTGGTTTTCGGATAACCCTTATCCGTATTACGAACCGCAAACAACAGCTACTTCGGGGTGCAAGCCTGACTGTTCACGACGCAAACTGGTCATGACCAGGCTTCGCTCGCGGCGCGAGCCAGTCTGTTCGCGGCGCGAGCCTGTGGCTCGTGGTGACCTTCCAGACAGCAAACCCTCGCGGCGCAAGCCAATCTGCTCGCGGCGCGAGCGTGTTGCGTGGGCTGCAATTCTGTGGCGATGGTTGCACCGCTGTGCCGCCATTGCCACCATTCGCCACCACCATCGACGAACGACGACAGCAGCAGCGCAAGCCACCACCGTCGCCGTCGCCATCGAAAACAACAACCGCCATCGCCGTTGCGACGGCAGCGGTTAATCGACCACCATCGCCGCCGTCGTCGACAGCGGTTACAACCACCATCGCCGATCGGCGACGAACAACCAAAACGCCACCACCGTCGCGACGACAGCGGCCATCGGACCACCATCGCCGCTTCGGCGATCATCGAACCGTCATCACCATCGTTGCCGCCGACGATGGCAGCAGGGGCCACCATCGCCGGCTGCGGTTGGACAGACGGCGTCCGCCACCACCACGCGACTGTGGTGTGGCTTCCCGCCTTCGATCGATTCAATCAACGCCACCACCACCACGAACGGTGGTGTGGTGGTTGCGATTCGACACTACCGTTGCCATCGTGATCCACCGCCACCGCCACCACAATCGGTGGTGCGGTGGTTATTCGTCGACCACAGCCGCGACCACCGTCTGTGGCGCGGCGTGGTGGTTGTTTCGATCGACAGCCGCCGGCCACCACAAACTGTGGTTTCGCCGACGGTGGCTCACGGTGGTTGCGGTGGTTCGGTCGGCTAACTACCACCGTTCCACTTTCGATCAAAAATCCAATTTACCAAAAACTCTAATGCGTAAAAATCGAATTTTTAATCAAAATAATACGCAAACAAACCTGATCTGCGGGTTTTGGAAAGTGGCTCTAATACCACTGTTGGGGATCTATACATACAGACACGCAGCGGATAACAAAAAAACTGATCCCCAAGAGCCGGATCCAATCCAAACCACACAGATACAAACGAAGAATGTTTAGGTGTTTACCTCTACGAATAATCTACCGGACTGCAAGCAGGGGATACACCGCTACTGACACGATCTGAGAACCAGCTGCTAGACCACCAAAGATTTATCAGAAAAAACGACCTCAAAGGGTTTTGTGGTTGTGGCCGTCGATCAGAGAGGACAGGGAGAGGGAGAAGAGATTTTCTTGGCTTTCAAGGAATTATGATTGAATAATCATGAAACTGATAGGCTTTACCATATTTATATACATAAATATATAAATATGGTAATGTCCATATCTAATCAAAGCCCATCTAAACTCTTTTAATTAATTTACTTAATTAATTAATCCCCCATAAATAATAAATTACTTTTATTATTTATTTCTCCTAAATAATTAATTTTATACTAAATTAATTATTCCCATCACAATGATAAATCCACTGTTCTCTAATTTGTGTGCAGCGGTGTGACCTACTAGTGTCTTATAACATTGGACACGGTAAACTCTGTTACTGTCTCGCACACAATCCTAACATATGTAACCTTCACAGAACTTGAGCTGTGAAGGTTTTTTTTTAGCTTGTTTTCGACATTTTTTTGCATCGAAAGTGAATTTTAGGTCTGCGTATTCGAGTTTTATGTACATTCACGGTGTTTTTTTTGTGAAGTTTCATACGTTAGGTATTGGTCTCACGCGGTCTCACGGTAACAGCTTGGTCTCACCTGATCCTAAGTAATATTTTCAAATATATCATTTTATTTATTGTTTATCCATTTTACTGCACTATTTTAAATCTCGTTGCCTTATTATTGCATGTTTATGCATTATTAGTTTTCTTCAAAATTTTAAAATAATCGTTATAGTATTTTTTTAAAACTTATTTTTGTTATGTGAAATGTTATATATATAATATTCAGTATGAATATTTATGTATGTATAATAGTTCGACACGATGTAAGGCCATAACTCGACATTATATCCTTTTCAACACTTTCTTCAATGTCATAAGAACATAACCTGGCACCGTATTTCATCATTGTAACCCAACACCCATCAAGACCAATTGAGAACCTATAGCGGTTGATCTAGAATTCATTCATGGACTTGATGTGTGTTTATGTACATAAAACAATAACCTACTACTTCATTTTCCATCGAGAAACCCATCTAATGATTTATTATGTGTTTGTGTACATAAAACCATGGCCTACCACTTTTAGATTTTATAAGACAGATTGAGAACCCATCAAGATCAATCAGGAACCTATTGAGAACCCATGGGTATCGATCGAGACTAATCAAGATTAACCAAGAATATATCCATTGACTTGGTCTGAGGTTGTGTGTGTAAAATCATAATTTACCACCTTCATCTTTCATTGAGATCGATTAAAGACCTATTTATTGATTTATATTGCTTTTTTTTTTGCTAAAACAATAACCTACGAATTTCATCTTTTATCGAAATAAATCAAAAAACTATTGAGACTAATCAAAATATCTTGAGATCAAGCGAGAACCCAATTAAAAAAAGAAAAACTAGAATATATAGAGTTGAAATTGTAGACTGATCAATTATTCATAGAAAGTTGTATACATATGATCATACATAAATATTCATGATGAATAGTGTATACATTCGTAAGAAATGTTATAGTGAAAATTTATATTCATGATGAATATCTTATTAATATATAAACACCTAAAGTTGTTGTATACGTGTGAACATATATAAATAATTATGATGAATAATATGTATATTCATCATGATGAATGTTATATTAGTGATGAATGTTATATTGCATGATGATGTATGAATACTACAGAATTATTGTATACACGTGAATGTGTGTGTATGTGTGTGTGTGTGTGTGATGAATGTCACAGTGAAAACGTATATTCATGATGAGCATCATACTCATGTATGAATATTGAAGATTCGTTGCATAAACGTGGAAATACATTAACTAATCGTGATGATTGTTGTAATAAGTTGTATACTCATGACGAATATCATAGTTTGATGGACGAATATTAAATAGTTGTTATATACATGTGAACGTGCATAAACATGCATGATGAATATTACATAGATTTCTAATTTCACGTAAAAGATGGTTAGAAAAAACAAAAAACTATATTGAGATGGATGTCATATTGAAGAGAATAAAATTTTCACATTTTTATGTAATTTGTTTAATTAAATTATATATATATATATAACATTTTACAGGAAGTAAAAATACTGATCATGAAACAGTACTTTTATAGTAAAGTACAACTTTGTCCCCTCAAGTTTAATATCCATAGCGCTTTGCGTTCTTAATTTTTGAAAACTGTTTTTTTTATTCCTATAGTTTTTGTTTTTATTATATTTTCATCCATCCATCTAACTTTGTTAAATTACGTGCTTAACCCTTTTAAAAAATGTTTAATTAAATTACATATTTGGTTCTTATAGTAGATTATCTTTATATTTTTTATTCTCAAATTACATAGTTCACATTTTGTTACTTTTTACTTTATTTATTTATTTTATTAAGACATTTTGTTTTATTAGTTAATTATAAGGTATTATAACTTTAATAAAAAAAATAATCAAATAATTTCATTAAGCTATTGATAAGTACATGGTATTTTTTTCCCAAAACTTTAAGTTAAAATCTCTTAAATTTAATAATTTTTATTTATTGATTTGTTAAATCTTTTTATCTATTTTAAATAACTATTCACATATAAATTCATCTTACTACTTATGATAAAATCTATCACAGTTTATAACCCGGTGCGAAGCTCGGGCTTTTAATAACTAATTATTAATTATGTTTAAGATAATTTAATTTTTTTAAAAATACAAAAGTTAAATAAAGTACACGTATGATTCAAGTTTGAAATTAAGATCATTTTTGCCTCTAATTGGTAATCACTTTTTTTTTAACAAAGAAAAGGAGGAAAGGCAAGGAGTTTCGGCTTCGCCATCATCCCCGCCAAACCACCAAATCACTTAATAAACATTTTATAATTTATCCATTGATTAGACTTTTTTCTTAATTTTAATGAATGATCAAAAAAAATATTCCCTTGTTTACAATAAAAATTTGATTTCAATATCATAGTATTTTACATGATATATAAAGATCTTTACCGTATGACATATATCTATTATTATAAATATTTATTTGATCGTTGACATTTCTGGAACATCTTTAACAGAGGGACAAATAGTCAATTTGATTTTAAAATACTCTTTAAATAAAAACTTTCTGATACAACAACTAATTAAGGATCATGTACCATTCATTAGTCAAGGCGAAGGTTCGTGTGTGAATTTGAGTTAAAATAAGAAGCGCAAGAAACAGAGAAGTAGGATGAACAACGTAGAGAGAGATGCAGAAAACACATAAATAAGAAACAATATCAAAACCCAGAAATTTGAAGAAAAAAAAATCTCCAAGATTCACCAAACCATGCAAGGACTAAAAACCATCAATGAACTTTCACTTGCCATGTAAGCACCAAACACAAGAAACAAAATCCAACCCTTCATCAATTGGGTTTTTCATGAAGATCTAGAGTTTTTTTAAAAGGAAAATCACAGAAGGAAGCAAGGAGATCGGGAGAAGAAAGCAAGGATCCTTTTCATGGAGATCGAGAGGTTTTTTGTAAGGTGAATCACATAAGGAAGCAAGGAGATCGGGAGAACAAAGCATAGTTTCATTGCTAACCAGATAAGGTTGAAAGAAAGCAGAAGGCATCGATGGTGTGATTGAGGAAAAGGTAATTAGGGGAAATTAATGGAATTTAATGGTTGAGTGTATAAGACATGCGTTTTGTAGTTGAGTGAATCAGCCATCAACTGAACGAATAAGCTCCTATCGAACAACTCTATATGGTTGAGCGGATAAGCCATATTGTTACACTACTCATTAAGTTGTTCCCAAACAGCCCTTTACAAGCTTATAGATATCCAAACAAATGAGGGACATTTATTTTCCACCCAAAATGACGTATTGAAGTTCAACACATGAGAATTCAATTTCTTCCAAAAGGAGTAAGCAACAATCCAAACAAGCTAATTATCGTATAAAAAACATTCAATTTCGACTTTGTAGACGGAAAACTACAATCAAGAATCTACCAATTGAAGATGTTTACTAAGAAGGCAATGGTCCACGGATTCATTAAACTCAGGTACTTCAAAATATCGAAAGTTTCCAATTGATAGTTATATACACTAAAAATTTTAATTTTTCTAAAACATAGACATTAATAAATATATATTTAGAAACAACACCGATAAGTATGTTAAGATCGTACGAATTCATTCTTTTCCCAATTAAAAAACTTAAAACACATAGATTTTTCATTGATAGCCCCAAAAAGAAGAAAAAGAGAAGAATACTTCTATACCAATCCCCACCACATAGAAAAAGAAAAAAAGATCTATTAACATTCAACTAGGACACTTTTGTGCCGGAGGTTTACCACCACCATTAACCACCACTCTGCCACCATCTTCCGGCGACTTCCTCTTCGGCTTAGCTTCCAATAGCATCGACACCACGTCTCTCATCGATGGCCGATCAGGCGGGTTCCTACTCGTACATAGCATTGCCACCTTCAATAACATCTTCATTTCCTCTCTCACACGGCTACATCCACTCCCCGCGTTTTGATCCAACACCTCGTTTGTACCCTCTTTAGTCTTGATTTTCGACCGCACCCAATCCACAATGCTATTACCATCCCCAAATTCAGACTCCACCGATCTCCTCCCACTAACCAGTTCCATTAAAACCACCCCGAAACTGTATATATCGCTTTTCTCATCAACTTGCAAAGTATATGCATATTCTGTACAAATCAAACACACTATTAATATTTACAAAAAAATGAAAAGATATGATAAATAAAGATCAATATAGGAAAAACATACCGGGGGCAATGTAGCCATAGGACCCTGCAATCACCGACATCGATTCATTGCAGTCGATGAGCTTGGCGACCCCAAAGTCCGCCACCCTGGCCTCCATCTCTCCGTCCAATAAAATATTGCTCGGCTTCAGATCACGATGTACGACCACCGGATCGCAATCGTGGTGCAGGTAGCAGATCCCCTGCGCCACCCCTAACGCGATCTTGTACCGTGTGAGCCAATCCGCAACCAAATTATCACATTTGTTGGTCCCATGTAACAAATCATCTAAACTCCCATTAGGCATGTACTCATAGAGGAGCATGGTAGACTCCCTGTTGCTGCAACACCCTAACAATCTCACTATATTCCTGTGCCTCACGTTGCCCAACACCTCCACCTCGGCCAACACGCCTTTCCGCCGTCGGATCGTCTCCTTGTGCTTCCCGCGCAGCTTCTTGACCGCTATGATCTCGCCACCTGGCATCTCCGTCTTGTAAACGGTCCCAGCGGAACCCGTCCCGATGATCTTACCGGTCATCGATAAACAATCGGCCACGTCATCGGCCGTGAAGTTTAACCGTTGGAAGGCGGTTAGCTTCCACGGCCCAATTTCCTTCTCTTCCACAACGAACCGCCGTTGGTAGTTCGCTCGGAAGCACCGGATTCCGGCCACGAGGACGAAGAGAGCTACACCGAATGCCGCGGCCATTATCCACAGGATCGCTCCCGCGGTCCGCTTTGGATGCTCTGGTTTTATCACATTTTGTTTTTCGGTGTCGCAGGGCTTACGAAGGACTCCTCCGCAAAGACCTGCATTTCCGTTGAACGACGAGGGATGCAGGCTCGAGAACGCAATCCCCGAGGAAGGCACTGGTCCGGTTAGCTGGTTATACGAAACATTGAAGCCTTCCAACGTACTGCAATTGCCGAAAGCGGAAGGAATGGTGCCTGTGAGAAGGTTATGCGATAGATCAACCTCGGTTATCGATGGAAGAGACGAGATCTCCCACGGTATGATGCCAGAGATCGAATTACGTCGTAGATTCAGCGAAATCAACTTCACACAATGATCGATATCCCACGGAATGCTTCCGCTCAACTCGTTCCCTTCGACTTCTATCTTGTAGAAGTTTTCGCAGCCTTTGAAGCTCGGAATCCGACCTCGAAGCTTACTGTAACTCGCCGAAAATATCTGCAAGCTCCGCGAGCTCCAGATATTCTCCGGCAACAAATCATCAAACGAATTTTCCGATACGTTTAGATACTCTAACTGAACTGCATTCGCTAAATCCGCCGGAAATGGTCCGGCGAAATCGTTATCGCTCATGTCCATGTAAGTGATGTTCGGCAAGCTTCCGAATCCGACCGGAATCGATCCGTTAAACCGGTTATCCTGGATCCGAAACCTGAACAACGACGTGCAATTCGCAAGAGACGGTGGAAGTCCGCCAGAAAAGTTGTTAGAAAACAGAATCAGTTTCAACAGATTGTTGCCAAAACACAGATTCGGTGGAAGTGGACCAGAGAGAGAATTTGATGAAACGTCGAGTCTCTGTAACATCGAATTCAGCCCTAACTTTTGTGGCAGAACTCCTGTGAACGAATTGTTCCACAGAAACAGAAATTGAAGCATCGGAAGCTCTCCGATTCCTTCCGGTACGTTTCCGGTGAATCTATTGTTCATTAAGCTCAATTGCGTAAGGTTCTTCAGAAACGAAATTTCCGCCGGAATGCTACCGGAGAAGTTGTTATTAGACAAATCGAGAATCTGGACGGATTTCAGCTTTCCGATGGCCGCCGGAACTTCGCCGTGAAAATTGTTTTTGAAAATCAACAATGTCTCCAGCTTGGTTAGGTTCGTAACAGCAATCGGAAACTCGCCGGAAAGTCCGGCATTAGAGACGTCAAGGAACGACAAATTGGATAGAAAAGCAAAATTCATCGGAAGGAATCCGGTGAAGGCATTGTAACCGATTTCTAGATGCTCTAGCGACGTTAGAAGCCCTAGCTCTTCCGGGATTGAACCAACGAGAATATTCCCGGCGAGGTACAGAAACTTCAACCGTCGAAATCTGCCGTAACTCTTCGGAATCTCGCCTTCGAAGTAGCTTCCACCGAGGTTTAAGTGCTCGAGAAGCCTCAAGTTCACAAATTCCGTCGGCAACGGTCCCGTGAAGCTGTTACTGAATCCGTCGAAAAACGACAGATACCGCAGTTTCGAAATTCCATCCGGAAACGCTCCAACGAAAAGATTGTGGTTGATATCGAGCGTCTGAAGCAACGGCAGCTCGAAGATTGCGGTCGGGAGAGGCCCCGCGAACTGGTTCGCGCTTATATTCAAATGACGCAATCCGGTCAAGTATCGAATCTCGACCGGGATCGCGCCCGAAAGGTTCTGGTTAGAAATGTCCAAGGAATTAACCTCATACGTTCCAGGGCCGCATTTGACACCGGACCACGAACACCAAACTCCGGGTTTGGATGTGGTGTTATTCCAATCATGGAATGTATTAAGAGGGTCTTTAAGGGATGATTTAAGAGATAAGAGTGAAACAAGCTGCAAAGGAAGAGCAGAAGAAGCTGAGAGTATGAAAAAGAAGAAGAATAAGAGGAAGAAGAATAAGAGGTTCATTTTGGTTAATGAGAAATTAAATTGAGATGGTGTGAATTGGGTGAGAAAAGGCAAAGGTAGTAAATTTAAGGGAATTAAGTTGTTGCTTTTTAGGAGTGCTGAATGGGTGCAGAGGGATGTTTCATGATGATTGTTTTTCTGTAGGGTGGGGTTTGTTTGGTGTGAAGAGAGAAGCAGAAGGAGATCAAAGTATCAAGAGAGAGAGCCACGCTCTCCAACCGGTAACTCTTCTTTGCTTGCCACTCCCATGCACTTTTTATTCCCTCTACTTTTCTTTATTTTTTTAAATGTTTTTTAAAAAACTTTTACTATAAATACACATGTGTATTAGTGTATAAATTAAGTAATTATTAAAATACCTAACAAATTAACTAAAATAACATATTTAAATGATGCCTTAAATGTCTTCTATATCAGTATAGAATGAATACTTTCTAAACAAAAATAATAATCACGCTATCTTTAGCAAACTAGCTGATAAGGTAACTTATGACTGATAAGCTAGCTGATGAATAAGTTGCGTTTGACAAAAACTAGCTGATAAAAAAGCTTATGACTTTAAAATGACAAAAAAAAGACATGTTTAAAAATTAGTAGGATAATACTTAGCAAGGGTATATTTAGAATAAAAAGATAAAATGTCTTATAAGTCATCAAAAGGTTAGTGAGAGTAGTTTTTCAAAAATCTAGTTTATAAGTTTATGGTCATCCAAACATATACTTGACTTATAAGGTGACTTATAAGTCACCTTATTTTTACCAAACAATGCCTTGTGATAAATGGAGGTACGAGGGAAGCAAGTTGAAGAAAATATAACTTAAGGTTGTGTTTAATAAAGCAGCTAAGAAGCAAGTTGGTAGCTAATAAGCTAACAGTTAACTAATAAGCTAGCTAGTAGCTAATAAAGTGGTTTATGAATAAAATATGTTTGACAAAAACTAGCTTATGAGTAAGTGAAAGAACCAAAAAAGAAATCTTGGGTATTAACTAATTAGTATTGGTAAGAGTATATAGAAAAAACTACAAAAAGCTCATGAAATGCTACTCCAACTAGCATTTCAATAAGCTAGCTTACAAGCTAGATTATGGTTCATCCGAATATGTACTAGCTTATTTTTGCCAAAACAGAGTCTAAGGGTGTTTGTGAGTACTTATTTGAAGGTGCTTATGACTTATTAGCTTCTTGGAAAATCAATAAGTTGTTTTGAAATGTTTAGGCAAAGTGTTTATAGACAAAAATCAATAAGAAGTTTTTTGAGAAATTTTTTTTTAACTTTCTGAAAAAACCAATAAGCAGATAAACACTTTTGATCATAAGCACTCCGAAACACCTCTTAAGTTAATAACTTTTATATATGTGATTAAAATTGTTGTTTTTTCAAATCAATTTTGGCTTTTATTTTTGTCTTAATTCTTTTTGTATAGTAGTAACTGTAATAGGGAATCTGGGAGAGGTTGTGTCAAAAAATGCAAGCAATCCCATTAGAGAAACATGAGTCCTTCCTGTCTATAGAATATAACCGTCTCACAATTCATGTGCACTTTTTATTCCTCTCATTTTACAAATATTTCATCGGTTTTTTTGTCTTTTCTTGCCTCATATTCTGCACGTACACCACATATATCTCATTTGCTTCCAATTTTTTCTATAAAAAAAACAATTATTTTTGGAAACAATATATTACTTTTTGAAACCAAATTATCCTTTTTTTCATTTATATGAAGTTCAAAATGTTTTCGATTTTTATTAGAATTGGAAATGGAGTCGGATAGAATGCATCGATCCCCATTTCCATTCCCAATTGAGGAATAATTAGGTTTTATTCCCTAACTGATAAAGGAATATAGTATTAGGATTATTTTAAAGAAATAAAAACAAAAAAATTTAAAGCTTATTTGAAAGCATAAAGTGTACATTGCTTCTTGAAATGCAAAATTTTAGTTCATAGATATGGTAGTTACACTGGATTGTAAAATATTACGAGAGTTTAAAGTTAAATTTATTTATCAGTTTTATTATTTGTAATAAAAGTTTTACCTAAAATTAGGTGTCACTATGTATTTTTAGAACCAATTGGTTACATGATTATACATTTGCACAAACTATTTGTATAAAACACAAGATGGTTACATTTGAAAGTTTAGAAGGGGTGGGATCATAATGTGTATAAGTGTATTCTTAATCCCTTCAATTATTGTCGTGGTAATAAGAATGTGGCCATTCAAAAAAAAATCTTTTTTTTTTTTTTTGATAAGGTTCACCTGGATTTGCCCAGACTACATCCTTGGTAATTTTTACCGAGAGCTAAAGCATGCTCCCCTGGGATTAACACTCAGTGGCCCCTGGTTGCTCACCCCCGGATTCGAATATAGTAAAGGGTAATAACAAATTTAATGTAAAATATAAATACAGCATTTAAAAAATATAATTCATTATTGATTATTGTCGTCTTTAATACAATTGATATATGTCGATTTTATATTTTAAATAAGTCAATAAATTTCAACCAATAGACAGAATATTATATCAAGTCAAGATAAAGAAGACAACGGTCCTTTCAAGATTTGAAGCGTTTATTTAACTATTAAATTTAAGGTTCTATAAAATTAGTTGAGTTACATATAAAAGACTTCCTAATATTACTCTTGTTGATCCTCATACACCATATTAGTAATTATCTTGCATTGCTTTCAAGCAAAGTTATATCATTGCAAACAAATCCATGAAAAACTAATCTTTTTATTAGTTTATTTTTTAAAAGCATCTCCATCAGCTTCTCTAAAATAAAGATTTTGAAGGGTTTTTTCCCCAAACAAATTTTCCAAAAGCTTCTCTAATATTGACAAAGTAGGAGAAAGAAAAGGAAAATGTCCAAATCCGAAGATTTCTCCAAAAATGATTAGATATTAGAGATAAATGACTCTTGTTACATTCCATCAATGAAAATGTTCGAATTTTGATATTTATGAGAGATAAATAATATTTTTATTAGTAGTGTTGAATATTTTAGTAATACAATTAACTATATAATCTTCCAAATAAAGAATCTCTTGGAGATGAAACTAATCTATTTTCGAGATTTTAACTTTTCTATTCTTTATTTTAAAGAAGTTATTGGAGACGTTCTAATAGACTCTATTATCCTCTGCTTTGTCAAATATTTTAGTTTAGTATAGCTATTAAAAATATATTTATTAGGTAATTTTCGTGAAACATTATTTATTTGAAGGATAGTGATATATTGTCTAATAAATTAATTCATCAACTATCATGTAACAAACATGTTCCAAATAAATATCCCATTAAAAAAAGGGTTGACTTGAAGAGTGAGGCAAAGTAAAGATGGTTCACGAAGATTCTAATTGATTTTTAGTTCTTCTAAACAAACTGCATCAAATCCCATGTTGACGTCTGGGGGATCAAAATTTAGAAAATATAAATTTACAGTTACCAAGATAATGAATTAATGATGATGCATTTACTTGTAACCTTAAATTTTTATAAAAACAAGATGAAGATTTTTATCACTTCAAATCATTTCCTACATTCTATAAAACAATTGATTATTTTTGAAAGACAGCTAAATGTAATTTTTAATAAGCTCTTAAGTTTGCTCTCCATGAATATTGGTTCAAATAAAGAAGTATGATATTAGGATATATAAATAAAAATTATAAGCTAGTTGGTCGACATCACTTTAGAAAGAAACATAATATTGCATTGATGTAATAAGTTTATTGCAAAACTAATGTGACGCTTTAGAAAGATGAGTGACATTGCATGTATGTAGATGGTCTTACCAAGTAAGTTCGCCGATTCTTATCATGTTCAATCAATAAAATAAACGATATCAATAAACGCTTACCTAGGAAGTCTTTAATAGACGACAACACCTAAGATACTCTTATTATAGTTAGGGGTGTATGCAAGCTGAGCCGAGCTAGTTTTCAGCCTCATGTGTCAAACTCTTATTATCGTTTAACGTTTAAGTTTATAAAGCTTAAGTTCAAACTCGGCTCGTTTTGAGCCTCATGTGTCAAGCTCGAGCTCGAGCTTGTCAAGAATTTTGCAAGCTTGGCTCGACTCGAACTCGACTCGTTTAGCTGTAATTCAATACTTAATATTTTTTCTTAATATTTTCAATATTTATTATTTAATATATATCTATCTATATATAATAAAAGAGTAACTGGTTTGACACGTGTCGCGCTCTGAGTAACTCATTGACACGTGTCGCGCTCTGGTGAGCCATTGCCACATCATATGCATATATGTCATGTGTCATATGTTGACACATGGCACTGATTCAAAATTTAAAATTATTAAAAATTAATCCAAAATTATCTATTAAATATAACAAACTTTATCTCTATCTGTTGGTATGAAGTCATCTCTATCTCTCTCCCTAGATTGATATTTAAATACTAAGCAGATTCAACAAAAACATATAAACCTTACCTTTTCCATTTTAATTTTTCAAGTTTCTTCATTACTTTTTTTGCAAACGTCATAGGTAAGTTCGTCAACCATTTTTTCAAAGAACATTCATGCATAAATTTTTTTTAATTATTTGTTTTTGCAATTATTTGAAGAATGGTAAGAAAATTTGTGTCATTGTTTTCTTATGATGAACTAAATCATATGGTTTGATTTTCTCCAGATTTACTTTTTTTTAGTTTTTGATCCACATCAGTAGAAACATAACTAAGTTTTTTTCTCCACGTTATATAATATATTATATTTGTATTCATGTAACTAATTGATAAACGTCATCAAATAGAAAATGAATATTTCATTTTAAATATAATGAAGATAATCATTGAGTTTTAATATAATAGTTAATTAATATTTTTATAACAAATTATTGTTAAACGTATCCATTATTATATTTCAATCCAAGTACACTTTTGTATGTTACCTTTCTCTTTATATGTGAAAGTATATTAACGTCATTTTAAAGTCAAAGATAGTTTATAGTTTGATCTATAAAATGTGTTTATTATATATTCGTTGTTGATAATTTGATATCAATTGAATTAAATTAAAAATAAATAAAGTTTGTAATTTTTTTAATATAATTAATGTATTTGATAGAAAATAATATTGATGTTAAAAGATCAATAGCACAACAATTCATATTTGTAGTATAAGGTTTTTGGCATGACTTAATTTTTTGAAATTATCCCGTGTATTACACGGGATCAAAACTA
This sequence comes from Centaurea solstitialis, assembly GCA_030169165.1. NCBI lineage: Eukaryota > Viridiplantae > Streptophyta > Magnoliopsida > Asterales > Asteraceae > Centaurea > Centaurea solstitialis. Next base: position 70,201,251 of record CM058043.1, read on the forward strand.
GTTATTATATTAAATGTTAATCGAGACTCGTTTAGGCTCGCAAGCTTAGGCTATGTTTGGCAAACTAGCTGATAAGCTAGCTTATGAACAAATTATGTTTGACAAAAACTAGTTTATGAATATGTAAAATGACCAAAAGAAACATCTTAAATAAATAATTAATAACTTTAAAAAAATATAATTAAAAACTTGATATAAATATTTTTTATTAAAGTATTTAAATATTTTAACTATATGACATTTTAAAATCTGCAATATTTATTTTTTGATGATTAAACATATTAAATAATATTTAATATAATTAGTAACATTTGATATAAATAATATACAATGTATACTTTAATTTGATTTGATTAACAATTAACTTTAATTACTGTTTATGTAAAAAATTACACAAGTAGATTGTCGTATGAAAATGTGTGAGGCTTAACCGTCGACAGAAAGAAATTACAATCGATAAGAAGTGCGATAAAAAGTAAAATGACACAAAGAATTTGATGACGCAGGAAAAACCTCACGACGGAGGAAAAAACCTACGGTCGACCTAAGAATAAGTCGATAGTGCACTATGATCACCAAGCAGGGGTGATGTCCTTCGAGATTACAGATTCAGTCGTACGATTACAATGGAATAAACAACAGAATCGAATGTAAATTACAACTGATTATCAAAAATAGTGAGAGTATAACTTCTAGTCTTCAGGAATGTTCAAGTGGCCTTCATTGGGAGCTTGATCTTCCTCTTATAGGTGCTTGATAATAACCGTCCAACGGATCTATCGATTATTAATGATTGAATCGTAACTGTCCAACGGTCTTATTGACTATTAATGTCCATATCATAACTGTCGCGAGAATATTGCTTGTAACGGTCGCCCTCTTAATGATGTCGATCTTTAACGAACGAGTTATTAAACAGGACCATTCTAATGATGTACTCCAACGATCATATCTCAGACTTTCTCAAAGGTGGACAATGATAATCAGCTTGCCTACATCATATCTCAGACTTTTCAAAAAGCTAGCTTATAAGCTAATTTTGGTCTTACAAAACATGTACACAGAAAATAAGCTGGCTTATAAGTCAGCTTATAAGGTAGCTTATTTTTACCAAACAATGCCTTAATCATAAAGGCTCTAGCTCGTTTATTAAATGAGCTTAAGATGAAGGTCGAGCTCGAAGCAAGTTTTAACAAGTCGATCCCGAGCAGCTCGACTCGCAAATTATAATTATAGTAAATAAAAGATAGGTTGTTTAAAGAATCTATTTTTTATGTAAAATGGTATTGAAAGAAGTAATTAAAATACACTTATTAGTTAGGCTTTCAGTACCCAACCCTCCTAACTCCACTGCCACATCAGCTTTTTTCCAATTCTTCCATTAACCCTCTAGAACCCTCTCTGATTAGTACCTAACTCTCTCACTTTTTATTTGAATAAAACACACCACACACACACACAAAAGCAACAGCCCGCCTATTAAACAAGGGGTGGAGATGCCGCTCACAACCCCATCCCGCTGAACCCGCCTCCGGCGTAGCCTACTCGCTCAACCCGCCAAAGCCAACGGGTTCGAAGCCGCTGAAGCCGACGCCCATTATGCACGGCCTTATAGTATCTTTTTAATAGACAGGTAAGGATTGTTTGGAAGTCACTGAATGGTTTTACATTGAATGATTAAGTAATCAAAATGATTAAGAGATTCTTATAATATCTTATAATATCTTTTTGCTAAACATTATGCCTTTTAATAGAAATTGTTAAAAGATAAACAAATAGCACTAAGACTATCGGTACCCAAACCCTCTGAGCTCCACCGTCACATCTGCGTCACATTAAGCACCCTCTTTGTTTAGTACCCGAACCCTTTCAAGTTTCAACCCCCTCACTTTTTAATTATTTAATTAATTAATACAACACACGACACACACAACACACACCACACACCGGTTGAATCGGTGTGGGCATACTGCTTGAGCCCGATGTCGCCCAGCCCATCGGCTGTGTAACCGATGCCGCCCGAGCTCGCCAACCCGCTGGGGACGAGTCTGCCTAGCCCAGTGTTCCAGTACGGATGGCCTAAGGCCACTGGTAGCGGGACGGCTAGGCTGGCGGGCTGCCGACGCGCTCCGCTACGCCGGCCGGTGGGCTGGCGGGCTCCGGCTTCAAATACGTGGGGAGACCGACGATGCCGCTTGGTGTCTGTGTGTGGTGTGTGTAGCGTATTTTAATAAAAAAGTGAGAAGGTTAGATGGGTTTGGGTACCAACAAAGAGGGCTTCAAAAGGCTTAAAGATGACTTATAAAAAAGCTGATATGACACTAAAAGCTCAGAGGGCTCAAGGGCTCGGCCCGAGCCGCTCGGATGCTAGTGGCCGAAAAGAAGTTTTCAAAGAAAGGAGTAGTGATGGCCAAACGAAACCGAACCGAACCGAACCGATGGACTAGCCCGAACCCGACCCGTTGACCAACCCGACCCGACCCCGAACCCCGGTCAAACCCGGGTTTCAGCCCGCAGGCCGGAACCCGGGTTGAACCCGAAACCCGGGCCGGAAACCGGTCCGAGCCCGGCCGGAACCCGGGCCCGACTCAACCTAGGTTTGACCAAACCCGGGGTTGACCAACACTGTAGCAAACCGGGTTTTGGTCAAACCCGGCCCGAACCCGAAATTTGGCCAACACTAGAAAGGAGAGTGTGGGAACCGATTGAAGGTGAAGATGGGTGAGGTTTTGTTTGGCTATCATGTTGGAAATAGAAACACCAAACAATGACGTATTGGAAAGGTGGGTGTGTGTGGTCCCCACCCATGCGCGAGGTGCGTGCCGTATTTCACTCCCGCGTGTTTTTTGAATCATAAAACACTCCTTTTCCACCTCTTGCTCCAAATAGATCATCACAATATATTTTTACTTTTTGTATATTTTGTGCATTTTAAAAATCATTCATTTTTTAAAGAGTAAACTACGATTTTCGTCCCTGTGGTTTGATGCTTATAACTATTTTTATCCTTGTGGTTTAAAAATTGCTGTTTTCGTCCCTGTGGTTTCAATTTGTTTCTGTTTTTGTCCCTGCCACTAACTCTATTAACAAAAAAGACTAAAATGTTAAAAAAACTTTTTTTTTGAAAACTTACATATTCGATCCTTATGGTTTGTAGAGTTATAAAATTTCTTCTTAAATTTCAAAAAATTTAAAACTTGTATATTGGTTTTTTTTCTTTTCAGTTTTTTATTATTTCTTTATTATATTTCTATATTATATGTTATACACATTTTTTAAAGACTATATATATATATACACATATACAACATATATAAGTGTGTGCTCTTTTTTAATTGAAATTATTTTTTTCCTTTTTAGTTTTTTATTGCTCTTTTTATATTTTCTATACTATATATAAAACATTATATATATATGTATGCTTTTTAATTTAAATACTAAATACAATATCAATTAATAAAAAATAAAATGTAAATGAGGATACGGATTAGTATGAGTAAAGCATATTTAATAAAAACAACTGGTTGGTGTAAAATAAAACTAAATTTTATTCATGACTAATATTAAAATTTTTAAATGATTATTTTAAAATAAGTACAAATTAATAGTTTTATTTATCTATTGATTTACTTGAGATCTTCATTACTATATAAAAATAAGTAAAACTATTAATTTTTATTTATAAGTAAAACGTATTTAAAAAAATAAGATTTTTATTTATTAGTATGAGTAAAGCGTATTTAAAATAAGTGAACTAACATTTTTTTACTTATTTTAAATTATCATTTGAAAAGTTAAATATTTCTCGTGAAACAAAAAAGTTTTATTTTATACCAACCGGTTGTTTTTGTTAAATACATTTTACTCATATTAATCCGTATACTCATTTATACTTTATTTTTTATTAATTAAATTTATATTTAATATTTAAATTAAAAAATGATACATATATATAATGTTATATATATAATATAGAAATATAATAAAAAATAATAAAAAGGAAAAAAAGAAAAAAATAATTTAATTTAATAAAACACACACACACATATATATATATATGTATATATAGTTTTTAAAAAAATTATATAACATATAATATAGAAATACAATAAAGAAATAATAAAAAAGAAAAAAAAGAACAAATCAATATATAATTTTAAATTTTTTGAAATTTAAAGATAAATTTTAGAACTCTACAAACCACAAGGATTGAATATGTAACTTTACAAAAAAAAAGTTTTTTGACATTTTAGTCCCTTTTGTTAACAGAGTTAGAGGCAGGGACTAAAATAGAAACAAATTGAAACCACAGGGACGAGAATAGCAAATTTTAAACCACAGGGACGAAAATAGTTATAACCGTCAAACCACAGGGACAAAAATCGTAGTTTACTCTTTTTTAAATCAAGTTTTAGTTAATTAGGTTAGTAGTAGGGCAATCATCTAAGCCCTCAAGCCTACTTTGAAGCCCTTTCTGTTTAGTACCACAACTCATCAAATCAAATATCCAATACATATATTTTTAAATAAAAAAAAGAAGAGAGAGAAGAGTGTAGATAGAGAGAGAGAGAGAGAGAGAGAGAGAAGAGAGAGAGAGAGAGAGATGGAGCTTAGGCTTCATCGGTATGGGAAAGCCGCAAGCCCAGCCCGCTGCCAAGCCGCTTGCTTCGTACCGCTGCCATCTCCAGCCCGTCGAGCCTAGACCGACGTTACAGATAGCCTTAGTATTACATTTTACAAGATGTCTCAATTTTAATCTATAACCTCTTTTAATTCATTTTATTCGAACATTTCAATGTATTGTTAGATCTTTTGAAAAAATCTTATGAATTATATTAAGAATAATTTAATCAACAGAAATTTAAATATACGTATCATCTTCAATTTGTTTCATTTGAAAAGCAAAAAAGGAACCAACGCGAAGAGTTTCGGCTAGGCCATCATCCTTATCAAGGAACCAAGGATTTAAAAGCACACTAGCTAGGAGCTAGAAAGGAAAGTACAAAGAAAAAGCAAAAAGGCACGAAGGTTGAAACACCAACTAACAACAAACAGCTTAATCCGGATCAATCAAAGCACTTATAAGGGACCTTAATCTTTCTTGTATCATTTTGTAACTACTTTATTTTAATATGTTGAAAGATTAACACAATTGCCTTCTAGACTTGTGAAGGGGTTTAAATTAGGATTTTTTTTCTTTGTTTTTGTTTAAATATTTTACACGAGGGTGAATCCAAATACATATTTGTTGATCCTGAAACAATAATGACTAACACATAATTTGTTTGTAGAAGGAAATAGAACACAAATATAATAAAATATCCACTTTCTAATTGTTTTACTAAAAACAAAAGTTCAGATTTGTTGCAATAGTTATGGAAGTAATACTTGATCTCATACATCTATGATTGGTGGCATAAGAAAGGAGGTTACTCTACTAGATCTAATGAATTAATGTAGTTAAAGGGATGCTTAAGTCAATATTGTCTAAGAAATCATTACTCAAATTTCTTTCAAAATGGGTAAGTTGCAGGATTTCATAATGATGATTTTTTATAGCCATCTTTGCTTTAAATGTTGTTATCCAACTTTAACATGTATTATTATCTGATTTGCTTATTGAAGCATATTTGCACTCTTTATTTAAGCCATTGACGATGATGTAGATATTTTTTAATCCACCTCATCATTTTGATTGTGGATGGAATCGTAGAAGTATGACACTGGTAAAATAGTGTTTCAGAATTTACTTTGTTTGACATGCCAAGCATGTTTTAGGATAAGAGTTGGTAGAATTGGTGAAGCAAACTTGTCGGTTAAGTTTGCACCGTTTACCAGAAGTAGTATTTGTCAGTCTAATTCTGACTTTATTCTATATTGATCTTCTTTCATCTAGATGACAAGCGAATTTATTTTGGTGACTATCTTGGTTTCTCTTCAACTAGACTTTAATTGTTGTTGAAAGATCTTGATCTTGGAACAAAACGGATAATAATTAGGATTTACAAAGACTTACTACCAAGTTATTTTTCTATCAATTTATTTTAAAAGACTTACTACCACAATAGCCAAAAAGAAAATTTTAAATTTAGAAATATATAAAAATAATAGATTAAAAATACTTCGATAGTTATTCAATAAAATTGTTATCAAATATTGATGTTTTTATTAAAATATGTAATTAAGATAATCTTTATTATTTAACCATAAAATAAATTTTTTAAAATTATAATCATCTTAAAGAAACAATAATATTTAATTAAAAGTATTTATATTAATCATAGTTATTATGTTTTTTATAATAAAAAAATACTTAGACGTCTTTAGAAAAATATCAAGGGTCCACGTCATTTTTTGTTTAATTACAAAGTTAATTTCTTTCAATATTTTTTTCTTTTCAACAGTTTCTTTCAATTTAATTTTTTTACGATCTTGGTCAAAAATTGGATTGATGCATGTTCGACTTGAACTCAATTATATAACATTGTCAAATATTATCAGTTTTGTCACTTTTCTTGCATGGAGGTAATTCACCAACTTCATTTTCTAACATAATTGTCTTTAGTAACATTGCCGACGGTGGTAGAGATCTTATTAGATTGTAGAATAGTTCATGGTGACTCTCTTAAGTGGTATGAATTGAAAAAGAAACCCATAAAGGGAAATTGGTCTAGTTTTTAACATGATTCAATCATTAAAGATTTATGACCCATTTGTGAGTAATAATTTAATATTCGAATAAACAATACACAATTGTTTTTCTTAGCGTAGTGAGTTATGCTCCTGAAAAAAAAATACAAATGAGAATTTGGGTAAAAATACAATATGAAATTATAAAATAGACAAAATCAAAAATATAATGGAATTGAAGAAGTAGTTGAATGAAAAACATACATGAAGAACTTTTCTTTGTGTAACATGATGATGAAGCTTTAATGATCTTCCACACATTTGACGATCTTTAGAGTTTATTCATGTATGTCACATACTACAAAAAAACATAACGTATAAATCATATGAAGTCAATGGCAAAAAAAACTTTTATAAATAAAAGTCCATATCCTAAAGCATTTTTTTGTGAGAAAAAGTGTGTTTGGAGAAAAGAATAAAAAATATGTTGTTGCATGTACAAAGAAATGAAAAAAAAAACTAGAGTTAATTACATATTTGGTCCCTGTGGTTTACACGAAATTACGATGAAGGTCCCTGAACCCTAATTTTCATGCCTACGGTCCCTGTGGTTTGTATTTCGTTACGATCGTGGTCCCTTGCCCTAACGTCCGTTAAAAAACTCCGTTAGAACAGGGGCATTTTCGTCAATTTATTAATTTATTTCATTTTCTATTAAAATTAAACTATTAATAATATTTTAATATTTAATTTATCTTTTATAAATATATATATATATATATTATATATATATATGTATCAAAAGACGTGTATGTCTCTCTTCCCCAAACAACCTACCACCTACCACCTACCACCTCTTCTTCATCTTCTTCTTCATTTTTTCTCCAGCAACCCTCACCCCAAACTACCACCACCACCAACCAACCACCACCACTCACCACCAACACCCATAACCACCACCACTAGCAAAACCCACAAAACACCACAACCACACCTACCATCCACCACCACCACCCATAATCACCACCATTACCAAAACCCACAAACCACCACCACCACCACCCACCACCAACACCCATAACCACCACCACCCATAATCACCACCATTACCAAAACCCACAAACCACCACCACCACCACCCACCACCAACACCCATAACCACCACCACCCATAATCACCACCATTACCAAAACCCACAAACCACCACCACCACCACCCACCACCACCACCAACACCCATAACCACCACCATTACCAAAACCCACAAACCACCACCACCCTCCCCAACCCACAAACCCACAAACCACCACCACCACCAAAACCCCTAATATAAACCTAACCATTTCCCTCCCCATCTCCCCAAACCTAAAGAAGTTGCAGGTCTGCCTCCATCGCCGGCCACCTCCATCTCCGGCCACCTCCATCGCCGGCCACCTCCACCATTACCATCTTCGCCCACAACCACGCACGGATTTGAAATCCGGCCACCACGCACGGATCTGGAGATGGCGAACCCTAGAACACGACAGAACGGCGGCGGCGGCCACCACGCACGGATCTGAAATCCGGCTAGATCTGGTGGCTTTTACGATCTGATGGCTTTTACGAGCTGATAGCTTTTACGATCTGAAATCCGACAGAACTACACAGATTTGGAACTACGGTGGTGGAATCTGATGGCTTTTACGATCAGTAGCAAAGATGAAGGGCGGCGGTGGTGGAGTCGCCGACGGTGGAAACGACCGGAGGTGGAGTCGCCGGCGGTGGAGTCGCCGGCGGTGGAGGTGTCAGGGGGTGGAGGTTGGAGCTGCAACTTCTTAGGGTTTGGGGTGTTTGGGGTTGGGGAAGAGGGGAAGGGGAAGGGGAAAGGGTTAGGTTTATATTAGGGGTATTTTGGTCTTTTAGCGCTTTTTTAACAGCTGTTTTTAACAGAAGTTAGAGCAAGGGACCACCATCATAACGAAATACAAACCACAGGGACCGTATGCATGAAAATTAGGGTTCAGGGACCTCCATCGTAATTTCGTGTAAACCACAGGGACCAAATATGTAATTAACTCAAAAAACTAATAACATATCCAACAAAAAGAACACTTAAATTAAAAGAGTAGTTGAATAAATGAAAGACTTACATGTAGAACTTTTCTTTGTGTAGCATGGTGTTGAAGTTTTGACGCTCTTCCACATATTTGGCAATCTTTTGAGTTTAATGGAAAAATAAATAGAAAGCATAAACATTATTTAAAAACTAGTGTCGTAACCGCGCGTTGCGCGGTAGTGCAAGTAATTTTTTTTTAATAATATGTATTATGTATGTTGCCATTGTCGGTCGTTGCATTTGTCCAAAATCATTGTTACAAAATCGAGATGCTTTCATATAATATTGGACAACTATTCAAGCTACTACATAATCATTTTTAATTCTAACATTTTCCTTTTACATATTAATGTGGGACAATCAAGAAGTCACAATCTGATCAATATTTGAACCTTATTGTGTCATGTCATCTTCTTGTGTTTTTGTTTTAATATATTGATTGATTGTTAGCATATTATTAATTAAGTTGGTAGAATTGAATTAGTCTAATTTTAATAGGTGTACATAATATATAACAATGACGAAGGTTGGATTCCAATGAGAATGCAAGTTATCGAATGTTATTAAGGGTCCAAATCCTTTCTTACTTTCTCAACTTAATTCTTCTTCTCACATAATCATTAATCACATTATCAATGGGTGCATGGATAAATTTATCCATTGTTTTTATAATTAGATAATCTTCATTAGGTTTATTTTATTTGAAACATAACGTATCTTCATTCTTTTGCCAAAAAACGTATCTTTGTTGAATTTATTGATTAAGAAAAAAATATGCACTTAAACGATACATAACTAAAATTGTGTAAAAAGTACAAACCAAAACTTAGTTTATAAATAACATGAACATATATTAAACTGATCATCAATACAAATATTAATTTATATCAATACAAGTTTATAAGTTACAAATTAATGTAAGCAAGTTTATCTAAATACTTATCGGTAAATCTTATTTAGTACAACTAATATGTTAATTTTTTAGGTTGATGTTAATTTAGATGTATTAAATATTAACCAATAAATTTTTTGATTACTTTTGTTAATATACAAACCTTAAGAAAAATATAGAGGACGAAATATAAAAGAAAACTTTAAAATATCAATAGAAGTAAAAAATAAAATGAAATGCATACTTTGATTAGTTTCTCGAAAGATACTTGAAAATTTTAAAAATAACCATCGACAATCACATGTTCAAGGTTTTTAATGTTACATCATATGTTGTAATATTTTCAAGATTCTATCATTGAATCTTAGTCCTGCAAAAAAACGAATCTTTGTTTCATCACTGGAAAAAAATTAAGGAAAATATAAAAGTCAAAATTTTTAAATCTCAACAAAAGTCAAAATGAATACATACCCGGATTAGTCTTCTCGAATAATACTTGAAAAAGATAAAAATAACCATTGAAAACAACATGTTGAAGTTAATTGAGATTATATATCGATTGTAATAGTATTAAGATTCCATCATCGAACCTTGTTGCCATCAATACTCTAAAATGGTTGCAAATAACAAACCCCATGTTTCAAATGGAACATGTACAAAAAAATATATAAGATATGAGGTATAAAAATGAAAAAAATCTCAAAAATAAAAATAAAAATACATAATACATACCTAAATTAGTCTTCTATAAACAAACCTGAATATTGAACACATAAAGTGAAGATAGGGTATTCTCGCACATAAACTTGGAAACCGATATGATATGAGTCATACATAAGGTGATGGATATATAGAAGAGGAGATTTAGTAAGAGACACTTTTGAGAAAGCAAAATGACACATTGAGGATTCAATAAAAGTGTTTCAATGTTTAACCTTGGAAGATGTAATTCACTTTTATGTTGTTGGTAACATCCATGATTTCCACAATGATATTCTTCCAAATAAGGTTGTTGTCAACAACCTTGGAATAGGAAGGTTTGGAGTTATATAGTTGTAATGTAAGATGAATGGTTTGGAGTTATTTTTCTTGATGAATTAAATAGAAGGAGGTGAAAGATTTGGAGTTGAGGTTTGAAACATTTATGTTTTAAATAATGACCTTAATAAATGAAATAAAAAATCACATTATGAAACAATTGAAAATTAAAATGGTTGCAAATAACAAACCCCATGTTTCAAATGGAATATGTAAAATAATATATAAGATATGAGGTATAAAAATGAAAAAATCTCAAAAATAAAAATAAAAATACATAATACATACCTAAATTAGTCTTCTATAAACAAACCTGAATATTGAACACATAAAGTGAAGATAGGGTATTCTCGCACATAAACTTGGAAACCGATATGATATGAGTCATACATAAGGTGATGGATATATAGAAGAGGAGATTTAGTAAGAGACACTTTTGAGAAAGCAAAATGAAAGTGTTTCAATGTTTAACCTTGGAAGATGTAATTCACTTTTATGTTGTTGGTAACATCCATGATTTCCACAATGATATTCTTCCAAATAAGGTTGTTGTCAACAACCTTGGAATAGGAAGGTTTGGAGTTATATAGTTGTAATGTAAGATGAATGGTTTGGAGTTATTTTTCTTGATGAATTAAATAGAAGGAGGTGAAAGATTTGGAGTTGAGGTTTGAAACATTTATGTTTTAAATAATGACCTTAATAAATGAAATAAAAAATAACATTATGAAACAATTGAAAATTTAATGTAAAAATAAAATTGAAAATTGTAAAAAATTAGAAAAAAGGAGAGAAAATGCCACATGGCAATGCCATGTTTGAGCTTTATATATATATATATATATATATAGATTTTAATGAGAAGAAGAAAAATTACACTACCAACATGATAATCAATTTTTAAGTACGACGAAGAAAATAGAAAGATAATAACTGTAAATAAACTCTGAATAAAAAACTAAAACTCATTTAACAACAAAATATAATGTACACATAAAACTTCAAAAATATATGAAACTTTTTTAATAAAAAAAATGGTACCAGTTGAGAATGATACACATATAGTATGTATAGCTCATATAATCATAAAATAAATAAATACAAATTTAATTTACCTCGAAATTTTATGAAGGATGAGCAATTGTATCGACGAAAAGTAAATTCTACCTAGAAAACAAAACAAACATACAAACATTCATAGAACATGATATATAACATAAAAGTGGTTAATTTCATTTTGATGGAGCATTAGGTTGTAATTTATAGATTATCTTGTAGTAGGTTTTCTTGTAATTAATATATGGAAAGATGAAAAGAGCAAAATGAATGTCTATAGGAAGTTAAATAGTTTGTAACTTAAAAACTACTTAAATTGCAATACAAATTACTAAAGAAACCTTCTTATACTGAAATACACAACTTTTATTTAGGGGTAGATTAGTCTTTTACATATCCAACATTAAAAAAAATCAAAAAATTGAGAAAAAAGATAAATAGATTTGAAGGCTTGAGAAGATGTCATGTCATTGTCTTTAGTTGTTGTTTTATATATATATAAATGATATGTTTTTCTTTTCTTTTCCCACCAAATTAGTACGAAATAGAAATAATATGCAACAAAAATTTAAAGATAAACATATATTAGATACATAATGACTAAAAAACTAATCTTAACCTTTCATTTTACATGCTTAATTAGTTTTTATTGATTTGGCCTGAACCTCATTTGTTATTAAAAAAACACTGGTGATTTACATATTTTGGATTTTGTATCTTATCCTAACGTCCTTGTTTTTCTCTCTCTCTTCAATAGAAGGCAAAACCATCATTTAAAAAGAAAAAAACAAAACCATCTCAGCTCGCATGGCAACCACTGTCCCAAAAACTCCCCTCCTTTATGGCAATCCTTCACCGTCGACAACTCCCTCCCCGCTTCTCTGTCTCTCTCACTCTCTCTCTCTCTCTCTCTCACACACACACACACACAACTAGCGAGGAACCATTGCTATGACCATCCCCCTTTCTCTCAACTATGAGAGCCCCTTCTCTTTCTCTCTCTTGACGTTCAAGATGCCTTTTTTCATCGTTGTTCAAGACTCATTCCCAAAAGTCCTTTCCTTCCGAGATGCATTCACATAGGCCGTCCTATTTCAAGGCTCATGTCCACTAACAACCACAAGTCCTCATGCTTCTTCTTCTACCCTACACTATCTCCCTACACACCAAGATGATTTATTGTTTTGTTTTAGATTTTGATAAGTTTTATGTTTAGGTTTTTAGTTTTAGGGTTTGACTAAAGTTTTAGGGGATCTTATCATATTTTTATGAATACATTCGTAAAAAATTGTTGTTTGTGTCTAATATTTTTGTATCTTCAATATTTGTGATTATGCAAACTCGAAACTATTTTTCTTTAATTATTGAAGATAATAGACCGATACCATAATAAACACCATACATTGTGGACCAAATCCATATTTGAGTCTAAAAGGTATTAAATACTTTTGGTTTACACTTAAATACAATTTTGGTTCTTTTGGTTTACACTTAAGTATGAACGATGTCTCTAAACTCCATTAATCATTTTTGTCCTTTCCTCTTGCCTTTTTACCCAAATCATATGAATATGGCTGTAAACGAACCGAACGAACGCGAACAAAGGCTTATCTATTTTTATAATTATTTAAATAATCCGATTTTACACTCATTCTTTGTTAGTTCCGTTCTACATCTTATCATACTAATATACTTATTAATATATCAACCAAATATATATTATCAATCAATTCACATATCACAATGTTTGCAATTTGATGAAAATATATTCAAATTGATATTTCACCTCATCGTCTAACATTATTTTTTAAGAAAACGTCAATCATTATTGTTTTAGTAATTTTTTAAAATTAAAAGTGTAGATACACTAAAACCGTTCATGCATAGCAGGAACAAATATATAAAACACGAAGATTAAAAATCTAGATTGAATTACATTAATCGTCCTTAACATTTAGTAAAACTCTACCAATTGTCATTAGTCTTCTTATATGGTACCATACACCTCAGGGTTTGAACATATTTTCATTTATCGTCCCTAACACTAGCTTCTATTAAATCCATCTACTAAATGCTCTCTTGTGCTAATCACATAAGGGAATTTTGGTCATTTAGCGTAATTTCAATTAAAAGAAATTAACGAGCAAGTCTTTAGAGTCCGCGTAGAGATTGTAAATAAATTTCAAAAAAGAACTTCTTCCATAGATGCAAAAAACAAGTAGAAACATAGAGGCAAAATTCATGGTTTTCTAGTGTGTTTTGAAGAAACTGGAGCAGTTAGGGATGTTATTGCTTCAATGCCTAGGTTTTCTTTGATCCGAGTTGAGAGCACAAGGTTAAAAATTAAGTAGAAACATAGAGGCAAAATCCGTAGTGTGTTCTAGGGTGTGCGTATGTTTGTGTTTGTTTGTCCATATAAACATTCTAAGTTGAAAGCTAGGGAGGGTCTGTTGTGTTTGTCTGTGTTTTTTTGTGTGTTGTATGTGGATGGAGCAACCATTGTTGTTACTCCATGGGAGATGGCAATAGAAGTTATGATAATGGTTGAGGTAGGTCATTGCCAGAGAAAGGGAATGGGTTGTTGGAGTTAACAAGGTGGGTGTTACACACTTATACTAATAGCATCCCGACTTGTATTATAATAACAGAGAAAATTGATTTTTTCGGCCTTGTGGTTTGTTGAAAATTTGAATTTTCACTCCTATGATTTTGAAACTACGATTTTCATCCCATAGTCTTCTCATTAGTATTTTCATCCTTATGATTTAAACTTGATTCTTCTTTGTCTCTGTGGGTTTATAGTCCATTTCTATTTTAGTCCTTCATACTTAACAAACAGTAAATAGCCTCATGGACAAAAATATGAATGAAATGCAAATCATAGGTATGAAAACCGTAATTCTTAAACCATAGGTATGAAAACCGTAATTTTTAAACCATAGAGATGAAATCCACAATTTTTAACAAACCATAAGGATGAAAAACATAATATACTTTATAAGTTATCATACAAGAACTTATAAAGTCTAAAATGACCAAAATACCATTTACGTGAATAGCATATTAAGGAAAATGTTTTGCAGAGAAGTTTAACTAACGTTTATGTGTTTAAAACTGAATTAATAAAACTTAGGCTATGGGAGGATTTATGTAATTCATTCAAAAAAAATAATAGTCATGGACATGATAAAAACATAATGATTATTGTGTTGAATTCCACTAGGGTGTCACTGTGACTGTGTGACCGCCATGTTTTCAAACCTTTCTCCATTAATTATTGTTTTATGAAAATTTTACTTTGTTTAAAATAAATATATTGAATTTAGAAAAAGAAAAAAAAATGTACATTTTGGCTTTTTCTTCAAGTAGACTACACTTTTGATTCATATGGGTTACATAAAACAACAAATAACGACCTTAATATTAATAATATAACCATGGTGACCATAGCTCATATTCTTTATGGAAGTAAAATTGCTAATCAAAGTGTTAAGTGAAAGGCAATTTTGTCATTTTTATTTATTGCCTTAATTTTTAGCATTATCATCTCTATCACTTCGTTTCGCATGAGACTGAAAACCGAAGGCTTGCTCTACGAGATCAATCGATCATACATTATGTTGGTTTGAATCGATAGATCTTGTCAGACCTAAACCAAAATACGTCACCACCACCACCACCATCGAAGGAGTTCATCGTGGTTCAATATAACAAATAAGAAGGTAGGGTTTTTAGGGTCTATAGTATAGAATTTTGATTTAAGCATTGTTCCACTCCTTGTTATATTAAATTCTTTTTTTTTCCTATGCAATATTTAGGTTTCTATTTGTATGACCTACTCCTTGTTAGATTGGGTTTATGATTTTCTTTATTCTCCTTGGGTATTCATCTATTTAGTGAATATTAAGTATTATCAATTATTCATTGGATTGGATTGAATACTATCCAATATTTTGATATGATTTTCAACCAGTTCATCTACCACTTCAATCCATTATTCATATATTTTGCTATTCCTTAAAAAAGATTACATACAAATATTGAACCACAACAATATCATTAAATATTATCAGCGTGAGATCTAGAGAGAACACTGGAAACATCAAAATCAAAGAACCACGAAAAGGATGAATGAATACATAAAACTGAATGTTAGTTAAAGATAATAAAGTGACCGTTTTTGGTATAATAGTTAAACAAGGTTTTAGAGATGATAAAAAGACTAGATAATCTCAAGAATTGTATATGACAACACTTTCCAACTACAATAATTTGATCCTATTAGCCATGCGTTCACAAGTTGAGTATTGGGATAATTCTCGGGTTTTTGTTTCTTTTGTTTCAAAGGTCGTGAAATCGAGATAATTATACCCATATTATCATTTTTTACATAGTTAAATGAGAAATCAACAGTTGTGGGTGGTTAAATGGTAACAATTGTTTATGGATAAGATCGAAGAGTAGTCAAAAATTGAATCAGAGTTCAGAGATCAAAATCTTACTCCACTAGGATCTACATTTGAATGAACATAACTCTGAATACATAGTTCAGATTCTGAACATACAAGGTTTAGATCTTTAAACACACACGTCAAAATTTTAGAACATTGATTTAGACTCCGAACATAGGCAATTAGGAAATCTGATCAAAAGGCCCATATCTCTAAATCCACTACCTAGACTTATAATCACCACATTTTCACTAAGTTTGACTCTTCATAAATTCCAAAAACGCTAAGAGCCCCTACCCCTTGACCCCCACTTTATGGCGATTTAATGTGATAGGAACGATATTTGTTAGTGTACACTCTACACATTCGAACTCACATATGTTTGTCTTATCACTTTAATCGATCTATCATAGTTATACCAAAATGATTGATGACATTAAAAACAACAATAATAATTTTGTTTTGCACCAATTTTTGTTATATTTCTTTGATTTTGATTAAATAAATATAACGAAATTTTTTAAAGGATGGTTACAACAAACTCTTTAACCACACCCATTCGACCATTACGATTGATTTGGATGAGTTCTTTGCTTCTTTTTTTTAGGGCTTTCTTGCAACGCCTTTAGATATGATGGTCTTTTTATCCTATAAATTGAGCCATATATAGTGGTTTATTAGGATGCTTAATATTTTTGGCGTCATATAAACATAAGTTTATCATGGTAATAGTTTTCTTAAATTTTTTTGAATAATTGGTGTTTTTAATATGATTTATAATTTTTTTAGTTATTATGTTAATTATTTGTAATTTGACTATGCGAGTAAAATATTGAAATTAAGCTTGGTTAACATGAAATAATATGTGAATTTTATCTTAATTTCTTTTGTTTTTCTAAACTTGAGATTTTTACGGTAAAGTTATTGTTGTGAATTTAATAATCTTTAGATAAACATAAAGATTTGTATTTAATATATTTTACTATACAAAAATTTATTTGTGATTAGATATATAAAATATTTATTAAAAAAACATGAATTAACTTAAATTTTAGAACAACACACATTTTGTCCCTTTATTCTAAGATGAAACATTGATTCGTCCTTCTAATGATTCTAATTCAGGATGTTAAATTGAGAGACCATAAGTATTATGAAAATAAAAAATAAAAAACTAAAAACTACTATTTATAACTTGTTTTAAAGAATAGATCCAAAACTTAGAGCAACCCACAAAGACCACCTTTGGAATTCACTCAAAAGATTAAAACTGAAGTTAACATAAACTCACAAACTAAAAAGCTATTAAATATAATCTATGAATAAATAATATATTTTGAAAAGGGGGGTGTATTGTGGATTGAGGAGGGCCAAAAGGAATTTAAAGATGTGACAAAAAGATTTGATCATGGACCCACTTTTCATGATGGCATTCGCATGTTATAAATAAAGTGAGGATAATTTTGAGGGTGAAAACCTTTTCCTTTTATCACTTTGCATAAATGATAAAACAAACTCCCAATCTCACCTACATTCCTTTAATATCTCATTTATTATTATTACTGTATGTAAATATATCAATCTTTATTGCTTTCCTTGTGTATCAAATATCACTTACAAAAGAAGAAAATAAATTAAGAGAGATTTTTAACCCAATTTAGACTTAAACTATTATTTGAAAGGGATGGATAAAGTCCATCCCCATATTTACTACAGACATTTCTAGTTACTATTTCTTCTTTTCACACATTAAAATCAAGATTGCGAGACTATTTATCAAAAAATTTATTGGATAAGTGCTTATCAAATTCTTACCGGATAAGTGTTTATCAGCGGAAGATTCACATTCAATTAACTGATCGTGAACATCTTTGGCCATAAAAACGGATTGTTGGTAAGTATTTTAAATCAGGTATGCGCTTATGGGTAAGAGGCGTTTCCCACACTTGTCAGTTAAGAGTCTAAGTATTTGGCTCTTACTGGTTAAGCTACTCGGTCCTTGTTATAATCAATCAATAAGATAAATAATACCAATAAACGCTTATCCTGATAACCATTTAGTAAACCATCGTTACTCTTATATTACTAGTGCATTGTTCAACCTTATTCTCGCATAAAATAAGTCTATGTAACATTACCCCATTTGAAAATGAGATCAAGAAGTCAATTGTTACAACCTAATACTAATCATTGATCTATGACCTGCAAAAAGAAATAAAGGAAAAATATAAATGACAAATTAAAATTCTTCTTGGAGATTGCAACCACTTTTATTATAATACAATTGGAAAGGAAGTAACAACTTGATTAGCCATCCAATCTCACTGTCATACACAAATAACCACAAAATAAGTGTGTTGTATTTTAATTTAGTCAAAACATAAATGAGTACATTCAAATGAAAATGACCATTTCCTTATTATATCTTTTAACTAGATGACGAAGAAATTCATTATTTTATTTATTATTAAATATAAAATCATCATTCAGTTAATTAAAGAATGCTTTAAATTATACATTTCTAAAACTGTATCCATTTCATTGTAGACATTTATCTTACAACGAAGACAATAGTACTTAAAGAACACTAGAGAATAACGACTTCATATACAATTCTGCAAACATTAACATAAATACTCAATTATGAGAAAACGACTACCGTGAACTCTTAACCTATGTCGAAGCCCGTCATCACACATGAATCTAGCTTTAATCCATCATTAGATACTACTCAACTCGACTTTATTAGCTTTATCCCATGTTAAAGCTTGCCATCGGATGCCATACAACCGATGCCAAAAACGGATGTTAGGTCACATAATGACTTTTAACCATAATGTCAAAACATAATAATATGCAATAATGACAATGATAATAATAACCAAACAAATTCAATCAATTTAAAAAAAAAATCAGCCCCCACAGAACACAACACCATTAATAAAAAAAAAAGAAAACTAACCCTCAATAGTTTTCAACACTAGTCATATCTAGTCCATCAAAATCATGCCTGCTATTTTCAATCAAAAGTCATATATAAAGAGAAAGGTTTAGAGTAAAACCAAAAAAGAGTAATAAAATTAACACCCTAGTCACCTTTAATCCCTTAATTAGATGTTATGTACTTGTGCATGTAAGCAAATTAAGTTGTTTTTTGGTTTTCATATATGTATTATGCTTATGCATGTGTACATGCTACTAATTACTTGCGTGCAAAGTACATACCGTTCAGATGATGGGCTACCAGAGCGTTCCTCAGTTTTTCATTTTTTTGATTTTATAAATATGTCGATTGTTTCCATGTAAGTAGATATAGGTATAAAATACCAACAATAAGTAATAAGAGGAATCCAACATTTAAAGCAAAGATCAAGGAATCATGATGTTGTTTTAGAAGATTAGAACCCTTTTATCAAACTTTTTTCAATCTTGTTTGTTTGTAATGAAATAAAGGTCAAAAGGGAGACTGCCCTCTTCTACATTCTAATCATCATTTTTGATTTATTGGGGTCTCCTTTTTCACACCTCAAACATCTCAATTGCTTATAATTATCTATTGCATGAGTTGTTGAGCAATGCCATCACTTCATCTTTCTAAAACCCTCCAACCAAAGTACAATTATATATGCACAGGTTACACCTATCTACACCACTGGTATTGCTCTCTGTAGCATATCATTCAGGTACCACTTTTTTGTCTAAACCACAAAGTGCTTCCTGGTGCACTGGGTTGCCTGTGTACCAATATAAGTATTTGCTTGTACTATACAATTGTCACTACATATGTGATTTAGGTACCACTATGCAACTATATATGTATGCAGTGTGTAGTCTGATATCTAATGAAATAACAGTCCATAGTACCAATATGATGTTTAAAACATTGAATCTATCCTCTGTTCCAAAATAAATGTTCAAAAAGAAAAAAAGGCATGAAGTTCTGGATATACGTAATTATTACACTTTTCGACTAAAATGACAATTTTACCCGTTGACAATAGAGGTAGAAATGAACTTCTTCATTTCATAATTAAGGGTAGAATGGTAAAGTATGCACTTGGTGGATACTTAATTCGGAAAACTTCTACTAGGCTATACCATTTATTGTCGGACGATACAAGGACGAGAGACATAACAAGAAAGTTAAGTGCATAGAGACAATTAGGAAGTAAAGCTTGTAGAGTTGGTAAATGGGCAACCAGTTGATGCCATAAGAGACATGGGAAATAAATATAAACCCTAAAAGATAACATTGAGTGGGGGCAGACTCAGTGGGTTACTGGTCCAACAAAATGGTGGAAAACTGGGTGCAGGTTAGTGCCTCTACTTCCTCAAGTGTTGACACAGTTCCATTGTTGCATATTTTGAAAGTAAAAAATATAGTACTAACATAGCAAAAAACTCCATTCCAGCTGGCCATTTTATTTAAAAGTAAAAGAGAGGGAAAAAGTAAGCAAACAACAGTAAGTTGCCCCCACTGAAGAGAAGTGCTTCAACATTAGGTCAAAACCTTAAATAATTTCTTTAGACACTCATAGTTATTCATCAAACTAAAGGAAGCAGAATAAACTGAGCTGAAATGAAATGAAAGCCTTAAATATAATAGATGATGCAACAGCTAAACTAAAATCATTCAGTCCCAAAACACTTTCTTAGAAAAGAAAAATGGCACTTTAGTAAAGCAACTATTAATGGGTATTTAGAAAAATTTACATCCATCCCAACCATATTCTAAGGTGGGTATTATCCAAAATTCAGCCAGAATGGATATTATCCATATTCACATCTATTAATATGGACATAGTCATAAGAGTATCCCTAAAGCATCCAATATCCATATTTATATTGGCATTTTTGGACATTTTTCTGCATACCTTTAAGGGTTTCATATTTAGTAACTTTATTGATAGTAATAGATATTATAGTTACATTTACTAAGATATATGATTAAATAATTAAATATATCGGTATTACTTGGTTTAACATGATGGAAATTGCAAAACAAACAAATTGAAGTGCAGACTAAGGACTTGGTATGATCTAAGATATCATGTCTTAAATTTAATTCATTTTCGGACATCCAGATAATATCTTCTGCATATGGATATCGATGTAAAATTTTCAATACTTTTTGATGCGATATTGGCAGACTTTTCAAATCCAATAGTTACTGCAATATCTGCCCTGCCTCAGAAAAGTTTACACCCCTACTATTCAACTAACATGGCATAAACTAGCAAATACACTTCCTTACTTTTGATTGACTTGTTTTTGAAGCAGGCTTTAATGGCAAGCTCCGGGAGGAAAAAACCAGCTTGAGAATAGCGAAATGCACCAGGAAACTCTTGAATGAGAAACAAAGAAATAACGAAAAGTGAAAAACAATTAAAATGATTTGACTAATAGAACTTCATCGTGGCTATTTGGTTGTGAATTGTGATTATATCAAACAATTGAAATCATATATAACTTTATACCCATGGTGTGCAAGTCATTCAAGGGTAATCTATCTTAAAGCATTTCTCTACTTGACTAACAATACAATATGTTAGATTTTTCTCGATACCTAAAATAAAAGGTGGCATGCAGTGAGTCATCTTACAAGCTCTGGACCAAGATTGCTCCACAATTGAATGGCTGTCCTTTCTTCATGATCTAGTTTGCCTAAAAATAAAACCGCAAAAAGTTAGTCAAGTTGGTCAATAACACCTCTTTAGTGACATTCAGTTTAAGCTTTGTCTCACCTTCCTTCACAAAACATTTTGTTTCAGTCAGAATGTTCACGGAAACGGATAACCTTGTTGATGAAAGATCTCTCCCGGCGGTAACTGTTTACACAAAAAATTAACAAATAATACAAGGGAAATTGCCGTCATGTCTATTCCATTATGCTTCACCTTGAGAAAGTAATAAATATTTATACGTTGACGACTGTCGCACAAAAATAATGCCAGAGTGTAGGCAGAGAACTTACATTACAAATGATGCAAGGGCAAAGCAACTCAACCCGATGGAAAAGTGAACGCAAAATGTTGGCCAGAAGTTATCACGGTCCAGAAATACTTTCTCAGAAACAAGAGTGGCTACACTTGAAAACAACAAAATCGTCCAACCAGCTGGTAAGCAGCTACGGAAGGAAAATGAAGAAGAATCCTGCTACATGGTAATACATATAAGTTAAAATCTGTCAATAATGTATCATCAGGCCAAACTACAGATTTAGTGAAATATTAAAAAAGATTGTTTGCAGCTTCTCATGGTATACCTGAAAGTAGTTTCTGATAAATATGCCGGAGTAAATGATACGAAAAACCATATCTAACTAGTAGTCAAGGAACCATAATATTAACTTCAATTTTAATGAAATATAGATCAAATTCCTACAGTAATTACAATATATACTTGAAATAATTTTTCTAGTATTTCATAACAACTGAGCTGAAGGAAAAAGTTGTAGGAATCAGCTGAGAATTGTTGTTAGTTATGCAACAGCATAATTCAGGTAACACAGAATGAAGGATACTCAGAGCATTTGCAAAAATCAATCCAATTGCACCAGCTGACCGAATGAGCAGGATGTTAAGCACTACATAAATAAATGAAAACAAAACCAAGGAATTGTTTGAACGCTTGAGTTGATCCTCTGTTGCCACTGCATGCAAGAAGGCTTCAGATGTTCCTATAAGAAGAGAAAATGAACCAATTAAAGAAAAGAACAAAGCTAAGCTCATATACAATTTGTAGCATTGGGGCATGGGGAAACATCTATCACAATTAATGAATATAAAGACAATTTTGATTCCTACCGTTATGTTTAAAGTCCTCTCACAACAATGTTATACTACAGAAAGTTCCCTTAGTAAGTTTTTTAAGATGCAAACAGGAAGGCCATCTATTCGAGAAAAACAATAATACATTTTCGGTTGAAGGGTACTTGCCATTCTTTTTAGTAAAATCACTATTCAGTTAAGAGCTTAATTCAACCAAAAAGAAAGATAAAGTAAGAGAAACAAAAAATGTCCCTTACCGTTCATAGCCAGAACAACGACATACAAACAGTAATATCGAAGAGCCACAGAGGCTTCTCCATCACTCCATTTGCGGCCGTATAACAATCTGATGAGAGAGTAAGAATAGCTGGGGCCAAATGCCATAAAAATCAACCCTGAAAAACATGTAACAGGAAAATGAAACCAATTGGCGGAGAATTTATTTGCCTCCAGAAAAAGATACAGATACTGAAAAAAAAAATATATTGTGCATGTACATAAAGGAACATATTTTAGGAAAAACTTAAGCTACAAAGGTCAAAACTTGATAAATCCAGAATGTTGACAAGCAATAACTGAATCTTCAGTCCCAACGTATCATCACAAAAATCATGAATTTCATTAAGTACCTGAATATCTCTTATGCATCTCAGGAGCATAAGAATGTACAATCAAGTTATTTTGACACATCAACTTTTGTGTCCAAACAAAAAAAGGTTAAAATGTAGATATAGTACTATGAAAGACAAACTAATTGGAACAGCATACCAATTAACATAACAAGCTTTAAAGCGTCTCTAAGAGAAGTTTGTAGTTTCCCTTTTTTCTGCATGCCTTCTCCTGCCAATCAAAAATGTAGAAATGGTTTATTTCTCATGTAGGATCAGTCCAGCAAAAGTATATGATTCAGCAGCCATAATATATTTTGCTTCAGCCAAAGCAGTCTTAAGTAAGATACTGACGAGAAATTTCCAGAGAAGTGTGTGGTGATACAACAAAGACATATCTATGATATGTAACAAACTTAAAAGCTTGCTATGGTATATTAGACCAAGGTTTTAAAAAACGTAAACGAGCCTCGAGGCGTTTTCCTCCAAGGTACGTGAGGCGTAAGCCCCGAGGCAGTCGAGGCGTAAGCCTCAAATATAAAACAAAAAGATACATAAATACATAACACTTATGAAAAAAACATAATTTAGTATTTCAAAAACAATGAAACAAAACATAAAACCCAAAATCCTAGTTATACATTAACCAAAGCAACCAAAATATTTAGTCCTAAACTACTAATCATAAAATCATAACACGTGATCCTAAGTCTAGAGTGTAAAGATCTTTAATGTATTCTATTTTGCACTTGTGATCGGTCTATAAAATTATATAGGTAGAAGGATTAAAAGAAAAAGATATCTATAATCTATTATTATATTAGAAGATATCGAGTAGGCAGTAAAAAATAGGCAGCTTGTTATGTTTGTCTAATTATCTTAGTAATATATACATTGTATAGGCAGCAAAAATAGTCCAAAATATTTAGTTTCCTTATTAGGATTATGATTGACATATAAATGGATAGATATATAGGCTATAAAAATAGGTTCTATCATAGATATTTTCCTTTCCAACTTTTTTTTACAGATTTCAAAAATATAGATGGGACGTACGCCTCAGTGACGCCTCACCGCCTCGGCGCCTCAGCGATCGCCTCATAGTCTGAGGCGCACGTTTAGCCCAGCCACTGTGAGGCGTAAGTTTTAGTACGTTTTTTGGCCAAAAAGCCCTGAGGCGCGCCTCGAGGCGTACGCCTCAGGCGTTTTTTAAAACCATGTATTAGACTTAACTCAACTATTCATAATGATCTCAAAAATTGTTAAAAGTTGATGTTTTACCGACAATACCACTAGGAGGTCATCTATTCTACTGCAGAAAGAGACTTTGCACATTATAATTTTGGAACCATTAAATCAACTTCTCATACGATCCTACGCCTAATTTTTTATATATATATATATATATATATATATATATAGAGAGAGAGAGAGAGAGAGAGAGAGAGAGAGAGAGATTTTAGTGGTCCTCATGTTCACAACCAAAATTGATATCACATTTGAACCTAACCCTAGCACACCAATGTGAAAATAAAGATACGTAATATCAAGTAAGAAGTAGCACTCCATTTAATGACAAGGATAAACGAGTTTCACCAATGAACACAGGTCAAGGTTTGAACCACAAACGTTTCGTATTTAGAGGATAACAATATATTAGCTAAAAAATTAATCAAAAGCAAAGAAACAGATCAGCATGAAATGACAAGCAAATGCATATACAAGTAAGAGACTTCCATTTGCATGATGAAAGAAAGTCATGGAGAGAATTAAACCTGATGCAGACCTTGCAAATGTTGTATACGAACTTTCTTCAAAAGGAAGCAACACCAACCTCACAACTAAGCTACCTAAACACAAAAGATTATTGATTAGGCATGCCACAGGAAACACATTGATCTAGATATCAATTTTCATTTTTTCTGCTAGTTTGATTAATCCTTGAAAATGTTGTTTTTTGCCCTTTGAATTTTTTGGACCTCAAATCCGTATAAGTAAGACGCTTCTAGCCTCACTTCACATCAATTATACAATGTTCCGTAACTTTACTTTCAGAAGGTCACAAAAGACGAAGATGATTTTTAGGAAATATGCATGAGTACATTTGCATTCAGAACCATGATATCGTGAAAGTGATAGATAGAATATATTTGAACATATACATACCTAATTTGTCTACCAGCCCATACACAGCTTGATTATATGGTGTATCGAACCACACAAGGACCATCTTTTCTCCTTCTTGAAGAATCAATTTTTGGAACGACTGAAGGGTGAATAATGTACACATTTTTGAGAGCTGCTTATCATAGTTACCTACCCTGAATACTCAATATGTTATTCGCATGACAAAAAATATAGCAGCAAAAATAACTTATGATTATTTCTAATATCAAAAGAAACATAATAAACAGAACTTATAATGCGAACTTTTTTTCATAGTTACAGCTCTCTGACACGTCCATTCTCAAGTTTCTTTTTCTTGAAACATGAGAGCTACAATGCTACATTGCATTTGTTTGAAGAGAATTCATACCTGAAAGGAAAGAGAACAGAAATCCTATATCCATGCAGAAGTAGAAAATAACCCCAATAGCACAAGAAAATGCAACCTCCGTATGCAGTTTGAGACAATGCAAATACGATGGCTCTCTCCTGCAAGGCAATAAGAAACCACTTATACTAATACCAGGGGATAAACATCAGGGTGCCTCTACTTAGAGTGTGTACGCCCAGATCCATTATTTGTGCCTTGTGAAGCATGCCATGATCTTGGTAAGTGACAAACAATGACATATGGAGCAGGAGATGTCAAACTTATACATGGTCAGTGGGAAACATGTTCATGTACTTTCAGAAAATGATACTAAATTACTAATTAGTGACAGAAAACTTTAAGCTTGCAAAAATTATTGGCATCCAACAACTGATCGTTGTACAAGTTGCTGACAATTCACAGAGTTTTGAGACCCACTGTTGTCAATAGCGCAAAATAGCGATAGCGACCATGTACTGCTATTTGGTATATAGCGATAAATAGCGCAAAATGGCATTTCCGTAATTATTTTTTTTACTTTGATAAATACTAGGGTTTTACCTATTATATTTTGTTTTCTAATATATATAATAGTTTAAGACTTCAGACACTTAGTATTATGTTATGTTCTCTAATACATATAATAGTTTAAGACTTTTAAGGTAATATATTAATATATAAATATATAATTTATCTTTTACAAGGCTATCGCTATTTTACAAATAGTTGTCGCTATTTATCGCTATTCGCTATGTAGCATAGCAGTAAGCTATCGCTATTTTGCGCTATTTGCTACTGACAACTATGTTGAGAGTTGAGACCACTACAAGAATATAATAGAAGAGCTTTAACATTAAGCCACTATGGTGGATATTCACCATAACTTCCTTACCGTGTCAATTTGCATGACAATGAAGACATAAACTGTTATGCATCGCAGAAGAGTTGCTGCAGTTTCGACCACCAACCGGAGTTTCAGAAGAAGCAAGTTCTGTGAAAGTATATACAATGGTTCCGCCAACAGCTCCAAAATGCAAGCAAAGGCTGCAGATTAACATCAAATTCTCTGAGTAGTTTGTTTAGCTCCATAGTATCTTATATCATACGATATGTGGGAAAGCATAAGAAAGTGAAACGTTTAAAATTCTCAAAAGCAGAATTCACACATTACCATTAATCAGGATGGCTTGTCCATATGAGTCTGAAAAACTTAAAGCTTGCGTCCAGAAGACAAATACACATCCAGTAATTGTAATAAGCACTCCCCAGGGGAGAGTTATCCACGCTAATTTCAAAAGCTTTGCTACATTTTCACTGGTTAAAGGGCCTTCACTGCAAAAGAACACGTTTTTTTATGATTACATATTGAAAAGCAACAAAACAAACTGATGTTAAAGTTTGAGGTATCATATGACTTTCACAACGCCATTTTTGGTCATTTAATGAGCAAAAGAAAAGCCATAAACACACACATAACTAGATATAGAAAACTGTGGGCACACTAGTAAATGCATATCTAAGCACAAATTTGTAAGATGGCAAGGATATTTAACCAAAGCCAAAACGGATAAGCAGGTAAGTTACATGCTAAACTCTTCTATGATTCAAATATGTGTTTACATGTAATTCAGCAATATAAGCCTGTGAGATACCATCTAATGTCTGCCCTCATGCATGCTCTCCGGAAACCCTCTCGACTAAGGAACAAGACACAGGTGACGAATAGATGAAACTGCACAGCATACAGCTGCATTGTTCAAAGAAGAAAATGTGAGAAAAGACATTTGGAAACCAAAACCCCCAAAAATGACAAGGTACAACAAAAGGCAAACAAATTGAGAAATCAGTCTGGCTTTAAATCTCCTATTTGCCCGCTACTAATAAATAGGGAAACACAACTAAAATTCATTCATATGAATAAAGTATGTCCAAGCCCTCATCCTTACAAAGGAAATCGAGAAAACTAGACTCAACATTAAACTTATAATTAACGGATATCATTCATAATTTGGCAACGACAACAAGAACAGGCCAACTATTACAAGCATCATGGATTAAGTTTGGGGCGAGAACCCTTAGAAAGTCAGCTTAAGATTTACATGATTATACGACTAGCTAAATACAGATTTGCACACACCAGGCAAATATCATATATAACTGCAACGTTTTAACGTTTAAGCTGTGTTTGGCAAACTAGTTGATAAGCTAGTTGTTGACTGATAAGCTAGCTAATAGCTAATAAGCAAGCTTACGAATAAATTATGTTTGGCAAAAACTAGCTTATGGGTATGTAAAATGACCAAAAAAGGGTATCTTGGGTATAATAGTTAATATTAATAAGGGTATAATTGGAAAAGGCTACAAAAACCCTCTGACACGCTACTCCAACTAACGTTTCAATAAGCTAGCTTATAGTTCATCCAAACATGTACTAGCTTATAAGCTAGCTTATCACTGATAAGCCAGCTTCTTCTTGCAAAACACAGCCTTAATTAATAATCTTCAGGTTCAAGTAGTAGAAAACAAAGATTTTGGCATACAAAGGCATATTCAAAATTAGTTCTGAAAGACGAATTACACTTATGAACGAAATTGATTCAACAAGAGAGATTGATCAAATTCATTTGTGAAGGTGAATCTTAAGTGATAGTAACAGTTCTTACTGCATAATCTTCCTCGGTTAAATGCCTTACAATCCATGAATTGAAGATGAACGGAATTCCTCTAGACAAAAACTGCGTAGCTGTATCCAAGGATTCATGAAGTTCTTTAAGAGGGAAATAAAAAAACGGAATTGGATCATATAACAGTAGAAGAAGATGATGATGATGGAAACTAACCTAATAAATACTTGAATGTACGAGAAAGATTAGCAGCACGGTCTCCATCTCCAGGTCCAATGGATGGATCATCTTTTGCCATCTTTAAGATCAGTATTCCTCAAAGAATCTCTGCATCAAGGTACAAAGGGGTTCTAGTTTCAAAGATGATTCCACTCAGGGTAAACCCTAACCCCCTTGTTTTTTTTTTTTTTTAAACATAACTTCCATAAGAATTTACTTCTCAAATAAAAGAATATTATTATCAATTTTATTAACTTATCATAACAAACAGAGAAATTTATTTTTTTAGCCATTGAAAAATACACACAACCTCATCTAACTCGTCTCTCCCAAAAATTCACCAAATAGCCCATGAAGTCACCTAAAGAGGCGACTTACCAATTTCCGGCGAAAACAGCCGATTCCGACCACAATCTACACCGGCGGCAATGAAGTCGCCCCACGCCAAGTCGCCGGAGGCGACTTCCTTAATTTTCAAAAAGCACCCCTGACCTACAAGTTTGGCAGAAAAGCACATTTGGTCCCTGTACTAAGTCGTCGGGGGAGACTTTGACCTTCGTTGACTTTGACTATCTTTGACCAGCCATGACCACACACCTCTCTTTCACTCTCTTTTCCTTATCTCTTTCACTCTCTTTCACTCTATCTCTTTCATCCTCTTTCACTCTCCTTTCTAACCCATCTTCTCTCAAACTCTCTATTTTCTTATATGGCTTCTTCTTCAAACCCGCCTTAAGGTTCTCAAATAATGCCAAGAAGGGTTAGAGAAACGCTGGAAAAGACTATCGAGGAGATGAATGAGCTAGAAGCACGCAAACAGCTACTAAAGACGGAGAGACAGGATGTCCAGAAGATCATCGACGAGAAGACTGCGCTGATAAGGTCGACGAGGAACGACGTTCGAGCGGAACAATGCAAAGTGGATCTCATAGACGCTGAGTTCCCCATGATTGAGGAAGAGTTCAAAGACAAGTTCATCTTGGTTGCACACCTTAAGGGAATGCATCCGGATGATAATTAGGAAACTATTATGTATTTCCTCGAAGTTATTTGCGCATTTTCGTTTATGATGTGTTTGTGTTTTATTTGTGTATCGGTTGTATGAAAACCCGGTTTTTTATGTAGTAGTTTATGTTGTTTGTGTTAAATATAGTTTTTTAACGTCTTGAATTTTAACTTTAATGTCTAGATTATTTTACGTTTAAATTATATTAGGTACATAATAAATTATAAATAATTTTAGAAAAAAAAAACATATAATTTTAGAAAAAAAATATAAGTAATAAAAATATGGTGTCTCACACTAAAAACAAAATCATAGAAAAAAAAACATAAAATCTTGAGATATGGTGTCTCACAAAGTTACAACCCCAATGGTGACCACCAATAATTTTAGAAATATATATAGTTTAATTTTAGAAATATATTAATAAAAAACAAAAAGAAAAAATTATAGTTTATATTTGTATATATTATTTGGCGTGAAAAACTAAATAGATATGTTTTATTAATGCAACGAAACTGCTCTAAAAGGCTACACATTTAGCTAATTAAACTGGAAATCTTGGTAAGACTATCGCTTCTGATAGTTCCGTGTGGTTATAGCATGGATCGTTGACTGCTTCCGCTAGCTGAAGCTGGAAACAATGGACATGTATCACTCTTATGTTCGTGATCGCCACACCTAGGGCACCTCCTTAGAGAACTACCTTCACCACGAGATGGGCGACGAGCATTGACATTCGGTCTTCCGACCCGTCTCTTTTTTATTATCGGTGGATGAATGGATTGAAGAGGGGTGTCGGGAAACTGCCACATTTCAGGAGGACCGACAGGTTTAATTACCCCAATGTATGTTGCCTTGTAATTTTCGGCCTTGAAATAAGGCACATTAACCAAAGAGTACACATCCCGTAGATTAGTCTTTTTTGCAACAGCGATGGCATGACTGCAAGGCAAACCGGACAACTCCTATTGTCGACATTCACAAGAATGTTGACTCATGTTCACGTTTGCGTTCCTGCCACCATTGTGTACCTCCCATACGTTGTAGCCAATTCCGCAAACAATCCATTTAGCTGACTTTCCAACCCTCTTCCAGAGCTTATGTTGAGCCCATTCGGTAAGTGGGTGATCCAAGCTATCTAGAAAATAAATAACATACAAGTATATAAAAGGGTATACAAAAATGTTGGTCCCAAAGAGGTGACCTTCAAGTAAGGATAGTGTTTGGGATTATAGAAGGGGGGGGGGGTTGAATATAATCACACAAGTTTTCACTTTTAAATTCTTGTTGTATAAACAATATGAATTTACAGATTGTTGCGGAAATAGAAAAGACAATAAGTCTAAACTAAACAATCTAAGTTCTTTCACTATGCACTAAAGTGAGAAGATGTAAGAAAGAAGATAGAGGGAATAAAGAAAGAAAGGATTAGGGTAGTATTAGGATGAAGAAGAAGTATGAAGAACATCTCTTCAAGTCCTATTTATACCCAATGCATTAAATGCATGCAGACTCACTTTTGTGTACGTGTCACAATGTAAGTGGTCCTTTGTACTATTTACTATAAACAAATACTCTATGCATGGTGTGCAAAAGAGGAAGTGTGTAAACAGTTGCCTTGAGGTCTGATAAGTACGGAGGGAACAGTAAAGAGACTGTCCTTATGTACTTTTGTGTCAGTAAAGGCGGATAATCCTTTTGTGCATTAGACTAAGACATTACACTAATCCTTCAGGATCAGGATACTGATCAGTGACTAGAGTCCTGAAACTGGTGCTGTTCAGGGTCACTTGTATCCTGATGGTTCTTCAGGATGTCATACGATATTGAGCAGCCTGCTATCACTGAGTTCCGTCTTCAGATCACGAGCATGCTGTTCCTGTCATCAGCTAAGTCTTCGACGTTGTTGATGGTTCTTTGAGTATGATCTTGATGTCTTCAGGAGGTCTTCACTTCAGTGGATAGGATCAGTAGACTGCAGAACAGACTCGTTCGTCTCCTGATCCTGATCCTGATTACTATAAAAATAAGTTACAGCATAAGTAACATGGAATAACACTGAACAGACTCAGTGATAATTCCTCAAGCTATAACAGAAGTAAAAACCTATTCACTAAGTAAAGGTTCAGGATCATTATCATTTCATCAGGTCTTAGGAGAGCTGGATCAACAATCTCCCCCTAAATGATAATGATAAGACAATGGAGAAATTGTCTAAGTCTAGAAAAGAAAAAAAATTCTAAGTCTAGATAAAACAGTAGGAAATAGAACTCATAAAGGTACATGTCCCATTTACTGTTTTGAGGGATCTTTTTCAGTACTATGATGGAATAAAGTACAATGCACTGAATTGCATTTTCATTAATCTCAATAATGTTACAAGAGTAAAGAAAATACAAGAGTACATAAATGAAGTACTGAAAGCAAAATTACAAAACTATTCTAACTATCAGAGTCTTCGCTAAATTCTTCAGTCTTGACTACTATTGGAACAGGAGTATTACTGAAGGCGATTCTATGATCGAGTATAGCTCTGACAGTGCGAATAATCTCTTTATTATCTTGGTTTTTCTTGTCCTTTTGAGCAGTGAAGAGAACAAAAACCAAGTGTTCATATGGTGCTTTGTGTAGCTCGCTGAAACGCTGAAAGCGTAGAATCTTGGAGTTGTCGCTTACACAAATACCATGAACAGGTTCTCTGATGACTTGTCCTTCAGAGAGAGAGACTCCTGGAGGGAGTGAAAGATCAAGCATCGAGAGGTCCAGTGGCTTGACAACCATCCTGGGCATGCAAGGAGTTGGTCTCCTTGTTGAAGCACCGGCTGATCTTCGAACAGGTGGCTGAGGCAGTGCTGAAGAAGGCTGGAGAAGGTCATCAGGAATTTCGGTTGTTCTTCTGATGCGTGCAATAAGTCCATTAATGACTTCTTCTACTTCAGCCCGATAGTTTCTGTTGGCTTTGGGAAGTAGGCTTCTGATTTCATTCCACTCTGACAAGTTGTATCTTTCCAACTTGTCAAGAGTGTGTTGCACATCCTTGACTCCTGAGTGTTTGACGGTGATCCTTGTTTTTGCTCTTTTGCCGCGAGTTCGGCTGAGATGGATTCCAAAGATAGCAGCACCATGTTTTCTGAGGTGTAGGCGGTCTCGGCACCAGTCAAGCTCTGAGTTTACTTCTTCAGACTGAACTTCAGTGTTTCTGTTGAAGACCTTCAGCGCGGCCTTCTGTGCTAGAACAGGATCAGCACTTATTTCTGCATCTTCTTCAACAAAATCTGATGCAAGCCTTTGAGCGGCTTGAGCAGAGAGGAAGGCTTCCTTCTGCTTCTTATTGTGCTCCTCCTGAGCCTGTACAACATTGATGTACTCCTCTTGCGATAGATAGGCGAACTCGGAGTCCCAAGAGGTACGAAGAGGAATTTTTACTCTTGTACTCTCGAGTCGCTCTATCACGGCATCTAAACGCCCATCCCTGTTGACAATAGCAGAGTTGTCAGGGTAATTCTCACCTTCAGATCTAGGAGAGTTAGAGGGAGGAGATCTGGGAGAAGAAGCAGGGGTAGAGAAGTCATCAGAGATGAATTCATCATCTGATGATAGGCAAATGGTTTCAGGAGGGGCTCTTATTTCAGGGGTTCTGGAAGAGGATGCTTCAGGGTTAAAGCGGGTTGGTTTAGAGGGAATGGATTCAGGGTTTAGAGGAGTTACTCTGAAAGTCATTTTGCTTAATTCGGCTCTTGTCTGTTCTGATGGACTATTCTCCATGAGGCGAATAATCTCACTAGTGACAGAACCAAAGTTCACATCCTGAAAGTCAGAGTTGTCTTGGTTTTCAGGTTCAGAGGTTTGTTTAGGAGAAGAATGAGGTGTTGGTTCAGGGGTAGGTTGTTTGGGTGGTTGGTAGACAACCATTTGTAGGTTGTTTATTGGAGAGTCTTTAGAGGAGGTGTCAAGGGTGATGGTTTCAGGTGTAGGTTTAGATTTAAGGAGAGTAGAGATTGGTTGGTTATCAGAGGATGAGGGAGAGGATGGTAATAGTAACGTACCAGGTGCACCGGGGTTCTCCCCCTGAGAGTGTGCAGGCCCTGGAGTGGGCGTTGAGGCTGGTGCCTTCTCGACGAAGAAGGTGTCGTCGTCTTCATCATCATCATCTTCATCATCATCATCTTCATCCTCGTTTGTTCCCCCCTGTTCGCTAGTTCTCCAGTTGGTGGAGGGGGAATAAACGGAATGGTCTCTCGGCTGTCTCTCCCCCTCAACAGGTGCCTGTTGTAAGGCAGCTGTTGAAACACTCCGCTGGAGGAGAGAGGCCATGTTGGCGTTCAGCTTCCTGTTGATGAAGGAAGATGAGAGCAGGGACTCGAGAAGTTCCCTGTCGGCCGTGGTGAACGATGGCGGCGGAGGAGAAGCAGTGGTCAGAGTGTTCACTGCAGTGGCAAGTTCAGCCACTTTCTCCTGGAGGGCTCTAAGGCCAGTCTCCTGTGCATCCAACCTCTGCACCACAATTTGTTGGAAGTTGGTGGTGGAGGTGGAGTTGTTGTTGACCGCTGTGGAGAGAGCGGGTAACGCCGTTGCCTTCAGGTCGTCTATAGACGCCTGAAGGGAGGAAGAGGAGGTAGCCACCTGAGAGACCTTGTCATGGATGGCATCCAGACAAGGTATGGTGATGGTGACACCAGTAGGAGCAGGGGCGGCAGCGGCGGTAGCAGCAGTAGCAGAGGCTGCGGCGGCTTCGGCGGCAGAGGCAGCGGCCTTGGCTGCTGCAAGCTCAAGCTCCATGGCCTGAAGCTGGGCCTTGTGAGCTTCTTCCTGTTGCTGGAGCGCCGTGCGGACCTCCAGCAGCTGTCGTTCAGCGGACTGTCGACGTAGCTCAGCTGCGTTCAGCTGACGGTCGGCATCCGTGAAGATGAAGTCGTTGAAGGGGTCATCCTGATGGAGTTGGGACTGCCCTTCAACTGCTGCTCCTAAAGAGCCTGTAAACAGAGTAGCTAAGTGAGTACTAGAGGACTCAGTAGCTTTCATAGAAGAAGAAATGGCAATATTATGCTTAATAGTATTACCTGAGGCTAGGAGGGTATCAGAGCGATTACCCTCCACGTTCTCTGAGTGTTCGAGATGAACAACCTCAGGTTCTAGTTGTACAGGAGCAGTGATAGGAGTATCTGCAGGTGAAGAAGTTTTAGATAAAGGAGATGGTTTATTAAACATTTGAGGCAGGGTAATGTAGTATTTCTTACCAGCTGGTGCCTTCTTTTTCTTTGACGCCTTGGATTTGGCGCGTTTGGGCTGAGGTGGAGGAGAGGAGCCAGAGGGAGGAGGGCGCTTCAGAGGCGCCGAAGAAGTTGTTGCAGCTGGGGAAGTCAGTATGGGTTAGCTACTGACATAGCATGCAGAGAAGAAGAAGAAGATGGTTTGGAAGAGAAGAGAGAAAACATACCTTGAGCAGGAGCAGAGGTAGGTTGTTCCTCTGCGTCTGGTTGTGCGTTAGGGACAACCAGGATTGCAGACAGAGGAACATCGTCTGATTTGGCAGACAGCTGCTCCAGAAACTTCACGCCTAGGGCGTAGTTGTTGAAGTTTCCCTCTGTTGGGTAATTGTCACCCATGTGCAGTGCCAGAACTGCAGTGAAGAACCGGGTGTAGGGGACGTTGACCACCCTGGTTCTGTGTTTGATCTTCTTGATCATGTCGTCCCAGATACAGCGGACATAGTCAAACTTGCGATTTTTGATCGCAGAGTAGACCATGTTCTGTATGACGGTGGGGAATTGCTCCGTGCTCCCCGTCTTCCCTGTCAGACAGAGACCAAACGTGTTCCATATATAATAGAACGTTGCGTTTAGCCCCGTCTTGTAGACAGTGGCAGCAGTCTTCACTAGTGGGACGCCTTCCTTTACAGGCCATTTGTAGCCGATGGCATCCAGGAACTCGATGACATCATCAGATGAAGGAGCAGGAGGAAACTTCTGCTTCTTGGGAAAGTTGAGGACGTTCCTTAGAGTCCCTATGCCGAACGAGATGATGTCGTCCTTGATTTGGAACTTGATCACCTCGTGCATCTTGCCCTTCGAGTTCCTCTCCTGGGCAGTGGTAGCAGTGGACCACAGTTGCAGTAGGAGGGGTTTGTTGGGCGCCGGGTTTAGAGTGAACGCCGTCTTCAGGGGACAAGACAGAAGGAAGTCCCTGGCAGGCTTCAGAAACGCCTTGTTTGCAGGGAGGTCAAATTGCCTAATTAAGTTGTTGGGTTTGAACTGCAAGTCATGCTGAGGAATGACTATTGGAAGGTTTCCAGTAGCAGTCATCAGCGTTGTGGCCTCAGAGGAGAGCTGGGCGTCCAAGGATGTAGATGTAGTAGCAGCCATTCTGTTAAAACATAAAAACAACATATGTGGATGATTAAGGATCCAAAATATGCATTTTTCTTCACTTTTCAATGAACACAGAATATGTTCATAAAAGTGGTGAAATCCTTTATACTTGGAATGGATTAGATACCAAAATACACAAAAGGAATGTGTTTTGGTATTAAAAAGAAACTTTTATTTTGATGAGTAGATATCAAAATAAGAGTTTATGATTGTTCTTAAAAGAAATAAGAAAATCATATAAACTGTTTTAACAAAAATCTTAGAAGACTTTGGGAAAACTAAGATCAAACGAAGTGATCTTAGGGTTTTTGGAAAAACGTTGAACAAAATAAGTTGTTTAGATGAAGAATGTCAACTTAAAATGTAGAAAGAACAAGAGTAAAGAAACACTTACGATGATCTTGTTAAAGAAAAGTGATGAGTGTTCTTGGTGTTCTTGAGAGAAAACGTTTCTTGCTTTTTCTTGCTTGAGTTCTTAGAGAGAATTATGTGAGCGTAAAGAGTGTAAAGGATTACGAGTGAGGTTTTTATACCTCGCGGTTGGAGAGAGAAAATGGATGAGAGAGAAACGGGCGGCTAAATTCAAACGTAATGATGAAAAAAGGAAGTTCTACGCGCGTTTACGCGCCTGACACACGTCGTGGGGAACAGGAAACGTCCCATTACGTGTCAGTGCAGATGAAAAGTTTGTTTTATTTGAAAAGATAAAAACCGCCTTTTCAGGGGATAATTCCATTTTGATGAAAGATTTGTTTTCTTGGAATTGGAGTACTTATCAGATAAGTACTGTTTTGGGAAAATCCTCTTATCACAATTAATGCGATAAGGTTTCAGGAGCAGAGGTACTTACCTGAGAATCATCAGTATTCGGATATTGAACAAAGATTTTGTAAGTACTGAATAGAGTCATCCTCTGATGAGAGTTAGTTCAGGAGGTGTTAAAGAAAGAGTCCTGAGAATAATTATTCTATAGGATTTAACAACTGTTTGTCCTGATAAACTTCAATCATCAGGATTTAACATCCCAAGTTCACTGATGAGCATATTGAAACGCGTTACATCCAGTGGTTTGGTAAAGAGGTCAGCAAGCTGATATTCAGTAGGGACAAAATGGAGTTCAATATCACCATTCATCACATGATCCCTGATGAAGTGATATCTTACTTCAATGTGCTTTGTCTTGGAGTGTAAGACAGGATTGTTGGCGATGGCTATCGCTGAAGTATTGTCACAGTAGATAGGAATTTTAGAAAGTTGTATGTCATAGTCCTGAAGTTGATTTCTCAGCCACAGGACTTGAGCACAACAGATTCCTGCTGCAACATATTCAGCCTCAGCAGTTGATGTGGACACAGAGTTCTGTTTCTTGCTAGTCCAACTCACCAACTTGCCACCAAGTAGGTGACACTCACCAGTGGTGCTTTTCCTGTCGATCTTACATCCTGCAAAGTCACTATCAGAATAAGCTGTTAGATCGAACCCTGAGTCCTTGGAGTACCAAAGACCCAGATTAGGAGTTCCCTTCAGATATCTGAAGATCCGCTTTACAGCGGTCAGATGGGATTCTTTGGGTTCAGCCTGATAACGAGCACATAAGCATGTAGAGTACATGATATCAGGGCGACTAGCTGTGAGATACAGCAGAGAGCCGATCATTCCTCTGTAGAGAGTCACATCAACAGGTTTCCCTTTGGAATCCTTGTCAAGTGACAGAGGAGGAGCCATTGGAGTCTTCATCGGTGTACAGGATGTGAGATCAAATTTCTTCAGCATCTCATGTACATATTTACCTTGATTGATAAAGATTCCCTTTTCAGATTGCTTGATCTGAAGTCCTAAAAAGAATGTTAGTTCACCCATCATAGACATTTTATATTCAGATTTCATGAGCAACTCAAACTTTTAGCAGAGTTTGGGATTTGTGGATCCAAAGATAATGTCATCGACATATATCTGGACAAGAAGGATATGCTTAGGATATCTCTTTAGAAATAAAGTGCTATCGATCTTTCCACGAACAAAACCTTTAGAGAGAAGAAAGGTTGAGAGGGTATCATACCAGGCACGAGGAGCCTGTTTTAACCCATAGAGAGCCTTGTTTAACTTGTAGACGTGATCAGGGAACTTAGGATCTACAAAGCCAGGAGGCTGAGCCACATAGACTTTTTCATTAAGTTTTCCATTCAGAAAGGCATTTTTAATGTCCATCTGATAAACCTTGAAGTTCATATGTGCTGCAAAGGCTAGGAAAAGTCGAATTGCTTCGAGCCTAGCCACAGGAGCAAAGGTTTCATCGTAATCAATGCCCTCTTCCTGCCTGTATCCCTGAGCCACAAGGCGAGCCTTGTTTCGAATAATCGTACCAATCTCATCAAGTTTATTTCGAAAAATCCACTTGGAACCAATGATAGTACGTTTTCGAGGCCTAGGGACGAGAAGCCAGACATTGTTTCTGATGAACTCTGCAAGCTCTTCCTGCATGGCTGAGACCCAGGCAGGATCACGCAAAGCATCATCTATTTCTTTAGGTTCATTTTCAGAGATAAAATTAACATAAAGACAGACGTTACCAGATTGGCATCGAGTTTTAATGCCAGAGGAGGGATTACCAAGAACTTGATCAATGGGATGATCCTTGGTCCATCGTAGAGCAGGTGGCTGATACACCTGTCCTGAAGTGGAAGCTTCATTTACTGATGGATCAGGGAGAAGATTAGTGGGAGTAGGCTCACTAACAGTGGTTTGAGAAAAGTCTTCACTGTTAGTGGGTTGATCAGGTTCAGATGGTGTGATTTGGGTAATTGGAGTGGCATTTATCAGAGGTGGAATGTGTATATCAGTGGGTGGTATTGGAGGATCTTCTTCAAAACCATCAGGGAGGTTTTGAGGAGTTGGATCAACAATGGGAGGTTCAGGGACTTGAAAGAAAGAGTCAGCCCACTGATTTATCTCAGAGTTTTCATGAGGGTGAGGGAAAGTAGGGCCTGATTCGTCAAACTTGACATGAATCGTTTCCTCTATGGCTTGTCTTCGTTTGTTGAACACACGGTAGGTTTTAGAGATAGAGGAGTATCCAAGGAAGATTCCATCATCAGACTTGGAATCGAACTTTCCAAGGTTATCTTTGTTGTTCATGATGTAGCAGACACAACCAAAGATATGGAGATGTTCGATAGAGGGTTTCCTGTTACGAAAGAGTTCGTAAGGAGTTCTTCTGAAGCGCTTTACTATCAGGGATCGGTTCTGAGTATAGCAAGCTGTGTTAACAGCTTCTGCCCAGAATTGAGTGGCAAGGTTGGCTTCACTCAACATTGATCGTGCAGCTTCAATCAGGGTTCTGTTTCGTCTTTCAGCAACACCATTTTGCTGAGGAGTTCTTACAGAAGAGAAGTTCTGAGAGATACCTTTCTGATCGAAGAAGGTTTCCAGGGTACTGTTTTTGAATTCAGTTCCGTGGTCACTCCTGATTGATCGAACAGTAAGGTTGTTGAGTCTTTCCATCTTCCTGACGAACAGAATGATTTCTTCAGGAGCATCACTCTTGGATCGAAGAAAGAACACCCAAGTATATCTGGAATATTCATCAACGATTACCAGAGTATATTTCTTTCCAGCAATGGATTGAACGTTGACGGTGTTAGGATTATGTGCGAGACAGTAACAGGGTTACCGTGTCCAATGTTATAAGACACTAGTAGGTCACACCGCTGCACGCCAAAATGAGAACGTTTGGATTACGTGAGAAAAATAATTAATTGATTATTAATTATTTAAGAGAGAAATAAATAAATAATTAGTTAGATTATTTATAATTAATTAATCAGATAGATTAATTAATAGATAATTATGGAAATTATTATGGAAATAATTACCAAAGAGTTTATATGGAATAAAACTCTTATCCATATAAATAAGGGGTTAGGGGTGTCAGTTGATTTGATTCATTCAGTCCTAAAAACCCAGAAAAAACTCTCTCTCTCTCTCTCCCCTAAAACCGGCGCCGAATCCAAGAAAAAGGAAGGTTCGCATTCGTTTTTCGGGTAATCCTCGGTGGTGGTCTAGCAACTATCTCAACCGGTGTCAGTAGCGGTGTATTCCCTACTCGCGTTTCAGAGTCATTATTCAAAAGGTAATCCCCTAAAACATCCTTAATTGTATCTGAATGGTTTAGGATTGGATCCTTGTTTGGGAATCAGTTTTTGTTATCCGCTGCGCATGTTTATGCTTCCGGTTCCCAACAGTGGTATCAGAGCCACTTCCTAAACGTTTAGATCAGGATTGTTTACTTGTGATAAACTGTTTATCGTTTTTGGATTATGCTTTGTTAAAAAATTCGATTTTATCTGTTTGTTTTAAAATTGGATTTTTATCGTTATCACACGAAATCACGATCATCGGTGGTGGTATCACGGCCGTTTGCCGATCGAAAAACCACCAACCGATCGCCGGCCACCACGAATGGTAGCGACGGCGTCGGTACGGACAACCACCGCGCCCCACGGTGGCGTCGGTGGTAATGATGATCGAAGGCAGCAGCAAAGTGGTGGTGGCAGCGGCTTATGGCTGTTGTCGCCGCCGGAGAACACCGCGGATCGCCCGCCTAGCCGCCGGCTGCCTCACGGCCACGCTAGGGCGGCGGCGGCGATTGAT
The DNA here is from genome assembly GCA_030169165.1 of Centaurea solstitialis. Lineage (NCBI taxonomy): Eukaryota > Viridiplantae > Streptophyta > Magnoliopsida > Asterales > Asteraceae > Centaurea > Centaurea solstitialis. The sequence goes on from CM058043.1 coordinate 70,242,196, forward strand.
TTGCGTCGATCGAACAACCACCGCAAACCCCGATTGGGCAGCGGTGGTGCAACGACGGTGGTGGCGCTGTTGTTGCCCAGTGGTGGCGGCAGTAGCGTGGAGGTGGCGGCGGCCTTGGCCGTTGTCACCGGTTGAACCACGAACCACCGAGCCAACCGCCGGCTGCCTTACGGCCTCGCCGGGCGGTGGCGGTGGCTGTTTGTTGTTTCCCGCAAGCGCAGGCCACACCACCGAACGGTGGTGATGGCGTTTGTTGTTGATCGCCGGACCAAGCCACCAATCGGTGGTGGTCACGATAGGCGGTGGTGGCGAAAGCCTTGCCGCCGGCTGTTGTCATCAGCAGCGATGGCGGTCTTCGCGGCTGCTGTCGTTGCGGTGGTAGGCGGCGGCGATCAATGGAACCGGTGGTGGTGGTGACGATTTTGATTGTTACCATCATCGCCGGTAACTGGTATTTTTTTTTTCCCAATAACCGATAATAACGATCTCAATTGATTGTGGCTATCAGAAAGGGTATTGGATAAGGTTTCGTGTTGATAAGTTTCGTTTTAGCCAGATAGGCTGAAACTCCGGATAAAATTAATTTTGTGTTTTCTCATTAAAATTAATTTTTGGCAATTGCAAAACCAGTCTGGGTTTTACGTTTTTCAGTGTTATTTAACTGCTTATCGTGGTTGTCATAGCTAAGCCCTAGACCCGTGGTTGTAATTTTATTTGCTTGTTTATTTATTTATTTAATCGTTGGTTACGGGAGGCCTGCGTGCCATTTGCAACCCGCTTTTATAATGTAATATCAATAAATAAAATAACCAAAGAAACCGAAGACGGAGCACGGAGTCAAAGATGGATCTTGGAGCCAGTGGGAGCGCCGAGAAGTTCATGCCTTGTGTGTTGCTGTCACTTAGGGTCAAGACCGTCGTTTTGTGTTGGCTCACAAAATGACAATAGTTTTAAGGGTTTTTGCTATGACATGTCTTTTAAAACTGCGTGGTTGATTTTATATTTAATTGCGTGGTTGTTTATATTTAATTGTATAATTGTTAAATGACCTTTTTTTTTTAAAATTAAATATAAACCGAATGTTTTAAAAGGACAAAAAGGGATACAAATACAGTTAGTGTTTGGATCCAGTTTTTCAAAATTTTTGGAAAAAGAAAACTGGCTATTTCGACCCTTGATAAAATCATAGATTAGTAAGTGCAACCCACTTTAGGGGCACTTCCGGTGTAAGGTACATAGGGCGTTGTATGTAACGTCCCAAAACCCATAACAATAATAATATGCATATAAAATAAATCCCAGTGATCTAAAACGCAATCTCATAATATTTGGTTCAAAAGTAAATAGCTAAAGAGTGCATGCGGAACATCCCTCCACAGCTGAGATTCTAAATTTAGGATAAACTACTACACTTCTACCGGTAGAGCTACTCTAGAGGTCTACCTTCTCCTTGCCTCTCACCACACGATCTTTCCCTGAAAGGTTTGAGATTTTGAAAACGAGGGTTAGACCGAAAGGTCTAGTGAATTCCCTAAAAACAGTTTAAAACACAGTTCCGGCCCGCTGGCCGTAAAATCAGATATCTCAAATAAATAGGAAAGCATCATGAGTAATAAAATCACAATACAACAAACCGGATGGCCGGATCCCCCGGATACACAATTTAAGGAGTGACGGACATAGTCCGTGCCTCGCACCATCCCACAATCAACCTTACGTGGCCGGATCTCCCCGATTCTCATTTAAGGAGTGACGGACGTAGTCCGTGCCTCACACCACTAAACTTCCCAGGGATGTACGGTCTCATGGTGCTCATTACTCACGATGCAATCCCAAAACGTTAAAATAGCATGTATATGATGATCATCAATATAGCATTCTCAGTCATTAAACAATTTTCACAACAACATTTGCAAAGCAGTAATTTCCAGTCAAGTTCATAAAATCACTTTAATGTCAACACCATGTCATTTTGCAAATTCGAATGGATATATTTGAAAGCGATAAAACGATCCATTCATTTTCGGGTAAGGGAACTCACCTGAGCTTAACTCGCTGCTTACTCTAACTCCCGGTATCTGTATAAATTCCTAAGGCATTAGTGATTCGCACTTTGAAAAACCCACAACTAGAATATCCCTAAGCAGACTCAGCACGCCAGATTCGGAAAAATAACAAAAATCGGCCAAGAATTGATTCTAAGTCGATCTAAACGCTTTCTAAATCATTACAAAGTAATCCTACATCATTTAACAACGATTTTACACTAATAGGGTATCGAATCTTACCTCGAGCGACGAAATCCCGACCCCGAAATGAAGAAATGGCTCTAAACTTGATCTTCACCACACACACTAATCACACACTATGATTTTCCCCAAAATGGTTAAAAACCCTAGGTTAATACTATAAATAGTATGGGCTAAAAGGCTAAGCCCATACCATTTATGGTATAAGCCCATCTATCAAACTTTACCCAAAATGTCACAATTCACCCCTAAGGTTCAAATTCTTTTCAAAAAGAGTCATTTTAACGAGTGACTAACATTAGTACTAACTTTTAAACCCTGGTCATTACATTGTAAGTGCACACACTATGAGCGCCCGTGTTCAAACCGAAACTGGAAGGTGATAAAACTCTGCGAATTATCTCCGGGTGGTACCGGCCAGAGTTTGTCCAGGTCCCGGGTGGTGCAATCTATTTTGGTAATTATTTATTCACTGGGTGGTACCAGGCCAAAATGCACTAGAGGGACTAAATATGCACGGACTATTAATATCCGATGTCCCGACGATCTAGAAGTCGTATTTTCAGATAGGAATACGATTGGTATAGTTTTACCTACCGTAGATCGCATGAGTCGGTTTGACATGATCACATGCTTCCCGACACATGTGAAATATGGATTCTAGTCTAATAAATTTATTTTAAGGGTAATAATTTATTAGAATTATATAATTATAAACTAAATTGGAATTTATATCCTTCTGTAGATGTCTCCAATTAGCATTCCGTTTTATTCACCTGAGGAATCACTTCGCCTTGTTACGGGCAAGTGGAAGCTTACGGGCCAGAACTTTCCAGTTTGGAAGTTGCACTTACAGAATGTTTTGAGTGCCCAGGGTAAGCTTTATGTGATCAATAAGCCCATGTCACGACCCAAAAGCAATGCCCCAGAAGAGGAATTTGCTGAATATTTCAGATTCATGGCAGATGAATCGGATGTAATGTCCGTTCTAGTTTTCTCTATGTCACCCGAGTTCACGGGAGACTTAAGAGTGAAATTCTGTCACGAGGTCGTAAAGAATGTAGAAAACCAGTTAGGTTTCTACAAGCACACGGGCAAGCTTTTGATCATGCAAGAGATTCTCTCCCTGAAGCTACAAAAGGGTCAGTCAGTTAAAAACCATCTTATTGAGATGAGAAGGCTTTTTAAGTGTTTATCACGTCTGGGGTACAAGATGACTCAGGAAGAGTTAGTGTACCTCATGTGGTTCTCCCTCACAAAGGAAGTTCAGGACACAGCTAGTGCCTACATGAAGGAACCAAAGAACGACGTGGATAAAGTTCATGAAGATATCCTGGCCAGTCTAGAGCCAGTACCCGAACCTGCGAATCTCATGGACACTGATATAATTGATGAGCTGGGAGATCTGAGTTGCCCAGAATGCGGCAGCGAGGATATTTGCGAGCACTCGATGAATATCGACCAGATAGAGATCGGTTTACCCGATGCTCCAGGTATCTTTATGATAGATTGCTTAATCACTTCTTATGAATCATGGGTAATTGATACAGGCAGTGGTAACCACATTTGTAATCATTTACAGGGATTTACTAGAAGAAAGACTCTGAGGAAGGACCGTTCGAACCTACGAGTTGGCGAAGGCACTCCGTTGATTGCTGAAGCCGTGGGATCTTATAGTCTTAGTTTACCCTCGGGTCTAGTTTTGGAACTGGATAATTGTTATTATATTCCAAATATGATTAAGAATGTATTGTCTTTTGATTTATTGGTAGACCATGGCTTTTATTATAAATATTCTTATAAAATGATTTCAGTCTTTAAAGATAACATTTTCTATTTTAAAGCTACACCCGTAGATGGTCTATACACTGTAAATCTTAAAGACAACAATAGTGAAATCTATCATATAAGTAAGCGATCCAAGGATATTGAGGATCAGACTTACCTCTGGCATTGTCGTTTGGGCCATATAAACAAGAAACGCGTTGAACTACTCCTAAAAAGAGGTTTTCTTGGCAATTTCGACTATAAACCTTTTGATAATTGCGAATCTTGTTTATCCGGCAAAATGACAAAGCAACCTTTCAACAGTGAGAATGAAAGGGCTACTGACTTGCTTGAAATAATCCACACAGATGTATGTGGACCTTTCAGTCATGTAGCAAGAGGAGGATACCGGTACTTCATTACCTTCACTGACGATTTCAGTAGGTATGGTTATGTCTATTTAATGAGACATAAATCTGAAACCTTTGAGAAATTCAAGGAATATCAGAATGAAGTACAGAACCTACTTGACAAGAGGATCAAGTTCTTACGGTCAGATCGTGGTGGCGAATATCTCAGTGATGAGTTTGACAATCATCTGATGGAGTGTGGGATTGTATCCCAACTTACACCTCCGTATACACCTCAGATGAACGGTGTATCAGAAAGGAGAAATCGTACTTTGCTTGACATGGTACGAACGATGATGTGTCATTCTTCGCTGCCAATATCATTCTGGGGACATGCGCTCGAAACAGCAGCACACATACTGAACAGAGCGCCAACAAAGTCGGTAGAAAAGACTCCATACGAGTTGTGGAAGGGTAAGAAACCCAACATATCTTTTCTGAAAATTTGGGGTTGTGAGGTTTACGTCAAACGACCTACCTCAGAAAAACTCAAACCCAAATCCGACAAGTGTTTCTTCGTTGGATATCCCAAGACCACCGTGGGATATTATTTCTACAACCCTGAAGAGAACAAAGTGTTTGTTGCTCGAAATGGAAAATTTCTGGAAGAAAAGTTTCTCAGTTTAGAGAACACCAGAAAGGATGTAGATCTACAGGTAGTAGACGAAGAAAGCACTACACCAGTTGTTGAGCCAGAAATTCAACATAACAATGTTGAACCTCAATCAGAGCCGATTGAGGAAGTGCAAACACAGGACCTTCGCAGATCCAGCAGGGTAAGACAAGAACCATATAGGTATCTTGGGTTCCTAGTCTCTCAAGATAGCAGAGACTTAAATGAACCAGCATCCTATGGAGAAGCTGTGTCAGGCAGTGAGTCTGAACAATGGCAGGAAGCCATGAAGGCCGAGATGCAATCCATGTACGACAACCAAGTTTGGGAGTTGACTGATTTGCCACAACACTGTAAGGCTGTTGGACGCAAATGGGTTTTCAAGAAGAAAACTGACATGGATGGGAACGTACACACCTTCAAAGCCAGACTGGTTGCAAAAGGATTCACGCAAACTCATGGCATTGACTATGATGAAACCTTTTCACCAGTGGCAATGTTAAAGTCAATTAGGATTCTTATGGCCATCTCAGCGTACTTTAATTACGAGATTTGGCAAATGGACGTCAAGACAGCCTTTCTGAATGGAAAGTTGTTGATCCAGCTCCCCTAAGACCTGATGAAATGATAATGATCCTGAATCTTTACTTAGTGAATAGGTTTTTACTTCTGTTATAGCTTGAGGAATTATCACTGAGTCTGTTCAGTGTTATTCCATGTTACTTATGCTGTAACTTATTTTTATAGTAATCAGGATCAGGATCAGGATCAGGAGACGAACGAGTCTGTTCTGCAGTCGACTGATCCTATCCACTGAAGTGAAGACCTCCTGAAGACATTAAGATCATACACAAAGAACCATCAGCGACGTCGAAGAAATAGCTGATGACAGGAACAGCATGCTCGTGATCTGAAGACGGAATTCAGTGATAGCAGGCTGCTCAATATCGTATGACATCCTGAAGACTCAACAGGATACAAGTGACCCTGAGCTTCATCAGTATCAGGACCCTAGTCACTGATCAGTATCCTGCTCCTGAAGGATTAGAAAAGTGTCTTAATCTAATGCACAAAAGGATTATCCGCCTTTACTGACACAAAAGTACATAAGGACAGTCTCTTTACTGTTCCCTCCGTACTTATCAGACCTCAAGGCAACTGTTTGCAAACATACTCCTTTTGCACACCATGCAAAAAGTATTTGTTTATAGTAAATAGTACAACAGACCAACTACAGCGTGACACATCACAAAAGTAGGTCTGCATGCATTTAATGCATGGAGTATAAATTGGACGTGGAGAAGATTTTCTCCATACCTCTTCTGCATCCAAAAATACTCAAGTCCTTTCTTTCTTATTACCCTCTATCTTCTTTCTTACATCTTCTCACTTAGTGCATAGTGAAAGAACTTAGATTGTTTAGTTTAGACTATTTGTCTTTTCTATTTCCGCAACAATCTGTAAATTCATATTGTTAATATAACAAGAATTTAAAAGTGAAAAATTGTGTGATTATATTCATCCCCCCCCTTCTATAATCCCAAACACTATCCTAGCTTGAAGGTCACCTACTTGGGACCAACAAGTGGTATCAGAGCAGATACAAGCTCTCATTTTCTTCTTAGAAAAATCTTGTGATCCTCCTTTCTATTACATGGCTCTTCAAGCTAAGGATAACTACTTTGATACCGGCTCTGCTGGAAAGCCTCCTAGGTTTAACAAAGATAACTTCTCTCTTTGGAAAACCAGGATGGAACTCTTTCTCTCTGGTTCTGATCCCCAGATTCCATACTTCCTGGAAAATGGACCACATGTGCCTACACAAACCGTCCACCCCATTCCTGCTGCTGCTGGCCAACCAGCTGTACCTGAAAGGCAGCTGGTGAAGCCCGTAACTGACTGGAATGATGAAGACAGACGCCTGGTCAACATTGACACTAAGGCTAGGTCTCTCATTGCCATGTCACTTCCTGACGATGTATTCCACTCTGTCTGTCACCTTCGCTCTGCTAAGGAGATATGGGACACTCTCTGTGTTCAATATGAAGGTACTGCTGTTCTCATGGAATCAAGAAAGATTTTCTTGGTTCGACAGTATGAAAGCTTTATTCATCAAAAGGATGAAACTCTCTCCCAGCTACATCAGAGATTCAACTGTCTTCTGATTGATCTGAAGACTATCGGTACTACCTACTCTAACTCTGAGGTGGTTACCAAGTTCATGGAAGCTCTTCCTGAACATTGGGAAATTTACACCTCCTGCTTAACTATGTCAAAGGACATAAAGACACTCACATTAAGTGAGCTGTACGGTATTCTTCTTAACCGTGAACAACAGAAGAAATTGAAAAAGAATCTCATAAGAGACTCTAAAGACACCAAAAGCAACTCTGTTGCATTGGTCTCTGACTCAGTTCCTACTGTTGCCACTTCTTCTTCAGTAACTATTACTGAATTAGAATCTTCTGACTCTGACATGTCAGAAGATCCTGAATTCAATGAATCTCTTGCTTTGTTAACCAGATCTTTCAAGAAGTTTGCCAAAAAGGGAAACTTCCACAAAAAGAAACATCTTACTATTACTGACAAGCCTAAATCAGACCCTGTTGATAAGGCTACTGCTATCTGCTACAACTGTCAGGGCAAAGGACACTTTGCTAATGATTGCAGGTATAGGAAAAGTCAGTTTGCTCTAGGGGTGGCAATTCGTGGGTTGAAGGGTTGGCGGGTCACGGGTTGGCGGGTTGGAGGGTCATAAAACCTCAACCCAACCCAACCCATTTAACTAATCGTGTCAAGTTCTTCAACCCAACCCACGAAGGGTCGTGTCGTGGGTCGTGTCAAGGGTTGGCGGGTTATTGGCGGGTTGGTGGGTCATTGGCGGGTTGATGGGTCATAAATGGGTTGGTGGGTCATAAAAGGGTTGACGGGTCAAAGCTCATATTTTATATAATTCAAATAAAAACAAGTAAACAACATCCAAAAGCAACCAAAATACCAAATACAACCAAGGGAGAGAGAACTGAAGCGAGAAGGAGAGAGAACGTCGTGAACTGAAGCGAGAGTGGCTGGAATGGAAGAAGACGATTTAGATTAGGGTTAATTGGCTGGCCGCTTTTCAGTTTTCAATTCATAATTGATTTTTGATTTGTAATTTCTTTAGTTTTTTATTTTTTTATAATATAATAATAACTAAATATATAAATATAAAATAGTTATTTAAATATAAATGGGTTCGCGGGTCAACCCACCAACCCGGTGGGTCAACCCGCAAAATTTGGTGGGTAGGCGGGTTGGCGGGTTGACGGGTTGGAGGGTCAGAAAACCTCAACCCAACCCGCGAAATCTTCGTGTCGTGTCGTGTCGGGTTGGCGGGTCGTGTCGAAAATTGCCACCCCTAGTTTGCTCCCTCCTCTGCTAAATCTTCTTCCAAGAATCCCAAATACCAGCGCCTGAAAGAAAAATACAAAAAGATGAAAACTCAGCGTAAAGGCAAAGGTTTAATCGCAGAAGACTGCGACTGGGATGATGTCTCCTCTGATGACTCATCTGACGAGGAAGACACTCAAGTGGCACTTATGGCCATTATTGAGGAACCTACCTTAGCTCTCATGGCTAAGATAGAAGAGGTCCCTGAAGAGATTCCTACTCAGGCTCCTGAAGCTTCTTCTTCCACAACTCCTGAAGCTTCCACCTCTGCGACTGATTCTTCCAGTCAGGTACCTATTCCTCTCATCCCTCTTGAAAGCTTAACTCAGTTGGACCTGGTCACTCTCGATCTTTACAAAGCCCTTAATGGTAAAACCTCTGCTGAAAAAATGAATATTGATCTTAGAGGACAACTCAAAGAATGTCAAGAAAAAATAAAACAGCTTACCATTTTGGAAGAAAATTATAAGGACCAGGTCACTGTAAATAAAACTCTCTGTATTGAAAGAGAAATGGCTCTTGCTGCCAAAGAAAAAGCCCTTGCTCAATTAAATGCTGAAAAAGTCACCATCAAAGGATGGAGTGACGCCTCTGAAAAAGTTGATGAAATATTAGCTTCAGGGAGATCTGACAAAAGCAAAAGAGGTCTTGGATTCACTCATAGATATACGTATGAAGAAACTAAGTATGAAAGTTCCATGCTCAAATTTGGAAAATTCGTTTCTCCTATTCCCATTCCTAATGCTTCTGAAAATATCCCTTCTTCTTCTAACACACACTCTGAAGGTGCTCCTAAGAGCAAAAAGAACATTGTCAAGGAAAAATCTAAGACTGTAACACCTTCAAAGACCAAGAGTCCTAAACCCAAGAACAAAGTTCTGGGTGGTGGTCCTTCAGTCTCAGGATCAAAATCTTTCTGTCAAAATCCTGCTCCTAGACTGAAGATTGACCTGAAGCAAAAGACTCAGGAGAAGAAACCAATTCCTCCAATGTCCAATGCTAAAGGCATACTTGGTGCTGATCCTGCTCACCTAAAGTTCAAAAACTTTCTGGACCACACTAAACGCTTTCAATATCGCAAATGTTATCACTGTGGATTAAATGACCATATTGCGAGTAAGTGTCCTGATGCTACCAAAGCTGAAAAATCAGCTAAGGTAAAGAAGGTTCCCAAGACTGAGAAATCAGTCAAAGGAAAGAAGGTTGTCAAGATTGTTCCTTCAGTCAAGACTCCAGCCTCAAGAACTGATAAAACAGTTAAGGCTGCCACTGACTCCACCAGTCCTACTGATAATTCTGGATCCATAGTTCTATGGGTACCAAGAAAAACTTAAACTCTAAATTTTACAGGATAAGGGCATCTGGTACCTGGACAGTGGATGCTCTCGACATATGACTGGTTCTAAATCTGTCCTCTCTAACTACCGTGAAGAAAGAGGTCCTGATGTGACCTTTGGCGGAAACGGTAAAGGCCAAACCCGAGGGTATGGCACACTGACCAACGGAGTAACTACTTTCAAAAGAGTTGCTTATGTTGAAGGCCTGATGCATAATCTTCTGAGCATCAGTCAACTGTGTGATAAGAATCACAAAGTTTCTTTCTCTAAGAAAAAGTGCAAAGTCAAGAACAGAAGAAAGGAAGTCATTCTCACTGGTGTTAGACGAGCAGACATCTACATCATCAACATGAACACCTCCACTGACAACTTCTGTTTTGTATCCCGTGCTTCCACTGATACAAATTGGCTATGGCACAAGCGTCTATCTCATCTCAACTTCAAGACGCTGAATCAACTCTGCATCAACAACCTGGTCATTGGTCTTCCTGACTTTCGCTACACAAAGGTGTCTCTTTGTTCAGCATGTGAAAAAGGAAAACAGACCAGGGCTAGTTTCAAATCCAAGCAAATTTCCTCCATCAGCTCCCCACTACAACTTCTCCACATGGATCTCTTTGGACCAGTCAACGTCCAATCCATTGCTGGAAAGAAATACACTCTGGTAATAGTTGATGAATATTCCAGATACACTTGGGTATTCTTTCTTCGTGCCAAGAGTGATGCTCCTGAAGAAATCATCCTGTTCGTCAGGAAGATGGAAAGACTCAACAACCTTACTGTTCGATCAATCAGGAGTGACCACAGAACTGAATTCAAAAACAGTACCCTGGAAACCTTCTTCGATCAGAAAGGTATCTCTCAGAACTTCTCATCTGTGAGAACTCCTCAGCAAAATGGTGTTGCTGAAAGACGAAACAGAACCCTGATTGAAGCTGCACGATCAATGTTGAGTGAAGCCAACCTTGCCACTCAATTCTGGGCAGAAGCTGTTAACACAGCATGCTATACCCAGAACCGATCCCTGATAGTAAAGCGCTTCAGAAGAACCCCTTACGAACTCTTTCGTAACAGGAAACCCTCTATCGAACATCTCCATATCTTTGGTTGTGTCTGCTACATCCTGAACAACAAAGATAACCTTGGAAAGTTCGATTCCAAATCTGATGATGGAATTTTCCTTGGATACTCATCCATTTCTAAAACCTACCGTGTGTTCAACAAACGAAGACAAGCCATAGAGGAAACGATTCATGTCAAGTTTGATGAATCGGGTCCTACTTTCCCTCACCCAAATGATAATTCTGAAATCAATAAGTGGGCTGATTCTTTCTTTCAAATCCCTGAACCTCCCATTATTGATCCAACTCCTCAAAACCTCCCTGACGGTTTTGAAGAAGATCCTCCTATACCATCCACTGAAACATCCTCCCCACCTCTGATAAATGCCACTCCAATCACCCAAATCACACCTTCTGAACCTGATCAACCCACTAACAGTGAAGACTTTTCTCAAACCACTGTTAGTGAGCCTATTCCTACAAATCTACTCCCTGATCCATCAATAAATGAAGCTTCCACTTCAGGACAGGTGTATCAGCCACCTGCTCTTCGATGGACCAAGGATCATCCCATTGATCAAGTTCTTGGTAATCCCTCCTCTAGCATTAAAACTCGACGCCAATCTGGTAACGTCTGTCTTTATGTAAATTTTATCTCTGAAAATGAACCTAAAGAAATAGATGATGCTTTGCGTGATCCTGCCTGGGTCTCAGCCATGCAGGAAGAGCTAGCAGAGTTCATCAGAAACAATGTCTGGCTTCTCGTCCCTAGGCCTCGAAAACGTACTATCATTGGTTCCAAGTGGATTTTTCGAAATAAACTTGATGAGATTGGTACGATTATTCGAAACAAGGCTCGCCTTGTGGCTCAGGGATACAGGCAGGAAGAAGGCATTGATTACGATGAAACCTTTGCTCCTGTTGCTAGGCTCGAAGCAATTCGACTCTTCCTAGCTTTTGCAGCACATATGAACTTCAAGGTTTATCAGATGGACATTAAAAATGCCTTTCTGAATGGAAAACTTAATGAAGAAGTCTATGTGGCTCAGCCTCCTGGTTTTGTAGATCCTAAGTTCCCTGATCACGTCTACAAGTTAAACAAGGCTCTCTATGGGTTAAAACAGGCTCCTCGTGCCTGGTATGATACCCTCTCAACCTTTCTTCTCTCTAAAGGTTTTGTGCGTGGAAAGATCGATAGCACTTTATTTCTAAAGAAATATCCTAAGCATATCCTTCTGGTCCAGATATATGTCGATGACATTATCTTTGGATCCACAAATCCCAAACTCTGCGAAAAGTTTGAGTTGCTCATGAAATCTGAATATAAAATGTCTATGATGGGTGAACTAACATTCTTTTTAGGACTTCAGATCAAACAATCTGAAAAGGGAATTTTCATCAATCAAGGTAAATATGTACATGAGATGCTGAAAAAATTTGATCTCACATCTTGTACACCGATGAAGACTCCAATGGCTCCTCCTCTGACACTTGACAAGGATTCCAAAGGGAAACCTGTTGATGTGACTCTCTACAGAGGAATGATCGGCTCTCTGCTGTATCTTACAGCTAGTCGCCCTGATATCATGTATTCTACATGTCTATGTGCTCGTTATCAGGCTGAACCCAAAGAATCCCATCTGACCGCTGTAAAGCGGATCTTCAGATATCTGAAGGGAACTCCTAATCTGGGTCTTTGGTACTCCAAGGACTCAGGGTTCGATCTAACAGCCTATTCTGATAGTGACTTTGCAGGATGTAAGATTGACAAGAAAAGCACCACTGGTGGTTGTCACCTGCTAGGTGGCAAGTTGGTGAGTTGGACTAGCAAAAAGCAGAACTCTGTGTCCACATCAACTGCTGAAGCTGAATATGTTGCAGCAGGAATCTGTTGTGCTCAAGTCCTGTGGCTGAGAAATCAACTTCAGGACTATGACATACAACTTTCTAAAATTCCTATCTACTGTGACAATACCTCAGCAATAGCCATCACCAATAATCCTGTCTTACACTCCAAGACAAAGCACATTGAAGTGAGATATCACTTCATCATAGATCATGTGATGAATGGTGATATTGAACTCCATTTTTTCCCTACTGAATATCAGCTTGCTGACCTCTTTACCAAACCACTGGATGTGACGCGTTTTAATATGCTCATCAGTGAACTTGGGATGTTAAATCCTGATGATTGAAGTTTATCAGGACAAACAGTTGTTAAATCCTATAGAATAATCATTCTCAGGACTCTTTCTTTAACAACTCCTGAACTAACTCTCATCAGAGGATGACTCTATTCAGTACTTACAAAATCTTTGTTCAATATCCGAATACTGATGATTCTCAGGTAAGTATTTCTTCCCTCTGCTCCTGAAACCTTATCGCATTAAATGTGATAAGAGGATTTTCCCAAAACAGTACTTATCTGATAAGTACTCTGATTCCTATAAAACATATCTTTCACCAAAATGGAATCATCCCCTGAAAAGGCGGTCTTTATCTTTTCAAATAAAACAAACTTTTCATCTGCACTGACACGTAATGGGACGTTTCCTGTTCCCCACTACGTGTGTCAGGCGCGTGAACGCGCGTAGAACCTCCTTTATTCATCATTACGTTTGAATTTAGCCGCTCTTTTCTCTCTCATCCATTTTCTCTCTCCTACCACGAGGTATAAAAACCTCACTCGTAATCCTTCACACTCTTTACGCTCACAAATTCTCTCTAAGCAATCTAGCAAGAAAAAGCAAGAACAAGTTTTCTCTCAAGAACACTAAGAACACTCATCACTTTCCTTTACACAAGATCATCGTAAGTGTCTCTTTTTCTTTGTTCTTTCCACATTGTAAGTTGGCTTTTGTTTTAAATAAACAACTTATTCTGATATACGTTCTTCCAAAAACCCTAAGATCACTTCGTTTGATCTTAGTTTTTCCCAAAATCTTCTGAGATTTTTGTTAAAACATTTTATATGATTTTCTTATTTCTTTTAAGAAAAATCATAAACTCTTATTCTGATATCTTCTCATCAAAATAAAAGTTTCTTTTTAATACCAAAACACATTCCTTTTGTGAATTTTGGTATCTAATCCATTCCAAGTATAAAGGATTTCACCATTTTTATGAACATATTCTGTGTTCATTGAAAAATGAAGAAAAATGCATATTTTGGATCTTTAATCATCCACATATGTTATTTTTGTGTTTAACAGGATGGCTGCTACTACTTCCTCCTTGGACGCCCAACTCTCTTCCGAAGCTACACCTCTGCAAACCGCTACTGAAAGCCTGCCGATCGTAATTCCGCAGCACGACTTACAGTTCAAGCAGAACAACGTCGTTGGCCTGTTTGACATTCCAGAAGGCAAAGAATATCTGCTGCCTGCTAAGAACTTCCTCCTGAGCAGCCCCCTGAAGACGGCTTTTACAATAGACCCGAAGCCGAACAAACCGATGCTGCAACAACTATGGTCTACTGCCACTGTTGCTAAGGAAAGGAACTCCAAAGGTGTCCTAAGGGAGGTCATCAAGTTCCAGATCAAGGAAAATATCATTTCCTTTGGCTTCGGAACTCTGAGGAACGTACTGAACTTCCCAAAGAAGAAACGCTTCCCTCCTGCTCCTACCTCCGACGAAATCATCGAGTTCTTGGACGCCATTGGCTACAGATGGCCTGTGAAGGATGGCGTCATGCTTCCCAAGACTGCTGCGACTGTCCATAAGACAGGCCTGAACGCTACATTCTATTATATATGGAATACGTTTGGCCTGTGCTTATCTGGCAAGACAGGAAGCACGGAGCAGTTCCCCACCGTGATTCAGCACATGGTCTTCTCAGCGATCAAAAATCGCGAGTTTGACTATGCTCGCTGCATATGGGAGGACATGGTCAAGAAGGTCAGGAATACGAAGCGGGTCGTCAACGTCGCCTTCACCAGATTCTTCTCGGCAGTCCTGGAACTGCATATGGGGCCAAACTACCCCAAAATCGGGAACTCCAACAACTACACCCTCGGGCCTAAGTTCCTGGATCAGGTTGCTCCAAAACCTGACGACGTCCCTCTCTCCACTGTTCTGGTAGTTCCTGAACCAGTTCAGGCGGATGAAGAGCACTCCACCTCTCCCACTGAAGGTATGTACTCTCTCTTCTCTTCCAAACCCCATTCTTCTATTTCTCTGCATGCTATGTCAGTAGCTAACCCCATACTGACTTCCCCAGCTGCAAACACTTCATCTGCGCTCCAGAAGCGCCCCAACCTTCTTCTGCCACTCCTCCACCTCCTCCAAAACGCGCCAAGTCGAAGGCGCAGAAGAAAAAGAAACAGGCGGCTGGTAAGAAATACTATATTACCCTGCCTCAACTCTTTAATAAACCATCTCCTTTATCTAAAACTTCTTCACCTGCAGATGCTTCCATCTCTGCTCCTGTACAACAAGAATCTGAGGTTGTTCACCTCGAACACTCAGAGAACATGGGGGGTAATCGCTCTGATACCCTCCTAGCCTCAGGTAATACTTTTAAGCAAAATATTACTGTCTCTTCTTTTATGAAAGCTAATGAGTCTTCTAGTACTCACTTAGCTACTCTGTCTACAGGTTCTTTAGGAGCAGCCACTGAAGGGCATCCCCAACTTCATCAGGATGACCCCTTCAATGACTTTGTCTTCACGGACGCCGAGCGTCAGCTGAACGCAGCTGAGCTACGTCGGCAGTCCGCTGAACGACAATTGCAGGAGGCACGCACAGCTCTCCAACAGAAGGAGGACGAGCACCAGACACGCCTCCAGGCGTTGGAACTGGAGCTTGCCGCTGCAAAGGCCGCTGCCAGTACCGCTGAAGCCGCCGCCGCCAATGCCGCTGCCGCCGCCGCCGCCCGCCACTCCGCCGCCTACGGCTGTTACCCTTACGATTCCTTGTCTGGATAACATCCATGACAAGGTCTCACAAGTGGCCACCTCCTCCAACAACCTTCAGGCATCTATTGATGACCTGAAGGCCTCTGCTCTGCCTGCACTCTCCACCACCATCAACAACAGCACCAACTCTCTCACCACTTTCCAATCAACAGTGGTTCAGAGGTTGGATGCTCAGGAAGCAGGCCTCCGCGCCCTCCAGGAGCAGGTGACTGGCCTCACCACTGCTGTCAACGCCCTCACCTCTGCTCTTGCACCGCCTCCGTCATTCACCACGGCAGACAGGGATGTTTTGCAATCCCTGATCTCATCTTCCTTCATCTCACGCAAAGTCCTTAGCGACATGGCCTCTCTCCTCCAGAGGAACTTATCAACAGCCGCCTTAGTCCAGGCACCTGTTGAGGGGGAGAGACAGCCTAGAGACCAGTCCGTTTATTCCCCCTCCACCAACTGGAGAACCGACGAACAAGGGGGAATGAACGAGGAAGATGAAGAAGATGAAGATGATGATGAAGATGACGATATCTTCGTCGAGAAGGCTGCAACCCCAACGCCCACTCCAGAGCCTGCACAATCTCAGGGGGAGAACCTCGGTGCACCTGGTACGTTACTATTACCATCCTCTCCCTCATCCTCTGATAACCAACCAATCTCTTCTCTCCTTAAACCTAAACCTGCACCTGAAACCATAACCCTCGACACCTCCTCTGATGACTCTCTAATAAACAACCTACAAATGGTTGTCTACCAACCACCAAAACAATCTACCCCTGAACCAACACCCCATTCTTCTCCTAAACAAACCTCTGAGCCTGAAAACCAAGAAAGCTCTGACTTTCAGGATGTGAACTTTGGCTCTGTCACTGGTGAGATTATTCGCCTCATGGAGAATAGTCCATCAGAACAGACAAGAGCTGAATTAAGCAGAATGACTTTCAGAGTAACACCCCTAAACACTGAAACCATTCCTTATAGACCAACCCGCTTTAACCCTGAAGCATCCTCTTCTAGAACCCCTGAAATCCGAGCCCCTCCTGAAACCATTTGCCTCTCATCAGATGATGAATTCATCTCTGATGACTTCTCTACCCCTGCCTCTTCTCCCAGATCTCCTCCCTCTAACTCTCCTAGATCTGAAGGTGAGAATTACCCTGACAACTCTGCTATTGTCAACAGGGATGGGCGTTTAGACGCCGTGATAGAGCGACTCGAGAGTACAAGAGTAAAAATTCCTTTTCGTACCTCTTGTGACTCCGAGTTCGCCTATCTATCACAAGAAGAATACAACGCTGCTATACAGGCTCAGGAGGAGCACAATAAAAAGCAGAAGGAAGGCTTCCTCTCTGCTCAAGCCGCCCGAAGGCTTGCATCAGATTTTGTGGATGAATATGCTGAAATAAGTGCAGATCCTATTCTTGCACAGAAGGCTGCTCTGAAGGTCTTCAACAAAAATACAAAGGAACAGACTGAAGAAGTAAACGCTGAGCTTGACTGGTGCAGAGATCGTCTACACCTAAGAAAACATGGTGCTGCTATCTCTGGAATCCATCTCAGCCGAACTCGCGGCAAAAGAGCAAAAACATGGATCACCGTCAAACGCTCAGGAGTCAAGGACGTGCAACACACTCTGGACAAGTTAGATCGTTACAACTTGTCAGAGTGGAACGAAATCAGATCCCTACTTCCCAAAGCCAACAAGAACTATCGGGCTGAAGTAGAAGAAGTCATCGAAGGACTTATTGCACGCATCAGAAGGACAACGGAAATACCTGATGACCTGCTCCACTACTCTTCAGTCCTACCTCAGCAACCTATTCGAAGATCTGCAGGCACCTCAACAAGAAGGCCAACTCCCTGCATGCCCAGGATGGTTGTCAAGCCTCTGGATCTCTCGATGCTTGATCTTTCACTCCCTTTAGGAGTCTCTCTCTCTCTGAAGGACAAGTCATCAGAGAACCTGTTCATGGTATTTGTGTAAGCGACAACTCAAAGATCCTACGCTTTCAGCGTTTCAGTGAGCTACACAAAGCACCATATGAACACTTGGTTTCTGTTCTCTTCACTGCTCAAAGAGACAAGAAAAAGCAAGATAATAAAGAGATTATTCGCACTGTCAGAGCCATACTCGATCATCGACTCGCCTTCAGCAACACTCCTGTTCCAATCGTAGTCAAGACTGAAGAATTTAGCGAAGACTCTGATAGTTAGAATAGTTTTGTAAATTTTTCTTTCAGTACTTCAATTATGTACTCTTGTATTTTCTTTACTCTTGTAACCTGATTGAGATTAATGAAAATGCAATTCAGTGCATTGTACTTTATTCCATCATAGTACTGAAAAAGATCCCTCAAAACAGTAAATGAGACATGTACCTTTATGAGTTCTATTTCCTACTGTTTTATCTAGACTTAGAATTTTTTTTTCTTTCTAGACTTAGACAATTTCTCTGTTGTCTTATCATTATCATTTAGGGGGAGATTGTTGATCCAACTCTCCTAAGACCTGATGAAATGATAATGATCCTGAATCTTTACTTAGTGAATAGGTTTTTACTTCTGTTATAACTTGAGGAATTATCACTGAGTCTGTTCAGTGTCATTCCATGTTACTTATGCTGTAACTTATTTTTATAGTAATCAGGATCAGGATCAGGAGACGAACGAGTCTGTTCTGCAGTCGACTGATCCTATCCACTGAAGTGAAGACCTCCTGAAGACATTAAGATCATACACAAAGAACCATCAGCGACGTCGAAGAAATAGCTGATGACAGGAACAGCATGCTCGTGATCTGAAGACGGAATTCAGTGATAGCAGGCTGCTCAATATCGTATGACATCCTGAAGACTCAACAGGATACAAGTGACCCTGAGCTTCATCAGTATCAGGACCCTAGTCACTGATCAGTATCCTGCTCCTGAAGGATTAGAAAAGTGTCTTAATCTAATGCACAAAAGGATTATCCGCCTTTACTGACACAAAAGTACATAAGGACAGTCTCTTTACTGTTCCCTCCGTACTTATCAGACCTCAAGGCAACTGTTTGCAAACATACTCCTTTTGCACACCATGCAAAAAGTATTTGTTTATAGTAAATAGTACAACAGACCAACTACAGCGTGACACGTCACAAAAGTAGGTCTGCATGCATTTAATGCGTGGAGTATAAATTGGACGTGGAGAAGATTTTCTCCATACCTCTTCTGCATCCAAAAATACTCAAGTCCTTTCTTTCTTATTACCCTCTATCTTCTTTCTTACATCTTCTCACTTAGTGCATAGTGAAAGAACTTAGATTGTTTAGTTTAGACTATTTGTCTTTTCTATTTCCGCAACAATCTGTAAATTCATATTGTTAATATAACAAGAATTTAAAAGTGAAAAATTGTGTGATTATATTCATCCCCCCCTTCTATAATCCCAAACACTATCCTAGCTTGAAGGTCACCTACTTGGGACCAACAAAAGTTAACAGAAGACGTCTATATGGAACAACCAGAGGGGTTTGAAGATCCTAAGAATCCTAATAAGGTGTGTAAGCTGCTAAAATCCATTTATGGATTGAAGCAAGCATCTCGAAGCTGGAACTTACACTTTGATGAACGAATCAAAGAGTTTGGTTTTACCAAAAGTGAGTTCGAGCCGTGTGTCTACACTAAGTTCAGTGGGAGCATAGTAACCTTCTTGGTCTTATACGTAGACGACATTCTACTCATAGGAAACGATGTACCAACTTTACAGAGTGTTAAAAGTTGGTTAATCAAATGTTTCCAGATGAAGGACCTTGGAGAAGCCGCTTATATACTCGGTATAAAGATCTACAGAAATAGATCTAGGCGGCTTATCGGACTTAGCCAAAGTACGTATATCGATAAAATCTTGAAGAAATTCAGGATGGATGAATCCAAGAAAGGATTTATCCCGATGCAACATGGCATAGTGTTGAATAAGACACAGTGTCCTGTTTCTAGTCAAGATCAGGACAAGATGAAATCGGTCCCATATGCTTCTGCAATTGGATCGATTATGTATGCCATGCTGTGTACTAGGCCCGATGTTGCTTACTCAGTTAGTGTCACGAGCAGATATCAACAGAATCCGGGTGAACCCCATTGGGTAGCTGTCAAGAACATCCTTAAATATCTGAGAAGAACGAAGGAAATGTTCTTGGTCTTTGGAGGTGCTGAGGATGAAATTAGTGTCACCGGATACTCTGACGTTAGTTTCCAGACCGACAGAGATGACTTCAGGTCACAGTCAGGGTACGTCTTTACCCTAAACGGAGGTGCGATCTCATGGAAGAGCTCGAAGCAGGACACGATTGCCGACTCAACTACAGAAGCAGAGTACATTGCAGCATCTGATGCGGCAAAGGAAGCTGTCTGGCTAAGGAATTTTCTATCGGATCTCAGAGTGGTTGCCAGTATCTCGAGACCGATCGATATATTCTGTGATAACTCAGGAGCCGTGGCGCAAGCAAAGGAACCTAGAGAACATCACAAGTCAAGACACGTGCTCAGGAAGTATCACCTCATCCGAGAGATCATTGGAAGAGGAGAGATGTGAGAATATGCAAGATTCCAACAGAAGACAATGTCGCAGATCCGCTGACAAAGCCACTAGCAAGGGTAAAGCATGAGGCACATGCGAATTCCATTGGGATGCAGTACCTGGAAACCAGTAGCTAGTTCTTAGTTTATTAATTATAACCATAGTCTAATTTAGAAACAATATAATCATGTAAAGTTTTTATTTCACAGTGTGTTGGAAATAAATGGAGGTTTTAATTTCATGATTGTTCTAAATTAACTATTTTTTGCATATTTAACGTATCCATGATTTTACAAAGTTTTGTATGAAATCTAAAATTTCCGTAGCCACTTATTGAAATGGGAATTTCAATAAGGAGTTTAACGCTATTATGAATACTTGATGATTTATTCAAAGTAGGGAATAAAAGCACAAGTGATGTGACCAAGTATTTATAGATGTTAGGATTATGTGCGAGACAGTAACAAGGTTACCGTATCCAATGTTATAGGACACTAGTAGGTCACACCGCTGCACACTAAATAAGAGGATGTTTGGATTATTTTGTTGAGAGAAATAATTAATCGTTTATTAATTATAAAAGGAGAAAGAAATAAATAATTAGTTGAATTATTTATTTATAAATTAATTAATCAGTTGAATTAATTAATAAAGAGATAATTATGGAATATATATTTAATTATCAGGTTGATAATTATAAAGGTATTCCATATGGCATCAAACACTGCCTTATTAGTTAATATAAATAAAGGCATAAGGTTTGATTGAAAATAACTGAATTGATAATTCTCAAATCAATCTCTCTCTCTTTTCCTCTCTACCGCCGGCAATCATAAGAAAAAGGTGAGAGCCGAAATTTTCGTTTGCGGAATAATCCTTGGTGGTGGTCTAGCAACCGTTCCTCGAGAAGTGTCAGTAGCGGTGTATCCCCTACAAGCATTCTGGAAGTTTATTCATCAAAAGGTAAACCATCAAACCCACTTTAATTGTATCTGTTAAGGTTAGGATTGGATCCTCGATTGGGAATCAGTTTTTTGTTATCCGCTGCGCATGTTTATGCCCTTGGTTCCCAACAGTGGTATCAGAGCCACTTCCTAAACCTAACAGATCAGGTTTAAGATGTTTGTTAATGAATTAGGTTTTATAAAATCATTAATTTGTTAAAAAAATCTGATTTTTTGTAAACCTAACGAAACGACGATCGGCGGCGGAACGGCGGCAGTTAGCCGGCCGGACCTCCAGGCCGATCGCCGTCGATTCTCTAACGGCCGCACCACCCGATTGGTGGCTGCGGTACCGGCTGTCATGGTAGTCGCCGGCCACACCACCCGCTTGGTGGTTGTGGCGTCGGCCGTAGTAAACCGCGAACGAAGAACCACCACCGCACCACCGATTGTGGTGGCGGTGGTGTCGATCGAACCCAAGCCGATGATCGGCGAAAGGTAGCCGTGATCGACCACCTAGGCGGTGGCGATCGATCGGAGGGATTTGGGGGCAGCGGCGATCGCCGCCTGCCTGTCGAATCGGAACCGGTCGCACCACCAAGTTGCGGTGGTGGCGGCGCTCTCGTCGCGGAGATCGCGGCGGCAGTGGTGGTCAAGTCCACTGCTGTCGCCGGTGGACTATGGTGGCGATGGTGTCGATTGCGGCGGCGGTGGTGGCTTTCCAGCCGCTGCTGTCGCCGATGATTGTTATTACGGTGGGCGGCGGTGGTGGCTCCTTAGCTGCTGCCGTCGCCGGTTGATTTTGCTGCGGCGGTGGGGCTATCGAAGTCGCCGCTGCCGGCGGCGATTGCGGTGGTAGTCCGGGCGGCGGTGGTGGCGATCGGGTCATCATCATCGCCGGCGTTGAAAACCGCCGATCGACGACCGAGTTTCGGCGGATCGGTGGTAATTCGATGACGTTTTTAGTTTCATTATTATCGTTAACGGGTATCAGTTTGAAATCCGTTTCCGGATGTTTTTTCGAATTAAGAATCGTTTTTATCAGAAAAGTTTTTAAACGATTCAGGATTAGTTTAATTAATTTGTTTTAAATTAATTTATGTTTTTTTTTATAATTATCCGGTTAAAATACAGTTGTATTTTAATTTATTTAATTATGATAAGTCATAGCTGAACCCTTTTAGACCTGTGGTTGTGTTTATTTATCCGTTTTAGAATAGTTGGGAGGCCTGCGAGCCATTTACAACCCTTTTGTAATTTTAATGTTTTATTAGACTAGTTGGGAGGCCTGCGTGCCATTTAAACCCATTTGTAATAATTATTTTAATTACATCGAGACGGAGACAAGGACGACGACCATGGATCTCGGAGCCAGTGGGAGTGCCAGAAGTTGAAGACTTTTGTCACTTAGGGATTGAGACCGTTGTTTTGTGTTGGCTCACAAAAGCAACATTAGTTTAAGGGTTTAAGCTATGACTGTGCTGTTTATATTTAAATTGCGTGGTTGTTTAATTTACGTAATTATTAAATATAAAATTGCCCTTTTTGAACGGATTGTTTAGAAATTGTAAGGATACAAATACAGTTAGTGTTTGGATCCAGTTTTTCAAAGTTTTTGGAAAAAGAAACTGGCAATTTAGACCCTTGTTAAAATCATAGATTAGTAAGTGCAACCCACTTTAGGGGCACTTCCGGTGTAAGGTACATAGGGCGTTGTAAGTGCACACACTATGAACGCCCGTGTTCAAACCGAAACTGGAAGGTGATAAAACTCTGCGAATTATCTCCGGGTGGTACCGGCCAGAGTTTGTCCAGGTCCCGGGTGGTGCAATCTATTTTGGTAATTATCATTTAGGGGGAGATTGTTGATCCAGCTCTCCTAAGACCTGATGAAATGATAATGATCCTGAATCTTTACTTAGTGAATAGGTTTTTACTTCTGTTATAACTTGAGGAATTATCACTGAGTCTGTTCAGTGTCATTCCATGTTACTTATGCTGTAACTTATTTTTATAGTAATCAGGATCAGGATCAGGAGACGAACGAGTCTGTTCTGCAGTCGACTGATCCTATCCACTGAAGCGAAGACCTCCTGAAGACATTAAGATCATACACAAAGAACCATCAGCGACGTCGAAGAAATAGCTGATGACAGGAACAGCATGCTCGTGATCTGAAGACGGAATTCAGTGATAGCAGGCTGCTCAATATCGTATGACATCCTGAAGACTCAACAGGATACAAGTGACCCTGAGCTTCATCAGTATCAGGACCCTAGTCACTGATCAGTATCCTGCTCCTGAAGGATTAGAAAAGTGTCTTAATCTAATGCACAAAAGGATTATCCGCCTTTACTGACACAAAAGTACATAAGGACAGTCTCTTTACTGTTCCCTCCGTACTTATCAGACCTCAAGGCAACTGTTTGCAAACATACTCCTTTTGCACACCATGCAAAAAGTATTTGTTTATAGTAAATAGTACAACAGACCAACTACAGCGTGACACGTCACAAAAGTAGGTCTGCATGCATTTAATGCATGGAGTATAAATTGGACGTGGAGAAGATTTTCTCCATACCTCTTCTGCATCCAAAAATACTCAAGTCCTTTCTTTCTTATTACCCTCTATCTTCTTTCTTACATCTTCTCACTTAGTGCATAGTGAAAGAACTTAGATTGTTTAGTTTAGACTATTTGTCTTTTCTATTTCCGCAACAATCTGTAAATTCATATTGTTAATATAACAAGAATTTAAAAGTGAAAAATTGTGTGATTATATTCATCCCCCCCCCTTCTATAATCCCAAACACTATCCTAGCTTGAAGGTCACCTACTTGGGACCAACAAAAGTTAACAGAAGACGTCTATATGGAACAACCAGAGGGGTTTGAAGATCCTAAGAATCCTAATAAGGTGTGTAAGCTGCTAAAATCCATTTATGGATTGAAGCAAGCATCTCGAAGCTGGAACTTACACTTTGATGAACGAATCAAAGAGTTTGGTTTTACCAAAAGTGAGTTCGAGCCGTGTGTCTACACTAAGTTCAGTGGGAGCATAGTAACCTTCTTGGTCTTATACGTAGACGACATTCTACTCATAGGAAACGATGTACCAACTTTACAGAGTGTTAAAAGTTGGTTAAGCAAATGTTTCCAGATGAAGGACCTTGGAGAAGCCGCTTATATACTCGTATAAAGATCTACAGAAATAGATCTAGGCGGCTTATCGGACTTAGCCAAAGTACGTATATCGATAAAATCTTGAAGAAATTCAGGATGGATGAATCCAAGAAAGGATTTATCCCGATGCAACATGGCATAGTGTTGAATAAGACACAGTGTCCTGTTTCTAGTCAAGATCAGGACAAGATGAAATCGGTCCCATATGCTTCTGCAATTGGATCGATTATGTATGCCATGCTGTGTACTAGGCCCGATGTTGCTTACTCAGTTAGTGTCACGAGCAGATATCAACAGAATCCGGGTGAACCCCATTGGGTAGCTGTCAAGAACATCCTTAAATATCTGAGAAGAACGAAGGAAATGTTCTTGGTCTTTGGAGGTGCTGAGGATGAAAATAGTGTCACCGGATACTCTGACGTTAGTTTCCAGACCGACAGAGATGACTTCAGGTCACAGTCAGGGTACGTCTTTACCCTAAACGGAGGTGCGATCTCATGGAAGAGCTCGAAGCAGGACACGATTGCCGACTCAACTACAGAAGCAGAGTACATTGCAGCATCTGATGCGGCAAAGGAAGCTGTCTGGCTAAGGAATTTTCTATCGGATCTCAGAGTGGTTGCCAGTATCTCGAGACCGATCGATATATTCTGTGATAACTCAGGAGCCGTGGCGCAAGCAAAGGAACCTAGAGAACATCACAAGTCAAGACACGTGCTCAGGAAGTATCACCTCATCCGAGAGATCATTGGAAGAGGAGATGTGAGAATATGCAAGATTCCAACAGAAGACAATGTCGCAGATCCGCTGACAAAGCCACTAGCAAGGGTAAAGCATGAGGCACATGCGAATTCCATTGGGATGCAGTACCTGGAAACCAGTAGCTAGTTCTTAGTTTATTAATTATAACCATAGTCTAATTTAGAAACAATATAATCATGTAAAGTTTTTATTTCACAGTGTGTTGGAAATAAATGGAGGTTTTAATTTCATGATTGTTCTAAATTAACTATTTTTTGCATATTTAACGTATCCATGATTTTACAAAGTTTTGTATGAAATCTAAAATTTCCGTAGCCACTTATTGAAATGGGAATTTCAATAAGGAGTTTAACGCTATTATGAATACTTGATGATTTATTCAAAGTAGGGAATAAAAGCACAAGTGATGTGACCAAGTATTTATAGATGTTAGGATTATGTGCGAGACAGTAACAAGGTTACCGTATCCAATGTTATAGGACACTAGTAGGTCACACCGCCGCACACTAAATAAGAGGATGTTTGGATTATTTTGTTGAGAGAAATAATTAATCGTTTATTAATTATAAAAGGAGAAAGAAATAAATAATTAGTTGAATTATTTATTTATAAATTAATTAATCAGTTGAATTAATTAATAAAGAGATAATTATGGAATATATATTTAATTATCAGGTTGATAATTATAAAGGTATTCCATATGGCATCAAACACTGCCTTATTAGTTAATATAAATAAAGGCATAAGGTTTGATTGAAAATAACTGAATTGATAATTCTCAAATCAATCTCTCTCTCTTTTCCTCTCTACCGCCGGCAATCATAAGAAAAAGGTGAGAGCCGAAATTTTCGTTTGCGGAATAATCCTTGGTGGTGGTCTAGCAACCGTTCCTCGAGAAGTGTCAGTAGCGGTGTATCCCCTACAAGCATTCTGGAAGTTTATTCATCAAAAGGTAAACCATCAAACCCACTTTAATTGTATCTGTTAAGGTTAGGATTGGATCCTCGATTGGGAATCAGTTTTTTGTTATCCGCTGCGCATGTTTATGCCCTTGGTTCCCAACAGTGGTATCAGAGCCACTTCCTAAACCTAACAGATCAGGTTTAAGATGTTTGTTAATGAATTAGGTTTTATAAAATCATTAATTTGTTAAAAAAATCTGATTTTTTGTAAACCTAACGAAACGACGATCGGCGGCGGAACGGCGGCAGTTAGCCGGCCGGACCTCCAGGCCGATCGCCGTCGATTCTCTAACGGCCGCACCACCCGATTGGTGGCTGCGGTACCGGCTGTCATGGTAGTCGCCGGCCACACCACCCGCTTGGTGGTTGTGGCGTCGGCCGTAGTAAACCGCGAACGAAGAACCACCACCGCACCACCGATTGTGGTGGCGGTGGTGTCGATCGAACCCAAGCCGATGATCGGCGAAAGGTAGCCGTGATCGACCACCTAGGCGGTGGCGATCGATCGGAGGGATTTGGGGGCAGCGGCGATCGCCGCCTGCCTGTCGAATCGGAACCGGTCGCACCACCAAGTTGCGGTGGTGGCGGCGCTCTCGTCGCGGAGATCGCAGCGGCAGTGGTGGTCAAGTCCACTGCTGTCTCCGGTGGACTATGGTGGCGATGGTGTCGATTGCGGCGGCGGTGGTGGCTTTCCAGCCGCTGCTGTCGCCGATGATTGTTATTACGGTGGGCGGCGGTGGTGGCTCCTTAGCTGCTGCCGTCGCCGGTTGATTTTGCTGCGGCGGTGGTGGCTATCGAAGTCGCCGCTGCCGGCGGCGATTGCGGTGGTAGTCCGGGCGGCGGTGGTGGCGATCGGGTCATCATCATCGCCGGCGTTGAAAACCGCCGATCGACGACCGAGTTTCGGCGGATCGGTGGTAATTCGATGACGTTTTTAGTTTCATTATTATCGTTAACGGGTATCAGTTTGAAATCCGTTTCCGGATGTTTTTTTCGAATTAAGAATCGTTTTTATCAGAAAAGTTTTTAAACGATTCAGGATTAGTTTAATTAATTTGTTTTAAATTAATTTATGTTTTTTTTTATAATTATCCGGTTAAAATACAGTTGTATTTTAATTTATTTAATTATGATAAGTCATAGCTGAACCCTTTTAGACCTGTGGTTGTGTTTATTTATCCGTTTTAGAATAGTTGGGAGGCCTGCGAGCCATTTACAACCCTTTTGTAATTTTAATGTTTTATTAGACTAGTTGGGAGGCCTGCGTGCCATTTAAACCCATTTGTAATAATTATTTTAATTACATCGAGACGGAGACAAGGACGACGACCATGGATCTCGGAGCCAGTGGGAGTGCCAGAAGTTGAAGACTTTTGTCACTTAGGGATTGAGACCGTTGTTTTGTGTTGGCTCACAAAAGCAACATTAGTTTAAGGGTTTAAGCTATGACTGTGCTGTTTATATTTAAATTGCGTGGTTGTTTAATTTACGTAATTATTAAATATAAAATTGCCCTTTTTGAACGGATTGTTTAGAAATTGTAAGGATACAAATACAGTTAGTGTTTGGATCCAGTTTTTCAAAGTTTTTGGAAAAAGAAACTGGCAATTTAGACCCTTGTTAAAATCATAGATTAGTAAGTGCAACCCACTTTAGGGGCACTTCCGGTGTAAGGTACATAGGGCGTTGTAAGTGCACACACTATGAACGCCCGTGTTCAAACCGAAACTGGAAGGTGATAAAACTCTGCGAATTATCTCCGGGTGGTACCGGCCAGAGTTTGTCCAGGTCCCGGGTGGTGCAATCTATTTTGGTAATTATCATTTAGGGGGAGATTGTTGATCCAGCTCTCCTAAGACCTGATGAAATGATAATGATCCTGAATCTTTACTTAGTGAATAGGTTTTTACTTCTGTTATAACTTGAGGAATTATCACTGAGTCTGTTCAGTGTCATTCCATGTTACTTATGCTGTAACTTATTTTTATAGTAATCAGGATCAGGATCAGGAGACGAACGAGTCTGTTCTGTAGTCGACTGATCCTATCCACTGAAGTGAAGACCTCCTGAAGACATTAAGATCATACACAAAGAACCATCAGCGACGTCGAAGAAATAGCTGATGACAGGAACAGCATGCTCGTGATCTGAAGACGGAATTCAGTGATAGCAGGCTGCTCAATATCGTATGACATCCTGAAGACTCAACAGGACACAAGTGACCCTGAGCTTCATCAGTATCAGGACCCTAGTCACTGATCAGTATCCTGCTCCTGAAGGATTAGAAAAGTGTCTTAATCTAATGCACAAAAGGATTATCCGCCTTTACTGACACAAAAGTACATAAGGACAGTCTCTTTACTGTTCCCTCCGTACTTATCAGACCTCAAGGCAACTGTTTGCAAACATACTCCTTTTGCACACCATGCAAAAAGTATTTGTTTATAGTAAATAGTACAACAGACCAACTACAGCGTGACACGTCACAAAAGTAGGTCTGCATGCATTTAATGCATGGAGTATAAATTGGACGTGGAGAAGATTTTCTCCATACCTCTTCTGCATCCAAAAATACTCAAGTCCTTTCTTTCTTATTACCCTCTATCTTCTTTCTTACATCTTCTCACTTAGTGCATAGTGAAAGAACTTAGATTGTTTAGTTTAGACTATTTGTCTTTTCTATTTCCGCAACAATCTGTAAATTCATATTGTTAATATAACAAGAATTTAAAAGTGAAAAATTGTGTGATTATATTCACCCCCCCCCCCCCCTTCTATAATCCCAAACACTATCCTAGCTTGAAGGTCACCTACTTGGGACCAACAAAAGTTAACAGAAGACGTCTATATGGAACAACCAGAGGGGTTTGAAGATCCTAAGAATCCTAATAAGGTGTGTAAGCTGCTAAAATCCATTTATGGATTGAAGCAAGCATCTCGAAGCTGGAACTTACACTTTGATGAACGAATCAAAGAGTTTGGTTTTACCAAAAGTGAGTTCGAGCCGTGTGTCTACACTAAGTTCAGTGGGAGCATAGTAACCTTCTTGGTCTTATACGTAGACGACATTCTACTCATAGGAAACGATGTACCAACTTTACAGAGTGTTAAAAGTTGGTTAAGCAAATGTTTCCAGATGAAGGACCTTGGAGAAGCCGCTTATATACTCGGTATAAAGATCTACAGAAATAGATCTAGGCGGCTTATCGGACTTAGCCAAAGTACGTATATCGATAAAATCTTGAAGAAATTCAGGATGGATGAATCCAAGAAAGGATTTATCCCGATGCAACATGGCATAGTGTTGAATAAGACACAGTGTCCTGTTCCTAGTCAAGATCAGGACAAGATGAAATCGGTCCCATATGCTTCTGCAATTGGATCGATTATGTATGCCATGCTGTGTACTAGGCCCGATGTTGCTTACTCAGTTAGTGTCACGAGCAGATATCAACAGAATCCGGGTGAACCCCATTGGGTAGCTGTCAAGAACATCCTTAAATATCTGAGAAGAACGAAGGAAATGTTCTTGGTCTTTGGAGGTGCTGAGGATGAAATTAGTGTCACCGGATACTCTGACGTTAGTTTCCAGACCGACAGAGATGACTTCAGGTCACAGTCAGGGTACGTCTTTACCCTAAACGGAGGTGCGATCTCATGGAAGAGCTCGAAGCAGGACACGATTGCCGACTCAACTACAGAAGCAGAGTACATTGCAGCATCTGATGCGGCAAAGGAAGCTGTCTGGCTAAGGAATTTTCTATCGGATCTCAGAGTGGTTGCCAGTATCTCGAGACCGATCGATATATTCTGTGATAACTCAGGAGCCGTGGCGCAAGCAAAGGAACCTAGAGAACATCACAAGTCAAGACACGTGCTCAGGAAGTATCACCTCATCCGAGAGATCATTGGAAGAGGAGATGTGAGAATATGCAAGATTCCAACAGAAGACAATGTCGCAGATCCGCTGACAAAGCCACTAGCAAGGGTAAAGCATGAGGCACATGCGAATTCCATTGGGATGCAGTACCTGGAAACCAGTAGCTAGTTCTTAGTTTATTAATTATAACCATAGTCTAATTTAGAAACAATATAATCATGTAAAGTTTTTATTTCACAGTGTGTTGGAAATAAATGGAGGTTTTAATTTCATGATTGTTCTAAATTAACTATTTTTTGCATATTTAACGTATCCATGATTTTACAAAGTTTTGTATGAAATCTAAAATTTCCGTAGCCACTTATTGAAATGGGAATTTCAATAAGGAGTTTAACGCTATTATGAATACTTGATGATTTATTCAAAGTAGGGAATAAAAGCACAAGTGATGTGACCAAGTATTTATAGATGTTAGGATTATGTGCGAGACAGTAACAAGGTTACCGTATCCAATGTTATAGGACACTAGTAGGTCACACCGCTGCACACTAAATAAGAGGATGTTTGGATTATTTTGTTGAGAGAAATAATTAATCGTTTATTAATTATAAAAGGAGAAAGAAATAAATAATTAGTTGAATTATTTATTTATAAATTAATTAATCAGTTGAATTAATTAATAAAGAGATAATTATGGAATATATATTTAATTATCAGGTTGATAATTATAAAGGTATTCCATATGGCATCAAACACTGCCTTATTAGTTAATATAAATAAAGGCATAAGGTTTGATTGAAAATAACTGAATTGATAATTCTCAAATCAATCTCTCTCTCTTTTCCTCTCTACCGCCGGCAATCATAAGAAAAAGGTGAGAGCCGAAATTTTCGTTTGCGGAATAATCCTTGGTGGTGGTCTAGCAACCGTTCCTCGAGAAGTGTCAGTAGCGGTGTATCCCCTACAAGCATTCTGGAAGTTTATTCATCAAAAGGTAAACCATCAAACCCACTTTAATTGTATCTGTTAAGGTTAGGATTGGATCCTCGATTGGGAATCAGTTTTTTGTTATCCGCTGCGCATGTTTATGCCCTTGGTTCCCAACAGTGGTATCAGAGCCACTTCCTAAACCTAACAGATCAGGTTTAAGATGTTTGTTAATGAATTAGGTTTTATAAAATCATTAATTTGTTAAAAAAATCTGATTTTTTGTAAACCTAACGAAACGACGATCGGCGGCGGAACGGCGGCAGTTAGCCGGCCGGACCTCCAGGCCGATCGCCGTCGATTCTCTAACGGCCGCACCACCCGATTGGTGGCTGCGGTACCGGCTGTCATGGTAGTCGCCGGCCACACCACCCGCTTGGTGGTTGTGGCGTCGGCCGTAGTAAACCGCGAACGAAGAACCACCACCGCACCACCGATTGTGGTGGCGGTGGTGTCGATCGAACCCAAGCCGATGATCGGCGAAAGGTAGCCGTGATCGACCACCTAGGCGGTGGCGATCGATCGGAGGGATTTGGGGGCAGCGGCGATCGCCGCCTGCCTGTCGAATCGGAACCGGTCGCACCACCAAGTTGCGGTGGTGGCGGCGCTCTCGTCGCGGAGATCGCGGCGGCAGTGGTGGTCAAGTCCACTGCTGTCGCCGGTGGACTATGGTGGCGATGGTGTCGATTGCGGCGGCGGTGGTGGCTTTCCAGCCGCTGCTGTCGCCGATGATTGTTATTACGGTGGGCGGCGGTGGTGGCTCCTTAGCTGCTGCCGTCGCCGGTTGATTTTGCTGCGGCGGTGGTGGCTATCGAAGTCGCCGCTGCCGGCGGCGATTGCGGTGGTAGTCCGGGCGGCGGTGGTGGCGATCGGGTCATCATCATCGCCGGCGTTGAAAACCGCCGATCGACGACCGAGTTTCGGCGGATCGGTGGTAATTCGATGACGTTTTTAGTTTCATTATTATCGTTAACGGGTATCAGTTTGAAATCCGTTTCCGGATGTTTTTTCGAATTAAGAATCGTTTTTATCAGAAAAGTTTTTAAACGATTCAGGATTAGTTTAATTAATTTGTTTTAAATTAATTTATGTTTTTTTTATAATTATCCGGTTAAAATACAGTTGTATTTTAATTTATTTAATTATGATAAGTCATAGCTGAACCCTTTTAGACCTGTGGTTGTGTTTATTTATCCGTTTTAGAATAGTTGGGAGGCCTGCGAGCCATTTACAACCCTTTTGTAATTTTAATGTTTTATTAGACTAGTTGGGAGGCCTGTGTGCCATTTAAACCCATTTGTAATAATTATTTTAATTACATCGAGACGGAGACAAGGACGACGACCATGGATCTCGGAGCCAGTGGGAGTGCCAGAAGTTGAAGACTTTTGTCACTTAGGGATTGAGACCGTTGTTTTGTGTTGGCTCACAAAAGCAACATTAGTTTAAGGGTTTAAGCTATGACTGTGCTGTTTATATTTAAATTGCGTGGTTGTTTAATTTACGTAATTATTAAATATAAAATTGCCCTTTTTGAACGGATTGTTTAGAAATTGTAAGGATACAAATACAGTTAGTGTTTGGATCCAGTTTTTCAAAGTTTTTGGAAAAAGAAACTGGCAATTTAGACCCTTGTTAAAATCATAGATTAGTAAGTGCAACCCACTTTAGGGGCACTTCCGGTGTAAGGTACATAGGGCGTTGTAAGTGCACACACTATGAACGCCCGTGTTCAAACCGAAACTGGAAGGTGATAAAACTCTGCGAATTATCTCCGGGTGGTACCGGCCAGAGTTTGTCCAGGTCCCGGGTGGTGCAATCTATTTTGGTAATTATTTATTCACTGGGTGGTAGCAGGCCAAAATGCACTAGAGGGACTAAATATGCACGGATTATTAATATCCGATGTCCCGACGATCTAGAAGTCGTATTTTCAGATAGGAATACGATTGGTATAGTGTTACCTACCATAGATCGCATGAGTCGGTTTGACATGATCACATGCTTCCCGACACATGTGAAATATGGATTCTAGTCTAATAAATTTATTTTAAGGGTAATAATTTATTAGAATTATATAATTATAAACTAAATTGGAATTTATATCCTTCTGTAGATGTCTCCAATTAGCATTCCGTTTTATTCACCTGAGGAATCACTTCGCCTTATTACGGGCAAGTGGAAGCTTACGGGCCAGAACTTTCCAGTTTGGAAGTTGCACTTACAGAATGTTTTGAGTGCCCAGGGTAAGCTTTATGTGATCAATAAGCCCATGTCACGACCCAAAAGCAATGCCCCAGAAGAGGAATTTGCTGAATATTTCAGATTCATGGCAGATGAGTCGGATGTAATGTCCATTCTAGTTTTCTCTATGTCACCCGAGTTCACGGGAGACTTAAGAGTGAAATTCTGTCATGAGGTCGTAAGGAATGTAGAAAACCAGTTAGGTTTCTACAAGCACACGGGCAAGCTTTTGATCATGCAAGAGATTCTCTCCCTGAAGCTACAGAAGGGTCAGTCAGTTAAAAACCATCTTATTGATATGAGAAGGCTTTTTAAGTGTTTATCACGTCTGGGGTACAAGATGACTCAGGAGGAGTTAGTGTATCTCATGTGGTTCTCCCTCACAAAGGAAGTTCAGGACACAGCTAGTGCCTACATGAAGGAACCAAAGAACGACGTGGATAAAGTTCATGAAGATATCCTGGCCAGTCTAGAGCCAGTACCCGAACCTGCGAATCTCATGGACACTGATATAATTGATGAGTTGGGAGATCTGAGTTGCCCAGAATGTGGCAGCGAGGATATTTGCGAGCACTCGATGAACATCGACCAGATGGATATCGGTTTACCCGATGCTCCAGGTATCTTTATGATAGATTGCTTAATCACTTCTTATGAATCATGGGTAATTGATACAGGCAGTGGTAACCACATTTGTAATCATTTACAGGGATTCACTAGAAGAAAGACACTGAGGAAGGACCGTTCGAACCTACGAGTTGGCGAAGGCACTCCGTTGATTGCTGAAGCCGTGGGATCTTATAGTCTTAGTTTACCCTCGGGTCTAGTTTTGGAACTGGATAATTGTTATTATATTCCAAATATGATTAAGAATGTATTGTCTTTTGATTTGTTGGTAGACCAAGGCTTTTATTATAAATATTCTTATAAAATGATTTCAGTTTTTAAAGATAATATTTTCTATTTTAAAGCTACACCCGTAGATGGTCTATACACTGTAAATCTTAAAGACAACAATAGTGAAATCTATCATATAAGTAAGAGATCCAAGGATATTGAGGATCAGACTTACCTCTGGCATTGTCGTTTGGGCCATATAAACAAGAAACGCGTTGAACTACTCCTAAAAGGAGGTTTTCTTGGCAATTTCGACTACAAACCTTTTGATAATTGCGAATCTTGTTTATCTGGTAAAATGACAAAGCAACCTTTCAACAGTGAGAATGAAAGGGCTACTGACTTGCTTGAAATAATCCACACAGATGTATGTGGACCTTTCAGTCATGTAGCAAGAGGAGGATACCGATACTTCATTACCTTCACTGACGACTTCAGTAGGTATGGTTATGTCTACTTGATGAGACATAAATCTGAAACCTTTGAGAAATTCAAGGAATATCAGAATGAAGTACAGAATCTACTTGACAAGAGGATCAAGTTCTTACGGTCAGATGAACGGTGTATCAGAAAGGAGAAATCGTACTTTACTTGACATGGTACGAACGATGATGTGTCATTCTACGCTGCCAATATCATTCTGGGGACATGCGCTCGAAACAGCAGCACACATACTGAACAGAGCGCCAACAAAGTCGGTAGAAAAGACTCCATACGAGCTATGGAAGGGTAAGAAACCCAACATATCTTTTCTGAAAATTTGGGGTTGTGAGGTTTACGTCAAACGACCTACCTCAGAAAAACTCAAACCCAAATCCGACAAGTGTTTCTTCGTTGGATATCCCAAGACCACCGTGGGATATTATTTCTACAACCCTGAAGAGAACAAAGTGTTTGTTGCTCGAAATGGAAAATTTTTGGAAGAAAAGTTTCTCAGTTTAGAGAACACCAGAAAGGATGTAGATCTACAGATAGTAGACGAAGAAAGCACTACACCAGTTGTTGAGCCAGAAATTCAACATAACAATGTTGAACCTCAATCAGAGCCGGTTGAGGAAGTGCAAACACAGGACCTTCGCAGATCCAGCAGGGTAAGACAAGAACCAAATAGGTACCTTGGGTTCTTAGTCTCTCAAGATAGCGGAGACTTAAATGAACCAACATCCTATGGAGAAGCTGTGTCAGGCAGTGAGTCTGAACAATGGCAGGAAGCCATGAAGGCCGAGATGCAATCCATGTACGACAACCAAGTTTGGGAGTTGACTGATTTGCCACAACACTGTAAGGCTGTTGGACGCAAATGGGTTTTCAAGAAGAAAACCGACATGGATGGGAACGTACACACCTTCAAAGCCAGACTGGTTGCAAAAGGATTCACGCAAACTCATGGGATTGACTATGATGAAACCTTTTCACCGGTGGCAATGTTGAAATCAATTAGGATTCTTATGGCCATCTCAGCGTACTTTAATTACGAGATTTGGCAAATGGACGTCAAGACAGCCTTTCTAAATGGAAAGTTAACAGAAGACGTCTATATGGAACAACCAGAGGGGTTTGAAGATCCTAAGAATCCTAATAAGGTGTGTAAGCTGCTAAAATCTATTTATGGATTGAAGCAAGCATCTCGAAGCTGGAACTTACACTTTGATGAGCGAATCAAAGAGTTTGGCTTCGCTAAAAGTGAGTTCGAGCCATGTGTTTACACTAAGTTCAGTGGGAGCATAGTAACCTTCCTGGTCTTGTATGTAGATGACATACTACTCATAGGAAACGATGTACCAACTTTACAGAGTGTTAAGGAATGGTTAAGTAAATGTTTCCAGATGAAAGACCTTGGAGAAGCCGCTTATATACTAGGTATAAAGATCTACAGAAACAGATCTAAGCGGCTTATCGGACTTAGTCAGAGTACATACATTGACAAAGTACTAAAGAGATTCAGGATGGATGAATCCAAGAAAGGTATCATTCCAATGCAACATGGCATAGTGTTAAGTAAAACACAGTGTCCTGTTTCTAGTGAAGATCAGGACAAGATGAAATCGGTTCCATATGCTTCTGCAATTGGATCGATTATGTATGCCATGCTATGTACTAGGCCCGATGTTGCTTACTCAGTAAGTGTTACGAGCAGATACCAACAGAATCCGGGTGAGCCCCATTGGGTGGCTGTCAAGAACATTCTTAAATATCTGAGAAGAACGAAAGAAATGTTCTTGGTCTTTGGAGGTTCTGAGGATGAAATTAGTGTCACATGATACTCTGACGCTAGTTTCCAGACCGACAGAGATGACTTCAGGTCACAGTCAGGGTATGTCTTTACCCTAAACGGAGGTGCGATCTCATGGAAGAGCTCGAAGCAGGACACAATTGCAGACTCAACTACAGAAGCAGAGTACATTGCAGCATGTGATGCGGCAAAGGAAGCTGTCTGGCTAAGGAATTTTCTATCGGATCTCAGAGTGGTTGCCAGTATCTCGAGACCGATAGATATATTCTGTGATAACTCAGGAGTCGTGGCGCAAGCAAAGGAACCTAGAGAGCATCACAAGTCGAGACACGTGCTCAGAAAGTATCACCTCATCCGAGAGATCATTGGAAGAGGAGATGTGAGAATATGCAAGATTCCAACAGAAGACAATGTCGCAGATCCGCTGACAAAGCCACTAGCGAGGGTAAAGCATGAGGCACATGCGAATTCCATTGGGATGCAGTACCTGGAAGCCAGTAGCTAGTTCTTAGTTTATTAATTATGACTATAGTCTAATTTAGAAACAATGTAATCATGTAAAGTTTTATTTCACACTGTGTTGGAAATAAATGGAGGTTTTAATTTCATGATTGTTCTAAATTAACTATTTTTTTGCATATTTAACGTATCCATGATTCTACAAAGTCTTGTATGAAATCTAAATTTCCATAGCCACTTATTGAAATGGGAATTTCAATAGGGAGTTTGACGCTATTATAAATACTTGATGATTTGTTCAAAGTAGAGAATAAAAGCACAAGTGATGTGACCAAGTATTTATAGATACTCATCAGAGTGTTTGGGTATTGGAAGTGACCAGTAATCAAGTCTGCTTCATGGAGCCTTAGTCATAGGCACTGACTTGATAGGTTGTCCTTAGACCTGAGATACTTGGTTTGGGAACACGAGGACCACTGTACTCTTAGCACGTACTAACGCTGCACCGTAACTGGGTGGCCATACGGGACGTGACTAGATGCAGCGGAAGCCGTGGATCCAAATGCAAGTAGTCAAGAAGGGATTTGCACCTCTTTCAAAAGAGAGATATTTCCGGGCCCCTTGACGATTAAGATTGGCAGAAAACGCGTGGCCACGCTCGGATAGAATAACAGAGGTTATTTAGTAATATCCGCTACTGCAGGCAATCGAAATCAGAGTCAAGAAATACTTGATTTTAAGAAATGAATCCTCCACTCCATGTCTTAAATCACTTTAGAAATATCGTGTGCAAAAGGAATGAACCTGTGTACAAATTCAAGTGTGAATTGTATCTCTAGATGTAAGAGATCTTATAACCTGGTTAACCTAAGTGTCTGGCTAGGGACCTCCTTAGGCTAATGGTAACAGTACAGTTACATGTCTAGCACAAGTGGGAGTCTGTTAGGATTATGTGCGAGACAGTAACAAGGTTACCGTATCCAATGTTATAGGACACTAGTAGGTCACACCGCTGCACACTAAATAAGAGGATGTTTGGATTATTTTGTTGAGAGAAATAATTAATCGTTTATTAATTATAAAAGGAGAAAGAAATAAATAATTAGTTGAATTATTTATTTATAAATTAATTAATCAGTTGAATTAATTAATAAAGAGATAATTATGGAATATATATATTAATTATCAGGTTGATAATTATAAAGGTATTCCATATGGCATCAAACACTGCCTTATTAGTTAATATAAATAAAGGCATAAGGTTTGATTGAAAATAACTGAATTGATAATTCTCAAATCAATCTCTCTCTCTTTTCCTCTCTACCGCCGGCAATCATAAGAAAAAGGTGAGAGCCGAAATTTTCGTTTGCGGAATAATCCTTGGTGGTGGTCTAGCAACCATTCCTCGAGAAGTGTCAGTAGCGGTGTATCCCCTGCAAGCATTCTGGAAGTTTATTCATCAAAAGGTAAACCATCAAACCCACTTTAATTGTATCTGTTATGGTTAGGATTGGATCCTCGATTGGGAATCAGTTTTTTGTTATCCGCTGCGCATGTTTATGCCCTTGGTTCCCAACAATAGATACTCATCAGAGAGTTTGGGTATTGGAAGTGACCAGTAATCAAGTCTGCTTCATGGAGCCTTAGTCATAAGCACAGACTTGATAGGTTGTCCTTAGACCTGAGATACTTGGTTTGGGAACACGAGGACTACTGTACTCTTAGCACGTACTAACGCTGCACCGTAACTGGGTGGCCATACGGGACGTGACTAGATGCAGCGGAAGCTGTGGATCTAAATGCAAGTAGTCAAGAAGGGATTTGCACCTCTTTCAAAAGAGAGATATTTCCGGGCCCCTTGACGATTAAGATTGGCAGAAAACGCGTGGCCACGCTCGGATAGAATAACAGGGGTTATTTAGTAATATCCGTTACTGCAGGCAATCGAAATCAGAGTCAAGAAATACTTGATTTTAAGAAATGAATCTTCCACTCCATGTCTTAAATCACTTTAGAAATATCGTGTGCAAAAGGAATGAACCTGTGTACAAATTCAAGCGTGAATTGTATCTCTGGATGTAAGAGATCTTATAACCTGGTTAACCTAAGCGTTTGGCTAGGGACCTCCTTAGGCGAATGGTGACAGTACAGTTACATGTCTAGCACAAGTGGGAGTCTGTTAGGATTATGTGCGAGACAGTAACAGGGTTACCGTGTCCAATGTTATAAGACACTAGTAGGTCACACCGCTGCACGCCAAAATGAGAACGTTTGGATTACGTGAGAAAAATAATTAATTGATTATTAATTATTTAAGAGAGAAATAAATAAATAATTAGTTAGATTATTTATAATTAATTAATCAGATAGATTAATTAATAGATAATTATGGAAATTATTATGGAAATAATTACCAAAGAGTTTATATGGAATAAAACTCTTATCCATATAAATAAGGGGTTAGGGGTGTCAGTTGATTTGATTCATTCAGTCCTAAAAACCCAGAAAAAACTCTCTCTCTCTCTCTCCCCTAAAACCGGCGCCGAATCCAAGAAAAGGAAGGTTCGCATTCGTTTTTCGGGTAATCCTCGGTGGTGGTCTAGCAACTATCTCAACCAGTGCCAGTAGCGGTGTATTCCCTACTCGCGTTTCAGAGTCATTATTCAAAAGGTAATCCCCTAAAACATCCTTAATTGTATCTGAATGGTTTAGGATTGGATCCTTGTTTGGGAATCAGTTTTTGTTATCCGCTGCGCATGTTTATGCTTCTGGTTCCCAACAGACGGGTCCAAAGAGATCCATGTGGAGAAGTTGTATAGGAGAGCTGATGGAGGAAATCTGCTTGGACTTGAAACTAGCCCTGGTCTGTTTTTCTTTCTCACATGCTGAACAAAGAGATACCTTTGTATAGCGAAAGTCAGGAAGACCAATGACAAGATTGTTGATGCAGAGTTGATTCAGCGTCTTGAAATTGAGATGAGAAAGACGCTTGTGCCAAAGCCAATTTGTATCAGAGGAAGCACGAGATACAAAGCAGAAGTTGTCAGTGGAAGTATTCATGTTGATGATGTAGATATCAGCATGTCTCACTCCAGTGAGAATAACTTCCTTTCTTCTGTTTTTGACTTTGCATTTCTTCTTTGAGAAGGAGACTTTGTGATTCTTATCACACAGTTGACTGATGCTCAGAAGATTATGCATCAGGCCTTCAACATAAGCAACTCTCTTGAAAGTAGTTACTCCGTTGGTCAGTGTGCCATACCCTCGGGTTTGGCCTTTACCGTTTCCACCAAAGGTCACAGCAGGACCTCTTTCTTCACGGTAGTTAGAGAGGACAGATTTCGAACCAGTCATATGTCGAGAGCATCCACTGTCCAGGTACCAGATGCCCTTATCCTGTAAAATTTAGAGTTTAAGTTTTTCTTGGTACCCATAAGACTATGGATCCAGAAGTATCAGTAGGACTGGTGGAGTCAGTGGCAGCCTTAACTGATTTATCAGTTCTTGAGGCTGGAGTCTTGACTGAGGAGACAATCTTGACAACCTTCTTTCCTTTGACTGAATTGTCAGTCTTAGGATTTTTCTTTACCTTAGCTGATTTTTCAGCTTTGGTAGCATCAGGACACTTACTCGCAATATGGTCGTTTAATCCACAGTGATAACATTTGCGATATTGAAAGCGTTTAGTGTGGTCCAGGAAGTCTTTAAACTTCAAGTGAGCAGGACCAGCACCAAGTATGCCTTTAGCATTGGACATTGGAGGAATTGGTTTCTTCTCCTGAGTCTTTTGCTTCAGGTCAATCTTCAGTCTGGGAGCAGGATTTTGAGAGAAAGATTTTGATCCTGAGACTGAAGGACCACCACCCAGAACTTTGTTCTTGGGTTTAGGACTCTTGGTCTTTGAAGGTGTTACAGTGTTAGATTTCTCTTTGACTGTGTTCTTTTTGCTCTTAGGAGCACCTTCAGAGTGTGTGTTAGAAGAAGAAGGAATGTTTTCAGGAGCATTGGGATCAGGGATAGAAGAAACAAATTTTCCAAATTTGAGCATGGAACTATCAGATTTAGTTCCTCCATGAGTGTATCCAAGACCCCTTTTGTTTTTAACATTTCTTCCTGAGGCTAATATTTCGTCAACCTTTTCAGAGGCGTCACTCCATCCTTTGATGGTGACTTTTTCAGCGTTTAACTCAGCCAGGGCTCTTTCTTTGGCAGCAATAGCCATTTCTCTTTCAATACAGAGAGTTTTATTTACAGTGACCTGGTCTTTATAGTTTTCTTCCAGAATGGTAAGCTGTTTTATTTTTTCTTGACATTCTTTGAGTTGTCCTCGAAGGTCAATATTCATTTTTTCAGCAGAGGTTTTGCCATTAAGGGCTTTGTAAAGATCAAGAGTGACCAGGTCCAGCTGAGTTAAGCTTTCAAGAGGGACGAGAGGAATAGGTACCTGACTGGAAGAATCAGTCGCAGAGGTGGAAGCTTCAGGAGTTGTGGAAGAAGAAGCTTCAGGAGCCTGAGTAGGAATTTCTTCAGGGACCTCTTCTATCTTAGCCATGAGAGCTAAGGTAGGTTCCTCAATAATGGCCATTAGTGCCACTTGAGTGTATTCCTCATCAGATGAGTCATCAGAGGAGACATCATCCCAGTCGCAGTCTTCTGCGATAAGACCTTTACCCTTGCGCTGAATTTTCATCTTTTTGTACTTTTCTTTCAGGCGCTGGTATTTGGGGTTCTTAGAAGAAGATTTGGCAGAGGAGGGAGCAAACTGACTTTTCCTGTACCTGCAATCATTAGCAAAGTGTCCTTTGCCCTGACAGTTGTAGCAGATAGCAGTAGCCTTATCAACAGGGTCTGATTTAGGCTTGTCAGTAATAGTAAGATGTTTCTTTTTGTGGAAGTTTCCCTTTTTGGCAAACTTCTTGAAAGATCTGGTTAACAAAGCAAGAGATTCATTGAATTCAGGATCTTCTGACATGTCAGAGTCAGAAGATTCTAATTCAGTAATAGTTACTGAAGAAGGAGTGGCGACAGTAGGAACTGAGTCAGAGACCAATGCAACAGAGTTACTTTTGGTATCTTTAGAATCTCTTATGAGATTCTTTTTCAGTTTCTTCTGTTGTTCACGGTTGAGAAGAATACCGTACAACTCACTTAATGTGAGTGTCTTTATGTCCTTTGACATAGTTAAGCAGGAGGTGTATATTTCTCAATGTTCAGGAAGAGCTTCCATGAACTTGGTAACCACCTCAGAGTTAGAGTACGTAGTACCGATAGTCTTCAGATCAATCAGAAGACAGTTGAATCTCTGATGTAGCTGGGAGAGAGTTTCATCCTTTTGATGAATAAAGCTTTCATACTGTCGAACCAAGAAAATCTTTCTTGATTCCATGAGAACAGCAGTACCTTCATATTGAACACAGAGAGTGTCCCATATTTCTTTAGCAGATCGAAGGTGGCAGACAGAATGGAATACATCGTCAGGGAGTGACATGGCGATGAGAGACCTAGCCTTAGTGTCAATGTTGACCAGGCGTCTGTCTTCATCATTCCAGTCAGTTACATGCTTTACCAGTTGCCTTTCAGGTACAGCTGGTTGGCCCGCTGCAGCAGGAATGGGGTGGACGGTTTGTGTAGGCACATGTGGTCCATTTTCTAGAAAGTATGGAATCTGGGGATCAGAACCAGAGAGAAAGAGTTCCATCCTGGTTTTCCAAAGAGAGAAGTTATCTTTGTTAAACCTAGGTGGCTTTCCAGCAGAGCCGGTATCAAAGTAGTTATCCTTAGCTTGAAGAGCCATGGATTAGAAGAGAGGATCACAAGATTTTTCTAAGAAGAAAATGAGAGCTTGTATCTGCTTTGATACCACTTGTTGGTCCCAAAGAGGTGACCTTCAAGTAAGGATAGTGTTTGGGATTATATAAGGGGGGGTTGAATATAATCACACAAGTTTTCACTTTTAAATTCTTGTTGTATAAACAATATGAATTTACAGATTGTTGCGGAAATAGAAAAGACAATAAGTCTAAACTAAACAATCTAAGTTCTTTCACTATGCACTAAAGTGAGAAGATGTAAGAAAGAAGATAGAGGGAATAAAGAAAGAAAGGATTAGGGTAGTATTAGGATGAAGAAGAAGTATGGAGAACATCTCTTCAAGTCCTATTTATACCCAATGCATTAAATGCATGCAGACTCACTTTTGTGTACGTGTCACAATGTAAGTGGTCCTTTGTACTATTTACTATAAACAAATACTCTATGCATGGTGTGCAAAAGAGGAAGTGTGTAAACAGTTGCCTTGAGGTCTGATAAGTACGGAGGGAACAGTAAAGAGACTGTCCTTATGTACTTTTGTGTCAGTAAAGGCGGATAATCCTTTTGTGCATTAGACTAAGACATTACACTAATCCTTCAGGATCAGGATACTGATCAGTGACTAGAGTCCTGAAACTGGTGTTGTTTAGGGTCACTTGTATCCTGATGGTTCTTCAGGATGTCATACGATATTGAGCAGCCTGCTATCACTGAGTTCCGTCTTCAGATCACGAGCATGTTGTTCCTGTCATCAGCTAAGTCTTCGACGTTGTTGATGGTTCTTTGAGTATGATCTTGATGTCTTCAGGAGGTCTTCACTTCAGTGGATAGGATCAGTAGACTGCAGAACAGACTCGTTCGTCTCCTGATCCTGATCCTGATTACTATAAAAATAAGTTACAGCATAAGTAACATGGAATAAC
Organism: Centaurea solstitialis; assembly: GCA_030169165.1. NCBI lineage: Eukaryota > Viridiplantae > Streptophyta > Magnoliopsida > Asterales > Asteraceae > Centaurea > Centaurea solstitialis. The sequence continues at coordinate 70,285,809 of CM058043.1, forward strand.
ACTGAACAGACTCAGTGATAATTCCTCAAGCTATAACAGAAGTAAAAACCTATTCACTAAGTAAAGGTTCAGGATCATTATCATTTCATCAGGTCTTAGGAGAGCTGGATCAACAAAAAATAACAAACATAAAAGTGTCATTTAAAAATGATTATTAAAAGTTGCTAAACCTGCTTTAGCTCGACGAATGAAGTACCACTCTTGTCGGAATGCTCTAAAATATTCAATCAGTCCGACGATAGGTAACCTGCGTGCAAACCTGGACATGACGTTTATTGACTCAGCACTATTGGAGGTCATTATGTTGTACCGAATGCCAGGAAAATAGACCCTTGTTCATCTATCCACCCCAACCTCCTCCATCAATTGGGCACCGTCAGGTATGGCGACTCGAAGGATATTCATCATTCGGTCAAACACATACGTCGTGTAGGCCTTGAATGCCTTCCAGTATGGGGTCTTGAAAACTTTTATTCGGGCATCCCTGGATCTCACGTCCATCACCAAATGGCGACAACATAAAGCGTGATGTGAATTTGGGAAAATGGTGGTGATAGCGGCGTTTATAGAAGCAGCTCTGTCTGACATAAACACCAACCCTTCTGGCTCACCGATGCATCGTTAAACGTCTCCCATTTGTCTACATCCATAGGATCGTCCGCGACGGCAGCATCCTCATCTTCACGTACCTGTAAAAGTCTGGGCCTCTTCGACGCTTGTCGACTGACAATGTGCTGAAACCATTCCTGGCTCCGTATGTACCACCCCTGCTGCTATTCGAACTCGTCCGCTACAAGCCCCTCACGTGGGATATACCGTGCCTCCTAATATATAAAAAACAGGTAATGTCAGCTTGAATTAATAAATTATACTGTGTAAATTAAACTAGGAAAGATCCACAAAGAACATAGTACCGGGAAATCAAATAAGGTCAACCACTCATCCCTTTGCAACGTTCTCTTAGCTTTCTTCTCCGAGCGCAAGCCCCTCGGATACGAATTAGTCATAAGAAAATACTTGTCGGACCGCGGGAACATCTCGAAAATCCAAATCTGCAATGATAAAAATAACTTTTAGATTTATTACGTTAAAGAAAAAACAATCATATAGTGTTTATTTAAAAAAAAACTCATTCATGTATCGTTTATTTAAATAATACATTTTTTTAACGTTTAATTTGGATAAAACACATTCATATAAACCATTTTTTAAAAACACATCCATATAACGTTGATTTAAAAAAAAGATTCATATAGCGTTTATTTAAATAATACATTATTATAGCGTTTATTTAAATAATACATTATTATAGAATTTATTTTTGTTAGTAATTGTGTGCATAAGTTGACAAACCAGTGATTGCACATCCAATGTTACAAGGCACTTGAGGGTCACACCTGTGAGGACCTATAAGTCGAATAAGTTATATGAAACCCAGAAATGGAGAATTGGGATTTATAATAGTCAATTATAAATCAGTTGGGTAATTTCAGTCAGAAATCCCAAAGTTGGAGGGTTGTTAATTAATTAAGTAGATTATATATTTATTAGACAAATAAATATATAATAGAATAATTTAATTAATTATAAGTAATTATCTAGAATAATCATTTCTTGGAAGAAAAGAAAAAGATAATTACAAAAAGGGAAACTGAATCAGATGGAAATTGTGTTTTCTTGATATATAAATAAGCCTTATGGGTTTTAAGATATTTATTCATAACCTAACAATCAGTTTCCAGTTTTTCTCTCTCTCTCTCCTCTCTGACCGGCGCCACCTCCCCTCCCTCGTGACAAACCAGCTCGGTTTTTTCCAGTTTTTCGGGTTTTCTTTCGTTCTACTAGAGGAACATTCGTTGGTCGTTCATTGGTGGATTAATTCTCAAGCAATCCAGGTAAATCTTCTATAACTATTAGAATTAATTAAAACAATGATAAAGATCAATAAGTTTTCTTTTGGTTTTGTATCTTAATCGCTTCCGCATTAGATCAAATCAGTATGTTTTTGATCATATAGGTTTTTGACCAGTTTGGTTATCAGACCTATGGGATTTATCGAAACAGTAAGGTTTTGAGATCCATGATATTCCTCGTGTCAGATTGACCCGAGGGAACCCACAAAACCCCAACAGTGGTATCAGAGCATCTGGTCCAATCGTTTTTTAGTTTTATTTATTCTCGTAAGATCCGTTAAAATTGTTTTCTTGCGTACCAAGTTTTAATTTGATTTGTTATCGTTTGATTGATTGTACGAAAGATCACCAAACCAAAAACCACCGAGTCCGGCGGTGGCCATAGCCGAACCACCAGCATGGTAGCCGAACCACCAGCATGGTGGTGGCGGCGTTGGCTGTCGGCCCAAGCACCGGCCGAACCACCAGCTTGGGGGTAACGGCGATAAGTGGCGGGGTGGTGACCGTAGGGTACCACTCGGCTGTGGCCGAGCTCCACCACGAACCAAGAGCGGTTCGAAAACCCGCAACCACTAGAAGCCGAAATCACGGCGGTGGATGGCGGTACAAACACCGGTCACAAAGACGGCGATCGCCGGCCGCACCGCGCATAGCGGTGGCGGCGGCTGTTGCTGTTCACTCAATCGCCGGCTGCACCACGCCCATCGGCGACGGCGTTCGACTGTTGTTTTTCCGACCAACCGACCGCACCACAATGATTAGTGGTGGCGGCGACGGTTACGCGGTGGTAGACGGTGGTATTCGCAACGGTGGCTGTTGTTCGATCGATCGCTGGCCGCACCGCGCATAGCGGTGGCGACGGCTGGTGTTGTTTTTCGTTTGATTGCCGGCCGCACTGCGCATAGCGGTGGCGGCTTCCGGCTGCCGTGTCTAGACCGACCACACCACAGTTTAGTGGTGGAGGCGTCGGTTGTAAAAATCGCCGCCGGTAGGCGGTGGTAGTGGATTTCGTTCGATTCGCCGGAAACCACAAGCGGCGGCGGACGCCTGGCCAAACCACCAGAGAGGTGGTGGCGGCGATTTCGTGACTGCCCAGCTGGACCACCAGTTTGGTGGTGGCGGCATCGATTACTTCCGAATGCCACAGATCACCACCAGATTGGTGGTGATCGATAACGCTAGCCATGGTCGACCACCGCACCACCACTTGGTGACGGTTGATTTTCCAAACCACCAGCGGGTGGTGGTGGCGTTTTCCAAACCACACGAACGGTGGTAACATTTGCGAAAGCCACGGTCAAACCACCAGCGGGTGGTAGTGGTAGCGTTTATGTTTCTGATCAAGGCCGCACCCCACGTGGTGGTTGCGGCGTCTGTTGTGATCAAAGGACCACGGTGGCGGCGGTAGCAGCTTTGCGCTACTGTCATCGTTCGGTCCAAGTATTGGTGGTGGTCAATGACCGCCTGTGGGTGGTATTGATCACCGCCACCGATTTCAACGATAAAACGGCTACTCACGCCCCGAGCGAAACGAAATCACTATATTACTGAACGATAACAGAGTCCCAACCCACAATTTTTTTTCCGAACAAACCTCGATACCCTGTCAGACCCGATATTACCAGTTTGGTAATGGACCCAAACGGTCCAGTCTTGAACCAAGTTATGGCCCAAAGAGGGTTCTTTTTATTTTAAACAATCCAGTTGTCCAAAAATAAAAATTTTATGCTTAGATAATTGGTTTTATAAAATTAAGTTTTTCTTTTAATTTCTGACCTGTTTAGTCAAATGAGCTTAGTGTCGTGTTTTTACCAGATGGTTAAAACACAAAGGCCAGTATTTTGTCATTTAAAACAATTGGTTCGGAATGTCCGGTTTAATATATATAAAAGGCAAATATTTTATAAAATTGTTTTACGTTTTATAAAATAAATTTTATCAAACTTAATTTATAAAACATTAATATTGGTTTATAAAACAGCTTGTTTTATAAATCAGTTAAAACCAAGCTTTGCGGTATACGAAACGAGATAATTTTAACGGATCTAGTTTTGATTTACACTTAAATATATATTGCTTGATTCTATGTCTTATATTAGATGCATGTTTTTAAATGCTTACATATATGCCTACTATAGAATTTTGCCAACTTAGACCCTTGACATATTTCCGGGGAGGCCTGCGTGCCATTTACAACCCTTATGTAATAATGACCTTAGGATAGATAGTTCTATTTTTCCCTCTTATTCTTACGAGATGGTGAGGCCAGTGGGAGCTACTGGAGTTTTTCCTCCTTCCAGGAGTCCAGACGAAAATGACAAGGCCAGTGGAAGCTACGCAAGTTTTGAAACCTTTAAGAATAGGTCATTATTGGTCCCTAGGAAACAAACGTTGGCAAAAACTATAATTGGTTATTGTGTGGTTGATTATTATTTAACTGCATGGTTGAATTTGTTTATTTGTGATATTTTACATGTTTATTAGTTTTAGAATAGAAGGAGTTTTAAAACTAACTAATATCACAAAATAAGGTAGGTTTTTAAAATTACCAGTTTTTCAAACCTTTTCAAAACGGTAGATTTTATTTTAGACCTATAAATAATAAATGATTGTTTCAGGTAAAAGGCAAGTTGACAAAACAGTCAGTTTTAATCAACTAGTATGCTATTAAACAGTTAGTTTTAATTAGCAAGTAACTTTACAACAGTTAGTTTTAAATAGCATGTATGTTTGAAACAGTTAGTATTAAACATCAGTTGCCTTTTTAACAATCAGTTTTTCAAAATTATAGTTTTTCAAAATCCTGGTTATAAAAGGTTTTTCAAGATTAAAAACCCCGAAAATCATAGATCAGTGGTGCAACCCATCTAGGGGCACCTTCGGCGTAAGATACACGGGCGTAATGAGTGATCACACCTTCAACGTCCGTGTTCAAACTGAAGCCGGAGGGGTTACATAACTCTGCGAATTATCTTCGGGTGGTACTGGCCAGAGTAAAGTAATCAGGTCCCCAAAATGGTGAGATCTATTTTGGTTCTGTTAAGTTCACCGGATGGTACCAGGCCAAAATGCACTTAGAGGGACTGAAACATGCACAGGTAGTTATCGTGGTCCCGAAAAGATCTAGGAGTCATGTTAGTTAGATGTGATTGGTAAAAGTCCTTACCTGCCGAGATAGTACGGTCCTGATGGAGTAAGAACACACCACACATCAGGACGTATGAAATAAGGATCCTAGTCCAATAAATTGATCATTTAAGGGTTTATTGATATTTATTGGAATTTAATCTATTTACAGTTGCTAAAAACCAAAAGTTTTAATGTGTTTAGATGGCAAGCACTGTTACCAACACAAACAATCTTTCCCTCCGCTCTATCCTTGAGAAGGACAAGTTAACCGGCCCCAATTTCCTTGACTGGGAGCGCAATCTGATGATTGTGCTCAGACACGAAAGGAAATGGTATGTCCTTGAAGAGCCTCTTGGGGAGGCTCCTGCGGCAACTGCTCTGGCTGCTGCTAGGAATGCTCACAAGAAGCATTCAGATGATCTGCTAGATGTCGCCTATCTCATGCTTGCAATTATGAGCCCAGATCTACAAGCAGGGCTCATAAACACAAATGCTTATGACATGATCCGCCAGCTGAGAGACATGTTCCAGACACAGGCTCGTACAGAACGTTATGATGCCACAAAAGCATTTAATGAATGCAAGATGATTAAAGGGACATCAGTAAGTGACCATGTCATGAAAATGAAATGACACTTGGATCATCTGGAGAGGCTTGGTCACCCAGTTCCGTTGCAGCTAGCAACGGATACTATACTCAATTCACTGTCAGATGACTACAAGCCCTTTGTAGTCAATTACAATATGAATAACATGGAGAAGTCAATAGCAGAATTACACTCCATGCTTAAGACAGCTGAATTGAATATGGGGACCAAGAACAAAACCAAGGACATCTTGATGGTAAGAGATGGAGGGGTGAAAAAGAAGCATGGGCAAACTAGCACCAGCAAAGGGAAGGGACCAGTTCAGGCCGTCTAGAGTGCACCCAAGAAAGGCAAAGGCAAGGGCAAGGGCAAGAAAGTCAAGCCAAATAAAGCTAGGACCGAGAATCGCTGCTTCACATGCAATGAGGTCGGTCACTGGAGACAAAACTGCCCAAAGCGTCATGAAGCAGGTATGCAAACCTCAGATATTTATGATTGCTTTAGTTTGTCACTTCTTACTTGTTAGTTTACAAGTGTACTGATACCTAGAGCAAATGACTATTGCAGGAGGTCAGAAGTGAAGTGCCCAGGAGTTGCTGAGGATTTTAAGTACCAGTTCATTTCAATTCTAGTCAAGACATTTTCATTATAGACTTATGTTTTAAAACAGTTACTTTTTGGATGGTTATAATTTTAAATTTACATTCTATGGTTTTAATTTTAAGTTATTGTCTTGACATTGAAATATCTGTTGTACCTAGTATTTTTTTAATCTGTTTGATTTAATCCTGGATATTGCCTATTACACTGACAAAGTTACTTTAGTAGTTTTAATTAAAGTAACTTATATGAAAACTGTCAAAATACTATTTTTATAAAAATGTGGTTTTGAAATAAAACACTTATGAGTAAAAGATTATGAAATAATTTTGTAATCGCATTCAATTACTCAAATGTTTAAGAGAGAATATTAACTCAGATAGCGTTAATAATAACAGTGTTTATAAAACTAGGAAAATTCCAAGTGTTGGAATTAGGATTTAACAAAATCCAGTTAAGTTTTATAAATGTTAGAATTCTCAAGTATATTACTTAAAATAGAATTGACTAATCAAAGCTTTGACTAAGTCAATAGTGAATTTTGAGTAATAATTGGTTTTCATATAGGATAGTGGGAGCCCAATTTATTCTCTATCTAGTCTAAGATAAAGAATGAAAGATATAATTATTGATTCAATATATCTCGGAATTCATGATCCTGGTAGGATGAGAATTCATACGATATAATTTACCTTATAGTCAAAAGGATAAAAGTTTCAAGATCCTTGAAACAAAATAAAGTCATAATTGACCTTAAAATCAATAATTAAGATGTTGGAAGAATTTCAGCAAATTTGCCAATATGGTAAATGGAATCTGACTTCAGGTAGAAGTCATTCATCTACATAGCAACTAAGGAAAGTTGCAGTTCAATTTTACATATTCAGGGAAAAACTAGGAGTTATTCCAGGTCTCCAAGTTCAGGGAATATGATAAAATAAAAGATTAATTTTTGTTTAAATGCTTGCAAAACAATAATTAGCATAATCAAGTGGATTGTATCAGTAAATACAAACTTATATTATTTGGTTATCACTTTGATTAAAATGGTAAACTTTAATCAAAGGATTTAAACTGAAGATAGGTGATACTTAATTTTAGATCAGTATTTAACAAACATTAAATAGATACCATAAAAGTAATAGGAAATGTTATTAATTTTGTTATTATTACAACGTGTAGTATGAACTATACAAAATTAATTTTTTTATCACTTTTATAAATTTTGCATGTTTTATAAATCCAGGAATGAAACTAGTTTCCATTATTCATTCAAAATTTGTCCGTGACAACTTATCGTGGTGGGAACCCGATAAGGTGTTAAAGTCATTGTGAACTTTTAGGTAGTTATGATCAGTTGCTGAATAACAGCTACAAGTGTTGTAGACTAAAAGTTGCACATATATTTGATAGAGTAGCAAATATCGGACGTGATCCGCAGATGAGATTACTTCTTGGAATCAGTCATGAGTAAATCTCACAGTGGTTGTCCCTATCACCTGAGGTATCTGATTTGATGTCATGAGGACTACTGAATACTTAGTACACTCAACCGCTACGCCGTAACAGGGTGGCTATAAAGGGCGTAACTAGATTCAGCGGAAGCCGTGGTGTTAAAGGCAGATATGCAAGATGGGATTTGCACCTCTTCTCTGAAGAGAGATATTTCTGGGCCCTTCTTGACTGACTGAATATACTGATGAAGTGCATGGCCATGCCCAAACGAACTGATTAGTTCTTTGTCATTTACCTATCAGTAAAAGTCGGATAGTCGAGGAAACAGAATCTTGAGTATTTAGAGTTGACACTTTCCAACACTACTACAAAAACAGCTTTTTTATACGGTTGATTTGGACATTTTTAAACGGTTTTACAACCGTTTGAAAGGGCACCGTTTAAAAAAGTGGGGGGTTTTTTATACAGTTTTAGAACCGTATGAAAAAGTGACTTTTTTATACGGTTCCAAAACCGCATAAAAAAGTCACAAAACCGTTTAAAAATATGTATGTATTTTATACAGTTAAAATAAACAACCGTGTAAAAAAATTATATGGCTTTTTCAAACGATTTTATGATTATATGTGTTTGAAATTAATAAGGCATTTCATACGGTTTTCTTAAACAACCGTGTAAAAAAGGTGGGCAACTTTTTATAAAGTCAATGAACCGTTTAAAAAAAGATTTTAAAAAATCCGGCACTGTTTTTATACGGTTTTTTTTTACTTTTACGCAAACCGTATAAAAATGTGCGTTTAAAAAGCTGGTTTGTGTAGTAGTGCAAGCTCATACTCATAGATGAAATATCGGGATGCAAAGGGAAAAGCCAAGTTATACCCAATCTATGAATAGTAGTTTCATAGATGCTATTTCCTTACGGAAAGTTTATATCACCTGTCTGGGTATAAGAGTTCTTGTAACCTGGTCAGCCTAAGTGCCTGTCTAGGGGCCTGCTTAGGTCCGTGAAATCAAGACGGTATTGCCAACTTGTACAAGTGGGAGTCTGTTAGTAATTGTGTGCATAAGTTGACAAACCAGTGATTGCACATCCAATGTTACAAGACACTTGAGGGTCACACCTGTGAGGACCTATAAATCAAATAAGTTATATGAAACCCAGAAATGGAGAATTGGGATTTATAATAGTCAATTATAAATCAGTTGGGTAATTTCAGTCAGAAATCCCAAAGTTGGAGGGTTGTTAATTAATTAAGGAGATTATATATTTATTAGACAAATAAATATATAATAGAATAATTTAATTAATTATAAGTAATTATCTAGAATAATCCTTTCTTGGAAGAAAAGAAAAAGATAATTACAAAAAGGGAAACTGAATCAGATGGAAACTGTGTTTTCTTGATATATAAATAAGCCTTATGGGTTTAAAGATATTTATTCATAACTAACAATCAGTTTCCAGTTTTTCTCTCTCTCTCTCTCTCTCTCTCTCTCCTCTCTGACCGGCGCCGCCTCCCCTCCCTCGTGACAAACCAGCTCGATTTTTTCCAGTTTTTCGGGTTTTCTTTCGTTCTACTAGAGGAACATTCGTTGGTCGTTCATTGGTGGATTAATTCTCAAGCAATCCAGGTAAATCTTCTATAACTATTAGAATTAATTAAAACAACGATAAAGATCAATAAGTTTTCTTTTGGTTAAGCAATCCAGGTAAATCTTCTATAACTATCAGAATTAATTAAAACAACGATAAAGATCAATAAGTTTTCTTTTGGTTTTGTATCTTAATCGCTTCCGCATTAGATCAAATCAGTATGTTTTTGATCATATAGGTTTTTGACCAGTTTGGTTATCAGACCTATGGGATTTATCGAAACAGTAAGGTTTCGAGATCCATGATATTCCTCGTGTCAGATTGACCCGAGGGAACCCACAAAACCCTAACAATTTTAAAAACGTTACTTATATAAAGAATGACAAACACATTGATTGGTGAACAAATATATTACCTCAAACGTGTGTTGAAAGCCGTATAACGTCATAGCACTCGCCTGATGTGCCAATCGCCTTTCAAAGGCGCCGTCCAACTGCTTGTATGTATAGGTCCAAATGTATGAACCCCACGGAAATTCGTTCCACGCTTCCAAGTATCTCACAGCATTTAATAGTACGTTATCGACATACACTTTCTCTTGATGGCCAAAAAATACCTTCTCCACCATCAGAATGGAACATATACGAACTTAGTGAGAGGGTTAGGGTTTCTCACGGTGCCACCCGCTTGCGACACCTGTCTGGTCAAACAGGTCAAAGTCGCCCCCGCCGACTTATGCCGGGGCGACTTAGTACAAGTAGAGGTGTTCAAAAAAATCCGAATCCGATCCGACATCCGAATACCCGAAAACATCCGATCCGAAAATATCCGAGAATTCGGATATCCGGATTTTCGGATTCGAATAGTGATTTTTGAAGATTTTCGGATATTCGGATATCCGAAATATCCGATTTATATATATATATATATTATTTTAAAAAACAAAAAAATTAATAATACATGTTAACTTTTTATCTCACTTTCTAAAAAATAGAACCTCATCTCTCAACACAAGTATCGACCTATCTAACTAGCTAAGTAATGAAAGCTTCAAGATTGGAATTTAGAAGATGAAGTTGTTTTTAATTTACGTTCTTATGTTACTTTAGACTTTCGTATTATTATTTAAGACTTGTAAATTAATTATTTGAAGTTGTATTAGCTTATTGATGATTGGAAACATATGAACGATTATTATGTACGAAGAATGATGTATTTTTTTGGTTTTTTTTTGCTAAAAAAGACATTTTATCAATTATTTTGGATTTTCGGATTTTTCGGATTATCCGGTATCCGAATCCGGAATTTCGGATATCCGAAATTTCGGATTCGGATTCGGATATTGATTTTCACTATCCGAAATTTTCGGATATCCGAAATTCCGGATATCCGAAAATGAACACCCCTAAGTACAGGGACCAAATGTGCAACTCTTCAAACTTGTAGGTCAGGGTGCTTTTTGAAAATTAAGGAAGTCGCCTCCGGCGACTTGGCGTGGGGCGACTACTTCACCGCTGGTGTAGAAATTGGTCGGAATCCTTGGTTTTCGCCGGAAATTGGTAAGTCGCCTTAGGCGACTTGTCTTGGGGCGACTTCATGGGCTATTTGGTGAATTTTTGGGAGAGACGGGTTAGATGGGGTTGTGTGTATTTTTCAATGGCTAAAAAAATAAATTTCTCAAACTAAAATAGTCTAATGTATGAGATTTTATTATTTTATACCTTGTATTCAACATAATAATAAACAAGCAATAAGGTAGATTAATCCATGACAAATATTTTTATCCGTTTAATATTTATTGGAAAACCAACCAAACAACCATTAATTTGGATATACCTAAAACTTTTTACATGATAAAGTGTTGTTTTGATGAAAATTTTCAACTGAAAAATGGAAAAAATTTCGAAAAAGTATCGGAAAAGGCATGTAACAAGCATTACAAAAAGGGCTATTAATTTTCATTTCTGATCAAGTTGGGGAAAATAAAAATTTTATTTCTATTTAGTTTTATTTTCATATATCATTCCATCTTTTGATGTTAACCGAAACATCTTTTGTATTTTCAAAGTGGAAAAAAATATTTTTTAGTATAAAACAATTTTTTATTAATTATAGTGGGTTAACCAAACAGCATCAATACAATGTTTATTTTCATTTTCATTCCTTAAAATGAACCAATCACCTAGGTCTCTAATAATTTCTATTAAGGTTGCGTTTGTTTTTTAAGAGGTGCTGAAGTCTGAAGTCGAATTTCGCATCTGATTTTTAAGTGAATGTGCTGAAGTCTGAAATATAAATCTGAAAGCCTGTTTATTTTTCCAAAAATTGTTAAAACATCTGAAATTTGAATTTTAATTGACTTATAATTGTCTGCCATAAATTGTAGTCCTGCTCATCATGAGATCAAACACATGGATGTAAAAACGACCGAACACATAAATCGATATGTTTGGAGTTGCTTTATAGAGATCGATTTGGACTTGCTTTCTTGAAATCAAACATATGGATGTAAAAACGATCGAACATAGAAATCGATTGATTTGAAGTTGCTTTTTGGAGGTCGAAAACATGGATGTAAAAACCATCGAACACATAAATCGATCGATTTGCAGTTGCTTTCTGAGATCGAACACTGATTCACTCTTATGCGAACAATCGAATCAGTGAAATTGACTGCAAAAACCCAATTATGAACAGGAAAACTAGAGGGATTAGGGAAAGAGAAGGTACCTGAGTAAGAATTGGATGTAATTAATGGATAATGATCAGAGAAAATCGTGGATGATGAGATTGAAACAAGGGCGGGATACAAATTTATAGTGGAATATAAACATGGGCAAATAAATATTAAAATTGGCATGTGGATCATCGCCATTGCTGAAGCTTTTTTAAGAAAGTGATGGAGATGGAGGTGCCTTTGAAAAGTTTCAGATACTAGTTTGTCACTTTTTTGTACAAATGGATTTAAGAGTTCAATGCCTCTGAAACATATAAAAAAACAAACAGTCTAAATCCTAATTTGTCTGACCGAATTAGATGTAGTGGGTTATTAAGTGCTGAATAGGAAAAAACAAACAGCCCCCAAATGTTATGTCCTTTGAAAGTCGTATATCTTACCTTCCTTAGGCCATCATTAGCCGATGGCTAAGGATGGCCTTAGAGACATTCACACTTATCTCTTACAAAACATTCCCATACTATCATAATCTTCCCTCAACTTATCTATATACTATTATATAAAAGAAATAACCTAGAAAATCAGTTATTCAGTCAAGAAAACTGTTTTTCAAACAATATGATTTTTTAAGCGCTATGTACAACCATTCACTTCATCAAACTCCTCGGTTCTCCCACGTTCTTCTCCTCCTTCCTCTCTCTCCCCACGTCCCAGAACAGAACGAGACGAATAACTGATTGTAAGGTTTTCATAGAGCGAGCATTCAATTTCATCAATCTCCGTATCCTCTATGTTCCTAATTTCATCAATTGTAAGGTTTTCAATCTTCGTATTTCTTTCAACAAGTCCTATAATCGGACCAAAACAAGCAAACATACAAAACCTGAAGTCGGTTTTTCGATCAGAAGGTAAATTATTTACATCTTTTTCGATTGAAGAGGTTGCTTTGGTTGAATGGTATCTGAAATTTCAAATTTCAAATTGTGGGTTTGGATAGGAAACTTATTCTGAAATAGCTGCTATTTATTTGACGAAAAGTTACGTGAAATGGTTGTGAGAATTGGAGTAGATTTGAGTTAGAAATTGGTGAAGTTTGCTGGGGGAATTTATAATTTCAATCTAAATTTCTTGGAAATTAGGGAATTTGGACTAGATTTGAATCAGAAATTGGTGAATTTTGCTGGCAACTTTTTTAATTTTACTCTAAATTTCTTGTCAATTGGGGAATTTGTACTAGATTTGAATCAGAAATTGATGAATTTGCTGGGAATTTTAAAATTCAATCTTAATTTCTTGTCAATTGGGGAATTTGGACTAGATTTGATTAAGAAACCGGTGAATTTGGTTGGAATTTTTTTTAACTCAATCTAAATTTCTTGTCAATTTGGGAATTTGGACTAGATTTGATTAAGAAATTGGTGAATTTTGTTAGGAACTTTTTGTTAGGGAATTTATCTGAATTAGAAATAGATGAAGTTTTCTGGGAGCTTCTTAATTTTAACCTATCTTTCTTATGAATTAGGAAAAATAAAACTACTAATACTTCACTGCTTGATCTCAACTCGAAGACGTTTCTAGCTCCATCACCCGCGATCCTTTCCATGAAAACCATTTTGATGGTTCAACTAAGGAGGTTGATCTCTATTTTGACATATAGCAATTTGCAAATTTAACTTTGAGAATTCATTCATAAAACCTTGAATTTTGGTGCATTGGCTAAAATTGCTCAATTGAAGATTTGAAGGCATGTTACATTTTTGGCTTTTCACTTTTTAAATTTTACCCGTTCTTGGTGCTGCTCTGTTTTGGTATGGCTTTTTGATCTAGGATATGGGATGGTTATTATTAGTGTTGATGGAGGTTCAAGTCATATTCCAAAAAGATTACATAATGGAAATCAAATTTTGAGATTGCTGGGATATGGTGTGTAGTTCATAGTTAGAACATGTTTTAATGATTGTAGTTATTCACAAGTATAAAAATTATTGTCTTCTTCGAGTTATGTATGGGATGCCAATAGTGATTTTTAGTTAGAGACCTCCTTATTATGCCTTGGTCATTCATCAAGTTACATGTGAACAAAAGACTTGAACTTTGAGCTGGAGACCACCGTATTATGGTTTCTTTTCCGTAAATTTTAGGCTGATGACAAGATCTGAACTAATTTCCAAGAACCTTCTAGAAATTTGCTTCAACTTACTTCAGGTCAAATCTTAACTAATTTAGTAAACATAAATGTGCCAAATTATTCTATTAAAATTTTAAAAATCACAATTGAGATAACACGGTTTTTCTTTTGATAGCATACTATAGGACATGGTTCACTTTCATGCCTGTTGAGCTTGTTAACCAATAACCACAAGAAGAGCATCAAGAAGGAAGCCTGCTGGACAATTTTAAACATCACTGCTGGAAGTAAAGAGCAAATACAGGTAAAAAAATGTCTGACATTGTCTTATCGTTGATTCTCTAATTGTGCAATGCATGCAAATGAGCCATCTTATTCCTTAATTTTTTTCTGTGCAAACTCACCATCTCTCAAAGGGAAATCAAACGGCCTCTCTTGATGTTATATGATTCATTGTTATAGAATGATGCCTTCTTTATGATACCAGTACCGCTAAGTTTGATGAGTAGCTGCGTACATAACGGTTTTCTTTTTTTCATTTCAACTTACAGGCTGTCATTGAAGCAGGATTAATTGCTTCCCTGCTCAATCTGCTTAAAACAACTAAATTTGTTGGAAAAAAAGAGGTTGCATGTGCAGTATCAACTTATTTGGTTAGCTATACATGATTAGATAACTGTTTGGTAGTGGCTTAATTTTATAGAAAGTAGCTCATTCAGGAAGCTTTTAGGAGTGACCTTTATGCAGAAAGCCAAGTGTTTTTCCAAACCCACCATCTTCATTTATAGTGGTATAGATATATGAGGTGGTTCTCTGTTAATACTAACTTTTGAATTCTTCTATCGTACTACTTTTGCAACAGTCATCCAGGTTGCAGATCCATGGGCTTCAGCAGCTTACGGTGGAACAGCTACATGCAAACTCTGTTCGCATAACGTAAGCATTTTTACTTCTCATTGAATTAGAATTTTTTTGTCATTTGGTATGTTCATTTCAGTATCATTTGAAATTTAGATTGTTATCATTTATCCTTGAAAAAACAGGCAAAAGAAATCATAGATACATTTATCATAGCAATTGCATTATCTGAAGGTTTTGCCTTACTAAACAATAATGACATATATTTAGGAAATATTACTATAAATTACCAAAAACCAATGCTATTGCCACCTTCATTGAGAAAGATGCATCAGCCTGGACATTGAAGCTAAAATTTAATGAGAACTTCTCTATGGAATATAGGGAGTATCATTAGTTGAAAGTTTGCATGATGATTTTTTTTTTTAAAATATTCCAATATCATGCGACAATTCAGGGAACATACATGTTTGTATTTTGTCAACATCTTGCCAACCTGCTTTACAATTTGGTCATCTTGCAATCCATGATGACATGGGCTACATCAATAGTGATGGGTGGTTCAACTGCTGCCATCTATTTAGCGTTGTCGGTTTTAGGTATCCTACTAATGTGGATATGTTCGTTAAGTTTCTCTAAGGTTGTTGCCTTCATTCTACCACTCATATCTTCATCACCAGTTTCCCTTCATTTCAAGCCCATGCATCCCCTGCTTACCTTGGGGATCTTATTGGTCAACATATTGGTTATGCAATACTGAAAACATATATATCACGTGTATTTTCCAAAAGAATGGAAAACCTGTCTTTTTTTTTTCTTTTTGCTTCTTCTCTATAGCGTCGGACTAGGCTATAACATTGGTTGGTTTTGTGTTTGCACTTTCATACATTTTTTATACGCTGCCAACTAAATATTCTATAGAAATTGCTAAACTTTAAAACAGTTGATATGGTTAGTATATTTTGCCCCTTCACAAAAAAAAAATAGAAATTGCTAAACTTAAAATTGTCACAGGTTATATCAAAATTGGCATACATATGTACCATACAGGAACTCAAAATTGACTAGGCTCCTTCAATCTTCATTAAGTGGACATGGAAGAGTTTTTGTAACTCTTGCATACATCATTCAAATCAAACCATGTTTTATAAGTACACAACGACGAAGCATAGCATTGTCCTATTGAATCATAATATTATCTGATTATGAAGTATGCTTATTTGCTTCCACTTTTAGCTTATTTGCATTGTTACTCCCTCAGCAAGCAATTCAGAGGAGACAGATAATACATTAAAATTTCCCTTTTGTGCAAAACACATTGAAACTCAGGCAACATAAAATGAGGTGTGGGCATCAAATCCTATGCTTTTGAGTAATCTTTCTTTGATATTATTTTAATGTAAGCCTATGATTATGCAAATCATTGACGAGAAATCCCTTATCAAGAAGTACCAAAATGAAATTCGGTCACTAGAGTTGGATCTAGAACACTTAAAGAGTGGCATTGTAGTAGATCCTCAACTTAAGGATACTGAAGGAGATGATATTGCTCTTCTTTTAAAAAAGGTACTTCCAACCATTAGAATATTCTATTAAACTGTGTGATTTCTTTTCTTGGAAGACAAGGTCATAGTGATTAGTGTCGATTCAATCTTGCTCAAGTGAAAGCTATCCTTCAAGGAATTCACATTTAAAATGAGCAAAAACCATGAAATAACTAACAGTATTATTGAAATGAACTTCTCAAATGTAAGTGGCTTGGGCTTAAACATTGGACTAAAGCGTATGCTAAGCTACTTGCCACTACTATAAGGAACTTCTTTCTTTGTCTTTTCCATGGTCTTGGGCCACTGTGCTTTGACTATGCAAGCATTTGCTTGTAGTTGAGTGTTTCTTTTAAGTTGGCATAACTTGCCAAATTTATAAAGAATCACAGTTTAGTGCAATTAACTGTGACCAAAATTTTTATAAACATCATATCAACTGTGTATTTCTTGGGAAAGTTGTATCCCCACTCTTTTTTCTTGAAATATAGGGATTTCCTATTATTTATCCGGTTCCTTTTGGCTATCTATTATGTGTAAAGCTTGAAGACGGTCAAATGAAGTTGCAATCAAGATTGGAGCAATAAGAAGATGCTAAAGCTGCTTTGTTAAGCCAAATACAAAGGCTGAACGAAGTTATATTTGAACAATTTGGTATGGATCGATACCTTGTAAATTATATGACAATGTGATTACCTTTTCACCCCTTTGTTATCAAATTAGTGTTTTCAAAATTTTCAAGAGGTTAATAACGCTCTTTCCATTGTTCTTTTTATGTAGACGAAGATAACCGTGGTGCAATTGATCTAAAAAGAGCTCAATCACTGCTTAGATAAGCTCTAAGTGAATTTATCAACCAAAGAAATCAATGATATTTTATGACATGTGACTTAAATGATGAGATGGGTATCATTCGTTCGCACTGTAAATATTGATTTTAAGAAGTTTTTATACTTCCAAAATCAGTAGGATTTTAGAATCTTAATCTTAATCCTATTAATCAAAATTTTAAGATTAATGTGTTGGTTAAGTGGTTAGTTAGTTGGTCAAATCAAGTGGACTAGCAGAGCGGCAAGTACTCTGAAAATTAAAGTTTATACTTCTTTGTTAGATTGTTTTTTTTCTGGTCATAGAGGTAGCTATTTTCTGCTAATTTGACCAGTAATGGATAATGGTAACAAAGCAAACACAAGATAATATATTATTTAGAATTAGAGTTGCCAATATATCCTTTTTCTACAAAGTCTAGACTAAAAGACAAAAAGAAATGTTACAAGTTTGAAAACTCATTATCCAACAATTACAGTTGATAATTGATGAGTAAACGACCATATTAACCTTCAAATCAAACCATATGTAGAAGTAGAACTATAAAATTAGCAATTGAAAGGTATGGGAAATTAAACAATCATTAAATAAGATTGCCATTTACCTTGTATTCTCTTTCCAAATCACTAAACAATAGTCAATCAGATTAGGGATTTATATATAAGGTTATTTACAATTCTAATAAACTTAGATTATAAATTCTTAGTATGTTTTTTGGGTGTTCTTTCGCTTTCTTGAAATGAAATTCTTTCTTGGAATGGATTTTGGTTTGTTTGTTCTAAGTTTCTTATAAATGTATATGCATATGTACGAAGATACAGTCGCCAAGGTTGTTTGGTATTAGTGAATTGGATATTTACCCCCTTTGGACAAAAGATGGTACACTTTCAATCGTTAGGTCAGATTAATCGATTTTCGAATCCAACATCGCATCTTTCTTATTTGTGACACTGAGAATCTTGTTATGGGTACTCCTTTACTGATTTAGCATGATACACTTGAAATTTGGTATTGCATCTAAAGTGGTAACGTACTTACATGGTTCCCTTTCCTACCATAAATCTTTAACATTTGTTTCGAGTTTGGCCTTACAAAAAATCCCTCAAAAGACAATAAATATGTGATACAAAAAGATATATTAGTTATGAATATACAAGGGAGCAAAGTTTATTATATATTTTTATATCGTGTGCCATTTTACGTTCACAAAATAACTATTTTCCCGTAAAACCTTAAAGCTTTTAAAATTCCATAATTTAGACAAATGAAAATATTATTGCTACAAGTCTTCACACCCGCCGCATCGCGCGGGTACATTAACTAGTTTGTAATATAAGCAACTTTTGATGTCGTTTGAAAAATATCTCATTTGATATTCTCTTATAAAATAAAAGGATGCTTATTTCAGTCAAAAATTCATATAAGCATCCTTATTACTGTAAAAATTCATATAAGCATCCTTATTACTGTAACATCCAATATTCTCTTATAATTTTTTTTATCGGATGACGACATTCTATCTATACAACATAGCTAGTAACCACTGCTTTTCAATTGACGAGATTATTATTACTTCTTTTTTACTTATGTCTTGGATAAAAATCTACGACATGGATATTTCCTAGGGTTGATTCAGTGAGAATTTGATGCTTTATGAGAAGTGGTTGTGAACTATTAAATAAGAAATTGATATATATGATATATAGTAGTAATGTGAAAAAATCCTTTCTAAAGAACAATTCATAAAATGGTAGAAGATTAGAAAAACAGTGGTTTAAATTCACTTCCCCTTCTCACAGTTAACTTAAATTCTCACTCGATGCAACAATCGATGATAAAATCTAAGATTTTGAAAAATTAGCCTGAAAAGAGAATCAGCAAAGCAACATTTAACATAGTAAAGAAATATTGCAATAGAAGCATCTCAAACAAACACCTCTTAAGCAAGTTTAGATCAAAATTGAAGCAAAACATTCCAAGTCTTGAACAGCAAAATTTAGTATCACTACAACAGGAACGAAATAAAATAAAGTCTGTCGAAAATCGATAGATGATAAGATAATAAAGTTATGATGATCAACGGTATCGGCGAAGAGACAAGGTGTTGTTTCTCTTCCAGGTAGCCCTTCTGGAAGGACGCGCCTTGTGGTTCAAATGTCCCTTTCCACGGAGTCCTCTGTACTTCTTACCAGCAGATGTGAGTCCTCTAAGCTCTCTGTGCTTGTGCACCGGGTTGCAGATCCAGTTGATCCTTGGATCGTTGCGGATGGCAGCATGAGCTGGATCCACCAAGATCACCTCAAAGTACTTGTAAGTGGAGTCCTACACCAATCAACACACAATCTACTCAATAACCAAACACAGTTAACCTCCAAACTCTATCCCATAGCATAAAAACTCCCACAAAATAAATGCCCATGATGAAAAACCAAGTTTTATGACAACGTCACCCTTTAACAACAGAGAAAGTAATAGAGTAAAATTGAAAACCATGCAATCACTTATGAAAATGAACAGTTAGTTCGGGACGAACTAAGTTAAATTGTAGCTTCTTTTTGAATGAAGTGTTGGCACATTCCCTTTTGAGAATATGCTAGGAAAAACAAAATAGACATCCCCATAGACAAATAGATGGATGTTTATTAGATATAAAGACCAGACGCATACCTCATTCAGCCAGTATGAGTTGAGAACCTTAAGACCACCCAATTTCCTTCCGGCTCTTTCCTCGGCAACAGACCTCTTGCTACGTTGAAATTTCAGCTGAGTCACACCCTGGTTTGTGGGCTTTCCGTACACAATACCCTTGGGAACTGGCCTCTTCCTTCCACCACGCCTCACACGAACTCGATAGATCACATAGCCCTGTAAAAGTTATCATTGATTTAGCACTACATGTGAAATATTCAACACAAATTCACTACTGTAAAGATGTGTACTTGCCAGTCATTTATTTTTTTTAAAACAGCTATGTAGCAATGTTCCATAGCTTTTCATGTGTGCATGTATATTTTGTTTACGTCCACTAAATTAACATGAACACTGTAAAAAAATTTAATCCTAAGATAACTAGGGTCTTAAACCTTTAAACTGTTGAAATTTTATCATTTTAACATTTTACGAGCATGTACTAGTCATCATTGCAGTGAAATGAGTAAAAATAAACATAAGTTTTGCAAATGAGTATCCACAAATTTGTTTTGTGATCATGTAGAGTATATACATAACTAACAATTTGCAGTGAAGTCAGTTAAAAGTATACACAACTTTTGAAATTAAATATTCATAGCAAATCAGTTCAAAGTTACCAATTACACAAGAATGCATACAAAGTAAACAATTAAAAAACCAGTTGAAGGTACATTTGCTATACAGTCAAAAAAGTATGTCAAAATTCTGTCTTACACTGTCCAAATTACTACATCCCAGTTTGAAGATTTTCCAATGTCTATACTAATTACTTACCCCATATTATCACTGCAACCTATTTGCCTACATTTTGTCATGCTTCCATTTTCTCATGCTATACATTCAAATTAGTATGCTCAAATAGGGTACACTTGGGTGTGCATTCTACAGCTAATACACGATCACTTTCAAATAAAACCAGATTTTGCTGATTAATAACACATTATACTATCTAAACTAAATGGAATCACTTAAATGACCTTCATGAACACAATTTACATCAAAACAGATAAACAAATTTATCAAATTCATAGCAACCTCATGAACATTTTAAGCACAAACAAAAACTATATTGATTAACTACTCTAACAACAGTAGGAGTTCTATACAAATTCTATAATCTATTCAATTAACCATTCCATTTACACATTATTATCAATCTTCTGTCCACAATATGAGAAAAATGACCTATGGATGATTATACTTCATTCTACAAAACTAACAATCCAGAAAACAATCAAATCTACCGAAACAAAATCAAAAAATCTACCTGCTTGGCCTTGTAACCCATACGGCGAGCCTTATCGGGTCGGGTAGGGTGAGTAACCCTAACAATGGAAGGAAGCTGGCGGTACTCCCAGCACCTAACTCTCTGCATAAACCTCATGACATCAGACTGCTTCTTCCTCCATAGCTCCGACACATAGGTATAAGCACCTGTTTTACCAAAAACCACACACGATATTTCAACAAAATCAAAATGAAAACCTAAAACCTAAAACTAAACGAATATACAAAATTTTAAGCATGTAGAAGAGAAAGTGTATGTAGATCTTGAAGAAAACAGAGAGAAATCTTACCCATTGTTGCACTCTGTTCTTCCTTCCGGCTTCGATCTCAAGAGAGATGGCTGCTACTTGAGTGTATGAATATGAAGCCAAGGTAGGTATGAATTAGGGTTTTTGATATCATCTAATGGTGGAAAAGGCCGAGATGGGCCGAGGCCTTACTGGCCCATTTTGGAATGGGCTTAGACGTTTTTTAGATTGAATTGAAGTTACCCGTTTTATAGGCACGTGATATGGAAGTAGCATCACGTGGGAGAGGTTATTTGTTTGGTTAACATGGAAAAACAATTGATTTCAATTTCACATCAAAAAAATACTTGATATATAAGAATGTTTTTGCTGATGTCATCAAAATGAAATTGAGTGATTTCATTGGTCAATTAAACAAATCCTATTAAATGATGATGTCATAATCTATTTTCATTTTTTTTCTAAAATTTACATACCTAAGATTTCTCATTAATTTATTAGTTTCCCTTTTATAATTTACATTTTGTATCCTTATAATTAGTTGATTAAATTACTTATTACCCCTTAGTTTTTCAATTTTCATTTTACATTCTTATCATATTAAGGTAAATAATGTATATGAATTAAAACCATTTAAGTTTTTTGTTTTTCTTTTTTATAAATTACACCCTTATAATCGTCTCGACGATACCTTCAAAACGAGTATAATATTGAATATTTTTTTAATTTATTTATATTAGTAAATATTAAGAATAGATATAAATTAAGTTGTTTACATTTTATTACAATTCTATCGTTGATATTCTTGAAATTTAAAGATTCCTATTTTTAATCTAAATTTTTTTATAGATTATTTATAAATAATAAAAGTTTATTTTATTTAAAACGCTATTGTTGATGTTCTTGAAATTTAAAGATTCCATACTTTTAATCTTACTAATTCTATAGATCATTTATAAATAATAATTTTTTTTAAAACCCTAGAAATCAAAAACACTATATAATTTATTTCAGAATCCCTCCCGTTTTAGAATCATTCACGAAATCCAAATCTTTCAACAAAAGAATTTTAGATATTTTAACAACTATTAGATGACTAAAATATTTAATAATAAAGTAAGAGTATTTTTTTTCATTTAAATCGTTGATTAATTAGAATTGTTTTAATAAATAATAGTTCTCTACTTACTCAATTTCAAAGAAAGCTTTGAATAAAAAAATGAAAGAAAAGTAATTTAAATGTTATATATATAATTTCCTAAATGGTTATGATTAAACTAAATTATTAATGTTTCTTTTATCAATTAACTAAGTCATATTTATATTGTTAATTGGATATTACGTTTGGTTTGTGATGAATTATTTGTGAACTTTATAATGCAAATGTTAATTCTTATTTGAAACTAAAACAATATGTTTAAATCGTCCGTGTATTACACGGGTTGGTCAATTAAACAAATCCTATTAAATGATGATGTCATAATCTATTTCCATTTTTTTTCCAAAATTTACATACCTAAAATTTCTCATTAATTTATTAATTTCCCTTTTATAATTTACATTTTGTATCCTTATAATTATTTGATTAAATTACTTATTACCCCTTAGTTTTTCAATTTTCACTTTACATTCTTATCATATTAAGGTAAATAATGTATATGAATTAAAACCATTTAAGTTTTTTGTTTTTCTTTTTTATAAATTACACCCTTATAATCGTCTCGATGATACCTTCAAAATGAGTATAATATTGAATATTTTTTAAATTTATTTATATTAGTAAATATTAAGAATAGATATAAATTAAGTTGTTTACATTTTATTACAATTCTATGGTTGATATTCTTGAAATTTAAAGATTCCTATTTTTAATCTAAATTTTTTATAGATTATTTATAAATAATAAAAGTTTATTTTATTTAAAACGCTATTGTTGATGTTCTTGAAATTTAAAGATTCCATCCTTTTAATCTTACTAATTCTATAGATCATTTATAAATAATAATTTTTTTTAAAACCTTACAAATCAAAAACACTATATAATTTATTTCAGAATCCCTCCCGTTTTAGAATCATTCACGAAATCCAAATCTTTTAATATTTTAATATTTATATAAAAAATTTAAACACCTTAATTTAAACTAGTTAATGGCCCGTGTAATACACGGACGATTTAAACATGTTGTTTTAGTTTCTAATAAGAATTAACATTTGCATTATAAAGTTCACAAATAATTTACCACAAACCAAACGTAATATCCAATTAACAATATAAATATGACTTAGTTAATTGATATAAGAAACATTAATGATTTAGTTTAATCATAACGATTTAGGAAATTATATATATAACATTTAAATTACGTTTCTTTCATTTTTTTTATTCAAAGCTTTCTTTGAAATTGAGTAAGTATAGAATTATTATTTATTAAAATAATTCTAATTAATTAACGATTTAAATGAAAAAATAATTACTTTTACTTTATTATTATTAAATATTTTAGTCTTCTAATAGTTGTTAAAATATCTGAAATTCTTTTGTTGAAAGATTTGGATTTCATAAATGATTCTAAAACGGGGGGGATTCTAAAATAAATTATATAAAAAAATTATTATTTATAAATGATCAATAGAATTAGTAAGATTAAAAGAATGAAATCTCTAAATTTGAAGAACGTCAACAATAGCGTTTTAAATAAAATAACTTTTATTATTTATAAATAATCTATAAAAAAATTTAGATTAAAAATAGGAATCTTTAAATTTCAAGAATATCAACGATAGAATTGTAATAAAATGTAAACAACTTAATTTATATCTATTCTTAATATTTACTAATATAAATAAATTAAAAAAATATTCAATATTATACTCATTTTGAATGTATCGTCGAGACGATTATAAGGGTGTAATTTATAAAAAAGAAAAACAAAAAACTTAAATGGTTTTAATTCATATACATTATTATAAGAATGTAAAGTGAAAATTGAAAAACTAAGGGGTAATTAGTAATTTAATCAAATAATTATAAGGATACAAAATAAAATTTAAAGATTCCTATTTTTAATCTAAATTTTTTATAGATTATTTATAAATAATAAAAGTTATTTTATTTAAAACGCTATTGTTGACGTTCTTCAAATTTAAAGATTTCATTCTTTTAATCTTACTAATTCTATTGATCACTATAATTTTTACCTTTTGGCTGGTTACGAAACTCAACCTTACATCCTTTTTTATACACATCATTTCTTCCAAACTATCATATTACCACTAATGTAAGATGATAAAACTGAACCTTATTTCAAAATTTAAGGATACACAAATCTCATGATCCCAAGTCATCATCATTCGCTTCTCTTTTAATTTTGCACTATAAGTTTTACCAATGGTTCATTTTTATTACACCTATGGTATATATCAACCTTGGTTTCCACTTTTATTTTCACTATAATCTTTTACCATTTGGTTGGTTTTGATTCCAATCATGGTTATACATTTTAAAACCTTCTATCACTAAAAATTATAATGATCAATAGAATTAGTAAGATTAAAAGAATGAAATCTTTAAATTTGAAGAACGTCAACAATAGCGTTTTAAATAAAATAACTTTTATTATTTATAAATAATCTATAAAAAAATTTAGATTAAAAATAGGAATCTTTAAATTTCAAGAATATCAACGATAGAATTGTAATAAAATGTAAACAGCTTAATTTATATCTATTCTTAATATTCACTAATATAAATAAATTAAAAAAATATTCAATATTATACTCATTTTGAATGTATCGTCGAGACGATTATAAGGGTGTAATTTATAAAAAAGAAAAACAAAAAACTTAAATGGTTTTAATTCATATACATTATTATAAGAATGTAAAGTGAAAATTGAAAAACCAAGGGGTAATTAGTAATTTAATCAAATAATTATAAGGATACAAAATGTAAATTATAAAAGGGAAACTAATAAATTAATGAGAAATTTTAGGTATGTAAATTTTGTTTAAAAAAAATGGAAATAGATTATGACATCATCATTTGATAGGATTTGTTTAATTGACCAATGAAATTACTCAATTTGATTTTGATGACATCAGCAAAAACATTCTTGTTGGCTATAGCAGGAATAGATACACGGTTCACATTGGGTCCAAGTTATATGGCTAATCGTATCGAAAGCAAGAGAAAGGTCTTTCTTTGGGGTGCCTAGCCCGACCCTAACTACGTAGAGACCTAAGCCGGTGCTTTCATGTTTGGCAGGGATAGTGGCCTTAGACCCTTTTGTGTTGATGGTTAACGTAGACCTGACAGATGCAACTCTGTTTTGATCAAGGATCAAGATTTCTTCCACAGATAAAGGTTTAACCTTGTCTTTGCTAAACATGGAACATGGTCAAACAATATGTTTAAATCGTCCGTGTATTACACGGGCCATTAACTAGTATTATATTACTATAGTATTAAATAGTACCCTTTGTATATCAAATTGGCTATATGTCTTACTTTTTATACATATTAGTGTGAAATTTCAACAATAATCAAACTAATAATTAAAATCAAATTAATCAAGAGAAAAATGATTTTCGTAGAAAATAAAAGGTTATCAAGAGAAAAATAATTTTCATAGAAAATAAAAGATGATCAAGAGAAAAAAAAAAACTCGTATAGTTTCGTAGAAACTTAATTATCAAGAAAATGATTTTGGTTGAAAAAGGAAGGGTTGGAATAAAACTTATAGGTTCCTAATATGTTAAAAAGAAAGAGTGAGAATAAAACTTATAGGTTCAAAAGAAAGAGTGGGAATAAAAACTTATATGTTCTTAATACGTTACAAAAAGAAAAAGTGGGAGTAATAACATGTATAAAAATATTATTATTGGTCAATTAAACAAAATTTATCAAATAATGATGTCATAATCTATTTCTATTTCTTTTTTGTTCTTTTAATGCCCTATTAATATGTATAAATACATAACTAACAAATATAGATAAAATATTTTCCAAAATTCAACTACCTAAATTTACACTTTGTATCCTTAAAATTATTTGATTAAATTACTTTTTATCCTTTAGTTTTTCATTTTTTATTTTACATCCTTATCATATTAACATAAATAATATATATGAATTAAAAAGTATTAAGTGTTTGTTTTTCTTTGCTACAAATTACACCATTATAATCGTCTCGACGATCAAAATGAGTCTAATATTGAATAGTTTTTTAATTTATTTATAATGTTAAATATTAAAATAGATATAAGTTAACGTGTTTACATTTTATTGCAGTTCTATTGTTGATATTATTGACATTAAAGATTCCATCTTTTTTAATCTAACTATTTTATACATTATTTATAAATAATGAAAATTAATTTTATTTAAAACCCTTCTGTTGATATTCTTTAATTTAAAGATTTCATCTTTATAATCTAACTATTTTTATAGATTATTTATAAATAATGAGTTTTTTTAAAACCCTCCAAATAAATCCATCAGAACGTATTTTATTTCTGAATCCCTCCAGTTTTAATGTCATTCAGGAAATCCAAATCTTTCGACAAAAGAATTATAAATTTTCAATTTCATATATTTTAACAACTATTAGATGACTAAAATATTTAGTAATAAAGCAAGAGTAATTTCTTTTTTTTTTCCATTTAAATCATTGATTAATAAGAATTATTTTTACTAAATAACTATTCTCTACTTATTCAATTTCAAAGAAAGTTTTGAATAAAGGATTGGAACAAAAGTTTTCATAGATGGCTATGATTAAACTAAATCGTTAATGTTTTTTTTTATTAACTAAGTCATATTTATATTGTTAATTGGAGGTGAAATATTTGTGAACTTTATAATGTAGATGCTTATTTTTATTAGAAATTAATGCAATATGTTATAAATTGTCCGTGTATTACACGGGCCATATCTATATATATATTAAAAGAAGGATTTTGCTGATGTCATCAAAACGAAATTGAGCAATCTTATTGGTCAATTAAACAAAATCAATCAAATGATGATGTCATAAAGAATTTCTATTTTTTTAATGCCCTATTAATATGTAAAAATACATAACTAACAAATATGGAAAAAATATTTCCAAAATTCACCTACCTAAATTTACATTTTGTATCCTTAAAATTATTTGATTAAATTACTTTTTATCCTTTAGTTTTTCATTCTTAAAATTACTTTTTTAAAACACTACATATTTTATTTCTGAATCCCTCCGGTTTTAATATCATTCAGGAAATCCGAACCTTTTTCAATTTCTTATATTTTAACAACTATTAGATGACTAAAATATTTAGTAATAAAGCAAGAGTAATTTTTTTCATTTAAATCGTTGATTAATAAGAATTATTTTTACTAAATAACTATATTCTACTTATTCAATTTCAAATAAAGTTTTGAATAAAAGACTGGAACAAAAGTTTTCCTAGATGGCTATAATTAAAATGCCTACCACAAACCTATAGAAAGTTTTTGCTGATGTCATCAAAATGAAATTGAGTGATTTCATTGGTCAATTATACAAATCCTATCAAATGATGATGTCATAATCTATTTCCATTATTTTCCCCAAAATTTACATACCTAAAATTTCTCATTAATTTATTAGTTTCCCTTTAATAATTTACATTTTGTATCCTTATAATTATTTGATTAAATTACTTTTTACCCCATAATTTTTCAATTTTCGCTTTACATTCTTATCATATTAAGGTAAATAATGTATATGAATTAAAACCATTTAATTTTTTTGTTTTTCTTTTTTATAAATTACACTCTTATAATCGTCTCGACGATACCTTCAAAATGAGTATAGTATTGAATATTTTTTTAATTTATTTATATTAGTAAATATTAAAAATAGATATAAATTAAGTTGTTTACATTTTATTACAATTCTATTGTTGATATTCTTGAAATTTAAAGATTCCTATTTTTTAACTAAATTTTTTTATAGATTATTTATAAATAATAAAAGTTTATTTTATTTAAAACGCTATTGTTGATGTTCTTGAAATTTAAAGATTTCATCCTTTTAATCTTAATAATTCTATAGATATATATATTAAAAGAAAGATTTTGCTGATGTCATCAAAACGAAATTGAGCAATCTTATTGGTCAATTAAACAAAATCAATCAAATGATGATGTCATAAAGAATTTCTATTTTTTTAATGCCCTATTAATATGTAAAAATACATAACTAACAAATATGGAAAAAATATTTCCAAAATTCACCTACCTAAATTTACATTTTGTATCCTTAAAATTATTTGATTAAATTACTTTTTATCCTTTAGTTTTTCATTCTTAAAATTACTTTTTTAAAACACTACATATTTTATTTCTGAATCCCTCCAGTTTTAATATCATTCAGGAAATCCGAACCTTTTTCAATTTCTTATATTTTAACAACTATTAGATGACTAAAATATTTAGTAATAAAGCAAGAGTAATTTTTTTCATTTAAATCGTTGATTAATAAGAATTATTTTTACTAAATAACTATATTCTACTTATTCAATTTCAAATAAAGTTTTGAATAAAAGACTGGAACAAAAGTTTTCCTAGATGGCTATAATTAAAATGCCTACCACAAACCTATAGAAGGTTTTTGCTGATGTCATCAAAATGAAATTGAGTGATTTCATTGGTCAATTAAACAAATCCTATCAAATGATGATGTCATAATCTATTTCCATTATTTTCCCAAAATGTACATACTTAAAATTTCTCATTAATTTATTAGTTTCCCTTTAATAATTTACATTTTGTATCCTTATAATTATTTGATTAAATTACTTTTTACCCCATAGTTTTTCAATTTTCGCTTTACATTCTTATCATATTAAGGTAAATAATGTATATGAATTAAAACCATTTAAGTTTTTTTTTTTCTTTTTTATAAATTACACTCTTATAATCGTCTCGACGATACCTTCAAAATGAGTATAATATTGAATATTTTTTTAATTTATTTATATTAGTAAATATTAAAAATAGATATAAATTAAGTTGTTTACATTTTATTACAATTCTATTGTTGATATTCTTGAAATTTAAAGATTCCTATTTTTTAACTAAATTTTTTTATAGATTATTTATAAATAATAAAAGTTTATTTTATTTAAAACGCTATTGTTGATGTTCTTGAAATTTAAAGATTTCATCCTTTTAATCTTAATAATTCTATAGATCATTTATAAATAATAATTTTTTTAAAACCCTACAAATCAAAAACACTATATAATTTATTTCAGAATCCCTCCCATTTTAGAATCATTCACGAAATCCAAATCTTTCAACAAAAGAATTTCAGATATTTTAACAACTATTAGATAACTAAAATATTATATAATAAAGTAAGAGTAATTTTTTTTATTTAAAACGCTATTGTTGATGTTCTTGAAATTTAAAGATTTCATCCTTTTAATCTTAATAATTCTATAGATCATTTATAAATAATAATTTTTTTAAAACCCTACAAATCAAAAACACTATATAATTTATTTCAGAATCCCTCCCATTTTAGAATCATTCACGAAATCCAAATCTTTCAACAAAAGAATTTCAGATATTTTAACAACTATTAGATAACTAAAATATTATATAATAAAGTAAGAGTAATTTTTTTCATTTAAATCGTTGATTAATTAGAATTATTTTAATAAATAATTATTCTCTACTTACTCAATTTCAAAGAAAGCTTTAAATAAAAAATGAAAAAAAGTAATTTAAATGTTATATATATAATTTCCTAAATGGTTATGATTAAACTAAATCATTAATTAGAATTATTTTAATAAATAATTATTCTCTACTTACTCAATTTCAAAGAAAGCTTTAAATAAAAAATGAAAAAAAAGTAATTTAAATGTTATATATATAATTTCCTAAATGGTTATGATTAAACTAAATCATTAATGTTTCTTTTATAAATTAACTAAGTCATATTTATATTGTTAATTGGATATTACGTTTAGTTTGTGGTGAATTATTTGTGAACTTTATAATGCAAATGTTAATTCTTATTAGAAACTAAAACAATATGTTTAAATCGTCCGTGTATTACACGGGCCATTAACTAGTATATATATTAAAAGAAGGTTTTTGCTGATATCATCAAAATGAAATTGAGTTATTTCATTGGTCAATTAAACAAATCCTATCAAATGATGATGTCATAATCTATTTCCATTTTTTCTCCAAAATTTACATACCTAAAATTTCTTATTAATTTTAGTTTTCCTTTTATAATTTACATTTTGTATCCTTATAATTATTTGATTAAATTACTTATTACCCTTTAGTTTTCAATTTTCACTTTACATTCTTATCATATTAAGGTAAATAATGTATATGAATTAAAACCATTTAAGTTTTTTGTTTTTCTTTTTTTTATAAATTACACTCTTATAATCGTCTCGACGATACCTTCAAAATGAGTATAATATTAAATATTTTTTTAATTTATTTATATTAGTAAATATTAAGAATAGATTTAAATTAAGTTGTTTACATTTTATTACAATTATATCGTTGATATTCTTGAAATTTAAAGATTCCTATTTTTAATTTAAATTTTTTTATAGATTATTTATAAATAATAAAAGTTTATTTTATTTAAAACGCTATTGTTGATGTTCTTGAAATTTAAAGATTCCATCCTTTTAATCTTACTAATTCGTATAATATTTTTATAAAGTTAATACAATTGTTTTAAAACCCTACAAAAAACGCTATTAAATTTATTTCAAATTGTATAAATATTCATTCAAATTAAAAATAATATTTTACTTATAATCAAAAATATTAATAAAAAATAAAGTACTTTAATGTATTATATATAATCTTCTAAATGTTTTATTAACTAATTTAAGATCTTTTATTATAAATAATAAGATATATTTATATTGTATTATATAACTTTCAAAGTTTACTAAAATTTATTATGATCTTTTTATATAAGCATATTTAATTTAATTGATAATTTTATCTTATTAAATCGTTTATAACAATTAATTATTTTTAAATTAGAACAATATTTTAAATCTTGTTTCATAACTAGTAATTTAATAAATGTTAAATTACTATTTAACAATTATTAATTGTACATAAAACAACAATTGAAATTGAATAGAAACTTTCGACTTTATAATTTACTAAAACTGCATTTTACTGTTATTGAGTAATATCATTGATTTGCATTTAATTCTCAAGTATTAATTACTGGTTCAAAATTATTTATCGTGTAAGAAAATTCGATTATAATTTTATTTGTTTCTTTTTTTTTATAAAATTACATTTATGCACTATTGTTCATTTAATTTAATCCTATTAATAGCTAAATGCAGTCCACCATCATCCTCAAAATAATATATCCTTTTTAATTCTCAGTGAAGCTAATGTAGACAATTAGCTAAATGAGACTTAAATCCTCTGTTTACTATTTTCTAATATTTGGACTTTATTTCCGACAGGCGTTATGGTCAAAGAACAATGTTGATTAATTCCGGATGCTGTGTTAATCAATTTCAACAAACTAGAAAATACGGCATTTCTCGGAAAAATCCGCCGAAATATTTTTGGATTTTCCACGATGTTATAATTTAGTAAACTAATTGACTTCCATCGGAAATCTGAGACAATATTTCAAAAATTAAAAATTACAAATAATAAAAATTCCGACGGATTAATTATTTTTTTTTAATTTACTAATTTATATAATTATTACGATTTCCGGCGGACTTCAGACGGATTTTAATTAATTATGTTAATTAATTTAAAACGTGCAATCGCGGAAATATTATATATTTCTAAAAATAAAAATTCTTCTGGTGGATTTCCGACGAATTTATAAAAAATATAAAATTAATAATTTTTTTAAAATCGATCGAAAAATAATATTAATTTATTATTTCTAATAAATAATAAAATTTTTCCGCGGATTTCCGCGCGGATTTAAATAAAATTAATTAATATAAAAAATATATTTTTTTAAATCCGTCGGAAATCAAATATTAATATATTTTTCTAAAAAAATAGAAATATTTCCGGCGGATTTCCGGAGGATTTAAAAAAATAATAAAAAATGTTTTTTTAAAAAATCCGCAGGAAATCCGCCGGAAATATTAATAGATTTTTTAAAAAAATAGAAAGATTCCCGGCGGTATTGTTCTGCTTTTATCAATCTACTTGGGCTTTGACCGATCACGTTGGCTTTATCATATATTAATTGTTTATTTAAAACTAATGCATTGAAGTAGAATGCTTTTAATTTACTCGCTTTTACTTTATTGAGTAAATGCATTGATTGTTCATTTAATTCTCAGTCATTAATTACTGGTTCAAAAGGGTATTGTATCGTGTGGAAGAAAAATTGATTATAATTTTGTTGTGTTTCCTTCTTTTTTATAAACATTCATTTAATGCACTAATTGTTCATTTAATTTAATCCCTATATAAATAGCTACGGCCATGCTAGTCCACCATCATCCTCAAACATATTTTCCCACTCCTTTTAATTCTCAGTGAGAGCTAAGTGTGAGAGCAATCTAGCTAAGATGGAGACCAACTCCTCCTTGTCTCTACTATTTTGCATTCTTGGACTTCTATTTTCCGAACAAGGCGTGATGGTCAAAGCAACAAGTGCTCCGATAGACTTTCCGGAGCTGTGTGATCGAATCTGCCACCACTACTAGAAAAATGGCATTTTGGCAAATTTCTGGCGGAAAAATCGCCAGAAATTTTCTGGCGGATTTCCGACGGATGTTAATTTAGTCAAACAAAGTTGACTTCCGTCGAAATCCGCCGGAAATATTTCAAAAATTAAAAAATTAAAAATTCAATAAAAAAATTCCGACGGATTCTAATTATTTTTTTTAATTTACTAATTTAATATAATTAGTTAACGATTTCCGGCGGACTTCCGACGGATTTTAATTAATTATGTTAATTAATTTAAATCCGTCGCAAATCCGCCGGAAATATTAATATATTTTTCTAAAAAAATAAAAATTCTTCCGGCGGATTTCCGACGAATTTAAAAAAATAATAAAAAATTATATATTTTTTTAAATCCGTCGGAAATATTAATATATTTTTCTAAAAAAATAAAATATTTCCGGCGGATTTCCGGGGATTTAAAAAAAATAATAAAAAATATTTTTTTTAAAATCCGCGGAAATCCGTCGGAAATATTAATATATTTTTTAAAAAAATAGAAAATTTCCGGCGGTATTTCTGTTTTAATCAAATAACTTGTGTTTAACCGATCCAACCCCTTGGCTTTATCATATATTAATTGTTTATTTAAAATAATGCATTGAAGTAGAATGCTTTTAATTTACTCGCTTTTACTTTATTGAGTAAATGCATTGATTGTTCATTTAATTCTCAGTCATTAATTACTGGTTCAAAAGGGTATTGTATCGTGTGGAAGAAAAATTGATTATAATTTTGTTGTGTTTCCTTCTTTTTTATAAACATTCATTTAATGCACTAATTGTTCATTTAATTTAATCCCTATATAAATAGCTACGGCCATGCTAGTCCACCATCATCCTCAAACATATATCCACTCCTTTTAATTCTCAGTGAGAGCTAAGTGTGAGAGCAATCTAGCTAAGATGGAGACCAACCCTCCTTGTCTCTACTATTTTGCATTCTTGGACTTCTATTTTCCGAACAAGGCGTGATGGTCAAAGCAACAAGTGCTCCGATAGACTTTCCGGAGCTGTGTGATCGAATCTGCCACCACTACTAGAAAAACTGGCATTTCTGGCGGAAAAATCTGCCAGAAATTTTCTGGCGGATTTCCGACGGATGTTAATTTAGTCAAACAAAGTTGACTTCCGTCGGAAATCCGCCGGAAATATTTCAAAAATTAAAAAATTAAAAATTCAATAAAAAAATTCCGACGGATTCTAATTATTTTTTTAATTTACTAATTTAATATAATTAGTTAACGATTTCCGGCGGACTTCCGACGGATTTTAATTAATTAGGTTAATTAATTTAAATCCGTCGCAAATCCGCCGGAAATATTAATATATTTTTCTAAAAAAATAAAAATTCTTCCGGCGGATTTCCGACGAATTTAAAAAAATAATAAAAAATTATATATTTTTTTAAATCCGTCGGAAATATTAATATATTTTTCTAAAAAAATAAAATATTCCGGCGGATTTCCGGCGGATTTAAAAAAATAATAAAAAAAATATTTTTTTTAAATCCGTCGGAAATCCGCCGGAAATATTAATATATTTTTCTAAAAAAATAAAAATATTTCCGGCGGATTTCCGGAGGATTTAAAAAAAATAATAAAAAATGTTTTTTTAAAAAATCCGCCGGAAATCCGCCGGAAATATTAATATATTTTTTAGAAAAATAGAAAGATTCCCGGCGGTATTGTTCTGCTTTTATCAATCTACTTGGGCTTTGACCGATCACGTTGGCTTTATCATATATTAATTGTTTATTTAAAACTAATGCATTGAAGTAGAATGCTTTTAATTTACTCGCTTTTACTTTATTGAGTAAATGCATTGATTGTTCATTTAATTCTCAGTCATTAATTACTGGTTCAAAAGGGTATTGTATCGTGTGGAAGAAAAATTGATTATAATTTTGTTGTGTTTCCTTCTTTTTTATAAACATTCATTTAATGCACTAATTGTTCATTTAATTTAATCCCTATATAAATAGCTACGGCCACGCTAGTCCACCATCATCCTCAAACATATATCCACTCCTTTTAATTCTCAGTGAGAGCTAAGTGTGAGAGCAATCTAGCTAAGATGGAGACCAACTCCTCCTTTGTTAGTAATTATGTGCAGAAGTTGACAAACCAGACTACACATCCAATGTTATAAGACACTTGAGGGTCACACTTGTGAGGCCTGTAAAACGAACAAGTAAAATAACTCCAGTATAGAGAGAAAAGATTTATAATAGTCAATTATAAATCTATTGGGTGTTTTCTGTAAGAAACTCCAAAGTTAAAGGTTTCTATTATTAATTAAACAGGGATTATATATTTATTAGTTAAATAAATATATAACTGGTTTTAATTAATATTTGTTATATATGGTAAATATATATTAGTTAAATATATATATGGTAATTATCCTGACTAATATATTAGTTGTATATATGGAAATAATCTTTCTTGGTGAAGAAGAAAGAATTATATATGGATAATTATATATGGAAATAATCTTTCTTAGTGGAAAAGAAAGAATTATTTATGGATAATTACTGGAAAAAAGGAAACAGAATATGATACAGATACTGTTTGTATCAGATAAAATATTCGGTTAAGGCAAACCCTTTTTCATTCATTCATTGATTCCAATAATCAATTCCCACAACCATAGAAACCTAGAATCTCTCTCTCTCTCTCCCTCGTAATCGACGCCAACAATCAAGCCGAAGGAAGTTCGGAGTTTGTTCGGGTGTTCGGGAATTCGGAGTTGTTGATCGGCTAGAAGATCCGTTCGTAAGGTTCATCACGGGTGGATCAAGCTCAAGCAATTCAGGTAAGCTTTCTAAACCCCGGATTATATGACTGTTTAGATAAACAATAAAAGATCATGTGCTTTCGGGTTTTTACACATTTATGCTTCCGTTGATCAAACCAGTTTGGTTTGATGTTCGAATTAACAGTTTGTTTTTCGAACCGTGACTCGTACCAGTTTGGTCCGAGGTCAACCAAAAACCCAACAGTGGTATCAGAGCCATTGGTTTTTCTTATTGTTTATCTCGTTTCTGTTTGTATAAAGTTTTAATCTTTATCAGTTTTGGGTAAGGATTAAATCTTTATCTGTTTGTATAAAGCTTTAACTTTTATCAGTTTGCTTAAAAGATTAAATCTTTATCTGTTTTAAGTTTTATCAGTTTGCTAAATTTTATCTGTTTGTATAAAATTGTTTTATCTGATAATCCTGATTTTTATCTGTTCATGTATAAAATTGTTTTATCTGATAATCCTGATTTTTATCTGTTCATGTAAAATAGCTTTATCTGATAAATCTTTGAGATCCGTTATAATTGTTTTAGTTGTATAAAGTTTTAATTTTTAACAGTTCGTTTAAGAATTAAAATTTTATCAGTTTGAGTAAATATCTTTATCAGTTTAGATAAGGGATTAATCTTTATCAGTTTGCATAAAGATTGATATTTATTGGTTTAAAATTAATCTTTATCAGTATTGTATCAAGATTGATTTTATTAGCTTGTATAAAGTTTGGATTTTTATCAGTTTAGGTAGAATTCATCTTTATCAGATTCAAAGTTTTATCTTTATCAGTTTATCGCATTATTGGATTTTTGTTATAAAACCACGAATCGCAACCAAATCTCGATTGCCGAAAATCGGAACCGCGACCAAACCACCAGTTCGGTGGTGGTCACGGCAATCGACGGCGGTGGCATCGAAAAGCCACCGTAGTGATCGTTCCCCGGCGAATGGCGACAGTGGTGGCATGTTTTTGCCGCTGTTGTCGTCGCACCGCTACGACGGTGGCGCGTGGTCGTTTGTTTTGGCACCAAAGCCACCAGGAACCGCATCAGCGATGGTGGCGGTGACAATCGACGGCCGAGACCAACCACG
This sequence comes from Centaurea solstitialis, assembly GCA_030169165.1. Taxonomy (NCBI): domain Eukaryota; kingdom Viridiplantae; phylum Streptophyta; class Magnoliopsida; order Asterales; family Asteraceae; genus Centaurea; species Centaurea solstitialis. Next base: position 70,322,980 of record CM058043.1, read on the forward strand.
GCTGGCTGCCTCACGGCCACGCCTAGCGGTGGCGGTGGTCGTTTTTGTTATGAAGCCGGAACCACCGAAGCCACATAAGTGGCGATGGTGTGCGGTGGCTGACCGAGAGCAGCGGCGGCGATGAAGGCGTGTTGCTGTTGTCATCGTGCGCCACCACCAACGGCGGCGGCGGCCGATGAGGCCAAAGCCCCCTCTCGCCTGATGGCGACTGCAGCGGTGGTGAACGGTGATGGTGTTGTTGTTGTTTTCAATCACCGACTGGGGCACGGCTGGGGCGGTTGTGACCCGGCGACCGCCGGCCGCCTTGGGCAAACCCTAGGTGGCGGCGGCGGTGGTTTGTTCGTTTCAATCATTGGCCAACGATGGTTGCTCGGCGGCCAAATCACGTATGGCGATGGCGGCACTTTGGTATTGCCAATCGTCACCGGGTTTGCGGTAACCAAGCCCAAAAACTTGTCGTTTTCGATAATGGGCTTAAACCATGGACTTTTGGGCCACGTTCTAAGCCCAATAAGGTTTATCGGGTTTTAGGCTTTTTCCCAAGATTAATTTCATAAAATTGTTTTTGAGGGATTTAATTCTTAACAAATTTATAAAATTATGTTTTATTAAACCAAGTTGTTTTGACCCGTTTTGGTCAAATTGGCCCGATATCTTTTTCGACTGTCTGATCGAATAAATGACACGGTTCACGGGCCAGTGTTTAATGTTCCGACAAGTTCGTTCGGAACGGTTGGTTTAAACAAGATAATTAAAAGCGAGTATTTTAGAAAAATTGGTTGTGTTTTATGAAATAAGATTTATAGTATATAAATCTTGGAGATTTTATAAAGGATCAATTTTCAGATTTAAAATATCAGTTTTGGTTTATAAAACAGTTTGTTTTTATAAATCAGTTAATACCATGGTTTATGATAAACAGAATAATTTTAACGAATCTAGGATTGTTTAATGTTTTATATACTTTATTGCTCTATATAAAACTTGCGTGGTTAAATGTTAATATATATATATATATCTGCTTAGTATATACATATATATGCTATAGTAATTATAAAGAATGCCAATTTAGACACTTAATCTATTTGGAGAAACCTGGGTGCCTCTTTCAACCCTGGAAACTTGCAAAATGACCTTTAGGATAGATTTTTCTTTTTCTTTTCCCGGAGTTCCGTCAAGAGATGCCGAGGCCAGTGGGAGCTACGCAAGGAGATCGGAGCTACGCGGGGAGATCGGAAGAAAATAGTTTTAGGTCATTTTTGGTCCTTTAGGAATTAATTGGCAAATCAATAATTGCTTGTTTTTGTTTCTTTGACTGCATGATTGTGATTATTATGCTTGCTCGTGATTATTGATATTACATGCTTAGGTTTTATCAAATGTTTTTAAAATTAGGTCTTATTTTATAAAACTAGTTATATCACGAGGTTGGTTTTAAAAACCTAAAATTACCATTTTATGAACATTTTTAGATGGTAAAATTATTTTTAAAACCATTATAAGATTGTTTTCTTATAAGAGGCATGCTTTTAAAACAGTTAGTTTTATTAGCAAGTAAGTTTTAGAACAGTTAGTTTTAAACATCGGTTGTTTCTTAAAACAGTTAGTTTTAGAACAACAAATGCCTTTAAGACAATCAGCTTTTAATAGCGATTTTAAAAATACTGGAAATTTAAAGTTTTTCAAAAACTTAGTTAAAACCCATAAAATCATAGATCAGTAGTGCAACCCATTTGTGGACACCTTTGGCGTAAGGTACGTTGGGGCTCGAAGGAGTCGAACCTTTAGCACCCACGTTCAAACCCCAAACTGAAGGGGATGAAAAGACTCTGCGATATCGGGTGGTACCGACCAGAGTACATCCAGTTCAAAATGGTGAGGTCTATTTTGGTAGTTGTTACAATTCACCGGGTGGTACCGGGCCGAAGAGCACTAAGAGGGACTAAAACATGTACGGTTTTATCCGATGTCCCGAAAAGATCTAGGAGTCATGTCAGTTACATATGATTGGTAAAAGTCCTTACCTACCGAAATAGTACGGGCCTGGTGGGGCGTGAGCAAACCGCGCATCAGGACGTATGAAATAAGGATCCTAGTCCGATAATTATCATTTTAGGGTTTATTGATATTTATTCGGAACCGTTTATTCAAAGGTACTAAAACCAAGTTTTTTAAATGTGTAGATGGCAAACACGGTTACCAACACCAATAACCTTTCTCTTCGCTCGATCCTAGAAAAGGACAAACTCACTGGTCCAAATTTTCTCGACTGGGAGCGCAATCTCCAGATTGTGCTCAGGCACGAGAGAAAGTGGTATGTCCTAGAAGAACCTCTAGGTGAGGCCCCACCAGCAAATGCCAGTACGGCAATCAGAAATGCTTATCAAAAGCGTTCGGATGATTTGCTGGATGTTGGCTGCTTGATGCTTGCGACTATGAGCCCAGAACTACAAACAGGGCTCATGAACACTAATGCTTACGACATGATCCGCCAGTTGAGGGACATGTTTCAAACGCAAGCTCGCACAGAGCGTTATGATGCCACGAGGGCTCTAAACGCGTGCAAAATGGCCAAGGGGACCTCTGTCAGTGCCCACGTTATGAAAATGAAGAGGCTACTTGACCACCTAGAGAGGTTAGGCCACCCAGTTCCGTTGCAGTTGGCAACGGATACCATACTCAATTCATTATCCGATGATTACAAGCAGTTTGTGATGAATTTTAATATGAACAACATGGAGAGGAGCATAGCTGAATTGCACTCCATGTTGAAAACTGCTGAACAAAGTATGGGGACGGGGACCAAGACCAAAGATGTTCTGATGGTCAGGGATGGAGGAGTGAAGAAGAAAAGAGGGCAAAGGAACACCAGCAAGGGCAAGGACCAGGTTCAGGTCAACCAGAGTGTTCCAAAGGCCGTTGACAATAGAAAGGGCAAGGGCAAGGGCAAAAAGGTTAAAGTCAACAAAGCAAAGACCGAGAATCGATGCTTCAGGTGTCATGAGGTCGGACATTGGAGACAGAATTGCCCGAAGCGTCATGAAACAGGTATAAACACCTTGGATGTTTTATGACTGCTTCAGTTTATCATTACTACTTGTTAGTTTACAAGTTAACTGACACCTAGAGCAAATGTTTGATTGCAGGTGATCAGGAGAAATGAAGTGCCCGGGTCCTGAGGATCAGACAAGATTTCTTTTAGATATTATCAAGACATTTTAAGATTATTTTAAAACATTTTATTTTGGATAGTTTTGAAATATTGGTTGTTTTTAAATTTATGGGATTTTGGTATTTTAAATTTAAAATTATTGTCTTGATTTATATATATCTAATTTTGCCTTGAATCTAAGTCAAGATAGACTTGATTCAATTCGTTGATCCTAGATGTTGTCTACCACACTAACAAATATACTTCAAAATTTAGTAATTCGAAGTAATATATGAAAACCGTCAAAAACACACCAAGTACTATTTTATAGGAATGTGTTTTTGGAATAAAACATTTACGAGTAATATGATTATAACAAGTATATTGTAGTCAAGTTCAAATTACTCATATGTTTTAAAAAGGGAATTTAGGATATTATCACAGATGACGTTGATAATATCAGTATTTATAAAACTAGTGAATTCCAAGTTTTGGAATTAGGGATCTAATAAGATCCAGTTAAGTTTTATGAATAGTAAAAATTCAAGTTTATAGTATCAAACTTATTACTTAAAATAAAATTGACTAAATAGTCAAGTCTTGACTGAGTCAATAAAATGTCAAAATTAAGTAATAGTCAGTTTTCATATAGGTTAGTGGGAGCCCAATTTATTCTCTATCTATGCTTCCGATAAAGAATAAAAGTTATATTATTGATTTGTATTTCTAGGAATTCATAATCCAGAGAGGATAAGAATTCATGAGAAATATGATCTACTCTTTTAAGACAAAAAGGTTAGATCAAGAGTTTCAAAGTCTCGAAACAATAAAGTCAAAGTTTTGACTTTAAGAAAATCAATAATTATATGTGTTGTAATAAAGATATTCAAGTATCCTTTTTAGACCATCAAGTGTTGTAGAACACTAGGATAAATTTCCTGGAATTTACCAGTTTGGTAAATGGAAATTTTGTCAGATTTCAGGTAGAAATCTTTATCTACACAGCAACTAAGGAAAGTTGCGGAGTTGACTTTACATATTCAAGAAACTTGGAGTTATTTCAGTATCTCCAAGATTTAGGCAATATGGTAAAGAAAAGTCTAGATTTTGTTTAAATGTGTTTGCAAGACAAAACTAGCAGAACCAAGTTAAAATATTACTAATAACTTGTGTTGTTTTTGGTTGTTTCTTTGATTAGGATGGTAAACACTAATCGAAGGGTTTAAATTGAAGGAAGGTGATACTTCATTTAAACCAGTATAAGTACATATTGAATAGACACCATAAAAGTAACTTAGAAATGCTATTAATTTTGTTATTATTACAGAGTGGAATATGGACTATACAAAATTAGTTTCTTTGTTTCTTTTAAACTTAGCATGTTTTTGATCCGGGAATAAAACTAGTCTAAGTTTTATTTGAAATTATCCGTGACAACTTATCAAGGTGGAAACCTGATAGGGTTTTAAAGTCATCGTGAGTTTTTGGGTAGTTATAAAACAGAGTAACAGCTACAAGCGATGTAGACCAAAAACTGCACGGATATTCGATAGAGCAGCGAATATCGGATGTGATCCGCTGGTTGAGATTACTTCATGGATTTTGTCATAAGTAAATCTCACAGTAGGTTGTCCTCAATACCTGAGGTATTTGGTTTGGAATCACGGGGACTACTGGATACTTAGTACGTTCTAACATCACACCGTAACAGGGTGGTCATACGGGGCGTAACTAGATTCAGCGGAAGTCGTGGTGAAAAATGCAGATATGCAAGATGGGATTTGCACCTCTTCTATGAAGAGAGATATTTCCGGGCCCCTTGACTGACTACAAGAACTGATGAAGTGCATGGCCATGCCCAAACGAACTGATTTGTTCTTTGTCGTTTACCAATCAGTTGGAAGTCGGATAGTCATGAACATAATCTTGAGTATTCTGAGTTGACTGTATCCATGCTCATACTCAAAATTGAAATATCGTGTTGCAAAAGGAAAAGCCTAGTTATACCCGATTTGTGAACAGTGTGTTCATAAATGCTGTATCCTTTAAAAGGGATGATATCACCTACCTGGGTATAAGAGTGCTTATAAACTGGTTAGCCTAAGTGCCTGTCTAGGGGCCTCCTTAGGTCCGTGTGGTCAAGCCGGTATTGCCAACTTGCACAAGTGGGAGTCTGTTAGTAATTATGTGCAGAAGTTGACAAACCAGACTACACATCCAATGTTATAAGACACTTGAGGGTCACACTTGTGAGGCCTGTAAAACGAACAAGTAAAATAACTCCAGTATAGAGAGAAAAGATTTATAATAGTCAATTATAAATCTATTGGGTGTTTTCTGTAAGAAACTCCAAAGTTAAAGGTTTCTATTATTAATTAAACAGGGATTATATATTTATTAGTTAAATAAATATATAACTGGTTTTAATTAATATTTGTTATATATGGTAAATATATATTAGTTAAATATATATATGGTAATTATCCTGACTAATATATTAGTTGTATATATGGAAATAATCTTTCTTGGTGAAGAAGAAAGAATTATATATGGATAATTATATATGGAAATAATCTTTCTTAGTGGAAAAGAAAGAATTATTTATGGATAATTACTGGAAAAAAGGAAACAGAATATGATACAGATACTGTTTGTATCAGTATAAATATTCGGTTAAGGCAAACCCTTTTTCATTCATTCATTGATTCCAATAATCAATTCCCACAACCATAGAAACCTAGAATCTCTCTCTCTCTCTCCCTCGTAATCGACGCCAACAATCAAGCCGAAGGAAGTTCGGAGTTTGTTCGGGTGTTCGGGAATTCGGAGTTGTTGATCGGCTAGAAGATCCGTTCGTAAGGTTCATCACGGGTGGATCAAGCTCAAGCAATTCAGGTAAGCTTTCTAAACCCCGGATTATATGACTGTTTAGATAAACAATAAAAGATCATGTGCTTTCGGGTTTTTACACATTTATGCTTCCGTTGATCAAACCAGTTTGGTTTGATGTTCGAATTAACAGTTTGTTTTTCGAACCGTGACTCGTACCAGTTTGGTCCGAGGTCAACCAAAAACCCAACATCCTTGTCTCTACTATTTTGCATTCTTGGACTTCTATTTTCCGAACAAGGCGTGATGGTCAAAGCAACAAGTGCTCCGATAGACTTTCCGGAGCTGTGTGATCGAATCTGCCACCACTACTAGAAAAACTGGCATTTCTGGCGGAAATTTCTGGCGGAAAAATCCGCCAGAAATTTTCTGGCGGATTTCCGACGGATGTTAATTTAGTCAAACAAAGTTGACTTCCGTCGGAAATCCGCCGGAAATATTTCAAAAATTAAAAAATTAAAAATTCAATAAAAAAATTCCGACGGATTCTAATTATTTTTTTTAATTTACTAATTTAATATAATTAGTTAACGATTTCCGGCGGACTTCCGACGGATTTTTATTAATTATGTTAATTAATTTAAATCCGTCGCAAATCCGCCGGAAATATTAATATATTTTTTTAAAAAATAAAAATTCTTCCGGCGGATTTCCGACGAATTTAAAAAATAAATAAAAAATTATATATTTTTTTAAATCCGTCGGAAATATTAATATATTTTTCTAAAAAAATAAAATATTTCCGGCGGATTTCCGGCGGATTTAAAAAAATAATAAAAAAAATATTTTTTTTTAAATCCGTCGGAAATCCGCCGGAAATATTAATATATTTTTCTAAAAAAATAGAAATATTTCCGGCGGATTTCCGGAGGATTTAAAAAAATAATAAAAAATGTTTTTTTAAAAAATCCGCCGGAAATCCGCCGGAAATATTAATATATTTTTTAGAAAAATAGAAAGATTCCCGGCGGTATTGTTCTGCTTTTATCAATCTACTTGGGCTTTGACCGATCACGTTGGCTTTATCATATATTAATTGTTTATTTAAAACTAATGCATTGAAGTAGAATGCTTTTAATTTACTCGCTTTTACTTTATTGAGTAAATGCATTGATTGTTCATTTAATTCTCAGTCATTAATTACTGGTTCAAAAGGGTATTGTATCGTGTGGAAGAAAAATTGATTATAATTTTGTTGTGTTTCCTTCTTTTTTATAAACATTCATTTAATGCACTAATTGTTCATTTAATTTAATCCCTATATAAATAGCTACGGCCATGCTAGTCCACCATCATCCTCAGACATATATCCACTCCTTTTAATTCTCAGTGAGAGCTAAGTGTGAGAGCAATCTAGCTAAGATGGAGACCAACTCCTCCTTGTCTCTACTATTTTGCATTCTTGGACTTCTATTTTCCGAACAAGGCGTGATGGTCAAAGCAACAAGTGCTCCGATAGACTTTCCGGAGCTGTGTGATCGAATCTGCCACCACTACTAGAAAAACTGGCATTTCTGGCGGAAAAATCCGCCAGAAATTTTCTGGCGGATTTCCGACGGATGTTAATTTAGTCAAACAAAGTTGACTTCCGTCGGAAATCCGCCGGAAATATTTCAAAAATTAAAAAATTAAAAATTCAATAAAAAAATTCCGACGGATTCTAATTATTTTTTTTAATTTACTAATTTAATATAATTAGTTAACGATTTCCGGCGGACTTCCGACGGATTTTAATTAATTATGTTAATTAATTTAAATCCGTCGCAAATCCGCCGGAAATATTAATATATTTTTCTAAAAAATAAAAATTCTTCCGGCGGATTTCCGACGAATTTTAAAAAATAATAAAAAATTATATATTTTTTTAAATCCGTCGAAAATATTAATATATTTTTCTAAAAAAATAAAATATTTCCGGCGGATTTCCGGCGGATTTAAAAAAATAATAAAAAAAATATTTTTTTAAATCCGTCGGAAATCCGCCGGAAATATTAATATATTTTTCTAAAAAAATAGAAATATTTCCGGCGGATTTCCGGCGGATTTAAATAAATAATAAAAAAATGTTTTTTTTAAAAATCCGTCGGAAATCCGCCGGAAATATTAATATATTTTTCTAAAAAAATAGAAATATTTCCGGCGGATTTCCGGAGGATTTAAAAAAATAATAATAAATGCTTTTTTAAAAAATCCGCCGGAAATATTAATATATTTTTAAAAAAAATAGAAAGATTCCCGGCGGTATTGTTCTGCTTTTATCAATCTACTTGGGCTTTGACCGATCACATTGGCTTTCATGTATCTAGTTATGCATTTATCGATCTAGTTAGAGCTTTAATCGATCTAGTTGGGTTTTGATGGATCTAGTGGAACTTTAATCAATCTTGTTGGACTTTGATGGATCTACTTAAGCTCTATTGTATCTACTTGGTTTTTGATGGATCTAATTGGATGTTGATTGATCTAGGTAACGTTTTCGGTTTTACAACCCTTTTGCTGATGTCATCAAAATGAAATTGAGTGATTTTATTGGTCAATTAAACAAATCATATCAAATGATGATGTCATAATTAATTTCCATTTTTTTTTTCCAAAATTTACATACCTAAAATTTCTCATTAATTTATTAGTTTCCCTTTTATAATTTACATTTTGTATCCTTATAATTATTTGATTAAATTACTTATTACCCATTAGTTTTTCAATTTTCACTTTACATTCTTATCATATTAAGGTAAATAATGGATATGAATTAAAACCATTTAAGTTTTTTATTTTTCTTTTTTATAAATTACACCCTTATAATCGTCTCGATGATACCTTCAAAATGAGTATAATATTGTATATTTTTTTAATTTATTTATATTAGTAAATGTTAAGAGTAGTTATAAATTAAGTTCTTAACATTTTATTACAATTCTATTTTGATATTCTTGAAATTTAAAGATTCCTATTTTTAATCTAAATTTTTTATTAGATTATTTATAAATAATAAAAGTTTATTTTATTTAAAACGCTATAGCTTTCTTTGAAATTGAGTAAGTAGAGAATTATTATTTATTAAAATAATTCTAATTAATCAACGATTTAAATGAAAAAAAATACTCTTACTTTATTATTAAATATTTTAGTCATCTAATAGTTGTTAAAATATCTGAAATTCTTTTGTTGAAAGATTTGGATTTCGTGAATGATTCTAAAACGGGAGGGATTCTGAAATAGTGTTTTTGATTTGTAGGGTTTTAAAAAAAATTATTATTTGTAAATGATCTATAGAATTAGTAAGATTAAAAAAATGAAAATTTTAAATTTAAAGAACATCAACAATAGCATTTTAAATAAAATAAACTTTTATTGTTTATAAATAATCTATAACAAATCATATCAAATGATGATGTCATAATCAATTTCCATTTTTTTTTCCAAAATTTACATACCTAAAATTTCTCATTAATTTATTAGTTTCCCTTTTATAATTTACATTTTGTATCCTTATAATTATTTGATTAAATTACTTATTACCCCTTAGTTTTTTCAATTTTCACTTTACATTCTTATCATGTTAAGGTAAATAATGTATATGAATTAAAACCATTTAAGTTTTTTGTTTTTCTTTTTTATAAATTACACCCTTATAATCGTCTCGACCATAACTTCAAAATGAGTATAATATTGAATATTTTTTTAATTTATTATATTAGTAAATATTAAGAATAGATATAAATTAAGTTGTTTACATTTTATTACAATTCTATCGTTGATGTTCTTGAAATTTAAAGATTCCTATTTTTAATCTAAATTTTTTATAGATTATTTATAAATTAAAACGCTATTGTTGATGTTCTTGAAATTTAAAGATTCCATCCTTTTAATCTTACTAATTCTATAGATCATTTATAAATAATAATTTTTTTTAAAACACTACAAATCAAAAACACTATATAATTTATTTCATAATCCCTCCCATTTTAGAATCATTCACGAAATCCAAATCTTTCAACAAAAGAATTTCAAATATTTAAACAACTATTAGATGACTAAACTATTTAATAATAAAGTAAGAGTAATTTTTTTTCATTTAAATCGTTGATTAATTATAATTATTTTAATAAATAATAATTCTCTACTTACTCAATTTCAAAGAAAGCTTTGAATAAAAAAATGAAAGAAAAGTAATTTAAATGTTATATATACAATTTCCTAAATGGTTATGATTAAACTAAATCATTAATGTTTCTTTTATCAATTAACTAAGTCATATTTATATTGTTAATTGGATATTACGTTTGGTTTGTGGTGAATTATTTGTGAACTTTATAATGCAAATATTAATTCTTATTAGAAACTAAAACAATATGTTTAAATCGTCCGTGTATTTTAACTTTAATGAACTCAATAAAGTTGTTAAAATAAATCTTAGATTTTAATAACTATATAACATATTTAGGGGCTGTTTGTTTAGCTCTTAATGTAACCATTAAGAGGTTGCCCTTTAATCGCTCAGAGGTCAGGAGTGTTTGGCAAAAAAAAGAAGCCTCTGAATCATTACAAAAGCCTCTGTATCCTTGTGTGGGTAAGGTGATGCAAAATGGTTCAGATGTAATGTAGTTAAATTAAAAAAATATTCAATATTAAACTCATTTTGAAGGTATTGTCGACACGATTATAATGGTATAATTTATTAAAAAGAAAAAAACAAAAATTTTTATACATTTTAGTTAATATATATTATTATCTTAAAATGATAAGGATGTAAATTGAAAGATGAGAAACTAATGGATAAAAATTAATTTAATCAAATAATTCTAAGGATAAAAAATGTAAATTATAAAGATAATTATGGTATTAAAATAATAAGAATAATTGATGACATCATCATTTGATGATTCTTTTTTAATTGGTCAATCAAATGGCTCAATTTTTTAATTAGTTTTAGGAAATTGTATATATAACATTTAAATTACTTTTCTTTCATTTTTTTTATTCAAAGCTTTCTTTGAAATTGAGTAAGTAGAGAATTATTATTTATTAAAATAATTATAATTAATCAACGATTTAAATGAAAAAAAATTACTCTTACTTTATTATTAAATATTTTAGTCATCTAATAGTTGTTAAAATATTTGAAATTCTTTTGTTGAAAGATTTGGATTTCGTGAATGATTCTAAAATGGGAGAGATTATGAAATAAATTATATAGTGTTTTTGATTTGTAGGGTTTTAAAAAAAATTATTATTTATAAATGATCTATAGAATTAGTAAAGATTAAAAGGATGGAATATTTAAATTTCAAGAACATCAACAATAGCGTTTTAAATAAAATAAACTTTTATTATTTATAAATAATCTATAAAAAATTTAGATTAAAAATAGGAATCTTTAAATTTCAAGAATATCAACGATAGAATTGTAATAAAATGTAAACAACTTAATTTATATCTATTCTTAATATTTACTATTATAAATAAATTAAAAGAATATTCAATATTATACTCATTTTGAAGGTATGGTCGAGACGATTATAAATGTGTAATTTATAAAAAAGAAAAACAAAAAACTTAAATGGTTTTAATTCATAGTGAAAATTGAAAAACTAAGGGGTAATAAGTAATTTAATCAAATAATTATAAGGATACAAAATGTAAATTATAAAAGGGAAACTAATAAATTAATGAGAAATTTTAGGTATGTAAATTTTGGAAAAAAATGGAAATTGATTATGACATCATCATATATGTTTAAATTTCTAATAAGAATTAACATTTGCATTATAAAGTTCACAAATAATTCACCACAAACCAAACGTAATATCCAATTAACAATATAAATATGACTTAGTTAATTGATAAAATAAACATTAATGATTTAGTTTAATCATAACCATTTAGAAAATTATATATATAACATTTAAATTACTTTTTTTTCATTTTTTTATTCAAAGCTTTCTTTGAAATTGAGTAAGTAGATAATTATTATTTATTAAAATAATTCTAATTAATCAATGATTTAAATGAAAAATAAAATTACTCTTCCTTTATTATTAAATATTTTAGTCATCTAATAGTTGTTAAAATATCTGAAATTCTTTTGTTAAAAGATTTGGATTTCGTGAATGATTCTAAAACGGGAGGGATTCTGAAATAAATTATATAGTGTTTTTGATTTGTAAGGTTTTAAAAAAAATTATTATTTATAAATGATCTATAGAATTAGTAAGATTAAAAGGATGGAATCTTTAAATTTCAAGAACATCAACAATAGCGTTTTAAATAAAATAAACTTTTATTATTTATAAATAATCTATAAAAAAATTTAGATTAAAAATAGGAATCTTTAAATTTCAAGAATATCAACCATAGAATTGTAATAAAATGTAAACAACTTAATTTATATCTATTCTTAATATTTACTAATATAAATAAATTAAAAAAATATTCAATATTATACTCATTTTGAAGGTATCATCGAGACGATTATAAGGGTGTAATTTATAAAAAAGAAAAACAAAAAACTTAAATGGTTTTAATTCATATACATTATTTACCTTAATATGATAAGAATGTAAAGTGAAAATTGAAAAACTAAGGGGTAATAAGTAATTTAATCAAATAATTATAAGGATACAAAATGTAAATTATAAAAGGGAAACTAATAAATTAATGAGAAATTTTAGGTATGTAAATTTTGGAAAAAAAATGGAAATAGATTATGACATCATCATTTAATAGGATTTGTTTAATTGACCAATCAAATCACTCAATTTCAATTTGATGACATCAGCAAAAACCTTCTTTTAATATATATATATATATATATAGATTTTAAAAATTAAGATTAAAATCATAACTTGGTAATTTGTTATGTGTTCTATTAATTAGAAATTATTATAGTTGTGAGTAGTAGAGTGAGTACAAATATACTTAATGAAAAATGATTTTGGTGTTGTTTGTTTATCTCTAATGTCAAGGGTCGGAATTTGAATCGTTAAGAGGTAAAATTTTGTTTCAGAAAAAAATGGACTGCTTTTTAATGGTTTCAAATTCGTCTAAATGATTTTGTATCTTGGGTGTCTCCTAGCCATTTGGAGCCCTATTTTCATTCTCAACAATTACCGAATCACTATATTTCATTTTGCACTATATCATAGAAAAGTCTCTTAATCATTCTAACCACTTTATCATCCAGCACTGTTCGGTTTTGAAGATTTGAGTCGTGATCACTGTTACGGTTCATGACAGACTTCTGTCGTGAACATCTAGATGATGAAGCCATCGAACTTAATGCAGGAAAACAACAAGTGTATGTTTGTGTGTGTTGAGAGGAACTAACAATAAATATACACTTTTATTGCTTTGAAGATGATAATAGTTACAAACACACATAATAGATATATAGTTTGCCAAGAGATATCACCAACCATCACAAACCTTGGGATGGTGGTTACTAGGCGCCAATTCTATCCTAACCGCCATACAGTTACACACATTAATTAATTACATAATCACTAACATAAGTATTTATAATAACACTAATACTTTATACTAATATTTAATCAAATGATATTAATATTAGGTTCCATTACTCCCCCCCTAAATATAATATCATTTGTTATCTCCAAGACTGCTTCAACCTTCACACGATAACGACAAAGTCATCACTTTCTTCACCGCTACCACCAACATCTTTGTTTGAGTAGTACCTTTTGATGCTCGGGCCTTCTTCGTCACTAGCATGAGTTTGAACCTGATCCGGCCTCCGAGTATCTGCAACATCTTGATCGCCCTGATCCTGACTCCCGGTTACACCACCTTTTAAGTCAACGTTGCCCGAAAAGAGCCTGTTGGTATCACTCCCAACGTCTTGTTCGTTAATGCTCGAAATTCTCCCAAATCTCTTTGATCCAAACTCGTAGTTCTCTTGAGGAATCAGTAAGTATTCATCAAATAACTCTTTGAATGCTTGCCCATAGCACTCCGGGTACCCAAAACTCATAGCCGTTTCACCTCATTCGTTCTTCTTCGTAATTTCCTCACGACCTCCTGAGTTGATCACCAGTTTGTAGAAATCGAATAAGTGAACGTCTAAACCTTTAATCTTTGGTGGTAACGTAAGTTTATTTCCATTTTTCATCTTTTAAAACCAACCTATTGCCACATCGAATTTCCTCCCGAAATAATCTTTGTTCTCATAGCATATTCTATCACAATTCACTAACACCATGAATGAGATAAAATCATCAAAAGATTTGATATTCACATATATCGTCTTCCCTTCAATTTTAATTGCTTCTTCTACTTCGTTTGAACCTTGGTTGATTTCTGTGTCGATCCTTGAAGTAGACTCGTTCCGATCATCTTTTTGATTTCATCGATTCGCACGCATGTGAGTGATTACACATCCAAAGTCCTTGTCCTTGATTTCGCATTGTAAACCTTGTAAGATTAGTTGTTTTAGGCTTAACACGTTTATATTGATTTCGGGTGCACATGATACATAAGGTATAAAAAACACCCTTTCATCTGTTTTTACTTCGGCTTCCCCGACACCATGGATTGCGATCTCATCACGATGATCTTTTTGGTTAACAGCATAACCACTTTTGAGATTTGTGAACAAATCGTGGTTTGGTGTCATGTGTCTAGTGATTCTTGTGTTCACATACCATATTGTGTCCCATGTACCTTTATTTGTTCCCTCTACCAAGTAATCACCGTTTACGATAATCCGATCAACATGAGTTTGTTGAAACGATTATGGATTGATTTCTTTAACAACTTTTTCTTACATGTTTCAACGGACAGGTAGATGGACTGCCTTCTTTGAACAATTCCACCTGAAGTGTCCTTTATCTTTGCATCGATAACACGTAGCCTTTATGTTTCTTTTATCGCCAATTTCTCCAGCAAGATCCCAATTTCGAAGGAGATTTGCAAGTTGCAGCCTTAGTTTAAAAGTCTGCATATATTTGATTTGATGAATTTTTGAACATCCCTTGTGTTCCTTTTCTTTCGAGCAGTCCATGGTTTACCCTTGCCTTCGAACAGGTTTTGTGATTCCTTCCCAACGATCAGACCTTGGGCTTTGATACCATGTTCGGTTTTGAAGATCTGAGTCGTGATCACTGTTACGGTTCATCACAGACTTCTGTCATGAACATCTAGATGATGAAGTCATCGAACTTAATGCAAGAACACAACAAGTGTATGTTTGTGTGTGTTGAGAGGAACTAACAATAAAGTATGTTCTTCGTCCAAAAATCGTATTTTTAGCCTAAATGAGTTCCTCACTCTAATAACATTAGAGGAATACGTCAACAGTGTTGTGGCTGATTGGTTGGGGGGTTCATAGTGTCCTAACCGAGTTCGAACCTTCCTGTGCGCATGCCTGGAGACATTTAAAGGGGGCCCTGTTTAGCCCCTAAAATTATCGGGGATTAGTCGAGCTTTGGCCAGGACACCCTTCCAAAAAAAAACAATAGAGGAATACCTCACATGTATAGAAAATTGCCATCATCACTTCATCAATCACTAAGAAAGTTTGGATCAACAATTTGTTAATGCTTGTTCGTATGTGGATGGATACCAATCGAGGAAGTCTCTATTAACTTCTTAATGCTACAAATTCCAATCAAAACTCAGAAAGGTACATCTATAAAACACCTTCTGGTGTGTTGTTTATTATTTGTTTGAATTAGCCGCTAGATATAGCTTTGGTTTTAATCGAATAGAAAAAATTTCTTATTTTCCTTGTGTTTAACCCGTTACAAATTACATTAAAACCTACACCATGTTCGAAGAAGAGAACACGTCGGTAGTCCGACGATTGATGATGGATGGTGACATGGTAGAAACAGTGGCAAGTTCTCAATCAAATTAGTTAGAAAAAATAGGAAATTCTTAGGGCCTGTTTGGTAGTGGCTTAATTGACTTAATGGAGCCTTGAGCTTATTCGCTCAGCTTAAGAGACTTGTTTTTTAGCAGCTTAATGAAAAAGAAGATGACTTAATCGCTCAACATTCAAGGAGAGCATTTATGCACTCAGCCATTCTTTTTCCAATTGTACCCTCCTAAAAAAAACTCGCTCAGCATTATTTTCTTTTAACCTAACCCCTTTTTCCTTTTCTTCTTACAAAGACATTCTCATCTCCATCTCTAGAAGCTCAAGCTCTTACCTCTACTACTCCAGCCATCGCACTAGATTACAGGGTGCCGGAGGTTATGCCACCGCCACTGCCGCTGCCGGAGATCTCTGCTGCTGTTGTTGTTCGTTGGAGCTCCAAGGTGTTGCTGCTGCTCGTCATCTTCTTCCCGTCTTCCATCCTCCATCGTTTCTTCCACCCCATGGAATAATGCTTCCTGTCCGTCGTCACTTCAAAATCGTCCCTCCAGATTTCCAAATTTTCTTTCTGATTTGTATAATGGGTTTAGAATATTTCCATATTTTTGTTTCTCATTTGTGTAATGGGTTTTTAGAATATATCTATATTTTTGTAAAATCCTTGATTTATGATTTTGTAATGTATTATATATTTCCATATTTTTGTAAAGTTCTTGATTTGTGATTTCGTAAAGTTTATGATTTTGTGAAGTTTTTGATTTGTGATTTTGTAAAGTTTATATATTTCTGTATTTTTGTATACCAAGATTGTGAAAAGTCTCCAGGATTGTGTAATGGGGTATTCTTGAATCAATTGTATGGGTTTGATCATGACAATAGTATTTTTTATTATAATTTTTATGATAATTATCAAGTAATTAATGCTTAATTGTTTTTGAAATTTTTAGGAACAAAATATAGATAGAAGGGTAAAATTGTCATTTTATCCGTTCAGATAGCTTATTCAGCATAACAAACAAACAACATTTTTATTTATCCATACAGTTAACTTTATCCACACAGCTAACTTTATCCATACAGGACTTAATGAAAAATCAACCAAACAGGCCCTTAGACTTTGTTATATGGATTGAGAAAAAAACTCTTTACTATAATAAATAGAAGCAAACGCAAATTATACTGCATTTGATTTATCTTGCTAAAATGAGAATCAAACATCAAGTATAGGCCATTGGACATAAATTGTCATATATGATTGCCTTATGCTTTTTTAAGATTCAACCCGCATCCCATGCAGTTTCTTGTAGTATGCCATACAATTTCTCATTCTTCCCATTTCTTTTTTGTTTAATATGCGGGATTCCAACCAATAAGCTTTGTGTATGTGTTTCAAACAACCTAGATGTGCATGTGTGCTATTTAATTAAGGTGCTTACACCTTACATGTGTACATATATTTGCATTTTGGTACCGTGGGTGTAGACCTGTTTGTGCACACTTTGATTAATCTTATGAAGACAATTTGAATCTTTAATAACCCTGAGAGGAACCTGATAGGTGATTTGTGAAAAAAGAGCACTAAAACTTGTTCTTTGTTTGCCTCTTAATTAAGTTGAACCTTTAAACTTGTTTTGAAATTGTTCACATAATAAAAATGGTTGATAGTTGAATATAGAAACAACTGCTGTTAGTAATTGTGTGCAAAGTTGACAAACCAGTAGATTACACATCCAATGTTGCAAGACACTTGAGGGTCACACCTGTGAGGACCTATAAATCGAATAAGTTAAATAAAACCCAGAAATAGAGAGATTGGATTTATAATAGTCAATTATAAATCAGTTGGGTAATTTCAGTCAGATATCCCAAAGTTGGAGGATTATTAATTAATTAAGTGAATTATATATTTATTAGATAAATAAATATATAATAGGATAATTTAACTAATTATAAGTAATTATCTAGAAAATTCTTTTCTTGAAAGAAAAGAAAAGAATAAAGATAATTAAAGGAAACTGAATCAGATGGAAACTGTGTTTTTTCTTCCCTATAAATAAACCTTATGGGTTTAAGTTTATTGATTCATTATCCAATAATCAGTTTCCAGTTTTCTCTCTCTCTCTCTCTCTCTCTCTCTCTATTCCCAATCGGCGCCGCCCCCTCCCCTTGTAACAAACCAGTTCGGTTTTTCAGCTTTTCGGGTTTTAGTTCTGCTAGAGGAACATTCGTTGGTCGTTCATTGGTGGACTTATTCTCAAGCAATCCAGGTAAACCATTCTGACTTTTAACTGTAGGATTAAATAAAATAACGATAAGATCTGTGAATATTTTTCGGGTTTTAATTCTTTGCTTCCGCACTAATCAAAACCAGTTTGGTATGATTAAGTTTAAACCTTTTTGGTCAGTTTGATCATTAGGTTTTGTCATGTATCTCATCCAGTTAGGATTGAGATCTATGGTGTTCTTCGTGTCAGTTCGATACGAGGATCACAGAAAAACCCAACAACTGCATATGTAAAATTATTTAGAATTAAAAACCCAAAGTGGTGTGCACTTGATCCAATCATCTTTTGCCACTTGATTTTTAACACAAACTTTGACCATGCTAACATTAGAAATCCTGACCTCCCATTATACATTTGTTGCAACTTTGGTGGTGGCAATGGCAACCACCTTTGCTAGTACTAGTTACTTATCTTCCTCCACAACCTTTTTGACCTCCTCAATCACCAAAGTCTCTTCCTCGGTCTTCAGCGAAGTGTTTTTCAAGATTGCCTCAATCGTCACTTTCACTGGAGTTTCTTCCTCAACTGCTTTCAACCCTTCTTTATCTTGAGTTGTTTTTGTCCTTGGTTCTTCTTCTACCTCAGTTTTAGCCTCTTCCACCGTTTTGGTCTCGGTTTCCCCTTAGGTCTCCACGGTTGCTGGCTCTTCTACCGGTACCTCCACCTTTGTTGGCTTTTCCACCACTTGTGGAACGTGGACAGTGGTTTCTTCTGTCGGCTCCTCTGCTACTAGCTCCATTGTGGGTGGTGCAATAACCATCGACTCTACGTCTTTTGGGGCTTCTATGATGCTTTCCACTTTTCCTGGCAAAGTGTTTGTAGCTGATTCAACCTGAATGATAGTTATCAAGTATATTTAGGTCCCGTTTGGTTTGTAAGATTGGACATGATGATTCAGTTCTATTCCAATCATATGTTTGATATGAATGATTGATTGAATTTGAAATGTGATGATATCATAAAAATCCCCAACCATGAGATCTACAAGTCCCATGGCAGTTGATGGTGTTTCGTATGATTTTATGTGTAATAATATTTTAAAGTATATTAAAAACATTTGTTTCATAATAACCAATTATTGAAAAAATAATTTAATTGCTTTTATAACTATGCAGGACTAGGATCAGAGAACGGTACTTTTAAGGAGATCGATGGGTCAGTAAAGAAGGGAGCAGTAGAAGAACTGGACTCTAAATTTGGCATGGTGAAGAAGGGAACATGTTCCCAGAAGCCAGAAGGTAACATGACGAGAGATACGTAGACTTTTCGAGATAGAATCCCAGCAACGATAGCTCTTGTGTTCGATACCATACCCAAGAAAGCAACACAAGCGACCACGAGGCTCAAGTTTATTGTATTTTGTAATTGAACGAAGCATGCGCATCCCCATACTTTGAGAATTTCATAAGCATGGGAGACTCATCCCCATACTTGTGTTTGAGTGTAAGAGTTGGGTGTTTATTGATGGTATAGACAGTTGTGAAGGCAGCTTCACCCCAAAAGCGTTCAGGGCATTTAGCTGAGATCGGAAGTGTGCGAACAATGTCAAGAATGTGCCTATGCTTTCGTTCAGCACGACCGTTTTGGGGAGATGTACCAGGACAAGAGTACCCTGAGACTGTAGAAACGAGAGGATAGAAGATTCTTTGTACTCCATAGCATTATCTGCTCAAAGAATCTTAATAGGTTTGGAGAATTGATTGAGGACCATACGGGCAAAAGTGTAATAGCCTAGAACTAACTTATGTTAGTAGTTAACTGTAACTGAACCTAGTTTGTGAAAGTTCTTGGGAAGGAGGGACTATTTGTGTCAAATTGTGAAACTCTTATAATTTAATGGGTTTTAAGTTGTTAATGGGCTTGGCCTTTAGTCCAGCATATTTAAAGGGGAGAAATTAGGGTTTATGCCATTTTGAGTAAGAATTTAGTGTGTGTTGAAAGAGAAAGCTGCCATCATCATCATTCTTCCAGGATTTCCTCATCATTCATCTTTATCACCAATATCAGGTAATAAACTTGACTCTTATTGATCCAAATGTATTAGTAGGATTATTTAACTGCTATTGTTGAGCATTTGGAGAGTGTTTTGATGAGATTTGTACCAGATCTGATCTCCTCAGCCTGGGAAACTCTTAGAAAACAATTTCCCGAATCTGTGTCCTTGGAATCGGCATTTTTACACACACACCTAGTGTGTGTATTCGGCCTTTCACTCCCTCACATCACACCATTTCGACTTCTTCCCTCCCAATGAATCTAGAATCGGCTTATTGCATATAGACAATTCAGCTTGCATATCATGAGCTTTGGAATCGGCTTCCTCACACACAACCTTGATTCGGCTTTTAGCTTAATAAGCCGAATCGGCTTATAGCTACACACAACTCACTCATTTGCTTTTGACTACAAATTACAACTCAGCCTTGTTGATTGAGATAGGAATCGACTTTTAGTTAAACACAACACACACATCGGCTTTTGTACCTTGTTCTACATACAGTCGGCTTACATGACTTTGGCATGGATTCGGCTTTTGGCAACCAACATCAATTCGGCTTTATGCCAAGACACCAAAGCCGAATCGGCTTTTGTCATGTGTATGCACCACACTCATCATATCGGCTTTCTTTCCTCCCTTGGTATTGGCTTTCAACAAGCAAGACAAGTATCGGCCTTTTGATCTAGCTAGGGATCGACTTTTGGCCTAAACCCTCACCCAATTCGGTTTTAACAACTTGATGAATTCGGCCTTTACACTTTCACACCATGGATTCGGCTTTCATGCTTAGACAAGTTCAATTCGGATTTCCCTTCCAATTGGATTCGGCTTTTGGAAAGTATGCTAAGCCGAATCGGCTTAGTGGTTGTCATCCAATTCGGCCTTCTTGATGAACTAGCATTCGGCTTTTATTGAATAGCAATTCGGCTTTCTTTGTGATCACCATAACATTCGGCTTTTGACATGTTCCCCCATTTTCCATATCAGCTTTATCAAAGATGAAAACCTATTATTTTGTTAGCATTATGTGCATAAGTTGACAAACCGTTTGATCGCACATCCAACGTTATAAGTCACTTGAGGGTCACACCTGTGAGGACCTATAATTCGGATAGTAAATTAACCCCAGTTTGGAGATTTTGGTTTTATAATAGTAAATTATAAAACAGTTGGGTGTTTTCTGTAAAAACCCCAAAGTAAAAGGTTTCAGATAATTAATTAAGGTTATATATTTATTAGTTAAATAAATATATAAATAATTAATTAGTTTATAATTATCTAGAATTAATTATTATAAAGTTAATAATTAATTAGTAAATATTCTTTCTTGGAGAGAAAGAAAGAATAAAGATAATTATGGCATTTATTCTTTCTTAGAGAAAAGGAAAGAATAAAAGATAACCATAAAAGCTATCTGATATATGGTAAGTCTTCCATATAAATAAGATATGCTGGGATATCAGATTCAATTATTCAATCAATTAATTCTGAAAGAAACCTCTCTCTCTCCATACTCTCTCTCTCTCTCTGTCGAATTCATCAGATCCAAAAACCAGTTTCGGTTTTTCAGTATTCTTCACGTATCGTTTGTTCGTGGAGCGTTCCGGGGTTAGATCCAGCTAGAGGGAATTCCGTTTGGTCGATTACGGGTGGATTAATCTCAAGCAATTCAGGTAATAACCCTAAACCTACATATTAACTGTGATAAGATAAACAAATAAGATCTGTGATGTTTTCGGGATTTTAATCATTATCGCTTCCGCATAAATCAAACTAGTTAGGTTTGATTGTTAAATTTTTTGAGACAGTTTGTTTCATATGGTTTTGTCGTGTACCTCGACCAGTTAGGTTGAGATCACGGTTTTTCTCGTGTCAGTTCGATACGAGGATCACACAAAATCCCAACATATTTCATGTAAGAGAACCTTATCATTTCATGTAACCCTAAACCATCATTTCTTAAGAAACCCTAATTTATCATTTCGTGTTGAGTTTGGTCAGATGGTGATGATGAGAGCTTGAGTATGGTAGCTAGTAAAGAATTATCCTAATGAGTTAGTAGTAACCTAATGAGATTAAATGATCGTAGGTGCGGGCAAGGGAGCTCGTAACTTAGTCGTGATTGGAGCAGGTGAGTTCTCTTACTTATGAATGAATGGATCGTTTTACGGTTTCCAAATATATCCATTCGTTTTTCAAATGATTTGATGACGTTATTAAACGAATATTTGTGAACTTAACTAAAGAGAAATGCTTTGTACTCGCTTGTTGTGAAATTGACTAACGATTGAAAATGTTATATTGATGATCATCATATACATGCTGTTTTAATATTGCGGAATTTCATCATGAGTAATGTGTACCATGGGACCGTACATCCCTGGTAAGTTCGTGGTGTGAGGCACGGACCACGTCCGTCACTCCTTAATCGGGAATCTGGGAGATCCGGCCACGTGTGGTTGTTGTAAGATGGTGTGAGGCATGAACCACGTTCGTCACTCCTTAATTGTGTATCCGAGGGATCCTGCCATCTGATTATTGTGTGATTGATATTACTCATGATGCTTTCCTGGTTATTTGAGATATCTGATTTTTACGGCCAGCGGGCTGGAACTGTGTTTTAAACTGTTTTGAGGGAATTCACTAGACCTTTCGGTCTAACCCTCGTTTTCAAATCTAAAACCTTTTCAGGGAAAGATCGTGTGGCGAGAGGCAAGGAGAAAGGTAGACGTTTAGAGTAGCTCTACCAGTAGAAGTTAATACTTTGTCCTAATTTAGAATCTCAGTTGTGGAGGGATGTTCCGCATGCACTATTTAACCCGTACCTTTAGTTTGAGAATTCTTGGTATTTTGCGTATTAGATCACTGGGAATTTATGTTATGCTTTATTATTATTGTATGGGTTTTGGGGCATTACAAAAAGTGATATAGATACGAGGTAACTCAGAACGATGCTTCATAAGATATATCTAAGTGAAACGTGTATGATCATCCACAAAAATAACAAAGTACCGAGCACCCCCCATTGAGGGATGTGGTGCTGGTCCCACACATCAAAATGAATAAGATCAAAAGGTGAAGCACAAGTAAATTCATTATTCTCAAAAGGAAGGGCATGGTGTTTGCCAAGTTTACAAGATACACACAAGAAATACTTTCTGATGAAACATTTCCTAACGACCCTAAACCAGCTAACATTTTTATTCTATTAGATGATTAGTGACCTAGACGAGCATGCCATGGATCAAAAGAAGCGAGGCTAGACACAGAAGCAACAAAATTTGATGATTGTAAAGGAAGATGCATATAGATGACTTCAAGCACCCGTCCAACTCTACGGCCTACACCAAGGATCTGCTTGGTCTTTGGATCCTGCACAAGACAACCAGAAGAATGAAATAATATTAGTAGACCAAGTTCTTAAAGTTGAGTAAGAGAGACTAGACCCACGGCTAGTCGTGGCACATGTAGAACCTCAGGTAATTGAATAGTATCAGTTGAAAAGTTTCCACTGAATAAGACAGGTAAAGGAGAAAGATCTGTTGTTCTAACAGACGATAGTTGATATGGTTGCTTAGTGAGAAAACCATCTGGAAAAGTGTTGGTCCCAAGTAGGTGACCTTCAAGTAAGGATAGTGTTTGGGATTATAGAAGGGGGGGGGGGTTGAATATAATCACACAATTTTCTCACTTTTAAATTCTTGTTTTATAAACAATATGAATTTACAGATTGTTGCGGAAATAGAAAAGACTAATAGTCTAAACTAAACAATCTAAGTTCTTTCACTATGCACTAAGTGAGAAGAGAATAAAGAAAGAAGATAGAGGGAATAAGAGAGAAAGGACTTGAGTATTTTAGGATGAAGAAGAAGTATGGAGAACATCTCTTCACGTCCTATTTATACTCCATGCATTAAATGCATGCAGACCTACTATTGTGACGTGTCACAATGTGAGTGGTCTGTTGTACTATTTACTATAAACAAATACTCTTAGCATGGTGTGCAAAAGAGGATGTTTGTAAACAGTTGCCTTGAGGTCTGATAAGTACGGAGGGAACAGTAAAGTAACTGCCCTTATGTACTATTGTGTCAGTAAAGGCGGATAATCCTTTTGTGCATTAGACTAAGACATTGTTCTAATCCTTCAGGATCAGGATACTGATCAGTGACTAGATTCCTGAAACTGAGGAAGTTCAGGGTCACGTGTATCCTGATGAATCTTCAGGATGTCATACGATAGTGAACAGACTGCTATCACTGAGTTCCGTCTTCAGATCACGAGCATGCTGTTCCTGTCATCAGCTATTTCTTCGACGTCGCTGATGGTTCTGTGTATGATCTTAATGTCTTCAGGAGGAGGTCTTCACTTCAGTGGACAGGATCAGTAGACTGCAGAACAGGCTCGTTAGTCTCCTGATCCTGATCCTGAAATCTATAAAGTTAAGTTACAGCATAAGTAACATGGAATAACACTGAACAGACTCAGTGATAATTCCTCAAGCTATAACAGAAGTAAAAACCTATTCACTAAGTAAAGATTCAGGATCATTATCATTTCATCAGGTCTTAGGAGAGCTGGATCAACAATCTCCCCCTAAATGATAATGATAAGACAACAGAGTAATTGTCTTAATCTAGAAAAGTTAGAAATAAATCTAAGTCTAGAACTAAACAGTAGGAAATAGAACTCATAAAGGTACATGTCCCATTTACTGTTTTGAGGGATCTTTTTCAGTACTATGATAGAATGAAGTACAATGCACTGAATTGCATTCTCATTAATCTCATTTAAGTATTACAAGAGTAAGGAAAATACAAGAGTACATGGCAGGAGTACTGAAAGAAAAAAAATTACAAGATAACTAACTATCAGATTCTTCGCTAATGTATTCAGTCTTGACGCAAACAGGAACAGGAGTGTCGCTGAAGGCAAGTCTGTGATCAAGTATAGCTCTGACAGTGCGAATAATCTCTTTGTTGTCTGGATTTTTCTTATCTTGTTGTGCAGTGAAGAGAACTGTCAAAAGATGTTCATAGGGCGCTATGTGTAGCTCACTGAAGCGCTGAAAGCGTAGCATTTTTGAGTTATCGCTAACACAAATGCCATGAACAGGTTCTCTGATTACTTGTCCTTCAGATAGAGAGATTCCAGGAGGGAATGAAAGATCAAGCATTGAGAGGTCCAGAGGTTTAATAACCATTCTGGGAAGACAGGGAGTTGGTCTTCTTGTAGAGGTGCCTGCAGATCTTCGAACAGGTTGCTGAGATAGGACTGAGGAGTAATGGAGCAGGTCATCAGGTATTTCAGTTGTCCTTCTGATGCGAGCAATAAGTCCTTCAATGACTTCTTCTACTTCAGCCCGATAGTTCTTGTTGGCTTTGGGAAGTAGGGATCTGATTTCGTTCCACTCTGACAAGTTGTAACGATCTAACTTGTCCAGAGTGTGCTCTACGTCCTTTACTCCAGAGCGTTTGACTGTGATCCAGGTTTTGCCAGGATTACCTTTCTTGCCTCTAGATCGGCGAAGATGGATTCCTGAGATGGCAGCACCATGCTTTCGGAGGTGTAACCGATCTCTGCACCAGTCAAGCTCAGCGTTTACTTCTCCAGTCTGTATCTCTGCATTTTTGTTGAAGACCTTCAGAACAGCCTTCTGTGCAAGGATAGGATCTGCACTTATTTCTGCATCTTCATCTACAAAATCCGATGCAAGCCTTCGAGCGGCTTGGGCAGAGAGGAAAGCTTCCTTCTGCTTTTTATTGTGCTCTAGTTGAGCCTGTACAGCTTCGTTGTACTCCTCCTGCGAGAGATAGGCGAACTCGGAGTCACAAGAGGTACGAAGAGGGATTTTTACTCTTGTACTCTCGAGTCGCTCTATCACGGCGTCTAAGCGCCCATCCCTGTCAATGGCAAAGGAATTGTCAGGGTAATTTTCACCTTCAGATCTAGGAGAGTTTGAGGGAGGTGATCTGGGTGAAGAAGCAGGGGTAGAGAAGTCATCAGAGATGAATTCATCATCTGATGAAAGGCATATTGTTTCAGGGGTGGCTCGAATTTCAGGGGTTCTGGATGAAGAGGCTTCTTGGTTGAAACGGGTTGTAGGACGGGTAGTAATGGTTTCTTGGTTGAGGGGTGTGATCCTGAAGGTCATAGTAGCTAATTCAGCTCTGGTCTGTTCATTGGGACTATTCTCCATTAGGCGAATAATGTCACCAGTGACAGAACCATAGTTGACATCTTCAGGGTAGGCTTGGGTATTAGGTTCAGGTTCAGTGTGAGAGGTGATTTCAGGAGATGGTTCAGGAGAAGGTAGTTTAGGAGGTTGGTAGATAACCATTTGAAGGTTATTGGGAGGGGAGTCTTCAGGTGAGGTGTCTAAGATGATGGTTTCAGGGGTAGGTTTGGTTTTAAGAAGAGTAGAGATAGGTTGGTTATCAGAGGAAGAGGGAGAGGATGGTAGTAGAGACATACCAGAGGCATCAGGGTTCTCCCCCTGAGGTTGTGCGAGCCCTGGAATGGGCGCTGAGGCAGGAACCTTTTCGACGAAGATGTCATCGTCTATATCATCATCATCATCTTCATCATCATCATCCTCGTCTTCGTTATTCCCCCCGTCTTCAGTGGTTCTCCAGTTCGTGGAGGGGGAATAGGCGGAATGGTCTCGGGGCTGTCTCTCCCCCTCAACAGGTGCCTGCACTAAGGCAGTTGTTGATACACTCCTTTGGAGGAGAGAGGCCATGTCACTGAGGACCTTGCGCGTGATGAAGGATGAGGAGATCAGGGACTGCAAAACATCTCTGTCCGCCGCGGTGAAAGATGGAGGCGGCGCAGGAGCAGAGGTGAGGGCGTTGACAGCAGAGGAGAGCCCTGTCACCTGTTCCTGGATGGCGCGGAGAGCGGCTTCCTGAGCATCCAACCTCTAAACCACCGTTGATTGGAAGGTGGTGAGAGAGTTGGTGCTGTTGTTGATTTCTGTGGAGAGTGCAGGGAGAGCCGTTGCCTTCAGGTCATCAATAGATGCCTGAAGGTTGGTGGAGGAGGAGGCAACTTGTGAAACCTTGTCGTGGATGTTATCCAGACAAGGAATGGAGAGGGTGACGGCCGTGGGCGGCGGAGTTGCGGCGATGGCGGCGGCAGTGGCACTGGCGGCGGCGGCTTCAGCAGCGGCTGCAGCAGCTTTGGCAGCAGCAAGCTCCTGTTGTAAAGACTGGAGACGTGCTGAGTGCTCTTCCTCCTTCTGCTGGAGGGCTGTGCGGGCCTCCTGCAGGTTCCGTTCAGCGGACTGCCTGCGAAGCTCAGCTGTGTTCAGCTGATGCTCGGCATCCGTGAGAATGAAATCGTTGAAGGGGTCATCCTGATGCCCTTCAGAACCTGCTCCTAAAGAACCTGTAGACAGAGTAGCTAAGTGAGTACTAGAAGACTCATTAGCTTTCATAGAAGAAGAAAAGGTAACAGTTTGCTTAGAAGTATTACCTGAGGCTAGGAGGGTATCAGAACGATTACCCCCCTCATTCTCTGAGGGTTCGAGTTGAACCACCTCAGGTTCTTGTGTAACAGGAGCAGAGATAGGAGTATCTGCAGTGGAAGAATTTTTAGATAAAGGAGATGGTTTATTAAAGTACTGGGGCAGGGTAATGTAATATTTCTTACCAGCCGCCTGTTTCTTTTTCTTTTGCGCCTTAGACTTGGCGCGTTTTGGAGGAGGTGGAGGAGTGACAGAAGATGGTTGGGGGCGCTTCTGGAGCGCAGAAGTTGTGGTTGCAGCTGGGGAAGTCAGTATGGGGTTAGCTACTGACATAGCATGCATAGAAGTAGAAGAATGTGGTTTGGAAGAGAAGAGAGAAAACGTACCTGCGGTTGGAGAGGTGGATTGTTCAGCATCCTGATCCTGAAGTGGTTCAGGAACGACCAGGACGTCGGAGAGAGGGACGTCGTCAGGATGATGAGCAACCTGGTCCAGGAACCTGGGGCCAAGAGAGTAGTTGTTGGAGTTCCCAATCTTGGGGTAGTTGTCCCCCAAATGTAGCTCCAGGATGGCCGAGAAAAACCTAGGGAAGGCTATGTTGACGACCCGGTTCTTGCTCCGGACCTTCTTCACCATGTCGTCCCAGATGGAGCGAGCATAGTCAAACTCGCGATTTTTGATCGCAGAGAAGACCATGTGCTGGATGACCGTAGGGAACTGCTCCGTGCTCCCCGTCTTGCCCGATAAGCACAGGCCAAACGTGTTCCATATATAGTAGAACGTAGCGTTTAGTCCTGACTTATGGACAGTGGCACCCGTCTTTGGTAGTAGGACGCCTTCCTTGTTCACAGGCCATCGGTAGCCTATGGCGTCCAGGAATTCCACGATTTCGTCAGCGGAGGGGACAGGAGGGAAGCGCTTCTTCTTTGGGAAGTTGAGCACGTTCCTGAGGGTTCCGAAACCAAAGGAAATGATGTTTTCCTTGATTTGGAATTTGATGACCTCTCGCAGGACACCTTTGGTATTCTTCTCCTTGGCAACAGTGGCTGTAGACCATAGTTGTTGCAGCATTGGCTTGTTTGGCTTAGGGTCAAGGGTGAACGCCGTCTTCAGAGGGCTGTTCAGCAAGAATTCCTTTGCAGGCAGCAGGTATTCTTTATCTGCTGGAATGTCAAACAGTCCTACGACGTTGTTCTGCTTGAACTGGACGTCGTGTTGTGGGATGATTATTGGCAAGCTCTCAGTAGCCTGCAGAGGTGTGGCCTCAGATGAGAGCTGGGCGTCCAGGGATGTAGATGTAGTAGCAGCCATCCTGTCAAAAACATAAAAATAACATATATGGATGATTAAGAGTCCAAAATATGCATTTTTCTTCATTTTTCAATGAACACAAAATATGTTCATAAAAATGGTGAAATCCTTTATACTTAGAATAGATTAGATGCCAAAATACACAAAAGGAATGTGTTTTGGTATTAAAAAGGACTTCTATTTTGATGAATAGATATCAAAATAGGAGTTTATGATTGTTCTTAAAAGAAATAAGAAAAATCATTTTAAACAGTTTTAACAAAAATCTTAGAAGATTTTGGGAAAACTAAGATCAAACGAAGTGATCTTAGGGTTTTTGGAAAAACGTTTATCAAAATAAGTTGTTTTTAGAGAAGAATGCCAACTTAGATTGTGGAAAGAACAAAGAACATAAGGAAACTTACGTTGATCTTGTTAAAGAAGTGGTAAGTGTGTGTTCTTGGTGTTCTTGAGAATGCAGATTTAGAGTGTAATAGCTTTTCTTGCTTGAGTTCTTTGAGAGAGAATTGTAAGCGTAAAGAGAAAAATGGATTACGAATGAGGTTTTTATACCTCGTGGTAGGAGAGAGAAAAAGGATGAGAGAGAAAAGAGCGGCTAAATTCAAACGTAATGATGAAAAAGGGAGTTCTACGCGCGTTCACGCGCCTGACACACGTAGTGGGGAACAGGAAACGTCCCATTACGTGTCAGTGCAGATGAAAAGTTTGTTTTATATGAAAAACTAAAAACCACCTTTTCAGGGGATGATTCCATTTTGGTGAAAGATATGTTTTATTGGAATCAGAGTACTTATCAGATAAGTACTGTTTTGGGAAAATCCTCTTATCACATTTAATGCGATAAGGTTTCAGTAGCAGAGGGAAGAAATACTTACCTGAGAATCATCAGTATTCGGATATTGAACAAAGATTTTGTAAGTACTGAATAGAGTCATCCCCTGAAGAAGAGTTATTCAGGAGTTGTTAAGAAAAGAGGTCCTGAGAGAATATTTTCATAAGGACTTTAACAACTGTTTGTCCTGAGAACTTCTATTCTTCAGGATTTAACATCCCAAGTTCACTGAGGAGCATATTAAAACGCGTCACATCCAGTGGTTTGGTAAAGAGGTCAGCAAGCTGATATTCAGTAGGGACAAAATGGAGTTCAATATCACCATTCATCACATGATCCCTGATGAAGTGATATCTCACTTCAATGTGCTTTGTCTTAGAGTGTAAGACAGGATTGTTAGCGATGGCTATTGCTGAAGTGTTGTCACAGTAGATAGGAATTTTGGAGAGTTGTATGTCATACTCCTGAAGTTGATTTCTCAGCCACAGGACCTGAGCACAACATATTCCTGCTGCAACATATTCAGCTTCAGCAGTTGATGTGGACACAGAGTTCTGCTTCTTGCTAGTCCAACTCACCAACTTGCCACCTAAAAGGTGACAACCACCAGTAGTGCTTTTCCTGTCGATCTTACATCCTGCAAAGTCACTATCAGAATAAGCTGTTAGATCGAACCCTGAGTCCTTGGAGTACCAAAGACCCATGTTTGGAGTTCCCTTCAGGTATCTGAAGATCCGCTTTACAGCGGTCAGATGGGATTCTTTGGGTTCAGCCTGATAACGAGCACAGAGACATGTAGAATACATTATATCAGGACGACTCGCTGTAAGATACAGCAGTGAGCCAATCATTCCTCTATAGAGAGTCACATCAACAGGTTTTCCTTGGAATCCTTGTCAAGAGACAGAGGAGGAGCCATTGGAGTCTTCATCGGTGTACAGGATGTGAGATCAAATTTCTTCAGCATCTCATGTACGTATTTACCTTGATTGATGAAAATTCCCTTTTCAGATTGCTTGATCTGAAGTCCTAAAAAGAATGTTAGTTCGCCCATCATAGACATTTTATATTCAGATTTCATGAGCAACTCAAACTTTTCGCAGAGTTTGGGATTTGTGGATCCAAAGATAATGTCATCGACATATATCTGGACAAGAAGGATATGCTTAGGATATTTCTTTAGAAATAAAGTGCTATCAATCTTTCCACGAACAAAACCTTTAGAGAGAAGAAAGGTTGAGAGGGTATCATACCAGGCACGAGGAGCCTGTTTTAACCCATAGAGAGCCTTGTTTAACTTGTAGACGTGATCAGGGAACTTAGGATCTACAAAGCCAGGAGGCTGAGCCACATAGACCTCTTCATTAAGTTTTCCATTCAGAAAGGCATTTTTAATGTCCATCTGATAAACTTTGAAGTTCATATGTGCTGCAAAAGCTAGGAAGAGTCGAATTGCTTCGAGCCTAGCAACAGGAGCAAAGGTTTCATCGTAATCAATGCCCTCTTCCTGCCTGTATCCCTGAGCCACAAGGCGAGCCTTGTTTCGAATGATTGTACCAATCTCATCAAGTTTATTTCGAAAAATCCACTTGGAACCAATGATTGTACGTTTTCGAGGCCTAGGGACGAGAAGCCAGACATTGTTTCTGATGAATTCTGCTAGCTCTTCCTGCATGGCTGAGACCCAGGCAGGATCACGCAAGGCATCATCTATTTCTTTAGGTTCATTTTCAGAGATAAAATTTACATAAAGACAGACGTTACCAGCCTGACGTCTGGTTTTCACACCAGAAGAAGGGTTTCCAAGAACTTGATCAATGGGATGATCTTTGGTCCATCGGAGAGCAGGTGGTTGATACACCTGTCCTGAAGTAGATGCTTCATTGGATGATGGATCAGGAAGAAGATTGGTAGGAGAGGGTTCACTAACAGTGGTTTGAGAGAAGTCTTCACTGTTAGTGGGTTGATCAGGTTCAGGTGGTGTGATTTGAGAGATAGGGGTGGCATTTATGAGAGGTGGAGTGGTTATATCAGTGGGTGGTATAGGATTTTCTTCAAAACCATCAGGAAGGTCTTGAGGAGATGGATCAGCAATAGGAGGTTCAGGGACTTGAAAGAAAGAGTCAGCCCACTGATTGATTTCAGTATTATCATTTGGGTGAGGAAAGGTAGGACCCGATTCATCAAACTTGACATGAATCGTTTCCTCAATGGTTTGTCTTCGTTTGTTGAACACACGGTAAGTTTTAGAAATGGATGAGTATCCGAGGAAAATTCCATCATCAGATTTGGAATCAAACTTTCCAAGATTATCTTTGTTGTTCAGGATGTAGCAGACACAACCAAAGATATGGAGATGTTCGATTGATGGTTTCCTGTTACGAAAGAGTTCGTAAGCGGTTCTTCTGAAACGCTTGACAATCAGAGATCTGTTCTGAGTATAGCAAGCAGTATTTACGGCTTCAGCCCAGAACTGAGTGGCAAGGTTGGCTTCACTCAGCATAGATCTCGCAGCTTCAATCAACGTCCTGTTCCGTCTTTCAGCAACACCATTTTGCTGAGGAGTTCTCACAGAGGAGAAGTTTTGAGAGATACCTTTCTGTTCAAAGAAAGATTCCAGGGTACTGTTTTTGAATTCAGTCCCATGGTCACTTCTTATTGATCGAACAGTAAGGTTGTTGAGTCTTTCCATCTTCCTGACGAACAGGATGATTTCTTCAGGAGCATCACTCTTGGCACGTAAGAAGAAAACCCAAGTATATCTGGAATATTCATCTACGATTACCAGAGTATATTTCTTTCCACCAATGGATTGGACATTAACGGGTCCAAAGAGATCCATGTGGAGAAGTTGTAGAGGAGAGCTGATGGAGGAAATCTGCTTAGACTTGAAGCTAGCCCTGGTCTGTTTTCCTTTCTCACAAGCTGAACAAAGAGATTCCTTTGTGTAGCGAAAGTCAGGAAGACCAATAACCAGGTTGTTGATGCAGAGTTGATTCAGCGTCTTGAAGTTGAGATGAGAGAGACGCTTGTGCCAGAGCCAATTCATATCAGTGGAAGCACGTGATACGAAACAGAAGTTATCAGTGGAAGTATTCATGTTGATGATGTAGATATCTGCATGTCTAACACCAGTGAGAATAACTTCCTTTCTCCTGTTCTTGACTTTGCACTTTTTCTTAGAGAAAGAAACTTTGTGATTCTTATCACACAGTTGACTGATGCTCAGAAGATTATGCATCAGGCCTTCAACATAAGCAACTCTTTTGAAAGTAGTTACTCCGTTGGTAAGAGTGCCATACCCTCGGGTTTGGCCTCTACCGTTTCCGCCAAAGGTCACAGCAGGACCTCTTTCTTCACGGTAGTTAGTGAGGACAGATTTAGAACCAGTCATATGTCGAGAGCATCCACTGTCCAAGTACCAGATGCCCTTATCCTGTAAAATATAGAGTTTAAGTTTTCTTTGGTACCCATAGAACTATGGATCCAGGATTATCAGTAGGACTGGTTGAGTCAGTGTCAGCCTTTACCGAAGTATCGGTACAGGAGGCTGAAGTCTTGACTGAAGGAACAGTCTTGACAACCTTCTTTCCTTTGACTGATTTCTCAGTCTTGGGAATCTTCTTTACCTTAGCTGATTTTTCAGCTTTGGTAGCATCAGGACACTTACTCGCAATATGGTCATTTAATCCACAGTGATAGCATTTGCGATATTGAAAGCGTTTAGTGTGGTCCAGAAAGTTTTTGAACTTTAGGTGAGCAGGACCAGCACCAAGTATGCCTTTAGCATTGGACATTGGAGGAATTGGTTTCTTCTCCTGAGTCTTTTGCTTCAGGTCAATCTTCAATCTGGGAGCAGGACTCTGAGAAAGAGACTTAGTTCCAGAGACTGAAGGACCACCACCCAGAACTTTGTTCTTGGGTTTAGGACCCTTGGTCTTTGAAGGTGTTTCAGTTTTGGATTTATCCTTAACTGTATTCTTTTTGCTCTTAGGAGCACCTTCAGGGTGAGTGTTAGAAGAAGAAGAAGGAGTGTTTTCAGAGGCATTAGGAAGAGGAATAGAAGAAACAAATTTTCCAAATTTGAGCATGGAACTATCAGACTTAGTTTCTTCTTTCTTGTATCCACGAAAGAATCCAAGACCTCTTTTGCTTTTGTCAGACCTCCCTGAAGCTAATATTTCATCAACTTTTTCAGAGGCGTCACTCCATCCTTTGATGGTGACTTTTTCAGCATTTAATTGAGCAAGGGCCTTTTCTTTGGCAGCAAGAGCCAATTCTCTTTCAATACATAGAGTTTTGTTTACAGTGACCTGGTCCTTATAATTTTCTTCCAAAATGGTAAGCTGTTTTATTTTTTCTTGACATTCTTTGAGTTGTCCTCTAAGATCAATATTCATTTTTTCAGCAGAGGTTTTACCATTAAGGGCTTTGTAAAGATCGAGAGTGACCAGGTCCAACTGAGTTAAGCTTTCAAGAGGGATGAGAGGAATAGGTACCTGACTGGAAGAATCAGTCGCAGAGGTGGAAGCTTCAGGAGTTGTGGAAGAAGAAGCTTCAGGATCCTGAGGAGGAATCTCTTCAGGAACCTCTTCTATCTTAGCCATGAGAGCTAAGGTAGGTTCCTCAATAATGGCCATCAGTGCCACTTGAGTATCTTCCTCATCAGACGAGTCATCAGAGGAGACATCATCCCAGTCCCAGTCTTCTGCGATTAAACCTTTGCCTTTACGCTGAGTTTTCATCTTCTTGTACTTTTCCTTCAGGCGCTGGTATTTGGGGTTCTTGGAAGAAGATTTAGCAGAGGAGGGAGCAAACTGACTTTTTCTGTACCTGCAATCATTAGCAAAGTGTCCTTTGCCCTAACAGTTGTAGCAGATAGCAGTAGCCTTGTCAACAGGATCTGACTTTGGCTTGTCAGTAATAGAAAGATGTTTCTTTTTGTGGAAGTTTCCCTTTTTGGCAAACTTTTTAAAAGATCTGGTTAATAGAGCAAGAGATTCATTGAATTCAGGATCTTCTGACATGTCAGAGTCAGAAGATTCTAATTCAGTAATAGTTACTGAAGAAGAAGTGGAAGCAACAGGAGGAACTGAATCAGAAACCAATGCAACAGATGTGCTTTTGGATTCTTTAGAATCTCTTATGAGATTCTTTTTCAGTTTCTTCTGTTGTTCACGGTTCAGAAGAATACCGTACAACTCACTTAGGGTGAGTGTCTTTATGTCCTTTGACATAGTTAAGCAGGAGGTGTAAATTTCCCAATGTTCAGGAAGAGCTTCCATGAACTTGGTAACCACCTCAGAGTTAGAGTAGGTAGTACCGATGGTCTTCAGATCAATCAGAAGACAGTTGAATCTCTGATGTAGCTGGGAGAGAGTTTCATCCTTCTGATGAATAAAGCTTTCGTACTGACGAACCAAGAAAATCTTTCTTGATTCCATGAGTACGGCAGTACCTTCATATTGAACACAGAGAGTGTCCCACATCTCCTTAGCAGAGCGAAGGTGACAGACAGAGTGGAATACATCGTCAGGGAGTGACATGGCGATGAGAGACCTAGCCTTGGTGTCAATGTTGACCAGGCGTCTGTCTTCATCATTCCAGTCAGTTACGGGCTTCACTAGCTGTCTTTCAGGAACAGCTGGTTGGCCACCAGCAGCAGGAATAGGGTGGACGGTTTGTGTAGGCACATGTGGTCCATTTTCCAGAAAATAAGGAATCTGGGGATCAGAACCAGAGAGGAAAAGTTCCATCCTTGTTTTCCAAAGAGAGAAGTTGTCTTTGTTAAACCGAGGAGGCTTTCCAGCAGAGCCGGTATCAAAGTAGTTATCCTTAGCTTGAAGAGCCATAGAATAAGAAGAGAGAGGATCACAAGATTTTTCTTAAGAAGAAAATGAGAGCTTGTATCTACTCTGATACCACTTGTTGGTCCCAAGTAGGTGACCTTCAAGTAAGGATAGTGTTTGGGATTATAGAAGGGGGGGGGGTTGAATATAATCACACAATTTTCTCACTTTTAAATTCTTGTTTTATAAACAATATGAATTTACAGATTGTTGCGGAAATAGAAAAGACTAATAGTCTAAACTAAACAATCTAAGTTCTTTCACTATGCACTAAGTGAGAAGAGAATAAAGAAAGAAGATAGAGGGAATAAGAGAGAAAGGACTTGAGTATTTTAGGATGAAGAAGAAGTATGGAGAACATCTCTTCACGTCCTATTTATACTCCATGCATTAAATGCATGCAGACCTACTATTGTGACGTGTCACAATGTGAGTGGTCTGTTGTACTATTTACTATAAACAAATACTCTTAGCATGGTGTGCAAAAGAGGATGTTTGTAAACAGTTGCCTTGAGGTCTGATAAGTACGGAGGGAACAGTAAAGTAACTGCCCTTATGTACTATTGTGTCAGTAAAGGCGGATAATCCTTTTGTGCATTAGACTAAGACATTGTTCTAATCCTTCAGGATCAGGATACTGATCAGTGACTAGATTCCTGAAACTGAGGAAGTTCAGGGTCACGTGTATCCTGATGAATCTTCAGGATGTCATACGATAGTGAACAGACTGCTATCACTGAGTTCCGTCTTCAGATCACGAGCATGCTGTTCCTGTCATCAGCTATTTCTTCGACGTCGCTGATGGTTCTGTGTATGATCTTAATGTCTTCAGGAGGAGGTCTTCACTTCAGTGGACAGGATCAGTAGACTGCAGAACAGGCTCGTTAGTCTCCTGATCCTGATCCTGAAATCTATAAAGTTAAGTTACAGCATAAGTAACATGGAATAACACTGAACAGACTCAGTGATAATTCCTCAAGCTATAACAGAAGTAAAAACCTATTCACTAAGTAAAGATTCAGGATCATTATCATTTCATCAGGTCTTAGGAGAGCTGGATCAACAATCTCCCCCTAAATGATAATGATAAGACACTTACGAATGGGGAAATCCAAGAGAAGGTGGGATGTCGATGACAAAAAGTACACTCGTTGGAATTGGAATTTGGCTTCCATTCCCTGGCAGTTTGTCTTCCTACAGGCTTGGTATTATTGTTGTACTTACTAGAATTATTGGTAAACTTACCTCTCGGCTTTGCTAAGGATGGAGTGTATAAGACTGTCTCAGCTGGCATAGGAGAACGTACTTGAAGACGAGTTCCCTCGCTTAACAACTCAGTAATGACATCTTCAAGAGTGGGCAAGGGATGTCTGTGAAGAAGAGAGACACAAAAGTTCTCAAACTTGTCAGTGAGACCCATCAAAATTGTGATGAGGTGTAGTTGACTGAAATAAGCTTGAAACAGGCGAGCAGTCTCATCATGAATCATGAGGTGCACTAAGGTATCACGAATAGCCTGCATCTTTAAGACATAGGAACTCACGAACTGATTAGGAAGTTTCCGCTTGTTCTGAAAAGTGGTCCACAGCTGGTACCGGTGAGACAAACCAGTAGACGTATATCGCTTAGCCAAGAAATCCCAGAGTCCATTGGTAGTAGTGTAGCCAAGGAATTGCTGATTAATTTCAGCAGTGGTTGAGGCATTGATGAAACCCAGGATTTTTGCATTGTTGATGTCCCACTCATTCGTGCGCTTAGCAAAATCAACAGCATTCTCATTGTTAAGTTGGAGTAGGGGAAACATATTTACCAGTCACATAAGAGTACAAGCCATGAGACTTGAGAAAGATAGTCATGTGGTGTTGCCACAATATGTAGTTGTTTCCATTGAAAACAACCAAAATTTGGGTTTGAATGACTAGGGTTGGATGCCATTGATAAGGTGGCAATACAGCAAAATTCATGAGGTTTGGTTGTCGGGTTAAGATGTCACTGTCGCCAAACAAGGATGGCTGAATCGCCAATCAAATATGACAGGGTCGCCAAGAAGAGATGCCAGAGTCGCCAAGAAAAATGGCAAGGTCGTGAGTCAAGGTCGCCGGGTTTAAAAACCTAGTGGTGAGAAAATCCAGTGTGAGAAATAGGTGTTGGGTGGTCCAGGGTTCAAAGAACCCGGTGTTGTGGTTGGATCCGGTGTTGTGGAAGCCCGATGCAAAACCGGTGTAATGAAAACCGGTGTGAAGAAAACCGATGTTTTAGGTTTTCACGACTGCAGCGGTGGCGAGATTAAAGAGGGCAGCGACGTTTGACGATGGCGGTTGTGTGAGGAAAACAGTGGTGGCGATTGGTGATTATCGTCGGTTGAAGGTATGGTGATGAGAGGCAGCGGTGGCGATTGGTGGTTGGCGACAGAGGTGAGAGCGGTAATGGTTGTGTTGATGAGCAGCAATGGTTGTGTTGAGGGCGGCAATGGTGTTTGAGAGGGCGGCAATGGTGGTGATATGACCAACGATGATGGCGATGTGGTCGGGCGGTAGCGGCAGTGATGGGTGTATGTCGAGATCGGCGAGAGAGAGCAACCTAATGCTCTGATACCATGTTAGAGATTGAACATGATAGAGAGAGAGAGAGAGAGACTGAGAATTGAGCCGTATTGTATTGATGAATGAAAAGATTACCAAATCTATAGAAAAAAACCTAAGCTATTTATACATATGTTACAAGAAAGAGGCCTAAAGCCTGTGGGCTTATATATAATAATACAATTAACAGTTACATTTTAGCCTATCGGGTTTTGCTTACACTCATACCCATATAAAGGTTTTGCTACTACTCATAAATAAAGACATGATGGAAGAAAAATAATACTGAAATCCAAATTGCATTTTGATAAAAATAGGCGGCCATTATGACAAACCAACCACGATGGTGGCAAAAATTAAAATTGCTGAAATTTAAATTAGCTAACTAATAATATAAACTACTTCATCTAAAATTTCAAAGTGAGATGTTTTAAATGCAGTGTTCATTCAATCTAAGTTGATGCCTTCTTTGATACTTGAAAATATGAAAGGATATGAAGTGCCAAAAGAACTTATCTCCATTTATCTTTTTTCACCTTTATTTTCATGATAGACTAGCATTTAACCTTACCCTTGAAAACAATTTTTTTTTTCATATTTGTGTCAATAAAATCCCAAAAAAGATTTATATTCACTACTTGCCGGAAAAAATCTTCTGTATCAAACTTCTCTATGCTAACTATGTCCACCAGTAACGATTTGGATTATTTAGGTTATTGACAATTCCAGAATTCCAGTTTTACAAAATAACCTTCTTTTATTTTAATTTAATTTTACATTATCTTTTAATTAATTATATTGTTTAAATTACCAAGCTACCCTTAATAATAAAAACAAATAAACCCTAGATTTTCTCCTTTGGAGTATAGGTACGATCAATATTTAACCCTAGTTTACCTTCGTCGCCTTGATCACTCTCCATCGCCGCTTCGACCGTCGCTCCGACCGCCGCTGCTACGTTGTCTGACCGTTGTTGTTACGTGGTTCAACCACCACGAATTTCCGCATACAACTAATACCATAGTCCCTGCTTCGCCCTAGTCACTTTCCATCGTCGCTGGTCCGATCGTCGTTGCTACGTGGTCCGACTGCCACTAATTACCGTATACAACTACTTCCATCACCACTAAATTGTTTGCTACATATTTCTTCCTGTAGTGTATATGTTTTTATCCATTTCACAACAAATGGTTTCTTTTAATTATATGACATTCAAAGAAGGATGATGCAAGAGGGAATTGATGCCATTGTATCTAGCTCACCATCCCCATCTCGTAGTCAACCTATTATGCCTAGACAAGGAGATCCTCAAACTGAAGAGCATGGGCAAGTAAGTCAACTTTCATGATAACTTAATATCTATTTGCGAAGCATGTTTTTATATAAAGAAGTATATATTGATTTGTAGGTGAACATTCAAGCTGATGTTCAAAATCCCCGCCCACTAATTCCTATTCTAGACAAGAATGAACATTTTGATTGCAAGATAAGCATCAACTGGTCTTTGAAAAAAGTTGTGGACACTATTGTTAATGAGTTGGGTGATAATTCCCCTGAATTAGAATGGTTTAAGACAAGTTCTCCTTTCGGCCACTTTCTTGATGTCCCTGCAAATTATCAACACTCAAGTCAAATGATGTGGTTGCTACTCCTTCGCCGAGTAAAATGTAGAAGCATGAACGAGGATTTGGTTTGTGGTGAATGGAAAACCAATTAGGTTCTCACTTTTAGAATATGCATTAATATCTGGACTAAGATATTCAGACTCCCCTATTATGGGTTTTGATGAGCAGGCTGAATCTAAAGCTTTTAGGAACAAACATTTTCCTCAACATACTACTATCACTGTAGGAGATGTTGAAAGAAAATTGAAGGAGATGTACACCAAGAAAAGAAGAAAAGGATCACAAAGTTCTAATGGTGGTGTGGACATGGAGAATATAAAAATGGCCATGCTTTTATTCGTCTCTTCGATTCTTTTTCAAGGGGACAAATCCACTACTGGTATTGATTCTTATTTATTGGGTATGGTGGATAATACCGAAATGTTTATTCAATATCCTTGGGGGAGAACTTTTTTTACACTTGCGAAAGCAACTTAAAAGCCAATTAAAGACAAGCACAAAAGTTGTTGAAAGATGTGATCACATCATCCACATTGTCTTATAATGGTTTTGTGTTTCCGTTAGCGGTAAGTGGATTTTCTTTATTTTATCTCCGTTTATATATTACATGTCAAATATAGTGATATGTTTTAACTTTTCATATAGATATTGGTGTTAGAGTGTATACCAGCTGTTGCAAATGTGTTTGCTCAACGTCGGGAACATGATGTCGAAGATGTTCCAAGAATGTGCAATTGGAAGACTATTTGGAAACCGAAACAATCTCCATCATATAGTGACATGATAGCGTCCTTGGGCAAATCACAGGTTGTAACTTAACTGGACTTGTAACACATGTTATCGTCAATTATTATGTGATGCTTAATTATGAATTTATTTAAGTTATTTAATTTCTTATATTTTAGGATATAATTGGTCTTCTCACACCAACTGATAGGGAACTTTAATCTCCTTACATGCAAGGATTCAGTGACATACGTGATGATGGTAGTGAGAATGATGAGACAATAATGTTTAGGGAATTGACAAACCAATTGCTTTCAGGATGCTTGATACCACCAAAATTATACATCTTTTGGTTGAGCTAATTAATGAATTTAATCTCACTTTATTTATGTTTTTGGTACATTTTACCCTCAGGTATCTTTCCTTTCTATTTTTGAAGGCTTTTGAGCAAAAAGAGCAAGAAAATGCTTGAACTGAAGAAAAATGGATTTTTGTGCAAAACAGTCTACTCTCGCGAAAGCGAGATGGCAATCTCGCGCCGCGAGGTGAAGCCTCAATTCGAAGGATCCATTCTGTCGACCTTTGGAATCGCGAAATCCGAATTTGGCGTAGCGAAATATGTCAACAACGTTGGAAACGTATAGAACATTCAAGATTTACCAAAATTGGGAAGCTTTGTAGGGCCTCGCGTCACGAAGCTCAACCTCGCGATCTCGAGGTGCGCCAATTCAGAATAAAGCCTTCAGCCTGTCAAATTTGATAAGTTGTAAATAGTTTAGAAAATAAAGTTAGGGCTTTATAGTATAGAGGAGAGAGGAAAGGGTAGTGCATGAGCCTACAATCGAGGACGATGCTTAAAAGCAGCAATTCATCTCCGGTCTACACCCGACGTCGTCTTGCTGGTGCTACTTCCTTCATTGCTGCATGGTCTGCTTAATGTGTTCATATTATGTTCTTTGTTTAGTCGTAATAATGTTTAGTGGGTAGTTTTGTTTTTGTACTTACTATGGTTGGATGAACTTGGATGATGATTTGATTTATTTATTTAGTTATGAGATTTATGACTTTTGAATGTTTGTCTTGTGATTCATATCTATTGGTTTTAACTGTGACTACTTGAATTCGTTGGTTGGGTGTATTTGTTATCTGACAATTAATGAATAGACTCCGTCCGGATAATCAGCCTCCCTTACCTTTCACCTTGGTGACGTGGTAAGCAATCCTTTGACCAAAAGTAGATTGGATAATAGGGTCTTACGACTTGGCCATAGATAGGGTAACTGATATTTGGATTACATCCATATATTCATGGCTGGAAGACCTTCTGGTTGACAATCACAAGGTATTCTTAGGGTGCTTCGGCTTAAATTCTTACAGTTGTCATATATCTAGGGTTTATTAGTTTAATCAAATCATCTGAAAATGGATTCACCATAACCATAGTAGGTACTTGCTTCTCTCATTATAAAGTTTTAATCTTTGTTTATTTAGTTGTTCTTTTTTTGTTGTTTCTCTCAATTAATCAGAAACCCTTTTTAAAAATATAATCTTTGAGTTTAATTAGTAGAACTAGTAGACTAAATAACGTTAGCTTCACTGTTCCCGGTGTAAGAACGATACCTGGACTTGCCTACACTATATTATACCCGTTCAGGTACGCTTGCCTGTAAATGTGTGATAGATAGTTGGGTAACTTTCAAGGGTAAAACTTGGTTTGTTTTGGTTAATAAATTATATATATATATATATATATATATATTTGCACATCAAGTTTTTGGCGCCGTTGTCGGGGAGCGGTGGCTTATTGTGTTTAGTTTAATAGTTTAACTAGTTATCCGACCCTTGTTTGGGAATTCTATTCCAAATAAGTTACTTTTAGCCTACGTTATTGAACATGTACGTTTGATAGTTTTCTGTGGTTTTTAGGATGGCTGACGATCAACCTATGTGGGAAGCCTGAATGAAAATTAACTTCACCCCACGATCAGCCATAAAGAAAACCAAATTAAAAAATAAGAATGTAGAGATTAACGGACAACTCCTCAAAATGATCCAGGAAATGAGCTTTGATGGAAAGAGGGATGAGTGACCCACACCGTCACATAGAAATGTTCGTGGAAGCATGTGATCTTTTCAAAATAAAAGGAATTTCGGACAACACGGTAAGATTACGTTTGCTTCCTTTTACCTTGATCAACGGAGCAAATGAGTGGTTCCAGAGTTTAGCACCTAATTCGATTAGAACATAGGAGGAATTGAAATTGAAATTTCTGGTAAGGTATTTTCCTATGGTAAAAGTAAACAGGTTGAGGGATGACATCTTGTCATTCAAACAAGGTACTGAAAGTCTCACCACTACTTGTGAAAAGTTTAAGAGCCTACTCTTAGTTCTCCCTAATCATGGATTTAGCCAATAAGTGGTCGTTAAAATCTTTTATAAAGGTGTAACTAATGATTCTCGTTTGATGCTAGATATTTCGAGTGGAGGCATATTTGAATATAAATCAGCAAAAGAGGCATACCAACTCTTGGAGGACATGACGATCCATCATCTAGATTGGACAACTGAGCAGGAGTATACTTTGGCAAGAAAAGAAGTCAAATCAGTATAGAATATGCAAAAATGTCTTGAACAACAGTTGGAAACTCTGACCTCCATGGTTGATGGGTTACAATACAAGTGTGGGGATTCCAGATACCCTCATCCAACTGGATTATGTACATGGCAAAAGTCTTATTTATGGAATCCTCCCACTCAAACCTATTCATCCGAAAGCTTGGTGGAACAAATGCTGACAAAATTCATGATAGGACAGACTCAAATGAATTCTGAAACAAACAAAAGGCTTAGTATTAATACAAGAATTCTGAATCAATTAAGGAAAGATGTGTCTCATATCTTAACTTCACTAATTGAATTATACCCTAATCTTTTTGCAAATATGGAGGGGCAGGAGATGAGTGAAG
The DNA here is from genome assembly GCA_030169165.1 of Centaurea solstitialis. Lineage (NCBI taxonomy): Eukaryota > Viridiplantae > Streptophyta > Magnoliopsida > Asterales > Asteraceae > Centaurea > Centaurea solstitialis. The sequence continues at coordinate 70,366,502 of CM058043.1, forward strand.
TAAATGACATCACCACAAGGGGAGGTAAGGTTGTTCAATCACCACAAATGCCTGAATCTAAATCAATGCCTAATTCACATGTGGTGGAACCGGAAATTGAGCTATTACCTTCATTAACACCACATCTTCAGGAATATTGCAATCTATTTGTTAGGGAACTGGGTATATCGTCTCTGCATATGCCAACGTTCAAGTGCTTAACTTATAGTATTTAGAGCACAAATCATATACTTGGATCCTTGCTTGTTCATATGCAGCTATAGCATGCACACATGGAATTTTATCAAGATCGAACACACTACATGTGCAACTCTTTCGACCGAAATGAACTATAGAATCATTTCCATTCCTTGTTACCTCAAACTCATGTAGATTGAGTTGGTTCATACTCAATCCAGCTGCCTTCACAAATCTCTCTCTTACAATTTCTTCTACTTTTGGAGTTAAAGGCGTTTCAGGCATTTCAATAGATATCGCCGTGTTGCAGTGCTTGTTAAACCACTCGGTTGTTTTTTAGATGGCTTCTAATAAAGCAGTTATAGGATACTCTCTTGCATCCCTCAACACAGAACTAATCGACTCGGCACCATTTGTGGTCATGATGTTGTACCGAGAACTTGGAAAGTGTGATCTTGCCCATTGTTTCACATCAAGATACTCTTCAAGATACTTTATAGCTCCCGGAAATCGGTTTTTTAATTCATTGTAACGACGAGTGAAAGTAGAAACTTTGTATGCATTAGTAGTTCTCTCAAATGATTGCACAACACCTTGAACTCTTACACGAGCTTTAATATTCTAAGAGATATGCCATCTACAATGGCTGTATTGTGACTTCTTGTAGACATTATTTACTCCATTGATGATGTTTGGTGTCGGTCTGAGATGATAACCAACTTTTCTTCATCGGGTATAAGCTCCTCTAACTTAGTAAAAAATCATAACCATGAAGCGTCATTCTCAGCATCAACTACAGCCCATGCAAGGGGATATTGATGAAAATTACCATCTTAAGCTGTTGCAAGAAGTAGCACACCTTTATACTTGCTCTTTAACCATGTTCCATCAACTGCAATCACTTTTCTCATGCAAAGAAACCCCCTAATACATGCTCCATATGCAATAAAAGCATACTTGAACTTGCCACTTTCATCAACCTCTATATATGTTACCGTGCCAGGATTCATCTTTTGAACCATATAAAAATAAGATGGAAGACACGTAAAGCTTTCCTTTGGAGAACCCTTGATAAGATCTTGAGCACGTTGTTTACCTTTCCAAGCTTTCCAATATGATATTGGTACGTTATTATTTTTCATCATTGTCATGATCGTTTTAGGGTTTGGTATCTCCTTTTGACCTTCAAACTGTGGCTTCACCATCCTTCCAACTAATGATGCACTTGCCTGTCGGTTTTTCCGTTTTTGATTGATCAGGGAGCAAGTGTGAATGTTACAATACGTTCGAATGGAGAAACGCTTAGAGTGCATAATCTTTGTTGTTCGTACTGCGCATTTGCATGTTGAATCAATGCATTTCGTCACGTATAATGACTTTGTGGATTTTTTCACCACCATTTCAAAACAAGCTTTTAAGGCAATATCATTCAACATAACTTTCACCTCTTCTTTGTTCTCAAATTCTTGACTCTGTAAAACAAAAAGGTTCATCGGTTTCAGGAACAATGGTTTCTAGTGGTTCATGACTTGGACCCCCTTCATGACATTCAGACACTTGTAATCCTTCTTTCTTGGGTGGACTCAGGGGATTTGATTTTGTATCATCACAACCATCATTAACATTTGGAAGGCTTGATTCTATATCATCATAACCATCATTAACGTCTGGGAGGCTTGATTCCACATCATCACAACCATCAGTAACACTTGTACCTCTTGTTGTTGAAACCACATCACGCTTTTGTACTTCCATGATGACGTTATCTTTAAAATTTTCATCGACACCATTTGATTTCTTCAATTTCACAATCGTTAAATCGTTTTTCATCTCCAATCTTATTGATGACTTCCACGCATAACAAAATGGTGTATGGTTGATTTCCACAACAAGCGATACATTCATCACTTCGCATGATAACGGGTGGTGAGATCTATTCACAGTTAGGCACATAACTTACTTTCAATTCTATGTCATTTTTGTCCACGCCAACATATATTTTTTTTCATAAATGCCTCATATTTCATTGTATCATCAATAAATGACGTAACTTCATCGTTATATGAAGACCATTTACGTACACCTTCGACTACCGTCCACGTCCCATCATATTGTAGATAAATAACTTGACGATTCATTTATGAAAATAAAAGAGTTTATCAAAATTTTTTTAGAATTCAAAATATATTTACAATTTAACAAATATATAAAACAATTCTAATAGTTGGAATGTATCAACAAGCGTCTAGAGTCGTGGTAGACCAAGTTCATTCGAATGTTATATTATATACTTCACTAGAGATGGCCAAACTGCGAGTTCGGGCCGGGCCGAGCCGGGCCAAGAAGTAAATCGGGTTGCTATAGTAAGTCGGTGACCCGGGTTGGCCTTGAACCGGTTCGGTTCGGGCCGGACTACGAAGAAAAAACACTGAACCGACCCTCTATGGTTGCTGAACCGGAAAACCCATACCGGTTCGGGCCGGGCCTTGAACCGGTTTGGGTGTTTTTCTTCAATTATTTTTGTATCTTTGTAATTTGTTTGATTTTTTGTGTGTATACTATTATTCTAATTAAGTAATTAAGAACTTAATTATTAAAGCCACAAAGTTGATTGTATCATTAAAAATACGCACGTTTTATTTACTTATAATTTTATATATAGCTTACAAGTTACAACTAACGTCCGCTTTTCTATTATGCTCGGTTGGGGGAATAATGGTGTAATTTTGTTCCGCCATTTCGTATATTAGAAACTAGAAAATACGAGAACTCGAGATTAGAGAACACGAGAACTCGAGAATCGAGATTAGAGAATACGAGAACACAAGAACTCGAGATTAGAGAATAGGAGAACACAGGAATACGAGATTACGAGAGCCGAAAATGAGAAATCTTTGTGTTTTTTGCGTTTTAAGAGTTGGGAAGTTGTGGTTTGTTCAATAAACCCCCACTAACATTATATATGTATTGATCGCGGTGAGTCCTAAAAGATAGGGTTTAATATGGACCGTTGGATCAAAGTGAGATTTAATCTCCACCCTTTAAAATAGCCTATTTACGATTATACGATTCAAAACTGTCGTCTCCTTTAACTCTCCTCCTCAGTCCTCTCCCACTATCACCATCTCTCTCTCCACGATCAGCCTCACGGTTATAAACCGGTTTCCCTATTCATGTTCAGCCTCAAATTATCTCACCCATGTCTTCCCCGATTCACGCTAGCAATCGTTCTTCCACCTCCACGATTCACAAAACCATCCCACATTCCTGATCTCACGCTATAAATACTCTCCTGTGTTTGAGGTCGAGATGGAGATGGTATCAACTCACAAGAAGGTTTGAATTTCCCTTTCTGATTAAATCCCATATGACAGATTGAAGCTCATAATACAATAGATTGTGATTCAAATCATTTTCCCCTTTTTTATGGTTAGGTTAAACTTGTAATTCTTTTTGTTCATGTTTCTAGAGTCTTATTTCTCTCGCATTCCCCAGCGTCTCTCTGAAATCGAGACACTTGACCCACCATCAGGGTTTGAATTGGGTTCACAGTTTAGGGTTATCTCCATTGCTTCATCTCACGTAAAAAATAATAGCCGATTGTAGCTAGAACTCCCAACTATGAAATTCCTTTATATTGCTTGATATGTTGTATTTTTATTGTTGGCAACTATGAAATTTCTATATATTACTTACTATTTTTCTATTAAACCATTTTGTAGGAATGGAGCAAGCCTGCAACTTCACATAGGTTGGAATTTGGTAAGACAACAGTCGGTTCTTTCGTTTTATGCTTAGGCATTGTTTCATGGTGGTTTATTTTGTACTGCTTCTAAGAATGAAAAGCAAGACAAAGCGCTAATTCGTCACATTCTTTGCCTCCTTGGGATCATCTATATATCTATGATATGGTTATTACCCCTTTTACCAAATCACCGTAGACATGTCGTGGATAGTACACGTGCTTGAAGCTTGCAACGTGCTATCTTTTAAATTTGACTTGGACACGTCTAATTGTTTGCATTGTTTTTTTTTCTTTTTTGTGCAGGGAACCATACTTACAATTCAAGTCTTGAAGGCAGACTATTAAACATATTTGAGGCCCGAGAACCCGTTATTGTAAGCAACAAAACGTTTTTTCTTTTGCAATGAATGTGTTAACTAAATAAGTTTTGCACTATGTGTAATTAAGGATTTGTCTCCAACTAATGTACTCATTCAAACTTGACATAGAGTTGTTAAACATGGTTTTTTTTGCTTTCGTGATTTGTCTTGTAGAAGAAATTATTGAGCCAATATCCTCAAGAGATAATGCTTTTTTTGTTTCTTCCATATGTTATTTTTGTAGTTTTTGGTATATTTCACAGATCGGCATAATCATCTTGAAAATTGTAACTGTAAATAGCAATGGCACAATATTGACCAATTCACATTTGTCTAAGGTTTTATCAATTTAACTTCTCTTTTTGTACTTTCACATGATTTTTGCGAATTGGGTGTTAGTGATTATTAAATCTAAATACTTGTGAGGTTAGTTAGATTTTGACGAGTTTGAGCTTTGAGTCAATATCATTTTAATTCAAACATACAATCATATTGAAGTTCTTGGATGAAAGCCACCATATATGTGAGTCTTTTAAAAATGCTTTAGGATTCTTGAGAGGAAAAAAATATAAGTTATTGTTTTTTCCTACTACTTCATCACCACAAAATATGCATCACTCCCTCAATACCAAACATAATCCAAGGTGTTTCAAGTCATCTTGGATTGATTTTTTAGAAAGTTTTCAGAATTGCATGTCTTTCAAGGGAAGTGACGAGGGTGTCAAGGAATATGTGCTCGTAATTGGGTGCTACTTTGTAGTCTACTCAAGAGCTCTCTCTCATAATGGTGCCTCTAATCTTAGGTATATTTATCATTCTAATTTTTAGAGTTCATAATTGTAATTAGTGCTTATTGGCTATGGATTTGTACGTTGTTTTGGGGGAAAAGAGTTGTTTTTATTGTATTAAATTGTTGTTGGCTTTATAAAAGTTTCAGACTTGTGGTAAATGAAAGTTTCATTGATCAAGCTGTTGGTTTTGTTGTTTTCTATAGGTTTGGTGAAATTGTAGGGTTTGTGTATTAAGTTTAAGTTGTTGTCCTTGAGCTTTGGTCTAAATACTTTCCATGCATGTTTGTTTCTATCATGGAGGTATGATCTGGTATGGAAGAGTTTTTTGGGGACAGGCCTGTAGGTCCATTTGTGATTACTGTGATGTTTTCCTTGGTCAGTTTTTGGTACCAATTTTTGCCTGCTGATTGTGATTCTTTGGTTTTTTCTTTATACTATTGAATTGAAATGCTGGGTTTTTTTCTTTCTGGATTGTGCTGTAACATGTGCCTAACCTGTGTCGGAGCAATGAAGGAAGAGGCAATCCAATGAGATGAGGTTTATGCAAAGGGTGAGGTTTTTTCGGTCACTCGTATCATTCAACTCGGTAAGGCTCTTCGTATGGGTTACAAAGCCATATAGAAAGTTTTTGAACTCATAAATACATGACTACATATTCCTCTGGGATGAGGATCTTGAATTGGATGAGTTTGATGGTGCAAAGTAAATAATTAAACCCTAATATCTTGTGGTAATCGAAAAGCTAATAACCCAACAACTATAGTCTCTTGAACGGAGGGTCCATCTTGGCATCTATGAGACTATGAGCACATCTAAGCACCTTCCAACAGGTTTGTTTTTTGAATATCCATGTTATTGCAAGATTTCTAGCCCTTGTGGGTGTTTCCAAAAGCTGAATTTTTTTAAAGATGTTCATCATATGAGTGCTGGAATTCATATAGTTAAATCTCATTTGGGATATTCTTCTTCGATTTACAATATTTGGTTTCCTAATGATCTGAATTTTGTTTTACTTTTGTGCTTCTAAGTTCTAACTACAAAGTGCATGGGTATTTTTGCTCTCTCAGTCTTTCGGACCTTCTCTATTCAGATTGATGGTAGCATTATAGCAAATTGTTAAACCTATGGTAGCAACAACACAACATATATCACAAGTGAGTCCAAAAGTTACCTGATTGTTGGTTTCGCTTCCACCTGATCATCATAAAATACAACCTCTTTTCTAGATTCAATGTCTGATCTTATTTGTAATTATGGATATTTTATTAGCTCAATGAAGAAGCAATATCGCCCAATGGTATTTCTTAGTGCCGCCAAACCCTATCTTTTCTTGATTTTGCTATGTTATTTGTGATAGTAAATAGTAATTTCTCATGTGTCTTTTTTGCATTTGGTTGTCTTAAATTATTGGTTTTAGTTTGTTCATTGATTTGTTATACTTATGTTATATTCATTGATCTTTGATCTTCAAATTTGCATATGGTTATATGAAACTGTGATTTTTTCTTTTGATTGGAGAATGTTAAAGTTTACCTTTTTCTTTGTAGTGAAGGATAAAATCCTTTTTATTAGCATGGTTTGTGGAATTTATTTAGTCTTCACAATGACAAAAGTGAAGGACTATGAGTTGTCTCATTATGATGATATACCATGAAGATACATATTTAAATCATTACATAAACACATAAACTTGTAAGCTATGGCAGGAATATGAGAATATGTTTTTTCTTCAATTCACATTTGATTTTGATTACTTTTTCAAACTATTACAGAGAAGTGGTATACAAAAACAATTTTAAATGTACAAGCCATAATAGAAAACCAACCAACCGATTCTCGACGACACAAAACATGACATGAACCCGACACAAAATAAACGGGTTTGGGTTGAGTTTTATGACCCATCAATCTACCAAAACGTCAACCTATTTATTATCTTTTTTTTATAAATAACTTTTGTATAACAGTATCTTTTAAATATCTTTTATACAACCCAAAATATCTTTTATTTTCGTATATGGGTTTGAGGTTCAAAACTTGATTATATTTGAAGTTTTGAATTTGGTTGAACTTGAAGTTTTAAACTAGGTTGTATTTGTATTTAACCCGCAAATCGTTTATGACCCGTCAACCATTTATGACCCACAAATCGTATAGTTAAATTGGTTAAGCGAGCCATGTCCAGGTTGAGCCTTTATGACCCAACTGCATAAATCATTTACCCTATGGTTCTTTTACACATGTGGAATTTTTCAGTGGAGATGCAAAAAATTAGGGAGTATTTTAACTTCACATGCTAATATGTTTTTGCTCAACGTTACAGGTAGCACTAGAATTGTAAATAAAAAAGAGCTACAATTCTTTCATGAAGAGCTACAAAGTTGACTATCAGATAACGATGATGTTATTATGTTATTATGATAATGATGAGTTACACTTGCACACTTGGTTTACTTGATTTTATGTTGGCTTATGTTTGTGTTACTCAAATTTATGGTAGTTTAAGATGTCTTTTTCTTATTGAACTTTGGCTTTCCATTTAATGTCTTCTACCTTATTGATTATGCAGACAATTGAAATATGTTGGAGCATAGTTAGATGTGTAGCTCATATGGTACTGTTGTAAGGTTTTTTCTGATGCAACTATGCATATGCATTATATTAATATTTAAGAGGCTAATAAGCTATTCAGTGTCTTTACGTAAGGAAAAATATTGGTTTGTGGTGCTTTGTGAGTGTTGAGCATTTTTAAAACTGAAAACTTGTGGCAATATAAATCAAAATAGCTTCATCATAAACAAAACCCCAATACTCTTCCTTCACATGTTTTGTCCTAAACTGAATCATGGATTCCTTTTGTTTTTAACCTGGATGTTCGACCCACTTTGCGTGCCGACTAATCCCAACTAAATCCAAAAAATTGGCCAGATCAGCCCATAAAAGCCCACGTATTTTTAAAATAACACCAAGGTGGCATTTGTTTTTTTAAGAGGAATTGAAGTCTAAAGTTTGATTTCACTTTTGATTTCTTAGAGGCGGTGCTGAAGTCTGAAGTCTAAGCCAATAAAACGTTTGTTTTTGTAAACTGAGAAATGTCTGAATATGCATAATTCTCTATTTTATCCATCAAAAATTCAACTTAAATACGTAACTAAAGTGAGCATCGATGATCGAAGAACGAAACAAAAAACAATAAAAAAAACAAAAGAATAATGTTGGCAGATTTGCAAAGCTGTAGAGTTTTAATCATATCTCACACACCAAAACCTTGATTTAAGCAATTCAAGATTTTCTAGAAAGCAAAGACGCACACACACAAATATATATATATATAGAGTCCTATTCCGTTGTTAACCGTATATAATGTGTTAACTTGTTAACCTCCTGCATCCATTGATCATAAAGCATGTACGGTCCAGATTTAATGGTTAATTAAATATTAATTAACTTAAAAAAAATTAGATGGAGGCGTACAATTGTGCAAAGGGCAAAATAGTAACAGATTGCATAAGAATTTTGAAATTCAAATTCAAATTCTAATTCTAATTTCACCAAGTCAATGATTCCCCAAAATTAGCAGTAGCACCCATAGCATATCATCCGCCATCCTCCTCCACCCTTCGGACAGCCGCCGTCCTCCTCCACCCTCCGGACAGTCGTTCTCGTCCTCCATCGTCCGGACAATCGCCGACATCGTCCTCCATCATCCGGACAGCCCCCCCCCCCCCACGTCCTCCACCATCTTGACAGCCTCCGTCGACGTCCTCCACCGTTCAAAAAGCCGTCGCCGTTTTCCTACACCGTCCGGACAACAACCGCCTTCCACCTCCACCATGTAAACACAGGTGCAACCGCCGCTGCCGCCTTCCACCTCCACGCTGTGAACACAGGTGCAACCGCCGCGGCCGCCTTCCACCTCCACGCCGTGAACACATGTGCAACCGCCGCCGCCTTCCACCTCCACGCCGTGAACACATGTGCAACCGCCGCCGCCTTCCACCTCCACGCCGTGAACACATGTGCAACCGCCGCCGCCTTCCACCTCCACGCTGTGAACACATGTGCAACCGATGTCGCCTTCCACCTCCATGCTGTGAACACATGTGCAACCGCTGTCGCCTTCCACCTCCATTCTGTGAACACATGTGCAATTGTCGCCGCCTTCCTCCTCTACCTTGAGAACACATGTGCAACCGACCCCCGGATTCCTCCTCCACCGTGTGAGCACATGTGCCAGCGATAGGTAGTGGTGGAATAGACGGTCGGAACGGTGGGCGAGCAAGAAGAATCCGGCCGGCGGCATCAAGAAGAAACCGGCCGGCCGATTCAATCTCGTCTGCCAAAATCACCGGCGTGAACAAGGAGGAGGAACTTCAAAATGAATTTGGAAGGTGTCAATTTGGAAGGATTCCATTTGGAAGCTATATTTTAGGAATTTGAATAATTAGTTGGAGCCTAAACTATAATTGACTAATTTGCCCTTGGGTTAACAAGGTTAACACAAAACCTTGGTTAACAAGGGAATATATATGATCATTTTGGAAAACCTAAAAATAATAATGTTGATTAAACTCACGTATACCCGGCCTACAGACGGGTACAGTGCTAGTTTATATAGTTTTCTAGCTCAAAAAAAAAAACAAAGAAAACGGCTTCTTACACAAAAAACGGTCATATAACGGCTAGTTTTTTTGAATTCCAGGCGGGTTCGGGTTTGGCCCGGGTTCAGCCCGGTTTTTGGCCCGGTTCGGGTTTGGACCGGGTTAGGCCCGGAGAATGCTACGAAATGCGGGACCGGTCCTGGCCCACGGGTTGTAACCCGGGTCAGACCAGGTCGGGCTCAAACCCGGTTCGGCTACTGTTCGGGCTTGGGCTGACTCGTCGGTTCGGTTCGGTTTCGTTTGGCCATCACTACTTGCCACAATCACTTTTCGAGCCAAGAAAACTGACTTTTTAGCTATTTTTCAGTTTAAAGGATGATTTAGACCAAATAAATATTAGAAGACTCAAATGGGTATCTAGAAGGGTAAAAAAAAGTGAAAATGAGTTTAAAAATGCAACAAATAATACCAATAAATGAAGGTTATCAACCATCTTACTAAATTTAGGTGAAATCTAGGTTTGCAAACAAAAAGTCTAAGGTAGATGAAGAAAACTTGAAGCTCTAACATTGATCTCTTCAATGACAACTCCGAATTTAACCTTAACGACACAAGGATCTTCAATAATATCACCTCTCTTTGTATCATTGTAGCTCTATATTTTTTCCTCATAGTTACATGTTTGATTAAAGAATTTGTGTAGACACTATCTTGTTGAAAAGTTGTTACATCTGCCCTTTCTCAATGCATTTCTTTAGACAAAGACTCCGTTTTTTTGTAACTTTGATCTAACCAAAGATGGTCAGCCATACATTTTGCTACATTGTAAGGGGTATATAACTAGTTATTATTAAATTACTAGAAGAAATAAAGTTTTTAAACATTTTAAAACGTCCACCCCACTATGGTTATTTGAACAACGCAACTTTTACATATTTTAAAAAGATCCGGTATTTGTCTAATAAAAAACAACAATATATTTAACAAAGACTATTATTTTCTCTCATCATCTTTATTCTAAGAAACAAATATTGTAGGCTGAACATACCTCTTCTTTTGATGGACATTTGATACGTGATAAACATCTTAACTAAGAATTGGGCTGATTACAATGTTTGAAATATCGTGTTCATAGTGCTAAAACGTTAAAGTTCTCTTACGGTTTATGATTCTACAATACCAATATGATATTCGGTCTTAATTTTTTATGTGCAATAAAACCTTGCTCCCCTTGCACTGCTACTTTCCACTTTCTGCCCAACGCGAACCTCATCATTGTCATATCCCAAGTTCGCCGTTGGCAAATTGCGTGAGGGATAAGTTAAATGTATGTCTGGAATTTTGGTTGGAGTTGTCTATCTCTAAATCTTCGACGTGAAAATATATTAACCGTTAAGACATAGGACGGAATAATTGGACTCAAGGTGGATTTCTTTCATATAACCATTTTCAAATTGAGATACGTATATTATTAAATGGTTGATTTTTGTTATTGATATGTTGGATTCGTTATTGTCGAATGTGTTATGTTAATATTAGATGCGTTTGTGCTTGAACACTAACGATTCGACCACGGATGTTGTACTTGAATGCCAACGGTTTGTGTTTTGCTTGAACGCTAACATTAGGATTTTAATCGACTTGTGCAAGGGTGCGAATGATTATGCAAAGTTCTTAATAAACTGTTTTACAACAATTTGTGTTGGCCAAGGTTTATACTGGGCTGGACCTTTTTCTGTTTAAAAATGGGCTGGTAGCAGAACAGGCCCAGTAAAAGTTCAGCTGACACTGTGGGTCCAAGTGAAATCTGGGTTTGACACTTGGGAATCCAGTAACAAAATGCTGGCCACAATCTTAGGCGGTTGTTGGAGGAATATATGCCAAATCTTGGTTTCTATCACAATAACCGAAACCTTATCTTCAAACTAAAATAAGAATAATTTTTTTCAAATGAATTTCCCATTTTAAGTGATTGAGTTATTAAATATTTTTTTAATAAATTCTCTTTTCAAAGGAATTTCTCATTTTAAGTGATTGAGTTATTAAGTATTTTTTTAATAAATTCTTTTTCAAAGGAATTTTCCATTTTAAATGATTGAGTTACTAAATATTTTTTAATAAATTCTTTTCTCAAAGGAATTTCTCATTTTAAGTGATTGTGTTATTTAATATTTTTATAATAAATTTCTAACAAGGATGTGCAAATATATATTAACTGAAATTGAAAGGATTGAGTTAAATAGATATAACTATTTAACATTTAAATTGAAGTGGTTGGTTTTTGAATGATAAAAACTAAATTAATTCTAACCCAAAACGAATTTATTTATATACATCATCTAATATAAAATCTAATATTCATTGAATGATTAGACTAGATCAAATCACACAAATTTGGTTAAATTCCAATTGATGAATATTTCTAAATGATACAAAGTGTGAAAATTTTATGTACAAATCAATATTGAATACAAACATCATCTTTTAACTTTTACAACATTATCATTTTACAATTTTTGTAAACAATAAAAAGGTGATTCTTTAAGTAATTTAAAACATCTTTATTCAACAATTCTTTATAATTTATCTAAAATAAAGATTAAAAATCAAAATCTTTAAATGAAATTACATTTCATTTCAACAAATTCTCTATGTTTAAATATTCAACATTAATTATATTATTAAAATATTATATTATTTTATCATTTAATTTTCAAAAAATATACAAAATAATAATAAAATAATTTCCTTTTATCTCTATCATATTTTACAAATTTAAATTTGAAATTTTTTCTTATTTATAATTTTATTATATTTAAAATAAAGAAATTTTAATTTTAATTTAATAAATAGAATAAGATATTTAAAATACGAATATAAGTTGGGAGTTACATAGGATAGGATTGTAGATATCTACAACTAGAATCACACATACCAAAGCAAAGGAATCGAAGGAGTGAGAAACCAACCTAGGTTTGAGAGATGAGGAGGTCGTTTGGGTCCATGGGAATGGGTGGCGGTAGTGGTGGTAGAGGGATCATTAAGAACGTTCATGGTGCTATCAGGGCCGGTACTCTCGGCGGCGGTGGTGGTGGCTCATCATCCGAATCACCACCATTCTCCACCACCACCACAACCCCTAATAACAATAATAATCGTAACAATCAGCCCATAAACACCGCCCTTTCTCTCTCGTCTAATACCCTCAACCACCCTCTCCCTGCCGTATCGCCACCATACTCCGTCGATGACTCTGATTGGGAATGCATCTATGACGACCATCCTTATCCGAATACTACTCATCATGATTTTGGGTTTGGTAGCGTTCCCTCCCAAGATGAAGTTCATCATGCTTTCTCTTCTCTCCAACAGTACTATGCACCTATTCATTCTTTATATATATTTCAATCATCTACTTATATATATATATATCATATGTTGATTCTGTATGTATTTGATTTCAACATTAATTAATTAGTTAATTATATATATAGGGTTGTTGATGTTTCGTTTTTACATGATGATGATGAGTATGGAATTTACAACGAAGATAAGATCATATCAACACCAAACAAAGATCAATTAGATTGGACGGAGCCCTCTTTCGAACTATTGAACTCCTCCTCATGGAGAAGCCAGTTGCAGCACCTTCCTAGCAGTAGTAGAGTTTATGATGCCTTTCATCTTATGCAGACCGACCCTTCTGTTCAGGTACACCACATTACTTACTTATCATATTCATATATTATCACTTTGTTGGACCTACCTATATAGCTTTATATAAATTTATTATAGTTTTGGGTGCAATATATATACTTTTCCACACAAACTAAAACTATTAACCACCCTCACAGCTTCAACATGATAATTCTATTCTTTTATTTCATACCCAATTTAATTACACTAGAGTTTGCAACTAGGAGTGTAAACATGTCGATTTAAATACAAAATAGAAACTCGTTTTACTTAACGAGACAAACTTTATAATACCAATGTTCGATCGACTTGCTCATTCAAAAACTAGCTTGATTCAGTTTTTCAATTCAATTCAAACCATTCAAACATGCTCATATATTTATAATACAATAAAAGTATAAAAGTTATCAAGCTTAAACCCAGCCTAGTATTAATGACTAGAACATCTTGATGTCAAAGTATGTTGGAATTCTTCATCATATCACAGCAAAACTAAAAACCAACCAATCACACCTAATTGAAAACTCATTAATTTATCATGCATGTGACATAGGAAGGCTTATTATATTGAGAAAATAAAGATTAACACAGTTGATAAATTATACATTAAATATTTTGTCCTATAAAGTTATCGATCCTGGTTAATTTAGATGTAGTTTAATTTTGATATGTGTAGCGAATGGTGATCTCATTGTCATCGGACAAGGCTGTTTGGGATGCTGTGATGAACAATGAGGTGGTTCGTGAGCTTGGGGTATCAATAGCTGAAGAAGGTTCGTATGAGCTTTAATTATTTGGTTCCTATTTAAATTTAAAGAACATGACTTTTGTTTCTTTTTTTATAATTTTCTTGTGCTGGAATTTAAGGATAAGTAAGATCTAATTGTACATTTTAATTACAGATAAGCTGAGCATTCGGGAGGATGATGATGTTGAGGGTTGTAATCCAGTGAAACAAGTTCTTCGTTGGATGTTTGTGAATACCAAGGATAAAGTGGTTGAAATAGTTGAGAGAATAACAAAGATTGTAAATGACTTGGTTCAGCAGCCTAACAATAACAAGGAGGAGGAGAAGCCGAAGCCAAAGAGAGAGGGAAGTGGTTCAGCAGCTGAATCGTTTCAGGAGAAGCTTAGGAGCGCTTTCTTCCTTTCCATCATGGTCCTCTTCATAGTAGTCGTCACCCGTGGCACTCGCAACGCTTCATGATCATTAATATGTAATCATATTTCATTAATTCCCTCCCTCCCTCCCAAACACATACACATATATTTTGATCATCATCTTATATGTGGATATGTGTCAGGCTCACATACTTGCTTGGTTTATCAATTTGCTGACATGCCACAAACTAATTATGAAATGGACATAATTTAGGATGTATTGTGTTTTTGCATTAATTTTAGGCATGCAATTAGAAGAAACAAGGTTTTGGTCCTTAGCTATCTATATATTGATCTCTTATTATTCATATCAATATATATTATAATTAAATAAATCTCTTGCAATTTTTTTAGCAGCAACAGACACAGAAAACCCACTAAACCTACTCCTAAATCTACACCAACGTCCACAACGGGACTCGAACCCACAACCACAAGGGAGGGGGCACCTTACCAATCACCAAATGACCCTAGCTGGGCTACAAGCCCTTTGGCTAAATATTTAAAATTTTTGATCCAATGAAATTAAGTTACGATTAATTGTTGTTTGGTCTAATTGTGTCGACATGCATGCATATATAACAACTGTTAATTCATTTTTAACAACATGCATGCTAATCTTCTTCTTTTAAAAACATGACTAATCCATAGAGAATCACCATATATCCATGCATTGCATATATTGGAATAAATCCAAAAGCCAAAAATTGGGTTTGAGATATGTACCATTCATTATATATGATTATATCTCTGTAGATTGATAATAGCTAGCTAGCCTGATGGTAGTTGCCTTTTGACTGTTAGAACCATTGTTGGGCACTAGTGTTGGAGAAGCATGATGAAGTGGAGGAGGTCCTTATCCTTTTCTGTAATTCATGGCTCTTCTTGTATCCATATGCTGCTTCCCTCTTCATCACCTCCTGCAACTTCATAAACAGATACCAAACTTATAAAAAATTAACTTAATTAACGGGATATATATATATATAAACAGTACATGACTCACATGAGTAGTAGTTGTCTGTTGTGAAGTAGAAGATGGGTTTGTGGGGGGGATGTCATTGAGATTGATGAGGGCTGTAGTAGTAGTCTTATTAACATTACTGTCATCAACATTTAGTTGATGGGAATTCACCGGGGTGACGAGTAGCGGTCGTCTCTCGGGCACAGGCTTCACCGGGGAGGGGAGCTGGTGGCTAAGGTGCATATAGGATTTAGAGGAATTGACAGAAGGTGGAGTTGGGACCACCTCAACCTGAACCATAACCTGAGAAGACGTACAGGTGGTGCTAGTACTAGTACAAGAGGTGGTGCTGCTGGGGTGGTTCTTCATCACCATGTTTGGCCATAAGAAAGTACCCTGTGGCCTGCACAGCCTGAACCCACTCTTCAGCCTCTCTATCTTGGCTGCTTTTCCTTCCACCACAGCCAATTCCTTATGTTTTGGCTTTTCTGGAATTCTTTCAGCATCATCGGAGGATGGCGCTGTTATGCTAATTAATTCTGTGCCAGACTTTGTGCTTTTGCTTGTCTCCTTACCACCTTCTGTCTCCATCCATGCCTATTATTATACATATTTCCAAATGTTCAATACAGATATATGTACTATGTATATCTTTTCTACCTAATTAATTCTCCATATTATATATATATATATGGACATATATGGAACAAAATAAAGTCAAATGTTGTTGAAATAAGACCATATACATGTAAAAATACACCAAGGCCGAATTGAATTAATTCCTTTTGTCCTATCTACCCTCCCTTTCTTCAGTCAAACTTCAATTTCATAAAGAATTAAGAAAAATGCTATACCATTTATTAAGTCTCTTAAAAAGACAATCTTTTAATTAAAACACTAAATTTATTGAAAAATCTTTTACTCATCAACATATTAATTGACAAAACAAGTGTGTACTGTTGCAAATTAATTGTATGCTATGTACGTAAAGCATATTAATTGTGTTTTTCACTTTGCATTTAACATGAATTGAGTGAGTCACCTCTATCTTTTTTAGGAAATCTGAAATGACCAACATCTGTTTCTTGCATTCTTCCTGCCAAATAAAAAAAAAGAAACATGAATGAATGATCAAGGTACATGATGGATAAGGAATCATATATGAGAGAAACAAATTAAAATATTGTTCATACCCTTGAGAAATGTATATCAGATTCTGAATTAGGAAGTAAAGAATTACTGAGATCCACCAGCTGCTTTGGACTCTTGTCAACGCAAACAAGAGCTTGCTGCTTTGGACTCTTGTCAACGCAAACAAGAGCTTGCTGCTTTGGACTCTTGTCAACACAAACAAGAGCTTGTTGCTCTGGGCTCGTGTCAACGCACACAAGAGCTTGATCATGACTGAACTCATCTCGCTTATTCTTCGAACTTAACTCCTCGATCTCTCTGGTTATACACACAAATACATGCAATGGTCTTAATAACTGAAACCACACAACTAATTAAGTATCTTAATCATATATCTAGTTCTTCAAATCATACCTTCTCAGTCTTGCCACTTCTTCCTCATATTGCATTTTGGATAAAAACTCCCTGTATGTGAATTAAAGGAACCACATAACTAGTTATTAAACCAACTAACAAAAGCTTCAAACTTGCAAATGGAAATATAGTATATATGAAGTGGTTAGCACCTTTTAATATTTGAAATTTCTTCTTTGAGAAGATTGAGCTCTTTTGCCATAATGGGATCCTGAATGGGAGAATCGCCGGGTTTCCAACCAGGTGGTGGAGTCCAGAAAGGGTCGGTCACTCCGGCGTCCTTCCTGATTTTAAGAAGATCAGCATTTTCCAGCCAGTATTCCATCGCACCATCCGCATTATGTGACCGCCGAAACCGTAATTTCCCACCAGGTGCCACCTTGTTTGCGACATGCTTCAGCAGGTGGTCTAAGAGCCCGGTGTCTCCTATCCTCTTGCGTGCTTCAACTCTAAGCGCTGGCCTTGTAATCGGGTTACCGATCATTGCTTGTTTTTCCTTCATTGCTTCTAGAAGACTTTGTTCCGCAGCCATGTACCTTCATTTTTCATACACACACATATATGCAATTAATCATCATCCATTTAATATATACAATTAATGAACTTTAATGAGCAAAAGTTGTAATTTTCATACACACACATGTATGCAATTAATCATACATCCTATTCCTAGCTATCAAAAGGGATTTAATATATACAATTAATGAACTTTAATAAGCAAAAGTTGTTTCTTTAACTAATTATTACCTCTCCTTTGACCATCTATCTGTGGGATCTCTGAGTACCAATTTTTTGCATTTCTTCATAGGCTTTTTACTTACTTGCCATGTATGGTTCACATGTTTATTCCGCTTTCTTTTCCTCAAAATTCGGGTACTTTTCACCTTTCTTTTAAGATCCTCATCATGGGTTTCTTCTTCAGCTTCATCATCAACTTCTTCCTCTTCTTCAACTTCTTCATCATTGACTACTTGTAGATCTTTCACTTCTTCTTCACCTTGAATGAAGCTTGAAGAAGACTGGGTTTTGGTTATCTCTTTGTGTCTCCCAATAAACACAACTTGTCTTCTTACACCCCACCTTACCATCTCACTGTTCTTCAGTTCTCTCACCAATCCCATGTCTTTCTTGGTAACTAGAGGGTTAGGGTTCACCAGCCAGAAATCCTCCAAATGCTTCTTCTGAGCAAATTCTTGAGATGGGACTTGCCGTAAAAGCACTTTGCTAGCAAGCTTTATTCCCATCACAAACTTCTCATCTAAGGCAGGGTACATCTCCGAAATTCCATTCTTAAAATAAGTGCTCAGTGACAGAATGCTCGGATACCTTATAGCAACATTCATATCTGTCTTCTCACTCACCTGAAAATCATCAACAAACAGAAGCCATTTATATTAGCACTAGAGAAAACCTTCATTCTATCTAATCAATAAAAGGGCTTGTGTTTCTTTTTTCCAATTATATAAATGAAGTACTTGATTACCATAACAACACGAGTAGACCTCAGCTGGAGAGGAGTTCTTGGAGGAAGGTTTTTGTGGTATATCTCGTAAACGGAGCCTAGTTCAACATCTTCATTTGGGACTTCATCTATTTTACACATAGAGTGATGATAACAATCAGCCATTATCGAAAAACAAGAAAGAAATAATTCAAGTCTGGAAGTGGTGATTTGGTGATCATATGTATATAAAAGGATGCATTTGGAACTATATATATAGCATACATGGGGTTTACATACCGTTGCTATAAAGCAGAAGTTGTCTGGCCAAAGGTGGTGTTTGTGCTGGTGCGCCGTCTAGTACGCTGCTTGTTTCTTCCCTTTTCAAGCTCATTATCCCCTGCACCCACTAATCCTTGTCAATACACAACCATGCATCTCTCTCCTCTGATCACTGTATATAATATTATTATACAGTGCTACATATATACAAACATATATAGATATGTATAAACACGCGCCAACATGCTATATTCATTTGAATTATTAGATCTTTTGGTGAGAAAAGAAATAGCGCGTGGGTAAAGGAGCGTGGTTGGAGTTTAGAGAGAGAGAGGACAAAAGGGATTAATGTAACCTATCAGAAAGCAAAATTCTGATTACTATGCAATGCCATGCCCTAATTGCACCAATACAGGCTTTTAGAGATAGAGAGAGGGAGAGAATGTTTACATGGTTAGCGTTAATGGTGCCTCTTTTTGATCGTTTGCGATGGTAAGTTTCCATCTTCACACAGTTAATCTGTCAAATCAAAGTGTTAAAATTCCAGAATGTAAAACATTTTAATAGGTAAACATTCATATTTCATGAAATCAATTCATCATAAAAAGAAGAAAGAAAACGATGAATTTTATCAAGGGCTTGGAGATCTCAATATCTACCGAAAATACAGGAAAACACACAGCGTTTTTAGGGTTTTGCAACATAGAAATCCATCTAAAATTAAATTTTATTAACAATATACAGATCCATATAGAATAGAAATAGAAGAAAATCGACATCATGGCCACACTCTTCATCGCATCAAGCACACACACACAAACACACACTTATACGTGTGTGTTCATCAACACATTTAACACATGATTATGTGTATTCAACGAATAACTATACGCAGAAAAAAGCACAAAAATAGATAGTTCTGCAAGGTTTGACTAGAAGATGATGTTAAAAACCTTAGGAAAATTAGGAAGAAAAGCATTTAATAACCTCATTGACTCCATGGATGATATATTCAAAAATAGAAAGATATCAGATACATCAATACACGAAAAGCCTGCAATCGAATAACTTACACAAATACAGAAACTCTCCCAGATCGATCTATTCTATCCAAAAGAATTAAACTCAAACTGTTATATAACATTTCTCTTGTACTACAGACATCAAAATAGATCCATAAATACAAACAACAACAATCATACTACATTCATTCCATCAACAACAAACAAACTTAAATGAAGTAAACGAAGAAAAAGCTAGTATATACCTTTTTTAAACGCAGTTAGTTTTACAATCGAAACCCTAGGTAGGTAGCTAGAGAGTTCGTTTATCAACCTGCAATCAATAAACAACACAATGTTGTTCTTCAGGAGATTTGAGTGTTGTATTAGAGGATTGAAGAATTAGAGAGAAAAGGAAGAAGGATTTACGTAAATCGCCATTAATGGAGAAGAAGGTTTCTGCAAATAATCATGTCTCAGATACTTCTAGAGAGAGAGTAGAGAGAGAAAATATGTTCTGTTAGAAGATCTTAGAGAGAGAAAAGCATACGTGCTGTAACCCTGTAATAAGCACGGATGGCAATATTTGTAATTTTACGATCGTGCCCCCTAACACCCAACCATTTCTATCTTTTTCCATTTGCTAGCTTGTGGAATTTATCTCATCGATTCAATTAAAATGTTTTCCTAAAAATTAGTTATATTATTATTACCAGGAAATAAATCGTTGGATTCGATGCTTAACGGGATAAATTCCAATTCAAATGATAGACGGGTTAAAGATGTTCATGTTATCCTTTTCGTTACCCGTTGTTGTTTATAGTGTCACCGGAACAGGTACGCTTTCGATGTTAATTTGCCCTCCTAACAAAGACTCGCTTCTTGACCAGATTGTCGGGAAGTCTTTTATTTGGATTTTAGCTAGGTGTAATTAAAGGATGTGTTATAATTAGCCCAGTTGTTTAGATATATCGTCCTATCGATTGTATTAAGTCTGTGTAATGGTTTAGCCTGTTCTAGCTAGCTTTAATTAATTCGGGTTCCGGCTTCAAAAAAACTTATATTATTAAAATATTAAATATATACCAAAGATGGTTTAGCCTAGTGGGTGGAGGTAAGATCTTTGTACCTTCAGGGGATGGTATCCTCAGTTGGCCAAGGTTCAAATCCCACAGGCGACGACTTGCTGCGGTATTTAGCTCTTGGGCTGGTCTGTGGGGCTTGTTTAGGGGCGAGTTCATGGGCCGGTCCATAGGACCGGTTTATGGGCGCGGGGGATTAGTCGGTGTCATCTGGATCCGGACACTCCCGGAACATGTGTGTGAGTTATCCGCCGTTAAAAAAAATAAAATATTAAATATATATTTAATAAAAAAAAAATTAATCTTTTAATAAACATTTACTTAAATTTTTTTTATATCAGTGAAACAATAAACTATCGATCCTTACCTCTACACATTTTGTCACTTGGATGTTCTCCATAATAAGAAAGTTTGCTTTTTTATTTCTTCTACTATATTTATTTTGGAAAATGTTTTCAACAATCACTTTTTATCAAAATCTTCATTCGATAAAAGACGTGAAGAATATGTTTTTATTCGGCTAAAATCATTTTGTTCGATTTGACCTGTTTTTTGGAAGTTTTACCTTTTTTCACATAAAAATATAAAATCAAATATCAAACCAAATAGGGAAAGAGAAAAGAGAGAAGGAAAAATGATTCAAATATAGTTGTAGAAGCTCTTTAAAGTTTTTCTAATTAGAGAAATTGACTTAAATAGATGTTTTTTCTAACTAAATTGGTTTTTAGTCAATATTCTTGTGGATTGATCAAATGTTATTCTATTTGTAATATTCATTTTTACAACTTGTGGACCTAGTTACAAAAAAAATACAAAAAAGAGCAAATGTAATACTATTTTTCAATGTTTTTTAAACTCATTTTTGTAGTTGAATAGTGTGATGACTGGTTCTTGCTTCGATTGGTTCAACCATTGATTCAACCGGTTCCAAATATTTTTAAGTATTTTTCATTTCCTACATATTCACACACATATATAAAACCAACAAGTTGATATTTACAAGTTAAAAACATTAAAAATACATATTACAATAAGTTTTACATTAATCCAAAAATATTTTAAAAAATACTAATAACGAGTTTTACATGTATTTTTTTTTTAAACCGGGTCATTCGGTTTTTTACCAATTCAATCCACCGGTTCAACCACTAAGCATGCCAGTTCAATTCGATTCTTAAAACACCATAAACTCAGTCACATTTGACCCGATTCTTTCACCTGTTCCCGATTTTGCCAGTTGGACCATTTTTTAAAACATTGGTTTTTCTCAACAAAAAAAGGCCTGAATTTTTTAAAGGAAATGAAGTTTTTTGAAAACAAAGTTATCGTTTAGCCATTGCAAAACTACATATTACAAAAGTTATGACATTTATATAAAATTGAAAAATGACTTAGGATCAGGTGAGACCAAGCTGTTATTGTGAGACCGCGTGAGACCAATACCTAACGTATGAAACTTCACAAAAAAACCCCGTGAATGTACATAAAACTCGAATACGCAAACCTAAAAATCACTTTCGATGCAAAAAAATATCGAAAACAAGCTAAAAAACGAAACCTTCACAGCTCAAGTTCTGTGAATGTTACATATATATAATGCGAACCTTCACAAAAAAACTGCTGTGAATGTTTCGTTTTTTAACCTTTTTTTGAAAAAAAATTTCGATAGTGTTTTTTAGTATGTTTTAACGATGAATGTTCAATATTTTTTACCTTTACAAATGTTTTGATGTGAAGTTTCAAGTAAAATATGTTGGTCTCACCGGTCTCACAAAAAAGGCTTGGTTTCACCGAAACTTAACTCTTGAAAAAGAAGTAATTAAAATACCAATATCTTTTTTTAATATCTGCTAATAATATAACATATGTGAAACTTCGACATATTTAAAAAAATAATTTTAACAAAATAAATATTTTTAAAGAGTGAATTCGGATCAGTCCTTGTATTTTGATTTTTATATGACTAAGGTCTTTATATTATATTTAATAATGCATTTGCCATTAGGTACATCTGGTGTTTAATTTGTCATGATATATATGGGTTTTCTTATTAACATCGTTAAAAAACTTCGTAAACACAATTAAAGATTCATTTATTAAACGTTTACCAGTGAGAGTTATCGAGTCATTTATCTTACTGGATAATTAAAGAAGATCTAGTTTAGTGGGTGGAGGTAACATCCTTGTGTTTTCCTTGGACGGTATATATCCTTGGTTGGCCAAGGTTCGAACCCCACGGGAGATGACTTCTGCAGTACCAAGCTCTTGGGCCGGTTTAGGGGCGAGTTCATGGGTCGGTTCATAGAGCCGATTCATCCAATAAGATAAAAAAATTGAACGGCAAATAACACACACACACACACACGTTTCGGGGTATCCGGATCGAAACGGGCACCTACTAATACCCCGCCCATGAATCGAGTAGAGGTGATCACACGTTACCTTCAAATATTGAAAAAACTTCATTTTTATATTTAGAACACTCCTATGCAAGAGACACTTACCAACAATCTTAAGATGTCATTTTAGTGGTCGAGAATCGTAGTTTATAAGGTAGGTCAGGGTGGTAACTTCTAGACCATGTTAACATATGGTTAACGACCCTTTGATCGATGTTTGATCTTTAGGGAAAACAAAAGAAAATTGAACCAAAAAAAAAAACATTTGCTCCCCTAACATTTTAAAATTATTATTTTTATCTGTATTAGGGATATTTGGGTTATTGCCCCCTTAAAATAGTAGGCACCTTCCAGAACTACTTTTTTAGAATTAAAACCGTTATTCAGAGTTTGCCCTGACACAAATTAGTTTCTGGCTCCGCACCCTGCAAACATGATAAGAAATGAGACTATCATAAGCAAGATTTTTGCAATATATTAGCTTCATAGAGAAAGGTTCAAATGAGAACGACAACTTTTTAAGAAAATGCGAGGACAATTCTCAACCACTCATCCGGTAAATAAAGACGGCTTTGACCGGGTCACTCTCCTTTAATCATCTCCACCCTCCATGAATCGCGTCAATCCTCGGTGATCGCGTCTATCGTAACCAAAAATGTATGGCTGAGGATTGTCCTTGCGTTTTTTTTTAAATTGACATCGTTGTTGTATGAACCCAGTTCTAGTTTCTTATGTATTGGTTTTGTAATGTATAACTTTTTTTAATTTATATTTAGAGAGACATTCTCTGTTAGAAGATCTCTAGAGAGAGAAAAACATACGTGCTGCACCTTATGTGTTTTTGCAATAAGCACGGATGGCAATATTGGTAATTTTACTATCTTGCCCCCTACCACCCAACCATTTCTATCTTTCCATTTGCTAGCTTTCGAAATTTGGTTATAAATTATTTTACATTTCTAAAAAAAAATAAGAGTTAAAAATTAACATCTTTAATTCTTCAACTCGATTCTCCATTTGATAGTTCTTAAAATTAATTATATCGTTAAAATGTTAGATATATTTAATAAAATAGTTTTTAATTTCTTAAACATTTATTTTTTATTCTTTTAATCAGTGAAAAGAAAAACTATTCCCTAGACATTTTGTTTTTTGGATGTTTTTCAAAATAAAATAAGTTTACTTTTTATTTATTTTGAAAAAAGTCCTTGCCTTTGAGCTCTTGCTTGCCGTTCAAAAAAAAAAAAATCACTTTTTTTTTCGAAATCTTTAGTACGTTGATTAATTCTATTATTTTTGTAAAAGTTTGGAACATTCTTAAACACTTTACCCTTATTAAACTTTAATTCTTATTTATTTCTCTAAATTTTAAAGAGAAATTAATTATTATACCCACTGAGGTAAATTAAATTCATCTCCTACCCTCTCTCGGAGTCTTTTTCTCCGTTTACCCACCGATACGCAATCAACCCACCGCTAAGCCCATCAAACCACCGCTATCCGGCCAAAGAAGGTGACTAGGCAAAAAATGAGGGGTGCCGCTAACGGGACCCACCGCTAATAGCGGCACCGGGTACGTGGCGGCACCCGATTGGTCCCTTTTATCCACGTAGGCGCCACGTCTTCAACTTTGACCAGCCACCTCACACGCCACATCACCACCCACGCTAACAAGGGCCACCGCCAGTAGCGGTACCCCATTTGTTGTCTCTTCCCCATTGGTCCACGTGTCCACGTAGGCGCCACATCTGTTAGTTTGACCAGCCACATCAGCGCCACCCGGCTCTTTTTTATTGGACCGCACACGCCACGTCATGCCACCTCACCTTCCACATCACCACCCACCGCTAATAACCCCTACCCCTATTAGCGGTACCCCCTTTTTTGTCTCAGCCCCATTCGTACACGTGTCAGCCCCTAAGAAAACCCTGATTCATCCCATCTCTTCTATTATTCATTCGTACACTTGTTAGACTGTTTACTCACGAGAAAGTAAATAGGATGTACAATTGACACTGCTTACTCACGAGAAAGTAAATAGGATGTACAATTGACACTACTTTTTCCATAGCATACAAAAAATTTAAATATGAATTGTACAAGTTACTGTTTTTTTTTCTATAAAATACACATAATTTTAACCAAGACATTGTACAATTTACTGTGTTTTTTTCTATAAAATACAAAACTAACAATTTTATTTATACTGGTGGTTCTTGAGGAACAAGATGTGAATTTGAAAAAAAATAAGTGAAGGGAAGGTGAGAACTTCAATTTCCTTACAGACTTACGTGTGTTTTCATCATGAGTTGTGATGATGAAAAAGCAAACGTATATCTTCGTTCTGGTGGGTTCTGGGCTGAAGGAGTCGAGGGATGGGATTACGTCGTTTCTGAAGAAACGGTGACAAAAGGTGTTAGACTGAAATTAAACACAACATATAAAGAATTAGTTCGTTACTGTTGTCGAAAATGCGAAATCGACCGTTCAAATGGAGTAATGAATATGGCGTACAAGTTCCAGCGCCAAATATTTCAGGTCACCGACGACGAAGATGTTACGGCGATTCTGCAATTCGCAAAACAGTCAACTAAAGCTCCTATACTTTACGTTGATGCATTTCTTGACGGTGGAGGTGATGGCAGTGGTACTTCGAACGCTGTAAATGAAGAACCAATGTATAGTGATCAAGTCTATACCGAGTCACAAATACAACAGTCTTACGATACTTCTTATACTGAAGTTGTCCCAGAGACGCAACATCAACAGCAAGAAGGTCAAGAAGAAGAAGACGAAGAAGAATACGAGCGTAGAAAGTTTGCCGGATGTGCAGAAGATGAATCTCATGTTTACCATACAGGTTTAACAGACGAAGAAGAAGATGAAGAAAACGAAGAAGAAGATGAAGAAAACGAAGAAGGTGTGGAACCTTTCAAGTTACGAGAAGGCGTAAATGATTATTTTGGTATGCCTCCTCTCCTTCGAAGCGAAATTTTTTTTTCGCAGAACAACGAAGTCGTACCTTATAGACGTAGTCAAAGGGTTAAAGACGGACAAGTTTTTGATACGAAAGAGCAAATGATTTTAGCGGTCGGGCAGAAATTTCTTGAAGAGGGTTTTGAGCATAAGACGAACAGGTCTTGCACTCAAAGGTACGAGGTTGTATGTGTCCGAGATAAGTGTAACTGGCTTATGAAAGCCAGGTCCGTTGGAGAAACTGGTGCGTTTATGGTAAGAACATTGGTTGACAAACACACTTGTTCTAGGACCCAACTAAACCCTGGCCATCGTCAAGCCAATAAGAAAATATTGGGTAACCTTTTTAAAAACAAATTTATAAACATCAAGCGAGCACTAACTCCAAAGGACATGGTCCAAGACGTTCAGGAAATGTATGGATTCGAAATCTCGTATGCCACCGCATGGCGTGCTAGATGGAAGGCCCTGGAGCTAATTAGAGGCAGCCATGCAGAGTCATTCACCCGGCTCCCTACGTATTTGTATAACTTGAAGCGTGTAAATCCAGGTACTAGAACGGCAATAAGGACAGACTCGAGCGGTCGTTTTGCAGAGTGTTTCGTCGCCTTGGGAGTATCGGTACGTTTAACTAATTACTTATAAATAATTAATTTTTTTGGCTATAAACAACTACTTTTTATGCAGATCCAAACATTCTTGGAAAACTTGCGGCCCGTCCTTATAATAGACGCTGCCCACTTGAAGGGGGCTTATTTGGGTACTATGTTTTTAGTGGTGGCTATGGACGGAAACAACAACATTGTTCCCGTTGCCTTCGGAGTAGGTAGGTCCGAGACAGCGGACGAGTGGACATGGTTTCTTAACATGTTGAAAGGATGCATCGGTGAGCCAAGAGGGTTGGTGTTTATGTCGGATAGGGCTGCTTCTATAAACGCTGCCATATCCGCAATTTTTCCAGGTGCACATCATGCCTTATGTTGTCGACATTTGGTCATGAATGTGAGATCCAGGGACCCACGGATAAAAGTTTATAGGATAGCATACTGGAAGGCATGCAAGGCTTACACCACGCGAGTGTTTGACCGAATGATGAATATTCTGCGAGTTGGTGTTCCAGAAGGTGCTAAATTGATGGAAGAGGTTGGGGTGGATAGGTGGTCAAGAGCTTATTTTCCTGCGAAACGTTTCAATATTATGACATCGAACAGTGCAGAATCGATCAACGCAATGTCAAGGTTTGCACGTAGATTACCTATTGTCGGACTCATTGAGTACTTTAGAGAATTTCAACAAGAGTGGTACTTTCTTCGTCGAAATAAAGCAGGTATATAAAATATAAGTATGATAGTTTTATGTGTGATTGTTATTTCTGTATGCGATATTCTATAATTATAGATTGTTTTTTTTTTTGTAGCGGAATTAAATCACCCACTAACAGAATGGGCTCAATTGAAGATCCAGAAGAGGATTGGAAAGTCTGCGATGTGGACTGTTCGGGGAATTGGCTACGGCAGATGGCAGGTCCTCGATATGGACAGGGGTGCGGAGGTTGATATGACTATACGTAGTTGCTCATGTCTCAAATGGCAGGTGTCTGGGTTGCCCTGTGGTCATGCCATCGCGGTTGCCAAAAAACTGGGTGAAAAAGATTGTTTTCATTTGATTACCGAGCCTTATTTCATGTCCGAACTGTACAAGGCCACATACAAGGGGTTAATTAATCCAGTAGGCCCTTCACAAACATGGGAGTATCCAGAAGACCCTCTACCCATAGTTCATCCACCGCTAGTAATAAAGAGAGCAGCTGGGAGACCCAAAGGCAACAATCGTCGTCCATCTCGTGGGGAAAGTCGTACACAGAAGAGGTGTCCTAGGTGTGAAGAATACGGACATACGAGCACTCAATGTCCCTTGATCCCGTCTTCAGCTAGAGGAAGCAGTCAGCTAGAGCCAATAGGAACTATCGATCTTAACAGTCTTTATCAAAATGTCCAGTTCAATTAGCTGTCTAATGTGTAACCCATCCGACTGTTTTAGTTTCATTGTATTAATAAAGAGTTGCTTCTTTGTGGTGAATCATTGAATAATAAGGAAACAAACATAGAGTACTATAATAGAGATCGGTGAACCAATACATAACGAGCTGATACAACATAGATATAAAAAAGTAAGAACCAACAAGCTAGACATAAAAAAGAAAAACCATCAACTTAGACGTAGACATAAAATAACATAAGCGTAAACGCGCAGAAACCTTAGACGAACTACATCGTACTTCTCTAAGTCTAATTGTTGAAGATCGCCTTAAGTTCCGCAACGAAAGAGTATCGGTCTCGCAGTTCGTCCTGGATGGCCGCAACCTCTTCATTTATAAGGTTGATCTTGCGTTCTTCCTTCCTAATCTCTTTGTTGGTGGATCTAACGCTCGCTTTTTTTTTCAAGTACGGATGCCTCGAGGGCACGTTTTTCTTCCTCCTTAGCCCTAAAGTTCTGGTTTAGGGTTGTGATGTAAGCTTCAGCTTCTTGTATTGCTGCTCCGAGTTTCCTGTGCATTTCTTGTGAGCTGATTGGGGGGTTTGTAGAAGATGATGGAGCAGAAGTTCCAGCCATTTGAACTTGGAATAAAAATTCGAAGAAGATTAAATGAGTAAGAAAATAGTTGAAGAGATGGTAAGTTGTGATGTATATGTGGATGAACCAGCCTATTTATATACATGCGGAGCTGCTATTATGCTCCACGATAGCGGTAATAAGAGAATGCTTTTCAGAGTGGTCAGAAATCTTATACTTTTTCAGAGTGGTCAGGAATCTTATACTTTTTCAGAAAGGTCAGGAATCTTATACTTTTTCAGAAAGGTCAGGAATCTTATACTTTTTCAGAAAGGTCAGGAATCTTATACTTTTTCAGAATGGTCAGGAATCTTATACTTTTTCAGAATGGTCAGGAATCCAATAATGTAACATTTTCGTATTTACAATGGTCTATTTTATTTGAATGGTCAGGAATCCAATAACCTTTGTCTTTTGGCAAATTAATAATGTAATTATATCTTTATTTGATGAACACATAAAAGGGGGATGATTTCATTGAAAGCATGATAAGATTGTTGATACAGTAATTTAAAAGAAATAACAGTTATTAGATCAAACAACTACAACAGGAAACTACAAAGTGCTTGTTCATCAACCCCTTGATCAACAACATATCACATCTCCTCGATGTCAAACATATGTTCGAACTTCTTTAACGGCCCAAAAGTTGGTCGATCATGAACGAGTGTCAACTTCAACCAATCGGCCTTGTCGAGCTTGTACTCGCGCAACATTTGTCCTAACTTGCCAGAGATGATAACATGTCCGGGAGCAATGGGCATCATCGTCATATTGAAACACACATTCCCATTCCGGATTAGTATGTCACAATGTGTCGTTAAGTTCCACATGGTCACAAATGGAGCGGGGATGATCTGTAATATTTTTAACCGAAAAACAAATGTTCAACATTGTAAATAAAACATGCAAGATTTAGAAGAATGAAGATTCAGAAATGCTTACCAAAACACCATTGTCACTTATGTGTTTGTCATTTTTAACAGTGAAGTATACGGGGTTTGTAGAAGAAGAAGCCATTTCAGTTGCAGTTGGAAGTCTAAAGATGAAATGAAAGTAAACTAAAAATTATGAAACAAGTTTATGAGAGTTGTGATGTATTGGTTAATGACTTACCTCCTATTTATAACCAGTTGTAGCTACTCAACCACAATTACTACTTGCTTTTTACAGGCTGAAACGTCTGTAAAAGCCTGAAACGTCTGTAAAAGGATGAAAGGATCACGTGAACGGATGAAACAGTTACTGTTTCTTCACAGGTCTTTATTAACTATTCAATCACATGATTCATTAAAGCTATACTGAACTATCTTAAAGGCTTTTTCAATCACGTGAAAAATGTACGACATTACATTACATCCAAAGGAGGTACAATATGAATTATTACTGTCATCTTTATCAGTGTTGTAAGGATAAATGGCTGAAAGGATCACGTGAAGAGTCGTATTTATGTCGTTTTATGTATACAATTGATAACCTAACTACACAACATTTTTTAATGTCACTTCACAGTGAGATAAAAGAGCTAGAAGATGCACAAGCTCAACATCTGCAAACATAGGCAACCCGATAAATGATAATCCTACAAATGCCAACCATTAATTTTATAAGGTCTCGGTGCAACCATAACGACCGTATAAAAATGATGTTTGGCATTTGGCGGGTCTTATATCATGTTACCTATCTTGCAGATGTTGAGCCTGTACACCTTCCGGCTCTCTTATCCCACTGTGAAGCGACTTTAAAAATGTTGTGTCAAAAATGCTGTACAAATAGAGTCATCTACACATAATCATTCCCTAAGAAAACAATTCTATCCAAAGGAGGTACAGTGTCGTTGAATATATGCGTCCCGCTACAAGACCTTACACACGTCTGGTCGTAAATACATACACGTCGTCGAGTTACAACAGTCCAAATATATTTTACATTATACCCTGGCCCTAGATCCGTTGCTACAAGTCTGAGTAAAGAAAGACAACCCGATAAATGATAATCCTACAAATGCCAACCATTAATTTTATATGGTTGAGACCATATAAAAATGATGTTTGGCATTTGGCGGGTCTTATATCATGTTGTGTTTCTTTATTCGGACTTGGAACAACGTATCTAGGGCCAGCTTATAATGTAAAATGTATTTGGAACGGAGTAACTCGATGACGAGTATGTATTTAGGTCCAGACGTGTGTGATCTCGTAACGGGACGCTTATACCCGACCACACTGTACCTCCTAGGGATAGAATCGTTTTCTTAGGGAATGACTACCCCTAACTGTGGTACACTAAAAAATGACAAAAAATTGAAAGTCTAAAAACCGTCTACAAAAAAAAGTCTAAAAAACATCTAAAAAATAGAGTACTAATCGGTTGTAGGAACGGGTATATCTGTCCTCAACCGGAAAAATTGCTCCGCCATATTCGCCCTCCAACGACTCGCCTCCAACGTAGGGTCCGACACGGCACCGGGGGTTGTAGCGCTTACCAAATCCGACAGGAAGCGACACACCCATACACCACAATCTCCTCTTTCTCCGACTTGTCGTGGTATAGAGGGTGGAAATTCCCAAGTCATATGTCTAGCAAGCTCGACCCTGGAGCGATGCCTGAGGCCCTTAAATACTTCTATCAGGCCGAACTTAAGCTTTTGGAGCTTATCATTCACAAGAGGCTGAAGAGCCTCAATCCGATAGCTATCATAAATAACCATACGCATGGTGCCCAAGTTTAGATCTGCTAGGATCCAATGCAATGGATGAATGCATATCGGAATGAAAACCTGAAATTTCAAAGTAAAAAAATTTAAATAAATAACATTACAATTAATATGTTACGATTATATATATATATATATATATATATATTGACCAGTATGTATGTATTTATACCCTCACAAGCGTAGCCCATGATACGAATGTGTTATCCTCCTCCGTAGCGGTGCACATCCTCACAACCGATTTTCCCCCCGAATGCATCATAGTTCCTTCGAACTGAGTACTCATGATCGTCCACGAGGCTGATTTCGGTCGTGCTTCCATTAATATGTTGATCCATGCGTCGATGTGCTGAAATAATAAGATAAAATTTTAAATCAGAACATGCAAAGGGTATGCTTAAATATAATTGTATACAATAAAAATATAAGGTTGATTACTAACCACATCTATCAAAAAACCATCCTCTTCTTCCCCTAGCAAGATTCCCCACCAAGTACGGTTTACTGGTGCCGCTAAGTAGCATGATAAATACATACGCGGCAATCCGTATTTTTGGTATAATACTACAATCTCCGATGCCGATATAAAATCACGCTTACTTAAAGAACGGGCATCTGTAGTGGCACCAGTAGCAACGGTAGTACTAGTAGTGGTAGCATGAGTGCTAGTAAACCAATTCCATATCCCAGCCCCTTTTATGCCGGTATAAGGAGGGATGGTCCACTTAGCCGGCCGTTTTTCCCTTGCTGGACGAGGAGTCTTTTTTGCCTTTCCCTTGTCCTTCTGGGGTAAGGCATGTTGAATCTCAGGCTCTACGTGATGAGACTCCGACGCACTGGACTCAAGGTCCGCCTGGTCATCCTCAAACTCTGGCTGGCGTTCTTGAATATCCCGCTGGGCGTCCTGAATCTCCTGCTGGGCGTCCTGAATCTCCTGCGGGGCGTCCTGAATCTTCTGCTGCCCATATGATAAGCGACTAGGAATCACCGGAGAGTGAAGAATATTCACCACCTCATTTACGAAGGGACCCCAAGTCTCGTCCTGAAATTTAAACATGATCCAATCAGAAAATATATTCAAGAATACCTTTAAAGTAAAAACAGGATACGCAAATTTAGTGTTACAACCTGTGGAGGCTGGGTCGGCGCATGGCTAGAAGAGGCATCAATGCCTGTGTAGGGGGGGGAGTGAAAAACGACGACCAAAATGGCACATTGCCCGTCCCTTCGGGTGCATAATAGGATCGTCTCGCAACCTCCTGAATATTGAATTTATATAATAATAAGATACAATTATGTTATTAACAAATAAATTAACCTATCATATTTGTAAGGGTAACTTACATGCGGCGAGTAATGCACAGGTGCATAACCATATACGAAAGGAGGAGGATGCGTAGGAGCAGAATAGGAATGTCGTCCAGACATCTAAAAAAACATGTGTCAGTGAATAACAAATAAATGTCCATTTAAATATAAATTGTTTAATCGTTTACCTTTATTTGTTCGACCTCTCTCGTAAGCCTGTCAATATCTTCCCTTTGTTTCTTCTGCTCCGTTTTTACGTTGTCGAACTCCTCCCATCGATGCCGGTACGGATCCGTAGGATCATCGCCGGCGTAATGACGACTGGGTCCCGCCCCGTCATCACCCTGTTGCCCCTCTTGGGGCCGAATCTCCGGTCTGTTGTCATCATCATCATCATCATCATCATCATCATCATCATCAGAAGGCACACCTCCCACAGTACTGCGTTTAACCTTCTTTGGCGGTCGAACACTCAACGGGTTTTGAAGCCACTCCAAGCTAGTAATATACCAATCCTGCTGTATCTCGAACGCATCCGCAACGAGGCTCTCGTGGGGGCGTTCCCTCCGGCGCTATTATCGAATATCATTTAATGCAACATTAACACATTTGTCTTTAAATAAACTGTAATTATTGATAGATTCATAAATACATACCTTCGGAACCCTTAAAAACCTATCAACATCTTCTTTTTGCAACATCTTAATACGTCTTTCCCAACGAATTCCCCTTGGATATCTTTCCTTCCTAATATAACACCTACTAGACACCGGGAACATCTCTAAAATCCAAATCTGTAGTTTTACAAAACACAACGGTTAAGTATAAAAAAAAGTAAGACGGACAATTATTAAAATAAATATAAACTGCAACTTACATTAAAAGCCAGTAAAAATCCAGATACTGAAATTTTGTTGCCAATATCTTGCCGCCGCCTAAATACGCCCCTCATATGCTCATATGTAAAGCTCCATACGAAGGATCCCCATGGATACTCAGAAAACCTATCCAGATCCTCTACGGCCCTCACTACTTCAGGAGATACATATTGATGCGGCTGACGACCGAGGAAAACAAGCTCCACCATGATAATAAGTGCTAAGCGCACTCTATCAATGTGGGGTAGGTCGTCAAACTCATCGTTCCACTTCTTGACAACATCGTTGATTTTAACCCGGAAAACCTGACTTTGTGAACGTCGGGTTGGAACAGAATTAGGGAATAACCTTGAAATCAAGGCATTACCATATACATAGCTATGGTTAGGGAGGAGGCCAAAAGTGAGTCCTGTGATTAGCATGAATCCTCGCGGCCAAAACGTCGAACATTACCACCAACGAGATAGTGTAACTCCTCAGGTCCAGCACCATCAACGGAAACCTCCTGCTGAAGAAAGCAGGTCACAAGCATCGCATCTCCATACTCCATTTGTAAGTCGAGCCAAGGACCAAATGGAGTGTTCCTAAATATAAGTAGCGCCTAATCCGTCAATCTATTCCTAATCAGTGCACAGTAGGACACCTTACTCCTTGCTGTCAAAGACGGCCTCAAAATCTCTCCCTACATAAAATATTATGTGTGTTATTCATAGTTAATAAATTTAACTTGTTATATTCATGATTAATATTATGTGTGTTATTCATATTTAATAAGTCAACGTAATTTGGTGTTAATACTATAACTTGTTACATTAACTAGTCAAACCTCTCGGTAATTCCACCAGTCCACACAAGAGGCGGTGAGTACGGTAATGCCTTGGCATTTAAAAAACCATACTTATTCGGTTACCATTTTATAGGCAACCCCCTTAAAGTGCTTGTAGCGAGTACACCCCTGGATTTGACTGTCAATGCGTAATTTAATTTTTTACATATATATTTAACTAACGTTAACCAAATATATATATCATGTGAGGACACATGATAATGATTCGAATTAAACACGTGAGGTCACATGCTAACTAAATGAGCCAAAAGTGTCACTTCCTAAATGAAAGGGGCTAAAATTTGTATTTTGTAAAGTTAAGGGGCCAAAGGTGTCATTTACTAAAGTTAAGGGCCAAAAGTGTCATTTTGTAAAGTTAAGGGGCCAAAAGTGTCACTTCCTAAAGTTAATGGGTCAAAATTGTCATTTCCTAAACTCAAGGGGCCAAAAGTGTCATTTCCTAAAGTTAAGGGGCCAAAAGTGTCATTTCCTAAAGTTAAAGGGCCAAAAGTGTCATTTTCTAAAGTTAAGGGCCAAAAGTGTCATTTTGTAAAGTTAAGGGGCCAAAAGTGTCATTCCTAAACTTAAGGGGCCATTATTGTCATCTCCTAAAGTCAAGGGCCAAAAGTGTCACTTCCTATAGTCAAGGGGCCAAAAGTGTCACTTCATAAAGTTAAGGGATCATATTGTCAATTCCTAAAGTTAAGGGACCAAAAATGTAAATCCTTACAAATAAATAAAATAATTTTATAAAACTATTTTATAAAATTCATTTATAAATAAAACAATTTAAAAATACATTTATTCTCAATAAAATAATTTTTATAAATAAAATTAAGTTAAGGGCCTAAAACTCTTTTAAAAAAAGATTTTTTTTTTTAAATACATTTATTCTCAATAAATACACATAATTACCGAATTTTTAAATTTTCTTACAAATACATGACATACATACATACATAACATAAATACTTAAATATAAACAAACTTATCCATACATACATACATAAAAAAACTTATCCATACATACATACATAAAAAAACTATCCATACATACATACATAAACATAGACAAACTTATCCATCCATCCATCCATCCATACATACATACATACAATACATACATACATACATACATACATACATACATACATACATAATACATACATAACATACATACATACATACATACATACATACATACATACACATACATACATACATAATACATACATACATACATACATACATACATACATAATACATAAACAAACTTATCCATAACATAAACATCATAAACAAACTTATCCCTAATTTTTTTTACAAATGGATGGATGAAAATAAATACATATCATTAAAACAACATAAATACATGCATTGTTAAAACAACATAAATACATACATGAGAATAACAACATACATACATACCCTTAAAACAACATACATACATTCATATCATTAACATTCTAAATAATTTCTTAACAATACATATACAAACCTACACAACAATATATATATATAAAATATCATGGGTAAACACTTACTTGATTCGCCATTATCAAAATCCGACAAACCCACGTGATGACAAACCGAGAAACCAACGCAATAAACAAATCGAGACACCCCCACGTGATAATTGATAGCAACTTCCTTATGTTGAATTAATAAAGACTTGGTCCCCACAATTTCTAAATAAATTAAGGAACACTAAACAGAAGAGAAAAGAGAAGAGAAGAGAAGAGAAGAAAAGTGAAGTTGTGGGGAAGAAAGAAAGGGACGGCTGATTTTTATAAAGGGGAAGGAATTAGGGTTTTCTTAGGGCATGACACGTGGACCAATGGGGAAGAGACAACAAAGGGGGTACCGCTACTGGCGGTAGGGTTTATTAGCGGTGGGTGGTGATGTGGCGTGTGAGGTGGCATGACGTGGCGTCTGCGGTCCAAAAAAATGAGCGCGGGTGGCGCTGATGTGGCTGGTCAAAGTTGAACATGTGTCGCCTACGTGGATAAAAGGGACCAATCGGGTGCCGCCACGTACCCGGTGCCGCTATTAGCGGTGGGTCCCGTTAGCGGCACCCCTCATTTTTTGCCTAGTCACCTTCTTTGGCCGGATAGCGGTGGTTTGATGGGCTTAGCGGTGGGTTGATTGCGTATCGGTGGGTAAACGGAGAAAAAGACTCCGAGAGAGGGTAGGAGATGAAATTAATTTACCTCAGTGGGTATAATAATTAATTTCTCAATTTTAAATCTTTTATTTTATATATGTTGATTAATTTGTATAATTTATTCAATATTATAATAAAATAATTACGTTATATAACAAAATATATTATTAAAATTTTTTTGTGATTACGATTGAAATGAGACCAAATCTTTTATATATTATGTTTTTGTTATTACTATTTATAAATTACATAAGTTAATAAACTATAGAAAATTTATAAAAGTAATAGAATTCCGAGTACCATAAAGTGAGTTTACAAATAGTAAAATATGATAAATAAAATTTAAAGAATGTATAAAATGTTAAAATGGAGGCATATTTGTTTTTTTAAAGCAAATTATGTTTTATTTTAAAGATATATTGGTAAATATATAAATTTGTTCTATCTTGTTATTAGGGTGAGCAAAACCCGCCCTACCCGAACTATCCACCCGAAATCCGAACCGAACTTTAGGACTTAAACCGCAAACCCGAAGTCCGAACTACCCGAACCCGAGCTACCCGAATAAAGTTTGGGTTCGGGTAGGGTTGATATTTTCAAACCCGAACCCGCCCGAAACCCGAACTTATAAAAAGCATTTATTTTTAATTTATATATATATAATAATCTATAAATAAATAAATAAATATAAAAACCTTTATTTATTTGTTTATGTTTGTAGTTTCTATTTCGAACTTTTGGTTTGTATTTTGGACTTGTGGACTTTAGAACTTTATGGTTGGAACTTGGAACTTGGAAACTTTGAATTTGTTTATGTTTGTGGTTTACCGTTTACTTATAATTCTTATGTTTAATTGTTTATGGACTTTGTGGTTTACTTATATAAATTTTTTTTAAGTCTTTAGTATATATAAAAAGCTGAAAATTTTGTTAAACATGTATTTTGGGCTGAATTTTTAAAATCTAATCTGAAATGGGCTGAAAATGGGCTTTTCAGAAATTCGGGTAGGCCCAACCCGAACCCGACCTACCCGAAAATTTCGGGTACCCGAAATTTTCGGTCGGAGTACGGGTAGAGAAATCACAACCCGAAAATTTGGGTACCCGAACTTTTTAACCCGAACCCGCCCGAACCGCCCGATGCACTATGTTTGTTTGACTTTGTTTCCATCTACTCAACACACAAGTCAAGTCGAACATGAAATAGTAATTTATATAGTTATGTCCTAGCCAATGTATCAAACACATCTTAATTAAACATTCAAACAAATTATTCTTGTTCTTACATTAATAAAACAAGTTTGTCCATGTTTTTTTTTGTTGAGATGTTACAATCACCATTGAGATCATTTGGTAACATCAAAATAAGGTCGTTTACCAAATGCTTATTAGGTAAGGGTTTACCAGCAAAGACATTACTTTTACTTAGCTTATTGTGTTACATTCTCGGTCATCGAAATTGAGTTGGTAAGTATCTTCAACCCGATAAGCGTTTATTGGGCAAGAGTCATTTCCATCATTTACCGAGTAAGAATTTCGATCCTTGTTATGGCTCTTATCGGATAAGATTTTTGATGGTTTTCACGCTAAAAGGAAAGGATCACAAGGTAAATGATATTTATAATCATTGATAAGTATTTAGGTTAACGACCCTAAGTTACCAAATATCAACCTTTAAAGAATCAGAAGTAACAACTAAATTCCACCATTCTATTATAACATAACATAATCATCATTCCTCATGGAAGTTCTCGCATACAGGGGTTGGTTGATTCGTGGAATTTGATGGAATGATAAATTATTTTGATCAAATTTTTAGTGATGTTTGGTTCGTGGAGTGAGCTTTATAGAATCCTTTAAATTTCATCGAATTCCACAATTTAAGGAATTCAACATTCCTTGGTTAAGTGAAGGAATATAATTCCTACCAACCAAATGCTTTGCTAAATACCATCAAATTCCATTCTAATTCTTTTAAAGTCAGATTCCTTCGATGGATTCCAGGTCTATCAAATTCCAATCTGCAAACCATCCCATACAATATCATCATTTTTCTAAAACAAAAATTATCAACCGTTCACCAACATAAACAAATGGAGAGCATCGTTCCTTTTCGTTCTTTTAACTGAATGAACCAAAAATCATGTTCACGTTCATTCATTTATAAAATAAAGAAAAGTTTGTTTCAGTTACAACCCTAATGCCATACCAATTCTTAGCAAAAGATGTTTTTTTTTCCTCCTAATGCAATCACGATTCACAACTTCATTTTTCGAAAAACTTGATTTCATTCTTAAAAATAATCGTACAAGGGGTGAGCCCGGGATAGGCCCAAAAAGAATGGGATGGGGAATCGATTTCCCATATTCGGAATATAAAAATCACAACCGATGTAAATTTTCTTGCTCTTTGAATTTAAATGTATTCAAGAACATACAAAAATAACTTAGATTTTCTTCCTCTCTCGATCCAAAAGCACCCAAAAACATATAAAACTTTAAATTCATAAGGACGAAGAATAAAAGAAAATGGAATTGATGGTCAAATTCTCTCATTTAGAGCCATATGATTCGCGCCGCATCGCGCACAGGCATGAAGCTAGTAAAAATTAAAGAAAACAATTCAAAGGTATAAGTAGTTAAAGTCATTCTAAATTAATTTAAAAATATAAAAAAATCATTCTAAGTTTTGTATTTATTATTTTATCTCAAGAAATTTAAGGAGAAAACAAAATTAATTGAAAACAACTTTAGATCTTATTCAAAAAGAGAAGAATAAAAGAGATTAGTAATAAAAAATTAAATATCCGCCGATAGGATTCGAAATTGGGCCTCCAGCAAAGCAGGCTTGTTAAGAGATTCCCGTTGCCGTTGCACTAAGAGATATTTTGAATTTAGGTTTGTCTTAATATTAAAATAGTTATTTACTATAAGTAAAAACATATAAAATTTTCCGAGGCCACCTACAATCGGAGGCCCTATGCCGTTGAACCTTTAGAACTCCCTAAAGAACGTGCAAGCATAAAACCAGTTACATTTGACGCGGTCCTTTCATCGGTCCCGGATTTAGCCGGTTCGACCGATTTTTAAAACATTGGCTTTTCTCATCAACAAAAAAAACGGCCCAATTTTTTTTTAAAGGAAATGTCATTTTTTGAAAACAAAGTTAACGTTTAGCCATAGCAGACCTACATATTAGGAAAGTTATGAGATTTACGTAAAATCGAAAAGTAAATAGTTAAGAGACCAATTCTAATTGATAAAATAGCTATTTAAGTTTTTTTTTTTTTTTGAACAGCAAAAAAGAGCACTCAAGACAAAGAGCTTCGGCACTCAAGATAAAATAGCTATTTAAGTAAAATTTCTTTTTAATTACTTATATGCAGCAAATTTTTGGAAAAATCTCGGATGTAACCCTGAATCCAACTATTATGATGTTCTTACCATAAGAATAATTTTCTAAGCATTAAACCGGCCGACGAATTGCATAAAAAAGTGTGAGTATTTTTATTTTGTTCCTATATTTTAAAATATAACATACAGGACATATTTCTGAAAATATCTTTAACGAAATAAATATACTTAAAGAGTGATCAATTAGGGATCACTCCTTGTATTTTGATTCTTTTATGACTAAGTCTTTCTATTATATTTAATAATACATTTTGCCATTTGGTGCATGTGGTATTTAATTTGTAATGACATCTATGGGTTTTTTTTATTAACATCGTTAAAAGAACTTTGCAAACACAATAAAAGATCCATTTATTAAACGCTTACTGGTGAGAGTTATCGATTCATTTATCTTACTGGATGACCAAAGAAGGTCTAAGTTAGTGGGTGGAGGTAACATCCTTGTCTTTTCCTTGGATGCATCCTTGTTTTGGCCAAGGTTCAAACATCGCGGGGGACGACTTCTGCGGAACCAAGCTCTTGGGCTGGTTCAGGGGCTAGTTCATGAGTGCGGGAGATTAGTCGGTGATCGTTTGGATCCGGATACCCTTGGAACGTATATGTTTATGTTATCTACCAATAATGTATTGCTTTTGTAATCATGTAATGTATAACTTTTTTATATTTATCAATTTAAAGAGATATTCTCTGTTAGAAGATCTTAGAGAGAGAAAAGCATACGTGCTGCACCTCATGTGCTTTGTAATAAGCACGGATGGCAATATTGTAATTTTACTATCGTGCCCCTACCACCCAGGCACCCAACCATTTCTATCTTTCCATTTGAATTGTGGAATTTGCCTATAAATTATTTTACATTTCTAAAAAACATAAGAGTTAAAAGTTAACATCTTTAATTCTTCGACTCAATTCTTCATTTTAAAGGTTGTAAAATTAACTATATAATTAAAATATTAGATATATTCTACAAAATATTTTTATCCCTACGTACGAGCCTGTACATTCGCTAAATATAAAGGTGTGTTTGATACCTAGAAAGGACATGATAGGAGAGAGTAAGACAACTGTTTAAAATTTGATAAAACAAGACTGTCATAACAGGACGTCCGATAACCAATCCACCCGTGATGATCGTCTAGTGTTCTGTTTATCAATAATCAATCTAAATGAAAATAATAAATAATATTTAAAAACACAAAAAACGTCTAACATAAATATTGATTTTTAAAAAGCCCGCATTCATAAAATCAACACACATAATTAAATAGTTCTTATTTTATATCTTTATTTATAAAATTAAGAATACTTAAAAAGGAATTTAATTTCTTTTACCACTTTTAATTATGTGATTGATCTACTAACCTAGATCTTCCTAACATGCCCAAAATAACTAAGTGGTTCGCCAAGGGGTGTCCCCGTCAATGACGGAGGTGGGTACAAAATGTAAAATTAGTTTCTTGAGGGGCCATGGCCAATATAGAGGAAATGATCTTCTGCCAACTCTCAATAGTAGCCGGGGGTGGGGGGGTTGTTTTCGCCAATGGTGGGGTTGATTTCGACGGAGGTCGCTACGTGGCGGAGATCTACAATTGGCAGACATCCCTTGAAGGACCATTTGGTTATTTTAGGTATTTTAGGGAGATTTTAGTTAGAAGATGAATTACATAACTTTTGGCTAAAAATTAAATACCCTACATAAAATTTTATTCATAAATATTTTATCCTCTTTAAACTCTGGTATTTACTGTAATTTACTTTATAAGGCTATCTTCTTATTCTCATCTTATTCTCCAAAAAATGGCGGCTCCTGACGACACAGATGTAGATCTCATCTTATTCTCCTCTTATTGTATTTTTTTAATTTTAATTTTAATGTAATTTTAATTTTAGTTTAACTTATTTTAATATATTTTAGTATTTAAAAAATAAAAAAAGGTGG
Organism: Centaurea solstitialis; assembly: GCA_030169165.1. Taxonomy (NCBI): domain Eukaryota; kingdom Viridiplantae; phylum Streptophyta; class Magnoliopsida; order Asterales; family Asteraceae; genus Centaurea; species Centaurea solstitialis. The sequence goes on from CM058043.1 coordinate 70,408,579, forward strand.
TAAAGGTGGTACGGGTAAGGATGGAATGGTATGGTGGTGGTAAGGTGTTGGTAAGATAGTGAAAAGCTGATGTGGCAGCTGATAAATGTGGTATGGGTGGTACGAATGTGGTATGAGTGGTACGAATAAGGATGACCTAACAAACAAACATCACAAGAAGCTTTTCGTCGGTATAATTGAAATTGGGCCAAAATGATTAATGGAATTTCAATTTTATATTTTATATCTTTTCTATATTATAATAGGGAAAAGGGAGTGTGTGGCCAACATGTACCTAAGCTTAGGTACAATACACATCAAAACTACGTAGTTTTGATTAATATCTAATTAAAAAATAAAATCTCCAAAATCCCTTGGACTCCAATCTGACAATAACATCCAATTTTGACTTCCATGAAAATCGATCCCATCCGATTTGACTCCATCAATTTCGATTTCCATCCAATTCGACTCCATTAAATTCGATTTCTATCCAGTAGCATCACCAAAAATCGATTCAACGGTATCCATCAAAATAGATTTTGATTCCATTCAAAATCGATTTTCATCCATTCCACTTCACTTTCGGATGTTTCATCACTTCACTCTTTTAATTAGATTATGGGTTGAGTTTTGAATTTAAATTGAAATCGAATTGGAATGTTGATGGTGAAATCGATTTGAGAATTGGTTGAATTGAAATCGAAGGCTGGATTCAATTGCTACTGTTGATGGTAAAATCGAATTAGAACGATGATGGTTGCTATTGTCGATTGTAATCGAATTGGATGATGATGGTGAAATCGAATTTGGTGAATCGATTGTAATCGAATTGGATGATGATGGTGAAATCGATTTGCTATTTTGATGGCAATAGAATAGGATGGAAATCGAATAGCTACTATTGATTTGGATTTGAAATTGATCGAATAGGTTAAGGCTCTGTCCATTTGGATTTTGAAAAAGAAAGTATTTTTTTTTTAAGTTTTATAGGTATTAATTAAAACTACATAGTTTTGATATGTATTGTACCTAAGCTTAGGTACATGTTAGCCACACACTCCCTTTTCCCATTATAATATTATTATTTATAAGTAAATTATATAAGTCACTGAAGAATATAGAAAATGAGTCAAATGTATTGAAAAATAGAAATAAGAGGACAGTAAATAAAAGTTCAAAAAGAATAAAACACAGTAAATGAAATTTAAAATAAGTAACGAGGGCTAGAAAAAAATTATGTTATTTTAAAAGTATATTGGTAAAATATAAGCTTGTTTCATTTTGTTTGAGCTAGGGTAGAACATGCCCGTTTGATCCTATCCGTTCAACATAAAACATTCACCAACATAAACAATGAATAAGACCGTCATTTCTTTTCATTCTCTTTTAATTGAACAAACCAAAAATCATGTTTACGTTTGTTCATTTATCAAATAAACAAACATTCGGTTTATTCATAATATCATTCGAATGTGGTAAAACTACCATTCACCAATAGTAAAAACAAACCGGCATTCTCAGGGACTCAAGAATACCAACAGAAACTAGTAAAGCACAACACTTGAAAGAAGAACTCAAAGCTCAACCCCATCAGGTATCAAAACAACAGAGCCCGTGGTCTTTCGACTTTCGAGGTCCGAATGGGCTTGAGCCGCCTGAGACAGAGGGTACTTGTGGTTAACCCGAACCCGTAAAACCCCAGCCGAAATGTTGCCAAATACCTCGCCAGCGGCTTCAAGTAGCTCGTCTCGTGTCCCAGTGTATTGCATGAGAGATGGCCGTGTCAAGTACAGCGATTTCACCGCAAGTGCAGATAATGGTACGGGGTCTGCTGCGCCCGATGACTGCCCGAAACTCACCATGTGTCCTCGCGTTTTTAAGCAGGCTAACGATCCCTGAAACCATCAAGAAATATAGCGTCTTGATTGCAAATAAAAAAGTTACATAGAACAAAATAGTATTAACACAAAAATTTATAAACTTGAAGTTGAAAAACCAAACAAAGAGAGACCAAGTTGATTTACCTCAAAGGTGTCTTTGCCAACAGAATCATAAACTACTTCTACTCCTTTGCCTGATGTGATCTCAGCAACACGTTCGACAAAGCTTTCTTCTTTGGTAATAATAACATGGTGGCATCCGTCCTCCTTGGCTTGCACGGCTTTCTCTTTGGTCGAGACGGTTCCAATAACAACAGCTCCGAGTGCATTTGCCCATTGGCACAACAATGATCCAACTCCACCAGCTGCTGCATGAACAAGGACAGTATGATCACGTTCAACCTGTTGAAATGCATCTCAAAGTCAGAAGTATATCAGAGAGAACCTAAAGCTGAAATAAAAGATGGTCGCCTTTTAAAAGAACGATAAGCTGAATTTCACCTTGAAAATCAAGAGACTTCCTATATCTTAAAAACAGAGGAGATATAAACACATATCTAAAGAAAATGAAGCTAAATTTCACCTTGAAGCAACGGCGGACTAGGAACTGGGCAGTCATTCCCTTGAGCATGACAGAAGCTGCTATGGTGGGGTCAATAGAAGATGGGACGGGTACTACCTTATCCGCAGGAAGTATCTGTTCTTCAGCATAGGCTCCCATTGGATTCCCAGCATATGCGACCAAGTCTCCAACTTGCCGGCCAGTCAGTCCAGGGCCAACAGCTGTTACAACTCCCACTGCTTCCATACCTTCAAGTGACAGATATATATGCATGGATACTTAATCTTCATAGATAGTTACCTGAGATCGAGAATCTGCCATTCACAGACACTATAAAGAAAACAAAGCTCGACCATAGCTCATAATTGTGTGACAAAATCAAGACTTTTAGTGCAAAAAAGTAACTATTTTGCTGCAACTGCTCCATGGCCTACTTGATTTGTCCAAAAGAAAGCTGAAACAAATCCCCTTATAGAGGATGTGTGAAAAAAGATGCTACATTTTACTGTTTGTCAAAGTTATAATTCAAAATTTCCTATTCGTGAGGCCAAGGCGCAGCATTAGCACAGTTGGTTCTGAGATGGTATACTTGCACACAACTGGTGAAGGTTCGAACATGGCAGCCGTACTGTAGGAGTCACGATTCCTTTCGGGATTGGCCTCCTTGTGGGCACCCGGGTCTTAAGCCATCCACCTGCCGGGTCGTTGTGTATCTGATTTGAGCCGGCTCAGGGGTTTCTTCAGTTGAAGATGCACAATAATTTCCCATTGTTGATTTACTTCACAAGATTCATTTACTTTTTTTTTTAACATTGTTGAGAGCTATTTTAGATATTTCACAAATGGTCAAATACTTTTATGCTGCAATAACTTTAGGAGAAAGATGGTACCACATAGTGGAGGTTCAAATACTAATTCTCTAAGACACATACGGTCATACGGAAATGCAAATATCTCCTAGAATCTGACATCATTATACAACAATAGATGAGATAAAGATCAAACCTGGTGTGAATGGCAATGTAGCTGCCTTGTAGACACCTGTACGGAAATAAACATCAATAAAATTTAACCCAATGGCCTTGTTCCTCACCCTAACCTCTCCATCTTTAGGGTCTCCTATTTCAACGTCCTCCCATTTCAGGACCTGCATCAATTTGATTTAATTTGTCACATAGCTCTCTCACACATTGGCAAGCTGATGATAATGTAAGTCGGGTAATATCAAAATGAATCAGTCATAAAATGAAAATCTTTCTAACCACCATAAGAAATCCACAAGTTAATTACAAGTTCTTGTGCATCAAATCTGCGATTACCAAAAACACGCTGTGTGTCTTACAACGACATAAATGGGATGTGAAACACAATAATATTATCTTGGCAGAACGGATAGAGAGCAGCAATACACCATGTTTTCTAAACTGCGAGCTACTAGAACTATTTTACTGAAAATGCAAGGCTCCTTCCATTCCTAATAATGAAGATTCACATAATTTGGATGTCAAGAGGTTCATTTTTGATGCATTTAGAACTTCCAAAAACATACGTGCTAATACTTTTGGATCTCCTAACATACCAAAACATACAAACCTAGTAAATACCAGCAGGTTGGCTTTTTTCTTTCTGTGTATGTTGAAGAAAGCAAGCAGCTTCTTCAACAATATAGTTGTAGATAATGTTATATAACTTCAAGCTTAGGGCCACTTAATCAGCCTCCTAAGTTCTAAGCATCCTTTATCCAAAACAATAGCACTAACCATCCTCCACAGCTTCAATTAATTTAGTTTCTTAATCAGCTACCTAGCATTTAAGTGTTTCTCATCCCTCCAATCAGCAGAAAATCTTTATACGAAAGCTTTCAAAAACTGCACAGGAATCATTTCTCAACAGATAGCTAATTAGTTATCAATCAGCTTTTAGCAATTGAATCTTTCTGGTCTTTGATGAGTAGTTATAATACCACTATTCTAAGAAGTAACTACAATTAATTCAACAAACAGCTTAAGCTCCTTCTTTGATCATCCATTAATCCCCATTTAGTCATTCAACCAATCACTCAATAGGTTAACTCCAATTAAGAACACTAGTTACATTACATCAGATCCAAAATCAAAAAAGACAACAAAGAATTTACTCAATTAACTGATCCAATTCATCATCATCAGGCAAAAAAGATGAAATTAATTAACAACACAAACATTCTAGAAAGTTACAGATGATGATGATACTAATCACAAACAATTAGCCACTTAATTACAACAAAAACTGTTCTTGTGAATAAATATTCCATAAAGTAAATGAATTAAAGGTAAGTGAAGAAAGACCTCAGGACCACCATGTTGATGAACCCTAATAGCTTTGACCATGGCGGATGATGATGATGTTGTAGAAATAGCCCTAACTGTTGCAAAATTGGACTTATTATTAGTGAAATTGATGTGCAATTGTTGTTGTTGAAGATGAAGAATCGAAGGTCGATTAGTGAGAAAAGGGTTTAGTAACAAGGGTGGTTGACGTAGTAGTCTTGATTGAATACGTCCAAATCCCAACATCATCTTTCAAGCATCTTTCCATTTTCGTAACCATTTTTAAAAGTTGACCCATTAGAAAGTTACACTTTAGACCCTTCACTATGTTGTGAGTTACATTATAGACCCTATGTTATGTTGAGAATGCTATTTTGATACCAATTATCTGATTTTTGTAAACAAATCGTCATAGTTGTAATATCAGTCTCAATTAACTACTACATGTAATCCCATTTTTAATGAAAAGAACAATGTTTTAATTTAAATATCATGCTAAAATTGTATCTTTTTAAAAAAAAAATGTAGTATGTTAAGTTTACACATTGATCTAAGGATTTTATATTTTTTTCGTACGAAAAATAACTCACGTGCACATTCCGACACGAGGTCGACGGGGTATTCGGAATTCATATGGGCACCCGATTAATCTTCGGTGACCATGGACCGACCTGAAAGCCGACTCATGGCCAGGTATCGTCACATGCTCACCCCATGAATTTTTTTTTTGAACGGCCAATTTATTAAAGCACGGAACCAGCAAGAAACTAGCCCGGCGAGCAAAACAAACACCAGAACAGAGGGGAAAGAAAAAACAGCAACGCCAAAAAAAAGGAACTACAAAAGCGGCCTACCAGCCTTCCCTCTAGACTTACACCAAAACGTTACCAAGGAATGGATCCAATCGGCCGTTCTACTCGGAATGAAGACATTGTTGTTGAAAATAACGTCATTTCTGCTTCGCCAAATAGCCCATATGTAAGCCTGACCAGTTATTTCTCTAAGCGATCTCAGCGCCATCGACTGCGTCCCGGTTAGCATTTCATCAAAAAAATCCGAAACCCTCGAACAATTCTTGGGTAATAAGTCACGCCAGGAATTAACCATATTCCTCACCGCTGTAGCTTGTCTGCAATTCAAAAAGACGTGGTCGTTTGTCTCACACGTTTCGTTACAAAGCACACAACGGTCATTATCGAGCTCGAAATTCCTTTTCACAAGATTTTCTTTGGTGGGAAGCCTGTCGATACGAACCTGCCAGTTGCAGATTCTAACTTTAAGAGGTACGATTCTGTTCCACGCCGTCGGCGGTCCGCTGCGTCTGATTTGCATGTCATCTAAAGCTTTACGAAGCGAGCTGACTCTGAATTCACCATCCGTTGTAATCCCCCACTTCACTTTGTTCCCATCATCGATAACCGGGATTTTAAGGCAAATAATCTTGATCAACTCTACTTCTCTACTTTCTCTACCACTTCTGATCGGTCTCCTCCATACCCCATTAAACAACACCCCCTCATTCGTACGGGTAATTCGGTCCGATACCGAACAATTCAGGTCAATATCTAAAGCAGCCAAACGAGGGAATCTATCAGCCAAAGACATCGACCCATCCAAAGTGTCGGTCCAAAATTTGAACCTGCTTCCATCACCGAAGGAACGTTGAATCAAGCTATTTAGGCTTAGATTGTACGGTTCCACAGCCTTTTGTAGTTGAGCGATACGAATCCAAGTGCCAATTCTCCCATTTCTCCTGTCATTCTCATCAAGATTGCCCGACGGGCCGTGAATAGCAACAATTACCTTTCTCCATGTAGCGTCACTTTCGGTATGGAATCTCCACCACCACTTTGAGAGAAGTGCAAGATTTTGGGCTTTTAAACTCCCGATCCCAAGACCCCCTTTTTCTCTCGAGCTTAGTACTTTCTTCTCCCAAGCTACCCATGCCATTTTGCGCTGAGTGTTATCAGTTCCCCAGAAAAAAGATCTTCTAATCTTCTCCAAATCTCCGATCACACCCGACGGTGCTTTGAAAAGAGAGAAAAGATAGACACCTAAGCTACCTAGAACCGCTTTACACAAGGTTAGGCGCCCACCTTTTGACAGCAGCTTCGCTTTCCAAGCCGAAAGTCGCTTATTGAATTTGTCATAAAGCATCTTCCAACTCTCCTTTTTGCTCATGTCGGCCCCTATTGGAACCCCATGAATTAATCGAACCCGGGTAGACAGGGATGCCGTCACCATCCCTCCCAAGGTTGTTACCGACCACTAGACTACTAATGCTTTGATTCTAAGGATTTTATATAGATGTGTAAATTGCAAAAAAAAATGATTAATAACTTCATCAATCGTCATTGCGGTTTAAAACTTATATCAAACCCCGTCCCTCTCTTTAATATCTTTCTTAATATCTATCAAGTTGCCTTTGTTAATGCCCTCGTCTGCTAGTCACGTGGACATTTTTAGTCATTTTATACGTTGTTCTGTGAATTTTCTAAAGTATAAGGTGACGTTTAATTTGTAAACTTCAAAGTGATTTGATGGAATTGGAATGTTAATTTTCATTGACCAAATTTTGAAGTAATCTGATGGAATTGGAATCTCAGTATTCCATCAAGTTCCACAAATGAAAGTATTTGACATTTAGTACGTATTTTGATGAAATGGATTTTTTTGTAATATCAGCTATACCCTTGATCCAATATGTAACTGTAACACCTTAGGCATATCCCATATCGGCCGTGGACAGGAGTGATGCTGGGTGTTATAAGTAATATCTTGGCCTTCCTAACAACAACGCGTTTTGGGGCCTAATGCACGGCAGGTTCTAGGAACGCTGCAGTTAAGCGTGCTAGGGTGGGAGTAGTACCAGGATAGGTGACCACCTGGGAAGTCCTCACCAGGTCGCCAGAAACAAAGCCGTGAGCTGGTGGGGCAAAGCGGACAATATTGTTGTTGAGGTAGGCGAGATGTTACAGATGGTATCAGAGCCACTCCTGTGCCGTTCGGGATATGGGGCAAACCTCATCGAGGACGATGAGTCCCAAGGGGGGGGGGGTGTTTTTAACGCCTTAGGCATATCCCATATCGGCCGTGGACAGGAGTGATGCTGGGTGTTATAAGTAATATCTTGGCCTTCCTAACAACAACGCGTTTTGGGACCTAATGCACGGCAGGTTCTAGGAACGCTGCAGTTAAGCGTGCTAGGGTGGGAGTAGTACCAGGATGGGTGACCACCTGGGAAGTCCTCACCAGGTCGCCAGAAACAAAGCCGTGAGCTGGTGGGACAAAGCAGACAATATTGTTGTTGAGGTAGGTGAGATGTTACAGTAACGCCTCGAAATTTTGGTAAGTTGACCTTCCTGATTTACTTAGAGAATGAAGTTGCTACTTTCACTTTGAGACTCTTTTGTTCATAGTTATATATGCACGAAGGAGGACTTTGAGGCTATAATCCTTGACAAGAGAAACAATTTTGAATCAGGTCGAGTAATGAAACCGCAAGCAGTGGAGGCATATCTGGCAACCCTTACTGTACATGTTTAACGACTATGTCCGACGATAACTGTAACACCCGGAATTTTGTAAACTCGAACCTATCTGATAAAAATAAATAATAGAAACTCGATTAAATATAATGCCTTATTTCCCAAAGTTAATTATTAACTATCATTCAAGTTCATAGGTCGAGTCGAGAAGTTAACTTATCAGTTTCGGGGTGAAAGGGGTAAATACCCGAATTAAAAGGGGGTTGTATGTAACTAATACACTAACTAGTGAAACCCTTGCCCTTCTCCCTTTTTCATTTTTGTGTGAGTTTGTGTTTGGAAGAGAGGAAAAGAGAGAAATGAGAGAAAAGAGAGAAAAGAGGGTTTTGGAAAGAGATTCAAGAACCGGAGAAGGAATCGAGCTTGAGAGGTGAAATCGATCCATACATTGTCGTTAGAATCGAGTTCCTAACAAAAGGTATGGTTCATTTCGTGTTAATTTCGTGTTCTAGTCGAGATTGGAAGTCTTGGTAGTTAGGGTTTATATTTGGGGAAAAACCATGGATCTTGATGATCTATGGGTGATTTCGTGTCTTGTAGTTAGTTTATCATGTTATACCATCGTGGGATCGCTCATGAACATTCGTAGAGCATTTTGGGAGTCAAAACCAAGGTTTGGATGAGTTTTTGGTAAGCCTTGGCAAAACAGTTGCGGGATCTTTTGTGCAGGTCTGGGCAAACCCCGCGACCTAAGCCTGCGACCTGAGGTCGCGCGGCTAGGTCGCGCAAGTCCCTGTTCGCGCGACGAACATTTTTCGTTTCCGATTCTTTTTGGGTTTTGGCTTTGGACTTTCCTTAAGGGTTATATTAGATAATGTTTGGTAGATTTTGGGAGCCATTGAGATAGTCTAGCCTAGCTCTAGACTAGTGTTTCAGTTGTGAACCGTAAGAGTCGTTTTTGAGAGTTTTACTTATGCATACCATGATATGATTGTGTAGGTGCTATCGTGTGACGTATCTAGCTATCTAATCCACATTTTATTGTGAATTAGACCAAGGTGAGTTGCTAAACCCCTTTTTGTTAAAACTGAGAGCACGTCACCTTGATTGAATTATGTACCTTTTTGGGATAAATGTATACATGAAATAGCTTGTTGTGTACCACCTCGTATGAATTATATTCGTGTGGCTATATGATGAATGTATGCATGCTAAATACGCGTATTGATATATGCCTTGGAATGATGTGAAGGGCTTGAGACCCTCGATACATACCTCTGTTAATGATGCTATGCTAAATTCAGTATCGAGGTTTTATATGTGCATAATATGGACGAGATGCTATGCTAAATTCAGTATCGATGTCTTGTACGCAATAACATGAACGTGATGCTATGCTAAATTCAGTATCACGGTCTTATGTGATAATAACATGGACGAACCAACGCAATATTTCCACACCAAACAGTCTTGGGGTTTGTACCTATGTCGCCGGCCCTCGGGTTGCTCCTTGGTGCGCGGGCCTCGGATGATGTTGCCATGCTAAATTCGGGACATCGAGGTGTTTGGAAGTAACGATTGATGGGGTATTGGTTGGGGGAAATGGGTCGCTCCCATTGTTTCCGAAGATAATAATAAACCGGTTTAACATGCTATTTATATTGCTAGTATAATCTTGAGTACCTCGCATGTCTTAATATACTCTACGTGCATAATATTAATTGTACAACTCACTAGGCTCCTTTAGCCTAACACTTACTTGGTGTCGATGTGTCTCTCAGGTACTAGGGACGCCTTTCCCAAGTAGGCTTTGGGAGTAAAGTGAGCATTTGGGGGAACGTGGAGAGACCGGCCTTCTTGACCGTGGGAATGACCATAGATCAATAACCCTTTTGTAGTCTTTTCCTAATAGGATTTAGACTAATTGGTTATTGTACTTCTTTATTCGATTACAAACGTTGTAATTATACATTACTTATACCCCATTTTGGGAAGAGCTCACGCCATGGCGTTACATTTTGTATACCACCTTTCATTAAATGAAGGTTTTTGTTGACTCCAAATTTTGGGGTGTTACAAGTTGGTATCAAAGCTTTAGTTTAAGCGAACTAGGTGTTGACGATAGAATACCTAGACTTAAACTTAGTGCACTACTAGACATGTCACCTACCTTGGGTAAAGTCTTAGGTGGGGAGAGTAATAGGGTTACGAATTCACATTTATTCAAAGTTGTGATGATGGTAACGAGAATGCTTATGTATGATTAGTTCATAAATCACCTAGCTACTGATCTATGGATGCGTTATACGTGAGTGTATGAGTAACTGTTATTATGAGGATGATAAATGTTGAGATTCGTAAAGTAGTCTATTCTTATCCTATTCTCGTGCGTTTGTGTGACAGATTTGTATGGCGAACACTCGTAGCCAGACGGGTGCCGCGAGAGGACCGCCCGACCAAACCGCTTCAACCGCCGACCAACACGTACGGGTCGAGACGGTTGAGAGCCCACCAAGGCCCCAAGTCCTAGGTGGGGGACCGGAACACGTTCCAAGGGTCAACCTCGAGGATCCGAATCCGGTGTTAACCGAAGTGACCCCGGAGATGCGGATGCTAGATAATGTGATGAAGGCCGTGAACGAGGCCATGAGCAAACAACAAGAATCCTTTATGAAGATGTTAGAGGATCGTGACGCAAGCCACCGTCGCAACAAGACGGTGGGAGAGAACGCCGGTACGGTGTCGGGGGACGCGGAGGTAGTAGTGGTCACCGAGGAGACCCGAATCACCGGAGACAAGGAAAAGGAGAAGGGAAAGGCAAAGGGGTGCTCCTACAAGAATTTCTTGGGATGTAAGCCGCCGGAATTCCGTGGGTGTAGTGACCCGGTGGTATGCATGTATTGGCTCCGCGAGATGGAGATGGCCTTTGAGGCTAGCGAGTGCGACGCTTCTCAACGAGTCAAGTTCGCATCCCACCTTCTTAAGGGTGAGGCCCTAACATGGTGGAACTTGACCCGCTCTTCCCTCACGCCGGAGGTGTATGCTAGGCTCTCTTGGGCCGAGTTCAAGAAGAAAATGCTCGAGAAATATTGTAGCGAGCGAGCCCTTGACAAGATCGAGGACGAATTCCGGGCGTTGAAGAAAGGAAACAATCCCATTTCGTTTTATGCGAAAGACTTTTTGGAGAAACTAGGGATGGTGGAGCACTTGGCTCCCGATGAGAAGTCAAAGATAAAGGCTTATTCTTGCGGGTTACCGGCCGAGATGAGATCGGCGGTGAGGATCGCAGGGGTCACCACCTTGCATGAGGCTATCGAGGAGTCGTTGAGGATAGAGGACGACATCACCCAAGCCCGGGTGGAAGGCTACCAATCCGGGCAAAAGAGAAGGTTTGAAGAGGCCGCCGCGTCGGCCCGACCGAACAAGACGTTTCAAGATGGGAAGCGAGGTGGAAGCCGAAACGAGGCGAAATGGTGCAACAAATGCCGAAGCAAGCACTTTGGGCCGTGTCGCCGTGATTTTCCCCTAAGCCCCACAAATTATGGGAAGTGTAGGAGGAGGGGCCATGCGACATCAGACTGTGCGGCCCGAGTACCGGTGTGTTACGATTGTAAGGAGCCGGGACACTATCGGGATGCTTGCCCGAAATTCAAGAAGGCGTCTACCGGGGGTTCGGGTGGATCCGTTGCAAAGGGAGAGGTTCCGCCGAGAGTGACTAGACGGGCGTTTCAGATGACGGCCGGGGAGGCGAGGGAGGCATCCGATCTTGTATCGGGTACGTTTCTCGTTAACTCCATACCTGCACTTATTCTGTTTGACACGGGCGCCGAACGCTCCTTTGTGCATGACACTCTAGTTAAGAAATTCACTATGCCTACCACTCCTTTATCTGATGCGTTAGTAGTAGAAATAGCGGGTGGATTCCTTGTGACTGTTCGGGATTGCTTTGAGGGGTGCACGATAGAATTAGATGGAGAACCCTTCTCCGCAACCCTCATACCCATGAACATTAGTAGTTTTGACGTAGTGCTAGGAATTGATTGGTTGCGCGCTCACGACGCCAACATCGGTTGCGGCAAGAAGATGGTCACTATACCAACGCCTCGAGGGGAATTGATCACCGTGTACGGGGATAAGAAGAAAGGCACTAACACGACCATCTCCATGATAAAGGCAAGAAAGTGTCTAGCTAAGGGATGCGCCTCCTATCAAGCTTACGTCATCGACACGAAGTTGGAAAAGAAAGAGGTTGCCGATGTCGACGTGGTACGGGAGTTTCCGGACGTCTTTCCAGAAGACTTGCCCGGGTTGCCACCGGAACGACAAGTGGAGTTTTACATTGACCTTACGCCGGGAGCGGCTCCGATAGCACACGCTTCGTACCGATTGGCTCCGACCGAGATGAAAGAGATGATGACGCAATTGCAAGAGCTCTCCGAGAAAGGGTTCATCCGACCGAGTTCGTCACCATGGGGAGCGCCGGTTCTTTTCGTCAAAAAGAAGGACGGCTCCATGCGGATGTGCATTGACTACCGCGAACTAAACAAAGTGACGGTGAAGAATAGATACCCCTTACCGCGGATCGACGATCTTTTCGACCAACTTCAAGGTGCCGGATGCTTTTCAAAGATTGACCTACGATCCGGGTATCATCAAGTGAGGGTGAAGGAGGACGACGTACCAAAGACCGCTTTCCGGACGAGATACGAGCATTACGAGTTCTTGGTGATGCCGTTCGGTTTAACCAACGCACCGGCGGTATTCATGGACTTGATGAACCGAGTGTGTAGACCGTTCTTAGATAAGTCGGTTATAGTCTTTATCGACGATATCTTAGTATACTCCAAAGATGAAGCCGAACATGAGCGACACTTACGAGAGGTGTTGAACATGCTTAGAAACGAGAAGTTGTACGCCAAGTTTTCAAAGTGCGAATTTTGGCTCCACGAGGTGCAGTTTCTAGGCCATGTGGTATCGCGAGACGGGATCAAAGTAGATCCGGCAAAGATCGAGGCCATGATGAGTTGGAAGTCGCCAACGAACCGTCAGAAATAAGAAGCTTTCTAGGCTTAGCGGGTTATTACCGGAGGTTTATTCAAGATTTCTCGAAGATCGCTTCGTCGCTCACGGTGTTAACAAAGAAGAACGCCAAATTTCTATGGACCGACAAGCAAGAGGAGGCTTTTCAGACACTCAAGAAGAAGTTATGTCAAGCGCCGATTTTGTCGTTACCGGACGGGACGGAAGACTTCGTGGTCTATAGCGACGTGTCAAAGATGGGACTCGGGTGCGTGCTCATGCAAAGAGGCAAGGTGATCTCCTACGCCTCTCGACAATTGAAGGATCACGAAAGGAATTATCCGGTGCATGATTTGGAGTTAGCGGCGGTGGTGTTTGCTTTGAAATTGTGGCGACACTACCTTTACGGGACCAAGTGTACGTTATTCATCGACCACAAGAGTCTCCAACACATTTTCGACCAAAAGGAGCTCAACATGCGACAAAGGAGATGGCTCGAGCTACTAAAAGATTACGATTGCGACTTGTTGTACCATCCCGGTAAAGCAAACGTGGTGGCCGATGCCTTGAGCCGTAAGAACCATGGTGATGGGATCGATGTAACCCTCAACCGGATTGGCGTGGCGTCAAGCTTGTTGGAGCGGATCAAGACTAGTCAAACGGAAGCCTTACAAGAAGAAAACCTCAAAGATGAAGTGATGGTGAAGCAAAAGGAGTTGTTGACCGAAGATAGCCGCGGACTCAAATTGTTTCAAGGTCGGATTTGGGTGCCAAAGGTTGGTGGCAATCGGGAATTACTTTTGAACGAGGCTCACAAGTCCAAGTATTCCATTCATCCCGGGAGCACCAAAATGTACCGGGACTTGAACATGAACTATTGGTGGCCGGTCATGAAGCTTGACGTGGCTAGTTATGTCGAGAAGTGTGTCACGTGTCTCCAAGTCAAGGCGGAACACCAAAAGCCTTATGGTAGTTTGCAACCCTTGGAGATTCCGGAATGGAAATGGGAGCATATCACGATGGATTTTGTGACCAAACTGCCGAGGACCTTAAGGGGTCACGACACCATTTGGGTGATTGTGGACCGACTCACGAAGAGTGCACACTTCTTAGAGATGCGCGAGACCTTGCCCATGGACAAGTTGGCCAAGCTCTACATAAACGAAGTGGTAAGAAGGCATGGAGTGCCCTTATCGATCGTTTCGGATAGAGATAGTCGATTTACTTCCCGGTTTTGGGACGGATTACAAGAAGGCTTGGGAACAAAACTCAAGTTGAGCACCGCGTATCACCCACAAACCAACGGGCAAAGCGAAAGGACGATCCAAACACTAGAAGATATGTTGCGGTCATGCGTCATCGACTTCGGTGGTAATTGGGACACACACCTACCATTGGTGGAATTTGCCTACAACAACAGTTACCACTCTAGCATCGGGATGGCACCGTTCGAGGCATTATACGGAAGGAAGTGTAGAACGCCGACGTGTTGGTTGGAGGCGGGTGAAAAGCAATTTGCGGGACCCGAAATCATACAAGAGACGGCGGATAAAGTGAAGGGTATTCGCGAACGCTTGAAGGCCGCCCAAGACCGTCAAAAGAGTTACGCCGACAAAAAGCGTCGTCCCATAGACTTCCAAGTGGGAGACCGAGTGATGTTGAAGGTGTCCCGTTGGAAAGGTATCATACGGTTTGGAAAGCGGGGGAAACTTAGCCCACGTTTCCTTGGACCGTTTACTATCTTGAAAAAGGTCGGACTACAAGCATACCGGTTGGAACTACCACCCGAAATGGATGCGATACATCCCACCTTTCACGTGTGTTACTTGCGGAAGTGTCTAGCCGAGGAGGAAAGCGTCATTCCCTTGTCAGAGATTCGAGTGGACTCCGGTAATCGTTGCATGGAAGAACCGGAAGCTATTTTGGAAAGGAAGACAAAGAAACTACGCCACAAGGAGGTGGCGATGGTCAAAGTCCAATGGAAGCTCCACCGTGGTGCTAATGTTACGTGGGAAGCCGAAGAGGATATGAAACGTAGATACCCACGCTTGTTCACTTAGGCGTGACGAATTTCGGGGACGAAATTTCATCTAGGTGGGGAGGATTGTAACACCCGGAATTTTGTAAACTCGAACCTATCTGATAAAAATAAATAATAGAAACTCGATTAAATATAACGCCTTATTTCCCAAAGTTAATTATTAACTCGCATTCAAGTTCATAGGTCGAGTCGAGAAGTTAACTTATCAGTTTCGGGGTGAAAGGGGTAAATACCCGAATTAAAAGGGGGTTGTATGTAACTAATACACTAACTAGTGAAACCCTTGCCCTTCTCCCTTTTTCATTTTTGTGTGAGTTTGTGTTTGGAAGAGAGGAAAAGAGAGAAAGGAGAGAAAAGAGAGAAAAGTGGGTTTTGGAAAGAGATTCAAGAACCGGAGAAGGAATCGAGCTTGAGAGGTGAAATCGATCCATACATTGTCGTTAGAATCGAGTTCCTAACAAAAGGTATGGTTCATTTCGTGTTAATTTCGTGTTCTAGTCGTGGGATCGCTCATGAACATTCGTAGAGCATTTTGGGAGTCAAAACCAAGGTTTGGATGAGTTTTTGGTAAGCCTTGGCAAAACAGTTGCGGGATCTTTTGTGCAGGTCTGGGCAAACCTCGCGACCTAAGCCTGCGACCTGAGGTCGCGCGGCTAGGTCGCGCAAGTCCCTGTTCGCGCGACGAACATTTTTTGTTTCCGATTCTTTTTGGGTTTTGGCTTTGGACTTTCCTTAAGGGTTATATTAGATAATGTTTGGTAGATTTTGGGAGCCATTGAGATAGTCTAGCCTAGCTCTAGACTAGTGTTTCAGTTGTGAACCGTAATAGTCGTTTTTGAGAGTTTTACTTATGCATACCATGATATGATTGTGTAGGTGCTATCGTGTGACGTATCTAGCTATCTAATCCACATTTTATTGTGAATTAGACCAAGGTGAGTTGCTAAACCCCTTTTTGTTAAAACTGAGAGCACGTCACCTTGATTGAATTATGTACCTTTTTGGGATAAATGTATACATGAAATAGCTTGTTGTGTACCACCTCGTATGAATTATATTCGTGTGGCTATATGATGAATGTATGCATGCTAAATACGCGTATTGATATATGCCTTGGAATGATGTGAAGGGCTTGAGACCCTCGATACATACCTCTGTTAATGATGCTATGCTAAATTCAGTATCGAGGTTTTATATGTGCATAATATGGACGAGATGCTATGCTAAATTCAGTATCGATGTCTTGTACGCAATAACATGAACGTGATGCTATGCTAAATTCAGTATCACGGTCTTATGTGATAATAACATGGACGAACCAACGCAATATTTCCACACCAAACAGTCTTGGGGTTTGTACCTATGTCGCCGTCCCTCGGGTTGCTCCTTGGTGCGCGGGCCTCGGATGATGTTGCCATGCTAAATTCGGGACATCGAGGTGTTTGGAAGTAACGATTGATGGGGTATTGGTTGGGGGAAATGGGTCGCTCCCATTGTTTCCGAAGATAATAATAAACCGGTTTAACATGCTATTTATATTGCTAGTATAATCTTGAGTACCTCGCATGTCTTAATATACTCTACGTGCATGATATTAATTGTACAACTCACTAGGCTCCTTTAGCCTAACACTTACTTGGTGTCGATGTGTCTCTCAGGTACTAGGGACGCCGCTCCCAAGTAGGCTTTGGGAGTAGAGTGAGCATTCGGGGGAACGTGGAGAGACCGGCCTTCTTGACCATGGGAATGACCATAGATCAATAACCCTTTTGTAGTCTTTTCCTAATAGGATTTAGACTAATTGGTTATTGTACTTCTTTATTCGATTACAAACGTTGTAATTATACATTACTTATACCCCGTTTTGGGAAGAGCTCATGCCATGGCGTTACATTTTGTATACCACCTTTCATTAAATGAAGGTTTTTGTTGACTCCAAATTTTGGGGTGTTACAATAACGCCCAAGGCATAGTCGCATATCACTATCGCGTAGAGATGATAGGCCACGATACAGTCCGAGCGAGAGTGCCTATGACAGTGTCGTGGCACAATTGCGTGCAAGGTCGTGATAGCCTCCAGATAAGGTTTCACCTTAAGTCTCAATTTTGGCTTTAGGACTTCATTTAAAACTTCTCAACTCCAGATTCTCTCTACTTAGGATGCTTTATAGCCTCTTTACCGCTCTCTTGATCTACTCTATAAGATATAAGGTTCTCTAAGTGGTTTTTGTCCCACATTTACTACCATTTGTGCTTTTGTGATGAAGATCTTCAAGAATTTGGAGTTCCAAGTCTCCACCTACACTCTCTTAGGGTTACACTAAAATTAGGTTTTCACTTTACAAAACTTAAGAAATAATTCTTTGTACTAATTTTAGCAATGTAAGGGATGTTTGAGGATTTTGACCTAAAATGACGAACTTAGGAATTTGGAGCATTTTACAACTTATGATGACATTTCTAGGATTACCTTCACAATTACCAGGGATTGTTGTAAGCAAGCTTTGGGACCCGTATGTACACAAGGATTTGATGTTTTCCCTGGTAATTGTGAAGGTAATCCTTGTAGGGCTCTAGAGAGTAGATACTAAAGGGTCGTTGGATCCTTGAGGTAGGACTCATCTAAAAAAGGGTAAGCACTAAGATTTGAATATCCTTGAGGTGTAACTCCACGGAGTAAACAATGAAGGCGAGCAGACGACTTAAGGTGACACCATAATGGTAGGTGCACTAAAGTTAGAAAGGACTTGAGATGATACCAAAATGGTAGGTGCACCAAAGTCGAGAACCTGTGGTGTATTCCCAATAATTTCTTTGATGACCCACTTACGTATTCCCATCACTTACATTTAAAACCTCTGTTTCCTTTTAGTCTTTTCACTTTTAAAAGTTCTAGGTAAAGAATAGAATTGATAAACTAGATTATATGGTGTTCTTTTAGCTATTTTTAACGACAAGCAACGTACATACACGTTCTCAAGGTATTCGGCACATAAGGGCATCCAATTCATAAGGGCATCCGACTAATCCCTGCCGATCATGGCCCAACCCATTAAGGATACCACTATGTAGTCGGCCTATCATTTGGATGACTAGATATTGTCACGTGCTCGCCATGGGGTTCGAACTCGGATGGTCAGGGATACCATCCATTGACCCCCAAGATGTTACCTTATCACTGCGCTAATGTTTTTATTGGTTTCCTTTAAAATTTTCTTCGACTAGTTTATAGAGTATAATTTTTTTAATCTTTGTTGATTTTTTCTATTTGTGGTTGGAAGTTTTTTTTTTAATTTTTAATGATAGTGGGTTTTTTTGATAGAAACAAACTAATAAAATATTATAGTTGGTACGTGTTTATGTTGTTCCACAAAAAAAGTTGGTACGTGTTTATGTAATTATCGATAATAATCAAATGATTCTATACAAAAAATATGATGACTCCAATTAAAAGCTTGAATCAAATATTTTAATTTCAAAAAAAAAAAAAAAAAAAAAAGAAAGATGAACAATTTATTCAAAATAGAAGGTAGTTATTATTTACTTATTGAGTTAAGTTCCGGTGAGACCAAGCTTTTTTGGTGAGACCGGTGAGACCAACATATTTTACTTGAAACTTCACATCAAAACATTTGTGAAGGTAAAAAAAATTGAGTATTCATTGTTAAAACATACTAAAAAATACTATTGAAAAAAAAATCCAAAAAAAGGTTAAAAAACGAAACCTTCACAGCAGTTTTTTTGTGAAGGTTCGCATTATATATATGTAACCTTCACAGAACTTGAGCTGTGAAAGTTTCGTTTTTTAGCTTGTTTTTTATATTTTTTTGCATCGAAAGTGAATTTTTGGTCTGCGTATTCGAGTTTTATGTACATTCACGGTGTTTTTTTGTGAAGTTTCATACGTTAGGTATTGGTCTCACGCGGTCTCACGGTAACAGCTTGGTCTCACCTAATTCTAAGTCATACTTGATAGCAAACAAAATGTTGAAATGTAGTAAAACGTTAATTTAATAAATAGTGTAATTAAAAAAAATCAAATTTAATGTTTAGTTTTTTGCATAAGGCCTCCAAAATTGTTAGGATCGACCCTAGTTATGACCTTGGGTAACATGATCCCGTTGCAGTTCAGGTAATTTGTATTAATGTCAAAAGTTATATGTATGCGGATTATTTGTTATGATCTTAGTAGGCTTCCAGCCTAACACTTGCTTTTGTGATTTTGGCTCACGAGGTTCGTTTCCAATGGACCTAAGTAGAGTCGCGTTGCCGACTGATGAGGTTTAGGAGCACCTGAGGAGTTGGGATTTTGAAAAGAGCGATATTTTTTAAGATGTTGTGAATTGTGACACCCATTTTAATCTAGTTGTTAACGGTCTAGATTAAATAGGTTGTCATGCTCATTTCTCGTCATTTTGCCTTGTAATGGATGTATATACTTTCCTATGTTGGTTATTTATTTCCTTGTCCCTAGAACAAGTTGATTAATAGTTACAAGTTTAAATTTATCCCTATTTTTAAGGTGTTATGCAATATAACCTAATGACAAAAAATTATTTCATTAAAATATTTAATAATTATTTTATTTCAATATTTAATAAAATAACTTTTTTGTTAAAAAATAATCAACAAAAGGGTATTTTTAATAAAATAAAGTATTTAGTTAAAAAAAATAATGTTTCATAAAGGTATTTTGGTCATTTACCAAAGTTTCATTTCAATTTCAAAATTACATTAAGTGAATCAGACAGATAGATTCTAATTCCCTTAACAAATTTCATTTCAATTTTATCAATCAAACATGTAGTCAAACTTGACACATTCCATTTCAATTCATTCAAAACCAAATTCTGTTGACATATTTCATTCTATCCAAACACATTCTACTAACCAAACGCCACCTAAGTCTGTAAAAAATCAAACAAAAAAAAAATACTAACTAAAACTCAAATTCTTTCCCCAACACTACCGCTTTGGTCATCTTCATTCCTTTCTATCCTTCCTCTTCATTCATCACATTACAAAAAGGTTTTCTGAGTTTTCTCCATGTTTTAGAAATAAAATACACAAATTCAAACACAAACGTTGATAGAAGAGTATAAAAAGTCACCTGAATTAATTATAAGTCATGATAAGTAGATATCTAATTGTAACTGAATTGGATAAGATTCAAAAGTTCAGCTTTTAAATTGGAATGGTCGATTTTTTGATGATCGTCCAAAATTCAATAAAACTAAACCGACCCAATCCAATTAATAAATAACATTTTATGATATTATTTTTGGTTTTGTATGCAGCCTATTAAAATAATGGAAAATATATTAAACATCGATTTAAATATAGATCAATATATTGGATGAAATCAATCTGATTTGGTAGATAACCGATAGAAATAACCAATTGATGTATTAGATTTAATTGGAATGGCTGTCTAGTGCTAATTCATTTGGAGATACAAATATTTCAACATATAATAAGTTATTGGATCAGATCCATCTAAATATGTTGGATTTCAACCTAATGCCAGTAAGAAACCATATAAAAAAACACATAAGCTTAATTCAACATTGAAATCCATGGACAAAAACAAATACAACATCAATCAATTGATTGATTTTCATTCCAACAATGAATACCCTCATGGCAAAAAGCTAGATATGCATTAGAAGCGTGATTATCTTTAGCTACAAATGGGTCTGTTTAGGAAGTTATGAATTCATAGATTCAGGATAATAGATATTGCTCTATGTTTTGTAATGGTACATTATCCATCGCTCCTCACCCCCCTCTATGTACCAAGAGCCATTGACCTTCATTCCTTAAATGGTAGATATTGATCTTAGTAACATAATTTGCACAATCATCCATCTACACCATAGAATCATACAAACAAACCCAACCTTAAGGGTAAACGTAATGGGAGGATGAGGGGGCGGGGTTAGGGAAGATGTATGTTTTAGGAGGGGGGAGGGGGTTGACGATGAGGGAAAATGTATGGTATTTGCTTTTTCTGAATGTCTTAATTGATTGACGGAGGCTTTACATACATGTACACTTAACTTTATTTAAATGTTGCAAAATGATTAAAGTGTAATCATGTGAGGGATTTTGACTGACACTAAAGTGAAGGATGATCCATGCAAGCAAATTCAAGTAATGGAAGGTTGCATTAATTTCTTAACTATAATGAGGAATTCTGCAATTTGTTAAAAACACACGACGATTGAACAATTTCAAAGGACATAAATTATGTACGTAATATGAATAAGAGCTTATCATGTTTAAAAGGATTTTGTTTAAATCTTATTTTGCAAAGCATAAATAAGTGTTTGTATCTTTTCAAAGGTTTACTTATAAGTGTATAACTTGGTATATCTTTCGAAAATATCTTTCCAAAATAACTGCTTTTCAATCTATAAACCTTTAGGGGATGTTTGGTTCATTTCAGGGAATGGGAATGAAAATGAAAATAGGAATGCAGGAGAATGGGAATAGGAATGAGCATTGCATTGATGCTGTTTGGTTAACCCAATATAATCAATGAAAAATTGTTTCATATCAAAAAAACATGTTTTCGCAGCTTGAAAATACAAAAGATGTTTCATTTAACATCCGTAGATGGAACAATGCATGGAAAAAAGAACCAAGTAGAAACAAAAATTTCATTCCCCCCAATTTGGTAAGGAATGGAAATTAATGGATCTACAGGAATGATTCCATTATATAATATCAAATCAAACAACAGTTTTCATTATCATTCCTATTCTTGACCCCTTAATACCCCCAACCAAACGCCCCCTTAGTTATACAATTTCAAACTATACACTTAACTATATAATTTACAAATCATAAATATGTCGTGTGATTTTTTTTTCCAAAGTGATACAGATCGGTTCAGAATTGTATTGAAGATTTTCAGAGATTTTGAAAACCGTGAAAACGTGCTCGAAAAAAAGAGTAAAATCGAACATCGAAACAAAACGGACCTCGCGACACGAGGATATGGTTCGTGACGCGATAAGGTCTCTAGTCAATCCGCGTATCTGATCAATTTGGAGAATATTGCATTTACCTGTTTATTTAAATATTATATATTTTTTTTTTGAAAAACATTTAAATATTATATTAGTTAATGATAAATTAGTCAATTATTAATTATATTAGAATTATTATTGTTTAGTTTATTTTTTATTAGGATTTATCTTTAGGTAATATTTAAATTGACTCCTAGTTGGTCTGGAATTAGGATTAGTTTACATTTCTTAGTTATCTCTTTCTAGTTTAGATTATAAATAGAATCAATAAGTTTCATTGTAATTCAGATTATCAATTTATCAATTCATCTATTTGAAAGTTTAGAGTTTTATCCCTATCGTTAAGAGTTTTTCTCTTATTATTGTGTCTTTCGCTAAAAAGTTCTATCTTTCGGGTTTCGACGTTTGTCGATCCGTTACCATGCAATTTCCAAATGCATCACAAAATAATTACTTCAACTTTTAAAGTAAGTGATTTTTAGGCTATGTTTGGTAAACTAGCTGATAAGCTAGTTGATGACTGATAAGCTAGCTGATAGCTGATAAGCTAGCTGGTAGCTGATAAGCTAGCTGGTAGCTGATAAGCTAGCTGGTAGCTGATAAGCTAGCTGGTAGCTGATAAGCTAGCTGGTGAACAAATCATGTTTGGTAAAAACTAGCTTATGAGTATGTAAAATGACCAAAAAAGACATCCTTAATAATTAATCAATTACAACTATTTTATAATATAATTAAGATAAAATTTTAATATTATAATTAAAATAAATTTCTAATAATATAATATGTTAGAAAATAATACAGATATTATTATTATATATATACACACTATAAATTTAGAATTTGTTAAATAAACTTTAGAAAAAATCTACATTAACTTATAATTTAAATTACTATTGAATATAATAAAAATAAAATTTGATCAACTTAACATATCCTAAATAATCAATAATTCTAAAAGAATATTATTAAGAATTAGATATAAATATTTTTTATTAAAATATTTAACATGTTTCACTTATATAACATTTTAAAAATTATTGTATTTTTATTTGATAGTTAAACATATCAAATAATATATAATAATAATTAATAACATATAAAAATAAATAATATATAAGGTATAAATTTAATTTAATTAATAATTATTTTAAATTATTAAAAACTAACAATTATTAATTAATAATTAATATATAACTATAATTATAATAATTAATTATTAATAAGGGGTATAATTGGAAAAAGTCACAAAAAGCTTCTTATAAGCTATTCAAAGTAGCTTATCAAAAAGCTAGCTTATAAGCTACTTTTGGTCTTACCAAACATGTATACAGAAAATAAGTTAGTTTATAAGTCTGCTTATAAGCTAGCTTTTTTTTTTTTACCAAACAATGCCTTAGAGACAATTTTCTTTATAAATAGGAGGAGGGCCGACCCTAAGGAAGGCAGCATAGAGCATGCCAAGCGTAGGGGCCATCAACTAGTCCCATATGCCTTTATCCTGTTATTATTAACTTATTATTAAAAAAAACACTATGAATATAAGGTTGTAAAGAGATTCAAAATCAACACATCTTCCACAATACTAATAACTTTACTGCTAGGAAAATGACGTTTTTGTCTATTTTTGTCCATATTAGATTTTAATTTTTATTACTTTTCTTCCTCATTTCTCTATTTATTTAGAAAGATAAAAACTAAATAATAGATAATACATTTTACTGAGTTTTTGTTTTTAAAATTTGATTCTGAATGATTTCATTAAATATATGTTCTATGCATAAAATAGCTAGTTATTTTAATTTGTATTCTCAAATGTAGATTTCATTAATGGTATCTTTAATCCAACAAAAAAAGTTCTATTTTCAACATTAAATTTTTACAAAATATCTCTCCAACCAAATGTTGTGATTAACAATTCATATAACACCAAACTTGGTCTTTGATAATTCATATATACCGGGGGGGTTTAGGCTGGGCGGCTTGCCTGCTGTCGGTACTAACTCGGTGGGCTAGGCAGGCTAGAGGCACATCAGTGTGGCCAAACCAATCAACCCGACTCTTTCCCTCTCACACACACATTTTTTTCTTTTTTAATTGAAATATATATGTATTGGGTATTTGGTTTGGTAGGTTGTGCTACTAAACAAAGAGGGCTCCAAAAAGTTTATAGTGGGTTTATGGTAAAATTAATGTGATATTATGATCAAAATATTTGTTAATACTATATTATAACTTATAAGTTATGTTTAAATTAATATAGGGTTTACTTCACGGGAGTTTATTCAACTTGTCACGAAAAATTATTGTATGTATTGGACTTTGATTTTTTTCCATTGTATGTATCAAACTTATAAAAACATACCATTTGATGTACTTGGTTAAAAGTTGGATACACTTTTGTGACAAGTTGGATACACTTTCGTGGTAGGTTTTGATAAAGTTGGATACATTAAAAGGTAGTTTTGATATGTTTGATACATACAATGGAAAAAATAGAAATTCAATACATACAATAACTTTCCGTGACAAGTTGGATACACTTTTAGGAACTAAACCCATTAATATATCATAAAGCAGAAAACATTAACATATATATATTACATATAACATGAAATAAAAAGATATATAACCGAATAAAGAAATTTAAACACGTACTAGAAATCAAATAATAGAGTAAAAAACTACAAATTTAAAAGCATGTATATTATTTTGTATAAATATGTGTTGTAAAGTAACCTTTTTATTTATTTTTTTTTTTTTTACCAAAGGGCTTGTAGCCTAATGATATCAAGGTGTTTGTAAGGTGTTTTTCCTGGCCTTTGGTCAGGGGTTTGAGTCCCGTTGTGAACAAAATGTGTAGTTTAAGAGTATAGTAGATTTGTTGTTAAAAAAAGTAACCTTTTCAGTAGGGGATGCTAAATGCATCATTTGATTTGCTATCCACACCGATAAAATGAATTACTCCTCGCATACATATCAACATCAAAAAACACTTTCTACATTCCCAATGCTTTCACACTAATTTTTAATGTATTCACACCCACAATAAAATGGTGTGTAAATAGCAATCCTTTTTCAATAAACTCTAAATTAATTAAATAAGAATAACTTATTTGGTTACGATTGTAAAATATTATATTTATAAAGTTATTGTGACAAATATGAAAAAAAAAAACACTAATACATATAAGGGGTATTATTGGAAGAATATATAACACTTTACCAATACCAACAAATTTTACACATATTTAGAATTTAGATGTGAAAACTATTATAAGCGAGTGAGATACTTTAAATCGTAATAAGTTTAATAGTCTATATGGCTTATTCGATAAGCCATATATATGTGTTTTTTTGGGGCTTATTCATAAATGTTACAACTTATTTGCTAAGCTCCTATCCCCTTGTTGTATTGCACTCAGTTGTGCAATTCTGTCAAATATCCCTCTCCCAAATTGACCGTTTTTTTAAGCAAGTTTCATCCGACTACATCATTCTTCTACTCTTTGCAATTTCAACAAAATTTCCCCACCAATCTTCTATCCACACCATTCGGTTGTAATCCTAATTTCTTACCAACACTCTCTTACACAAGCTTCATTTGACTCCCATAAGTTTGCTCAAAATGGAACTCGTCTCCCTCTACTTGTTTCTCTTATGCAAGCTTCATTTGACTCCGCTATTGTTGGTTTTTTTTTGTTCTCTTAAATTTGTTGTGATGACGATACCGCAAGTATTTAGGTAGATCTCGAATAATTTGTTATATGAAGATGGACAAATGGCAATAAATGGGTTTTATATTCTCTTATTTTCGTTGCTCCTCCTCATGTGGTATTAAATGGGTCTTCATGAAATTTCCATCATTTGGTTATAAACGGGTTTGCTTCCTTTGTGTGTAAAATTGAACTAGCATTTGCTTCCTTTTGCTTCTTGGTTGATGAAAATCTATTTATCAAACATGTTTGTATTTTAAGGAGAATGTAAATAAGGTGTCCGATATGATCACAAATAGAAATGGAGATTGATGTGGATTAACAGGAAAAAAAAAGGTAAAAAAGGAAAACAAGCATCAAAGTTAAATGGTCATTTATGTTATTCAGACAATTTATTCAGCACAACAAACAAACAACAATTTAAGTTTGCCATACATGACAACTTAATTGATATAGACACCTCAATATATACGGAGCTAAAAAAAAATACAACCAATCATCCAAAAAAAATAAAGTATAATATATTTTAATAAAATACATAATATAAGTAAATACCAAACCCAACTTGTATAATACTAGCTTTTATTAGAATGTGCCTTCTTTAAATAAGACATATATCCCTAGCTTTTTCAAGAAAATAATTAAAACAAGATATATCTTCATGGGCCCGTGAAAGAAGGAACCTTGACTAAACAAACAAAAAAGAATATGATAAAAGGGCCCTCCCTTATTTGACTTGCAAATTTATTATAGTTTTCTTAATTAAAATAGAGGACATATGTATAAAGGCTTCTTGTTTTGTTGAAGATCCATATCTTTTGTCGTTAAAAGAAATAAAATATTTACATTACATTTTAATGACAATTTATTTATGTTATAACCTTTAAATAAGTTTAGAAAATGTCCTAAAAGACTATTAGCGCTTGGAGGTTTCTGAGAGTTAACGACAATATTTACATGCAGAATCTTTGATTTACTTAAACCTCGTATATTCGTTGTTGTTGTTGTTGCTGTTGTTATAAGGTAGCACAGGTTTAATAAACTAAAAACACACCATTATCATTGCTTTTTATAACAGAACACAAAAACAATACACTTAACTTGATAAAAACATTAAAATTTGCTCATCTTAGTATTTTGCAATACTTGATGCTATTTTAGCACATCTATACTAGAACACAATTCTTCAATATAAAAAGGGTGACCTAGCGGTCAACTGTATTTCACAATTATTGTGAATTCAGATATTGGACTCTTCTTATGCCACCTCTTAGTTCTTGCGTGAAATATTTAAAATGATAAATCAAAGATCTAATACGGCCTTAAGCAACCTCTTTAGAGGTAGTTGACCACAGATCTATACGTGGCACCTGGCTTCCATCCACTTGGAATCACGTCTTTTGCCACTAAGGTCTTCTCAGAATACTGTGATATCAATCGTAGCGAAAACGGAGGGTGTAGCTCCCTCCCAGGGTCGATTTTCCACACCGCACCCCAAGATTGCACCATTTTCAACCATTTGTTACTGTTTTTCTCTTTCAAACTCACTCCTGCTAAATCGCCGTCCCCTTCTTGAAATTCAATTACAGTAGCAAAGTAATTAGGGTTTGATCCTTGGTCCACACGAAACACTATGTTTGTTCTTGAATAGTCACATTCAACCCTATAAAACATAATATAATTGACGATTAAAAACATGATAGGATACTAACATTTCTACTTAACCGTCTTTTGTTTTGCAAGGGTCATAAATAAAATTACCGTGCAAATCTAATTTGCAAAACTCCCGCATCACGTAAATGTTTTTCTTGGCCCGGTTTTGCCATGGCACCGAATGCAGTTCCACTAAGATCAAAATGAGCACGGTCAGAGGCACACGGGCCTCCGGGGCAAAAATCAGTAATGACAACCCTAGCTGGTTTTCTTGAGCACGATGGATGTTTAGTACATTTTACCTATATAACAACAAACGATAATTTCAAATATCACTGATAAGAAACTAAAACAATTCAGTAAACAATATTTGACTTGCCATCATATTTTGAACTTCTCTAAATATTATACTGTTTATTAGAAAATAATAAAAATATTCTTAAATATTGGGTTCCACCAGCCTACCTCATAACATGCCCCACATTCTCTCCCTGCATGGTAAAGAGATGGACCAATTCCAGTCACCATGGAAGAAAATGGTGCTTGTGACACTGCAGTTCCATACCCACATGAACCTCCTGCATTATTTACCAAATTAACCTTGCATTAACATTGTAATCTATCTCAACATGCAACAAACCCAATAAGGGCATATATGACATTAACCAAATACAATATAATGTATCGTCATATACCACCAAACTAAACGTTTGACAAAATTGGTTGAGTCATTAACGACAAACAAATACACTAATGTCAAATGACGGTTAAATAATGCAATATTTCTTTTTTGGATGTCTGCGTAACATGTTCTACCCATGGAAATCTCTCTAGAATCATATTCTAATTAGTTAGTGACGCAGATCATTAAGACATAGTTTTTATAAGCCAATAGTTGTACTACTGACATATAGGATTTGGTAATGTAATGTTCTTACCATCACTTCCGAAACCATTAGGGCTGCCGTACCAAGTGGCGGAGGCGGTGGACCAGTGGGTGGCGACGGTGGATATGTTGAAGTGTCTTGGTCTTGTGGCAGAAGACAATGTGAAGAAAGTTAGAAGGCAAAAAAAGAGAAATGTGAACAAGCGATGGCCATTGCCATTGGGATTGGGTTGCTATGCCACTAATTAAGTGTACCTAATTCTTGCTTTTCTAAGGGTAGGGTTTATTCTTTATATAGAGGAACTTGTGAACCTTGTTGCTTTCAAGTCCACGTTTGCCATGTTCTTAAATTGTCCAAAATCTAACCCCATTTTCATTCTTTAATATTTTCTCTTTATTTTTATAAATTAGGATGACAAGATAATATTTTCTTTTTATTTTTTATAAATTGAGATGACAAGATAATAGATATGGGTTAAAAGCATTTTTTGTATTTTCTTTTTGTAATATATACCAGACGTAAGATTGTTTTTCTTCTTAACTCATATGTTCAATATTCTATTACTTCATCTTATATTTGTTTAGAATTAAGTTGTTTTGAGAGACATACTTTTTATTATGATGACATTCATATATGTTAGATGCGACTTAGAAGATAGGAAGCCCATCATAGCCAAAAGCAGTAGAAAATGTGATACATAATTTCAGGTAATGTCATTATATTACGTATGAGTGATTGCGTTTAAATGCTTATTGAACTAATGGAAGAGAAGTAACTAGATATCTACATTCTATATTTTAGATTCCATAAAAAACAAGACATCTATTAAACTAAAGCCGAGCATATTGTAGGTTTTTTCCACTAAGTCAAAAAATATTTTACGAAGCAAACATCACAAGTTTATTTGGATTCAATTTGGAATCCAAATG
Source organism: Centaurea solstitialis (assembly GCA_030169165.1). NCBI lineage: Eukaryota > Viridiplantae > Streptophyta > Magnoliopsida > Asterales > Asteraceae > Centaurea > Centaurea solstitialis. The sequence goes on from CM058043.1 coordinate 70,438,076, forward strand.
ACATTTTCTCTGCAATTATTAAGGCACAAGTTCCTTTCCAAACATGTACATTTTACTAGCAAGGGTTGTGTATGGTCCAACTTTGTCGGTTCTATTTACAACATATTGATCAAACTGATTTGACAAATCTTCAAAGCAAATAGGCTAATATGGTCATTTGGCACTACAAACTATAAAAAGAATGTAAGTATACATAGTCACAAAAATTCGAATCGCCCTATTACACATGTCCAACTTGGTCAAACTAGCCAAAATTCTTCTATATAGTTTGACAATCAAGTTGTCAGTTCAAATAAGAATGCTAAATATTATGAGAAAATAAGAAGGTAATGTTCATATGTGAATCTGTTGGAGTTAATTGAAGATGTATATATGGAAAAAACTTACAAATTATTTATATGGATTTATATGGGTTCACATATGCATATTCAACTGAATTTTCCAATGATTCACACAAGAATCTTTTATTAACTATATGTTTTTATTTTCTCGTGATATTTAGTTTTCTTATTTGAAACTCCCACTTGACAATTTAACTTTCTTATTCGAAACTCCCACTTGATATGTATATTATCGATTGTTACAATAGCTACTTGTTACCGGTTAGATTCTATATGAAATAGTAAGAATGCATGTTTGTTACAATAATTGAGATAACAAAAAATCATTGTCACATTAATTATGAACCAATGAGTTGTATACTACCCGATTAGCGCCTCTTACTGGGTAAACAACATCCGTCTTGTCAAAGATACTATTGTTTATCAATCTTACTTGTCTCTATTTGTAAAATTTGTTAAACTCAATAAATTTCCGCAATAAAAGTGAATTGGTTTAGGTTGACATTTGATTGGGCTTTATGCCTTTGGGTCTTTGAACAAAATGAGTGAGTTTTTTTTTTTTTTTTTTTTTTTTTTTTTGCAAATTTTAACTTTTTTAACATGAACAGTTTTTATATTTCCAGATGAATTAAAAAAATACTCTTAAAAGATGAGTTTAAAACACTTTTAGTATACATTAAAAAGCTTTGAAAATTGAAATAACCGATCAATAGTATTGATTGATAGTTTGGAAATCATGGTTGATCTCATGGAGAGGTTATCCATTTATCCTCGTGTTTAGTATATACTATTGAATTATGTACAGATAAAAGTAACGAGATTTCCTAAGGTTTTTGTTTTCTTGAGCAACAATTACAATGTACAAAGATACTGATTAATTAGTTTGTGTAGTCTCATCGAGAGTGAGTTGTTTTATACTTAGGGAGATGGCGCTTTCAAAAGAAACCAATTCGCATACGACTTAAATTCTTCTAAAATTAACCAATCATGTCTGCAATTTAGCATTACCGATATGACATTCCTATTTTTATCAAGTATTGTCAAGTATAATTTTATTTTTTAAATTTCCATCGACTATTGACGTAAGCTAAATGAAGCACTCACACTTAACCAATGATTATTGCAAACCTAAACCATACTTATACATTTCTTTTTGAAATAACCCACACACCCAACTAACATATTCCTAAAATCTACACTATTGTCCACGATGAGACTAGAAACCCACAGACACAAAAGAATAAGACACCTTATAAACACTCCAAATGTCGCTGAACTACAGGCCCGTTGTCCCTACACCATAATTATATGTGACTAACATTTACGTAATTTCCATTTCAAAAAGAAATATTTATGTAATTTCTGTTAATATTAAATTTATTATTTATTACATGTTTTTTGAATCCCAATGAAAAATAAAAAATCTGTTTCACACAACATGTTTTTAGTCAAATTAATCTGTTAAAAGTTTGGTCTCCGTCCATTACTATTTCGTAGTTTGAAATTTCTTTGATGAAAAAACTAAAAAAAAAAAAAATAGTAATTAATAAAAAAAATATTAAAGTATTTTCCCAATGATCCTGCCGTTAATGGTGGTTATTGGTCGTTGCTTTTACACCCACCATCCGTCCAATGACGTTTTTGTCCTTTTCGTAATTCAATCTTTTTGATTTTTTAATTTTTTGATAATTCATTTTTAATTTGAAAATAATGAGTTTGATGTGAAATTTGCTTGGATTTTAATGTATAAAATTCAATTATTTCATAATTTATAATAAATCCCGTTGAGAAAGAAACCTCACCCACCGAATCTTTTTTTCCCACTCCTTTTAACTATAAACTTTTTATTTGTATATATTTTCGTATTTGTCGGCAAGAAAAATTATTTTCTATGTTTTTAAACTTTTTATTTTTTAATCCTTACAAAATGACGTCATTAAAAAAACTATTCATTTGCAACCAAATACAATTAATATTATTTTTTTAATCCAAGAAAACAAATTGTTGAAAGAGTTAAGAGTAGTTTTTAATCAAAAATAAAATAAGTAATGTTTCTTTTCTAATAGTCAATTTTATGATACGGTATTTGGAGTTTTAATATGTTTTGGATAAGTTTAAATACAAATATATGAATTTTAATTCATATTTTAAACAAATCAAATATAGTTTCTCTTGAAACTTATTCTTACAACCACAAAATAAGAAGCACATAAGGTTATGCGTACCCAACCTTCCCAACCCCACTGCTACATCAGTTTTTCGTCAACCCTACAATTAACCCTTTGGAACTCTCTTTGATTAGTATCCGAACCCTCCTTGATTAGTATCCGAACCCTCCCAACCATTTCACACACCACACACACCATACACACACGCACACCACAAGCCGCTATGAGCGGTGTGGCCATGCCACTTCCTTCCCCAGCCCACCCAAGCCGATGCCAGCATATCCCCACCCGCCCAGCCCGACGGCTTCCAAATCGCCGAACCCACAACACTGGTACGTACAACCTAAATGGTTGGGAGTGCACAGTCTCACTATTTATGAGCTTTTAAGAATATTAAAATTTTATCAAATCAATAAATATCATTTACTCAATAGAAAAAATATTATAATTTATAAGAACTCATAACTTTATATAGGATAGATAAATATAAATACAACAAAAGAATGTACTTAATATGCTTACATTAAAATATTTGTTAGGAAAATGGAATTTTTGTGACATAGGATACAAAAATGGTTCATATTGGTTATAGCTCATTTTCTTTGTATTTCTTATATATGATATGCAATATGTATTCGTTACCAAATTACATAGTGAATAGATTTACTTAAAAATAAGGTCATTTTAGTTATATTTGATCTCAAATGGATTAAATATATACATTTTAAAACATTAAATGGAAATGAAGCGGGTCAATGAATTAAACAAGATAGAAGTCTTTTAAAATGTAATCAAATAACTTCAACCTTTTGAATTGTTTAGTTAAAAAATATTATATGTTAATCAAATTAATTAACTAACAGAACTGGTCTATATTAAAATTTATAACAGTTCTTACTCTAGCATATCGAGACCCAATAAATGATGACTAATGCTTTATAATACCAAAATTTTCCACATGATTGATTTTTATGAAGAAAAACCTTCTCAAAGGTGTTCAATTTTTTTATGATGAATTACAATTGATGATAATAATTTATCTTTAACATGTAACTACTTTTTCATGATGAAATTTTTTCCACGTGTGGACTAATTCTTAGGATGCGATTTGTTTTCTATGATGAGTTAACCAGTTACCATTTTTCATGATTGGATGCATTATTGGTTTACAGACAATAAACTTTTTTAAAACGAGCAAATTAACTACAAAGACCACTCATATGATTTACCAAAACTTTGTATATGGTGCCCATAACTTCGAATTTACATTGAGTAACTAAACTTTATATTTTGTTACAGAGTTGGTCCATGATTGTAAGAGACGTCAAGTTTTTCTATTAAAGTGCCCACATGGCCATGTGCTAGTGATATGAGGAAAATTTAGTCATTTTGTAATTTTCTTGTAAGATTTTGTTGGTGTATAAGTTTGTAAAGCACACATACAAGTATCTAAAGCATTTAAAAGAAATCATAAATTAACCCCCACCCACATCCCCGGTGCCCAACCATCGTCACCCCATCACCATCGGCCCTCCTTCTCTGACATCCATGTCAGTGTCCCTCCTTCTTTGATTGGTATACCTGATCCTCTACCTCTACACCGAAAAACCTCCTTTATTTCCCCTTCCACCAACGTACCATTTTCCAAGTTGGAAAGCCCAGAGAGCCTAACCACACAACCTCTTTCCCTTCTCCTCCCATCATTTCTGTCATTATCGAGCTCCACTAAATATGAGGTTGATGAGATCGATGGAGGATTGAGTTGGTTTCCTCGTTCCTGCTTTGACCTGGTTAACGTGCATGAATACCATGCACGTTAAATCTCTTTGTTTTGGATTTCATGGAAGAAGAAGATGAATATTGTCTTGGATTTAGGTTCCCCACCATGGTCCATGCAACTAGGTGTTAGAGAAGTTCTCAATAGTCAAGGGATAGTGTTAGCAAGGAGGGACAGTTTGGGAGAAGGGGGGGTTAAATTTCATAGGTTTTTGTTTTCTCTTGAAATGCTTTACATGCTTGTGCTTATGTTTTACACACTTGTACACTTTTTATTAGAAGAAAAATGTAAAAAAGATCAAAATACTCAAATGTGAGGCACTAGATGGCACCTCCAAATGGACGTTAAGGTTTAGGGACGATATCCAAAGTTTGGTAAATCACCAGGATAGTTTTTGTAATTTGCTCTCCATAGTATATGGTCAAGAAAATATAGTCTAATGTAAATGATTCGTCAAATACATATGTATTTCAATACTCTCTTATAGAAATCGAGCACATAAATAAAGACTTACTCGTCAGTTATAGAAGTTTTTTTAAAGAGTATCCGGGGCTTTACCCCAACTAATTTCGGTAAGGTTCACCAACAGCTAAAGTATGCTGTCTTGAGTTAATCCCCAGTGGCCACAATCTGGAAGCGCCTGGATTCGAACCTGGGGTAGAAGGGTTAACTAGCCACTTTCCCTATAAATCTTAACCAGTACGCCATAGCCTTGTGGTTCACCAGTTATAGAAATTGTCTAACATAAAATATATAAACACTTCATATGTAACAAGGTTCCAATATAAAATTTAGCCAGTTTATAAACCATTTATAAAAAATTAACAATAATATATGTAGTTATCAAATAATGAAAATAAAAAAATAACAAACAAATTGCTATCAAACTATAACGATCTAAATAGTAATAATGTAAGAGTTTAAGTACACCAAAATGTATCAAAGTTGTTATTTTTTATCATTGTGTGTACTCAACTTAAAAAACTTATTATTGTGTACTGAACCTACTAAAATTGTCATTCTATATACTAAACTACCATTCTATGTATCCATTTAATGTACTTAAAAACTTACCATTTAATGTATTGAACCCTTTACTTAATAATGTTTTTTAAGTTGGGTACACACAATGATAACTTTTAAGTTGAGTACACACAATTATAAAATGTGACAACTTGGATATGTTTTGGTGTACTTAACCCTAATATAAAGTTATATGTCATTAGAATGATACATGGCATGTTAACTAAACAAAAATGTAATGTTATAATACTTATTAGTCAATGGAGATACCAATGAATGTTTAGTCCAGCGGTGGTAGGTAACATCCTTGCGCTTGCCTTGAAATATAGGTTGGCGCGGGTTCAAGCCCGCTTGGTACAAAAAAGACCAAAGGCCTTATAGACATCTTCTGCGGTATCCAGCTCTTCACCGGTCTTCGGGTCGGTTCAGGGGCGAGTCCATGGGTTGGCGTTCGGGTCGGCTCATGGGCGCGAGGGATTAGTCGGTGCCCGTATGGATCCGGATACCCCCGGAACATGTGTGTGAGTTAAAAATGCCGTAAAAAAAATACTCCATTTGTATTTACGTTCGATTTATGTTTGTTACATAAAAAGTTAAATAGGGTTTCTTTTTTCCTTTTTGTAATTATTGTATCTAACCATTACTCAACTAATTAAGAATTTTTCTAATAATTTAATGAACTCAAGTTATTTGTTCCATTATAAATGCAAGTTATTTGTTCCTATCAATGATCAATCTAAGGAAATTTCCCATAGGGATATAGGCCTACAACATCAAATAAGAACTTTCAACAAGCAATAACCAATAATTTTATCATTTATTTTAGATAGAAATTCTTTGTTTTGGTAGACCTAAATAAAAAAAAAGAATATGTAAAACCCAGATCTAATAAAATCTAAAAGAAAATCAACTTTAATATATAAAAAGAACATAAATCACACATGTTTATATTATAAAGTGAGCGAAGATTTAGAGAGAGAATACGAGAAGAGCAATTAGGGGGATTTGGATGGTTTTCAAAATAAAGAAAATGACTTATCTCTTATTTTATTTGTACTCTTCTCCGAGTTTTATTTATGAATGTTGATTTAAAACAATTATTTTTTTTAAAGGGTGTTCGGATCAAAGTCCGACTAACTAATCTACAACAATTTTGGAGGCTAAACATTGCCGCACTAAAATGTTTTAGACATGCACACGGAAAGACTCGAACTCGGTTAGGGCGTTATCCGCCATGAACCCCCGAGCGATAACCAATCCGCCATAGCACTAGAACACAACAATTAAAAACTTGTTCAATAGAGATGAGAATGACCACATAGAGAGGTTGAAGAGAAGTATAATAAATGGACAAAAATGTCATTTGGAAACCATGTGCTATGTTCATTACATACTTGACAAAAAATAGTAACGACATGAGAGTCAAAGACCAAAATAAGTTATAATTTGATTATTTGAACGAAAAAAAAATGAGAAGAAGTTAAAAGAAAGATGGACAAAACTTGATTTGCACCGACAAAGAATCACAATAATTAATTAATTATACACATTACATGTTTGTAAGCATATATACATATAAAAAGATTTATAATCATTAAATAAATGTTTATGTATTAACATTTATAAAAAAGTTCATATCATAAACCACATCTTACATAGTGGATTGATGATGAAGTTTATGATGAAGATTGAAGACTAAAAGTTTAGAAAGATAAATGTAAGAACACGATGAAGATTGAAGACAATTATACGAAACGAGACAAAGTCACAAATAGTAGAAGATTAAGAATCAAAGATCAGTATAACTGAAAAAAATAATACAATATATTTAACTACATTAAAAGATAAAAAGAAAAAAATCAAATAAAAATTCATAAAATAACTAATATAAGGCTAAATGCAACTAAATTGCAACCAATCTAAACAAAGTTAGGTACATGAAATGTACTTAACATTTAAAATAATTATTTTAAAAACTAGAAACAAATATAATAATGAAATGCATAAATAAGTAATCTAGTTGCTAACAAGTTTTCTTGGTTCGTTTTCTTAGATTTGAGTTTTGTTTTGTTATTTTATTTTGATTTTTGATTTGGATTTGAGATTTAGATATTGGACTTGGGTTTGGGTTTAAAGGCTATAACTGAAAGTTTGTTCGGAGACGATGACCAAGAGGTTCACCAACAGGAAAGGTTTTAGCAGATGAATTAGGAACTAGGAGGTTATCAGTGATGAGTACCACAAGTGACATAATTTTAGTAGACCATTCAATTAAATTTTTAATAGAAGATAGGATAAAAATGTAAGAACATCAAATATTTTTTATTTAACGATTAACCTTAGTTTTGAAATCTAAGTATATTTACATATCAGAATGACCAACAATTCAACATATAGTTTTGAAATTGTATGAACAAAAATCGCTTATAATCGACATATAGCATTTGGACCAAAATTGTAGTTTACTCTTATGAACATGAGTCTTTTGGTTTTCGAAAACACTTGCCACAAAACAAGGCTCCTAGTCTTTTGATGTATTGTTATAACATAATTTCTTCACGATTATTTTATATTCGAGTTTCTTCATTTAAGTGAAAAATAATGTATTTAGTATTATTTTTAAATTACTATTATTATTTTGTAGACTAATATCCAAAGTGGTCATCTTTTTTGTCTTTTTAACATCTTTAAATTTAGTTTTTTTCCCCGAAATTAAAATTGTTTTTCACTTGTCAGGCAACCTGCAGCGGTCAGCGGGTAAGGGTGCGGGTATGCCCGACGGGTTGGGAGGGTTATTTTAGGTTGGGTGCGCGGCGGGTTGCAGCCGGCGGGTTGCAACACCAACGGCTTGTAGAAGCCGAACAAAAGGTGTGGGGGTGTGTGTGTGTTGTGTGTTGTGTGTGGTGTGTGTTGTGTGTGGTGTGTGTTGTGTGTGAGAGGGTTGAGAGGGTTGGGTGTGAGTTGTAGAGGGTTATGGAAGGGTAAAGAGAGGGTTGGGAAAAAGCTGATGTGGCAGCTGATGTGGCATTAAAAAAGTGAGTGGGTTGAGTGGGTTGATTGGGTTGGGTGCAGGTAGCCTCATGACATATGAAAATGACTTTTGATTGGTGTTTCACGATTTCCATTTTAATTCAATCAATGAGATTTTCTTTTTGGCAACTGTCATTTTTGACCATAACATTTAGATAAATGTTACTTTGATCATTAACGTTGTGAATTTTAAAAGATGTCGTCTCTAAACTTTAAAGTTTAGATTTGTTCTTTTATGTTTGCTATTTTATAACAGTTTCGGTTCCTTCTTTTAACGGTCTTTAACTTTTTTCTATTAAATTAGAAGTCTTTGAGTTATTTTAAACGTTTTTATGTTAAGTCCATCATCATCCTATTAAATGGGGGTATTTTGGTCATTAAAAAAATATTAAAAATATTTTTCTTTTTAATTGGAGTTAACAGAAAAAGTTAACTGTTGTTGAAATGAAGGACCACAATCATTATGAAATGGCAAATGTGAGGGATGAAATCCAAGTTTTGGAAGTTTAGAAACGATATTCATTGAAATTAACAAACATTATTACCAAAAATGAAGTTCACTCTATATTCATGTGGTTTAAGTATTCATATAAATATATACATTTAATTCAGTAACATATTCTCTTATGACATGAAGACAAATTCAATGGAAACACGATTCTTCCATTCCATGTTGGTGGTTGTGATTTTTTGTGCTTAGTTTATCAAACAATGATTATTGCTACATATTTATTTCTTGTTCGACTACGAGGCCACTAAAATCAAATTTAAAATCAATAAATCACCTTCAATCAATTTCTTATTCATCTGCAATTCCAATCTTGCCATTGTACAATAGTAGTTACTTATTTAGCCGATGAACCTCATTTAAGAACAATTTTGTGCTCAATGATCCTCTAGTTTACTATCAAAAAAGAGAAAATGAGGATAATCTATTTGAATCTACTAAATGGACTTTCTTCATGCTAGAAGTGTTACTCGATACAGGTGCATTTCATGGATCAACCAAAAATATCCTTCTAATCCTGAACTATTTTTATGTTTGAAATACATATGAGATTAAAGATATTGATGTATCATCAACGATTCTATTGAATAATGGAGTGGCAATCGGCTTCAGTGGCATAGAGGTATTAAAGTGCTTAATAGAACATCACAATGCCATTTTCACACATGCAAATGAACTGTTAGGAGATGACTGACGATGTTTTGCTCATATCTTTTTTCTGCAAAATCAAATAGAATAATTTAATCAACAAAAAGTTTGCAGATATTTAATTTGATAGTTGGTACAATGTTGATGTGTATATTTGTCAAATTTACATATTCTAAAGGTCAAAAGGCTTTGTATATTATGGTTTTCTTGTTTGATTCTTTTGCAAAGTTGGATTCTAACATATCTATGTCAGATTTGCAATTTATGTTTTAATTTTAGATGTACCATGTCTAAATATAGTAGTTTACATGGGTTATTTATTCTAAATCTTTGCAACTTAAAATAAGAGTTAATTACATTTTTGGTCCCTGTGGTTTGGTGATTTTAACACTCTGGGTCCATTTTGAAAATAATTATGGATTTAGCACCTGTGGTTTACATTTTATAACGCTCTGGGTCCATGGTTTCGAACTTTATAACACTCTGAGTCCATGGTCTCTAACTCCGTTAAATTTCTCTGTTAATTAGATTTAATGTTAGGGGTATTTTGGCCTTTTAATAGTTTTTTTTCATTTTCTACTAATTCTTTTTATTGGGTTTATTTTTCATTTCTTCAATACACTACCACCACCATCTATCACCACCCACCACCATCCACCATTATCACAACCCACCATCCACTACACCACCCACCATCCACTACCACCACCCACCACCCTCCACCACCAATACCACTAATACCACCACCCACCACCACCATTATTACCACCCCCACCACCTACCACTCCACCACCACCAAAATCAAAAGAGAATCTCTAAACTCAAAAAACAAAAACAAGGGAGAGCCACAACCACTAAATCTCTAAAATAGGATTTGATTTAATATCATCAAAACCCTAGTCCACGAGTTTCCAGATCTGTATTTGCTTGAATCAGCGGCGATCGAGATCTGGAGCAGGTGGTCTTCGGCAATCGAGATCTGGAGCAGGTGGTCTCCGGCGATCGGGATCTGGATTGGGTTGTCTCTGGCGGTGAAGATGATGGTGGAGGTGTGCGGTTGGCGGTGAAGACGATAGTGGAGGTAAGCGGCTGATGGTGTAAACGGTTGGTGGAGGTCGACGGTGGTGGAAGGGGGCGGCTGGTGGAGGTCGGTGGTGGTGGATGTTGGGAACCGAAGGCACTAACGGTGCGCAGCGGATAACAAAAACGATTCCCAAACCCGGACCCATCTTAAACCATAACAGATACAATCAAAGTGGGTTTGGCGGTTTACCTTTTGGCGAACAGACTTCCGGAAAGCTGGCAGGGGGTACACCGCTACTGACACCACGCGAGAGGGTTGCTAGACCACCGTGACTGATCGGAAAAATTCCGACCGATGTGTGAGAGAGAGAGGTCGACGGTTGGGAGAGAGAAAGAGAGAGCGAGAGATTTTTGTAGGATTAATTAACTGATCAATCAAAGCCTTAACCCTTTTATTTATAGAATCAGATAAGGCAGTGATTTAACCTGATTATAATTCCTTTCATGATTATCCTTTTAATCAATTCCTTAATTAATTAATCCTTTAATTAATTTACTGATTAATTAAAACTAGTAAATAATTATTCAACTAATAATTATTTAATTCTCTCTTCTCATTTATCTCTTTCACACAAATTCTCAATTAGGTGTGCAGCGGTGTGACCTACTAGTGTCTTATAACATTGGACACGGTAACCCTGTTACTGTCTCGCACATAATCCTAACAGACTCCCACTTGTGCTAGACATGTAACTATGCTTGTTACCATTAGCCTAAGGAGGTCCCTAGCCAGACACTTAGGTTAACCAGGTTATAAGATCTCTTACATCCAGAGATACAATTCTTAAAATTGAACACAGGTTCATTTCTTTTGCACACGATATTTCTAAAGTGATTTCAAGACATGGAGTGGAGGATTCATTTCTTAAAATCAAGTATTTCTTGACTCTGATTTCGATCGCCTGTAGTAACGGATATTACTAAATAACACCTGTTATTCTATCCGGGCGTGGCCACGCGTTTTCTGCCAATCTTAATCGTCAAGGGGCCCGGAAATATCTCTCTTTTGAAAGAGGTGCAAATCCCTTCTTGACTACTTGCATTTGGATCCACGGCTTCCGCTGCATCTAGTCACGTCCCGTATGGCCGCCCTGTTACGGTGCAACGTTAGTACGTGCTAAGAGTACAACAGTCCTCGTGTTTCCAAACCAAGTATCTCAGGTCTAAGGACAACCTATCAAGTCAATGCTTATGACTGAGGCTCCATGAAGCAGTCTTGATTACTGGTCACTTCCAATACCCAAACACTCTGATGAGTATCTATAAATACTTGGTCACATCACTTGTGCTTTTATTCTTTTCTTTGAATAAATCATCAAGTATTTATAATAGCGTTAAACTCCCTATTGAAATTCCCATTTCAATAAGTGGCTACGGAATTTTAGATTTCATACAAGTCTTTGTAAGAATCATGGATATATTTAAATATGCGAAAAATAGCTAATTTGGAACAATCATGAAAATAAAACCTCCATTTATTTCCAACACTCTGTGAAATAAAACTTTACATGATTACATTGTTTCAAAATTAAACTATAGTAATAATTAATAAACTAAGAACTAGCTACTGGCTTCCAGGTACTGCATCCCAATGGAATTCGCATGTGCCTCATGCTTCACCCTTGCTAGTGGCTTTGTCAGCGGATCTGCGACATTATCCTCTGTTGGAATCTTGCATATTCTCACATCGCCTCTTCCAATGATCTCTCGGATAAGGTGATATTTCCTGAGCACGTGTCTTGACTTGTGATGCTCTCTCGGTTCCTTTGCTTGCGCCACGACTCTAGAGTTATCACAGAATATATCAATCGGTCTAGAGATACTGGCAACCACTCTTAGATCCGATAGAAAATTCCTTAGCCAGACAGCTTCCTTTGCCGCATCAGATGCTGCAATGTACTCTGCTTCTGTAGTTGAATCTGCAATCGTGTCCTGCTTCGAGCTCTTCCATGAGATCGCACCTCCGTTTAGGGTAAAGACGTACCCTGACTGTGACCTGAAGTCATCTCTGTCGGTCTGGAAACTAGCGTCAGAGTATCCGGTGACACTAATTTCATCCTCAGATCCTCCAAAGACCAAGAACACTTCTTTCGTTCTTCTCAGATATTTAAGAATGTTCTTGACAGCCACCCAATGAGGTTCACCCGGATTCTGTTGGTATCTGCTCGTAACACTTACTGAGTAAGCAACATCGGGCCTAGTACATAGCATGGCATACATAATCGATCCAATTGCAAAAGCATATGGAACCGATTTCATCTTGTCCTGATCTTGACTAGAAACAGGACACTGTGTTTTACTTAACACTATGCCATGTTGCATCGGGATAAATCCTTTCTTGGATTCACCCATCCTGAATTTCTTTAGGATTTTATCGATATACGTACTTTGACTAAGTCCGATAAGCCGCTTAGATCTATTCCTATAGATCTTTATACCGAGTATATAAGCGGCTTCTCCAAGGTCTTTCATCTGGAAACATTTGCTTAACCAACTTTTTACACTCTGTAAAGTTGGTACATCGTTTCCTATGAGCAGAATGTCATCTACATACAAGACCAAGAAGGTTACTATGCTCCCACTGAACTTAGTGTAGACACACGACTCGAACTCACTTTTGGTAAAACCAAACTCTTTGATTCGCTCATCAAAGTGTAAGTTCCAGCTTCGAGATGCTTGTTTTAATCCATAAATGGATTTTAGCAGTTTACACACCTTATTAGGATTCTCAGGATCTTCAAACCCCTCTGGTTGTTCCATATAGACGTCTTCTGTTAACTTTCCATTCAGAAAGGCTGTCTTGACGTCCATTTGCCAAATCTCGTAGTTAAAATACGCTGAAATGGCCATAAGAATCCTAATTGACTTTAACATGGCCACTGGTGAAAAGGTTTTATCATAGTCGATACCATGAGTTTGCGTGAATCCTTTTGCGACCAGTCTGGCCTTGAAAGTGTGTACATTTCCATCCATGTCGGTTTTCTTCTTGAAAACCCATTTGCGCCCAACAGCCCTACAGTGTTGTGGAAAATCAGTCAACTCCCACACTTGGTTGTCGTACATGGATTGCATCTCGGCCTTCATGGCTTCTTGCCATTGTTCAGACTCACTGCCTGACACAGCTTCTCCATAGGATGTTGGTTCATTCAAGTCTCCGCTGTCCTGAGAGACTAGAAACCCAAGATACCTATCTGGTTCTTGTCTTACCCTACTGGATCTGCGAAGGTCCTGTGTTTGCACTTCCTCAATCGGCTCTGATTGAGGTTCAACATTGCTATGTTGAATTTCTGGCTCAACGATCGGTGCAGTGTTTTCTTCGTCCACTACCTGTAGATCTACATCCTTTCTGGTGTTCTCTAAACTGAGAAACTTTTCTTCTAGAAATTTTCCATTTCGAGCAACAAAAACTTTGTTCTCTTCAGGGTTGTAGAAGTAATATCCCACGGTGGTCTTGGGATATCCAACGAAGAAACACTTGTCGGATTTGGGCCTGAGTTATTCTGAGGTGGGTCGTTTGACGTAAACCTCACAACCCCAAATTTTTAGAAAAGATATGTTGGGTTTCTTACCCTTCCATAGTTCATATGGAGTCTTTTCTACCGACTTTGTTGGCGCTCTGTTCAGTATGTGTGCTGCTGTTTCGAGCGCATGTCCCCAGAATGATATTGGCAGCGTAGAATGACACATCATCGTTCGTACCATGTCAAGCAAAGTACGATTTCTCCTTTCTGATACACCGTTCATCTGAGGTGTATACGGAGGTGTAAGTTGGGATACAATCCCACACTCCATCAGATGATTGTCAAACTCATCACTAAGATATTCGCCACCACGATCCGACCGCAAGAACTTGATCCTCTTGTCAAGTAGATTCTGTACTTCATTCTGAAATTCCTTGAATCTTTCAAAGCTTTCAGATTTATGTCTCATAAGGTAGACATAACCATACCTACTGAAATCGTCAGTAAAGGTAATGAAGTACCGGTATCCTCCTCTTGCCACATGACTGAAAGGTCCACATACATCTGTGTGGATTATTTCAAGCAAGTCAGTAGCCCTTTCATTTTCATTGTTGAAAGGTTGCTTTGTCATTTTGCCAGATAAACAAGACTCGCAATTATCAAACGGTTTATAATCAAAATTACCAAGAAAACATCCTTTTAGGAGTAGTTCAACGCGTTTCTTGTTTATGTGGCCCAAACGACAATGCCAGAGGTAAGTTTGATCCTCAATATCCTTGGATCGTTTACTTATATGATAGATTTCACTACTGTTGTCTTGTAGATTTACTGTGTATAGACCATTCACGGGTGTAGCTTTAAAATAGAAAATATTATCTTTAAAGACTGAAACCATTTTATAATCATATTTATAATAAAATCCTTGGTCTACTAATAAATCAAAAGACAAAACATTCTTAATCATATTTGGAATATAATAACAATTATCCAGTTCCAAAACTAGACCCGAGGGTAAACTAAGACTATAAGATCCTACAGCTTCAGCTATCAGCGGTGTGCCTTCGCCAACTCGTAGGTTCGAACGGTCCTTCCTCAGAGTCTTTCTTCTAGTGAATCCCTGTAAATGATTACAAATGTGGTTACCACTGCCTGTATCAATTACCCATGATTCATAAGAAGTGATTAAGCAATCTATCATAAAGATACCTGGAGCATCGGGTAAACCGATCTCTATCTGGTCGATATTCATCGAGTGCTCGCAAATATCCTTGCTGCCGCACTCTGGGCAACTCAGATCTCCCAGCTCATCAATTATATCAGTGTCCATGAGATCTGCAGGTTCGGGTACTGGCTCTAGACTGGCCAGAATATCTTCATGAACTTTATCCACGTCGTTCTTTGGTTCCTTTATGTAGGCACTAGCTGTGTCCTGAACTTCTTTTGTGAGGGAAAACCATATGAGATACACTAACTCTTCCTGAGTCATCTTGTACCCCAGACGTGATAAACATTTAAAGAGCCTTCTTATTTCAATAAGATGGTTTTTAACTGACTAACCCTTTTGCAGCTTCAGGGAGAAAATCTCTTGCATGATCAAAAGCTTACCCGTATGCTTGTAGAGACCTAACTGGTTCTCCACATTTTTCACAACCTCGTGACAGAACTTGACTCTTAAATCTCCCGTGAACTCGGGTGACATAGAGAAAATTAGAATGGACATTACATCCGATTCATCTGCCATGAATCTAAAATATTCAGCAAATTCCTCTTCAGGGGCATTGCTCTTAGGTCGTGACATAGGCTTATTGATCACATAAAGCTTACCCTGGGCACTCAAAACATTATGTAAATGTAACTTCCAAACTGGAAAGTTCTGGCCCGTAAGCTTCCACTTGCCCATAATAAGGCGAAGTGATTCCTCAGGTGAATAAAACAGAATGCTAATTGGAGTCATCTATAGAAGAATATAAATTCCAATTTAGTTTATAATTATAAAATTCTAATAAATTATTACCCTTAAAATAAATTTATTAGACTATAATCCATATTTCACATGTGTCGGGAAGCATGTGATCATGTCAAACCGACTCATGCGATTTATGGTAGGTAAAACTGTACCAATCGTATTCTAACTCGAAAATACGACTTCTAGATCGTCGGGACATCGGATATATACAGTCCGTGAATATTTAGTCCCTCTAGTGCATTTTGGCCCGGTACCACCCGGTGAATGAATAATTACCAAAATAGATTGCACCACCCGGGACCTGGACAAACTCTGGCCGGTACCACCCGGAGATAATTCGCAGAGTTTTATCACCCTTCAGTTTCGGTTTGAACACAGGCGTTCATAGTGTGTGCACTTACAACGCCCTATGTACCTTACACCGGAGGTGCCCCTAAAGTGGGTTGCACTTACTAATCTATGATTTTACAAGGGTCATAAATGCCAGTTTTTTTTTTTAAAAAACCTTAATTTTAAAACTGATTCGAAAAGCACTCTGTATTCGAACCTCTAGGTTTTTTATAAAATTATCTCATTAGATTTTAAAAATCCGTTTTATCACAATTACGCAATTAAAACCAAACCACGCAATTATATATGAAACTTAAAAAAAAAACTACTCTGTCATAGCTTTTGCCCTTAAAACTATTGTCAGTTAAGTGAGCCAACACTAAACTGACGGTCTTAAACCTAAGTGACAAGCAATACACAAGGCATGAAGGTAGAACACTCCCACTGGCTCCGACATCCTTGGTTGTGCCTCCAAACTCCGTCTTTAAGGTTTTTTCCGTCTTCGGCGTAAATTAAAATTATAAAACAAAATTACAATAAAAAGGGTTGTAAATGGCACGCAGGCCTCCCTTACCAAGACAGAGTACAATAACAATAATATAAAGACGAAACACAAACACTGGTCTAGGGCTTGGCTATGACCGTAACCGCCGCCCGTTTTCTCGATCATCAGCCCCGACGCCACCGCCGTGGGCGGCTTGCAGTCGGACCGTCGCCGCTGCCATCAATCGTGGTGGCCGGCGATGGGTTTGTGGTTTCAATCGGCAAACGGCCGTGATTCCATCACCCATGATCGCGGTTTCGTGTGAACATTGATAAAAATCCAACAGATAAAAATCGAATTTTTTTACAAAACCATAATCCAAAAAAACAGTTTATCGCAAACAACAGTTTAATCCTGATCTGTAGGTTTAAGAAGTGGCTCTGATACCACTGTTGGGAACCGAAGGCACTAACGGTGCGCAGCGGATAACAAAAACGATTCCCAAACCCGGACCCATCTTAAACCATAACAGATACAATCAAAGTGGGTTTGGCGGTTTACCTTTTGGCGAACAGACTTCCGGAAAGCTGGCAGGGGGTACACCGCTACTGACACCACGCGAGAGGGTTGCTAGACCACCGTGACTGATCGGAAAAATTCCGACCGATGTGTGAGAGAGAGAGGTCGACGGTTGGGAGAGAGAAAGAGAGAGCGAGAGATTTTTGTAGGATTAATTAACTGATCAATCAAAGCCTTAACCCTTTTATTTATAGAATCAGATAAGGCAGTGATTTAACCTGATTATAATTCCTTTCATGATTATCCTTTTAATCAATTCCTTAATTAATTAATCCTTTAATTAATTTACTGATTAATTAAAACTAGTAAATAATTATTCAACTAATAATTATTTAATTCTCTCTTCTCATTTATCTCTTTCACACAAATTCTCAATTAGGTGTGCAGCGGTGTGACCTACTAGTGTCTTATAACATTGGACACGGTAACCCTGTTACTGTCTCGCACATAATCCTAACAGTGGAAGGGGGCGGCTGGTGGAGGTCGGCGGTGGTGGAAGGGGTGGGCTCGTGGTGGTCGGCGGTGGTGGAAGGGGTGGGCGGTAGAGATATGGGTTGCCGGAGTTCGGAGTTAAGTCTGCGATGAAGGTTGGCTGCAATGGAGGTGGAGGCGGTCGCCGGTGCCGGAGGTGGGAGGCGGTCGACGGTGATAGAGGTTGGAGGTGGTGGTGGTGGAGATGGTGATGGAGGTGGTGGTGGAGATGGTGGTGGTGATGGTGATGTTGATGATGATGGTGGTGTTGATGGTGGTGGTGGCGACGATCGATGGTGGGTGGCGACGGTCAATGGGGGTGGTGACGGTCAATGGAGGTGTGGGTGGTGGGGGGTGGTGATAGCAGATGGCTGATGGCAGTGGTGGTAATGGTGGGTCTAGGGTTTGCTGGAAAATTAAATACGATGGTGTGGAAGATGAGAGAATCTTTCTTTTTTTTTGTTATTTTTTCTTTATTAATATTAAAAAATTACATCTTTGGTCCTTGTGATTTTGTATATAGTATAAATTACACATTTGGTCCCTGTGATTTTAATTGAATAAAAAACATAACTGAAATGACCAAACTACCCTTGTAAATAACCTACTTAACAATATACTTTAACGGTGTTAGTAATTGTGGACCCAGAGCGTTATAAAATGTAAACCACATGTGCCAAATCCATAATTATTTTCAAAATGGACCCAGAGTGTTAAAATCACCAAACCACAAGGACCAAAAATGTAATTAACTCTTAAAATAATGATATTGGTTGCTAAAAGCGTTATTCACACATAAATTTTTGGTTTTCTAAAATTGTTTTTAACATCTTATGAAAAAAACTTTTGGTAGTTTTCTTTTTCTACTTTTGCTTTTCCCCCCTCTATTTCTATTCACACTTTCACGACTAATGTCTTCATCGGCATCACACACAACTACCACTACTCTGCATCGGCATAGTCCACAACCATCATCACTCTTGATCTTTTCTCTGTCTTCAAATATGAATATCTTTGCTTTTAACCAAATGACAGAGATGATGGTAACGAGGTTGGAGATGGAGGAATCCAATTAGAAATTTGTTGCAATTCCAATCAAAGCATTTAAAAATTAGCAAGAAAAGCTTTAGTCAAATCAACCACTTCAAGAAAATGTGAATAGAGGTTTGATTGTTCATTTTCCATCTCCTTTAAAATGATTATCACTATTTAGTATCATATAAATGCAAAGACCAATTAATTATTTTAGTCATTTAAAAATGACTAACACTTCCTAACAATTTTCTACCCAAACTCATCAAAATAGCCATGAACTCCGCTATTTGATGTCCGCTAGTAGAGGAGTTCCTCTTTTCCGACAGCCTCTGCTAAAAACTATTTCCGCTAATAGTGGAGGTAGGTTGAATCTGTAATTAACACAAAAAATAAATAGTAAAGAGGGTCTAAGTATTTGTCACCTACAAATGCAAATAACGAATCTCACATCGATTTCATTAGTGGAGTTCATGTATATATTAGTGGATACCATGCAAAATTTACCCAAATGGAGGTCGTCAGAAAGTTGGTCTCCCCTAATAGCGGACTTCATGGCATTTTTGAGTGTTTTTGAGAGAATTAGGGTGCGTTTGGTTGTAGAAAACTATTTTCATTCTTTAAGAAAACGTTTTCAGAAAATGGAGTTGAGTTTTCATGTTCAGTTTTCTATAAAAAAAAATTTAGAAAACACGTTGAGTTGAAATGATAGAGCTTTCATTTTCCATTATAAAGAATTAGAAAAATCATTTAAAAAATTTTGGAAAACTACGAAAATCAGTTTTTTTAATTTACATAAAAGTTAGAAAACAAAAAAAATTCATTTTCTTAGAGAACTTTTGAAAACTTAATGAACCAAACGCATTTTCTAAATTTTCATTTTTCATGAAATTTTTTTTTAAAAAACGGAGAAATTTTTCATAACCAAACGCACTCTTAATTTATCGTAATGCAAATTTGTATCGGATAACAAGTAATACATACATACATCCAAGACAAGTAGATTTACACATCGGAATCTGATCCATCAAAGAGTATTATCCAATTAGGCCAACAAAATATATTCATATCATTCCCATAAATTAGTAACAAGATTTTGCTTCTCTTATTATAGAGAAAATAATTTAGGTAGCCATTTGAAAAATACTGATTAATTGTTTAGCCATTCTCTCCAAGGTATTCGTGAAATAGCCCATCAATACGCCCCAAGGCAGTCGCCTCAGGCGACTGCCGCAATTCTCTCCGATTCCAGCCAACTAGATCCGATTCCGGCAAAAAAAAACAAAGGAGTCGCCCCAGCTTATTTAGCCCCAGGCGACTTCCAATTATTACACAAACACCCCTGAATTTTCAAGTTCTAAAGAATTGCAAAATCAGCCCCTCAACTTGAGTCTCCCCAGCATAAGTAGCCTGGGGCTACTTTGACCATGTTGACCACCTTTTGTCTGATTTTGACCCCTCTCTTTGGTACAACTTTCACCTGACACCCTCTATTGAAGACACCCTCTTTCAATTATTAATTTTACCTATCTATTTCACTCTCTTTCCTCTATTTCTTTCACCCTCTTTCACTCTCCTTTCTCCATCTATTTCACTCTCTTTTCTCTTCTATTTCTTCTTTCAAACTCTCTCTTTTCTTCTCTTAATTATTTTTCTCTTCTATTTCTTCTTACAAACTCTCTCTTTTTTCTTCTCTTAACAAATTTTCTCTTCTATTTCTTCTTTCAAACTCTCTCTTTTCTTCTGTTAACAAACTTTCTCTTATAGTTCTTGAAAATGGCTTCGTCTTCAAACCCACCTCAAGGTTCTCAAATAATGCCAAGAAAGGTTAGAGAAACCATGGAAAAGACTATGGAGGAGATGGATGAGCTAGAAGCACGCAAGCAACAACTAAAGACGGAGAAACGGGATCTCCAGAAGATCATCAACGAGAAGAATGAGTTGATAAGTTCGACGAGGAAAGATGTTCGAGCGGAACAACGCAAAGTGGATCTCATAGACGCTGAGTTCCCCATGATTGAGGAAGAGCTCAAAGACAAGTTCATCTTGGTTGCGCACCTTAAGGGAATGTATCCGGATGATAATTAGGAAACTATTATGTATTTCCTCGAAGTTATTTGTGCATTTTCGTTTATGATGTGTTTGTGTTTTATTTGTGTATCGGTTGTATGAAAACCCGTTTTTTATGTAGTAGTTTATGTTGTTTGTGTTAAAATGTATGGCTTTTTTTAATGTGTTTAAATGTAGTTTTTCAACGTCTTGAATGTTAACTTTAATGTGTTGATTGATTTTACGTTTAAATTATATTAGGTACATACATAATAAATTATAAATAATTTTAGAAAAAAACATATATGTTGATATTTCTTTAAAGAAAAAATATCAGTAATAAAATCATAGAAAATAAACATAAAATATTGAGATATGATGTGTCACACTATAGTATTTAGAATGCAAAATTATTTGGCGTGAAAAACTAAATAGATATGTTTTATTAATGCAACGAAACTGCTCTAAAAGGCTACACACTTAGCTAATTAAACTGAAAATCTTGGTAAAGACTATCGCTTCTGATAGTTCCGTGTGGCTCTTGCATGGATTTTTGACTGCTTCCGCTAGACGCTGGAAACAATGGACATGTATCACTCTTATGTCCGTGATCGCCACACCTAGGGCACCTCCTTAGAGAACTACCTTCACCACGAGATGGGCGACGAGCATTGACATTTGGTCTTCCGACCCGTCTCTTTTTTATTATCGGTGGACGAACGGATTGTAGAGGGGTGTCGGGAAACTGCCACGTTTCAGGAGGACCGACAAGTTTAATTACCCCAATGTATGTTGCCTTGTAATTTTCAGCCTTGAAATAAGGCACATCAACCAAAGAGTACACATCCCGTATTTTAGTCTTTTTTGCAACAGCGATGGCATGACCGCAAGGCAAACTGGACAACTACCATTGTCGACATTCACAACTATGTTGATGCATGTCCACGTTTGCGTTCCTGCCACCGTCGTGTACCTCCCATACGTTGTAGCCAATCCCGCGAACAGTCCGTGTAACGGACTTTCCAACCCTCTTCCAGAGCTTATGTTGAGCCCATTCGGTAAGTGGGTGATCCAAGCTATCTAGAAAATAAATAAATAACATACAAGTATATAAAAGGGTATACAAAAATAACAAACATAAAAGTGTCATTTAAAATTGATTAATAAAAGTTGCTAAACCTGCTTTAGCTCGACGAATGAAGTACCACTCTTGTTGGAATGCTCTAAAATATTCGATCAGTCCGACGATAGGCAACCTGCGTGCAAACCTGGACATTGCGTTTATTGACTCAGCACTATTGGAGGTCTTTATGTTGTACCGAATGCTAGGAAAATAGACCCTTGACCATCTTTCCACCCCAACCTCCTCCATCAATCGGACACCGTCAGGTATGGAGACTCGAAGGATATTCATCATGTGCTGAAACCATTCCTGGCTCCGTCTATACCACCCCTGCTGCTGTTCGAACTCGTCCGCTACAAGGCCCTCGTGTGGGATATGCGCTTCCTAATATATAAAAAACAAGTAATGTCAAACATATATTACTAAACTATTTTGTCTAATTAAAGTAAGAAACCTTGGCATAAAATCATACATTATCAAATCTAAAGAATCTCAACCACTCATCCCGAGTCAACGTTCTTTTATTTTTCTTCTGCCACCGTAACCCCCTCGGATACGCGTCACTCCTTAAAAAATACTCTAAGGACACAGGGAACATCTCAAGAATCCAGATCTGCAATGACAAAAATAACTTTTAGATTTTTTATGTTAAAAAAACACATTCCTATAACGCTTGTTTTTAAACACATACATATAGCGTTTATTTAAAATAAACATATTCATATAGCGTTTATTTAAAATAAACACATTCATATAGCGTTTATTAAAATAAACACATTCATATAGCGTTTATTTAAAATAAACACATTCATATAGCGTTTATTTAAATAATAAATTATTATAGGTTTTATTTTAAAAAACAAACATATAGCGTTTATTTTCTAAAAAAACTCATTCATGTAGCGTTTATTTAATAACATTTATTATATAAAAAATGAAAAAAACATTAATTGGTGAATAATTATATTACCTCAAACGCGTGTTGAAAGCCATATAGCGTCATAGCTTCATTATTCTGTGTCATTCGCCTTTCAAAGGCGCCGTCCGTGTGCTTGTATGTATAACTCCAAATGTAAGAACCCCACGGATACTCGTTCCATACATCCAGGTCATTCACAACATTTAATAGTAAATCATCAACATACACATTGTCTTGATGGCCTAAGAATACCTTCTCCACCATCAGAAGGGAACATATACGAACCTTTTCTTTGACCTCTAAGCGGCTCATGTTTTTAAACAACGCCATTAGGTCTGAAACCTTGATCCTAAAGGGTTGCTTCCTAGGTACATTTTGTGTGCGATGTGGAAATAACCTACTAACGAAGGCATTTCCATCCGAAGTGTATACAGTCGGTTGGAGACCAAAAGGGAGTCCCGTGATAAGGTTGAACTCTGCTCGGCCATAACGACGCTGGTATGGACCGATCCTGAAATATAATGTCTCCGGGTCTCCATTTGGGACCACAACCTGCCTCTGTAGGAATAACACAATAACTATCGGATCCGCACGATTTACTTTTATGTAGTCTAACCAATGACCAAATGGACCTCGTCTAAACAACTCTTGTCCCTCGTCGTCTAACTTAGACTTAATTTCCGCCGCAAACTTCAACAAATTCCTACCCGTAAGTTTAGGCAAATCTCCCTATAAATATATTTAATAAATTATCGTCAATTATATAAGTAGATAACAAAACATATAAAAATAAAAAACAACTAATACATCAATAACTCATATAATAATAATATATACATCTAACATTCTCTACACCTAAAAACTACTAAAATTACACAACTAAAATTATAATTACAATTTTTTAACATCTAAGACTATAAACATCTCAAAACCAACATCTAGATTTAATATTTACACATGTTTAAAATTATATAAATTTAAAATGTAAGACTATAAACATCTCAAAACCAACATCTAAATTTAATATTTACACATGTTTAAAATTATATAAATTTCAAATGTAAGACTAAAATCTTATAAATTTAACACTTTTTACACTACTAAAATTACACTTATACAAGGGTATACAAAAATAACAAACATAAAAGTATATAAAAGGGTATAACAATTTTTATAACAAACTTCATCAAATTCTTAACTTTGTATACATCAAAACCAACCAAAACCTCAACAATCTTTTAACTTCATCATTAGCTTTAATTTGTACGATTAAAAATTAAATACAAGTAATAGATCAAGAACTCATCTCATATTATACATATAAAAATTAGACATCTCCTTTCAAAAAATAAAATAAAATTAGACATCTCAACATATGGACATCAAGAAATCTTAGGAAACTTAGATAAGTCGCCATTGATGATAAACGATCTAACGGTGTGTAACCCCTTGCCTTTGTGTTGATGGTGACCCGACAAAAAACACGTGTTCAATGTCGTTGAGGGTTGGTCCCCCACTTTGAAAATTCTTTAAATTTTTTAAATGTATAAGGTTTGAAAAAGATGAAGAATAAGGTTTGAAAGTGATAATTAAAGAAAATAGATGGGAAAAAAGAGTGAAAGAGAGGGAAATTAGAGTGAAAGAGATGGGAAATTAGTGAAAAAGATGGGAAATTAGTGAAAGAGATAGAAGAAAGGAGAGGAGGAAGGAGAGGATGAAGGAGAGGAAGGAGGCTGCAAATGATAGAGAGAGGAGAGGAGAGGTAGGGTTTCTTG
Organism: Centaurea solstitialis; assembly: GCA_030169165.1. Classification (NCBI taxonomy): domain Eukaryota; kingdom Viridiplantae; phylum Streptophyta; class Magnoliopsida; order Asterales; family Asteraceae; genus Centaurea; species Centaurea solstitialis. The sequence continues at coordinate 70,462,843 of CM058043.1, forward strand.
GTGGTCAAAGGATGTGGTCAACGTGGTCAACATGGTCAAAGTAGCCCCAGGCTACTTATGCTGGGGAGACTCAAGTTGAGGGGCTGATTTTGCAATTCTTTAGAACTTGAAAATTCAGGGGTGTTTGTGTAATAATTAGAAGTCGCCTGGGGCTAAATAAGCTGGGGCGACTCCTTTGTTTTTTTTGCCGGAATCGGATCTAGTTGGCCGGAATCGGAGAGAATTGCGGCAGTCGCCTGAGGCGACTCGCCTTGGGGCGTATTGATGGGCTATTTCACGAATACCTTGGAGAGAATGGCTAAATAATTAATCAGTATTTTTCAAATGGCTACCTAAATTATTTTCTCCTTATTATAATACTATACAATCATCAGGCGCTACACACCCAAACATGGTCCGACGCGACCCGCTCCGAACCACGACCCAACCCATTTCTTTTTCTCTCTCATTTTAACCCAAACCCACCATTTGACCCGCGCGTCCATCACCCTTATACCCAATTACCCATTGTCGAATTTTACACATTAACCTCCTGAAATTATAAGCTTTATTAACTTTATATCTTTTACTTTTCAATATTTCATTTTACGTTTTAATGATATATTGTATATTGGCTAAAAAACATTAAAAAAATACGTTTTAATTTTAACAAATTACGCCATTATATTCGTGTCGACGATACGATCGAAATGAGCCCAATATTGAATATTTTTTGACGTAGTTACTTTATTATATACTATATATACGTTTCAACTTCTAACCGACCCAAATCCTATATCCATTTTCAAATCTTCACATTAGCCCCCTAAACTTAGATCTTATAAGGTTTATTCACATTACACATTTTACTTTTCAATATTTCATTTTACGTTTTAGTCATATATCGTGTATTGGCAAAAATACGTTAAAAATACGTTTTAATTTTAACAAATTATGTTATTATGTTCGTATCGTCGATACGATCGAAATGAGCCTAATATTGAATATTTTTTATGTAGCTATTTTATTATATAGTATATATAAGCTCCAACCGACCCGAATCCTATACCTATTTTCAAATTCACATATTAGCGCTCTAAACTTATAATATTTGTTAAATTTATATCTTTACTTTTCTATATTTCATTTTACGTTTTACTCATATATCGTATATTGGTTGGAACATGTTAAAAAAATACGTTTTAATTTTAATAAACTATGTCGTTATAATTGTATCGTCGATAAGATCGAAATGAGCCTAATATTGAATCATTTTTCATGTATTTATTTTATTATATACGATATATATACGCTTCAACCGACCCGAATCCTATACCCACATTTAAACTTACATATCAGCCCCCTAGACTTATAATATTTATTCACTTTACGTTTTTTAGTTTTCTATATTTCATTTTACGTTTTAGTCATATATAGTATATTGACTGAAATATGTTAAAGTGTCGGTAGTTACTGTTCATGAATCCGGTGCGAAGCCCGGGCTTATCAACTAGTTGTATTTAGAAGTTATAGGTCACGGGTTTCAAAGTAGTGAATATGTTTTCAGTATTGGAATTTTCTATTGTTTGAAAATATATGTAGTTCGAATGCTTCGTATTGTCTCATTCTATAGTAGTTATCCAATTTTATAACTTTTGTGATAAATTTCATTTTGAGCACTATTTATATTTTATTTGTGTGAGCTTTTCTTCATTTTCTTTTTTAAAGTGTAGTAACCTATTATAGCAGGTCAAGTGGCTAAAACAATGAATTATAACAAGTTTAGGGATTAAAACATTTATTATAATAAGTTTAGGGATTAAGACATTCATTAAAAAAATTTAAGGGTTAAACCATTTTTAAGCATAAAGTTTAGGGGTGAAATCATATTTTACCCTAAATAAAAAGTCCCTTTTAAAACCCAACCAGATAGTTCTCTCCTAACTAGTTCTCTCTCAAAGAGATACGTTTCAAATCTAGAGTTTGATAAAGCCACCATCATTCATCATCATTGCATTCTTTCTCTTAAAACCTTAGTGTTGGGTCTGAAATGTGTCTGCAGGTTTACCACTGAAGAGTTACCACTGCTAGTCTTTTGATTATTACCATTGATGGTTGATATGGAGTTACCACTGCTGATCAAGTTACCACTGCTGGAACAGAATTACTACTGCTATTGAAGATTACCACTGATTCTGTTTTACCACTGCTTGAAGAGTCAAGATAAGGAAAGGATTCTGTTGGTGAAGATATGGAATGGATGCGATTCTTTTGGAGATATCTTAGAGATTATCTTGTAGATTTACTTTCCTTATGTTTATCTTGTATCTCGTATATATAGCTGATAGATGTTTAGATTACGAGTTCATTAAGTTTTTGTTTAGAATATTGGAGCCTCAAGACTAGTCTTGATCCCTGCAATTGAGAAGAATTGCACGTCTGGTTTGAGTCTGTTCAAATCAGATTGGGGCTTTGGTTTGTAATCATTAAACTTGTGATCAATACACAATTTGTTTTGCAATTCCATTGTTTCATTCAAAGTGTTATTCCGCAAACTTCTTTGAATTGTGATTTTCTGTTCTTGTTATTGATTGATCCTGACAAGTGGTATCAGAGCTTGTTTTTATTCAGAAAATCAAATAACAATGGATACTCAGGAAACTGTCTTGGTTTTTAAAGTCCCCATGCTCAAACCCAATGAGTTTGACATGTGGAAAATCAGGATTCGTCAATACATGCTTCTCACAGACTATGGAATGTGGGAGGTTGTTGAAAACGGACCTGGTACTGATGAAGAAGTTGCTGAAGGTGCTGCTAGACCCCCTCCCAGATCTGATGCAGACAGAAAAAGAAGGCAAACTGAGATGAAGGCTCTAAGTAAAATGAATACCAACATCAATTTAGTAGCTGTACTGATGCTAAATCCTTCTGGACTGCTCTTGAGAAGAGGTTCTCAGGAACCAAGAGTACAAAGAGAAATCAAAAGGCCATCCTAAAGCAACAATATGAGAACTTCACATCCCTGAAGAATGAGTCCATGACTCAAACTTTTGATAGGTTCAACAAGCTTATTGGAGAACTTGCCACTGTGGATGTAAAGATGGATAAAGATGATGTGAATAGAAAGTTCCTCAGGTCTCTTGGAGAGGAATGGACTATTTACACTGTCTCATTCAGACAAAGGGATGATTTAGAAGACAAGGAACTTGAAGACCTCTACAATGATCTAAGGATCTTTGAAGCTGAAGTGGAGGCTAAGAAAAAGCCTATTGGATACTCTCACAATACTGCTCTTCTCTCTTCTGAAAACCCTAGCTCTTTCAATACTACTGCTTTTACTAATACCACTGCTTCTTATAATAATACTGCTGCCAATGAAAATATCTCTAATAAGAACTCTTGTGCATCTCAGGAATCCAATGATGATACTGTTCTGGAAGCCTTCTTAGCAAGCCATGTTAAATCATCATTAATCAATGATGATTTGGATCAGATCAATGCTGATGATCTTGAAGAGATGGACATCAAGTGGCAGATGGCCATGCTTACTTTGAGAATGAAGAGGTTTATCAGAAGGACTGGAAGAAACAACTTTGATGTCAAGAGAGGAGATAAAGCTGGATTTGACAAATCAAAGGTCAGGTGTTACAAGTGCAATGAACCAGGGCACTTTGCTAGAGAATGCAAGGGAGGATCCACAAATCATCAAAACTTAGGAGGTGGTTCTTCACAATCCTCTAGATTCAACAACAGAGGAAACAACCCTAGTTCATCTCAAGCACTAGTTTCACAAGAAGGACAAGGATTTGATTGGAGTGATCATGCAGAAGAAGTTGTTCGAATCAGGCACTCATGGCTGAGATTAAAGAAACTGAAATCCCATCTGAGGTAACTTCTAAACTTTGTTCAAATTCTTGTTTGGAAACTGTGAAGAAGTACATGGATCATAATCAGACCATGAGTGATAGTATTAAGAAGATGGAGAGAGAGAGAGAGAGGAGAGAGAATATGGTAAAATCATTAAAAACCTGGAAGATCAAATCAAGGCTTACAAAGCCAATGAACTCCAGTTTGAATATGATCACAATTACTAGAAGTGGGAAAAGAAAGAGTATGAGAGGAAGTTGTCTAAGGTTAGAGAGGAGTTGGACTGTGTTAGGAAAGAATTGACTACTGCTAAGGATGACCTAGAAAAGTTTTCAAAGTCATCTAAAGCTTTAGAGTCCATCATAAAAGCACAAGTCCATGATGACTTAAAGAGGGGAATAGGATACAATAATACCCCTCCACCTTATAACTAGCATTATATTCCTCCCACCATTGATTTGCTTGATAGAATGGATAGAGGAGAGTTGAAAGAAGGATTAGATAGAGTAGATCCAGTGGACACTGAGGAGGAATCTGATGAGAAGAGTACAACAGAGACCATCCCTGATGATAACCAAATTCTCACTAATGAGAAGGGTGGTCTGCCATTTGTTCCTAGCAAACAGGTAGAGACCTCTAGGAAAGACAAGGGAAAAGATGTGATGTCCTCCAAGAAAGATAAAGGAAAAAGCATGAGACCATTAGAAAATAAAGTAGGAAGGACCACTTCACTCAAAGGACTGTAGTTGATCCCGGTACTTCCTCACAGTCGCAAAACAAAAATCATCCAAGAGGGAACAAAAGAAACTGGAACAATCAATGGGCACAATGTCATGGTGTTGATCTAAACAAAATAAACAGACCAAAACCATGTTTTATCTGTTGTAAGATCAATCATCTAGCTAGAGACTGTTACTACAATCCAATTAACCAAAGAAACAGTTTTCAAAAATCAAGAGCTGATTGGATTGGAAGGTCTCAAACTAGAAGATTTGAGCCTACACACAAGAGAGTTGTCCCTAATCAGAACAGGCATATTCAACCTAAAAGAAAAGTTCAAAAGAAAAGGGTTGAAAAGAAGTCTGTTAAGATGGTTACAAAATGGGTACCAAAAGCTTCAGTAAGTAATACTGCTGCTTCTGAAAGCAGTGGTAATAACTGCAGCAGTGTAGAAGTGAATACTGCTGCTAGCAATAGCAGTAGTAGTAACTCAAAAACTCCTACAGTAGATGTCACTGCAGGACCTTTGAAAAGAAAACCCATCATTGAAACCAGATATTCCAGTCATGAGATTCCTAGCACAGATTATCTGTTGAAACTTAACAGATTGGCAGAGTTCAATTATGTTAATGATAAAGGAGAACCCAGGACCATATTGGCTTGGGTTCCCTCAAGACACTAACTTTTTCATTATATGTGCAGAGCAACCAAGGAAGTAGGAGCAGTCTTTGGCATGTGGATAGTGGTTGCTCTAGGCACATGACAGGTATCATGTCCCTACTTGAAGACTTTAAAAGGTTTGAAGGTGCACATGTTGCCTTTGGGGATAATCCAACAAGAGGTAAGATAAGTGGAAAAGGTAAGGTATCAAAAGGTAAGATGACCTTTGATGATGTGTATTATGTGGAGTAGTTGAGGTACAATTTACTAAGTGTATCACAAGTGTGTGACAAGAAGTTTGATGTATTTTTTACTGATACCGAATGTCTCGTACTTGCTCCAGGTTTTAAGATTGATGAGAGTCAGGTAATGCTTAGGACTCCTAGAAAAGATAATGTTTACTGTTTGGACATAGAGGATGCTTCATCTTTATCATCTTTAAACTGTTTGTTTTCAAAAGCATCTGTGAGTGAATTATCACTTTGGCATAGGAGAATGTGCCACATGAATTTCAAAAACATGAATTTACTTGTCAAAAACAACCTTGTAAGAGGTTTGCCTGCAAAGGAATTTTCATGTGATGATCATTGTGTAGCCTGCCTTAAAGGTAAGCAACACAAATCTTCTCACAAGTCCAAAGAAGTAAACACTATATCATCACCATTACAGTTATTGCATATGGATCTCTTTGGTCCTACCAATGTGATGAGTATAGGCAAGAAATCCTATTGTCTTGTGATAGTTGATGATTACTCTAGATTCACATGGGTTTACTTTCTAAGAACAAAGGATGAGACAAGTGGACTGATCAAACCCTTTGTACTGAGAATGGAAAACAAGACAAATCTAAGAGTAAAAGTCATTAGATCAGACAATGGTACTGAATTCAAGAATGTTGATCTAAATAGCTTTTGTGAGGAAAAAGGTATTGAGAGACAATACAGTGCTCCTAGAACTCCTCAACAGAATGGTGTTGCTGAGAGGAGAAATAGGACACTGATTGAGGTTGCAAGAACTATGTTAGCTGATTCCAAACTTCCAATTAGTTTTTGGGCAGAAGCAGTTAACACTGCTTGTTATGTTCAGAACAGAGTTCTTATAGTCAAATCTAAAGGCAAGACACCCTATGAACTTTTTGAGAAAAAGAAACCCTACATAGGATTTTTAAAACCTTTTGGGTGTCCTTGCACAATCCTTGATACCAAAACTCACTTAGGCAAATTTGAAAGCAAATCTGATGATGGATTTCTTGTAGGATATTCTTCTCAAAGCAAGGCTCTTAGAGTTTTTAATAACTCTACCAGAATCATTGAAGAAAGTGACAATGTCAGATGCAATGAGAACACTCCTAACATACCTGGAAGTGGTCCAAATTAGTTATTTGACATTGATTCACTAACTAACTCTTTGAACATGAGTAGTGCAGTGATTACAGGTTCAAGTACAGAAAAGATCCAGGAAACAAGTCCTCCATTCGTCATGTTTCCCATGCCTATTACAGATCCAAATGATTTCTGTACTCCTGATGAAGTAGAATCTGCTCAGCAAAAGGAAGCTGAGGATGTAGAGAAGAATGATGATCAGCAGACTGAGGAAACTTCCCTCTCTGACAACATTGAAGTCATACCATCTTCAGATGAGGGACCTCAATGAGATCAAGAACCAGAAGTGAATGATTCAAATTAAGGGGTGGATTTGCCAGAAGAACCCCTGCACCTCACAAGAACTCAGAAGAATCATCCACCTTCATTAGTGATAGGAGATATTCAGTCTCCTATGATCACCAGGAAGCAAAGCAGAGCTTTAACAGATCTACACTCTGGCACGATTTCTGTTTTTCTCTCACAAACAGAACCAAAGAAGGCACATGATGCAATGAAGGATCCCAGTTGGATTGAAGCCATGCAAGAAGAACTATTACAGTTTGTCTTACAGCATGTGTGGGATCCGGTGGATCTACCAAGAGGACACAGGGTGATTGGTACTAAATGGATATTCAGGAATAAGACTGATGAAAGAGGCATTGTAATTAAGAACAAAGCCAGATTAGTAGCTCGGGGATATACACAAGAAGAAGGCATAAACTATGATGATGTATTTTCTCCAGTTGCCAGAATTGAAGCCATCAAGCTGTTTTTGGCCTTTGCATCTTACAAAGGATTCAAAGTCTATCAGATAGATGTCAAGAGTGCTTTTCTCTATGGCACAATTGATGAAGAGGTATATGTCAGTCAACCTCCGGGGTTTTAGGATCCTAAATACCCTGATAAGGTTTACAAGTTGAGGAAGGCATTGCATGGTCTTCATCAGGCACCTAGAGCTTGGTATGATACTTTGTCCTCCTATCTGTTGGAGAACAAATTTGAAAGAGGTGTCATTGATAAGACCTTGTTCATCAAGAAAACAAAGACTGATATGCTACTTGTCCAGATCTATGTAGATGATATCATCTTTGGATCAACAAAAGATGATATGTGCAAGGAATTTGAGGAACTGATGCATAAGAAATTTAAGATGAGTTCTATGGGAGAGCTCACCTTCTTTCTTGGTCTACAGGTCAAGCAGAAGGCTGATGGTATTTTTATCAATCAGTCTAAATATGTGGCCTCAATGCTTCAGAAGTTTGGAATGAATGATGCAAAGCCTGCCAGCACTCCTATGGAAACACACAAGCACCTCATGCTGATGTTGAGGGGGAGGAAGTTGATGTTCACAATTACAGATCCATGATTGGGTCCTTGATGTATCTCACAGCTTCCAGACCTGATATTATGTTTGTTGTTTGTGTGTGTGCTAGGTATCAAGTTAGGCCAAAGGAGTCTCACTTACATGCAGTCAAAAGGATATTCAAATATCTCAAGGGTCAACCTAGGTTGGGACTTTGGTATCCTAATGACTCTTCTTTTGATCTGGTGGCATATACTGATAGTGATTATGGAGGAGCAAATTTAGATAGAAAGTCCACATCAGGAGGATGTCAATTCTTGGGAGGAAGATTGGTCTCATGGCAGTGCAAGAAACAAACCACAGTTTCACAGTCAACCACAGAAGCTGAATACATAGCTGCATCTCAGTGTTGTTCACAAGTTCTATGGATTCAAAATCAGATACAAGACTATGGTCTTTCCTTCTTGCAGACACCCATCTACATTGACAATAACAGTGCTATCAGCATTGTTAACAACCCTGTCAAGCACTCCAAGACCAAACATATAGAGATCAAGTACCATTTTATTAGAGATTGTAATGAAAAGAAATTAATTCAAGTTTTGAAAGTCCACACTGATGATCAATATGCAGACCTTTTCACAAAAGCCTTTGATGTAGGCAGGTTTACATTCTTGGTCACTAGTGTTGGAATGATGAACTCTGAATAAATCTCTTCGTGTTACATTTATCTTTGTACTATCTCTGTATATTTTTCTTATTTCTTATTTGTTCCTTTTGTTCTTTTATTACTCAGGGTGCATTTAATAAGTTTGTTTATGTTTCAGATAGCCTTTGGAGTCATCAGCATGGTCAAAGAATGCATAGTAAAGTTATCACTGCTTATTTGGAGTTACTATTGCTTGCAGTGTTACTACCGCAAAGCATAGTTTCTATCGCTAGCCTTTACTACTGCTCATTTAGACCATTACTGTTTTTCGCATATTACTACCGCTAGCTGTTCATTACTAATGTTCGCATATTACTACCGCTAGCTGACCATTACCATTGCTCGCACTTTACCACCGCTGGTTGAAATTAGTGTTGCTCATATTCGCCAATTACCACTGCTTTATGTTAATACCGCTAGTTACAATTGCTTGCGTGGTTACCACCGCTCGCTTTAGTTACTACCGCTTTTAACTATCACACGCGCGACTTACCGCCGCTTACCGGTTACCACTGAACTTAAATGTTACTACCGCTTTTAACTTAATGTTGCTTGCATTACCACTGCTTTTAACATTACTGTTGCTAGTGTTAGTTATTTTTAGTTACCACCGCTTTTAACTAATACTGTTGCTAGTGTTAGTTACCATTGCTTATGGTTTTTGTATAAAAGCCCTAATTTGACCGCCTTTTTCTCAAACGGCTATTTCGAACTTTGGCTCTCAAAAACCCTTGAGATTCTTGCGATTTCTGTAACCCTATTTTCTTGACAAATCATCTGATCATCATCTATATTGATTTCTTCAATCTAAACTAGGGTTTTTCTACTCAGTCGACAATGGCTTCTCTTCGTTTCGTGAAGGATCACAACAAGATTGGCTATCTCACAAAGGATAGTAATTCCGAAGGGTTTGAAGATATTGTTGATTTCTTGGCATCATCCAGCATCGCATATGCAGCAACCATCAATCCCACTATCTACATCACTCATATGCAAGATTTTTGGGCGAATGCTGTGATTGAGGAAGCTGAAGGGGTCAAACTCATTCAGACCACCATTTGTGGTCAATCTCTGACTGTTACCCCAGCCAAAATCAGACACCATTTACATCTGAATGATGACTCAGGTATCACCATGCTTTCACCCTCCACCATAATGGACGCTTTTCTGAAGATGGGGTATGCAGGCTCCCAAACCTCTTCAAAATATCTCGGGTCAATTCTGCCCTCAGTAGAGATTTTTTGTGCATACCCTATTACACTGTTTTTCAAAGAAAACTACCAGTTGGAGTGAGTTCAGTAGTACCATGGCATTTGCATTGGTTTGCTTGGCCACTAAACAGATTTTCAATTTTTCTCAAATGATCTTTGATGATCTTGTTTACAACCTTGAGAACATGAACAATTCTAAAGTAAAATCTTTTTACATGTTCCCAAGGTTTGTACAAGAAGTTATAACCAAGGAATTGACGGATGTACCTATGGATGGAGACACTTATCAAAGCTCTGCTCTTGGTCATAAAGTGTTTTCCAACTTGAAGAGACCTGCACAAGGCTCTAATGATACATTCACCCCATTGTTCCCTACAATGATGGGTGTGAACTGTTAGGATTATGTGCAAGACAATAACGGAGGATTACCGTGTCCAATGTTATAAGACACTAGTAGGTCACACCGCTGCACACCTAATTGAGAATATTTGTGTGTGAGAATTAATTAAAGAGAGAAGGAAATAAATAATTAGTTAACTATTTGTTGAGTTAATTAATTAATTAATTAAATTAATTAATTAAGTAATTAATTAATTAAGGAATTGATTAATTAGATAATTATAAAGGAATTATAATCAGATACAGTCACTGCCATATTTATCTCTATAAATAAAAGGCTTAAAGTGATTTATCAGTTGATTTTATTTTTCTCCTCCAAAAATTACTCTCTCTCTCTCTGATAACACCAAAATTATACATGTTTTGGTTGCACGTAATCGTATGACTTTACCCCATTTCTCACTCGTTTATGATCATTTCATGCACTAAAAGAGCTTATTATTGTTTGTGAAGGATTTGGAGGCCGTGGAACGGAAAAGTACGGAAAAAGGCGAGAAAACGTGAAAAATGCACAAAGTCAACACAGAAGACACTTGGCGATCGCGAAGTCCTCACTCTGGCGCCGCCAAGTGCGACTGAATTGAAGATTAGGGTTGATTTAAGTGCTTGGCGTCGCCAAGTTGGCAGCCTGGCGATCGCCAGATGGAGCCTGGACGTTTTCCTTTAAATATCAGCCTCCTCCTTCAGTTCTAAACATGTCCGATACACGAGGGAAGTACAGAGGAACGAGAGTGAGAGTACGAAAGGTGCCGATACGCTGCGGAAGACGATTTCCGATCATCTATCGTTGTATTGTCGGTATCATGTCGATGTCTACTTTTGTTTTTGTTTTTGTTTTCATTATGAGTGAGTAGTTTATTAGTAGTGCTTGTCATGATAGATGAACCTTTATGGATGATACTTTGCAATTAATGTTTATTGGTTTGTTTTGATTAATTGAATGTCTTTTATGGTTCTTTTCTGATTATTTTTGTTGTGGCAATTTGAATTCACTTGGTTGGGTGTATTTGTTAGACCAAAACAGATAGACTCCGAAAGGATAATCAACCTACCTTAGCCTGACTTGGACCATAGAGTTTTGTTAAGGGGTTACTTTGACCAATAGTGACAGATAGTAAAAGAGCCATTGCAATATTGATTGGGAAGGGTTTACCGATTCTAGATTGTGGACCAAACGATTTAGGATTGGAATTAGGAGGACCGTATCCTAGTTCATAACCATAAATTGCACATGTTAGGGTGTCCCAGACTTAAATTCCTACAATAGTCAAAACAACCAAACCTTCGACCTATTCATATCATCCATATTGGGGATTCACTTTATCATGATAAGTACTGCTGTTTTTCCTTATTATAATCTTAAATCATTATTTCAATTGCTTTCTTAGTTTTTACTTAGTTAATTGTTTCTTTTAAGTATTCAAACCTTTTTCATACAAAACCCCCCTTTTAGGTTAATTAGACCGATTCAGACTTTAGTCTACGATAACTTGACCGTTCCCAGTGGTAGATACGATACCTGGACTTTCCTACACTATATTACTCACGATCAGGTACGCTTGCCTGTATATGTGATAAGACGGTGGCTAGGCATTAGAGGTTAAAACTTGTTACGCTTTTTATATACGATAATTACCGCATCACTCTCTCTCTCTCTCTCTCCTCCTAGTGCCGCCGCCGGCCTCCCCTCACACACAACGACCGGAGTGTTTTTTCCGATCAGTCACGGTAGCAACCCTCTCACGTGGTGCCAGTAGCGGTGTACCCCCTGCTTGCTTTTCAGGGTTTTTGTTTAAAAAGGTAAACCATCTAAACCATACTTTTTGTATCTGTAAAGGTTTAGGTTGGGTCCTCAATTGGGAATCGGATTTTATTATCCGCTGCGTTTGCTTTATGCCTCTGGTTCCCAACAGTGGTATCAGAGCCAGTTCCTAAACCTACAGATCAGGTTTAACTGTTTGTTTAGGTTTAAAAATTCGATCTTTTATCTGTCCTGTTTTTATAAAAATTGGATTTTTCCGAAAACCTAACCGGCGGTGGAACGGCGGTAGTTAGCCGGCCGAACCACCAGGCCGATCACCGGAGAAGCCAATCCACCAATGCTCGGCGGCCGCACCACAGATGGTGGTTGCGGCGCCGGCTGTCTTCCCCGTTCGCCAGCCGCACCACCGGATGGTGGCAATGTCGGCCATGGTAATCGAACGCCACCAAGATGGTGGCGATTGTTGTTGTTAATCGCATCGGCCACCGAGGTCGGACCACCAAGCCGTTTTTTGACGGCGACGGTGGTGGCTGTGTGTTTTGATTGGGCCGCGCATCACGGCGATGATGGTGGCGTTTAGCTGCTGTTGTTGCGGTGGTGGCGGCGATGGCGTTAGTTTCGTTGTTCGCCGACCACGGCGATGGTGGTGGCACCGTGCTGCTGCTGTCACCGGTGGATGATGGTGGCGGGTGATTTCAGCGACGGTGGTGGCGGCGTTCTATTGCTGCCCTCGTCAACGATCAAGGAAGAACCACCGGTCGTCGGTGGTGGCTGATTGCTACCATCGTCGATCGTGGTGATGGCCATCAAAGGGTTCTCGCGCCACCGATCGACGGCAGTGGCTATCATCGCTGTTGTCGTGAAGGTGGTGGCGGCTATGTTGTTGTGCGTCGACCACGGCGGTGGCGGCGGTGATAAACCGCTGCTGTTGCTGGTGGTTTGACGGTGGCGGCGTGGTCGCCGGGAAGCGACGGTGGTGGTGGCACTAGCCACGGCTGCTGTCGTGTTCCCAACCGGTGGCAACAGCGATGGTTGATTCCATCAATGTCGTCGCCGGTGTTGGTGATGGTGATCGGGACGGTGGCGGTGGTGGCTACTTTTGCTGTCATCGTCACCGGTGACTGTAAACCACCAGTTCTCGCCGTGAACAGCGACTGGTGGTGAAAGTTGTTGTTTTTTCTATTCGCAATCAGTTTAGTCAGGTTGCGTTGGTTAAGAGATTAAGCCAGATGGGTTTAAAACCCTAGGGATTATTTCATTAAATTACTTTAGTTTAATTAATTTCATTAAAATAAAATTTAGTTAAATTTTGACCCGTGGTTATGTTTTGGTGAATGTATGTATATTTTATTTATTTGTTGTTGGTTACGGGAGGCCTGCGTGCCATTTACAACCCGCTTTTAATTGTAAAATAATCAAAGAATCGAGACCTGAAGACGGAGCACGGAGTCAACCATGGATCTTGGAGCCAGTAGGAGCGCCGAGAAGATCATGCCCTGTGTGTTGTTGTCACTTAGGATTAAGACCGCCGTTTTGTATTGGCTCGCAAAACGGCAATAGTTTAAGGGTTTTTGACTATGACATGTTGTTTAAATGCGTGGTTGTTTATATTTAATAGCATGTATGTTTAAAATTAAATATAAACTATTAAAATAAAATGGATACAAAAACCAGTTTGGCTTTTGGATCCAAGTTTTTTGAAAACTGGCATTTTTGAAACCCTTGTTAAATTCATAGATCAGTAAGTGCAACCCACTTTAGGGACACCTCCGGTGTAAGGTACGTAGGGCATTGCGAGTGATCACACTTCAATCGCCCGCGTTCAAACCGAAATTGGAGGGGATAAAAAGTCTGCGAATTATCTCCGGGTGGTACCGGCCAGAGTATGTCCAGGCCCCGGGTGGTGCAATCTGTTTTGGTAATTGTTTATTCACCGGGTGGTACCGGGCCAAAATGCACTAGAGGGACCAAATATGCACGGATTGAATACCCGATGTCCCGATGATCTAGAAGTCGTGTTTACGTATTAAAATGCGATTGGTATAGTTTTACCTACCATAAATCACATGAGTCAGCCTGACATGATCACATGCTTGCCGACACATGTGAAATATGGATTCTAGTCTAATAAATTAATTTAAGGGTTATGATTTATTAGAAGTTTTATAATTTTAAACTAAATCGGAATTTTATTCTTATATTTGTAGATGTCTAAATCTGTAGTCCCGTTTTACACCCCTGAGGAATTGCTCCGCCTCATCAATGGTAAATGGAAGCTTACAGGACAAAATTTTCCAGTTTGAAAAATGCACCTTGACAATGTCTTGAGTGCACAGTGTAAGCTGTACATTTTGGAAAAACCTGTTTCACGACCCAAGAGCAATTCTCCTGAAGAGGAATTTGCTCAGTACTTTAAATATTTGGCAGATGAATCTGATGTCATTTCTCTATATCACCTGAGTTTTCGGGAGGTTTAAGAGATAAATCTTGTCATGAGGTCGTGAAAGACATAGAAAACCAACTAGGTTTCTAAATGCACACAGGTAAGCTTCTGATTATGAAAGAGATACTTTCATTAAAGCTGAAGAAGAACCAATCAATTAAAGACCATCTCATAAATATAAGGAGGCTCTTTAAATGCTTGACACGTCTGGGATACAAAATGGCTCAAGAAGAGTTAATGAATCTCATGTGGTACTCACTCGCTAAGGAGATATGTGACACAGCTAGTGCCTACATGAAAGAACCAAGGAAAGACGTGGCAATGTTACATGAGGACATTTTGGCCAGCCTAGAGCCGAAACCAGCACCTGCTGAACTCATGGACACCGATTGGATTGATGAGCCAGGAGATCTGAGTTGCCCAGAGTGCGGTAGCGAGGATATTTGCGAGCACTCGATGAATATCGACCAGATAGAGATCGGTTTACCCGATGCTCCAGGTATCTTTATGATAGATTGCTTAATCACTTCTTATGAATCATAGGTAATTGATACAGGCAGTGGTAACCACATTTGTAATCATTTACAGGGATTCACTAGAAGAGAGACTTTGAGGAAGGACCGTTCGAACCTACGAGTTGGCGAAGGCACTCCGCTGATAGCTGAAGCAGTAGGATCTTATAGTCTTAGTTTACCCTCGGGTCTAGTTTTGGAACTGGAAAATTGTTATTATGTTCCAAAGATGATTAAGAATGTTATGTCTTTTGATTTATTGGTAGACCAAGGATTTTATTATAAATATGATTATAAAATGCTTTCAGTCTTTAAAAATAATATTTTAGTGAATGGTCTATATACAGTATATATCTGCAAGACGATAATAAAGAAATCTATCATATAAGTAAACGATCCAAAGACATTGAGGATCAAACTTACCTCTGGCATTGTCGTCTAGGCCACATAAACAAGAAACGCGTTGAACTACTCCTAAAGGAGGTTTTCTTAGCACTTTTGATTTTAAACCTTTTGACAACCGCGAATACTGTTTATCTGGCAAGATGAGAAAAGAACCTTTCAATAAAGATAATGAAAGGGCTTCTGACTTGTTAGAAATAGTTCACACAGATGTGTGTGGACCATTTAGTCATGAGGTAAGAGGAGGATACCGGTACTTCATCACATTTACTGACGATTTCAGTAGATATGGTTATGTCTACTTGATGAGACATAAATCTGAAAGCTTTGAGAAATTCAGAGAATATCAGAATGAAGTACATAATCAACTTGACAGAAAGATCAAGTTTTTACGGTCAGATCGAGGAGGCGAATATCTTAGTCAAGAGTTTGGCAATCATCTGATGGAATGCGGGATTGTATCACAACTCACACCTCTGTATACACCACAGATGAATGGTGTGTCAGAAAGGAGGAATCGTAGATTACTAGACATGGTACGATCGATGATGTGTCACTCTACACTACCAGTGTCATTCTGGGGACATGCGCTTGAAACAGCAGCACATATACTGAACAGAGCGCCAACAAAGTCGGTGGAAAGAACGCCATACGAGTTGTGGAAGGGTAAGAAACCCAAAATGTCTTTTCTGAAAATCTGGGGTTGTGAGGTTTACGTCAAACGACCTACCTCAGAAAAACTCAAACCCAAATCCGACAAGTGTTTCTTCGTGGGATATCCCAAAACCACCGTGGGATATTACTTCTACAACCCTGAAGAGAACAAAGTTTTTGTGGCTCGAAATGGAAAATTTCTGGAAGAAAAGTTTCTCAATTCCGGGAACACCAGAGAGGATGTAGATCTACAGGTAGTAGACGAAGAAAACACTGCACCAACTGTTGAGCCAGAAATTCAACATGAAAGTGTTGAACCTCAATCAGAGCCGATTGAGGAAGTGCAAACACAAGACCTTCGCAGATTCAATAGGATAAGACAAGAACCAGATAGGTATCTTGGGTTTCTGGTATCTCAGGTTGGTGGAGACTTGAATGAGCCAACATCCTATGGAGAAGTTATGTCAGGCAGTGAGTCTGAACAATGGCAAGAAGCCATGAAGGACGAGATGCAGTCCATGTACGACAACCAAGTATGGGAGTTGACTGATTTACCCCAGCACTATAGAGCTGTTGGACGTAAATGGGTTTTCAAGAAGAAAACTGACATGGACGGGAACGTACACACCTTTAAGGCTAGACTGGTCGCAAAAGGATTCACGCAAACTCATGGTATTGACTATGATGAAACCTTTTCACCAGTAGCCATGTTAAAGTCAATAAGGATTCTAATGGCCATTTCAGCGTACTTTAATTACGAGATCTGGCAAATGGACGTCAAGACAACCTTTCTGAACGGAAAGTTAACAGAAGACGTCTACATGGAACAACCAGAAGGATTTAAAGATCCTAAGAATCCTAATAAAGTGTGTAAACTGCTAAAATCCATTTATGGATTAAAGCAAGCATCTCGAAGCTGGAACTTACATTTTGATGAGCGAATCAAAGAATTTGGTTTCGCGAAAAGTGAGTTCGAGCCGTGTGTTTACACTAAGTTCAGTGGGAGCATAGTAACCTTCTTGGTCTTGTACGTAGACGACATTCTACTTATAGGAAACGATGTACCAACTTTACAGAGTGTAAAGAGTTGGTTAAGCAAATGTTTCCAGATGAAAGACCTTGGAGAAGTCGCTTATATACTTGGCATAAAGATCTACAGAAATAGATCTAAGCGGCTTATCGGACTTAGCCAAAGTACGTACATTGACAAAATCCTGAAGAAATTCAGGATGGATGAATCCAAGAAAGGATTTATCCCGATGCAACATGGCATAGTGTTAAGTAAAACACAGTGTCCTGTTTCTAGTCAAGATCAGGACAAGATGAAATCAGTTCCATATGCATCAGCAATTGGATCGATTATGTATGCCATGTTATGTACTAGGCCCGATGTTGCTTACTCAGTAAGTGTTACGATTGCAGATTCAACTACTGAAGCAGAGTACATTGCAGCATCTGATGCGGCAAAGGAAGCTGTCTGGCTAAGGAATTTTCTATCGGATCTAAGAGTCGTTGCCAGTGTCTCTAGACCGATCGATATATTCTGTGACAACTCGGGAGCCGTCGCGCAAGCAAAGGAGCCCAGAGAACATCACAAGTCAAGACATGTGCTCAGGAAGTATCACCTCATCCGAGAGATCATTGGAAGAGGAGATGTAAGAATATGCAAGATTCCAACGAAAGACAATGTCGCAGATCCGCTGACAAAGCCGCTAGCAAGGGTGAAACATGAAGCGCATGCAAGTTCCATTGGGATGCAGTACCTGGACACCAGTAGCTAGTTTTAGTTTATTATTATTACAGTAGTTTAATTTTGAGACATTAGATCATGTAAAGTGTTATTTCACTGTGTGATTGAAATATTGGAGGTTTTTAATTCATGATTGTTTCAAAAGTTAAACTGTTTTTTGCATATTTAATGTATCCATGATTTATGCAAAGTCTTGCAATAAAATCTAAATTTCCGTAGCCACTTATTGAAATAGGAATTTCAATAGGGAGTTTAACGCTATTATAAATACTTGATGATTTATTCAAAGTAAAGAGTAAAAGCACAAGTGTTGTGACCAAGTATTTATAGATACTCATCAGAGTGTTTGAGTATTGGAAGTGACCAGTATCAAGTCTGCTTCATGGAGCCCCAGTCATAAGCACTGACTTGATGATAGGTTGTCCTTAGACCTGAGATATTTGGTTTGGGAACATCAGGACTACTGTACTCTTAGCGCGTTCTAACGCTGCACCGTAACAGGGCGGCCATACCGGACGTGACTAGATGCAGCGGAAGCCGTGGATCCAAATGCATATAGTCAAGAAGGGATTTGCACCTCTGCAATAGAGAGATATTTCCGGGCCCCTTGACGATTAAGATTTGCAGAAAACGCGTGGCCACACTCGGATAGAATAACAGTTGTTATTTAGTAATATCCGTTACTACAGGCAATCTGAATCAGAGTCAAGAAATACTTGAATTTGAGAAATGAATCCTCCACTCCATGTCTCAAACTCATTTTAGAAATATCGTGTGCAAAAGGAATGAACCTGTGTACAAATTCAAGTGTGAATTGTATCTCTGAATATAAGAGATCTTATAACCTGGTTAACCTAAGTGTCTGACTAGGGACCTCCTTAGGCTAATGGTAACAGTACAGTTACATGTCTGGCACAAGTGGGAGTCTGTTAGGATTATGTGCAAGACAGTAACAGAGGATTACCGTGTCCAATGTTATAAGACACTAGTAGGTCACACCGCTGGACACCTAATTGAGAATATTTGTGTGTGAGAATTAATTAAAGAGAGAAGGTAATAAATAATTAGTTAATTATTTATTGAGTTAATTAATTAAGTAATTAATTAATTAAGGAATTGATTAATTAGATAATTATAAAGGAATTATAATCAGATACAATCAATGCCTTATTTATCTCTATAATTAAAGGGCTTAAAGTGATTTATCAGTTGATTTTATTTTTCTCCTCACAAAATATCCTCTTCTCTCTCTCTCTCTCTCTCTCTCTCTCTCTCTCTCTCTTCTCTAGTGCCGCCGCCGGCCTCCCCTCACACACAACGACCGGAGTGTTTTTTCCGATCAGTCACGGTGGTCTAGCAACCCTCTCACGTGGTGCCAGTAGCGGAGTACCCCTTGCTTGCTTTTCAGAGTTTTTGTTTAAAAAGGTAAACCATCTAAAACATACTTTTTGTATCTGTAAAGGTTTAGGTTGGGTCCTCAATTGGGAATCGGATTTTATTATCCGCTGCGTTTGCTTTATGCCTCCGGTTCCTAACATGAACCCCCTTCAAGGTGAGGCATCAGGCTTGCAGCCCTCACAATCAAGCATACCCACTGATGAACTACCCCCACCTTCCAGTTCAAATATCCCTCAGTCCCTTGATTCAACCCTCACCCCTACACTCAAAAGTTACACTAAAAAGAACAGGGAGCTCCTTCCTCCTCTGGTTCTAAACCCACTAAACCTCTTAGCCATCAGTTGGAGCACTCTCCTTCTGATTCATTCCAAAGGGATACCCATGGAGTGTCTCCCCACTCAAGTGTAAAGAAGGTGCCCTCTAAGGAGAAGGATGGGCATGTGGTTGGTGAGGCTCAGACTACTGATGTTGCACAAGGTGTGCATCAGGACAGTCTGAACATAGCTAAGACCCCTACCACGGCAACTCCAATTGAGCAATTAAAAGGAGGTCCCAGGTGCCAAGAAACCAAGGGGGCAACTAGTGCTTCAGCTAGGCTAAAGACTTCTGTCAAAAAGCTCAAAGATCCAGTAAGGGAGGTAAACACTCCTAAACCTGGTGAGGGCAGATATAACTATTCTGATTTGATGGCAGATTTAAAAGTCATTGCTGATGATCTGAAGGCTCATGATGTTAACTTTCAGAATCATGATCAAAGGCATGACTCACATGAAGGAAGGTTGGAAATTCTGGAGGAACTGGTCACTGCTTAGCACAATCTGATCAAAGCTCATGATGCTCAGATTATCAAACAGTCAAAGAAGATACAAGCTCAAGGTGCTCAAATGGCTTGTATGCAAATGAAAATTTCAGCTTTTCAGAGAAGATACTCCACCTTGATCTCATTCACAAAAGGGGAGAGGAGATCAAAGATCAAGGGGGAGCAGAAGAAGAGAAAGGTAATCAATGAAGAGGCTGAAGTTGTGAATGAAGAAGGTGAGATCAGAGGTGTCAATGTTGAGGTTGGTGATGCTGAACAAGAAGTTGATGTAACTGAAAAAGAAGGTGTTGAGGTGGGATTCGGCCACAACTGGGTGGCGTTCCACCCACGGCCACCGCAAACACCGCTACCACGGTGCTGTGGTGCGATGTAGTGGTCGATGACAACAACAACACCACCGCCACCACCGCCACTCGATCCAATGGCCGGCTGCCACCACCGATCTGGTGAGGCAGCTTCGATCGGCGACGACCACAGCCACCACCGATCTGGTGGTATGGCTACGGTGGTCTTTGGTGTCAATCGGCGACCGCTTGCCGAATCGATTTTGGTTTTTCGTACGATAAGTGATAAACATAAAACTTTGAGAAAAATCAGATTTTTATAAAAGGAATAAAACTTGATACACAAGAAACAAGAATTAATTTTAACGGATCATATAATCTGATAAAAAACTAAACGATTATAACAATAGCTCTGATACCACTGTTGGGTTTTTGAGGATCCCTCGTATCTATCTGACACGAGGATCACCGTGGATCTCAATCCTAACTGGAAGAGATACACGGTAAAACTTAATGATCAAACTGACCAAAAAGTTTAAAGTTTATCAAACCTAACTGGTTTGATTATCGCGGAAGCAAAGAATTAAAACTCGAAAACATTCTAATGATCTTTAATCGTTTTAGTTATTTAATCTAACGAGAGGGTTTTGATTAGTTTACCTGGATTGCTTAAGTTTGATCCACCCGTAAACGATCACACAAATTGCCTTCTAGTTGGCTGAAATCCCGAGATCACGAAACGATCTGTTTGCGAGACGTCAACCGAAAAAACCGAACTCCGTGGGGTTGTGGTTCTTGGCGCCGGTTTCTAGGGAGAGAGGAGAGAGAGAGATTTTTTTTCTTGGCTTGAATAATTAATTGAGTGTATTAACTGGTAACCCTTAAGCCTTTATTTATAAGGTTAAGCTTCCTAGTTACCATATATCTCTTGTAATTATCTTTTGGTAATTATCCTTTCTTTCTCCCAAAGAAAAGGATTTTTACCAAACTAGATAATTAATATTCTTATTATATATTTATTTATCTTAATAAATACATAATTTATTAATTAATAAACTTTATATATATTTATTTGCCTAATAAATATATATAATCTATTTCAAACCTTTATCTTTGGGTTTTCTTACATAAAATACCCAACTAGTCTATAATTAACTATTACAAACCCAATCTCTCCAAACTGGGATTTATCCTATTTGATTTACAGATCCTCACAGGTGTGACCCTCGAGTGTCTTATAACATTGGATGTGAGATCACTGGTTTGTCAACTTCTGCACATAATTACTAATAGAAATTGCCTAAGGTTATTCCAACAACCAAGGGTGTAGTTATCAAGGAGCCTGAAGTGTTAAAGAAGAAGGGTGCTGATTTAGACCCCAAAGATAAAGGAAAGAAAATTGTAGAGGAAGAGACTGAATCAGATTCAGATGGTGATGAGAGAATGAAACCAGTTATAGATCCAGTGGTTGTAAATCAACTTTCTGAGGCTTTCATTCAGAAGCTTACAGAAGAGGAAGAGAGGCAAAGAAAAGTAGAGATGGATAGATTGATTGAGAAAGATAGATTGGCTGCTGAGGAATTACAAAAGAAGTTAGATCTTGAAGGAGCCAAAGCTACAGAGAAGAAAACTGTGAAGAAAGCATCAAAGAAAGCAACTCCAAAAGCAGCTACTGAAAAGAGGAGGATAATGGTGAGGTATCTGGCTGGTGCTCTTGGAAAACCAGTTCAGTACTTTGCAAAGTGGGATTTGGAGAAGGTTGAACAGAAGTATAATGCAACAAGGGAGGTGATGCATCAACAAGTTGTGGAAGAGCAAGAATAAGAACAAGAAGATGTGCCCTTGGCGCACAGAAAGAGAAAAAGAGATCAGATTACCATTGCTGAAGGTAATACTGATAGTACTGCTGCTGATCCAGTCAAAGAAAATGAACCTGTTCAACAAGCCAATCCAAAAGTTGAAAAGGAGATTGAAAAGGAGGTTGATAAGGAGGCTGAGAATGCTGAGAAAGAGTCAGAGGTTCAAGTGCCAAAACCAAAAAGAAAGAAATCTATTGCTAAGAAGAAGCAAAAGGTGAAACTGGTGGAAGAGACTTCAGATATTTCTAATTGGATATATTTTGAAGATAAGGAGGTTGATGTCTTCAAAGTATTCAGAAGTAATGGAAAGAATGAGATTTTTGCTAGTATAGCTGGAATCTTTAAAAGGCTTTCCAGGGCAGATTTAAAGAAGATGTATGAGATTGGTTGTTCAAAGGAGAATGAAGATTTTGAGGAGACCAAGTTATTAAATGAGAATTTGCAGTTCATGTTTGCATTTTCAAAAGCCAGAGATGATTTAAAGAAGAAGAATGTTAGAGATCAGACTGATAGCATTGGTGAAGGAAGAGTTGTTTCATGGAGTACTTACAACAACAGAGTGTTTTCAGTTATTTTTGAAAAGGGAAGACAAAGTTATTTCCTTATTGACAAAAGGTATGATTTTGAGCCTACCTTGATGGAGAGTATACTGAAGACAAAAGATCAAAATTCTAGACTCACTGATCTTGACAAAGAATTGCTAGAAAAGATGAAACAGCAAATTCTAGATATCAATGAGAGATATTTTGATGATCCAAGTATGGAGGTACAACCTAAGAAGCTGATAGAATGGGGTATTTATGAAGAATTGAATTTCTTTGTCAGATGGGATGATGGTTCTGAACAAAGTGATCAAGACTTGTTCAAAATTCTTGAGGTCTGTACAAGAGATAATCTGAGAGAGATGTATGTACTTGGATTGAAGATGAACGATGCAGTTGTGGATGACAGGATTTGTTCTGAAAAGGATTTGAAGATGAAGAGTGCTATGGAATGCCTATTTTGGTTGTTTGAACCATCTAGGATTTCAGATTTGCAGAATCAAGCATGTGAAGTGGTAAATGAGTGGATATGGGTTGATCAGTGCAGGGTATATTGTTTAACAATCAATGGAACAAGCAGAGAGTATTACTTTGATGATTGTGATACTGATGTGCTTGATATTCAGTGATTACAAGGCATGGTGAATGTTGAACTGAGCTTGAATGGAGAGCCCTCTAAGCCTGCAAGGTTGCTGATCAAGAAGATAAAGACATATTTGAAGATCAGACTCAAGAACTTAGCTCCTCATGTTTGAAAAGCTAAGTTAGGGGGAGATTGTTGGGTCTGAAATGTGTCTGCAGGTTTATTACTGAAGAGTTACCACTGCTAGTCTTTTGATTATTACCACTGATGGTTGATATGGAGTTACCACTGCTGAAGATAATTACCACTGCTAATCAAGTTACCACTGCTGGAACAGAATTACTACTGCTATTGAAGATTACCACTGATTCTGTTTTACCACTGCTTGAAGAGTCAAGATAAGGAAAGGATTCTGTTGGTGAAGATATGGAATGGATGCGATTCTTTTGGAGATATCTTAGAGATTATCTTGTAGATTTACTTTCCTTATGTTTATCTTGTATCTCGAATATATAGCTGATAGATGTTAGATGTTTAAATTACGAGTTCATTCAGTTTTTGTTTAGAATATTGTAGCCTTAAGATTAGTCTTGATCCCCGCAATTGAGAAGAATTGCATGTCTGGTTTGAGTCTGTTCAAATCAGATTGGGGCTTTGGTTTGTAATCATTAAACTTGTGATCAATACACAATTTGTTTTGCAATTCCATTGTTTCATTCAAAGTGTTATTCCACAAACTTCTTTGAGTTGTGATTTTCTGTTCTTGTTATTGATTGATCCTGACACTTAGTCTCTTCCACTCTCTTTCCAAGAAACCAACACCACATCCTTCTCTTTCTACTTTCTGTCAAACGAACCACCATCATCACCACTCTCTTTATCGATCAAACACTCGCGCTGGCGAGGACAAAACGACCGGCAGTAAGGGCCGGCAAACAACCACCACAACCGTCGCCGCTACAACCACGGCAAAGTGACCGCCTCGCAACCACCAGGGAAGACTCGCCAGAAAATATACCAGTGATCCTAGAAGACAACAGCCGTATTCAGGCTGTTTACCGACGAACACGGTCCGATATGCACCTAGTAAAACCCACCGGAAAAGCCCACCACTCTTCTTCCTCTACCCTCTCTCTCGATCAACTCAAAACCATCACCCCCACCACCATCGAAAACCCTAACCAACTGGAAAAACCATCATCCAAACCTTCCACCACTGATGAACCACTAGACACCTCCATCGAAAACCCTAACCCACCAGCCAATGAAAACCCATCAGAAAACCAACCTACATCGAAAAACCAACCACCACAGAAAAACCCTAACATCCCATCCCACGACACTCTCCAGTGTCAAGAAACCCTTTTTCACTCAAAAAGACATCCAAAACCAGGATGAGCTTATCATCCTTCGTTGTGAAAAAACAGTTTGATCTCAATGTTTTATTTAACTCAGATATAGAGGGAGAAGGGGACTCGGATGAAACAATAGGCTCGGGGGAAGGTGACGGTCACCCAAGAAACACAACTGAAGAAGATTGGGCCGACGAGGTGTTGCTCGTGGCTGATCGGGGCGACATGCATGTTGATACGGAAGAAGCCGGGGTAGATCTGGAGATGCAAGAAACCGGCCAAAATAGCGGAAGCGAGGAATCATCCGAAGCCGAAAGAAACAGACGCCGGAAAGGAAAAGGAGTCGCGGTTTCATCGGAAGCAAAGGAGCAGGTATACATATCTCGAAACCCTTATCTTGATGGTGTGGTGGCATCAGACTCATCTGAGGATGAGTTCATTATACGAAAAAATGCAAAATATATTTCGCTATTACTCGACGAGGATATGGCTGTTCACGATCCTAGTAGTAGTAATATGTGGGCCTTTGTCCCGTTGCCATCATCGCAAAAGCAGGTCTCTTATGTTGACTCCTTTATGACACGCATGCACATTAATTCGGGAGAAGAGGGTGAGAGACCTGCGGATACTGATGATTCCTATATCTAAACCATCAATGTCCCGTTTAACCAAAACCTAATCTCGAAACAGGCAAAATGGAAGAGATCCGTACGAAAGTCCCCCAAGGGCACGACTGTTGGTGAAGGACCTATGAAAAAGGCCAAAAAGGCCTCGGTGGGTAAGAAAATAGGACATGCCAGTAGGCCTAAGAGAGTAACTAGGCAGTCAGCTAGGATGGTAGAAAGCGAACACTCAGTATCCCGAGACCATTCTGACCCGGATTATAAGGAACTGAACGAGGTCCCTTCAGATTCTGACATATTCGTCACCCAGGTTGATGGTTTTAGCTCTCAAAAGGCAAAACAAGCGTTTGAAACGATGAGGACCAAACACGCCTTGGCGGAACGCGATTTTGATAGAACAAGTATAGAGGAATTAGACTTTGTGAGGCGAGTTGTGGAAAGTCATAAATGGGATGCAATGGTATTGGTACTCGAGGCCTATAATCTCACTTTGGTGAGAACTTTTTATGCCGAGGCAGCCGCGACCAAATCCTCGATCCTCAATGTCCATGGGGTTGACATAGAGTTCACGGCCGAAGCAATAAATCGGTTGTTTGGTTTAGATCCACCAGAATTGAAGGAGTATGATGAGCTGAAAAGGAATGCCACCCGGGAGACTCTTAATAACATGATTAGCAGCCTAGCACAACCTGACAAGGATTGGGGGTACCACGTTAATTACAAGTTGCACACATTCCGCTATTGCAATCTTGTCCCAAATGCAAATGTATGGATGACCTTTGTTTTGCACTCCCTACATCCAAGTAGTCACCACAGTTCCCTAAATGTCGATCGAATGGTGCTTCTTTATTGCATCATGGAAGGAAAAGTCATAAACCCCGAAAAACTCATGTTCGATCAGAGGAGGTATTGTGCGAGGCGCAAACAAGAAGGGTTGTTTTTTCCTATGCTTGTGTGCATGCTATGTCAGGCAGCGGGTGTGCCAGAATAGAGGGACGATATCATCATACGTGACGGAGACGAGGAACCGTGGAGGTTGGGATAGAAGGAAGTTTCGAGGTTGAGAACCGCAAGGGCTGGTGGTGATATGATGGCGATGGTCAACAAGCTTTGTGTTTGAGCTTAATGAAAAGGAACACAACCCTTGCGAACTTGTGAACAACTTCGCCCTTAGGCACACATCACATGTTCAATCTTATAAATAAATAAGCCTATACTAGAAACAACAAAGAAATCCTAGACACTACTATATATTTAATGAAGCTAAAAGAGTAAGAATGGACCTGTCCTACACCGGTGGTGTAGGATGTGTTCCTGCAGATTGTTGTTCCAATGTCGTAACATTGGTCACAGCAACATCCTCAAGCTGTCGAACTTTCAGTTTCAACGTCAACAGTTCTTCCTCCATCGATGTCCGCTCTTTCATCCAGTCCAGTCTTTCAGTAGC
The DNA here is from genome assembly GCA_030169165.1 of Centaurea solstitialis. NCBI lineage: Eukaryota > Viridiplantae > Streptophyta > Magnoliopsida > Asterales > Asteraceae > Centaurea > Centaurea solstitialis. The sequence continues at coordinate 70,489,486 of CM058043.1, forward strand.
CAATCCGCTCTCAAGCTCCTCCTTCTCTGTAACAGCTCGTCCCACATCGGCTGGTGAGGGGAACGAAGCACTCCTTATAAGGTGTGTTGATACCTCACCTGGTGAGACGCGTTTTGGGTTGTAACCTGGAGTGGGCAACTCCAAAGCAAAACCGTGAGGGAGTAGGGGTGACCGGTTAGGGCCCTGTGTCTCCAAAGCAGACAATATCAAACCACGATCGCCTGGGCTGTTACAGATGGTATCATAGCTAGGACCGGGCCGATGTGCACAACGGGGACGTTGTGTCCGTAAGGGGGAGAGTGTAACAGCTCGTCCCACATCGGCTGGTGAGGGGAACGAAGCACTCCTTATAAGGTGTGTTGATACCTCACCTGGTGAGACGCGTTTTGGGTTGTGACCTGGACTGGGCAACTCCAAAGCAAAACCGTGAGGGAGTAGGGGTGAGCGGTTAGGGCCCTGTGTCTCCAAAGCAGACAATATCGAACCACGGTCGCCCGGGCTGTTACATTCTCCCTTTCTAATTTCTTCTTATCAACCTTTAACTTTTGAACCCGTTCTTTTCGCTTCGCCCTCAACGTTGAGATGGTATCCGTCAGATTCTGATTTTGGTCCCAAAGCTTGTTGACCATCGCCATCATATCACCACCAGCCCTTGCGGTTCTCAACTTCGAAACTTCCTTCAATCCCAGCCTCCACGGTTCCTTGTCTCCATCACGTATGATGATATTGTCTCTGTATTCTGGCACACCCGCTTCCTGACATAGCCTGCACACAAACATAAGAAAAAACAACCCTCCTTGTTTGTTCTTCGCACAATACCTCATCCGATCAAACATGAGTTTTTCGGGGTTTATGACTTTTCCTTCCATGATGCAATGAAGAAGCACCATTCGATCGACATTTATGGAACTGTGGTGAGTACTTGGATATAGGGAGTGCAAAACAAAGTTCATCCATACATTTGCATTTGGGACAAGATTGCAATGGCGGAATGTGCGCAACATGTAATTAACATGGTGCCTCCAATTCGTGTCAGGTTGTGCTAGCCTTCTAATCATGTTATCAAGAGTCTCGGGGGTGGCATTCCTTTTCAGCTCATCATACTTCGTCAATTCCGGTGGATCTAAACCAAACAACCGATTTATTGCTTCGGCCGTGAACGTTATGTCGACCCCACGGACATTGAGGATCGAGGATTTGGTCGCGGCTGCCTCGCCATAAAAAGTTCTCACCAAAGTGAGATTATAGGCCTCGAGTACCAATACCATAGCATTCCATTTATGACTTTCCACAACTCGCCTCACAAAGTCTAATTCCTCTATATTTGTTCTATCAAAATCGTGTTCCGCCAAGGCGTGTTTGGTCCTCATCGTTTCAAATGCTTGTTTTGCCTTTTGAGAGCTAAAACCATCAACATGGGTGACGGATATGTCAGAATATGAAGGGACCTCATTCGGTTCCTCATAATCCGGGTCAGAATGGTCTCGGGATGCCGACTGTTCGCTTTCTACCATCCTAGCCGACTGCCTAGTTACTCTCTTAGCCTACTGGTCTGTCATATTTTCTTAGCCGCCGAGGCCTTTTTGGCCTTTTTCGCGGGTCCTTCACCAACAGCCATGCCCTTAGGGGCCTTCCGTACAGATCTCTTCCATTTTGCCTGTTTCGGGATTAGGTTTTGGTTAAACGGGACATTGATGGTTTCGATATAGGAATCATCAATATTCGCGGGTCTCTCACACTTTTCTCCCGAATCAATGTGCATGTGTGTCATAAGGCAGTCAATGTAATAGACCTGCTTTTGCGGTGATGGCATCAGGACCAATTTTATTGATTACATCCGAGCAAATGATATCAAGATCAAGAAATGCAAGTTAGAGATATTCAAGATCATGCGTTTTGGAAAAACTTTAAACTAGGGTTAAACATTCATTAGAGATAAAAATAATCAGGATAAACAAGTTTAGGTATTAAATCAAAAACTATAAGAAGTTTAAGGATTATAACATTCATAAAAAAGTTTAAGGGTTATATCATTTTTAAATAAAAAGTAAGGGTTAAATCATATTTTATACATAAGTTTAAGAACTAAGGTGGTTTTTAAAAGTGTAGTCACGTGCTGTAGCAGGTCAAGTGGCTAAAACAATAAATTATAACAAGCTTAGGGATTAAAATGTTTAATAAAAAAGTTTAAGAATAAAACCATTTTTTAAATGCAAAATTTAAGCGTTAAACAATACTTTACCCATAAATCTATGTCAAATTCGCAATTTATCTTTAAATGTCTAAATTTAGAAGCATACCATGTCTAAGGCTATGTTTGGCAAGCGTAGCTTATAAGCTAGCTGGTAGCTGATAAGCTAGCGGATAGCTGATAAGCTAGCTGTTGATTGATAAGCTTGCTAATAGCTGATAAGCTAGCTGTTGAACAAATTATGTTTGGCAAAAACTAGCTTATGAGTATGTAAAATGACCAAAAAGGGTACCTTTGAATTTAATAATTAATATTAATAAGGGTATAATTGGAAAAAGCTACAATAAGCTTCTCATAAGCTACTCAAAGTAGCGTTTCAAAAAGCTAGCTTATAAGCTAGCTGATAAGCTAGCTTCCTGGTACATGTTTGGATGGACTAACTTATAAGCTAGCTTATCAGCTAGCTTATGCTTGCCAAACCAAGCCTAAATATAGTAGTTTACATGGGTTCTTCTTTATTCTAAATCTTTGCATCTTAAAATAATGATGTTCCTCACTAAAAGTGTTATTTACACAAACTTTTGGTTTTCTAGGATTGTTTTTAACATCATATAAAAAAACTTTTGGTAGTTTTCTTTTTCTACTTTTGCCTCCCCCTCCTAATCTCTCTATCATTCTATTTCTACTCACACTTTCACGACTAATGTCATCATCGGCATTGCACTACCACCACCGCTCTTCATTGACATACTACAAAACTATCGCTAGTCTTGATCTTTTCTCTGTTTGAGTGAGTCTTCAAATATGAACATCTCTTCTTTTAACCATATAACAAAGATGATGGTAACGAGGTTGGAGATGGAGGAAGGTGATTTGTAAAAAAATGCAATTCCATTTAATGCTTTAAAACTTTAAAAAATTACCAAGATAAAAACTTTAGTCAATCAACCCTTCAAGAAAATGTGAATAGAGGTTTGATTGTGCATTTTCCCTCACCCATTTATCAATATCTATACTATTATATAAAGAGAATAACTCAAAATGTTAGTTATTTTGTTCAACAAAACTGATTTTACACATTTACACTTTACACCTCTATAGTTAGTTATTAAATCTTGTTTTAGTCCTTTAGTTTTTCATTATTTATCTTAAACCCTTATCATATAATCTAAATAATTATATATTATGAATTATGAACTAAAATATATTAAAATTACGTTTTTTATTTTACAAAGTATACCATCATAATTGTCTCGTCAATACCTTCGAAATGAGTCCAATATTGAATATTTTTTATGCAATTATATTATATAAAGGTAATAATTTTATTTCAATCTTCAAGATTGAGTATTCAATTTTTCAAGATGTCCCCTTATTAAATATTCATTCCATAATTTTTAATTTTTAATTTACGCTTTATAAATTCCAAGATTTTATTTTTCATTAGTACATTTCCTTGTAAAAGAATCGCATAAAAGAATCGAGTTAAAGATGGATGTGTAACTAGCCCCTTGTAGAATTGTTTTAATTAACAGTTCTATGATTTTTAATTTTTGGGTATGTTCCAAAAAGTATACTTGATGTCCTTCCTTGAAGAAAAATGAGTTTATTCATTCTAAAGAAACTTGATGGTTATGAATTGGTTGTAAGTTGGTTGCTTATTAGTTATTACCAAATATAATATATAAAGCCTTTTTGACCCTACGTAAGAAAATTTGTCTTCGGTTTTGAAGTTATTTATTGGATCAACATACATCAAAGCTTTCCATTAAGAATGTGGCACGAGCTATCGGAATTGTATGGTTTATGCCGATGTCAAATTCAAAGAAAAATAAAATAAAATGACAAATAAAAAATAAAATTAGAAATGTTATTCATAGGATTTTTACTCCAACTAAATATAATTTTTAAATATTTTTAATAATTTACCCCTTGCTGCATTGTAGTAATAGGTATATAAAGTATTAATGCGTAAGTTGGTCGTTGAAAGTTAAGCACCAATGTTTTGAATTTAAAAACCACATTATCCATCAACAACCTTTTTAAAAATACGACACAATCTACCATATTAACTTTCAATTTGCAACATAAGACCACATAGATATGATTAATAAAATTAACATAACTAAATCGAGTTTTTGGTTTTGATATTAAGATTTTTCGCGCCGCATCGCGCGCGGGTAAGTATCTAGTTCAATATCATATAAATGTAAAAGAGAAATTAATTATTTTAGCCATTTAAAAATGGCTCTTACACCTCCTAGCCATTTTCTCCTTAAATCCATCGAAATAGTCATGAACTCCGCTATTTAACGTCTGCTAATAGGGAAGTTCCCCTTTTCCGACGACCTCCGCTAGGGATGGCAATGGATAAGGGTACATCCGTTACCCGTTATGTTTCGACCCGTTGGATAAGGGTATGGTATGGATAAGAAAATTTTATATATTTATCAACTTACCCATTACCCGTTTACCCGAAATTTTAGTGGGTAAGATATGGATAAATGATTTTTTTTTATTATCTATTACCCGTTACCCGTTATGTATGTATATATATATAGAAAGTTAAATATTCAAATAATTTTATTAATTTTATTATTAATATTTTTTATAATGTTGTCGTATGTTAATTTATACTTTATTTGATTTTTATCAAGTAAAACGATTTAAAGGTCAAAAAATTAAATAAACGAAAAATGTTGTCTTATAATTTCTATATTACTTTTAAAATATTTTAGTATGAATATGTTTGTGGTGATATTTAAATGTTTAGTAGAATAAATTATATATATAAAAAGTATTTATGAACTTATATTTTACTTATATGTTTGAGGTTTAACGATATTATTTATTGATTAAAATAATTTTTTTTTGTTTTACCATTACCTATTATCCGTTTCGTTACCCGTTATTTTTAATAGGTAGGATAGGGTATGGATAAAAGTTTTTTGAGATGAATAATTACCCGTTTCATTATCCGCTATTTTAAATGGATTAGATAACGAAATAACCTTTACCCTACCCATTCCCAGCTCTAACCTCCGCTAACAGTGGAGCGGGTTGAACTTCTAATTAACAAAAAAGATGTAATTTTTCATCGTCATCTACAAATAGTAAAGCGGGTCCAAATATTTGTCATTATCACCTACAAATGCAAATAGCAGATGCCACGTGGATTTCTTTAGTTGAGTTCATGCGAGTATTAGTGGATACCTTGCAAAATTTACCCACCTCCTGCTATTAGCGGAGGTCGTCGGAAAGTTGCTCTTCCTTATTAGTGGACCTTATTTAACGGAGTTCAGGGCTATTTTGAAGGTTTTTGGGGAAAAGGCTAGGAGGTGTTAAGAGGTATTTTTAAATGGCTAAAAAAATTAATTTCTTAAATGCAAATTTGTATTGGATAACAAATAATACATAACCACAAGGTTGTGGCGTACTGGTTAAGGCCTGTGGGAAGTCCCTAGGTTCGAATCCAGACGTTTCTAGATTGTGGCCACTATGGATTAACTCAGGGCAACATACTTTAGATATCGGTGAACCTAGCTGGAATTAGTCGGGGCAAAGCCTCAAACAACAATAACACGTACGTAGGTATGTACACACACATCCAAGACATGTAGATTTACATATAAATATGACCGAATCTGATCCATCAAAGAGTACTATCAAAGTAGGCCAACAAAATATATTCATATCACTAGGTGGCCCAAAAATTAGTAACAAATTTTTGCTTCTCTTTTTGTATTAAGAAGTTATAGACTATGTTTTCACTACTTTTAGTCGTGTTTCCTCTTTATTTATTAGTGTTTCTATCTTTTATTATTTTATTTGCATTTGGAACCATTGAGGATACTTTTAAGGTTATATGAAAAAAACTAAAGTTTTTTACCATTGAATAATCGTCAAAAACATTTTAATTTTTTTTCTAATTAGTACAGTATTAATAGAGAGAGAGAGAGAGAGAGAGAAAAAGAGAGAAGGAGGTACCCATCGAGTCTCAACACCTGGCTCCAACCTGTTGGGCACACCCAATACACACGTAACGGTATGCTGCGGTAGCCGCCCTCAATCCGCTGCCCTCACCTAAGGGTTGAACAAGTGGTCTTATATTGGCTTTTCAAAAAACCAATAGGTTTAAAAAAAGTGTTTGGCAAACTGAAAAGCATTTTTGAAAATGACTTTCTAATCCGATTGAAAAAAAGTAAGAAATACATAACTTTTGCCTTTTGGATTATGGCTTTTTGATATCATTTTTCTCCAAATACCTCACTTTTTTAACCTAAACATTTTTTAGAACCAACTTATTTACTTATTTGGCTTTCACCCGTACAAAAGCTAATCCACTATTTTTTTTTAAAAACTCTTTTTGCCACCATATAAGCACTTTTGGTGTTTAAAAAGAACTCCAAACACCATATTAGTTTACATGGTTTATAACATTTATAAGATTTAGAAAAGGATGCACCTCTACATATATTAAATACTAGAGTAAATAGTTGACGTTCTATGTTGTTACAAGCATATATTTATTTTTAAATTGAAATTAATTTCGTTTTTAATGTTTATAAGTCATTGTTAGTTTCATCCTTTATGTGAATTACTACCTTTAAGTAATTTGGTCAAAAGTGACAATAGATTGAAAACTACAAAACGAAAACAGCAATAAATTGGCATAAAAAACAAAAATCAGAATAAAATGTAAATCATAAGTTCATAACAATAAAATTCATATTTTTAAATATATATTAAAACAAAAATAGAAAATACCAAAAAACATTAATTTTCTCTAAATATTGTTGAAAATCTTCCTTGGACCTTGAACCTTGAACCTTGAACCTGGGTTTAATGGCACGAATTCGTGTTTGATATTGTATTCATGATAACTTGGGAGAGTTCTTGTGATGGTTCTGCGACCCATAAAAGTTATTCCAAAGTGGACAAGCCAACTATATATATACAACGTTCATTTCTTCCATAATCGCATATTCCTACTTGCAAACTGCAAAATGCATGGCTCCAACAACGATCGACAACCTTCCGCTCGATGTTTTATCCAAAATCCTCTCATTCGTTTACCGGCAAAACCACTTGCTCAAATGAGATGCGTCTCCAAACCATGGAATACTCTGTTATCTCAACCCGCTTTCATTAAATCCCACCTTCATCGTTCTATCAAAACCAACGATGAAATTCTTGTGGTCTTTACCAACGGATTTGGTTCTGACCCTGAACTATTCCCCATCACAGCACACCCTTCTAAATCCCCCCATTTGGCAATCCCCAACTTTATTCAAATTCCTGTAGATCCTAATTTACCTGAATGGACTTCCTACGGTGTTCATGGTTCCGTTAACGGTTTAATATGTTTATCTTACCGAACGAGCAATTATAATTCTGAACCGGTCGTTCAGATTTGGAACCCTTCTCTCTCGGCTATGTTAACGCTCCCTCCATATGCTAATCCGTTTGGCTGTACCAAAAAAATTTCTATCCAATTTGGGTTTGGTTTTGATCCCAAGGCCGATGATTATACCGCCGCTTCTGAGATTATTTATGCAGAATTCCTATATAGATGGGAATGTTAATCTCCCATATGAGAAGATAGAACTAGCGGTGTTTAGTTTGAGAAAGTCCTCATGGGAATCAATCACAGAAAGGTTTCTGCCAAACGTTGCTAAGATTGTTGATCAAGATGGAATTTTTGCAGATGGCCATGATGGCCATCTTCATTGGCTTGGTGAGTTGGGAAGGCAACAAGCGGTAGTAGCATTTGATTTGGGCAACCAGACTTTTAGTGAGATATGTCTTCCGGTTAATAATGTGAAACGGCGAAACACGCTGGGTATTTTGGGCGGAAAACTATGTGTGATGTCTTGTGTCCAAGATCATGATTGCGAAGTGTGGGTGATGAATGAGTATGGTATAGTCGAATCATGGACTAAACACCATGCATTTTTGTTGAGTCTAATACCACTGCTCTCATAAAGGTTAATACTGCTGATTACCACTGCTGGCATTGGAAGGTTACTACTGCTGATGAAGATTGAAGTTTACCACTGCCAGTATGTGATGAATGCTTGAAGATCAAAGTTACCACTGCCATTACAGATTACTACTGCTCTTGAAGAGTACTTTTGCTGGTTCTGTGGTTACTACTGCTGGTGTACAGTTAACACTGTTTTTGTCTTTGCCACTGCTATCAGAAGAAAATAAGGAAAGGATTGTGATGACTTGAAGATATAGACAAGATACGATATGCTTGGAGATATTTTAGAGATTATCTTGTAAATCTAGTTTCCTTATTGTAATCTGTTAAGATGTATATATAGCTGTTAGGTTTTCATTGTTAGATACGAGTTTTTGATAGCTTTTGTGTTAGAATTAAGAGCCTCAAGATTGTTCTTGAAATCCCTGCAATAGAGAAGTATTGCACGTCTGTTTTGAGCCTGTTTAAACAGATTGGGGCTTGTAGTTGTAATCATTAAGCTATTAAGATCAATATACACAGTTTGTTTGAATTCATTGTTCTGTTTTTATAATCAAAGTGTTATTCCGCAAACTTCTTTGATTAAGTATTCTGTTCTTGATATTGAGATTTAGATCCTGACAAGTGGTATCAGAGCTTGTGTTCAGAATACTTTTTAATCAATGGATTCCCAGGATTCTGTTCTTGTGTCCAAAGTCCCCATGCTCAAACCCAATGAGTTTGAGATGTGGAAAATCAGAATTAAGCAATACATGCTTCTTACTGATTATGCCTTATGGGAAGTTGTTGAACATGGACCCAGTGTCCCTTAACCTGCTGTTGCTGGAGAACCCCCAAAATCTGATGCAGACAAAAAGAGGAAGCAGACTGAGATGAAAGCCTTAAGCACTCTGCTGTTGGCCATTCCCAATGAATACCAACACCAGTTTTGTACCTGCCCTGATGCAAGATCACTGTGGATTGCACTGGAGAAGAGATTCTCTGGAACCAAAAGTTCCAAGAGAAATCAGAAAGCCCTATTGAAGCAACAATATGAAAACTTCACTTCTACAAAGAATGAGTCCATGACTCAAACTTTTGACAGGTTCAACAAATTAATTGGAGAACTTGCCAATGTAGATGTGAAGATGGAGAAGATGAAGTCAATAGAAAATTCCTCAGATCTCTGAGTGAGGAATGGACTATGTACACTGTGTCATTCAGACAAGGAGATGACTTGGAGGACAAGGAGCTTGAAGATCTGTACAATGATCTCAGGATTTTTGAAGCTGAAGTAGAGGCCAAAAGAAGACCAACTGGATATTCACATACTATTGCTCTCTATTCCTCTGAAAATCCTTCTTCTAATTTTAATACTGCTAGTACTGCTAATATTAACCCTGCTAATAATAACCATGACAGTACTAATGATAAATCATCTGTGTCACAGGATACTAATGGGGATGCAGTCTTGGAAGCATTCCTTGCCAATCATGTAAGATCTCCTCTGATCAATGATGATCTTGAACAAATCAATGTTGATGATTTGGAGGAGATGGACATCAAGTGGCAGATGGCCATGTTAACTATGAGAATGAAAAGATTTATAAGGAGGACTGGCAGGAACAACTTTGATGCCAAAAGAGGAGACCTTGCTGGATTTGACAAATCAAAGGTGAGATGCTACAAGTGCAATGAGCCTGGCCACTTTGCCAGAGAGTGCAAAGGGAGTGGCACTCATCAACAAGCCAACAATGGAGGACAAGCACATGCTCCAAGACCCAACAGAGGCACAAATTCCAACTCTTCTCAAGCCTTGGTATCACAAGAAGGCATGGGATTTGACTGGAGTGATCAAGCTGAAGAAGCCATCCAGAATCATGCTTTGATGGCCAAAATCACTGAACCTGAACTTCCAGCTGAGGTATCCTCTAAATTATGTTCTGATTCTTGTGTTGAAACTGTTAAGAAGTATAGGGATCACAATCAGACTATGAGTGATACCATCAAGACAATGGAAGTTGATAGAAGAGAGTATAGGATAGTCATTGAGAATCTGGAGGACCAAATCAAATCCTATAAAGAGAATGAACTCCAGTTTGAGTATGACTACAATTACTGGAAGTGGGAGAAAAAGGAGTTTGAGAAGAAGCTAGTAAAGTCTGGTGAGGAATTAGAATCTGTCAAGAAGGAACTAGAAAAGGCTAAGGAAGATCTTGATAAATTCTCTAAGTCCTCTAAAGCCTTGGAAGAAATTCTAAAGGCTCAAGTTCATGATGAACTCAAAAGAGGGATAGGATATCACAATACTCCTCCACCCCGCAATCACACCTATATTCCTCCTACCACAGATATCCTAGATAGACTAAACAGAGAGGAACTAAAAGAAGGAGTGTGTGATATAGATCCCTCAAGTAGTGATGATGAGGAAGAACAAAAGGGAAAGCCTGAAAACAAATCCCAAGAAACTGTCCCTGAGGAAAATCAAATCCTCACAAATGAAAATGGAGGTATGCCCTTTGAACCCAGTAAGATTGCTACAGTCTCTAGGAAAGGGAAGGAGAAAATAGTTGACAAGGAACCTGTAAATTCACAACCAAGTGCCATAGGTGGTAAATTCACTCATAAGAATGACAGTGATCCTGGTACTTCTAAACAACCTCAAACAAGTGCCAAACCAAGAGGAAACAAAAGGAATTGGAACAACCAATGGGCTCAAACTCATGGTGTTGATCTGAACAAGATTAACAAACCAAAACCCTGCTTTATATGCTGTAATCTCAATCATCTGGCTAAGGACTGCTACTATAACCCTTTTAATCAAAGAATGACTTTTCAAAATCAAAGGGTTAATTTTCAGAATCAAAAGCAGTTTCAAACTAGGAGGACAGAGTATAAAAGCAGAAGGTCTGTTCCAAAACCTGTTGTTGAAAGACAAATGGCTCAGAAAAGAAAAAGTCAACCTAAAAGAAAAGTCAGTGTTCAAAAGAAAAAGGTTGAAAAGAAGACTGTGAAGATAGTTACAAAATGGGTACCAAAAGCTTCACTAAGCAATACTACTGCTTCCACAAGCAGTGGTAATGAAAGTGTTGCTTCTGAAAGCAGTGGTAACAATCAAAAAGACATAAAAGTTAACACTGCTGCCAGCAAAAGCAGCAGTGGAAACTCAAACAATGTTACCACTACAAGTTCTTCACTGAGACAACCCATTGTAACTAAGTACTCAAGTCATGAGATTCCTAACAAGGACTATCTTTTAAAGCTTAAGAGATTGACAGAGGTCAATTATGTTAATGAAAAGGGAGAACCCAAGACCATATTGGCTTGGGTTCCCTCAAGACACTAACTTATTTCTTTAATGTGCAGAGCAACCCAGACAGGAATGAGAACTTATGGCATGTGGACAGTGGTTGCTCTAGGCACATGACAGGCAATAGATCCTTTCTTGAAAACTTCACTACATTCAATGGAGGATATGTTGCCTTTGGAGATAATCCAAGAGGAGGTAAGGTTTCAGGGAAAGGTAAGGTTACAGGAGGTAAGTTAACCTTAGAAGATGTATACTATGTGGATCAACTCAGATACAACCTGATGAGTGTGTCTCAGGTGTGTGACAAGAAACTTTTCACTCTGTTCAGTGAAACAGAGTGCATGATTCTTTCTCCTAAGTTTGTAGTTGATGAGAGCTTTATTTTATTGAGAACACCTAGAAAAGATAATGTTTATTGTCTGGACTTAAATGGTATGCCATCAGAAGTTGTGAACTGTCTGTTTTCAAAAGCTTCAATGACTGAATCCTCTCTCTGGCATAGAAGGATGGGTCATATGAACATTAAGACCATGAACTTACTTGTCAAAAATCAATTGGTCAGAGGTCTTTCCCCAAAAGAGTTCACACTTGATGATCATTGTGTAGCCTGCCTCAAAGGCAAGCAACACAAGGCTTCTTACAAATCAAAGACAATAAACACTATCTCTGCTCCTCTTCAATTATTGCACATGGATTTATTTGGACCTACCAATGTAATGAGTATAGGCAAGAAATCATACTGTCTTGTGATAATAGATGATTATTCTAGATTTACTTGGGTTTTCTTTCTAAGAACAAAGGATGAGACAAGTGGACTGATCAAACCCTTTGTAAAGAGAGTTGAGAATCAGGTGAACCTTAGAGTGAAAGTCATTAGATCAGACAATGGAACTGAGTTCAAAAATGCTGATTTGAATTCCTTTTGTGAGGAAAAAGGTATTGAAAGACAATTCAGTGCTCCTAGAACTCCTCAACAGAATGGAGTTGCTGAGAGGAGAAATAGGACACTGATTGAGGCTGCAAGAACCATGTTAGCAGATTCTAAACTACCAATCACTTTTTGGGCAGAAGCAGTTAACACTGCCTGCTATGTGCAAAACAGGGTTCATGTAGTCAAGTCCAAGGGAAAAACACCTTATGAACTTTTCAAAAACAAAAAGCCTTTTATAGGTTTCTTTGTACCTTTTGGGTGTCCTTGTTCTATCTTAAATACCAAAACTCACCTAGGGAAATTTGACAGTAAATCTGATGATGGTTTCTTTGTGGGATACTCAATACAGAGCAAAGCAGTTAGGGTATTTAATACTGTTTCTAGAACAATTGAGGAAAGTGACAATGTCAAATTCAATGAACACACTCCCAATGTGCATGGGACTGGTCCAGACTGGCTATTTGACATCGATTCACTCACTAACTCTTTGAACATGAGCAATGCAGTTGATACAGGTCCTATTATCAAGGAAAAGGAGACAGACACACCTTTTGTTCTGTTTTCTCCATCCACCATCAGTTCAGAAGAGAAAGAATCAGAGGCTGAAGTACAAGAGGATGCTTCAGAGAATCAAGAAGGAGACAAGGAGACTGAAGAGACTCCACAGCTTGAAAGCAATGTGGAAAATGAGACTGGGGATACAAGTGAAATCACTCAACCAGATCCCTCAGAATCTGGTCCTGATGATTCAAATCTAGGGGAACTCCTATCTGAAGAACCCCTACACCTGACAAGAACTCAAAAGAATCACCCTGCTTCTCAAGTGATTGGAGATGTGGCATCTCCTATGATTACAAGGAAGCAAAGCAGAGAAGCTGGATATGTGAATACTCATTCTGGGATGTTGTCATGCTTTCTTTCCCAGAATGAACCAAAGAAGGTGTTAGATGCCATGAAGGATCCAAGCTGGATAGAAGCTATGCAAGAGGAGTTACTGCAGTTTGTCCTACAACATGTTTGGGATTTGGTGGATCTCCCAAAAGGACACAGAGTAATTGGCACTAAATGGATATTCAGAAACAAGACAGATGAGAGAGGAATTGTGATCAAGAATAAGGCCAGACTAGTGGCACAGGGGTACACTCAGGAAGAAGGAATAGACTATGATGATGTATTTGCACCCGTAGCTAGAATTGAAGCCATCCGGCTATTCTTGGCTTTTGCATCTTACAAAGGATTCAAAGTCTATCAGATGGATGTGAAAAGTGCATTCTTGTATGGCACTATTGATGAGGAAGTCTATGTCTGTCAACCACCAGGGTTTGAAGACCCTAAATATCCTGACAGAGTTTGTAAGTTGAGGAAGGCACTGTATGGCCTTCATCAAGCACCTAGGGCTTGGTATGATACCTTGTCCTCATATTTGTTGGAAAACAAATTTGAGAGGGGTGTCATTGATAAGACTCTATTCATCAAGAGAACAAAGACTGATATGCTGTTGGTGCAGATCTATGTAGATGATATCATCTTTGGTTCAACAAAGGAAGACATGTGCAAGGAGTTTGAAGAACTAATGCACAAGAAGTTTAAAATGAGTGGGAGAACTAACTTTCTTCTTGGTTTGCAGGTCAAGCAGAAAAGAGATGGTATTTTCATCAATCAATCCAAATATGTCGCCACAATGCTTCAAAAGTTTGGAATGAATGATGCAAAACCAGCAAGCACACCAATGGAAACTCACAAACACCTCACTTCTGATGTTGAGGGGGAGGAAGTTGATGTTCATCAATACAGATCCATGATTGGATCATTAATGTATCTTACAGCTTCTAGACCTGATATTATGTTTGCTGTTTGTGTGTGTGCTAGGTTTCAAGTTAGGCCAAAGGAGTCACATTTACATGCAGTCAAAAGGATATTCAAATATCTCAAGGGTCAACCTAAATTGGGACTTTGGTATCCTTATGACAATTCTTTTGACTTGGTGGCCTACACAGATAGTGATTATGGAGGAGCAAACCTGGATAGGAAGTCAACATCAGGAGGATGTCAGTTCCTAGGAGGAAGATTGGTCTCTTGGCAATGCAAGAAACAGACCACTGTTTCACAATCAACAACTGAGGCTGAATACATAGTTGCTTCTCAATGCTGCTCACAAGTCTTATGGATTCAGAATCAGATGCAGGACTATGGTCTTTCTTTCTTACAGACACCTATATACATTGACAACAACAGTGCTATTAGCATTGTGAATAACCCTGTCAAGCATTCCAAGACCAAGCATATAGAGATTAAGTACCATCTTATCAGAGATTGTAATGAAAAGAAGCTAATTCAAGTTCAAAAAGTCCACACTGATGATCAATATGCAGACCTTTTCACAAAAGCCTTTGATGTAGGCAGGTTCATATTCTTGGTCACAAGTGTTGGAATGATGAACTCTGAATAACCCTTCTTCTTGTTACAATTATTCTTGTATTATCTCTGTATATCTTTCCTTTCTTTTTATCTTTTGTAAATGTTGATAAGTTCTTTGATGTGGCAGATGGAGTTTCAGAAAGCTCACAAGCAGTAAGATGGAGCTTTCATTATAAATTTCAATGCAGCAGTCCATGGAGTGAAACGCTTATTTTTACAAAGTTTTTAACACTGCTAGTCATTCGCCCATTAACACTGCTAGTCATTCGCCCATTAACACTGCTTTCACATTCGCCCATTAACACTGCTAGCACATTCGCCCATTAACACTGCTTTTACATTCGCCCATTAACACTGCTAGCACATTCGCCCATTAACACTGCTAGCACAATCGCACATTACCACTGTTTATGCATTTGTGTTTTACCCCTGCTCACACACACGCTTGTTAACACTGCTAGTTATTCTGAGGTATTACCACTGCTTTTGACTAAGCTGATGTGTTTACCACTGCTTTTAATCTAATGCGTGTCATTACCACTGAGGGTATCTTTTACCACTGCTTTTAAGAAAGTTTGCAAATACCACTGCTAGCGTTCAATACCACTGCTTATTTGACCTAGTTCACCTTGTGTTTGTTAACACTGCTAATGGTAGTTACCCCTGCTCTAAAGTGTAGTATATAAGCCCTAATTTGACCGCCTTTTTCATTAACGGCTATTCTACACTTTTGCTCTCAAAAACGTTTGCAATTCTTCGATTGATTCTCTCTCAGCATTTGTGCATTCGTGATTGCGATCTGATTTCATCATCTGTTTAGCTTTTCTTCATCGATTGCTAATGGCTTCATTGACTTTTGTCAAGGATCATAACAAGGTTGGATATATTTCCAAGGGTGGGGATTCTGAAGGATTCGAAGATATAGTCGATTTCTTGGCATCATCTTACATTGCGCACGCTGCGACAATCACTCCTACAGTCTACATTCAACATATGCAAGACTTCTGGATGAATGGAGTTGTCCAGGAAGAAGATGGAGTCAAACGCATTCAAGCCACTATCTGTGGTCTGTCTCTCACACTTACCCCTGCCAAGATCAGACATCATCTGCAACTAAATGATGAAGGAGGTATCTCTATGCTCTCTACTCGCACCATCATGGAAAACCTTTTAAAAATGGGATATACAGGCTCTCAAACATCTTTGAAATATCTTAAGAGTCAATTTTGCCCTCAATGGAGATTCCTTGTGCATACCCTGTTGCACTGTTTTTCAAAGAAATCTACTAGTTTTGGTGAGTTTAGCAGCACTATGGCTTCTGCCTTGGTCTGTCTAGCCACAAAACAGGTGTTTAATTTTTCATAAATGATTTTTGATAGTCTTGTGTACAATCTTGAGAACATTCCAAACTCTAAAGTCAAAACATTTTTCATGTTCCCAAGATTTGTCCAAGAAGTGATTACAAAAGAATTGACGGCTGTACCTAAACATGGAAACATCTATAAGAGCTCTGCTCTTGGTCATAAGTTGTTCTCCAATATGAAGAGACCTGCAGAAGGCTCAAATGACCAATTCACTCCATTGTTCTCTACAATGATGAGAGTGAACCACCCACAAGGTGAGGCATCAGGCTTGCAGCCTACACAACCAAGCATTCCCTCTGATGACCTACCCACACCTATCACAGATACAATCCCTCAGTCCTTTGACAAAACCCCTACCCCCACACTTCAAAAATATCAAAGAAAGAACAGAGGAGCTCCTTCCTCCTCTGGTTCTAAACCCCAAAAGCCTATAAGCCAACAGTTGGAGCACTCTCCTTCTGATTCTACCCAAAGGGATACCCCTGGAGTGCAGCCCCACTCAAGTATAAAGAAGGTGCCCTCTAAGGAGAAGGATGGGCATGTGGTTGGTGAGGCTCAAACTACTGATGTTGCACATGGTGTGCATCAGGCCAGTTTGAACATAAGTAAGACCCCCACCACGGCAACTCCTAGTGAGAAATCACAGGGAGGACCCAGGTGCCAAGAAACCAAGGGGGCTTCTAGTGCTTCAGCAAGGCTGAAGACTAAAGTCAAAAAGCTCAAAGATCCAGTAATGGAGGTTAACACTTCTAAACCTGGTGAGAGCAGATTTTCACATGAGGAATTGATGGAAAACTTTCGTACCATTGCCAAAGACTTGAAGGCGTTTGAGAATAACTTCTTTGTCCATGATGAGAAACATGGCTCTCATGCAGCCAGACTTGATACATTGGAGGAGTTGGCCACTTCACAGCATGATATGCTCAAGCTGCATGAAGCACAGTTGGTGAAGCAAGCCAGGGTCATTCAAGCTCAGGGAGCTTCCATTGCCTCCATGAAGGGAACTATTAGAGCTATGAGGAAGAGGTATAACACTTTGGTTGCATTCACAAAGGGGGAGAGCAGATCTGGATTGAAGGGGGAGACAGTGCTAAATGAAGAAGTTGTGAATGAACCAGGTGTTGAGATGGAGACTGAAGCTAAGGGGGAGGAACAAATAGAGACTGGTACAAAGGTTGAGACTGTTTTGGAAGAAGAAACTCAGGATGCAGATGAACCTGTAGTACCAGAGATCAATGAAGATGATCTAACCATTGCTGAGCTGCTAGTGAAGATGCCTGAAGTAGTCAAACCTACCAAGGGTATAGTTTTTAAAGAACCAGAGGTTGTGAAACAGATTAAACTTTCTACTGATTCAAAAAGCAAAGGAAAAGAAAAGATGATTGAAGAAACAGGTTCTGATTCTGATTCTGAAATTGATGAGGCAAAGAGGAAGATAAGGGAATATGAGGCTTCAGAGGCACTGGCCAGAAAGTTAAATCAGGAAGAACAAGAAAGAGTAAACAAGGAAATAGAAGAAAGAAAGAGGAAAGCTGAAAAGAAGAAGCCTGTGAAGAAGACTCAGAAGAAATCAATTCCAAAAGAAGAGACTGAGAAGAGAAGGACAATGGTGAGATATTTATCTCAAGCTCTTGGAAAGCCATTCCAGTTCTTTTCCAGATGGACTCTTGAAGAGATTGAGAACAAGTACAATGTCACCAGAGAAGCCATGCATTTGGAAGCAATGGAGGAACAACAGGTTGAAATTGAAGAGGTGGCATTAGTTCAAAGGAAAAGGAAGAGGAATCAGGTTGAAGAACAGGTTACCACTGAAGGTAAGCCTGAACAGGATAAGGAACTTGTGGTGATTCCTGAGCAACAAAGTGTTCAAGTTATTGAAAAGAAGAAGGCATTTGTAAAGGAGGTTGAGGTGCCTAATCAGAAAGAGGCACAATCATCAAAAGCAATAAGGAAGAAATCTGTTGCTAAAAAGCCTAAGATGAGTAAGGAAGTGGAGGAACCTTCAAACATCTCTATGTGGATATACTTTGATAATAATCAGATAGATTACTTCAAAGTATTCAGAAGTGA
Organism: Centaurea solstitialis; assembly: GCA_030169165.1. Taxonomy (NCBI): domain Eukaryota; kingdom Viridiplantae; phylum Streptophyta; class Magnoliopsida; order Asterales; family Asteraceae; genus Centaurea; species Centaurea solstitialis. Next base: position 70,507,735 of record CM058043.1, read on the forward strand.
TGGAACAAATGAAGTGTTTGCAAGTGAGATTGGGATCTTCAGAAAGCTGTCCAAAAGTGATCTGAAGAAAATGTATGAGATAGCCTGCACTAAAGAAATTGAAGATTTTGAGGAAGCAAGGATGCTGGTAGAAGACTTGAAGATTATGTTTGCTTTCTCACAGACAAAAGCAGAGCTGAAGAAGAAAGGAAAAAGAGATCAGACTGACAGCATTGGTGAAGGAAAGGTTATTTCCTGGAACACCTATGAAAATAGGGTGTTTTCAGTGACTTTTGAGAAAGGAAGAATGAGTTTCTTTCTAATGGATAAAAGATATGATTTTGAGCCAATCATGATGGGAAGCATGCTGGAAGTAAAGAAGAAGTCAGAGAAACTGTCTGAATTTGATAAGGAGTTGATTGGAAGGTTGAGAGAACAGTTGCTGGAGTTGAATGCTCATTATTTTGATGAAGAAGTGATTGAGCTAAAACAGAAGAAAGTTGTTGGTTGGGGAGTTGATCAAGATCTGAGATATGTTGTCCAGTTTGATGATGGATCAGACTTTTGTGATAATGACTGGGAAAATGTCTTGGATGAGTGCACAAGGGAGAATTTAAAGGAGATGTATGAACAAAGATGCACTGTGATCAAAGTGGCTGTGAATGACAGAGACAATCCTGATCAAGCCAAGAAGAGGAAATTTGTACTAGAATGTTTATTTTGGTTATTTAAACCATTCAGACTTCTAGGTGTCAAGAACTCAATATGTGAAGATGTGAAGGTATGGAGATGGTTTGAAAAATGCAGAGTCTACAGCCTGAGCATCAATGATGAAGAAATAGAGTATTACCTTGAAGAAAGTGAAACTGATGCTCTAGATATTCAAAGGTTGCAAGGAATGATGAAGGTGAATCTGAGTACAAGTGGTGAACCTACTAGAGCTGCAAGATTGTTGAAGAAAAAGATTGAAACCTATTTGAAGAGAAGACTCAGAAACTTAGCTCCTCATGCTGAGAAGTTAAGTTTAGGGGGAGATTGTTGAGTCTAATACCACTGCTCTCATAAAGGTTAATACTGCTGATTACCACTGCTGGCATTGGAAGGTTACTACTGCTGATGAAGATTGAAGTTTACCACTGCCAGTATGTGATGAATGCTTGAAGATCAAAGTTACCACTGCCATTACAGATTACTACTGCTCTTGAAGAGTACTTTTGCTGGTTCTGTGGTTACTACTGCTGGTGTACAGTTAACACTGTTTTTGTCTTTGCCACTGCTATCAGAAGAAAATAAGGAAAGGATTGTGATGACTTGAAGATATAGACAAGATACGATATGCTTGGAGATATTTTAGAGATTATCTTGTAAATCTAGTTTCCTTATTGTAATCTGTTAAGATGTATATATAGCTGTTAGGTTTTCATTGTTAGATACGAGTTTTTGATAGCTTTTGTGTTAGAATTAAGAGCCTCAAGATTGTTCTTGAAATCCCTGCAATAGAGAAGTATTGCACGTCTGTTTTGAGCCTGTTTAAACAGATTGGGGCTTGTAGTTGTAATCATTAAGCTATTAAGATCAATATACACAGTTTGTTTGAATTCATTGTTCTGTTTTTATAATCAAAGTGTTATTCCGCAAACTTCTTTGATTAAGTATTCTGTTCTTGATATTGAGATTTAGATCCTGACAATTTTCAAACTTCAGTTTTGATGCAACTCCTTACGGATTTACATTAAATAATGAGTTTTTATTTGAACCTATTGCAGGCTACAATATTCATTTGGCTTTGTATGATCCAAGTGAGGCCAAGGTTAAATACTTTAAGTTTCACGGCCGAATGTATGGCGAGGTTAAAGTCGTTGAATATGTTGACAGCCTTGTTTGGATAGCACCAACCGAATCTTCATTTAGAAAAGATCAGTTAAAGGAGGATGGTTAAAACACCTGAGAGGGCCAGGCACGACATCAATTTTTAGTGTCTTATTTCTAATTTGTTATGTTACGTTGTATTCTACACTGTTTTCTTAATGACTTCATTTGAGGTGCTCAATACATATATGAGTTTTTTTGTTTTAAAAATAACTTACATCAAAATAGTACAAATTTAAAGTTGTTTTATCCTTCAAAAAAATGAACTTTCTACTTAATTTTAGAAAATAACTTGCAGAGTTACTGAGCAAGAATGTAAAGTGTGATGCAGAGTGCAGAAGGCATGAAGAAAAAGGGTGAGCCAGATTTATGTATATGTATAGATGTTGCTTATTGAATTGCCAATAAGCAAATATTGTTTTCCCAATAAGCTTTATTAAACTGCAAATAAACATTTCATTACTGCTGTGTAAACACCTTCACTGCCATTTAGACATATTGTTCCATTTCTATGGTTTTTGTTAGTCTGTCCCACAAGTGTTTAGCCTTAATTATTGATAAACTATGTTTCATCTTTTCAACAATATATGATGTAGTGGTAATTACGATTGGGTCGACAAAGTTCTAAACCATAAAGGATAACGAGTCTAACAATGTACAACATGGAAAATAAGAGAAGACTTATAAAATGGAGATAGAACTCGATCAAAAAACAACTAAATGAGTATTGAGTATTTCTTCAATTCCCTATCCTCCTTGATTTAGCTGTTCAATTCTTTGTTTGTTCGAATATTTTAGTTATTGAATTACTATGGTTTCCTTCTTTGAATTCTTCTTTGTTCTTGTTGATTTTTTTTTAAAAACGGCAAAGACTTTTATAAACCAAAAAAACCAAATATCAGTTCACAACCAACACATAAGCAACAACAGAGACTCAACGAGTAGCACCAAAACCAGCAAAAACAACCAAGCCAAAGAACTTAAGGCAGTGGCTGAAACAAAGAAAAACACAGACGAATCAAAGCGAAAATCAGATCAGGACATCTTGATGCAATGGTGCCGCTGCTAACGGACACCCACAACAGTTGCCATCACTATGAACGAAATACACATGGCAACGTACCTGAGGGTGAGGGCCGAGGAGGCATACTCATGGCGTCTAAACAGAAGCAGTTTGCGAGTATTAAACTGGATCTGCAAGACTTGGACCGAGTCAATGTTCGTAAGCCTTTTTGGACACAATTTTTTAGCAGCAGTAGCCGAAAAGGTATCTTTGAATTTAACAATTAATATTAATAAAGGTAAAATTGGAAAAAGCTACTCAAAGTAGCGTTTCAAAAAGCTAGTTTATGGTACATGTTTGGATGACTAGGTTATTTCTGCCAAACACAACCTAAATACTAGAGTAATTATGGCTTTTGACCTTCTATGTTGTTAAAAGTATTTTTTTTTAAATTGTATTTTGGTTTTTAAGGTTTGTAATTCATTGTTATTTTCATCCTTTATGTGAACTACGCGCCTTTAAGTACGAGGATAAAAAATAACAATAGATTGTGAACCACAAGAATGAAACATCGGTAAATTGACATCAAAAGAACGAAATCACAATAGAGTGTAAATCATAACAATAGAATTCATATTGTTGAAAACCTTCCATGGACTATGAACAATCTAAAATGGTTAGTTCAAATCCCAGATGCCTTGAAGCCTTAATATGGTAAACTGGATGGTTAGGCTGGGGGTGGTCACTTCTTTTCTTGGGAAGATTCGAACTCGGATCAAGAGACTTGGTGCCTTGGTGGCACGCAAGATACTCCGCTACACCATCTCTTGTTAAAAAAAAACTTGGATTTAATGGGGGGAATTGTTAGTGATGTTTAATTTGTATTTATGATAACTTGGGAGTTTAAGTTCTTTGATGTTTCTTCTACCTAAAAGTTTATTCCATGGGCGGCTCCTCTTTCCAAAGTCGACAAGCCAACTACATATATACAACAACGTACATTTGCATAATTTCATGCCTACCTGCAAAATGGCTCCGACTACGATCAACAACCTTCCGCTCGATGTTTTATCGAGAATACTCATTCGCTTTCGGGCAAAACCCCTTGCTCGGATGAGGTGCGTCTCAAAGCCCTGGAATTCTCTCTTATCTCAACCAGCTTTCATTAAATCCCACCTTCATCGTTCTATCCAAAACAACCAGGAAATTCTTATGGTCTTTGCCATTGGATTTCCTTTTGACCATCAACAATCCCCCTTCACGACAGCACATCTTTCTAAATTTCCTCATTTGGTAATCCCCAATTTTATTCAAATTCCTGTTGTTGATCCTAATTTATCTGAATGGAGTACTTGCTACCATATTCATGGTTCGGTTAACGGTTTAATATGCTTATCTTACAAAAGAATTGATGAACCGGTCATTCAGATTTGGAACCCTTCTCTCTCGGCTATGTTAACCCTCCCTCCATATGCTAATCCGTTTGGCTCTACAGATAAAAATTTTATTCAATTTGGGTTTGGATTTGATCCCAAAACCGATGACTATAAAATTATTAAGTTTATGATCCCAAAACCGATGATTTTTTTGTGTTTGTTCAATGGTTTGTCTTTAGATTTCGATGATAATCTCCCGTCTGAGAAGATACAAGTAGAGATTTATAGTTTGAGAAAGTGTTCATGGGAATCAATGGTTTCCGCCAAATGTTACTAGGATTGATGATAGAGACGAAGTTTGTTTAGATGGCCATGATGGGCACCTTCATTGGCTTGGTTATCTTGATGAGTGTGGGAAGCAAGAAAGCGATCGTAGCATTTGATTTGGGTGATGAGACTTTTAGTGAGATATGTCTTCCGGTTGATAATTTGGACCGGCAAAATACACTGGGTATTTTGGGCGGAAAACTGTGTGTGATGTCATGCGTTGAAGATCATGATTGCCAAGTGTGGGTGATGAACGAGTATCGGGTTGTTGAATCATGGACTAAAAACCATGCATTTTCACAGTTTAGTTTTGAGGTAGCTCCTTATGGATTTACATTAAATAATGAGTTTCTATGTGAACCTTCAGCAGGCTACAATCGTCGTTTGGCGTTGTATGATCCAAGTGAAGCCAAGGTTAAGTACTTTAAGTTTGCGGGTCGATTGCTTAGCAATGTTAAGGTTGTTGAATATGTTGACAGCCTTGTTTGGACAGCACCAAGAGGATCTGCATCTAGAAAAGATTAGTTATAGGTGAATGATCAAAACAACTGAGAGGGGCTATTTCTATTTTGTTATGTTACGATTGTATTCCCACTTCGTTTAATTTCTTAATGAATTTATATACGTTGCTCGAAACAATATGATTTATTTGTTATAGAAATAAATTGCATCGAAAGTAGTACAAATTAAAAAATTGATTTATCAAATCATTAGAAGATAAACTTTCAAATTAAGAACAGAACGTAGACCAACATATATATAGCTTTTTCAAACTGTATTTATTAATGAATAAGGCTGGCATTGTATTATGAACACTCTTTTTCAAAGTTGCGAGATGGTTGTTGTAAGTTTGTGGGGTTCCAACTCAAAACCAATTGTCAATTAGTGGAGTAGCCCAGGACCCTTATAAGCACATTACAAGGTTACTTTGTGTCCGATGTGGGACATTGCTCAACAGTTGTTAACTATTCTGTATCTTCATACAATAACTTAAAAGCAACAAAAGAAAGCACAATTCTAAATTTTGAACGAGGTTTCCGTAATCTATGAGAATGAGGCAGATCAACTGTAATTAATGCTAAGTTTTGAAGATCATGTGCTACAAAACCCACACAAACATGAGTGAAGATCTATTATAAATCAATCAACAATCAAACAACTACAAAACCCCCCACATAGCACCAAAACATAAATATCAATAATCAAAGAAATACGAAAACCCACATATCATCAAAACATAAAAGTGATATTATCATGGAAAACAAGGATTTCAACATTTAAGTTTGTTGATTCCAAACGCAAGAGAAAAATTTAAGAAACACATCGACCCAGATGAAAAAATGAACCAGATGAATGACAAGAAAATATACTATGCGTGGTTCAAGTAAATATCTTGACAAAAAATCAAACCAAAAAATATTGGAAAACACTAAAGAAGGTCTAGCCTAGTGGGTGGGTGGAGCTAATATCCTTGTGTCTTTCTTGGATGGTATCCTTGGTTGGCCAAGGTTCTAACTTCTAACCCTTGCGGGGGACGACTTCTGCGATACCAAGCTCTTGGGACTATCCATAGGGTCGGTTCAGAGGCAAGTTCATGGGTCGGTCCATGGGGACGGTTCATGGGCGCCGGAGATTAGTCGGTGCCCGTATGGATCCGGGATACCCCCTAAACGTGTGTGCATGATCTGCCATTCAAAAAAAATTGGAAACCCCCCAAGGATTTTCTAAAGTCAGTTAATTTTGAATCCTAACATGCTATTATTCACAGCTCATCTCACCCATCTACAACAACAGAACAACAAGCTCTAGAACGATAACTTTTACAACCTTAACATATGTTCCTCCAGTTAGCATAAAATCCTCGTATATATATAAGAACCGTCACGCCTCACTGTGTTGGCTCTTCTGGATTAAAGCTCACTTGATATGTTCCCAACCTGAAAGAGATAAGTCTCTGAACAACTTATAACATATATAGCAACTATTAAACAAATACTAAGGGCCCGTTCGTTTCACAGATTATTTTAATGGGATTTGGATTCTGTCAAAGGAATTGGATTTGGCAAGATTTGGATTTGGCAGGATTGTGAATCCAGTCCAGCGTTCGGTTGACAAAATCAGTCAGGATTTACAATTCCATCGGAAACCGCCACGAAGGTCACCACACCACGATGGTGCCCTAATTCCGGCCACACCACCCCGTAACCGCCACGAAGGTCACCAACTTTATCTCTAATCTCTAATCTTTCTCTCTCCACCTTCCAGATCTAGTGAAATAGATTTGGGGGTTTTTTTGATTTGGTGGTGGTTGGTTTAGAGGCAGCGCTGGTGGTGGTGGTGGTTTGGTGGCAGCGGCGGCGGTGGTAGTGGTTTGGAGTTGGCGATGGTGGTGGTTTGGAAGCAGCGGTGGTGGTGGTTTGAAGGCAGCGGTGGTGGTGGTTTGGTGGCAGCGGCGGCGGTGGTAGTGGTTTGGAGTTGGCGATGGTGGTGGTTTGGAAGCAGCGGTGGTGGTGGTTTGAAGGCAGCGGTGGTGGTGGTTTGGAAGATGGTGGTTTGGACGATGGTGGTGGTGATGGTGGTTTGGACGATGGTGGTGATGGTGGTGGTTTGGACGATGGTGGTGATGGTGGTGGTTTGGAGGGTGGTGACGGTGTGTGTGATTTGGAGGGTGGTGGCGATGGTGGTGGTTTGAAGGGTGGTGGCGATAGTGGTGGTTTAGAGGAAGTGGTTGGGGGTGGTGGTGGTGGTGGTGGTGGTTGGGGGTGGTTGGGGGTTATAATGGTAAAAATTACAAATCCTCTATTTGTGGATTTTAAAATACCATGGGGGGGTGGAGGATTTAAAAATCCTACAACTAGGGGAATGTGTGGGATTTTGAAAAAACACATTCCTTTGCTTATTTTCCAACCGAACACAGGATTCTTCAGGAATTTAAAATCCAATCCCCTGAATCCCATAGAATGCAGTGAAACGAACAGGGCCTAAAAATGCATACCCACAATGAAAGAGAAGTTTAGACAGAATCACCTCTGTATTATTCATGTCCACCAATCACATGAATACACATAATTAGAGAGAGAATATAAAAGGAGATAAAGTTAATTTAAAAAATATAAAAATCTGATTTGTCATTATCTCATTGATTGGATAGGGATGTCGGATAAAAATCACCTGTGCTAAAATTCCCTGTATCATTCATGTCCACCAATCACATGAATACACATAATTAGGAGAGAGAATATAAAAGGAGATAAAATTAATTTAAAAAATATAAAAATCTGATTTGTCATTATCTCATTGATTGGATAGGGATGTCGGATAAAAATCACCTGTGCTAAAATTCCCTGTATTCATGTCCACCAATCACATGAATACACATAATTAGAGAGAGAACGGATAGAAATCTCCTATACTAAATTTCCCTATGACATCCCTATCCAATCAATGAGATAATGACAAAGATTTTTATATTTTTTAAATTAATTTTATCTCCTTTTATATTCTCTCTCAAATTATGTGTATTCATATGATTGGTGGACATGAATGATACAGGGAATTTTAGCACAGGTGATTTTTATCCGTTATTTTGATAGCTTAGCCAAAATATTTAGGGACATTTAAAATCCTTGACACCATAAGAGTTTTATGCTGGGAATGAGAAAAAAAGGAATCAACATTCATATATACATTTAGGGATGTAAACGAGTCGAGCCGAGTCGAACCAGACACTTATCGAGCCAGGCTCGTTTAGGATTTTTTAATCTCGAGCTCGAGCTCGGCTCGTTTAGAGCTTCTGATGTTGAGCTCGAGTTCGACTCGTTTAAAATTTATGAAGCTCGAGATCGGCTCGTTTAGGCCCGTTTAAGCTAGGCTCGTTTAAGCTTAGGTATTATTTTGATATTTTTATTAAAACGATATATATAATTATTAAAAATTAAACATATAAAATATAAAATATATTATATATTGAGCTCGTTTAGACTCGCGAGCTTAAATGAGCCCACTCTTTGAAGCTTGAGCTCGGTTCGTTTATTAAATGAGCTTTATTCTAGGCTCGAGCTCGAGCCCGAGCTCGTTAAGGCTCGGCTCGTTTCGAGCTTTTAACGATCCGACGCGAGTAGCTCGGCTCATTTACATCCCTATATACATTGCACCTTTTTAACGGCATGTTGGTGCACGGAGTATCATCGTACCACCATGGCACTATGTCACAATGACCCGAGTTCGAAACCTCTCCAAGAAGAATAACCACCCCCAACATAGCTGTTGGGTTATTTTGGAAAGCAGAAGTATTGGGTTGAAGAAAAGCTTTAAGTCTGGTTATGTCTGCTGAAGAAGGTTATTACTGCGTGGAGGAAGGGATATTAATACTGCAGTGATAATGGATTCAAGAGAAGACTTAATGAAGAGTATTTCTGCTATCGCTCATTAATGCTGCTGGAAGAAGAATTAGAAGTAGTAATGGTTGCTACCTTTGTAGAAGTTATAACTGCTTCATATTATTACTGCTAGTTGTTACTGCTGCTAGCTAGTTTAATAGTTGTAGTTAATGCTTCTCTCTGTTAATACTGCTTCTAATTAGACGATAAGGATGATAATCTGTTGGTTGCGATAAGGAAAAGATTCCGAATATCTTGGAATTTGTTTAGCAGATTTGTTTTCCTTTATACTTATCTTGTAATCTGTATATATAGTTGATTTAGAATAGATTACTAGATATCTTTTACGTTTAAGAGAAAATCAGAACCTCAAGAAGTTTTCCTAGCAATAGAGAAGTATTGCTCGTCTACTAGTGATCTGTTCTAGTAGATTGAGGTTTTGTGAGTAAGTTTGTAATTGAAAGTATTGAAGTAAAGAGAGTTTTCAGTTCATTGTTTTGATTCCAATTAAAGTTTTATTCCGCAATACTTTAATTTGTTTTCTGAGTGTTTGTTTCTTGTTGAGAAATCGATCCTGACAAGTGGTATCAGAGCCATAAACTCAGAATCTGAATTCAAACATGGACTCTCAAGAAGGTGTTTTTGCAAATAAGGTTCCCATGCTCAAACCAAATGAGTTTGACATGTGGAAAATTCGAATTAGGCAACACATGTTGCTCATAGATTATTCCATGTGGGAGGTCATTGAGAATGGCCCTGCAGAAAGAAAAGCTGGAGAAGATGGAGTTGTACCTCCACCAAGGACTGATGCAGAAAGAAAAGCAAGGCAGATTGAGATGAAGGCACTAAGTACTTTACTTTTTGCTATCCCAAATGAATATCAACATCAATTCAAGAACTGTGAAAATGCCAAAGTTCTTTGGCAAGCACTGGAGAGAAGATTTGCAGGATCCAAAAGCACCAAAAGAAACCAAAAAGCAATTCTCAGACAACAATATGAGAACTTTATGTCTACAAAGAATGAGACTATGACTCAGACCTTTGATAGATATAATAAACTCATAGGAGAATTGGTCACTGTTGGAGTGAAGATTGACAATGATGACATCAACAGGAAATTCCTTAGGTCACTGGGAGAAGAATGGACCATGTACACTGTGTCTCTAAGACAGAGTGAAGATCTGGAGGATAAAGAGTTGGATGATCTTTATAATGATCTCAGAGTGTTTGAAGCTGAAGTGGAGGCCAAAAGAAAGCCTATTGGATACTCTCATAACACTGCTCTTTTGTCCAATGAGTCATCTCAATTCAATGACTCAAACTCACACAATTCTGGTGCTAGTGAATCATTTAATGCTGCAAAACCTAATTCTGGAGTTGATCAAACTCTTGAAGCTTTTCTTGCCAGCCATGTCAAGACTTCATTAATCAATGAAGATCTTGAACAAATCAGTCCAGATGATTTGGAAGAGATGGACATAAAATGGCAAATGGCCATGCTTACCATGAGGATAAAAAGATTCATCAAGAGGACTGGAAGGAACAATTTTGGCATGAAGAGGGAAGATGGAGCAGGATTTGATAAGTCGAAAGTAAGATGCTATAAGTGCAATGATCTTGGTCATTTTGCAAGAGAATGCAAGGGGAATGCTTCACAGCATAACCATCAGCACAAGTTCAACAAGAATTCAAATGGAAGCTCTTCACAGGCATTGGTTTCACAAGAAGGGTTTGGATTTGATTGGAGTGATCAGGCAGATGAAGCTGTTCAGAATCAAGCTCTTATGGCAGAAATCAAAGAATCATCATCATCAGAGATACCAAGTGAGGTAATTTCTAAACTCTGTTCAAAATCTTGTATTGATACTGTTCAGAAGTACAGGGATCACAATCAAAGTATGTGTGACAGTATCAAAAAGCTTGAGCAATTTAGGAGAGAGTCCAATGAGGTCATAGGAAGTTTGGAGGATCAAATCAAAGCTTATCAAGCAAATGAACTCCAATTTGAATATGATCAAAACTACTGGAAATGGGAGAAGAAGGAATATGAGCTTAAGTTGTCCAAATGTAGATCTGAATTAGAGAAGGTTAGAGTTGAGTTAGAAAAGGCCAAATCTGATCTTGAGAAATTCTCTAAAGCCTCAAAGGCTATGGATGAAATTTTGAAGGCTAAGATTAATGATGACCTTAAAAGAGGAATAGGGTATCATACTACACCACCACCCTATAACAATAATTACATTCCTCCAAAGTCTAACTTTGCTGATAGACTTGACACTGAGGAACTGAAACCAGGACTGGCTGAAGTAGATCCTGTAGAGGGAAAAGTTGAGGACTTAGGAGGAGAAGGGGAATATAGGAAGAAAGAAATAGAAGAATCTGTCCCTGATGATAACCACATTCTAACAAATGAGAATGGTGGTAGACCGTTTGTTGAAAGCAAGAAAGTGGTAAAGGAGAAGGGAAAAAGTAAGATAGATGCACAATCCTCTGAATGTGATCCTAGTTCATCTAAGCAGTCTCAATATAAAAGAGGAAATCAAAGAAATTGGAACAACCAATGGGCTAAAAGTCATGGTATTGATCTCAGCAAAATTAACAGACCAAAGCCATGTTTTATCTGTTGTAAACTCAACCACTTAGCTAAAGACTGTTATTTTAATCCAATCAATCATAGAAATTCTTTTCAAAACTACAAGTCATCTATGGTTGTAAGGAAAAAGCAACAGTTTCAGGCAAAGAAGGTTGAAACTATCAACAAGAAGGTTGTTTCAAACCAGAACAGAAAGTTTCAATCAAATGAAAAGGTTCTGAAGAAAAAGACTGAAACTAAATCTGTAAAGATGACTGCCAAGTGGGTACCAAAAGCAGTGGTACACAATACTACTGATACTTCTGAGAAAAGCAGTAATAACTGTGAAAGCAATAAGAAGATAACTACTGCAAGCTGCAGTAGTACACCAGTTAATGCAGCTTCAAGCAGTAATAAGAACAATGCTTCTCCAGTTATCACTGCTTCTACCCCTGAAAAGAAAAGGCCCTATATTGTCACAAAATACTCAAGTCATGAAATTCCAAGTACAGATTATATGCTTAAACTCAACAGATTGGCTGAGTTTAAGTATGTAAATGATAAAGGTGAACCCAAGACCATATTGGCTTGGGTTCCCTCAAGACACTGATAAGTTTGACTTCATGTGCAGGGCAACCAAGGAAAGGGAAAGAATCTGTGGCATGTAGACAGTGGTTGCTCAAGGCACATGACAGGCATCATGTCTCTACTTGAAAACTTTAAACAGTTCAATGGTGGACATGTTGCCTTTGGTGACAATCCAAAGGGAGGAAAGGTAAGTGGGAAAGGTAATATCTCCAAAGGAAAGATGACCTTTGAAGATGTGTACTATGTTGAGCAATTAAAGTACAACCTGTTAAGTGTATCACAGGTCTGTGACAAGAAACATAGTATATTGTTCAATGATGTAGAGTGCATGATACTTTCACCTGAGTTCAAAATAGTTGATGAAAATATGATACTTTTGAGAGCTCCCAGAAAGGACAATGTTTACTGTTTGGACTTGGAGGATGTTTCTTCTAAATCATCCTTAAACTGTCTTTTGTCAAAAGCTTCTTTGAGTGAATCATCCTTATGGCACAGAAGGATGTGTCACATGAATTTCAAAAACATGAACAAATTGGTCAAAGGTAATTTAGTTAGAGGATTACCTACAAAAGAGTTTTCATGTAATGATCACTGTGTTTCTTGTCTAAAAGGCAAACAACACAAATCCACTCACAAGTCCAAAGAAGTAAACACAATCTCTACTCCTTTACAGCTTTTACATATGGATTTGTTTGGCCCTACAAATGTGATGAGTATTGGCAAGAAATCATATTGTTTGGTCATTGTTGATGATTACTCAAGATTTACTTGGGTATTCTTTCTGAGAACAAAGGATGAGACAAGTGGACTGATCAAACCCTTTGTAATTAGAGTAGAAAACAAGACAAATCTGAAAGTAAAAGTCATCAGATCAGATAATGGTACAGAATTTAAAAATGCTGATTTGAACGTGTTTTGTGAATCAAAAGGAATTGAGAGACAATATAGTGCTCCTAGAACTCCTCAGCAAAATGGTGTTGCAGAGAGGAGGAATAGAACACTTATTGAAGCTGCAAGAACCATGTTAGTTGATTCAAAACTACCTGTTACCTTTTGGGCAGAAGCAATAAACACTGCATGCTATGTTCAAAACAGGGTTCTTGTAGTTAAGTCAAAAGGAAAAACCCCATATGAACTCTTTGAGAAAAAGAAACCTTTTATAGGATTCTTAGTACCTTTTGGGTGTCCTTGTACTATTCTCAATACCAAATCTCAATTAGGTAAATTTGACAGCAAATCAGATGATGGTTTTTTTGTTGGATACTCATCACAGAGTAAGGCACTTAGAGTATTTAATAGCTCTTCTAGAATTATTGAAGAAAGTGACAATGTCAAATGTAATGAGCTCACTCCAAATGTACCTGGAACTGGTCCAAATTGGTTATTTGACATTGATTCACTTACTAACTCTTTGAATATGAGCTATGCAGTTGCAACAGGGTCAAATGCAGATAAATCCAAGGAGCCTGAGACACCTTTTGTCATGTTTCCTATGCCAACTGTGGATCCTATTGAATTCTGTTGTGCAGACAAGGTAGCAGAGTTAGAAAAAGACAGTGATGAGACAGTAGACACAAGTGAGACTAGAGAAAGTCAGCTTCAGGAGGATAGTCACTCTGAGGAGAACATCACTCTCATTGATCCAGTGACACTTCAAGAAGAGGATGCAGATGGATCACAGTCTTCAGATATGAGTATCATAGATCCTCTACTCTCTCATCAAGAGGGATATCTTGATAATCCTCATTCTTCAGAAGTGACTCCCTCAAATCAGTCTGAACCCCACAACAATATGACTGATTTTCCTGTTGATAATGAAGAAGGTGATGCATATGACTCCAATTTAGGAGTAAACCTTCCTGAAGAACCCCTACACCTCACCAGGACTCAAAAGAATCACCCATCTAGTTTGGTGATTGGGGATATTCAATCTCCAATGATCACAAGAAAACAGTGTAAAGAGTTGGGTTTTCAAAATCCACATTCAGCAATGATTTCTTGTTTTCTTTCTCAGTCTGAACCAAAGAAGGTATTTGATGCAATGAAAGATCCTAGTTGGATAGAAGCTATGCAAGAGGAATTGCTTCAGTTTATGCTACAACATGTATGGGATCTAACTGATCTGCCTAAGGGGCATAGGGCAATTGGCACAAAATGGATATTTAGAAACAAGAAGGATGAGAGAGGCATTGTGATCAAAAACAAAGCAAGGCTAGTTGCACAGGGATACACTCAGGAGGAAGGAATTGACTATGATGATGTTTTTGCACCTGTGGCAAGAATTGAAGCCATAAGACTGTTCCTAGCTTTTGCCTCATACAAAAAGTTTAAAGTGTATCAAATGATGTAAAAAGTGCATTCCTGTATGGAAAGATTGAAGAGGAGGTGTATGTGTGTCAGCCTCCGGGTTTTGAAGATCCAAAGTTTCCAGACAAAGTCTACAAACTTAGGAAGGCATTGTATGGTTTACATCAGGCACCAAGAGCATGGTATGACACACTGTCTACCTATCTCTTGGAAAATCAGTTTGAAAGAGGAGTGATAGACAAGACTCTTTTCATCAAGAAGAAAGGATCAGATCTGTTGTTGGTACAAATCTATGTGGATGATATCATTTTTGGTGCCACCAAGGAGGAGATGTGCAAAGAATTTGAAGATCTAATGCACAAGAGATTCAAAATGAGCTCAATGGGGGAATTGACATTCTTTCTAGGTCTGCAAGTTAAGCAGAAGAATGATGGACTTCTTATAAACCAGTCCAAATATGTCAAGGATATGCTCACAAAATTTGGCTTTCTGGATGCCAAATCAGCCTCAACACCAATGGAGACTCATAAGCAACTGACAGCTGATGTTGAGGGGGAGGAAGTCGATGTGCATCAATACAGATCTATGATTGGATCACTCATGTACCTCACAGCTTCAAGACCAGACATCATGTTTGCAGTATGTGTATGTGCAAGATTTCAAGTAAGGCCAAAGGAGTCTCATCTTCAAGCAGTCAAGAGAATTTTCAGATACTTGAAGGGACAACCAAGATTGGGTCTGTGGTACCCTTATGAATCTCCTTTTGAGCTCTTGGCCTATACAGATAGTGACTATGGAGGTGCAAGCTTAGATAGAAAATCCACTTCAGGTGGATGTCAGTTTTTAGGTGCAAGACTTGTGTCATGGCAGTGCAAAAAGCAAACCACTGTCTCAACATCCACAGCAGAAGCAGAATATGTAGCAGCTGCACAATGCTGCTCTCAGGTCTTATGGATTCAAAACCAGATGTTGGACTATGGTATGACTTTTCTTAACACTCCTGTATACATTGATAATAACAGTGCCATAAGCATTGTTAATAATCCTGTCAAGCACTCTAAAACCAAGCACATAGAAATCAAGTACCATTTCATTAGGGATTCAAATGAAAAGAAACTTATTCAAGTGTTGAAAGTGCACACTGACTATCAATATGCTGATCTCTTCACAAAAGCATTTGATGTGGGAAGATTCAAGTTTTTGATTACAAGTGTTGGCATGATCAATTCTGAATAATGTTTCTTTATCTGGTAGTTGTCACTTTCTTTGTATTTTTTTTGTATGCCTCAAGGTATGTGTGATGTGTTTCTCTAGTGATTTCAGTGGTCTAGGTGTACAAAGAGTCGTTACTACTGCTGGAAGTGACAATCGCATGTTACTACTGCTGGAAGTGACAATCGCACGTTACTACTGCTGGAAGTGACAATCGCATGATACTACTGCTGGAAGTGACAATCGCACGTTACTTCTGCTAAAAGTGACAATCGCACGTTACTTCTGCTGGAAGTGTCAAACGGACATTACCCTGCAGGAAATAGCATTCACATGTTATTGCTGCAGGAGTTAGCATTTCAAGATTATTGCTGCTTCTCAGGGACATAGGGTTATCTGCTGTTCACGGGTTTCTTATTATTACTTCTCCAACTGTTATTACTGCTATTTCATTATTGCTGCTTTTAACTAACTTGGAAATGTATAAATAGCCCTGGTATCACCGCCTTTTTCACAACGGCTATTTTCAAAACCCTAACTCAGAAAACCCTTGATATTCTAAGGCGATACCTTGCGATTTTGTAATCCTTTGCTTATTTCGATCGTTTGTATCCTTTCTTGCATCATATTCGAGTATTCTAACCTTGATTTCTTATCATGGATGATCTGCAATTCAACGACGAGCACAACAAGGTTGGCTTTCTAACCAAAGGGAAGAAATCTGAGGGTTTCAATGATATTGTGGATTTTCTTCAAGCATCCACAATTGCTCATGCTATACTGCTCAATCCAAAGATCTACATCATTCATCAGAAGGATTTTTGGAGGAATGCTCGCGTAGAAACCCTCAACAACACCAAGGTTATTCACACTACTGTAAGCGACAGGCCCTTGACAGTCTCAGAATCCACCATTCGAAGGTGCTTACACCTTGATGATGAAGGAGGTGAGACCTCTATTTCTACTTCCGAGATATTTTCTGCTTTGGCCCAAATGGGATATGAAGGCTCCCTTAAGTCTTTGAAAATAAAGAAAAAGTTCTTTGGCCATCAATGGAAGTTTCTTGTTCATATCCTTATTCACTGTTTTTCTAAGAAATCTTCTGGATGGGATGAGTTTGGAAGCACTATTGCCTCTGCATTAGTTTGTTTGGCCACATCCAGAAGATTCAACTTTTCAAACATGATTTTTGAAAATCTTGTGGCAAATCTGGATCCAAAATCTACATCCAAATCTTTTTACATGTATCCAAGATTTGTTCAAGAAGTGATCAACCTGGAATTGCCGGATGTACCTGCCACTGGTCAGACCTATAACAGGAATGACCCTTCTTTCAAGATGTTTTCGAACATGAAAAGAAGTGGCACTTCAGTTTTCACCCCATTGTTCCCTACAATGATGGGGGTGATTCCACCCACAGGTGAGGCATCAGGCTTGCAGCCTACCCATTCAAGCACACCCCCTGATGACCTACCCACACCTTCCACCTCAAATGTCCCTCAGTCCCCTGTTCATAAAACCCCCTCCCCTGCACTGCAAGTTTATATAAGAAAGATCAAAAGAGCTCCTTCCTCTTTTGAATCTACTCACCCTCAACCTAAAAGCCCTCTTGTGGAGCACTCTCCACTTGAGTATATCCAAAGGGAAACCACAGGAGTGTCCCCCAACTCAAATGTTAAGGAGGTGCCCTCTAAGGAGATGTCAGGGCATGTGGATGGTGTGGCTCACACTACTGGTGTTGCACAAAGTGTGCATCAGGACAGTGTGAACATCAATAAGACCCCCTCCACGGCAACTCTGAATGAGAAATCATTTGGAGGACCCAGGTGCCAAGAAACCATGGGAGTAGATAGTGTTTCAACTAGGTTGAAAACTACTACTAAAATTCCCAAAGATCTAGCAAAGAAGGGTTCAACTTCTAAAGCTGGTGAGGGTAGTTTTTCACATGATGAATTGATGGCTGCATTGGCTGCAATAGCCAAAGATTTGAAGAACCATGATGCTCAATTCCAAGATCATGCTTCTAAGCATGAGGAGACTGCAATCCGGATGGAGATTTTAGAGAAGATGGTCAAAACTCAGAATCAACTGGTTTCTGATTTATCCAAGAAGTGTCAAGCTCAGGGTGCAAAGGTTGCTGTGCAAAACATGCAAATTTCAGCCTTACAGAGGAGGTATGCTACTCTAGCTGCCTTCACAAAGGGGGAGAAGGTAAAGGCTAAGGGGGAGTTGAAAGTGAAGTCTGAGATTGTGAAAGCAGCAGTATCGAAAGTTGAAAAGAAGAAGGATGTTGAAGAAAGGATTGCCACTGAACCCACTGTGAATGTTGAAGAAAGAGTTGCTGCTGAAACACCACTATCAAAAGCTACTCCTAAGGTGATACCAACCAAGGGAATAGTGTTTAAAGAGAAGGCTGAAGTGAAGAAGGATGAAAAGAAAGCAAGTGATTCAAAAGACAAGGGAAAGAGTATTATGATAGAAGAGCCTAAGAAGAAAATACCAAAACATATTCCCAAGGAGATTGCTGAAGAAATGTCACTGAGAAAGATTGTCTCAATGATGACTGAAGATGAGATAGAATTGGCAAGGAAGAAGGCTGCTGAACAAGAAGCATCACTGGAATTGGCTAAGAAGCTGCAACAGGAAGAAGATCAAGCTGCAAAGAAAGTTGTTGTAACAAAGCCAAAACCAAAGAAAAGGGAGGTTGCACCAAAGAAGGTTACTAGAAGAACAAAGCAAGTGTCAAAGGCTGAAGAAAGGAAAAGCAGAATTAAATTCCTTGTGAATGCTGTTGGTGGAACTGAAGGTATGTATGCTGGGTGGTCTGATGAGAAAATTGAGGAAAGGTACAATCTGGAAAGAGATGCTATATCCTCGGTTCGTTTATTAAATGAGCTTTATTCTAGGCTCGAGCTCGAGCCCGAGCTCGTTAAGGCTCGGCTCGTTTCGAGCTTTTAACGATCCGACGCGAGTAGCTCGGCTCATTTACATCCCTATATACATTGCACCTTTTTAACGGCATGTTGGTGCACGGAGTATCATCGTACCACCATGGCACTATGTCACAATGACCCGAGTTCGAAACCTCTCCAAGAAGAATAACCACCCCCAACATAGTTGTTGGGTTATTTTGGAAAGCAGAAGTATTGGGTTGAAGAAAAGCTTTAAGTCTGGTTATGTCTGCTGAAGAAGGTTATTACTGCGTGGAGGAAGGGATATTAATACTGCAGTGATAATGGATTCAAGAGAAGACTTAATGAAGAGTATTTCTGCTATCGCTCATTAATGCTGCTGGAAGAAGAATTAGAAGTAGTAATGGTTGCTACCTTTGTAGAAGTTATAACTGCTTCATATTATTACTGCTAGTTGTTACTGCTGCTAGCTAGTTTAATAGTTGTAGTTAATGCTTCTCTCTGTTAATACTGCTTCTAATTAGACGATAAGGATGATAATCTGTTGGTTGCGATAAGGAAAAGATTCCGAATATCTTGGAATTTGTTTAGCAGATTTGTTTTCCTTTATACTTATCTTGTAATCTGTATATATAGTTGATTTAGAATAGATTACTAGATATCTTTTACGTTTAAGAGAAAATCAGAACCTCAAGAAGTTTTCCTAGCAATAGAGAAGTATTGCTCGTCTACTAGTGATCTGTTCTAGTAGATTGAGGTTTTGTGAGTAAGTTTGTAATTGAAAGTATTGAAGTAAAGAGAGTTTTCAGTTCATTGTTTTGATTCCAATTAAAGTTTTATTCCGCAATACTTTAATTTGTTTTCTGAGTGTTTGTTTCTTGTTGAGAAATCGATCCTGACAATAGCCATTCAGTTTCCATTTAAAGGGTTTCAAGGCATCAGCTAAGATTCGAACCCAACACCCGTTCAGGGAAAATCCCCCATAATAGACTCCAGCAGGAGTCGAACTCCTGACCTTCACCATATGAAAACTATAACACATGCATCAGACCAACTGAGTTGGCCGTCATTTGCCATATATACATTGCACCTTATTGAATATTTGTATTTCGAACATATAGAACATGTGTAGATCTACCCACATAGATGTATAAAGCTATCAATTTTAACCTGAAAATCAAACCAAACCATGCTAAAGAATCCAAATCATCAACCATATCAATTTTAACCTGATATAATTAAGTCATTTTTTAAAAGACAAATCATTTTTACTTCTGCAAAAAGTTAATAAGTACTTTATCCATATAAGCATATGTTGTTTTCAAACGCAATCCCAAACACCCCCATAGTGTAAGGTGACCTAATAGCCTGGGGTGTTTGGGAGTGCTTAATTACTTGGAGGTGCTTAATTACTTGGAGGTGCTTATGACTTATTAGTTTCTTGACATTAATAAGTTGTTTTAGAGTGTTTGGATGAAGTCCTTATCTATAAGCAGTTTTTTTTTACTTATTGGAAAAATTGTTAAGCTGATAAACACTTTTGTTTCATAAGCACTCTCAAACAACCCTTCAATTTGAGAAAAATATTTGTGTGAAACTGTGAATCCACTTGGGGGAGGCAAATAGTCGTTCTTGGGAAGGGACATCCAAGAATAGTATTGACATAATTGTATGTTAAAGCTTATGTAGTTGTATTTAAGAGAGTTTAAGCGAATTTGCTTAAAAAACAATATCATGCCCCTTAGTAGTTAGTAGTTGTGTTTAAGAGTTTGAGAGTCAAATACTTTATAAAGTAGTATAGATTAATGAAAATAAAACAAGCGCTTTAAAAAGAAAGTGACGAAAAGCGTCGGCTCAAACTTGGAGAAGCTATTGGAGATGTTTTTAGCAAGAAATAAATAAATACAAGAAGCTTGAAACGTTAAAGAGTTGCATCCATACCAATACCTAAAAGTGCATTAACATGAGTTGCTATTCATAAATCGAAGACATCAAAACTAGAAAATCCATAGAATACATTAACATTGGGATCATGCCTATTAGCTTTTGCTTGGGACCATATATCTTTCCCTTTTCTTCCTACGTTTATCAGGAGTTATCCAAACAAGACTGTCCACATATGGAACAATTTTGGCACCCTGCCCAACCTTAAACATAAACGATTTAACCTTGGCTGCAATCGGATCGTACAAAGAAAGAACATCAGAACTTTTAAATAGAAACTCGTTACTTAACGTGAATCCATAAGGGTTCATATTATCAACACTAAACTGTGAAAACACATGGTGTTTGGCCCATGATTCAGCATTCCCATACTCATTCATCAACCACACTTCACAGCTATGATCTTTAAGGCATGACATCAAACACAGTTTTCCACCCAAAACTCCAAGCTCGTTATGGCGATCTATCTTATCAACCGGAAGACCTATTTCACTCATCCTCTCAGCACCCAAATCAAATGCCACTAGCGTTTCAATCTTATGATCGTCCTCATCAAAGCAGAGCCAATGGAGACGGCCATCGTGGCCATCTCCACAAACTTTGTATCGACAGAATTTATCAAAATATGCATGAAACGTTTCGTTGATCAATTTCCAACAACGCTTTCTCATACTGTACACCTGTACACTCGCATAGTCTAGATCAGGCTCGCCCTCATCAACAAAAATAGCAATCCTCACCAGCTTGTAATCATCGTTATTGGGATCAAACCCAAACCAATATGAGTTTACAGATTCACCCGAAATAACTAGTTGTGGAAGTTCTAAAAGGGCCGAGATAGAAGGGTTCCAGATCTGAATCACATAATCATCCTTTGTTTCGTAAGAAAGACAAATTAAGCCGTTAACGGCACCGATAAGTGAGTGGCCCATGTATTCATGAGCTGGGTCATCGTAAACAGGAAGTTGAATGAAATTAGGGAGTTCCAAATGGGGGGATCTAGAAGGGTGTGCAGTGACTGCGGATGATACAACATCCTTGAAAACCAGAAGAACTTCATCGTCGGTTTTGATGGAACGATGAAGGTGGGATTGAATGAAAGAGGGTTGAGATAATAAAGCGTTCAAGGGTTTGGAAACGGACCTCATTTGAGCAAGGGTTCTCGCCGGGACCCGAACGAAGATGTTCCATAAAAGATGATCCGGGATTTCCTCAATGGTGGTAGCCATGGTTGGCTTCTGGCTGGTGCTTAATTTTTTTGGAAAAAGATGCAGTGGTATTTAGGAGATTTGCTTATTTATATTGTTTATTACTTTATTAACTTGTGGCGTAAGTTTCTTTTTCCTTTTTTTTTATGTATTTGTATTTAGGAGAATTTAATCTAATTTATATCATTACCATTTTTTATAGTTTATCTTGTCAGATTAATTTTTAAAAAAATTCAAATATAAAGTGATAGAGATTTAACTTTACTAATAGGATCAGATAAAATATTATTTTCTCTACGGACAGGTTTTACAAGTTTTTGAAGTTTTTTCTGTTATAGAAAACAAAATAGCAATATTGTTAGAGAAGTTAAAATATAAAAATCCATTTTTTGCAATTATGTTGGAGATGCTCTAAATATTTGTGATAGAACTTGAAAATATAAGGGTAAATAATGTTTTAACCCTTAAAGTTTTGGTTCAATTTTGGTTTAACCATCAAAGTTTTTTTTATTTCGATTTTATCATAAAGTTTTGAATTTGTTATGATTAACTATCAAAGCTGCACCTTTTTTGGTTTAAACATTAAAGGTTTTTAACAAATGATTTAACCCCTTAAGAAAAATAGATTAATCAGGCTTTTTTAACAAAATAATATCATTACTTAATCAACAGAATAGATTAATCAGTTTTTTAACAAAACTTCAAGCCTTAAACCATTTGAAAAGAAAACATTGATGTTTAAAATATAGCAAATTCAAAATTTTATGGTAAAATCAAATAAAAAAAACTTTGATGGTTAAATCAAAACAAATTCAAAACTTTAGGGTTAACCCAAAACACAAAAAAACATTGATGGTTAAACCGAAAATGAACTGAAACTTTGATGGTTAAATCATTATTTACCCAAAACATAATACAAAACTACCAAATATATAAAAAGACTAAAATTCTCATAAAAGTAAACCTACTAAACATAATTAATTAATGGTGTTAAGGTATAGGGAAAAAATACGTGTGAAAATGTAAATTACAGAGACCAAGTCTATAATTATTTTAAAATAGGAACCAACATTGCAAATATCTGTAAACCATAAGGACCAAATATGTAATTTACTCTAACTTAAATCTAGCTGAAAAACACACAAAAAATAAACCAATATGAATAAATTTTCTATATTTTTTTTAATGAAAATAATAAAAAAGATAACAATCATAACTCCTTCTCAAAACAAAACGTAACAATATACATGATTAGTATTAGGGTGAGCATTGCAATCGGGTATCCACCTTCGCAACCGGGACCGCTATGAAACTGCCCGTTTCGGAACCAAACTCGGTATGATTGGTTCCATTTCCTGTTCCTAAAATACGGAACCGATTGGGACCGGTTCCTTTGTAGCTCTTCTTTTTTGGAACCGTTAACCATCGAGTACACATTTACACACACACATATATATATATATATATATATAGCTATGACTAATAAAGTTGTGATGGTTCATTGCCAACTAAGCTACATACTTTGCTCTGTTGACAAGAGGTCCCAATACAAGTCGAACAATTGTTCCCATCTTTAATTTATCAAGTGAGTCGTATTATGCAAGCAAACATTAGACCAATAAGAGGAGCTTTTATGTGCAGCCTTGTGTAAATAAAAGCCTATAACCTTGATATTTTACATATGAGCCATAATGTAAGATCCATATATGACTATATCCATAAGCTAGACTCGCCCCTGGGAGATATGTTTTAAAGTTGAGTAGTTAACAGCATTTGTGACCATCTTGTTAATTTACATCCAAGACTGATGATCCATGGTCATCTGCTTTACGACTCCTTGTATGTGGATCTTGTGTTTACCATTTTCTTGGTTATTTGGTTTGTCTATATTCCCTAAGGACATTGATGGAAGTTATCCCACAAACATGCAAATTATGTAAATGTTTTTTTGTCAATCAGCAGCTCTGGTGGTGATCAAGCCTGCCAGCAAGTCAGACACCTAATCACGGCTGCTCTCTTTTGGAATATTAAGATTCAAAGGAACCGCAAGACGTACGTTTCAAGGAACTATAAAAAATGAGAAGGAGATCTTCTTGGATACGCAGTATACGGCTTTTGATTGGATTAGAAATCGCTTTAAATTTGGTAAGTCGATTAGTTGGGAGAGTTGGGTCCGTAACCGGTGGATGCCATTTCCTCTTGTAATTCTCTAGCTCCTCGCTAGTCCTTTCTTCTAATAAAATCTTTCTCTTGTGGTTCAAAAAAAATGTAAATTTTTTTTTGTAAACCACAAAATTTTGTTATTTAACCCGCCATGATTTTTCAACTACTGAGTTGAGTTACGACAAGTACATTACAACAAAAATAACAAACCATAAATTGCACCTAGTCCACAAAAAGGATATTAAAACAATACGAGGTTAGCTTATAATATCGCCCAAATTTGCTATATATGTATACCCTTAAAGTACCATATGCATTCACATTACATTGAGTGAAGCACCAAAAATACACTAACTTAGAACAAAACAATAAAGAGCCTCTGAATTTTCTATATTCTCGAGCTTTGTAAAATAAAATTCAACATAATGCAATTTGCAATTAACAAATTTATGCACATACATGTATAGATACCAATTTGATAAAGATATCACGGGAGCTAGCATCATTTTTCCATGGAAGCCAAAACTTGATGTCATACCGACCTCAGCTGTAATGCTCTTTTATCATCTTCAATTCATCTTCTTGAGCCATTTCACAAAGTTTGCAAATGATGTTTCCATAATCTTTGAGAATGAAGCAGTTCAACTCTGATGCTAATTTTTTTAAGTTCATGTGCTAACCCACAAACATGAGTGAATATTTATTGATAGATCAATCAATAATAAAGAAAATACAAAAACCAACAATGAAAGAGAAGTTTAGACATCCATATAGGAAGACATTTCACTTATTAAAGAAAAACAAGTGACTGACGTATCTAATCCGATAAGTCACACTACATGCATGATTCAAAGATCTACAAAATAGCTTAGCCAAAATATTTGGGACATTTAAAATCCTTGATAGCATGAATTTTATTTCATTCATATATACATTGCACTTTATTGAATATTTGTATTTGGAACATATAGAACATGTGTAGAATCCATCCACGTAGATATAAAAAGCTATATATCAACTTTAACCTAAAATCAAACCAAACCATGCTAAAGAATCCATATCATCAACCATATGAAGATTGGATATGCATTACTAGGAATCCAATACTTTATATGGTTGTGTTTAAGATCTTCAGAGTAAAATGCTTTATAAAAAGTAGTACAAATTAAAAAAAAAATGAAACAAATGCTCTAAAAAGAATATAGCAAGAAACATTTGAAAGTCTACAATGGTAAGGCTCAAACTTGAAGAAGCTATTGAAGATGCTCTTAGATAAATAAATACAAGAAGGTGAAAGGCTAAAGAGTTACGTCCAAACCAGCACCTAAAAGTGCATTAATATCCATTCCAAACATATGTCTAAATATTTGACGAGGTGTTCATACATGAAACCACAAAAGGCTGGGGCTATATGCTTGCCACTGCATCTTTTCGTTTTCATCTTACGCTTATCGGGAGTTATCCAAACAAGGTTGTCAACATATGGAACAATTCTGGTCTCATCAAGCCTAACCTTAAACTTAAAAGATTTAACCTTGTCCGCAATCGGATCATGCAAAGAAAGAACCCCAAGACTTGCAAACAGAAACTCGTTACTTAACGTGAATCCAAAAGGTCTCATATTATTGGCACTAAACTGTGAAAACACATGGTGTTTGGCCCATGATTCAGCATCCCCGTACTCATTCATCAACCACACTTCACAGTTATGTTCTTCATAGCATGACATCAAACACAATTTTCCACCCAATACTCCAAGAACCTTGTTGCGATCCATTTTATTAACAACAACCGGAAGACCTATTTCACTGAACATCTCAGCAACCAAATCAAATGCCACTATCGTTTCTGAATATTGATGATGATCATCATCCTCATTCTCATCATCGTCGTCGTCATCATCATCATCATCCGCATCATTGTCGTTGTCATCATCATCATCATCATCATAATCATCATCATCATAATCATAATCATACCAGAGCCAATGGAGATAATCATCATGGCCATCTCCATAAACTTTGTCTTTATGGAAAATTTCAGTAGAGCGAGGAAACCTTTCGGTAACTAATTTCCAACAACCCTTTCTCATACTGTACACGTGTACCAGCAGACAGGGGCGGAGCCAGGAATTATATAAAGGGTGGTCCTTTATAATAAAACAAAAATATAGATATAGAAGTCATATGATGATTTCGACACGGCTATGTTTAGATCTATCATCTTTAGTTGGCTTCGATGAATCACCGGTTGTTTTTCTCTTTATCAAAAAGTTATCCATCAATGTAGAACATCCCAATAATTTCATTATAATGTTATTGATCAGGTAAGTTCTAACAGTGATTACAGATCACTGATTCACTTATAAACAAAGAATCTAACAAAGATGTTAGAAGATCAGGTTAGTTCTAACCTGATCAATGATCTAATGACCTATAAACAAACAATTTGACAAACATGTTGAAGATCAGTTAACTTTTAACCAGATTAGTGATTACCGAGTTATAATTTATAAACAAACAATTTGACAAACATATAGAAGGTTAGCTAAGTTCTAACCTGATCACTGTCACTGATCAGTGATCTGATCATTTATAAACAAACAATTTAATAAACCTAATAAAGTAAACTAATCACTGATATTCTGATAAAGAAATATATATATATAGTCACCTTATTTTGCAAACTCAGTAATTTGTGCAAACTTTGGAAACCATGTTTTCCACCAATCATAATCCATTTTCTTGTTTATTTTTGGTAATTTTATTTATTTTATTTTGGTGATGCTTAATTATAGGAGTTGGTGGTTCTAATTTTGGATTTTGCAATTAATCTTGTCCATTGATCCTTCTAATCAATAGTTTATATGAGTTTCCAAAGTTTGCACAAATTAATGAGTTTGCAAAATAAGGTGACTCTATATATATATATATATATATATATAGAGGAGAGTTCCGTTGTTAACCACAAATAATGTGTTAACCGTGTTAACCAAATTCAACCAATAAAATAAAAGGGCAAAATAGGAAATTTCTTAACCTAAACCCTTAACATACCAAGCACTGCATTCGTCTCTCTCCCAAGTGCACAACACCACCACCACCATCACAAGCACTGCCGCCCTCCACCACCACCGCCGCCGCCACCGGATCTGCAACTTTCCAACCACCACCACCACCATCACAACCACCACTGCCCTCCACCACCACCGTCGTTGCCGGATTTGCAACCCTCCACCACCACCGTCCCAGCCACCGCTGCCCTCCACCACCACCGTCGTCGTCAGATCTGCAGCTTTCCACCACCACCATCACAGCCACCACCGGCCTCCACCACGACTACCACTGAATCTGCAGCCCTCCACCACCACCGCCTCCGGATCTACGGCCTCCACCACTACCGCCACTGGATCTATGAACTCCGCCACCGCCGCCTTCAGATCTACGACCTCCACCACCATCGTCGCCGGATCTGCGGCTTCCACCACCACCGCTGCCGGATCTGCGTCCTCAAACCACCATCACCGCCGGATTTGCGGCCTCCACCACCATCGCCATCGGATTTGCGTCCTCCAACCACACTATCGCCATCGGAAATGTCGCAATCGCCATCGGAGCAATGGCAGGGATGGTCGTCGGAGATCGTAACTCAGACGAACAAATGTGGATCAAGACGAGTTAGTGGTCGTGCACATGTGTTTCGTCTCATCAGAGTTTGTCGGAGTGGACCGGAGTTCGTCGGAGTGCACAAGTGTTTTGTCGGAATGCACACGTGTTTTGCCGGAGTGAACTGGAGTTCGCCGGAATGCACACGTGTTTTGCCGGAGTGAACCGGAGCTCGTCGGAGTGCACATGTGTTTTGCTGGTTGCACATGTGTTTGAGTGTTAGCTGGTGGGGGTCTTGTGCACATGTGTTAACTTCCGCCTAAATTTTTTATCCCTAAATTGCCCTTGTGCACTTGTGTTAACTTCCGCCCAAATTTTTTGTCCTTGCGCACATGTGTTAGTCTCCGATTCCTGTTAAATTGGTTGTGCACATGTGTTAGTCTCCGTCCAAATTGCCCAAATTGCCTTGTGCACATGTGTTAACTGATAACACCAATTTTTGGTGTTATTTTGATCTCATTTCCAACGGGTTTGCCGCTTTCGAGTGAGTAAAGCGTAAGATTTCATGGTGTTATTGTAATAATTTCAGGATTTATATAGATGCCATGGAAAGTTCGAGAAAGGGCAAGAAAAGCAGGATTCGTGAGAGAATTCGTAAGCGAGTTAAAGTTGATGAAAACTGGGTGCAAGAAACGGTTGATCGGAAGTTCAAGAAAAGATTCCATGCTTAAAGAGTGCGATAGAAGAATCCGATGGCATTTGGAAAAGAAAGCTAGACTTGCTGATGAGACTTCAACCCTCATCAGATGCGATTCTGGTAAAGAGACGTCCGAGGGTTGATTCGAGGGTTGAACCCTCGGACGCAAGTCTCGTCAAGTGTGCTGATTGTTATAAAAGGCTTTTCAGCTTAGGGTTTTCAATATATACGATTTTCTCTGCACTTGGGGCGATTTCTACACTTCTGAGGTGACTTTTGGCTGGGGACAAGAGAAGATTAAAGGAAGATATCGATTGGAGAGTGATTTCTGCACCGTATCTTCACCATTCTTCGTGGGTATAGCGCATCAAAGGGAGTTTTTATGAGTTTTTTGCTTTATAGACTTATGGATTCTTTATCTTTTGATTTGTTTGTTTATACCCCGAACATGAACTAATCTTTAGATGTTGGGTGTTGGTTTGATTTTGGTTTTAAGCTTATGAACACGTGATTTGTGATTTTTATCAGTTTTCTTGACTAATGAAGCATATGATTTTTAGGTTTAAAGCTTTTGTGAGTTTGATCACCTTGCTAAGGTGAGAATTAATTGTTAATTGTTAAATTAGAGAGAATTAATTGTTAACCAGAACTCGAGTTATATGGCTAAGGTGAGAAATTGGGTAGAGATACACCAAGTAAACTTTAGTCCCGTTTTAATCTTGTATGTTTAATGCTTTTTGGAATCAAATGTATGAAATCGAGAGATGAAACATTGTTTACAAGATAGAATCTATTGTTATTCGAGAGAGAACAATAGTGATTTTTTTTACAAGATGGGTTTCATGAAAGAGATTAATGATAATTGTCCAAAGTAAAGTGTTTATTTGTGAAAACCTTAGGATTTCCAACCCTCAACAGTTTCTCCAACTGAAAGTTTACCAATTTAGTTTATTGTCGTTTTATTTGTTTAGTTTAATTAGTATTACCTTATTCATCACAACTCAAATTTGATTCGTCCAGTCAATAGCGAATATTAGTCATTGTGACGTTTAGTTCTAATTCCCTTGGTTCGATACCCGTACTTACCAGTACATATTACTTGATTCGACCCGTACACTTGCGGTTAGATTTAGGGGGGTGTAAACCCGCCCTATCAAGTTTTTGGCGCCGTTGCCGGGGAGTTAGTTTACTGACTGCACTACCAGCTATAGACGCTTTTGCATTGGATATTTTATTTTATTTATTTTTATTTTATCTTTCTTTATTTTATCATTATAGATTTTTGTTTATTTAAATTTTGGTTTTCTGACGCAGGTACTGATTGTCTATGCCAAGGGGAAACCGTGGGAAACCATTACTCCCCAGGGACCTAGAAATCGAACGAACGGCTCGACGGTTGAGAAAGGCAGTGAAGGTAGCTAAACTACGAAAGAAAACATTTAAACAAGACGAAGAGGTTGAGATGGCAGAGAGGAGACCAATACGATCGTTTGCCAACCCAAATATGCCAGCACCAAACAGAGGTGTCCAAGCCCCCGGGGTTGGAGCACACAATTTCGAAATCCGGCATGGCACGATTCAACTATTGCAACAAAATCAGTTTGGAGGGGCACCGACAGAAGACCCACATGGACATCTCCGCACTTTTGAAAGGATCTGCAATACTTTCAAGATTAATGGGGTCACTGATGATGCTCTCAAGCTAAGGTTGTTTGGTTTCTCACTAAAGGGAAGAGCACAGACCTGGAAGAAAACTTGCCCTCCAATCAGATTACTACATGGGCACAGATGACTACAGCTTTCCTTGACAAGTTCTTCCCGCCTGGCCGAACTGCTCAACTAATGGCAGACATAACCCACTTTGCTCAATGGGACCAAGAGACGCTTTATGAGGCATGGGAGCGATACAAAGACATGCTCAAAAAGTGTCCTCACCACGGGTTACAAGATTGGGTTATCATTCAGACCTTCTTTGGTGGACTCCACCCGCAGTACAAAAATGAAATAATTGCGGCAGCGGGTGGAGCACTAATGAATAAGACTTATGAGGAAGCGGTGGAGCTAATCGAGAACTTGGCAGAACATAGCTACGCCACGCCACGATCCGCTACTAGGCGAGTGTTCATGAATCTGATGAGCTAAAGGAGATAAAAGCTCAATTGGCTGCCATCACAAACCAGCTTAAAGGAACTTCTATTCAACCTGCCGAAGCTATTCCAGATTTATTCCCAACATCTGAAGAGCCCGAACAGGTTCAGTACTTACAGAATAGGAATAATCGGCCTCGGAATGATCCGTTCTCCAACGCTTATAATGAGGGATGGAGAAACCATCCTAATCTCCAATGGCGCGAACCTTCCAATCAGCCGCGAGTGACGATGGGACAGCAGCAGCAACAATCTGGTAATTTTTCTAACTCTTCATCATCGTCGAATGCTAACAACGTGTATCGTCCTCCAGGTTACAACCAACGAAGAGCAGACGAAGGGCAAGCTACGGATAAGAAGCCAAGACTCGAGGATATGATGATGAAGTTCATGGCAAAAATGGATGGTGCAGTAGGAGGTCTTGCCAACACCGTTGGAGTAGTGAAAACCGCAACTGAGCAGAACACCGCCTCTATCCAAATCTTAGAAAGACAAGTGGGCCAAATTGCCGAAGCTTTGCAAGCTCGTGCACCCGGTCAGTTCCCGAGCCAAACAGAGAAAAAGCCACGAGAAGATTGCAAAGCCATTCATCTGAGGAATGGCAAGGAGCTGATTCCAGATCCTACGAGAGAGCCGGTTGTTGAAGACACAGAGATGGAAGGTACCAAAGCTGATCAGGTTGATGTGGAAGAAATAGAAGTCGAAGATGAGGTCCCATTGAAAGAACCAAAGACTGATGCTAAGGGAAAGGAAAAAGAGAACTTACATGCAAAACCAACGGTTAAAGCAACCGTTCCGAAAGTGCCTTTTCCGAGCAGATTGAAGGCACATAAGGATGATGTTAATTTTGCCAAATTTCTTGAAGTATTTAAAAAGTTGCATATTAACATACCTTTTGCAGATGCTTTGGCTCAGATGCCCTCGTACGTGAAATATTTGAAGGACATCCTCTCTAATAAAAGAAAGATTGAGGAGCATGCCGCTGTCGCACTTACTGAGGAGTGCAGCGCAATCATCCAACACAAGCTACCGCCTAAGCTAAAGGACCCAGGGAGTTTTACGATTCCTATTCATATTGGCACTTCTGAATTTAGTAAAGCATTATGTGATCTTGGTGCTAGTATTAACTTAATGCCATTATCTATTTTTAGGAAATTGGGACTTGGAGAGGTACAAGAAACAGGCATCACACTTCAACTTGCTAATCGGTCAATCAAGTACCCGTATGGAGTGATCGAGGACGTGTTGATCAAGGTGGGTAGATTCTATTTTCCAATACATTTTGTGGTACTTGACATGGAGGAGGACCTAGAGATACCACTCATCCTTGGCCGTCCATTCTTAGCAACGGGAGGAGCGATCATAGATGTGAAAGGCGGCAAGCTTACTCTAAGAGTGGGCGAGGAAGAGGCAGTGTTCAATGTATTCAAAGCTACAAAGCAGAATTCGAGTTCATATGATTGCTACCGAGTCGATGTAGTCGATTCCATTTTAAAAGACACGTATCAGCAACAGGTTTCCGATAACGAACTGATGAAAGTTTTGGTTGGTGACGAGACTGATTTGGAAAAGCCGGAGGTGATGCAAATGAATGCATTACCCGAATTCAAGGGTCCTAAAAGGCCGAGGATCAAGGACTTGGGAGAACCCATTCCCAAACCGCAACCATCTTTTATAGTGCCACCACAGTTAGAGCTCAAACAGTTACCGGCGCATTTGGAGTATGCATATTTGGGAAAAGGGGATACACTTCCAGTAATTATCTCAGCTCATCTGAAGGCTACCGAAAAAGAGAAATTGTTAAGAGTCTTGAGAGATCATCAGGCAGCCATTGGGTGGACGATAGCCGACATCAAAGGCTTAAGTCCCTCATTTTGCACGCATCGAATCAGCTTGGATGAGACACATAGACCATCAGTCCAACCTCAACGCCGATTGAATCCGATAATGAAAGAAGCGGTCCGGAAGGAGATCCTGAAGTTACTCGATGCCGGAATCATTTATCATGTTCCTGATAGCCCTTGGGTTAGTCCGGTGCATGTTGTGCCTAAAAAGGGAGGCATCACGGTAGTCCGCAACAACGATGATGAGTTGATACCTTCTCGGACGGTGACTGGATGGAGAGTCTGTATAGACTATCGGAAACTGAATGATGCTACCCGGAAGGACCACTTCCCTCTTCCATTTATCGATCAGATGTTGGAGCGACTAGCCGGTCATGAGTTCTATTGCTTCCTGGACGGTTATTCGGGTTACAACCAGATACCGATTGACCCGGAAGACCAAAATAAGACAACATTTACATGTTCGTATGGCACCTTTGCTTATAGAAGGATGCCATTCGGATTGTGTAACGCGCCGGCCACATTCCAACGATGCATGATGGCGATTTTCTCGGATATGGTTGAGAGAAGCATAGAGATTTTCATAGACGACTTCTCAGTCTTTGGGCCTTCTTTTGACTCATGTTTAGCAAACTTGGAAGCAGTGTTGAAGAGATGTGAAGAGACGAGCTTGGTGCTGAACTGGGAAAAATGTCACTTTATGGTGACCGAGAGAATAGTACTCGGACATAAGGTGTCGAAGCACGGAATTGAAGTGGATAAAGCGAAAGTGGCGGTGATCGAGAACCTTCCTTACCCGAAATCAGTCAAGGGAGTTCGAAGCTTCCTAGGACACGTCGGGTTTTACCGGCGCTTCATTAAGGATTTTTCTAAGATTACTAAACCTTTATGTTCTTTATTGCTTAAAGATGCAAAGTTTGAGTTCACTAATGAGTGTATTTCTGCATTTGACAAGTTGAAAAAGGAGCTCATTTCGGCACCTATCTTAACCGCACCAGATTGGAATTTACCGTTCGTTCTTATGTGCGATGCAAGTGACACTGCGATTGGTGCGGTGTTGGGGCAAAGAAAGGAGAAGTGGTTACATGTCATATACTATGCCAGTAAGACACTTGATGGAGCTCAAGTGAATTATGCGACTACAGAGAAAGAATTTTTGGCGGTGGTATATGCGTGCGAAAAGTTCAGATCTTACTTGGTCAGGTCTAAGGTGATTGTGTACACGGACCACTCGGCGATTAAGTACCTCATGGCCAAGAATGATGCAAAACCCAGATTCATACGGTGGGTACTCTTGCTTTAAGAGTTTGATCTTGAAATCATAGATAAGAAAGGATCAGAGAACACAGTGGCAGATCATCTATGAAGACTCGAAGGAAGTGAAGATCAAAAGAGAGACGAGACCGTTATTAATGATTCGTTTCCAGATGAGCAACTTCTCAAGGTCAGCCACGTAGAGCCATGGTACGCTGATTATGTGAACTATATTGTTGGATCTGTAGTACCGTACGACATGAACTCACATCAGAAAAAGAAATTTTTCTCTGATGTGAAGAGGTATTACTGGGATGAACCGTTCTTATACAAGTTGTGTGCTGATGGGATGATTCGGAGGTGTGTACCAAACGAGGAGAAGGCCGACATTCTAAACCATTGTCATACACTAGAATGTGGAGGCCACTTCAGTACGGATAGAACGGTAGCGAAAATCTTAAGTCCGGTTTCTTTTGGCCATCTATGTTCAAAGAGACAAGAGAGTTCATTGCTCGATGTGATCGATGTCAACGCTTCGGAAACATATCGAAGAGAGATGAGATGCCTATGAAAGTGTTTATGGAGGTAGAACTCTTCGACGTGTGGGGAATAGACTTCATGGGTCCGTTCCCAAATTCCGGACGTAATGAGTATATTTTGGTCGCCGTGGACTACGTGTCCAAATGGGTTGAGGCGATAGCTACCCCTACCAACGATTCTAAAGTTGTAATCAATTTCCTACGGAAGAATATCTTTGCCAGGTTTGGGGTCCCTCGTGCTTTGATCAGTGACGGCGGGAGTCACTTTTGTAACCGCTATCTTGGTTTTGCGAAAGTATTCAGTGAAGCACAAAGTAACAACACCGTATCATCCGCAAGCGAATGGCCTAGCTGAAGTGTCCAACCGGGAACTCAAGCAGATCCTTGAAAAGACAGTTAACACATCCCGAAAGGATTGGTCTTCAAAGCTTGACGACGCATTGTGGGCATATCGCACGGCGTTCAAAACGCCACTCGGAACAACACCTTATAGGCTTGTCTACGGTAAAGCATGCCATTTACCGGTAGAACTTGAACATAAGGCGTATTGGGCGATCAAACAACTCAATATGGACTTGGATGGAGCCGGAAAGCAAAGGTTTTTGCAACTGAATGAGCTAGAAGAGATTCGGCAAGATGCGTTCGAGAATGCCGTCATCTACAAGGAACGCACGAAAAGATTTCACGATCAGCGGATCCACCACTAGGTTTGATTAGCTTTAGTTTTTTTTATTTTATTTTATTTATTTTTATTGTGTTTCATTTTATGTTTGGAGTTTAGCTTTAGGTTTTAGTGTTTTGTGTTTTAACTCCTTTTGTTGTGCAAGTTTCCCTCTCGAAACCATAGGAAGTTCAAGCTTAAGTGTGCAAAGTAAGATCTCGGAAAGGAGAAGAAAGGTAAGTGAGCATTTTTTTTTATTTATTCGGCTCGCAATGAAGTTGTGCGCATGTGGGATTGGATTAGGCACATTTATATGCATTTTTCGCCAACTCGGAAGCATGTTATGACTTTCTAATTGGGCACCAAACAGCCTCTGACGAGACTTGATCCGTGGCTTCAAGCCTCGGATTGAACCCTCGACAAGGGCAACTTCACGAGACTTGAACCGTGGGTTCAAGCCTCGGATTGAACCCTCGGCAAGGGCAATTTCATGAGACTTCACCCGAGAGTTGAACCCACGAGATGAACCCACGAGGAGGGCCTTCCCTTCACGCAAACACAGCCTGTGACGAGCCTTGGCCCGAGACTTGAAGTCTCGAAACCAACCCTCGGCAGATGCTCTTAAAACCCTTGGGCCAATTTTTTTCTTCTTTTCTCGATTTCCCTCTTCTCTCTCACAATCTCTCTCTCTCTGGTAACTCTCATTCAACGCACACACACACCATTTTTTTTCTCTCGATTTCTCTCACCCTAACACCATCGCACAACCATTCCATCAAGTTCACACACAAATCGATTGAATCCCTACTCAATCAGTCTCTCCATCTTTTTATCGGCTTCATCTCTTCACACACAACATCACACTTCGCTAGGGATGGTCCTCCATTGAAGCAATCTCCTCACTCTAAACCCTCAATCAAGGTACAAGTTCTACTTATTTTTTTTATTTCAGAATGGGTTATGATAAGTTGAGATTTCTTTACATGGAATTATGAATTAAGGCAAAAAGGGGTATCCATGAATTCTTGATTGTACTCACTTTGTGCTAAATAGATAGAATACTTGATTTTCCATGGTTGTGTAGATTAAATCATGAGTTGCTTGAGTACATTGTTTTGATTTGGGGGAAATTCTAGGGTTTATGCTAGGGCTTAACATAATACAGTCAAGTCATGAGAATTTTTGTTTAGTTGTATTAGTGATTGCTCTTTACAATTTTGATGAATTATGATGGTAATTTGTAGTTCTCAAAGGTGAAATTGTTTGGAGTATATCATATTACGATTTACAAGACATTTTCATGTTTAATTGTGACTTATTCTTTGCTAAGGGTAGTTGATGGATGTGTACTTGATGTTCTTGTGTATAGCCACTTGACATTCTTATCAAGTGAGTTATGTAGGTTGTTGTTCACGTATAATATATCTTATGAGATGCCTTCACTTTTTCATTTGCTTATTGGTTGATTGTTTGATTTTTGTGACATATAGCCACGCCCTTTTGTAATTCTCGTATGCTTAATTTTCTTATAGTCATGTCAATTTAATAAATTACTATAAAGGCATGTTTCTAACTTGTTACACCCCCGCCTTTTTGTAATTTCATTATGTTGACACTACATGTAGATCATGGAGAATTACATGAATCTCTCATATAAGTTGTGGCTTATTTCAAGTGGTGGTTAAGTAGTGTTCAATAATACACCAACCAACCTAGGCTTTGGCCTAGGTTTGGGGTTGGTCTTCCTAAGGGCACTTGATGGTTGCAACATACCAACCTAGACCAAGGTCTAGGTTTGGGGTGCCTTAGGTCTTCTTATGCTCACCGGCACTCACATGTGCACATTCACCCTACACTCTTGTTTTTAGTAGCACTTCACTTTATTCAAACCTATGTTTTCACATAGGTTTGGGGTCGTTACATCGTGACACCATTCATAACTTAAACAAGGGGACACCTAGGCCACGGCCTAGGTTTGGGGTGATACCATTTGAGAAGGATCTAAGTCATTTAATTTCATTTTGCAGGTGATGGCACGCCGGAAACGAACATCCACAAGGGAAAGGGACGTAGGTTATGCGAACTTGTCACCCGGAGAGAAGTGGAATCTAAGACAACAAGTACGTACCGATGTTGACCAACGTAGAGCGCACTTCGAAAGACGCAATGTTCACATGGAACGTGGCATTAAGCTATCTGATTTTGGGACTACATCTATTCCCGATACCATTGCCCATTTCGGCTGGGAAACTTTCTGCGCCACGCCGCCCGATTATGACCCACACTTGGTGCGAGAGTTCTATGCGCACATGCATCAGTGAATTTTTAGGGACTTTGGTGAAGTTAAAATGGAGGCTTTCATGATCACAATCACGCCAGATCTAATCCGAGAGTTCTTTCATCTTCCTCCACTCACGGCAGAGAACCGGGTGAACATGGTGGGGGGGGGGAATCCCACCAATACCAGGAGTAGGTATCATGGACGTGAAAAGTCCAATCATCGCCGGAGCACTTCGTCGAAACGG
Organism: Centaurea solstitialis; assembly: GCA_030169165.1. Lineage (NCBI taxonomy): Eukaryota > Viridiplantae > Streptophyta > Magnoliopsida > Asterales > Asteraceae > Centaurea > Centaurea solstitialis. The sequence continues at coordinate 70,544,846 of CM058043.1, forward strand.
CAACACAAATTGGACCAAACCTCTTCGCAAAAGTGAGTTCTCGTAGGATATCGCTTTCTGGGCATTGTTTTTGAAATCTAACATCATGCCAGCCACACACACCACAGAAGTGGATCCGGAGATGGCCCGAATCCTTTATTGCATACAGAATAGGATGCCCTTCGACTTGCCAGAGATCATCCATTTCGAGATACTTTACGGGGGATCCAATGATGAATCTCGAATCCTCCCCTTCCCTTGTCTGATTACACATTTCTGTAAGTTGGCCGGAATGGGCGCACAAGTACCACGACACCCGAAGTCTGATTATGTGAAAAAGGCATATGATTTACAAGGTACTTATGCGAAGACGGCCACAAAGAAGGGTCGTTCTAAAGGAGTGGACACTGCAGACACCACGGAATCAGAATCGTCCGACGACGAGACCAACTCTGATCCCGCGGAACATCATGGATCCTCGTCCCAACACCGATCGGGACAGTCTAGTCAGGACACTCCACCATGGGCTCGTCTAGAAAAGAAGATGGATCAGATCCTCACAGAGTTGGCATATCTGCGGAAACACTTGCCTAGCTCGAGCACTCAGCCAGAGGAGCCGGTAGCCAAGCCGGACAGATGTCGACAGGTATATCAGAGACAACCTGTGGCGAAGCGCCGAAACACCGCCAGCTCATCTTCATGCCAGAGATCACTTACATATGGGGACGTCGATGTTTTTACGCTTTTTGTCTAGTTTCTTTTGTTGCTTTCTGATGCGGTAATTATCATACATAAAAAGCGTAACAAGTTTTAACCTCTAATGCCTAGCCACTGTCTTACCACATATACAGGCAAGCGTACCTGATCGTGAGTAATATAGTATAAGAAAGTCCAGGTATCGTATCTACCACTGGGAACGGTTAAGCTAGATGTCAACTAGAGTATTAATCAGTCAATCTGGAAAATGGGGGGGTTTGCTTTTGAAAAGGTATTTTTAAAGATAAAAGACAATAAATAAAATAAACCTAACCAAGAAGTGGAAAACTGATGAACAGACATACATTGGAGATAAGTGAATCCATTATGGTTTACTTTCATAAGACATAGATTTATGATCGTTGTCAGAATTTAAGCACAAAGCACCCGAACATGTATATCTAAGATTTTCAACTAGGTCTCGGTCCTCCTAGTCCCAATACTTAGGTCGTTTGTCAGACAATCTAGTACCGGTCATCCGATCCTATTTTTATTGCATGGTTTTCTACCTCCAGGTCACTCTCGGTCCGAGTAACCACTTAACACAACTCTCTTGGTCAAAGGGTAGGTTAAGGTAGGTTGATTATCCTATCGGAGTCTATCTATTTTGGTCAAACAGATACACCCAACCAATGAGTTCAAATAACCAAACAATATAAATCAGAACGGAATCAAAGACAACATTCAACAAATCATGCATCTAATTAATAAACTGAAATCCAAAGTATCCAAACCATAATGAAAACACAAACGGAATCAGTACTTTTATCATCTTGAAATTTTAAGAGGTGCACTACTCATCTCTTATCTTTTAGATCTGAAATCATATTTTCAGACTTTTAGACATCCTAAAGAGAAGCGGCATCAAACACAAACAAGAACCTTATCTATGAATTTTAGGGTCTAGTGACTTATTCCTAGTCTAAAGCAAACCAAATTTACAATTTGTTAGTCGTTACTAAAATAAATTAATATTAATTATAATTACAATTGCAAAAGATAAGTAGGAAGCTATACCTAACCCACAACCATGAGGGTGATTGAGTCGATAGCCAATGAGCTAGCTACTCGATGAGTGTAGATTTACACCCTATTCTTGAGTTTTTTTTAGGAATCAAAGGAAATGATTTATAAGGAAACTATTAAAAATGTGTTCTCGAGTTCTTTTAAAGGAGGAAAGAAAATGATTTAAAGGGATTTGTGTGTTATCGAGTTTTTTAAAGGAGATAAAAGGAAATGATTTGGAGGGATAACTCTCTCTTTTTATCCTCTTGAAAGTTATGTTTCCCTTTCCGCTGAAAAGTAGGATGATTTGGATGAATAACTTTCCCCTTCCCTTTGTTTTCCTTCCCCCCCCCCCCCCCCCACCCTTTTACTTTCTTTCCCTTGGTTTTTAAACTCGAGAACGGGGAGAGTCTAGATCATTTAAGCATATTTGTATTGAATACGATCCTATATACTCTTATTTTCATTTTCTAATAATTTTTGATGTTAATTATTTTAGTTTGTCACAAAATAACTTCATTTTCTAGTATATATTTTTTATATACATCAAAACATTTGACAAAATACGGGTACCCGCGAACCGAACCGTCAACTGTGGGTACCCGCTTCTTTTCGTTTTAGTTTAGTGCGGGTACCCGCCCCACACGATTCGGTTTCGGATAGTAGAAATAGGTACCCGTCCTGTACATGCGGTTCTCAAAAAATTCACTACCTGCCCTGCCCCGCATCGTGAACACCGCTACCTGGTAATACGAGGCTTTTAGGCTGTGTTTGGCAAACAAGCTGATAAGCTAGCTGGTAAGGCTAGTTGTTGACTAATAATCTAGCTAATAGTTGATAAGCTAGTTTATAAATTATTTTTGGCAAAAGCTAACTTATGAATAAATTATGTTTGGTAAAAGCTAGCTTATGAGTATGCAAACTGATCCAAAAAGGTATCTTAAGGTATAATAATTAATATTAATAAGGGTATAATTAATAAAAAAAACTATAAAAAGCTCCTAAAAAGCTACTCCAAATAGTATTTCAATAAGCTAGCTTATATTATATGTTTGGATGGATTAGCTATTCCTCCCGATCACAACCTTAATCTGGCATCATCTTTTGGAATATGGCATGATTCAACTTTATTGAATAGAAGTGGTCCAAAGACCCATGATCCACATCTTCCTCACGTTGTATGCGGGTTTTATATAATGCGTTACTATATCTAAAATATAGATGAGAACAGACAGTTATAAACTGAAGAATATTCTACCAACTTGATTTGTGGCTGCACAACAGAAATTTGGCACTTTTAAACATCATTATTTACATCTAACATAGATCCAAACTTAAATAGTTATAAGACCTTTACATCCAACAACATAGATCCAAACTTAAATAATAGTTATAAGACCTTTACATCCAATAACACAGATCCAAACTCACATCATATATAGCAGTTTATCAGGACAAAACATGTTTGTCGTTTTGTAAAGCCTATTTTGCTGTAGTGAGCTAATGCGAACATATATATTCACTTGTGCTCTTCGGCAATCTAAACTAACAAACGTGAATCCATAGTACTATTAAGTCACAATCGATGTATGATCTCAAAATGGAAGGTCCACAGCCAACCAGGCGTTTAAGTTTGCGTGAATCCGCGGGCATTTAGAGTTGATCGGGTAGCTTAAAAGAGGGACCAACAGTGTAAACTACAGGGACTAAATATGTAATTTACTCTTTTTTATACACAACTCTTTCCAAGAAGAACAACCGCCAAAGTATACTTAAGGTTGCGTCTAATGTTGGCACAAGAAATTCAAATGGGTCTCCCACGCCATCACCCAACGACGATCGAGTGGCGAGCTTTTATCGGAAATACTGATTCGGGTCCCTGCGAGAACCCTTGCCCAGATGAGGTCTGTTTCAAAACCCTTGAATGCTTTCTTATCTAAACCCTCATTCATCAAATCCCACCGAAGAAGATGAAGTTGTTTTGAACTTAATCAGTGGATTTTGTTATCATTCGGTATCTGTGACAGCACACTTGTCTCGTTCTCCCCACCTCGAGCTCCCTGATTTCATCGAATTCCCGGATAGTCCTTTATCTGGTAGCCTCACTTTTTTCGGTTCTATCAATGGCTTAATATGTTATGCTTTCCGAACTGATCGTGATCGACAGGATGATTACGTCATTCAGATCTGGAACCCTTCTCTTTCTGCTGTATTGACTCTTCCTCCATTTAATGGTCTTGACTGGGTTCTTATCGGTGATGATGCTACTTGTCAGTTGCATTTTAGGTTTGGGTATGATCCTGAAACAGATGATTACAAGCTTCTCAAGCTTATGAGCTATTCAATATCACCCGATCCCATCGATTATCCACCTGGTATCACACCCGATGTTATACAAGCAAAATGGTATTTTAATAATAGCATTAATGATGTGAAGGAAGTAGAGGTGTATAGTATGAGGAATGTTTCCTGGAAATTACTCCAAAATAGGTTACCGCCGCACGTTAGAGAGATTGTTGATGAACAAGTAGTCTGTGCGGATGGCCATGATGGACGCCTTCATTGGATTGGTAGTAGTGTTAACGAGAATGAACAAACGATAGTGACGTTTGATTTGGGCATGGAGACTTTCGGTGAGATTCCTTTACCTCTTCCAATTTCTGTAATAGATGATAGCCAGCTTCGACACGATGGTTTGGGATTTAATAGCGGTAAGCTTTGTTTTATGTCATTCAAGAAAGGTTATGACTATGAAATATGGGTTATGAATGAGTATGGTGTGGCTGAATCATGGACCAAGCTCCATATATTTTCTCATTTTAGTGGTGATATAGATCCATATGGATTCACGTCAAGTAATAAGTTTCTGTTTAAAACTTTTAGTGATGATATGGAATATTACGATTATGCCATGGCTTTTGGTGATCATCTGGAGTTTTACGATCCAGGTGATGAAAAGGTTAAATCTTTTAAGATGGAGACTAGAGATCGTATCTTCACCAAAATTGTTCGGTATGTGGATAGTCTTGTTTGGGTAGCACCCACTGCTGCTAAAATATAGCAAATAGGAAGATGATGATTAATTGGAACTGGCAAGGGGAATTGTCCAAGAGTTTGTCTTGATTTCATAGTCAACTGCTTCGAGAGTTTCTTTGATTTTGGTTGCATCTACTGCTTTATTAGGTTCATTTCATGTGTAAACTTTCAGTTCCTTATAGTTGGAATATCTTTTGTTAGCATGATCTAGTTGGTATCATGCAAATACTTTGGTAAATGTTTTGGTGCTTTCTATGAATGCGAATGGTTTTTCCGTGGTTTTTAGTGTTATAATCACAAGCAAAACTTACATGCTTAGCATGTTTTATATCTAGTTGATTTCTTATGCTTTCCGATTTTGATCACCAGAGACATATGATGGCTGTTAAAACTTAACACCAAGTATCATCTGATGATGACAACAACACTCAGAATTGAAGGTAATTAACCATATTTAAGGCTTTAGCAAGGTATACATCAAAGCTTTGGTTTTTGAGATCCAGGTTTAATCTATATTTTATCGCATATGAGCCGATGTTTATTTGTTTGAGATTTAATCATGAATCATGTGATTGGTGTAAAGTTTAAGCTTGGTAGTCGATCCTTTGAATATCTTTATCTGGGAAACTTCTTTTTGGCATATGAATTAATGGTGATCTACTTATTATTGCTCACATTTTTATGATGAGAGCATACCTTAGGATGTTTAGGCATCCATGTGTTTTTTTGATTGTTCTGTGTTACCATAGAATGGGTTGTGATTATGTGTGTTAATCAAAATGGTAGCAATATATGCATCCATTTATGAAAAAACAGATTGATGCTTTTTTGTCCTATGGTTATGACTTATGTGTGTTAATAAGAATGGTAACAATACATCAATTTAATGGTTTTTGATGTTTGTCTATTGGACCCCCTTGGTCTTCAATTTTCTTTATAAATGAACCTTGCCTTTATCTTCCTTTGTCATGTTATTTGGATAATGAAGTTGTAGTGTCCAAATGGACTTTTAGAGCCAGGGATTGCTATTCCCACCCCCCTCCCTTCACTCACATAATAATATTGGGTTCCGCCTCTCGGTCCCATACATGCACACACACCACCTACTCCCACCCCTTAATAAAGGGTTGGTGATAGAATTCACCTTAGAGATAGATATATGGAAATGGGAAGTCTTGTGAGTATGCAAGTAGCACTGTCATGTGATGATGTCTTCCAATTTGTGCCACCATTGACATTTAATATGCAGTTATGGACACAGGTGAAGAACTGCCATTTTGATTAGTTTCAATCAATTTTATGTTGGTCTTAAATAGAACCAATAAAAAATCTTCATGTATAAAGGTGGTTCTTTTATTTATTCATTAGCCTTAGGGTCTATTGTTCAACCAGTAGCTTGGAGAGGGGGATACTTTCGAAAGGATAGACTCGGTCTCAAAAATGGAGGTTGGGAGTCTGCTTGGAAAAAATGGAGGTGCATCGTGTTTCTGTAGCTGTAATAACAACTATAGATGTAAATAAGAAGGGGAGTGAACTAAATGGGGGTGCTGTGGTTTTTTTTAGTCTTCTTTCTCTTCATTTTCATTTTGCGGGAATGGATTCGAATGAAATGGATTTTCAGGAGGGATTTGGATTTCAAATCCCGTGTTCATTTTGCGGAGATTTGAATTCTGCTGCTGATTGAATTCAACAGATGGAATTCAGAAAACGATGACATACCAACAGATGGATTTCAAAAAACGATGGAGGTCTGAGGTCGACGCGGAGGTTGAGATTGACGGCGCCAACGGAGGTTGAGATCGATGGCGGTAATGAATTTATGAAAGTAGGGCGTCGACCATGAGTTTGAAAAGTAGCGCGTCTTTTTTTTTTTAAATTCGTCCGGATTGGATTTCAGAATACAGGCCCCTAACATAGGACTTCAATATCCACTGTTTGCTGGATTTCAAAAACACCCTTGGATTTCAGAATCCATCCCATTCAAATCCTATGGTTTACCGAACATAGGAATGGAATGGAATGGATTTCAAATCCAATTCCTTCAAATTCCATTTCATTCCCGCAAGACGAACGTGCATTAATGGTTATGGTAGAATGTTTGGTTTGTACTTCTTCTGCAACATTGTTACATGTGTCAATTGTGCAAAGGTTGATACCGACAACTTCAACCGGTCCACAATCGACTGTCAATTTCGTAATATAGAGGGCATTTCTATTTGAGATGCTCTTAAACCTCTTAATTTAAGTATGAAAATTAAGAGGTTTGTACACTTAAGATATTGTTTGTTTTATTTTTTAATAAAAATCTAAAAACCTTTTATCATCCGAAATTTTAAGAGGTTCACTACTCATCTCTTATCTTTTAGATTTGAAATCATATTTTTAGACTTTTAGACATCTTAAAGACAAGCGACATAAGAATTATAGTGTCTGGTGACCTATTTGTGGTCTAAAGCAAAATAGTTATTATTCTATTTGTATTGTATATAACAAAATTTGTTAAAAATTAAACTAAAAAATAAATATCTTGTTATTTATAAAAATAACATACCATTTATTGCGACACAAGCATTCTCACTATATGTGAAGGCTATGATTCCTCAGCCCTCAAAACTACTAGAAAACTCGGAATATGCAGAATGATTTAAAAACCAAGGATTAACTACATGAATATTCTTTTCTTGTATAGATTTAACCGTAAGTTGACTTGGTCTTTTTTTTTTTTTTTGAACGGCAACAATATTATTAAAAAACCAAAACTCGCACACAAACAAGCTTTCCAACGTCGCAAGACACAACCTCGAAAAGCACAAACAACACCAAAACACAACACCGAACGCACAACCAACGACACTAACGAACAACTCCACGAACCTAACCAAAAAGGGACAAAGCCCACTCTACCAAAACGACCCACCGAACGAAACGAACCACCAAACCAGCGAGCCACGAGCAAGACACCGTGTCGCAAACCAAAGAACAAGACGAACCAACTTACCAAAACATGGAACCAACTTAAACCACAAAACCAACGAGACACGAGAAACGACCGCTCGACCACCACAATAGAGCAAAACCCACTTGATTTAAACCCGCAACCACACCAACCACCAAGCCAGGGACCCTACGAACCATCGAACCGTACCAACGAAGCAAGACTAAACAGCCGAGTCGCTGAGCCTCGCGAGCCAACGAGCCGCGAACCACGAAATACAAAAGCGACTTTACCGGCCTTTTACCGTACCCACATATCGTACCAAAGACTAAACAGCCGAGCCACCGAGCCTCCAAACCTTACGAGCCGACAAGTCTCGAGCCTTGAACCACCAACGACGACAACTTTACCTTTTACCTTTTACCTTTACCATATACCTTTTACCTTTACTATATACCTTTTACCATACCTACGTTTGAACGGCGGCAACAAAGAACTCGATCTACAACCTGGAACACGAACGGTTTGGAGGACTCGAATGGCTTGACAATTCAATCTTGGAGTTGATACTTGAAAATGGTTTGAAAAGTCGAAACACATCTATAGAACTCGAAATGGGGGCACCTTGAAGCTCGAACCCGAACCACCCACGACCGCGATCTTGGACCATCATCGGAGACACACATACAGCCCGATCTACGACCTGAACTTGAAGAAAACTCGAACCATGAGCCCCACGAACTAACACTAGATACCTCGACCACCTGGAAACCCGAGACGAATGCCACCTGAAATCTCGTACGGCAGCAGCATAAATCCGGAATGTCACCTGAAACCTCGACCGAACATCTGAAACCCGGATCTCTAACCTCGAATCGTAACCTGAAGCCTCGACCAAACATCTGAATTCCCGACCTCTAACCGAAAACACTTGAAACCTCGACCTTGAACCGCAACCAGAAACCTTGACCGAACATCTGAGACCTCGACCTCCGGCCGGAAACATCTGAAACCTCGACTTCGAGCCGCAATCTGAAACCTAGACCGAACATCAGAAACCTCGACAACTGCCGGAAACGCCTGATATCTCGACCGAACATAACTTCAAAACCGAAAGTTGACTTGGTCTTTAGTGTAGATCCATCATATCCTTCATGAGCTTAACATTCTCTTATTAGCTGCGGTCTTTGTAGTACAAGGCTTTTAGGTTGTGTTTGGCAAACTAGCTGGTAAAGTTAGCTGCCGACTAATAATCTAGCTAGTAGTTGATAAGTTAGCTTATAAATAAATTATGTTTGGCAAAAGCTAGCTTATGAATAAATTATGTTTGGCAAAAACTAGCTTATGAGTATGGTTTTTTTTAACAGCAAAAAAAGGAGCACTCAAGGAAGGAGCTTCGGCATGGCCATCACCCTCCAAGAGTGACCCAGAATGATCCAAAATGGTATCTTAAGGTATAATAATTAATATTAATAAGAGTGTAATTGAAAAAAGCTCCTAAAAAGCTACTCTAAGTAGTGTTTTAATAAAATAACGTATATTACATGTTTGGATGGATTAGCTATTCTTCCTAAACACTAGTCTTAATGGCATATTTTTTTGGAATACGGCATGATTCAACTTTAATGAATACAAGTGGTCCAAAGACCCATGATCCACATCTTCGTGAGGCTTTATGCGGGTTTTATATAATTAGGGGGTGCTTAGTTGGGGGTATTACAGGGTCAGGAATGGGAATGATAATGAAAACTGCTGCTTGGTGTAATAATATATAATGAAATCATTCCTGCAGATCCATTAATTTCCATTCCTGACCAAATTGGGGGGAATGAAAAAAAAAAATTCTACTCAATTATTTTTCCATATATCATTCCATCTTTTGATGTTAAATGGAACATCTATTGTATTTTCAAAGTAGAGGAAAATATTTTATTAATATGAAACAATTTTTCATTGATTATAGTGTGTTAACCAAGCAGCTTCAATGCAATGCTCATTTTCATTCTCATTCTCCTGCATTCCCATTTTCATTCCCTAAAATGAACCAAGCACCCCCTTAGTTATTATATCTATAATATAGATGAGAACAAATAGTTATGAACTGAATATTCTACCAACTTGATCTTTCTTATATCAAGTGGATGCACAACAGAAATTTGGCACTTTTAAGCATCATTATTTACTCTTTATTTGCATTGGCTTGAATAGTTATAAGACCTTTATATCTAACACAAATCCAACTTACATCATATATAGCAGTTTATCGGGACAAAACATGTTTAGCGTTTTGTAAAGCCGATTTTGTTGTACTGAGCTAATGTGAACATGTCACTTGTGCTCTTCGGCAATCTAAACTAAAAAACGTGAATCCATAGATTAATTAGGTCGCAATCGATGTAGGATCTCAAAATGGAAGGTCGTCAGCTATGCAAACCGTTTAAGTTTGCTTGAATCGGCGGGCATTTAGAGTTCATCGGGTAGTTTCAAACAGTTGCTCACGTTCTCTATTCTCTCTAATTATGTAGTTGGACCAAACAACAAATAGCAAATGGCTACTTAGGGGTGAGCATTTGGACCGAAAAAACCGAACCAAACCGAAAACCGACCGAAACCGAACCGAACCAACACCGTTTATAATTTTTGGTTCGGTTTCGGTTTTCTAAATTATCTCTTATCGGTTTCGATCCTTATCGGTTTGGTCCAATCGGTTTCGGTTTTTAACCGAACCAAACCGGTAACTCAAAAGGCAACCCAATTTTCTAATTTTTGAAAGATATTCAAATCCCTACCAAAATAAATAAGACCAATGGAGATTTCATTTCATTCAAGGACCGATTTTCGGTTTTTCTTGGAATTCGGTTTACATGTTTTATCGCTACATTTTGTTTGTTTTATCACTTTTATGTGTGGATTTACATACATTTTATCTTTTTTTTTTTGTGTTCAATTTAAGCTATACTTGCTTTAGTTGATGGTTTTGTGTTTTGTGTAATTTGGTTTTAATTAAAAAAATTTGGCTTTCAATTCGGTCCTGATTCGGTTTTTGGACCGAAAAACCGCACCAAAACCGAAACCAAACCGAAACCATATATACATATTTGGTTCGGTTTTGGTTTGAAGATTCAAGCCTTATCGGTTTCGGTCCTATCGGTTTTGGTTCGGTTCGGTTCGGTTTCTGGACCACGCTCACCCCTATGGCTACTCACCTTTTCTATGTTCTTTAAATTATTGTTGTAAATCCTTGTAGTAATATTTTTATTTGAAAGAAAATATGCTTAAATATAGAACATAATAACTAATGTATATTAAAATATAATAATAAATTATTTTAAGTATGAAAAATATTTTTTTTCATTTGGATTTGGCATCTGTGTTTTGTGTGGGAAATAGAAAAAGACAAAAATTTTCTTTTACTGATTTTGTCCCTATCAATCGTCACTTAACAGATGGTCTCCAATAGGTTCTCTATAATTTCTCTATAATAGAGAACTAAAAGTCAAGATCTCTAAATAAAACTACATTTCACTCCAACAGATTCTCTATTTTAGAGATTTTAATATCAATTATATTATTTAAATATTCACTATTTTTATGATCCCAATAAATATTTTAATTTTGTTATGTAAAAAGAATATTAACTCAATTCTTATTGGTGGATTGAATAAAAAAGTGTTTTTCCTCTCCTCTAAACCATGATATAGAGATTTCTCTGTATTTGGAGTTTTTCTCCTAATTTAGAGATTGAAATAGAGATGCTGTTGGAGCATTTTAGAGAACAAAATGTGGTTTTTTTTTTCTAAAATAGGGATGCTGTTGGAGATGCTCTAACGGGATGGTGGTCAGAGGGATCGAAATTTAACGAAAATGTATACCACATGTCTTATTTATGTATTTATTTTGATTTTGAGATCATCATAGGTAAAAAGTGTAAACTATAGGGACCAAAATGTAATTTAATTTATTTTTTATTCTTTCCAAGAAGAAGACCACCTGCCAAGGTCATCATCGACCATTGTTGCGTCTAGTCTTTGGCACAGAAGAAAATCCAAATGGGTCTCCCTCTTCCCGGCGAACTTGTATCGGAAATACTGATTCGGCTACCGGCGAAATCGGTTGCTCAAATGAGGTCTGTCTCCAAAGCATGGAATCATATGTTATCTAAACCCTCTTTCATAAAATCCCACCTTAATCGTTCACTCGACAACCAAGAAGATGAAGTTCTTTTGGTCCTGCTTAATGGAAATTATTATGAAGACGTATTCTCTATCACGGCACACTTGTCTCGTTCTCCCCATCTCCAGCTCCAGCTCCCTGATTTCATCGAATTCCCGAATAGTCCACCTCCTCCTGACCCTTTTAGCATCACTTTTATCGGTTCTGTTAATGGCTTAATATGTTATGATTACCGAACTGATCATTATCGACAGAATGATTATGTGATTCAGATCTGGAACCCTTCTCTATCTGCTGTACTAACTCTTCCTCCCTTTAATGGTCTAGATTGGTTTCTTATTTATGATTCTACTCATGAATTGCATTTTAGGTTTGGGTATGATCCTAAAACGGATGATTACAAGCTTCTCAAGCTTATGAGCTATACATTACCAGCCGATCCCTTGGATGATGATTATCCACCTGGTATGGGCGATATTATACAACCAGAACGGGATTTTAATAATAGCATTAATGATGTGAAGGAAGTAGAGGTGTATAGTATGAGGAATGGTTCCTGGAAATTACTCCAAAATAGGTTACCGGCGCATATTACGCGGATTACCGACGAAGATGTAGTTTGTTCGGATGGCCATGATGGACGCCTTCATTGGATTGGTAGTAGTGTTAACGGGAGTAAACAAACGATAGTGACGTTTGATTTGGGCGTGGAGAGTTTCGGTGAGATATGTCTTCCGAATTCTGTAATATTGCGTGATTGGAGGAATAGTTTGGGATTTTATAGTGGTAAGCTTTGTGTTATGTCATTCGGTAAAGGTTATGAGCATGAGGTGTGGGTTATGAATGAGTATGGCGTGGCTGAATCATGGACCAAGATACGGATATTTTCTGATTTTGGAGATAATATAGATCCACATGGATTCACAACAAGTAACAAGTTTCTGTTTTCAACTCTTAGTGATGATCCGATGCGTGGTTTAACTTATGATCGACTGAATATTTACGATCCAGATGCAGACGAGGTTAAATCTTTTGAGACTGATGCTAGAGACGGTATCCGGACCAAGATTGTTCGTTACGTCGACAGTCTTGTTTGGGTAGCGCCTACTAAGCAAATCCAACCAGCTGCTGAAATATCTCAAATAGAAAGATAAATGCCGAACTGCGAATTAGGTGGTGAACCATCAAAGACTTTATTTTGTTATCATCATCTACTATTTCCAGAGTGGGTTGCATTTGTTGTTCAGTTCATAATCTTTTGTTAGCACGTAGCATGATGTACTTGGGTTTGGAGTTGCTTTTTGTTACAAAGAATGCTTATAAGTTTTACTTATATTAATTATGTTTGGACATACATGTTGGTCGCTAATTTAGTATTATTTCACATTTTTAAAGAAAAAAACGTGAAACTGCTAGTAAGGGCAGAAAAGGGAGACAATTGCTGACTTGCACCTGCTGAGATCACAGGAGGAAACAGTTAGAAAGAAGTTGTTCGGCGGTTGTATATGGCGCAGTACATCGCTTATTAATGTGGTTTCTGACATTTCTGGGGATCATTTTCGGGCGAATTTTGGGCCTACTCAGTTTTGGCAGTAGACCAGGGTCTCGTTCGCTGTTTTCTCTGCTGCGGGAGGCTGGGTTATTCCATTCCATCCTGTAGCTTCGCGTGTTTTTTTATCGGCTTTCGATCTTTCTTCTGCTTTAGCTGTGCTTTTTTGGTTGTGTTTTGCCCTTGTTGAATTCTGTTGTGGGTGGACAAACCATATAAGCGATAAGTTAATGATAGTGGAAGACTTCCATTGAGATATAAGTATCCGCATAAATTTGTTATTGATATTTCCACAATGTTCCCGCACAAATTTGTTGAAAATAGAATTAAACTTTTTTTAGATCATCTATTGTGGGGTGAGTCGATAAAAAATTGATTTTCTTTATTTTACCGTTGATTTGTTACAATATGCTGGTAATAACTATCATAAAACTTTGACAACCATTTTCAATATCGTCACTTTTTAAAAATGGGGTTCGTTGCAAGTTTGTGAAGATTGAAGAAGGACTAGTGGGAAGTTGAACAAAACAACATTTAAAGACGGAGAATTTAAGTGCGTGAAATAATAATCTACTTGCATAAATTTTCTAATTACAATATTATTGTAGAGATAAAAAGCTAGTGGTTGATTGGAGAACTAGGCCGGTGGAGCCTTTTAGGTGTAATATTATGTGGTACATGAATCGAGATCTTATTTTCAAGAAGAAAGGGATGTTTAAAAGCGTTTGGTGTGTGTGTGTGTGTGTGTGTGGTGGGGGGGGGGGGGGGGGGGGGGGGGGGGATAATTGTTGATCAAGTGGGCCGAAGAGGTGCTACAGTGACTTTTGAAACTCAAGACCAATTCGAGAGGCAGTTTTCTGGTGATTGATTTCCAAGGTCACATCGAGTCGTGACTTTCCGAAGCGGCAACTCGAATTTAGGCGTGGTGCTCTCTGGAAGTCCGAAATTTGTGGCTACCTGCGGACTTTTGAACAGCTGGTGGAACAATCGGCAACGGGCTATGTGGATTTTATAGCAGGTCCTTGGGGTTTATTGGAGGCAATTCGTGACAGCAACTCGGTAGTATATCACTCGAATTTTCTGTGTGGAATCTCGGCTGCAATATGTTTTTGGGCTGCAGTCAGGGATGACCCTAGCCCACAGCTATGTTGGAAACCGCCATGGGCATCAAAGGCCCGTAGGACATCAATCTTCAACCTACATGGTACCTTTACTAGGCTTAGTTTTTGGATCGTTCCTACAACCCTTCTTTTACTCTCGGTCTGCGCTTCTATGGGAACAAAAAAATAGCCATTTTTGTTCCATGTTTTCCCACCTTGTCCCAATTTCTGTCCTATCCCATGTCGCACCAAACATGGGACAGTGAATTCCTGTTCTGTCTCATGCTGCACCAAACGTGGGACAGTGAGTTTTGTCCCGTCCTGTCTTGTCCTGTCCCACGTACCAAACACAGCCTTAACGCCCTGTTCTCAAGTTTTTTTAAGAAGGAAAGGAAAGGATTTGGAGGGACATGTTTGTTCTCGAGTTTTTAAAAAAGGAAAGGAAAGGATTTGGAGGATATGTGTGTTCACGAGTTTTTTAAACGAAGGAAAGGAAAGGATTTGGAGGGATTAGGAGGGATAACTCCTCCTTATTTTTCTCTTAAAACTTATTCTTTCCTTTCCTTTCAAAAGTGGGATGATTTGAAAGGATAATTTTTTCTTTTCTCTCATTCTCTTTCTCTCCTTTAAATTTTTTACTCGAGAAAATGGCGTAAGGACCAAAATGTAAAGTTAATCTATTTTTAATTTATTTTTTATTCTTTCCAAGAAGAACACCTGCCAAGGTTATCATCGACCACTGCGTCTAATCTTGGCACAAAGAAATTCAAATGGGAACTTCCCCGGCGAACTTGTATCGGAAATACTGATTCGGCTACCGGCGAAATCGGTTGCTCAAATGAGGCCTGGAATCATCTCTTATCTCAACCTTGTTTTATAAAATCCCACCTTCATCGTTCACTTGACAACCAAGAAGATGAAATTCTTTTGGTCCTACTCAACGGAAATTATGAAGACGTGTTCTCTATCACGGCACACTTGTCTCCAGCTCCCTCCTGATTTCATCGAATTCCCGGATACTCCTTTATCTGGTAGCCTCACTTCTTTAGGTTCTATCAATGGCTTAATATGTTACGCTTTCCGAACTGATCATTATCGACAGAATGATTATGTGATTCAGATCTGGAACCCTTCTCTTTCTGTCGTATTGACTCTTCCTCCGTTTAATGGGTTTCATGAATTGCATTTTAGGTTTGGGTATGATCCTAAAACTGATGATTACAAGCTTCTAAAGCTTATGAGCTATACATTGCCACCAGATCCCTTGGATGATTATTCACCTGGTATCACACCCAATGTTATACAAGCAAAATGGTATTTTAATAATAGCATTAATGATGTGAAGGAAGTAGAGGTGTATAGTATGAGGAATGTTTCCTGGAAATTACTCCAAAATAGGTTACCGCCGCACGTTAGAGAGATTGTTGATGAACAAGATGGCCATGATGGACGCCTTCATTGGATTGGTAGTAGTGTTAACGAGAATGAACAAATGCGATAGTGACGTTTGATTTGGGCGTGGAGACTTCCGGTGAGATATGTCTTCCAAATTCTGTAATAGAGCGTTCTTGGAATGGTTTGGGATTTTATAGAAAAGATATCTAATGAAAAAAATAAACAAAGGCATAGAGCGTTCTTCAAATGTAAACAAAATGGACCTAAAGGCATAGAGACGTGGACTTTCGCAACTCGAACTTTTTTATGGACTTTGTAATAGAGCGTTCTTCAAATGGACCTAAAGGCATAGAGACGTGGACTTTTGGATATTTGGTTTAGTTGAAATAGATATCTAATAATCTAAAATTGAATGTTTTTTAAGTGTGAACTTTAAAGCCTATAAAACGCCTAAAACCGCCTAAATCGATTGGCCCAAACCGCGGTCCGGCTTAACTTGTCTGGACACTTGATGTCTGAAAATTTTATAAACCACCACTTGCGGTTTGATTTGTGAATTGAAGGATTAAATCGCCCAAACCGAACCGCAAACTCCCCTTCTTGGATATCTCTTTGTGAATATTCAATTTCACTTTCCTACCCCCAAAGATGCATGTTACTTATCTTAAAAGCTCACTAGGTTTATGATAGGCAGCTTTCCTTGCCCAAGAGCAAGGAAAACAGAAACGACCGTGAACTGTGAGATTCAACTAGAAAATAGAACCAGGCGCAAGTATACACCTTGAACTACTGTCGTCCCATAACAAGTAATAATGGTAAGTAAATACCAGATATCGATCCTCAGGGAAGGTTTTGTGCAAAAGTCTTTTTAGCAGAAAGTCTAGTTCGTAAAAGATGATTTCAGATGGCGAATTCGAGGATTTTGACCGATGCTGTTTAAGCAAATGGTGAATGATTGGTTATAAAAGCTATCAGAGCAAGAAGCACAGGGTGCAAGGATCTGATGAAACACAGGTGATCTAGCAATAATCCTACTGAAGGTCCAACTACTGGTTTGACCGGCCTCTTAAGAGTACACACAGGGTAACGTGCATTCAGAGGCGATATATTAGTCACGAATCCTAGCACAACACAGTGTTACCAATCTCACTAGATGAGTATAGCACAATTAAGTACTAAAGCTACTTTTAGCCTTCTCACGTCTATTACGGATGTTTGACACAAATCCTAACTCTAAAAGCTAGTGCACTTTCATGTACTAAGTTGGGCGTCAATCAACTAGGTACAATCTTCAATGAAGTGTCAAACACCTGCAATAAACAGTTAGATTACGACAGTAAAGCAAGTACTAGAAAGTAAACACTGGATTATGACCAGTAGAGTTGCTGTAAATTAAATTGCGAGTAATTAAATTGCTGAAATAAAATAAGCAGGTAGTTATTACACAATACGTTCTCTTCAATGAGAGAAACAGAGTGTAGATAACCCCGAGAAAATAAAAACAGGTAAATTGCTGTAATGTAAATAACTGAAAAATAAATACTGGATGTTGACCAGTAAGAGAGCAGGAAAGTAAATACTGGAAAGGTGACCAGTAGAAGTGCGGGAAAATAAATACTGGAAGAATGACCAGTAAACTGCAATAAAGTAAATAACTGAAATGTAAATTTGCAGAATAATAAACACTGGAAAATTGACCAGTTAAATAATTGAATGCACGGTAGAGAAAACTGATAATTATCACACAATACGTTCTCTTCGATGAGAGAAACAGAGTGAAAATAATTATGAGTTAGCAGTTATATAAATAACAGTAGTAAACAGATTTATAACAGTTCAAGAAAATAGCTTTGCTTGGAAGAAAAATGATACTTTGCTGATTATCACACAATACGTTCTTCACTATTAGAAATAAATCTAATCTGGAGGAAATAGGGTGCAAGTAATCTCAATATAACAGTAAATATCAGTATGAAAATGGCTCACGATTTAATAACTTGGAGTGAAAGCTACTTAAGATGAAGAGTTCTTCAAAAAAGTACTAAAAAGTACTTAAAGGTACAAAAAAGGTACAAAAGCTAGATTTTGACTAACTTTTGTTTCTTGTGATGGAAGTTTTAGAAATAGGTTGCTTTCAAGACAAGTTTCGAGCATAAACTAGTGAAAACGTGAACTTGATGAATGATTAAACTTGAGATGAACTTTGTTTTGAAAAGACGAAAGACTTTCAATTTTACGAAAGATGAAAGACTTTCAAATTTGACGTAACCGGAAAATCTTGATGATTAAATTCGAGAACCGTTTTGAACAAAGATGAAGTATCGTGAGAAAAATCAAACCTTGAGAATTTGTAAGACTTAAAAACACGTACAATGATGAAATAATGCACTTTGAGAGATATAAGTGAAAACTTGAACACGAGATGTACTAAAATACTTCGGAATTGGTATTAATACTAGAAACGTAACTTAGAACAAGTGAACTAATGCTTAACAATCGGGATGATTCTAAGCACCACTTAACTTGCCAACAACTTACTTACGACTATAGAACACGAAACAAGAGAAAAGTAGTGAAAGTTGGTGAAAATTGGTGAATAATAAACTAGCCTAAACCATCTATTTATACTAAATTAATGACTTAGGGAACAAGTTTCATCAAATACAAAAAAATATTGTAAAAAGGCTTGGGCCTTAATCTTCAAAAGTGGGCTGCTGATTTCAGAAGGCCCAAACAGCTCCAAAAGTTCGGCCCAATAGGTGAGGAGTCCAAAAATCCGCTACTAGCAATTCTGCGACACTGCTACAGCACTCCTACAGCACTCCTATAGCATTCTGTAGTACTGGGGCCAATTCTGCAAAATCTGTAATTAAGCTATATAAATACCATATTTGAGATAAAATAAGCATAGTTGAACATAAAATAGATAGAATACTATTATCTACTAAAACATAAGCAAATAGGACTAAAATGACACAAAGGGCAACTAAAAAGGGTGAAAAATGTAATAAAAGACACAAAATAGGGGTTAATAAATAACACCTATCACATCCTCAAACTTAAACTGTTGTTTGTCCCCAAACAACGAGAAAAAGACAAAAGAAAGACTCAAGCGTACTAAAAACCTAAAAGATATGAGCTTTTTCACAATTGACCAAGATATGCTTTTTTTTTTTTTTTTTTTTTTTTTGAGAAAGTTGTTTCCAAAGTCAACAAGGCATGATACTTATAGCCCTTCATAAACCTATGCTTAAACATGTTTTATGCACAAAGTCTGCCATCCCATGAAATATAAGACCAACATTTTGTATTTCAAAACCAGATTCCAAAAAATTTTGGGCATTGACTTGGTTCTTTGACTTTTTTCCTTTCAAAGCTTGTCTTTTACCTCATCTCTCTTTTATGTCACTCCATAGTACAATTTTCCTACTATGCATCTCTTAAAGAGGTATCATTGGTGTGCATTGACACTCTTTTGTACACAAGACCTTAGAACTTTGTTCTTTGATGTTACTTTTGGTCTAGGTGTGTATTTTGTACAAATAAAGCAAATGAGTGCTTAAATAGACATCCTCCCATCCTCAAACTTGATGGTTGCAGTGTCCTCAATGCATGAAAGATCAAGTTTGCAACAAAGAAATGGTTTACAATTTCATAAGATGGCTATTTTAGCTAAGCATGGCAATCACAGGCTTATTGTGGCTATAAAATCACTATATGCAATACCAAGGATCCAACTTTCTGTTTTATTTTGTTTTTGTGCACATATGGTAATCAAGTGAAAGAAATCTCATTAAAATCAGTTCCCAAAAGACTCAATTGGACTCAAAACAGCAAAGAAGAAAAGGGGACTGATTCCAATTCTTCTTAAACCAAGACTTGACCAAAAATTGGTTCAAAGTGACAAATTGACACTTACATACACTAGTAGGATCTAAAATTCAGCAAACAATCCAAACAACTTAGCAAATGGTTGGCAAGCATGGAATAAGACTCAATTGTACTTAAACAGATTTCAAAAGACCATATAGGTACACAACTCAAAACCAAAATCAGCAAACTTATCCAAAAATAGTCTAAAGCCAAGGGCTTTTAACCAAAGATCTATGACATACATGACCAAACAACTTAAACCATTGAAGAGGAGAGTGGGATCCAAAGATCCTTACCTGCTCCTCTGTTTCTGCACTACCAAAACAGCAAACACCAAACCTGTTGTGTCAAGTGACACACAGGTGGTGAAAACAGCAAATAAAGAAAGAAAAATCTATTAAAGTTCCTACAATGATCCTAAAATCAGCAAAGTCCCAAAGAAAACAGTTAGCATCATTAAGATGGTGGGACAAATGTAAGTAGCCATAAGCATGCACACAAACAGATCACAAAGGCTCAATTTAAGAAAAAGGGAATGCCTCTTGTGAGTGAATCCTAGTTCAATGTGATGCATGAAAACTCACTATCATTTGAAGTAAGTAAGGTCACCAAACACCATTAGAGGGACTGCCTCTATCATTAGTGCACCACAGTTGAACCAAAGCAGAAAAATAGAGGGATTGCCCATGTTTTGGAGTCCCAAATTCATCAAATGCTCAATAGAGGGAATGCCTCTATATTTGTGAACCTAAATTGAACCAAAAGTGAGATGGAGGGACTGCCTCCGTTTGTGTGAATCTGTGTGTGCAAATCAGTGGCAGAAAATGGTAAAAATAAAGCAAAGTAGCTAAAATTTATTTACAAAAGAAAGCTACAAATCCTAAACTATCATGCATATGTACAAAAATGGCAAAATAAAGAGGGAGTTTGATGGCAGAACCTGTCCTACTCAGATTGAGTAGGAGAAGAGGAGGATTCCAACACTGATTTAGGCATGAAGGGCATTTTGATTGGTTTGTTGGACTTGCCCATCTCCCATGCCTTTTGCAACTCTGCCTTTCTCTTCTTGTGTTGAACCTGTTGCTTCCTATCCTTCTCCAAGGCTTGGATTTGCTTCTTCCTCTTTTTGTTCTTCCTTTTGAGGCACTTGATGAGCTTTTCTGTGTTTTTAATTTTAAAAATGAAAATTGACTAAAAAACTTGAAACCTGAAGAAAAAAAAAAGTCCTAATAAGTCTAAAAACAAAATCTTAATCTTTTTGTATTTTCCAAAATTTTTATATAAAAAATCATTACAAATATTAAGAATCCTAAGTTATACTAAAATTCAGCAAAAATATAAGAAAAGTTGCATAACATGAAATCTATCCTAATATTTACACAGATTTGTGGGTTTTCAGACCCAATCTATCAGGATTGATCATTATCAGATTCAACAACCATTTCTGGCTGTTGTTGGATTCCAGCTGGTTCAAGAAAAGGCTTCACCCTTTGTCCATTTACTTTAAAAGTGGTACCTCTCTCCGGGTCAATTAGGTCAACTACCCCGTAAGGATACACTTTCGCAATTGTGAAGGGCCCGGTCCATCTAGAGTTAAATTTTCCAGGGAAAAGTTTCACTTTAGAATTAAATAGCAATGCTTTTTGGCCCTCAATGAGATCTTTAGGAAGGATCCTTTGATCATGCCATTTTTTTGTGTTTTCTTTATATAATTTGGCATTTTCATAGGATGCATTCCTATGCTCTTCCATTTCACACAATTGTAAAGTCCTCTTTTTACCAGCTTCATCCAAACACATGTTAAGCTCTTTGATGGCCCAATAGGCCTTGTGTTCTAACTCAACAGGTAAATGACAGGCTTTTCCAAAAACCAACCTGAATGGGGACATTCCTATAGGGGTTTTGTAAGCAGTCCGATAGGCCCACAGGGCATCATCCAATTTGGAGGCCCAATCCTTTCGGTGTGGTTTGACTACTTTGGCCAAAATGCCTTTGATCTCCCTATTTGACAATTCAGCCAAACCATTGGTTTGAGGGTGGTAAGCAGTGGCCACCCTGTGCTGAATGTTGTATTTACTCAACAATTCCTCAAGCAGGTTGTTAATGAAGTGTGTGCCTTCATCACTGATCAAGGCACGTGGTGTACCAAATCTAGTGAATATGTGCTTGTGTAAGAACTTGACAACAGTCTTAGCATCATTAGAGTGGCAAGCCATAGCTTCCACCCATTTAGACACATAGTCTACAGCCACCAGTATGTAGGAACAATTGTTGGAGATTGGAAAGGGTCCCATGAAGTCAATGCCCCACACATCAAAGAGTTCTATTTCTAGAATCCCATTGAGGGGCATTTCATTCCTCCGAGATATGTTTCCACTCCTTTGACACTCATCACATCTTTTTACAAAGTCATGACAGTCTCTGTGTAAAGAGGGCCAGTAAAATCCAGATTGCAGAATCTTGGATGCTGTCCTTTGTCCTCCAAAATGACCTTCACAAGGTCCTGAATGGCAGTGATGTATGATTGATGTCACCTCTTCCTTTGGAATACACCTTCTGATTATTTGATCTGCACAGATTTTAAACAAATAAGGATCATCCCACAAATACTTCTTACAGTCAAAAATGAGCTTTTTCCTTTGGTATTTATTAAATTCCTTAGGAACAATCTCACAAGCTAAGTAATTTACAATGTCTGCAAACCAGGGTACAGAAAAATGGTTCACAACTAATATCCTCTCATCTGGAAATACTTCACAGATCTCACTCCTTTGTTCATTTCTTTTTGTTTTTCTAATCTAGACAAGTGATCAGCCACTTGATTATTTACACCCTTTCTGTCAATGATCTCCAAATCAAACTCTTGAAGTAACAAGACCCACCTTATTAGCCTAGGTTTTGCATCCTTTTTAGAAATGAGATACTTAATGGCTGCATGATCAGTATGTACAATAACTTTGGCACCCATCAAGTATGCTCTGAATTTTTCAAAAGCAAAAACCACAGCTAACAATTCCTTTTCAGTAGTGGTGTAATTGAGTTGAGCATCATTGAGTGTCTTACTAGCATAGTATATAGAGTGAAAGATTTTGCCCTTCTTTTGGCCTAAAACAGCACCAACTGCCCAGTCACTGGCATCACACATAATTTCAAAAGGTTGTGACCAGTCAGGTGTGGTTACTATTGGAGCAGTGACCAAAGCTTCTTTCAGAGTTTTGAAAGCTTTTTTACATTCTTCATTAAAATCAAAAGCTTGGTCATGCTGAAGTAGTACACACAAGGGTTTTGAGATTTTTGAAAAATCTTTGATGAATCTCCGATAAAACCCTGCATGCCCTAGAAAACTTCTGACTCCTTTGACAGTGATTGGCTCAGGCAATTTGGAAATTACTTCCAATTTGGCCTTGTCAACCTCAATACCTCTTTTGGATATGAGATGTCCCAGAACTATGCCTTCTTCAACCATGAAGTGGCATTTCTCCCAGTTCAAGACTAAATCAGTCTTTTCACACCTTTCCAGACATTTTTCAAGATTTTGCAAACATTCATCATATGATGTCCCGTATACAGAAAAGTCATCCATGAAGATTTCCATGGAGTTTTCTAGCATATCAGAGAAAATGGACATCATACATCTCTGGAAAGTGGCTGGGGCATTACATAATCCAAAGGGCATCCTTCTAAAGGCAAATGTTCCATAGGGACATGTGAAAGTGGTCTTTTCCTGGTCATCTGGTGCAATGGCTATTTGATTGTAACCGGAGTAGCCATCTAAGAAACAATAAAACTCTTTTCCTGCCAGTCTGTCTAACATTTGGTCCACAAAGGGTAGAGGAAAATGGTCTTTTTGAGTGACTTTGTTAAGTCTCCTATAGTCCATGCATATCCTCCAACCTGACACTACTCTGGTAGGTATAAGTTCATTTTTCTCATTTGGTACAACAGTAACTCCACCCTTCTTGGGTACACATTGAACTGGACTGACACAGGTGCTACTTGCAATTGGGTAGATTATACCAGCATCCAACCATTTTAAAATCTCCTTTTTAACAACTTCTTTCATCACAGGATTGAGTCTTCTTTGAGGCTCAACTGAGGTGAAATTTTTGTTTTCAAGAATGATCTTGTGTTGACAAATGGTAGGGCTTATGCCCTTGATGTCAGCAATGGTCCAAGCAATGGCTTTCTTGTGTTGTTTCAGCATTTGGACCAACTTTTCTTCCTGATCAGATTTTAATGATGATGAAATTATGACTGGCAACTTCCCCGAGTCTCCTAAAAAGGCATACTTCAGATGTGAGGGAAGTTGTTTCAGTTCCAGGTCTGGGGCAACATCTGAGGATGGGACAAGGGTCTTCCTATCCTCAGCTTCTAAAGTCTCAAAGGCAAGAACTTCCTTAGGCATCACTATCTCCTCACAGTCCTCCTCATCACTCTCACTATCAGACTCATCTATTCCCAACATTCCCCTTCTACATCCATTCTCACACCAGGTCTCAATCACACTTAAAGTAGAACAATCCTCTCTGTCATCAGGGTACTTGAGAGAATTGAATACATTAAAGGTAACCTCTTGGTCGTGGACTCTCATGGTCAATTCTCCTTTCTGGACATCTATCAAGGTTCTACCAGTTGCTAAAAAGGGTCTACCTAGAAGGAGGGGAACTTCATTGTCAGCCTCAAAGTCTAAGATGATAAAGTCCGCTGGAAAGATGAACTTATCAACCTGGACCAAGACATCCTCAATTTTCCCTTCAGGGTAGGCTATGGTCTTATCAGCTAAAGACAGAGTCACTGTGGTAGGCCTAGCTTCACCTATGCCTAGGGATTTGAAAATAGATAAAGGCATCAGGTTAATACTAGCACCTAGGTCACACAAGGCTTTCCCTACATTCTTTCCACCTATACAACAAGGTATGGTAAAACATCCCGGATCTTTCATCTTTGGTGGGATTTTGTTGGCAATCAAGGCACTGCACTCCTTAGTCAGAGCTACTGTTTCATATTCAGTCAGTTTCTTCTTTTTGTTCAAGATGTCTTTAAGAAACTTCGCATAACTTGGCATTTGCTCAATAGCCTCAACCAAAGGTATGTTTATGTGAAGTTGTTTGAAAACATCCAGAAATTTTTTAAATTGTTGTTCTTCTTTTTGATTCCTCAACCTTTCGGGATAAGGAATATAACGACCGACTGAAGCAGAAGTAGTAACCTTTTCAGGGGCAGGTGGTGGTACAAGTGGTGGAGTAGGTAAGGCATCATACTCTACTACTTGTTGTATGACAGGCTCTTCCTCAGGGATTGTATCTAGCCTGCTTGGTATGGAATGAATCTTAGGACTGTCACCAGATTGTGACACATCACTAACAAGGGTCTTGTCTCTTTTCTGTACCTTCTTAGGTTCATCGGGGAATAACAGTGGAAGGTCTGACTTTTCATGAAGTGGTGCATGTGTCAGAGGTCTTTTGTTACTCTCTTTGGAAGACTGTGGAATATTAGTAAAAGATGATGATGCAAAGGTCTTTTCAGGTTCTACCTTTTTCTTCTCGGGCTCTGTTTTTGTATTTTCTTTTTCTTTATCTTTTTTCTCAGGTGGTGTGTGTGATTTCACCTGATTGTTTTCTATTAAAGTCTTACCACTTCTCAAGGTTATAACTTTGACTTGTTCCTTCCCAGGTCTCTGAGGTGTCTCAGTATCACTGGGCAAAGTCCCATCAGGTCTTTTTTTAATCTCCTGAGCTATCTGGCCAACCTGGTTTTCCAGATTTTTGATTGATGCCTGTGTTTGGGCCATGAACCCTTTCAGCATTGCCTCCAAGGTAGGAGGGGCATCATTTTGATTGTTTTGCCTATGGTGAGAAGATGAAGAAGAAGACTGATGGTTCTGGTTTTGAAAATGAACATGTCTCTGTTGTTGGTGGTGGTTATTATTCTGACTTGGATGATTGGTCTGTCCATGGGGCTTTTGCATTGGTGGGTTGAGTGCTGGACTATGCCACCCCAGATTTGGGTGATCTCTCCACTTAGAATTGTAAGTGGGAGAGAAGGCCCCGGTGGTCTGTGTGTAATTGTTATGATTAACATAGTTGACACTCTCTGGGTTTCCAGGACAGTCCTCAAATGAATGGTTCTCTTGACAGTATGAACAAGTGACAAAGCGAACTTGCTTTTTAGGTGCCCTTTCATTTCCATTAGGGTTGGACAGATTCTTCATCATTTCAACCATATTGGAAACTTGCTCAGCCAAAGCTGAGTAGGCATCTGTATCCTGAACATTAGCAGCATTTCTTTTTGGTGGGATTCCCCGTGGGTCAGCCCAATGTCCGCTGTTGTTGGATATCTTTTCTAGGATTTTGAATCCTTCATTATATGTAACCCCTGTGAAAGCTCCGCCTGCCGTAGCATCTAGCATCCCTTTAGCAGTAGGGGTTAGACCATTGTAAAAGGTCTCTAGTTGTATGCAGTACGGAATGCCATGGTGAGGGCATTTTCTCAAAAGCTCTTTGTATCTTTCCCATGCATCAGGAACTGCCTCGTCATCCCATTGTTTAAAAGTGGAAATATCAAGTCGGGACTTAGCATTCCTGGTGGGTGGGAAGTACTTTTTCAAAAACGTTTCTGCCATTTGAGTCCATGAGGTTATAGAATCTGGTTCGAGTGAATCGTACCAGGCTCTGGCTCTTTCCCTGAGTGAAAATGGAAAAAGAGATAACCTCAAGGCGCTTGAAGAGACTCCTGGTAGACGGAAAGAGTCTGATATTTGCATAAAAGATTTCAGATGAGAGTGAGGATCCTCAAGTGCAGTACCACCAAACTGGCCATTCGTTTGAAGCATAGAAAACATCAGTGGTTTAAGAGCAAAATGGGCGGCTTTGATTTTTGGTTTAAGTATTCCTGAATGGAGTTGCCTCAAAACAGGAACGGCATAATCCATAATCCCGCCATCTTTAGAGTTGGCCAGTTGGATGATATCCTGCTCTTGGTAAAGTTCCTCCTCATCACTATAATCTTCCTCATCAGAGGGAGGGTGTTCTTGGTCAGCCATTAGTACTTTTAAAAGCTCTTTTTGTACTTTTCTTTGCCAACGGAGAGTTCTGTCAATCTCTGGATCTAAATCGAAAAATTCCCCGTGCACTTTTCTTGGCATACGCCTCTGTTTCAAAAAGGTGGTAGAAAAACCAAATTTTAAAAGCTTTACTTAAAACAGAAAAGAACTCTTAGCTACCTTCCCCGGCAACGGCGCCAAAAACTTGATAGGCAGCTTTCCTTGCCCAAGAGCAAGGAAAACAGAAACGACCGTGAACTGTGAGATTCAACTAGAAAATAGAACCAGGCGCAAGTATACACCTTGAACTACTGTCGTCCCGTAACAAGTAATAATGGTAAGTAAATACCAGATATCGATCCTCAGGGAAGGTTTTGTGCAAAAGTCTTTTTAGCAGAAAGTCTAGTTCGTAAAAGATGATTTCAGATGGCGAATTCGAGGATTTTGACCGATGCTGTTTAAGCAAATGGTGAATGATTGGTTATAAAAGCTATCAGAGCAAGAAGCACAGGGTGCAAGGATCTGATGAAACACAGGTGATCTAGCAATAATCCTACTGAAGGTCCAACTACTGGTTTGACCGGCCTCTTAAGAGTACACACAGGGTAACGTGCATTCAGAGGCGATATATTAGTCACGAATCCTAGCACAACACAGTGTTACCAATCTCACTAGATGAGTATAGCACAATTAAGTACTAAAGCTACTTTTAGCCTTCTCACGTCTATTACGGATGTTTAACACAAATCCTAACTCTAAAAGCTAGTGCACTTTCATGTACTAAGTTGGGCGTCAATCAACTAGGTACAATCTTCAATGAAGTGTCAAACACCTGCAATAAACAGTTAGATTACGACAGTAAAGCAAGTACTAGAAAGTAAACACTGGATTATGACCAGTAGAGTTGCTGTAAATTAAATTGCGAGTAATTAAATTGCTGAAATAAAATAAGCAGGTAGTTATTACACAATACGTTCTCTTCAATGAGAGAAACAGAGTGTAGATAACCCCGAGAAAATAAAAACAGGTAAATTGCTGTAATGTAAATAACTGAAAAATAAATACTGGATGTTGACCAGTAAGAGAGCAGGAAAGTAAATACTGGAAAGGTGACCAGTAGAAGTGCGGGAAAATAAATACTGGAAGAATGACCAGTAAACTGCAATAAAGTAAATAACTGAAATGTAAATTTGCAGAATAATAAACACTGGAAAATTGACCAGTTAAATAATTGAATGCACGGTAGAGAAAACTGATAATTATCACACAATACGTTCTCTTCGATGAGAGAAACAGAGTGAAAATAATTATGAGTTAGCAGTTATATAAATAACAGTAGTAAACAGATTTATAACAGTTCAAGAAAATAGCTTTGCTTGGAAGAAAAATGATACTTTGCTGATTATCACACAATACGTTCTTCACTATTAGAAATAAATCTAATCTGGAGGAAATAGGGTGCAAGTAATCTCAATATAACAGTAAATATCAGTATGAAAATGGCTCACGATTTAATAACTTGGAGTGAAAGCTACTTAAGATGAAGAGTTCTTCAAAAAAGTACTAAAAAGTACTTAAAGGTACAAAAAAGGTACAAAAGCTAGATTTTGACTAACTTTTGTTTCTTGTGATGGAAGTTTTAGAAATAGGTTGCTTTCAAGACAAGTTTCGAGCATAAACTAGTGAAAACGTGAACTTGATGAATGATTAAACTTGAGATGAACTTTGTTTTGAAAAGACGAAAGACTTTCAATTTTACGAAAGATGAAAGACTTTCAAATTTGACGTAACCGGAAAATCTTGATGATTAAATTCGAGAACCGTTTTGAACAAAGATGAAGTATCGTGAGAAAAATCAAACCTTGAGAATTTGTAAGACTTAAAAACACGTACAATGATGAAATAATGCACTTTGAGAGATATAAGTGAAAACTTGAACACGAGATGTACTAAAATACTTCGGAATTGGTATTAATACTAGAAACGTAACTTAGAACAAGTGAACTAATGCTTAACAATCGGGATGATTCTAAGCACCACTTAACTTGCCAACAACTTACTTACGACTATAGAACACGAAACAAGAGAAAAGTAGTGAAAGTTGGTGAAAATTGGTGAATAATAAACTAGCCTAAACCATCTATTTATACTAAATTAATGACTTAGGGAACAAGTTTCATCAAATACAAAAAAATATTGTAAAAAGGCTTGGGCCTTAATCTTCAAAAGTGGGCTGCTGATTTCAGAAGGCCCAAACAGCTCCAAAAGTTCGGCCCAATAGGTGAGGAGTCCAAAAATCCGCTACTAGCAATTCTGCGACACTGCTACAGCACTCCTACAGCACTCCTATAGCATTCTGTAGTACTGGGGCCAATTCTGCAAAATCTGTAATTAAGCTATATAAATACCATATTTGAGATAAAATAAGCATAGTTGAACATAAAATAGATAGAATACTATTATCTACTAAAACATAAGCAAATAGGACTAAAATGACACAAAGGGCAACTAAAAAGGGTGAAAAATGTAATAAAAGACACAAAATAGGGGTTAATAAATAACACCTATCAGTTTATAATCTAGTAAACAACTCGTCCTCATAATAAATTTGATAGTAATCGAAGTTCTTTTTGCAGAAGGTATTATTCAGTAACTGTAAGGTGGTGTTTTTTTTTTCTTTTCTGAATGATAGTGTTTGTGTTTTAAAAGATGTTGAAGTCTAAAAGTTTATTTCAATTTTGTGGTGTTGAAGTTTGAAATTCGAATCAATAAGAAAATTTATTTTTATAATTTAATAAATGTATGAATTCATATAATTAATCTACTTTATCCCACAAAATATTAATTCTATTTATTTGGGCTATGTTTGGTAAACTAGCTGACAAGCTAGCTGGTAGCTGATAAGCTGGTTGTTGACTAATAAGCTTGCAAGTAGCTGATAAGCTAGCTTATGAACAAATTATGTTTGGCAAAAACTAGCTTATGAGTATGTAAAATGACTAAAAAGGGTATGTTTGAATTTAATAATTAATATTATTAAGGCTATAATTGGAAAAAGCTACAATAAGCTCCTCATAAGCTACTCAAAGTAGCGTTTCAAAAAGCTAGATTATAAGCTAGCTTCTGGTACATGTTTGGATGGACTAGCTTATAAGCTAGCTTATTTTTACCAAACAAAGCCTTGATAAATGTTTTTTTAATGTTTAATTTCTACACATGTACCTGATATATTTCAGCTTCTCACACCCTATATTCCCCTCCCATTGATTTATGTATTTCATCTCCATTTTCCTTCTTTAGATTTAATAAATCAGGTTTGGGTTTTTCACTTGTTAGATAAGAGGATGGCAAGACGTTTTCACTTCTTATAGAGAAAAAACCTAAAACCAAAGGAGTGATAGCCTAGTGGTAAGGCTTGGGCACTACATAGTGGTGAACCCGAGTTCGAGCCCTGGGGGACGCATTCTGGAGGTACGGGGGCTTCGACCCCGGGCTGCATGCTTTAGCAGTCGGGCTTCAGCCCAAAATTGCCGAGGATTAGTCTGGGCTCAATGTGGTCTGGGATACCTCTTCCAAAAAAAAAAAAAAACCTAAATGTTGAACCTCTTATTTGTTAATAAAGCATAGGTCATTAAGAGGTATTTTTATCAAAACAAACACCACCTAACTCACACGCAACATATATTTTTAAATACTTGTTTATCATACTTGCAAGAAGATGAATATAAAGTCCATTACGTGTTATTTTACTGTGATCACCAGCTAGCGGTATGCACACGCAAAAAATGCTCCTCGCTTTATAGGCTTATCACTTAGGAGCCCTTTCTTCATTTGCAAAAGCCACCAATACACATAATTCAAAACCACAAGATGGTATCTCATTCATCCCAAGTTCGAATCCCTTCGTGCGCATCTTGTGGCCAGACTTAGTCTTAGTCAACCAAATTTTCAGTTCTAAATTGCCAAGAGGTAAAGTCTTGGCGAAGCCTACATAAACCTTATCCAAAAAAATATATACACATACTTCAAACAATCAAACAAAACTCAAGCATGTCTCAAACCGGTTCCTTTCCCTCCAAATTATTAAATGAAAACCTACACATTTTTATTAACATGGTTACAATGTATTAGCTTGTCTATTAGTTTATGTTGCTTATGTTGCTGTTTATTGCACTTTATTTTTGTTTTATGCTAATTGTCAATACACGAGTGTGTAAAAAAGTTTGTCCTTGAACATAAATACCGTCAATGAAGCTAGAATTTGGAGTGCAAATGTACGATGCTCCCCAATATCGCTTAAACCTTTCTTTCAACAAGTTTTCATTAACGATGTTTTTCATCTATTATCTTGCAATTTATGGTTTAGAAACCGGTGTAAGAAATATATTACAATTTAAAATAAGAAATAGTCGATACGGACAAATACGTCCAAGTCTGTCTTTTCTTATAAATGATAAAAGCACAAAAATTTCTTTTCTTATGAACGTGAGGACAGTCGAGAGCGTGACACGTGGCGACTTTGAGTGTGGTCTCCCTCTTTAACTCAATGCCCTCCCATGAATCGCGCCTAGTCACCCGCCGTAGATCTGACGTGGCGCCCTAGTCATCCGCCACGTGTCGCGCTCTCGGTTGTCCTCGCGTTCACAACCAAAAAGTGGTTCACATTTGAACCCACCCCTATATATATATATATATATATATATATAATAATTAATTTAAATATAAACGGGTTCGCGGGTCAACCCACCAACTCGGCAGGTCAATCCGTGAAATTTGGTGGGTCCGTGAAATTTGGCGGCTCAAAAACCTTAACCCAATATTTTCTTGTCGTGTCGAGTTGGCGGGTCGTGTCGAAAATTGCCAGCCTTATCGGTCCTATTATCGTAACTTAAATGTTTTACCATACGTGAAACATGTATTTATCTTGTCCCTTCCTACTGAGTAAACCAAATGCCCTAATCGTGTGCAAAACCCGAATAGTCAAAAACCCAAACTCGAACTGGAACCGAAAATAAGATGTTTGAGCAAAAACCCATACACCCCGAAATCCGAAAAAGAGAAACCCGGCTATTGAGTGGATATTGGGGTTCGGGTTAATGTTTGGCCACCCAATCCATCTAAAAACTCAAAATAATATATAAATATATTTTAAAAATTATATTTCTATATTTATTCATCTAATTACCTTTTGAAATTCATAAATTCTAGTCAGCCGAAATGAAACCGCTAGACATCATCCCAAAACCCGACCAACCCAAACCGAAGCATCCGAAACCTAAAATCCAGGTCTTGATTTCCATACAAAAAATCTGACCGGGTTTTTGTCACCCCCACCCCCCAGGACCTGCCTGATACACACTCCTAAAATGCACCCCAGGAAACCGAGAAGTGATGTATTGGCCAAGTTCCTTGTTATATAGTCTATATCAAAGTAATAATTTACAAACTTGGCAAAGGAATCAAACGTTAAAAACCATAATATACAAACCATTCTAACCTAAAGAATATGTAAGTAAACTTGACAAAATATACACATCACCATCATATCAACCTCCAAAATATTTGCATACTTTCTGGTAACTGAATTATTCAAATCAAATTTTGGAGAGAAAAAAAATGATATGAGCAAAAGGTGGTTGGTCACCTCCAAACAGTCTCATTTGCATCTGTGAAAATGGCATTGTGATGTTCTATTAAGCATTGTAATACCTCTATGGCACCAAAGTCGATTGTCACTCCATCATCCAACGGGATCGCTGATGATACATCCATTTCTTCGCTCTCATCTGAATTTCAAATATAAAAAAAGTTCAATATTTTCGGCTGATTTATCAAATCCATCCTCCATTTAGAAGATCAACCATTTATCTAGACAGTATACATGTGCATACAAATAACTTGTAACATGCACACATGCATATAAACCAGAAAAACAGCTTCAATTACATGTGCATACTGTTCATCTAGAACGGTTATCAAAGTGTTTCTCAGTTTTTCATATTTTTGATGTTTTCCCATGAACCTCCCTTGATCCATGTAAACTACTATATTGAAACATGGTATGCTTACAAATTTAGACATTTGAACATAAAATACAACTTTGACATATATTTGTTAGAACATCATCTGAAAGACGTTTACGTTTAAATCATCTCACATATTTCAAGTACAGTTGCAAAAAGAGAAGATTTGATACTAATTTTGAAAACTCAAAAGTCACATGGGGATTCTTTTGAAGAAAAAGGTATTAATTCACATATATCAATGCCAAATCACCCAAAGAAATGTAGGCAAAAGAATATAAGCATTCGGAAACAAACCTGCAAGCATGTCCCACTCATTGTAGTTCTGTACAGGATCGGCATTTGTATTGGATTGAGTTCTTGATTGCTGGTTCCAGAACTGTTTATAAGTTTCTGGTCTCTGTCCCTTCTGCCACATAATGATAGGGGCCATCTCCATGGCCAGGCTTCGAGCATCCATCTGCAGAAAGAAGATAACCACAGAGAATATGTATCTCATTAGAATATGTAAAACCATGGATTGGTGTGTAATATAATCTCAAATAAGAATATTGAGTAAATGGTTGCATCATAAAATAGAATAAGGTTCGAATACTATGGCTCACTATTGCTGAAAACAGCATACATACAAAACTGAGGAGGCTGAATATGATACTTACTAGAACACAAACACATAAAACAGTAGTATCGGTAGGATGAAAATGATGCCCATAAGAAAATATATACATACATCGTATGCATCTGTGTGTTCTAGCATGTGATGCAAGGCAGAAAATTAGGTATGAGTTTGTATAATGAAAAATACACTAGACAATCAAACACCGAAATCTGTATGGACACCACATGGGTAGAGAAAGAAAAGTTCACTTTGAAGGATTGGCAGACCACAATATAGAAAAGAGAGATATGATAAATGCTCTGGGAA
Source organism: Centaurea solstitialis (assembly GCA_030169165.1). Classification (NCBI taxonomy): domain Eukaryota; kingdom Viridiplantae; phylum Streptophyta; class Magnoliopsida; order Asterales; family Asteraceae; genus Centaurea; species Centaurea solstitialis. The sequence goes on from CM058043.1 coordinate 70,578,637, forward strand.
TTGTCCTAAAGGCAAACAGATATGAAATCCCTAAATCTAATACTAATATATATATAGGCGACGGATCATGTGAGAAGCGTGAGAAGTGGATCTGAACCCTTGATCACTTTGAATCTCATACCCTCCCATGGATTGCCCCTTAGAAGGGAATTGTTCCGGTGCATCTCATCCTAATGTGCATCCATTTCCCATCCAACGCTTGACAACCACTTCTCACACTTCTCAAGAAAACATCAACTTCTCACCGGAACCCAACCCTATATATATATATATATATAGAGGAAAATTCAAATGTGAACCACTTTTTGGTTGTGAACGTGAGGACAGCCGAGAGTGCGACACGTGGCGAGAGACTAGTCAATAAAGGCGGCTTTGAGTGTGGTCCCCCCCCCCCTTTAATTCAATGCCCTCCCATGAATCGTGCCTAGTCATCCGCCGTGGACCTGACGTGGCGCCTAGTCATCTGCCACGTGTTGCGCTCTCGGCTGTCCTCACGTTCACAACCAAAAAGTGGTTCACATTTGAACCCACCCCTATATATATATATATATATAGAGAGAGAGAGAGAGAGAGTTGGGTTCATACTAGAACAGTACATGAATAAGAAAACGGTCGAATCACATGTGATTCACGCAACTTTGCCTGCGACTTGAGGTCATAGGCCAAGTAACCAGCACACCCTTTGTCGACCGATAATTTAAAATCTTGCACATGATTTGGCTGTATTCTTATTTTCTTCTTTAGTTACTATTTTCGTTTGAACCTATATATATATATATATATATATAGCTATAGTAGGTGGGCCCATTCTCCTCCTACTGATGCTAATCCTCAACTGTTTCCTCCTTTGGCTAGCAACAGAGTTATTTCCATACAAGGGACATGAAAATATTCTTTGGTACATAAGGGTGAATTAAATTAAGAAATATTCTTGGTGAATAGTGTTTGAACTTTGAAGCATAAACCATAGAGAAAGGATTTCCCTAGGCTTCAGGTAGAATATGCTACAAAGACTGAATTGATTGAACCTCTTTGGAACTTTTAATTTGTAAAACTAATATAATTTCAAGCAAGTAGTTTGGAAATTTAATATATTTTAGCATTATCATATACTAGTCTAGATATATAGAGAAAGAGAGAGAGAGAGAGAGAGAGAGAGAGAGAGAGAGATAGAGATAGAGATAGAGAGAGAGAGAGAGGGTGCCTTGTTGAGCAGTGATTTCTGGCTAACACGGAGCAATAATGCAGTAGTCAGTTCCAGTGTCATGTAATTGACTGTGGGAAGCTTCTTCAATATGTTTCTCATCAGTGGTATGCTAGAACGGGCACCTCGCACTTCATTCTGTAGCTCTGAAGTGATTAATGGCTGAGGAAGGCTAGCCAGGTAACACTTGACAAGAGCTGCCACATCAACCGGGTTCACGCCTTCAGGTAGCGGTGCATTCAAGTCTGAAAGACAAGAAAGTAGAAAAAATCAGTTGATCACCACAAATGAAAAAAAATATCAATCAAATATATACAAAATGGAACAGCAATTAGTACCTTGGTTGTATAATGACACTAATTGCTGGATGGCCTTCTTGTTTCCTTCAGACTTGAATAAATCAGGTGCATTCAGTCCTGAAACAAACCTTCTAAGTCATTGAAGAGGATTATATAGAAAGACAAATAGATTCTCACTGACTATACCTGATAATACAAGATAATCTGCACATTTAATCAGCACAAAAGGAACAGGCTTGGTGGATTCCTGTCGCTGCACTGTAACCTCTATCGGCACACCAAACACTGAACAAGACAATTCGATAACTCAAACAATCAGGTTCAGAGACAGATGGTTTTTCTTTTGGGGTCTTTGCGCCATAAAAACAAAAGGGAACTTACCATCGGTGCTTGCAACGCCCTGCCAAATTAAAGGAAAAGTGAAGTCAGTATATCTTAACCATTTGAATGAATAAAACAGGTCATGGTAAAGCAAATACCTTCTGCCATCGCTCAATATCAGTCAATAGGGTTTTGCTCTTTTTGGCAGTCTTCTTTGCCACCTGGACATAAGTTATTACCTCAGAGATGTCAAGGGTCAGGTTAAGGCATACATATATAAAGCACTCTTAACACATACATATATGTATAAAAGGAGCTGCACTGTTATGACAAACAGGTAAGAAGTGAAAACATAATAAGCATAGGAAGTTTGAAGTAACAGCTAATTCCACTGGTCCAACTATAGAACCTGGTCTATCTGCAATTATTCTAAATAGGTCCTACCTAAATTGAGGTGGTTCTCAAGTGAAGAATGAAAGCATATAAAATCTCAATATCAATGTGATCAACGTGGAAAATGGTAGCTAGCACATATCCAACCAAGAGCCTTTTTCCCTTCTCAAGAGGCATAAACAAAGATCCGAACTTTCTAAGGTGTTCACAATCAAGTGGGCTTTTGACAGAGCATATAAGACGTTTATACCATTGTTTCACGATACTAGGAATGTAGAGAGAATAGGTAACCTACAACAATGATATGAAAGAATTCACCTTTGCTTCTCCAGAATCATTTGCAGATTAACAAGTAAAGGACCCATACAAATATGCATCAACACTGATTCCATTCATCTAACTTGGTTTGCTTAGAGAAGCTGTAATTTCCCATACCAGTGGTTCAAGCAACAAAAACTACTTGATTGTTAGCGATGCTGATGTTGGTGCTAAACATACTTGGGTACATTTTGGTCAGGGTCTGGAAGTTTGGTGGTTCAATGGTCTGGGTATCGGTCTAGGCCCCAATCTTGGGCACGGCGTTATAACTCAAAATATCACAAACTTCCAATTCATTCAAGTGCAAACCAATCACTTTGATTTTTAAATTAAAACTTGTATCTAATTTTGTCTAAGACATTATTTTAATGTTCTTTTTGCTATTATTAGTACATTTTTTGGTTAAAAATATTTTTTAATATATAATGTGTACATACATTATATACACACATATATTATATACCTATCATATTTCTTAATAATATTAAATATGTACACTACATTCGTCTATTCAGTTTGGTCATGGTTTGGCAATCAAGAAATAGAAAACCAAACCGCCAACCATGCAGAGACAAAAATATGACCAGAACCAAACTGCCATCATTTCTGATCACCGATTTCGGTGTAGTTTGGTTCAACCTTCTGATTTCTTGGTTTCTTTGTCGACCTAATTGATGGTAAACTACTAAACATGTTACTAATGTTTTTACTGCAGCATCCACACTGGTATCTATTGTGCCTTAGTAACTCGCATATGGATTTAGATGCCTAAAAAGTTTGACCACACAATCTAGCAGGATTAGTAGTTACCTCTTCCACTTTAACTTTCCCTACGACAACCTTCTCTTTTGTCTCTGACACACCCTTCCTCAGAAAGAAGCTAGTAGTAGCAGCTGCAGAAACAAGGCGTTCCTGCATCGCTTGTCTCGTGGAAGGCTGCTGAAAAAATGACCATCGGCTTTTGACCACAGAGCCAACCCTTTCTGCAACACCAGAAACATTGCCTTTTGCATCTTTAGCAACCTCACCCACAAATGTCCCTGCAGACTGCCCAGCTTCTTTCAGCTTTGTCCCTGCATCATTCAGTAAAATTGTTAAGAGAAACACCAAATTGCAGAAACAGCATATAAGTTAACAAGGTAGTTCTGTTACTTACCTGAAGAAGAGAAGAAACCACTGGCCTTCTCTTGCCACTGAGGTGAAACGACCGACGGCATGAAGCTGATTTCAGACACAAATGAGCGAATTTAAATCAGTGAATAGACTTATCTTTTGCTACCAGAAAGTCATCTTTGACCAAATGAGTGTGTCACAAGGTGTATGCCAACACATTATCCAAAGAAAAGATGTATGCCAACAATAAAAGAACCTGGGGTAAGTGATGCAAACAGCCTTTTTGCAAAATGCAAAGAAATGGTTTGTGTAAAATTCCTTGCCCGATCTTGCAGAGCCAGACGCCCTACTGAATATAAACCTACCGTGTTAGATACCCAAATCCTACATTGAACGAAAGAGAATCTTTTAATTACTGAAATCTAAACATACAAAAAACTGCTAGTCCAAATAATTTTAGTAAATATCTGTAATTAATCTATATCGACAAAACGCTGAATTTCCTTTTTAACGTCAAATGGTGAATTTCAAGTTACCAAAAGCACATTAAGATGAAATAACGAAACATAAAACAAACACGTAGAGACAAAGAAAGTAGATATTCGATACAAATTGGTTTGGTATAACAAGCCGATTAATTTGTTAGAAATGGCAAAGTGGCTTTCTCTTCCACCCTGCTTTGAAAGGGTTCGAGTAAAACAAAGTCGGCATGTAACTTGCAACGGATTCAAATCTCATTTGTCATATCACATCAGCAAGAGAACATGGTACAATAATTGCATTACATATTTTTACTCATTAATGAAGCCACAAATTGTACTATTTGCTAAGTCTTTCTTAATGCTACTAAACATTTCAATCCAGATTATTATTGTAAAGATAGGTGATATTACTAGTTAAAGGCTGTTCTTTTGAATGTAAATAAAATATATGTTGACAAGAGTCTTTAATAATTAATACTAAATATAGTATTAAAGTTCCACAGAATCTCTTAAAACTTCATATTCCAGGTAAAAGCCATCCAAACAGTATGTAATTACTTGAGCACCAATAAACAACCTATTTAAAACCAGAAAAGGAAAGTAACACAGATCATCACTTTTTTTAGAATTGCCTTCAAATAACTACATATTTCAAAAATACTCCTGAATCAGACATACTATTTCTTCTCTAAATTTCAAATTTCACCAAAAAACACATATTTCTTCTCTAAAACAACATCAAACAAACATAATCACAATTCTTATTTCACGATAAAACAATCGATAACAAATTGAAAATTAAACGATCATTCATTCTTCAAACGTATATAGCATTGAACAATAATAAAAATCAAAAAGTAACGAAGAAACAATTAACAAACCCTAGGGAAACTGCAAGAGAGATTGAATAAATGATTTTAGGTTTTTTACCTTTCGATTTGCGGTTGAATAGAAGGATGATTTCACGCAGCGAATCTGGAAGAACAGCTAGAATCAAAAGGAGTTTTAGTTTTAGAGAGAGATGATGATGATTCGAATTCGATTTGTTTATGGGAGAGAAAGTGACAGTAGGCAGGCAGGAAAATAGACCATTGACTATAAAATAAGGGTGACGACTAGTCAGCAGTTGATTTTAGGCTTTTTAGCCAATTAGGCTGCTGGTGCACGAGTTGTCTCGGTGGGCTCGACCGTATGCTACCTGGAGTTTTCTAACTATTTGTTTTTTAAGTGGTGCTGAAAACTGAATCTGTTTCCACTTCTGTTTATTAAGTGATGGTGCTGAAGACTGAATCTATTTCTGATAAGACTGTTTGTTTTTGTAAACTGTCAAACATCTGAATCTGAATTTGATGATACTGTTTAAATAAAATCATTAGTTCATTGGTCATATAAAATGGTGCAATTCAACGATTCTAATATTACCCAAAAATTACCTACCTTAATAAGCTTAATCGCTTATGCTTAAAGAGCAAAATTACCTAACTTAACGAGCTTTATAAACACCCAATTACCACAAAATACAAAAACTTGCAAAAACTTGCATCTAACAAGATGAAGTTATCCTTGATTTCTTAATATCCAAATACAATTATTACTCACCATCTAAATAAAGAAAAAGAATTTGCCTAACTTATCCAATTTCAATCAAACTTCTAAAGAACAGATGTATGTTGATCTGGAATCTCAAATTCAACTAATTCAATGACAGTAAAAGAAACTTGCATTTGTTCTTAAGGAATTGATGGCATATAAACTTGCTATTCACCTTTTTCTTCTTGATTTTTTTCAAATCATAAGAGAAAACCACATAACATTTCCAACCAAACCAATATGATACCCAGAAATAGGCAATATGATACCAATCAAACTTTTACAAGATTTGATAAATATTACAAGATTTGATACCCAGAAATAGGCAATATGATACCAATCAAACCCAACCAATATGATAAATATTAGAACATAGAAACCAATCAAACTTTTACAAGATTTGATACCCAGAAATCAAGATTCTAACTTAATTTATATTCTTGGAAGAAACCAAAAATTTACAGAGGAAAACACAGTTAAATTTAAACCCACTCTGAAACCTAATTCCCAAATCGATTAACCTTCAAAACTCCTAAAGACACATACATATTAGCAGCAATCTCCAGGCACATAACAATATGATTTCCAGACAACTTGCTTCGACAAATCTATTCCAAATGAGAGAGATAGAAAAAAAAAAAAAAAACAATCAGTTTAGTCTGATTTGTTGAGTTCGAACCAGAACAAGACATCAATAAATCAAGAAGTTTGTTGAAATCGATATGTTTGTGTCATTGTGTGTAGAAATCGAACAACAAATTAATCCTTCGGTAGTTTGAGAGGTTAAACATGGCCCTACTTAAATGTCCTTAGTCATGCGCATGGGAAGGCTTGAACTCGGTTATGACGCTATGAATCCCTCGAGCAATAACCAATCATTTAAAGCACTGGAAGATAATAATTCAAAATTATTATGAATTGAGAATTTTTGAGATTTTTATTTCCATTTTAAAAAGTGTAATTGTTTTTCATTTATTGTTGATGGATTAAGCACTATCTCTCTGGAAAAAAAGTGAGGAGAGGTTGGTTGATGGCGGAATATGAATTTACAAGGTTGTGGGACACTACAAGACATATTTCAAGTGGGTGATAACATTATGGGAAGTAATTTGGAGGTATGGATGGGGATGAAATTGAGTTTCTTATATCTGATATGGTTAAATTGGAACAAGATTGAAATCAGAGGTGAAAAAAGAAAAACCGTGGATCTTATATTTGAATTTCAAAGAAAAGCTTACGAGTGGTTGAAGGGTTGTGACAACAAGTTCGAGATAGAGTCGATGACTTGGTTGAGCAATCCGATTGTGTTGCACCAATGGCATCAAGCCTCGTAGGCATCTGTCTCTATGTACGTTTTAAGAGGGGGGGGGGGGGGGGGTATGTAGGGTGAAGTAGGGGTGTAAATGAGCCGAGACAACTCATGAGCTACTCGAGATCGACTCGGTCAAAATTCGACTCGAACTACCTGATACTCGGCTCGACTCGGCTTAAGCCAAGACAACTCACGAGCTACTCGATATCGACTCGGTTAAAACTCGACTCGATCAAAACTCGACTCGAATAAAACTCGACTCGAGATACTAACGACTCGACTCGAACTACCTGATACTCGGCTCGACTCGGCTCGTTTACACCCCTGGGGTGAACCCATTTGGGAGATATGTAATAGTTGTTTGCGTAACCTCAAATTGAGGCATGAAAAGTTAAATAGATTGTTGCATTGATTCTTATAACCATTATGAGGAGTTTCAACAACTATTTGAAAATGAAAACCAGTAACATTAGTTTCGGACTCATGTGCATTTTTTAATTATAATATTAAAAATTGATTATTAAAAGAATTGATTACGGCTCATTGACATTTACCTATCTTATTGATTAGTTCCATAGATTAGAGTTGCACCTGGGCACGCTACTAATTTTTTCTATTTTGCTTCCATAGATACTTTATATTGTTTTTTAAAATATATAACATTAAGATAAAGCTTTAAGTTTAAAGAATTTTTTAAGACTTATGATGAGAAATATAAATAATTTTTTTATTCATGTTATTGAATCATTATTATTTTATATAAAGTTTTATAATAAGGTTTAGTGAATTGGTAAAATTATAGCACATTTTAGTAATTTTCTTGAGAATATCCAGACTCTGGATTTTGTATTTTGGGGCTGGGTTTGGGATTTGGTTCGGGTTGGTCCATAGGGCCCCTAAAACCTGCCAGTCGGGTCTAACCATAGGTTGAGCCGGGTCGCAACGGATTAGTGGAATTACCCGTAAGGAGGTCCAATATCACTGGAACATGTGTGTGTGTCAACTTGCCGTTCAAAAAAACTCTTTCAAATTAAAAATCAATTGGAGTTGATTGTCTTCTAGGAAAATTACTTTGGGTTTCCTATTTCTAATAAAATATATATAGAATCTCCTCCATTTTCAATATAATATTCATGCAAGCCATATACATTTTACCCGATTAATGTCCATGTGGGCAATCCACATGGCACACGCTCCTTTTACTGGACTGTTCACGCCAGTTGATCAATACAGACAAACATTATGCAAGTAGTACTTATGCAATTTGCATAATGTCTATACTTTACTAGATGTTACGTTGAAAAAATTGGTTATTCAAGTTGAATAAGTGTAGTTTAGTAGTTTACGTAATCTCAACTATTTCATTCAATATCTTGGAAAAATAGCTATACAGTGAAATAGGAGGAAGATTGGCTATTTTCGACAATTTTCATTTGATTCCTCACTATCAAATTTCTTCGAGTTTCCGACAAATTTGCTTTATGTTCGGCCTGAGGGAAGGCGATGGAGAACAACAAGCCATCGCTAACTGAAAAAATCCCAAAACACGATCTTCGTTTATGATCAAACTTCCATTGCCATTGTTTTCGTCAAGTAGAATATCGGGATGGTACAAATCCGATATTCTGTGATCCAAGATTGCGTTCCTTAGCGAGGTCGCCAAATAAGAATCTTGATCGGGGTTTGCTTTGTTGTTAACGGGTTCCTTTCCGGTAAGTAATTCTAGCAAGATCAGCCCAAGATTGTAGATATCGGTCAGCTCATTCATATCTTCCATGCTGATTATTTCAGGTGCTTTATACCCCTCGATGGCAGCTCGTTCGAGCATTTCTTTTGTTGCGGCTGGATTCAAGAAGGCATGTAGGCCAAAATCCGACACAAAAGGGTGAAGGTTTTGGTCTAAGAGTATGTTTTTCGCCTTGAGATTTCCATGGATGATGGGCTTCTGAAGCCCTGTATGTAGATGATCTAATCCTCTAGCAATGCCGATCGATATCCTAGAAATGACTCTCCATTTGTGACATTCGTCTTTTCCATCTGCCATAAGTTACAAAAAGAAAAGCGTCGGGTGAGTAAAACTTGATAAACGAGTGGAGTATGCAAATTTCAGGTGGACTCATTCAAATTTGCATAGTTACAACATGGAGCTTTTTAGCTATAATATGATACTTAAAGCATGAAAAAGCTCCGAATAAAATAAAAAGGCAATTTTTTTGTTTGTAATCGCACAAGCTCTCATTAGGCTAGTTTTGTGTGGTCACTAGCATTCAACATAGTTGATACAAAATTAGACAAGCTACATCTATTAGGTTGAAATTTGGTTGTGATAATTTGAACCCAACCCAACCGATGAACCTGATTTTATTTATACTATGGATTTAATATGATTGTTAAGCTACTGATTACTATATACACGCACACATTAGACATTAGACCACTCCGAAGTTAGTTATATTCAAAATTATATTATAATATCAACCATAATTATATAATTTTATTCATATGAACTTTCATCTTTTTTTTCTTTGAGTTTGTTAGCCTTTTGTTTGTATTATCATTTTCCTTTTACTTCTTTCAAACACAAATGCCTAGCTACACTTTTAAATGGCGTACAAAAATTCCAACCCGGCCAACCCAAACCAACCTAACCTGCACAATTTGGGTTAGGTTGTAGCTTTGATTAGTTTGGGTTAGGTTGTAGCTTTGATTGAGTTAGGTTAAGTTGAAATTTTTTCAAACCGCAAACATTAGGTTGAGTTGTTTAAATGTCTTCAACCCGACCAAGTCAACTTATGTGCAATCTTAATGGCCAGGAAGCTTGTGCGTCCCACTTTTTACATTAAAAAAATTGTCTTTGTAGTTGCTCTAATGGGTTTTATACTCGGGTTAAGGTGTAGAAATGGAGTAACTAAATGAAAATAATACTAGAAATTTTCAACCCTATTAGGAAGTCAGAGTTCTTCTCATAAACAGTCTTAATTTGTTTGTTTTATGATACAGAGGTAAGGGTAACATATATCCATACCCTATTTTTAGATTAGATATAGTGAGTTAGTTTGGTTTGATTTATAAAAGAAAACACAAATGAAACTAGAACCAAAGAACTTTCTTGTGATCAAAGACCAAAGTAGATCAAAAACACAGAAAAGAAAGGAAAAAAAAAAAGTTCCATTTGCTTTAGGAAAAGATGCACCCCACACATGGACTTTTTGCTTTAGGAAAAGCCAGGTGTCAAACAGCATCAAATACATGTTCTATGCCTAGAAAGCTCAAAAGACCATAATGCCCACGCTAGAACAATATTAGTCTATTATTAACAATTGGGTGTCATAAAATGTATACCACTTAATAGAACTTTTTAAGTTGGGCAACGTAATAGGATTGATACGAAAAGCAAATTGTCGTATTAGTTTGTTTTATAAAACTTATTTTGTTAGATATTTTTTTGAATTATCGTATAAAAAGACTAATAAAATAGTTAACATCTTGTGTCTTATTAGATTACTCAATTTCATTATAAAACTTGTTAGATAGTTTAACTTTGTCCTAGCAACTTGTTCTAACGTGTAGGATGCACGATGCACAGTTGTTGGTCATATAAACTTAAAAGTCCTATCAACCTAACGTTTTCAATTACGAAATCCAATTAGACATTGCATTAGTTCACGAATCATGACAAGAATTCTCTCTATATAGAGAAAGAAAGCAAAAAATATTTTTTTTATAGTCTAATTCCATTCAGTCTTTTGATTTTTTTTTCGTTCCTGTACTCCTTTCTCAAAAAAAGGGGGATGTTAAACAAACTTAAAGGATTACTTCATTCTTGATAGTTGATAGTTATTAAGACTTGAAAAGACATTTGAGTACCCTAAAAGACCTTTTTTGTTATAGTGGCTATCACAACCAGCCCTGAGACAAAAATCAACAATTTAGACCCCAACATAAAAGATTGACAAGACATGAATCGAATAGGTTCGTCAAAGAATAAAGTGAAGGTCGATTTTTATCATCTTATCTGAGGAAACTTCTTGTCGTATTAAGCGTGTCAATTTCGACACCGGCACTAGGGATGTCATCGAGGTAAGACAAAAGAATAGACGTGTAAATTGGAGATGATCATAGCTAAAATTGGAGCTTTTAATTTAATTTTTTTCCTCGTAAGCTTTAATAATATTTATGTATGGGGATGTTTGGAAGTGGCCTAACGGGCTGCATGGGAGGGATTGTTTGGTTGGTTTTCCATTAAGGCCAGTATGGATAAAGTTGTCTGTGTGGATTAATTTGTTTGAATGTATTTGAAAGGTTATTGCTTGGGCCTTTGAGGGTTTTTTCATGAATAAAAGGAACATGTTTTTTAATCGAGAGGAATAGGTTTGGAACCTTCGCTATTGGTATAAAGGTCCCCCTAGAAGCTTACCGAATAATATTGGCTTAACAAGATTGTTATACATGATTGTTTGGTACTGAACCACTACCAAACAATCATGTATAACTAATCAAATAAGTTATGAGTCTCGTTAAACTCATTAAGCTGCTAAAACCATAGGTACCAAACTAGCCTCATTTTGATCAAATTTAGCATCTCAAAAAAGAAATGAGGAAAAGGAAAAAGGGTAGAAAAATTACCTTTAATAAATTGAGCCAAATTTCCTCTCCCATAAAAAGGATGAACAAGAAGCTTCTCACCTCTACTTCCAGAATAGAACCCACAAATAGGGACCAAATTAGGATGCCTAATTGACCCTAAAAGTTGTACCACAGGCATCAAATCTTGTACCTTCTCTGTACAAGTTGGTCTCAAGAATCTCAAACAAACAACTGAACCATTCTTCAACAAATTAGCCCTGTACAAAGTCCCATAACTGGATTTCCCAATAACTTCACCAGGGGCATCCAATATATCAACACATGTGAGATCTTCACCACCATCAAACCTAATCAAATCCCCATTCATTTCCATTTCTTGCACACCTTTTTCTTTATGTTCAAAGCTTGCTTCTTTGTCATCCTTTTTGGACCCTTTTCTTCTATAGATACAAAACAAAGCCAAAGCAATGAATATAGCAAAAGAAATGGATAAAGTCACAATTAGTACTAATTTGTGGCTTTTCTCCATGTGGGTATGTGATTAAAAGATCAAAGAATCAAGAAAAGATCAACCCCACAAATGGCTAAATTGGCAATCTTTAACATGTGGACTTCAAGAAAAAAATGTAAGGTTTTTAAAGATTCTTGATGAAGGTGAAAAACAAGAAGTTGCTTTCAGGTATCCCCACCCATTTGGCTGATTTGAACAAGAAATGTGGATAAAGTTATGATTAATGTAAGTTTGTGCCTATTCTCCATGTGGGTATATGATCAAATCAAGAAAAATTGGAACTTTTTGAGGTTCTTGATGCAACTCATGCAAGTGCAGAAAAAGAAGGTTTCTTGAATTCACAGGCTCAAATGTCACCCATTTGGCTGATTAAACAAGAAACAAAGATGAGAAGAGAATGATTGTAAGTTTGTGGGTATTTTTCCATATGACAAAAAGCTCAAAAATCAAGGAAAACTGGAAGGACTTTGACTGACTTGAACAGAAAACTATGTGGTTTTTGGGTGTAAAATTATGGAATAGCTTTGGTCATTTGTGAGTGGCATGTCATGAAGAAGAGAGAGAAAGAGAAATGGATATTGGAAAGTGGTGTTTAGAAGAAGATGGACTTTCCAGAAAGGGTCTTCTGGAGAGAGAAGGGAAGAATGATTTTTGTAGATTCTTGACTTGTGATGCAATGTCTCATTGGAATAAGGTTAAGGAATTGGATTCATTTTCAAGTAATCCAAAACCCATATCATCTCCTAACAAATACTATTATATATTCTAACATTGTTTACCAATTTTATTCCATTTAATTATAGTTGTTATATGCATGTCTATCTACATGAGAATAATGTTGAATCGAGGAAATTATTAAATAGAGGTGTATTTAATAATATATAATGATGTATTTAACTTATCTCAATGTAAAAGATTTTGATATGTAGATTTGATAAGTAGAGAGATATGCATTCAGAATGGACCTTTTTTAATTGACTCATGAAATTTAAGTATCCGTTAAAATTTCACGTTTTACGTTTTTATCTAGGTATATGGTAATTATTGCTTTTCGATTTTATTTTGGTGTGATTAGATATTATTGAATCCAACGAGGAATAATGTGTTTAGCCACATTCCCCCACTTCTCGCTAATGCTTATATGAAAAAAAAAAATCTAACAATTAAACATGTCTGAATAGTTTGTAATGAAAACTAGAAGACATAAAAAACGAAGAAAAAGAACATACACTCAAGTAGATTAACTGATTCAAAAGCTAAATTTTAGACCTTCCTTAAATTATTGTATTATAAATTTTGAGATTCATTGCTAAGAAAATTTGTATATTTTGGAAGAAGAAAAAAACCTAACGAATTATCCGATTTTAAATGATTAAGTTCTCTTAAAAAGTTTCTTGTTTTTAATGATTAAGTTACTTAACTATTTTCTTGAATAAAAAAATTAAAAACCTTTTCATTTTAAATGATTAAATTTTAAACATTTTTCAGTACAATATTAAAATTTTAAAGTTTAAAACTATTAAAAGGTAAACAAATTTTAGAGTTTGAATTTATTTTGAATCAATCAAACTTGATAAAACCTACATAAATTCCAACTTATTTTCCCTTAAATATTGTTTTGACTTTCAACTTTTATGCATAAAAAAATAGTGCAAATAAATGGGATACGTACTTTTTAGTTAAGATATTGCTTAGAACGATATAGTTGTTATAATGACATGGGTGTCACCACGCAATACATTACATTTATTATGATAATGGTGCTCAATTTAATTTCTAAAATAATTATTTTATTACATTTAAAATAAAAACATGTCATACTTAAAAATATTGATTGTTCTTACAAAAAAATCTTTTTTTCTTTCTAAACAAAGCAAAACATTTATTAAAAGTATTATTTTTCTTTTTCAATATTGTATTTTGTAAGGGTTTTACATTTAAAGTATTTAAAAAAATTAAATCAATTATATGATGCTATATTTTATGATAAAATATTTTAATTAAAAAGTTATAAAACAAGTTTTGAATAATTTACAAAACCAAAATATGGAGTCAAATCTCAAATGTTGTTGGAAAATTGGAAGGTATGAGGGTAGTTGGTCCCATGTTAATTGGTCAACATTCCATTACAAGGAATGCTGAATTGGTTGATGGAATGATTTCCAATATATCTTTTATTAATATTTTAATCATTGTATTTGTAAAATTGCTATATAATGGTAGGCAAATATAAAATAGCACTCAATATGTGCAAGCTAATAATACTAGATAACTTCCATCAATTACACTGTAAGAAATAATAATTAATAGTAAAAGAAATCATTTTGTTGATACGAAAAATGATTTAATTTAGACAGATCAATCCATTTAATTTGATTAAGTTAGATCTAAATATATTTGTTATATCTCGAACACAAAGAATGGGCACGATGCTAAAAGGTATTGCTTATAAATATGAAACGTTTGCATATTCTTCTTACATTGGACTTAAAATACAATACAAATGCTTTAATAACATAACTAGATTTCTTATATCCAAAATTTGATCTATTAAACCTACATGACATGTGGTCTTCTTTATGCTTTTCTTGTTCTTACTATTATGTTTATGCATCATCTATAAGCTACATAATTAATGTACTATCTACGAGTAACGCTAAGAAAGGTTCAAAGAATGTGCACATAATGACATGCTTTCCTGACACTCAAATCTCGACTTGAAATTTCAATTTCTTGGCTCGTACACATATTCCGGCCATCTGCAAATTGCCCCGACTTTTGCTTGGCTTGGCACAAATCAAAAATCTACAAAAAGATCCTTCTTACCTAAAATCAGAAGTAAGTTTTTAGAATTATGTATTAAAACATTTGAATCATGCTTACATATAAAATATAGAGTAAATTACATATTTGGTCTTTGTAGGTTACACTATATTGCACCGTTGGTCCTTATTTTGAAATAATTATGGAAAAGGTCTATGTGAGTTTACATTATATTGCACTGTAGGTCCTTGTGAGTTTACACTATATTGCATTGTTGGTCCCTGTGGTTTACACTATATTGCACTATTGGTCTCTATGCTTAACAGATTGATTTCATACGGAGTTAGGGTTAGGGACCAATAGTGCAATCTAATGTAAACCACATGGACATTTTTCATAATTATTTTAAGATAGGAACCAACAGTGCAATATAGAGTAAACCACATAGACCAAATATGTAATTTACTCTAAAATATATTTAACATAAGGTGTCTAGCATTGGCCAGATATTGAAGTTGTAACATTACATCTCACCATCATGGACTTACTTTTTAAACCTAAATCCATAACCTTATGCTACCCAAATTATCTTCCATTCAATCTTTTACTGTTAGATATTAGACGTAATTACTTCAAGTCTTGACGATAAAACATAACCTAACTCGTGTTTTCTTGACTAAAACTCCTTTCATTATCTAATTATACTATGCTTGGCTTAGATCATATCAATCTCAATCAATTTTCTTACTTAGAAATACAGTATGGAAGATTCAAAATTACCATCCAATACTAAACCAAAATCATACGAAAGCATTTCACTTCTCTATAAGTGATGAATTAGAATGATCTAATCTTCACCAGAATGTATTAACTCAACCCCCATTTCACAATATGCAACAATATCAAACAATGCGATTTATGCAAGTCTTCTTGGCTTGATTTCTTCAATTTCAGCTAATTTTGATCTAATCCCGTTCATAATTTCTTTATTTCTTCAAGCATTGAGCATTGTTGAAAATAATCTTCAATATGGGTGGTATCATTCAAGAAGAAATGTTTATCAAACGCTTACTAGGTAAGGGTTTATCAACTAAAGTCATCACATTCAATTACGTTAGCGAGTAACATTCTCAATTATCAAAATGTTGTTGGCAAGTGCCTCTTATATCATAAGCACCAACCGAGTTGAAGTCTTCTATTACACTTACCAAGTAAAATTCTTGGTCCTTGATATATCTCTTAGCCGGTAAGATTCTTGGTACTTATCATGCATGAGCACCAAGTCAAGTAACATAGGTAAATGCTTACGCAATAAATGTCCCCTTTAAATAGACTAATAAATTAAATTTGGGCTTATGTTAGAGGCAAAAGTCCACTTGATCATATTTGTTAGAATTTGTTAGGAAGCCAAAGCCTATCAAACTGGATTAATATAAATAATTTTCTCTATGTGATTTTTCATTCAAACTTTAATAATAAAGTTCAAGTTTCTTCTTGTTTTCTCTCTAAATTTCTTCTTTCTATCTCTGTGTTCTTGATTTCTTTTCCTCTTTGGTTCTTCAACCGCTTCCACCATAACTACTTAGCTTCTTTATGATTGGGGTACATATAATTACATGAACAATCGTAGACCTAGGGGCTAGGAGTTGTGTGTTTAGCTCTTAATAGTTCTATTTGAAAGGCAATCCCTAAATCTCTAAGAGGTCTGAATCATGTTTGGAGAAAAAAGGTTTACCTCTTAATGGTTCTAAAACCCTCTAAATGATTTTGGTTTTTAAATTTCCTAAACCATTCAACGTCCTAATTTCATTCTAAACCTTTACCAAACATTCATATTTCATTTTATAATATAACAAAATAATCTCTTAATCATTCCGATTAGTTACTCATCATGCAACAAATCATTCAACTACTCTCAAACAACCCCATAGCATTCAACAATTTATATAAGTGCATATTGACTTCTTCATATTGGCCAATTAATATGTGATAAATGCATATACTATTTATTCATTTATTAAGTAATCCCAATGAGTACTTTAAAGACTATTAATACGTATACAAAGGGGTGTAAAGTCATTGGTGTTGTAGATAATGGAAGATTGGCTTAACTTGTAGATAACCATTTTCAACCAATATGTCTAATCAACTTTTTATTACCCATTTTAAGTTTTTAACCCATGTAAAAGAATAGTAGATTATATAGCATGAATACCTCATTATGTAAAGGTAACAAAAATAAAGAGATTATCTAATACAAATATCCAATTATGTAAAACTAAACACACACTTTTATAAGTGATTATTCTCTCCGTAATTCTTATATTCACAAAACATAATTTATTTATATCCAACACTAAGACTGTATTTAACCAAAAATAATCATCGGCTTATAACAGAACTACAAATTTCATAGCGAAAACCCGTTTCCAAAACCCGAAGCATCAAATAAGGTACCGTAATATATGGTTTCCAAAGCCCGTAAGTAAGATGGACCAATTTGGTGTCGAACCGATCACATGAATAGATAGAGCAGAGAGTTTATAATTAGTAACTTGATAAACAAACAAATTTCAATCCATACTTTTGCTCCTAAAGTCTTCCATTCGTCTACATCCACACCGCCACTTCTTCGCAACCACCTCTTCTCTTTCTATTCCAAGGTTTTAGTTCGTGGAGAAGGTTTTCCATTTATCGTTTTCGAGCCAAGTCATAGTTGCTATTTCTTTCTTGCATATGGAGAATGTGAAACTTTTGTTTTTGAAAAATACATATTCTGAAAGCTATAGCTAGCTAAAATACTCTGCACGCGAGCTTTCTGTGCAGTAAAAAAAAAAGAAACAAATGTTTATTCAAAGAAGCAAGTATGGTTTCCATATACCGAACAACCTTCATGCTGAATTGGAGTTTAGGTTTTCAGGTTCGTGAGAGGTGTGAACATGAAGTTGCCAGAGAACATTGCTTCTTTATCTGCACATCACACATTTCAAATCACATGAAAAGCAAAAAAAGAAAGAAAAAAAAAGGAGAAAGAAAAATAGATAAGCTTTGACGCAATGATCTTCCCATATATGTCCAGGTTATATTTTCTCTAAGGAACTGATCGGGCTTGAGCTTACCTACAAGTCCCAAAAAAATGCGACTATCTTTTTGGTTGTCGTTAAGAATGTAACATTTCCTTTTCTAGGAAGTTTTTCATTCAACTCTCTTTTTTAGCCCATTAATCATTATTATTTGAAATTAGTAACTTTGACCTTGCTCCACATGTTTCCTATTACTGCCTTGTTAAGAGGTATTTTAGACATTTGATCACTAGTAATTTTTTTTCAATAGTGTGCCAAGTCAAACATTGCATTTCTTTTTCTTTTTGGACAAAGGGAGTGTTACCAACACCAGGATATGTGGGATTGCAAGCAAGTAAATCCATGAGATGGGAAACTGTGGCGTACCTGTTAGTGACAAGCAAGTACATTCTCGCCGAACATATCTTGTGAAAGCCTGAAATTTTTAAATAATAATATTAAAAGACTAATCAAATGTGAAAGAGACAAATGGTGAAATGGCTCCTACCAAATTTTCTCTTTTGCTAACTCAAAACTCAAAAGCCAGCACTGGTATCCCAAATGCCATGTGAAATATTATATATATATAGAGAGAGAGGGAGGTTCATACGAAAAATATAACTTTTTAAGAAAACGCGAGGAGCAATCTCAACCACTCATCTCTGTTAACAAAGGCAGTTTTGACCGGTCTCCCTTTTAATAATTTCTACCCTCCCATGAATCGCGTCAATCCTCCGTGATCATGTCCACTGGAACTGCGAGATGAGTGGCTGAGATTGCTCCTCACTTTTTCTTAAATTGACATGCGTCTCGTTTGAACCTCCCCCTATATATATATATATATATATATAGGGGCAGGTTCGAATGTGAACCACTTTTTGGTTGTGAACGTGAGGACAGCCGAGAGTGCGACACGTGGCGGATGATTAGGCGCCACGTCAGGTCCACGGCGGATGACTAGGCACGATTCATGGGAGGGCATTGAATTAAAGGGGTGGGGGGGACCACACTCAAAGCTGCCTTTATTTACTAGTCTCCGCCACGTGTCGCGCTCTCGGCTGTCCTCACGTTCACAACCAAAAAGTGGTTCACATTTGAACTTTCCTCTATATATATATATATATATATATAGAGGGAGTTTCAATTGCAAACCACAAAAAACGTGCAAACCGTGCAAACTCATGGTTGCACACGTAAAATCGGTGAAATTGATTCATGGAGTTGTTTAATATGATGAAAATGTTTCATAAACATCAAATTTTGATGAAATTGTTTCATATTTTGGTGTTTTTTATTCATATGAAACTTTTTCCTCGTTTTTGTGAAACTTTTTCATTTCTACGTAAATAAACACCTTCATATGAAACAATGTCATCAAAAAATTTAGTATATGAAACATTTTCATCATATTAAATAACTCTACAAAAGATTTTTCATTGATTTACGTGTGCAACCATGAGTTTGCAGGGTTTGCACGTTTTTTGTGGTTTGCAATTGAAACCCCTCTATATATATATATATATATATATATATATATATATATATATATATATATATATATATAAACACACATAGACAAAAGCTTAAATGGAAACTCAAATCTGATTGCAAACGTGAGGACCGTTGAGATTGCGCCATGTGGCATATTCAATCTGAATAATCATGTATAATTCAGAGTGAACAAACCAGCATTCAGAGTGGATAATACTGAATAATACCGAATGTTGTATTATTCACTCTGAATAACACTGAATGTTGGTTATTCAATCTGAATAATACACGATTATTCAGAGTGAATATGCCACGTGGCGCGCTCTCGGCTGTCCTAACGTTCACAATGAAAAATGAGTTTTCATTTGAACCTGACCTTACACACACACACACACACACACACACACACATACATACATACATACATATAAAACAGGGTTAGGTTCTGGTGAGAAGTTGAGGTTAACGTGAAAAGCGTAAGTGGAAGCACATTAGGATGAGATGCACCAAAATAAGATGCACCGGATCAATCGCCTTTTAAAACACAATTCATGGAAGGGCTTGAGATTAAAAGTGATCAACGGTTCAGATCAACTTCTCACGCTTCTCACGTCAAACTCAACTTATCATACAGTCCTTCGCCTATATATACATACATAATGCATATATATAGAGTTGGGTTCCAGTGGGAAGTTGAGGTTAAAATGAGAAGTGGTTATCAACTGATGGATGAGAAGTGGACTCCTGGATCAACTCCCTTCTAAAGCACACTTCATGGGAAGGCATGAGATCAAAAGTGATCAACCGGTTCAGATCCACTTCTCATGCTTCTCAAGTTAAACTCAACTTCTTACACGATCCTTCGCCTACACACACACACACACACACACACACACACATATATATATATGAAAGACAGAATGCGTTAAAAGACACTAGATTTTGACTAATTGTCTGGCAGAATACCCGAGAACGTTGCATGTAATATGTGTTGTATGTTGCCAAAGAAGATGATATTATCTCATTTACAAGGCGAAAAATAAATTAAACCAAGGTTAAGAACTCACCAGAACAGCGGGTAATGCAGCAGCATCTGGGTTAGGTGGACCATCTTCAGAGAAGAAGACATTCCTACAGTACATGTAAGCAAAGTTATAAAACAAAAGCAAACTGGAATTCGATAGCAGATCAACTCGAAACAGCAAGAAGAGCAAAGATGTTTATGCAGCCTATGATGTCACATCTGCTCAATTTATATCTACACCATGACAAATAGAAATACTTTAGACATGTCAAAGAGCCAACAAAGCATTTTGGACTAGCATTAAATTTACAGATTTAGCACATTTGTGCATCTACTGCTTGTTTACATCCCAAATCAGATTTAGAATTTTAGTACTCAAGCTCATGGACTAAGATGCAATACTTGACACACATGTTATGTTAAATGATCTGGGTTAACTGAGTTACTAGAGCCAGGTTGAGCTAGCTATATACTTCGAACAAGCTTCAAATTTCACACAAGTCACATGACCAGGTCAGCAGCCACCCCAAGCACAATTTAGACAACATCCCAAATGATATCCAGGTCTGCCTTGTTTAAATATCAGGAACCAACACCCAACAGAATCCCATTATGACATCAACTACATTGCCTGATATGATTTGCTTTTTATACCGAATCATAAAGAACATAACTGAACTTACAGAATACAAATATGCTGAACGATTATAACTCAATATTTTGTTTTGAAACTCAATATAATAAACCTCAAGTACTACTTTTAGTCCATAATAGAGCATTGAGTTAATGAGTTGTTATAGTTCAGTATACGCAAGTCCGAATCTCCTCTATCCATACCGCTGCTAGCAGTATAACTATCACAGATCCAGAACTTTTCAGTACGAGAAAAATAAAGCTGAACTAACCCTTGACACCCCACCATTAAGTTCACTTGTCGCATTTCCTTGTATAGTTAAATTACTATTACACAAGGGTTCGATTATCAATGTTATTTATCATCTTTTAGAAAGGGTGAATGAGGTGCAGCAAAGATCTCCAGGGCTTCGTTCGGACCACAGAGAAGTCCATTAATGCAGCCTTTCCCTTATATTTTGCGAAGAGCGTGTTTCCATAATCCATATATCAAACCTTAATGGTTAACCTTCCAATTATTGAGAAGTAATAATCTAACTCGTTGCTCCCTGGCTTTCCCCAACCATCTTACCCTCACTAATGATTCTCATTAAGAAATTCTATATGCCACATACATCAAATAGAGTTAAAGTTCACAGGTCTTATGACCAAATACGGTCACTTGCATATACAAATTTAATTAAAACAAACCATTAGTAAATGGCAAGTGTAGGCCTATCATAAGACAAAAAATCAGAACTATCCTAGACTATAAAAGATCCGGCAGTCAAGTGGATGAGCCTAGTAAAACCTTCTATTTTGCTGTTTCTGTGTCTCAAAAAAGTACATACTTCCTAACAGATTACTAACTGCTTCAAAGATGGATGCCAAAGAAACCATCCTCTGAAAAAGTACAAGCAAGAACAAATAAGTAGTGAATTCCTTACTTCCATATTGCTTTATGCAACTCATCGGGTTTAGCTTCTGGAAGCATGGCGGTATCAAAAGCAACAATATTGCCATAGAATATTTTTTCCAACTCCCTCATATGTCTAGACAACAGTAAATTGACCTGCACTCCAATAAGAAAATAAACAATATTACTAATATAGCATTTATGTAGCTACGAGAAATAGATCCTTCATGTTAATTAAGATGCTATGGATTTCCATGACCTAAGCTAACACACATGCATAAAATACACTTGGAACACCGCTGTCCCACAATAGCTGAAACCATTTCCATTCTTTCCATTTTCCATGTCAAATGAATAAGTTTAAGTAATACATGAAATACCAACTTATTATACTCCTCCATCATTACAAAACTTGGGCTATGTTTGGCAAACTAGCTGATAAGTTAACTTATGACTGATAAGGTAGCTGGTGATTGATAAGGTGGTGACTGGTAAGGTAGCTGATGACTGATAAGGTAGCTGATGAATAAGTTACGTTGGGCAAAAACTAGCTGATAAGGTAGCTGATGACTGTAAAAGGACAAAAAAAGACATGTTTGAAAACTAGTGGTATAAAACTTAGCAAGGGTACATTTGGAATAAAAAAATAAAAGTCTCATAAGTCACCAAAAGGTTAGTGAGAGTAGCTTTTCAAAAAGCTAGCTTATAAGTTAACTTATAAGCTAGCTTATGGTCCATCCAAACATGTACATGACTTATAAGGTGACTTATAAGCTAACTTATAAGTTAACTTATTTTTACCAAACAATGCCTTGATTGATTTGATATGCTATTGGTCTACCACAATCCCCACCTCAACTTGCAGATTTTCATATATCTGAAAGGATTTGAAACTTTTTTCCAATTTTTTTCACCAAGATTATATAATTTTTACCAAACAATGCCTTGAAAGCAGGTGCATATTTGGAAAGTAGATACAGTCTAATATATATATTCCTTAGTGCGGGTCAAGAATCATTTGTTGCGACTATTATCAGGGAGAGTAATGAAACAAGATTAAAGATACAAAAAAATCCTAAAGACTTAGTGACCTCCTATTTGAGTGGGTTCACAGCTTACTAGTCGATAGCAAGAACATTCATGCTTGTAAACATGGTTGTAAAAATCGGATTCCTCGGCCGAGTACTCGCCGAGAAATCGGAAATCGGTGGTCCACCGTTCGGATTCTTGCCTAATCGGCCATCTTCCACGGTCCAGGGAGAACAATAAGAACATATTTCCATCTAGCAAGGCAGTAATTCTCTTCTATATTAGGAGGCTAATTAACAAGAAGATATAAAATTAATAGTCAAAAAGCCCATCAATGCAGACTACTGACCCCAGCTTTTGAAGCTCTCATCTCCAGATCATGATTATAGATTTCGTACACGTATTGCCCCAATTCAACACCTTCCTTTCCTTCTGCTTTCAAGCGACGCAAACATAGCCACATGTGTAATATGAGCATGCAGAAGGTCGTTCTAAAGGTTTTCTCCAAGCTAAAAACTGCATGTCAAAGTAAACTTTATCTATTAATAGATAGAGACTTTGCATGTATGTCAAGAAAGCACAGAAGAAATTGGTTACAGCACAAATAGCATAAAGTCTGAGTATTTATTTCAAACTATAGAACATAGAAAATTGCAGCAAATCAGGTATCTCCTCTCTCCTAGAAAGCAAAACTTTCACCAAAGTACCACTCCCAAGTCCAAAGTCCTAACAGGCATGAAACTATCCTTTATGAAACATTGGGAAGTAAAAATTATGAAGAAAAAAAAAACAAGATTTAAGAATAGGTTACATGGGTATAGTGAAAATCTCAAAAGAGAAAATAGTTAGATATTGCAGGAAAGTATCTTGGTTATCTATAAACACAAACACACCTTAACTTGTGATCCAAAAGAACACTAAACAAACAATGGTTGAAAATATCAAAGAAATAAGGGACGGTTGGGATCATTGCTCCCATATGCTTTTGAGATGTGCATATCCAGTCCCTCCATCTAAAATAAATGCAGCAATTTCCTTTGTACGGTATCGCAAAGTAAATGCAACATTTCTATTTTTTGACAATGTTTCAGCCAAAATTACATATTTTTCGACTATTAATAATTACAAAACATTTATTATATCGATAGCGGTCCACAAAATTCCTCTATTTTATGATTATTGTGGGTATTTCATATATTTGAAAAGTACCAAAACTTCTTAACATGTTTGCCTAGTAAATCATAGTATTCATTTTCTGTGATGGTGGAAATATTAGAAAAATGTTCAACACAACCTATACGCTCATTCACATCCGCAACTGACTACAAACGTCAAGTGAGGGATCCATTCATCCATACAAGTACAAACTAAAACCAACTTTACATGTTTAACATACAACATCAACCTAAATTTATAAGCTTGCCTGTTTTACAGCATAATAACTAAGACACCATACAATCATAATAACCTAACTTCCAACCTAGATAACCTTAACTCCTTAAGCACTAGGTAATAACAAATATTAACAATGCAAGAACATCAAGTTGGGGGTCAAAAGATTTATCGCGAGTCTATCCATCTAGCAGTTTGGTGTATAAGAGAAAATTCTGAGAATGTGGAGAAATCATGGTTTATTTCCCATAGCAATTTGACATAAAAGTACTTTTGGGAACGCAACATTGCTAGATCAAATAAAAAGGCCAAGGTCATATACAAACACACTAAGCATTGTGTTGAGACATATACAAACCACAGATTTAGGCATCAACCTAACTGAAAGTAAACAATCAATTCTAGGATAATCAATTTTGATATGAAACTTCGAATTCATGAAACTAATGAACCCATAGCTATATATGTGGTTATGCATCTACCTTAGCAGTGGCAAAAGCTTGACAAGGACTAGCCTTAACCACACTATAGGCCAACTAGATCGGATGAACATTTGAGAAAATTATTCTATCTCATCAAGATGATATCAATCAAAGACTAACCGTCGTAAATTGGAGGTTTATCAGCTTGAGATACAACACGACGGTAAATAACATTTGCTGCTCGAATAGACTTGCTCTGTTTGCTATAGAACAACATCAACTTGAGGAGAAACTGGCGGATACCCTCGTAATTAGGCTCCTCAATCCTCAAAGGGGAATCAGGTGGCAAGGCTAAAGAACAAGGCTTGGAACGGAATATCTTATTCAGATTTACCTGCGCAAGGCAATGCAACTTAAATCACCATTCACAACTAATTGCAAGCTGACAGCATGCAATTAAATCAATTTTTATTTACTCACAAAAAGGAATAACACCCATTTGATATCTGAATATACAGAAACTATTTGAAGAGCACATTGTATGGTTACACATCCAGCATCCCAAAGTAATGAGGGCCTTAGAGAAAAAGTTAATAAAAAAGAAACAGATAATGATCATATACAAAGATCTTAAAAATCCATGAGGGAAATAGCAAAATTTCAATATGACAAGTTATGATACTATTTAAAATACTCCACAAAGCTGGGAAATAGTGCTTAATTAGCCTAAATTACTCCATGGCAAAATAGAACTACTACCACAACTAGAGTCCATTTTGCACCCCAAAACTAAATTAATTCTAAATAGGATTCCTGAATCTGACTAATAATTTAGGTTTTAATTTGTGAATTGAAGTCTTTATTTGAAAAAAAGTACCTCTGATTTAGCATAATCGGAAGCATCTGGCACTTCAACGGCGGCAATCCTAGAAATTCTCCGGCAGGGGAAAACAAACAAATCTGTAGATTTAGTCTGATGTCTGCTCCCTAGCCTGTAAATATTAGCAGCTAGGGTTCTACTCCATCGAGGCATCATCAATCAAACCTATTATTAAAAAATAACAAGAAGAAAGAAAAACAGTTAGAGAAATTCAAAGAAGATGAAGAAGGATTTGGAGTTGGTGTATAAGCAAGCAAGCAAACACATGGAGAAGAAGGGCATTACGTGTAGCAATCTGTTGGTTGATGCGATTTTCTTCCAGTCGAACCTCTTAAACCCTAACAACAAATGCGACTGGAGATTTTCCAAAGATTTAATTGATTATTAAAATTCTGATTATTTAAGATGGGGAAGGTTCATACCAAAAATATAATTTTTTACGAAAACGTGAGGAACAATCTCAACCGGTCAATAAAGACAACTTTGATCGATCCCCCATTTAATAATCTCTAATTAATTGTGTCAGTCCTCCGTGATCACGTCTACTCTAACCGTGAGATGAGTGGATGAAATTGCTCCTCACTTTTTCTTAAATTGACATATCTATCGTTTGAACCTTCCCCTGTTTAAGATAGGGTTTATCTTTGCAATTCAGGATCCTAAGATCCTATTACAGGTTAGTGATTTTATTTTATTTTTCTATATGCTATAGTTTTTTTACCGTGAACAAATTATATGGCATGTAATGAAATTTTGATACTTTAAACTTTAACTTTTCAAGATCTAAACATTTATAGCTTTAAAATGTTTTTCATAATTTTCGTCTTTTTTCGCACGATCCTACAATCAGGATCGTGATCCTGTAAACGATCCTATGATCCCACCGCGATTCTATCGCATTTAAGATCCTAGGTTCTTCTTCTGAAGTAGCAACGGGAGAATTCATCCTGGAAGTGGGAGAACTGCTGAAACTACGTTGTATGATTCAAATCGTTTTTTAAAGGTAGGATTGTATGATCATGCTATCGTGATCGCGATTTTGATAACTATTAGGCTATTTACTTATTTAAAACAAATAATTTTGAGCTTTTAAAAAACTTCTTATCTACTGGTTGGCTTCATTAAAAAAAATTTATCCACATGTAAAAAACTCCTTATTTAAAATAAAAAAGTTTAATAATTTTTTTATTTAATAATAACTTAATCATTCAAAATAAAGTACTTTGTAAGGCCATCCGCAGCCATCGGTACAGCCGGCCTGTACCGCTGCCTTGCAGGCGGTAACACCGCCGAGGCCAAGCGGTATGGGACCGGTACCAAGGCCCGGCTGTGAGATGTTGCAGCTCCAAACACACACACAAACACATGTATATACATACATAATTTATATATATATATTTTATTATTTAAATAATACATGTGGTATGACCTGTACGGCTGTGGATGAAATGATATGGTAATGGTAAGGTAGTGGTAAAGCTGATGTGGCGCTGAGGTGGCAGCCTGTGCAGGTGGTATCACCTGCACGACTGCGGATGGCCTAAGGGTTCTATGAGCTTTTTTCTTAAAAAAATAATGATTACCCACCGGTTAAAATAGTTAATTTAATAATGGTTAAAAACTCAATGAACCATTCAACTCTTTTTGTTAACGGCAAAATGTAATTTTATTCCAACCAAAATTAGGAATTCAAACAAAGAAATTGGCCAAAAGTTGTTGGCCCGAATGAAAGCAAAAACCAAACGTAGGGATGGCAAAAAAAACCCGAATCCGATGGGGAAACCCAAAACCCGAAATAAATGGGGCGGGTTTGGGGACAATAAACGGGGACGAGGACGGGGATGTGGAAAATCCGCTTATTTAAACGGGGATGGGGACGGGGATGGAGGACCAATCCCCGACCCGATTACCCGATTATATCCCCGAATATTTCTCCTATTATATCCCCGAATATATCCTCGATTATATCCCTAAAATTATTTTTATTTTATGATTGTTTAGTAGATAATATATTATATATAGTTAAATGGTTTTCTTGTTTGGTCATATATATACTTTAACATTTCAACTGTTAATATTTTGGATGCATTTAAACAATATATATATAGCTAAATTGTTACTATTTTGGATGCATTTCGACTTTAGGACTTTAATTTTTTTCGGATATGTTTAGAGAATGGATTCAAAAATGTTATGTAATTTAGTATATAATTTTCCAAGACTTGTGGATTTGTGATAAAGTTTAAACGATGATGGGGATCCCCGCGGTGAAACCCGTTTAATTAACCGTTTATACTAAACGGGAATCCCCGTTTCCCCGCGGGTTCCCCAATTACCCGATGGGGATCCCCGTTTAAATCCCCGCGGATTTTTAAGCGGGGACGGGGACGGGGACGGGGACGGGGACGGGGACGGGGACGGTGGGACCAATCCCCGCCCCAAACCCGCCCCGTTGCCATCCCTAACCAAACGGTCAAAGAAATTACCCCAAAATGTAAACTACCAAACGACTACAAAGAACATCACTGGAAATTGTAGCAAAACCAACTCGTTTACGACCGCGAAACGGTTTTGGGAAGCACTTGCCACCACCATCTGATCTGCTATGAGTTATAACCCCCACATGGCGGCTAGAGATGGACTCACAAAAACGCTTACGCCTACCACAACTATTGCGCGAGAATTAGGTAATATTACTTTCAATTCAACGTGTACGAGAGGTATTGGAATTTGTAGGTAAAAAACTAAGAAAGTGTGTTAAATTTGTTAGGGTAAATTAGGCAGCCCACTAAAGTCATTCTATATAAAAGTTGTATTGGTTTGGAATTGATGGATTACATATACACTACAATAATAAAATAAAAATGCAGAGGTAGCTCAGGTCCTTTCTGGTTGTGTAGTCCCCCCCCCCACCGTTAAGTAAGTCACATATGCCACTCACATTACGGACTTGGCACACGATTATGGATCGGTTAGGGTTGTTGGTATCAACTTTTTGTCCAAAAACAACCAGCGGTTGGAAAAGTTAGGTGACTGTGCTTGCGACTGTGCCAAGGTCGCGGCATGGGAGGAAAGTCGCAGTAGAATTCAGGCAACTGTTCCCCGCAAGTGTACCACATGACAATGTCACCAGTTAGGTCGTCAATGGGTCTACATGCTTTAAAACCCAATTTGCTTCATTTTTAACTTGTATCTCATTCCACTTCTGATTTGGGGGCGATTTCGAGCTTTAGGGTAAGTTCCTCGCCTCCTTCTTTCTTCACTGGTCATTAAATTTTTGTTTGGAAGATTGCCTTAATCATATATAGTCTATATCTAGGTGTTGCTAAACTGCCTGAACATTTATTGAGGAAACTTTAAGAGAGTCAAGTTTCAATCCTATCATCAGTTACCTCCTAGTAAACCTTGGTTTAGGTTCAAATCTTTAATCAAGAAGGTGACTGCATTCTTCATTCTTAAATGATCTCCTAATTACGTTTTTTATGGTTTTGACCGAACTTAAGTTTTAGAGATTTTTAGGGTTTTGATTTTAGAATGAAATCTATTACTTGGGTTATGAAATATGTTTTATCTTGCATATTTTGATTATAAATGGTGATGAAATCATTTAGGCTTCATTTAGTGGGGGTTTTACGCTATTTAGAGATTTTGGGAAATTTAGGGATCTATGGTGTGATTAACAAAAATGTAAATTGAATGAGTTGAGAAATGTGGAAAGACTATTTTAGCACATTCATGTTCAAAAAGGTTAGAATTGAACTAATGGTAATCCATGGGTTTATTCTCGAGTAATATTCTATATGTTGAGAAATAATATTTGGAACTAGGGTTGGTTTGAGTTACAAACCACTCTATTTAAACAAACTATGCAAACCAATCTAGACCATCCATTTAATTTAGATTATGATTTTCCTTTTATTTTTTAATAAACAAGCCTAAGGCTATCAATAGCGCGCATGGCGGGTTGCCATATTTGAAGCCGGCGGGCTCTTAGCTTCGGCGGGCTTGGGGTACGCGGCTCTCCATGCCGGCGGGTTCGGGGTGTGTTCGAGTTCTCCAAGCCGCTATGTTTGTGTGAGTCGTGTGTGTGTTGTGTGTGTATTGTGTGAGATGGTTGAGAGGGTTAGGGTACGGGTTGCAGAGGGTTCCAGAGGGCTGATGAGAGGGTTGAAAAAAAGCTGATGTGGAGCTGATGTGGCGGTGCAGGTTGGGAGGACTTATTGTATGCGGTACTCATAGCCTAAGGGTAATCCTATCTTTTTATTATTTAATTTTTTTATTAATCCCTCAGTTTTCGTAAGTACCATTCATGAATATTATTTTGAATAATTGAATTTGAATCATGAACATCATTTTGAATTTTAATATCATTAATGAATATCATTTTGAATTTTAATATCATTAATGAATATCATTTTGAATTTGAATCATGGATATGATTCATTTTGAATTTGAATCATGAATATGATTTATTTTGAATGGAATCATGAAATTTCATTAATATATTCATGATTATAATTTCAAATGTGAATCAAAAACTGGAAAAAGACCTTATGAATCATGAAGCCTAGATCTAATTAACATATTCATGAATATAGTTTTCAATGTGAAATAAAAAGCCAAAAAGAAAATTGTGAATCACAAACAATATTATCGATAGTTCCGGTTTCATGAAACCCATGATAAGGCATAAATTAAAGTTGGTTTTCCCAAAATACCATTTGGATTGAAAAAATAATGTAAATATAGGTAATAACTACCATTTAAGCTACTGCCTAAATATGAACCGTAGATCAATAAAATGTATGGTGTAGATTAGTTTGTATAGTTTGTTTAAACTGAGTGGTTTGTAATTGAAACGCGCCCTTTGGAACTATATGTATAATTATAGTCGGTTATAATGTGAGTGTGATGGGCCTCAGACTATTATTAGTGGATCCATAGGTATAGAGTTGACTAATCGTTGAGGTTAATTCCCGTTTGTAACTAGTTGAGAGTTGAGACATTGGGTCGTAGAGAGAGCCTCTTGGCACGGTTTTGTGGGATCGGATGCTAGCCATTGACCATAAATGTAATCCTAGTGAATGAACATGACTAGGATCATTCGGTGTCCTTCTTCACATCGTAGTACGAACCTTTGGTTTCATCGCCTTGGTATGGTGAACTCAATAACTTAGAATGTAGCTTATTTTTGTGTTCTGCTACAAACCTTGGGAAAATCGAGGCTTCCCACATCACAGCAAGATGATTTTCGGACCGATGGTCCTGATGTGTTATTTCAAAGGAAAATCTCATGTTTATAATCTTTGGAAACTTACATATTTTCTTTTATCAATCACTATTTTGTTCTCACTTGGCGTCAAACCTTTTTTTAATTGACATGTATATCAGGTGGCTTAAGTAGCGAGGCTTCTAAGAAGTGAATGGGGAATGGATTGTCGTAGAGACAAGTTTTGGTGATATATTACTTTTGGATGAGATAGTGTACAACTCGGTATAGATGCATCTTTTGGGTGCTTGAGGATAGTCGTCTTTACTCTAGCTTGTCGTAGTTAGATTTGAATGTTTTTTGTTTAGTTCTCATTTAATGTTGTATACACTTCGTACAATTTTCCATTTTAGTGTGATTTCTTTTACGTTAGATTGTTGTATTGCGTCATTTTCAAGTTTAAATTACCCTTATTGTTAGGGCTGTTACAAATCGAAAATCATAATCGAGAGAAACTTCATCTTCAAACTAGCTAAAAGAAGGTAAAGGAGACCGGTGTTGCAGACTGTGGTGCAGAAGGTGGTAATGGAAGATGGAGTCGACCGATGGTGCAAGGAATGTGAAGGAAACAAGGGTCTTGGAAAGATGAAGGGTAGGAAGTCACGTGGGAATAAATCACACGTATGGTCCATGTTGTTTTAATAAAAAACAAAAATAATATAAAATGACTAAAATACCCTTCTACTTAACCTATCTAAAAAATATTAACATAACTAGACTTAGAGACCTCACACGTTATAAAATACGATCTATAGATATTTTCTTTTAGGAACTCAAAGTGTTAAAACACATAAATTACAGGATCCAAATATCTAATTTACTCTAAAAAGAGTTTTACTTTTACTTATGAATATGCAAAATAATATTTAAACAATAAAATGTTTCAGTTACCCATTTATTAGGATACATTCTATTTCACCGTCTATTCCTCAATATTAGAAGAAAATATATAACGTATAATTTCACCGTTTATTCCTCAATATTAGAAGAAAATATATAACGTAACTTATACATTATAGACGACATAATATTTAAGTATATTTTTCTTGTATAAAAATTGTTATTGATTTATTAGACTTTATTTCACTTTAATTGTGTATTAAAAGTAGTAATAAAATACAAAATGCATTTATTTATTTAATGTCATGATAAATAAATAAAACCAGTGTTATTCAATGCAAACTCATAATAGTGTAGACTGTAGACTAACAACCCTGTAAAGACGGTACGTTCAAAATGAGCCTAATATTGAATATTTTTTTATTTAATTATTTTATTATATACTATATATAGTACGATTATATGAAGCCAAAAAGTGTTCATGAACATCAGCTACCGACATTTGGAGAATTTACATTTTAGCCCTTAAACTTATAATATTTATTTACTTTATACCTTTTAGTTTCTATATTTCATTTTATGTTTTACTCATATATATTGTATATTGGCTAAAATGTGTTAAAGTATCCGTAACTACCGTCCATGAACAGTCTTTTGACTTCTTAGTAATTGTTAGTATTATAAAAATCTCCTAAAATTACATGACAACATTTGTACAAACTTTATGTTTCTTATAAATCCATGTTACTACTTATGATCAAATACATCAAAGTTTATAACTCGGCGCGAAATCCGGACTTTTAATAACTAGTTTTTTTTAAAACATGATCTATATATGACCTGAATTTTATCTTTTATATGTGATCGATTTTCATTAAATGGTGATTAGTTTCTTTTAACATTCTTTGAAATAGAGCAAAAAATTTCTTATAGCAAATCATTCAAGTTTTAAAATATTTGTCCGAACAACTCCAAAAATTTGTTAATAATAACAATAAGGGCAAGTTTTACGTGAGACCAACAATTTTTTACATACAACTTTACAATAAAACACTGTGAAAGTAAAAAAACACTCGAACATTCATAGTAAAAACACTGTAAATGTTACGTTTACGGTGTTTTTTTATGTGAAGGTTCAATATTTTTTACCTTCACAACATTTTTGCTGTAAATGTTCGAATTATATATATTTTACTTTCACAACAAAAATGTTGTGAAGGTTTCATTTTTTACTTTGTTTTGGATTATTTTTTTTACCTTGATAGTATTTTTTAGTATGAGTATTCGAATTTTATTTACCTTCACGGTGTTTTGTTCAAGGGCGAATTTACCCTATGGTTAGGTAGGTCCCGGTACCTACCTAATTTTTTAATTTATGTTATAAGTTATATAGAAATTTTTTTGGGACCTAACTTATAAAATTTAGAGGAACTACCTTAAAAATTTATTTCTCAGCTAAAGGGAAACAAAAACTGGTGTAGTGGATATCACCCTATCTTTTGTACTAGAGGTTGCAGGTTCAAATCTCCTTGGGTGCATAATAATTTTTGTTTAAGACTCAACATTTTAAATTTTTTGTTTAAGACCCAACATTTTAAAATTTTTGAATTTTTTGTTTAAGACCCAACATTTTAAAATTTTTGTTTAAGACCCAACAACTTTAAGCTTGGGTGCATAATAATTTTTGTTTAAGACTCAACATTTTAAATTTTTTGTTTAAGATCCAACATTTTAAAATTTTTGTTTAAGACCTAACAACTTTAAGTCTAATCCAAATATCAACAGGTTTGTTTAAAACTCAAAATCAAAGCTTTAAATCTTCTTCTTATTTGAGAATTGAGATGTATTTGATATTTTGATTTTTGATAGTCGTAGATTTATTATAATTCGATATATGTTTGATTTTAATTTAATGACCAGACCCGACAAAATTATAGTTGACACTTTTATTTTTTCGGCTAAACTTAATTAGGGAACCACGTGGTTTTCGGTTCTAGATTCGCCACTGGTTTTGTTGTGAGTTTCATGCATAAAGCATTGATCTCATGCGATTTCACGAAAACAACTTGGTGTCACGTAAACCTAATTCATAATAGTAACTTACCTTCAGAGAATATTAAGGTAAGTTCTTAATTAACAACTTGGTCTCATGTAAACCACGTGTCCTACTCGGCTCACATTTAGTCCTATTAATAGTGAATATTAAGGTGAATAATACAGTATTTAGTATTGAGTCTGAATATTATATATTACTTAGACTGAATATGTCACGTGACACGCTTTCAGTTGTCTTCATGTAGCTTCTACCAGCAAGTATTTATAAGTATTTACAAGGGTTAATTACATGGGTGTGTATCCAACTTGTCACGTTTTTTCATTGTATGTACCTAACTTTTAAACCTATCATTGTATGTACTGAACTTTTTAATTTTCTCATTGTATGTATCAGACGACTTGTTACCTACAAAATGCTGATGTGGAACAGGTTATATCTGACTGGATTTTATTATTTTTATTTTCAAAATGAGTAATTTACAAATTTGGTCCCTAAGGTTTTTTTAAAAAGAAAATGAAAGAACAAGGGGTTAAACTGTAAATACCCTTATATAAACCCCCCCTTCGTTTCCACCTAACTGATTCGGCGACTCCGGCGACGTCTCCGGCGACGTCTCCGGCCACATCCTCCATCCAGATCCGGCCACGTCGCAACCACCTCCATCCACCTTCGTTTCTGGCCACACCCTTCGCAACCACCTCCATCCATGATGTTTCCACCTAACTGATTCGGCGACTCCGACGACGTTTCCGACGACGCCTCCGACCACATCCTCCATCCAGATCCGGCCACGTCGCAACCACCTCCATCCACCTTCGTTTCTGGCCGCGTCGCAACCACATCTCTCTCTCTCTCGTTCATCTCTCGTTCATCTCCAGATCGATTTATATAGAGAGAGATGGAAGGAATCTGAAATTGGAATCAAATTAATGGCAACGGTGGTGGGTTTGGTGATTGTGTGTGCGGTGGTGGTGGTGGTTGTGGGTGTGGTGTTGGTGGTGGTGGTGGTGGTGTTTGGTGGTGGTGGGTGTAGTGGTGGTAGGTTTGGTGATGGTGGTGGTTTGGTGGTAGGTGGTGGTGGTTGTGGTGGTGGTGGGGTGAAATTCTATTACTTTGGCAAAACAGGTCCTTGTAATAACTAGAGGGATGACTTTTGTAATTTACTCAAACATATGATGAGTTGGCATCCTATGTGGCAGCCAATGTGGCAGCCTATGTGGCATTGTGACCGGTTACCTCAGCAGGTAACCTGATACATACAATGAGAAAATTAAAAAGTTCAGTACATACAATGGTAGGTTTAAAAGTTGGGTACATACAATGAGAAAATGTGACAAGTTGGATACACACCCATGTAATTAACCCTATTTACAAATCCTATTTTGAAGTTTTTGTTTAGTAACTTTATATCTAATCTCCTTTTGTTATCATCTAGCTTTGACATCTGTCCACCTCCTCGAGGTCCTAGATTTGAGTTACAACGGTTTCATTGGGAGCATCCCATTAAAAATACAAGCATTATCTTCTCTTATAGTTGTCTCTGTTAGGATTATGTGCGAGACAGTAACAGAGATTACCGTGTCCAATGTTATAAGACACTAGTAGGTCACACCGCTGCACACAAATTAGAGAACAGTGGATTTATCATTTTGATGGGGTAATTAATTAAGTGTAAAATTAATTATTCGGGAGAAATAAATAATAAAAGTTATTTATTATTTATTATCGATAAAATATCAGTTTCGATATTTTATCAAATAAAACTAGTTAATAGAGGATTAATTAATTAGTGATTAATTAATTAAAGAAATTAATTAATTAAGAGTTTGAGTATTGGGCTTTTAGTCCAATGGGCTTATGGAAAGGATATGGACATTACCATGTTTATGTATATAAATATGGTAATATCCTATCAGGTATCAATTAATCAATCATAATCAATTTCCAAAAGGCAGAAAAACTCTCTCTCTCTCTCTCTCTCTCTCTCTCTCTCCCTCCTCCCTCTCAATCGACGGCTAAGCGGTGTATCCCCTGCCTGCAATCCAGTTAGATTTTTCGCGAAGGTAATCATCTAAAACACCCTATATTGTATCTGTCATGGTTTGGGATTGCATCCGTTCTTGGGAATCCAGGTTTTTATTCCGCTGCATGTATGTTTTGTAGCCTCGGATTCCCAACAGTGGTATCAGAGCCACTTCCCAAAACATGCAGATCAGATTTATTTGTATGTTGTTTTGTTAAAAAATTCAATTTTTATGCGTTTGTTTTTGATCAAAATTGGATTTTTGTAAAAACCCGATCGGAAGTGGAACGGTGGCAGCTAGCCGACCGAACCACCACAACCACCGGAAACCACCGCCGGCGATACCACAGATAGTGGTGGCCGGCGGCTGTCTCTCGAACGAAACCACCATGCCGCACCACAGTTGGTGGTCGCGGTTGTGGTCGATTAGATCCACCACACCACCGATTGTGGTGGCGGTGGCGATTGACGATGGTGGTGATCACCACCAGCCGGCGGTGGTGGCTGTTGCAGCCATCGTCGGCAGTGATGGTGGCGTTGATTTGTTGACCACCGAAGCCGGAAACGACGACGGTGGTGATGGTGTTTATCGACAACGCACGGAGGCGGCGGTGGTGGTGGCGAATACCGCTGCTGCCGTCATTCTCCAAGACAACCGCCACACCACCGATTGTGGTAGTGGCGGCGATGGCGTTTGTGTTGATTAGGACCGCCGGAGGCGGCGATGGTGGTGGCAGGAGCCGCTGCAGCCGTCGTTCTCTGAATCGACCGCCACACCACCGTTTGTGATGGTGGTGGCGATCGCGGTGTTGTCGATCGAAAGAGAGGACGGCGACAGTGGTGGCGCCAAGCTGCCGCTGTCGCCGGCATGATTGTGATAGTGGCGGTGGTCGACAACCACCGCAATGGGGTGTCGGCCACTGTAGTTCCTAGGTTTCCGATCGAAAGAGAGGGTGGCAACGGTGGCTTTAGGGCTGCTGTCATCGTCAGCCTTTGTAAACCAGCTCGCGTCGCGAGCAAAGGACCTCACGCCGCGAGCAGCGGCTGACATTGGCGGCTGTTGTTTTTCCGAACACCGACCAGTGCGGGAGCGGCGGCAGGTAGCTGTTGCTGTTTGCGGTAGGTGGTGCCGGATAAGGTAATCTAAAACCAGATAGGTTTGGAACCCTAGGGATAATTCTATTTTATTTTAATTTAATCTGTTTGATAATTAGAAATTAAATTATCCGTTTTGTCATAGTCAAACCCTTTGACCCGTGATTGTTTTTCATGTTTTATTTATTTAATTTATTGTTGGTTACGGGAGGCCTGCGTGCCATTTACACCCGGTTTTATAATGTAATTTTTGATAAATAAAATAACCGAACAAACCGAAGACGGACCAAGGAGACAACCATGGAGCTTGGAGCCAGTGGGAGCGCCGAGAAGATCAAGTTTTATGTTGTCACCTAGGGATAAGACCGTCATTTTGTGTTGGCTCACAAAACGACATAGTTTAATGGTTTTTGACTATGACATGTTTTAATTGTGTGGATGTTTATATTTAATAGTTATATGAATTGCGTGGTTGTTTAGTTACGTAATTTTCTTTTAAATTAAATATAATCGTTTTTTTTTAAATTAAATATAATCGTTTTTTTTTAAATTAGATGTTTTAAAAGAAAAATTTTTTTTTGGATACAAATACAGTTTGTGTTTGGATCCAAGCTTTTGAAAACTGGCAATTTTAACCCTTATCAAAATCATAGATTAGTAAGTGCAACCCACTTTAGGGGCACCTCTGGTGTAAGGTACATAGGGCGTTATAAGTGAACACACTATGAACGCCCGTGTTCAAACCGAAACTGGAGGGTGATAAGACTCTACGAATTATCTCCGGGTGGTACCGGCCAGGGTTTGTCCAGGTCCCGGGTGGTGCAGTCTATTTTGGTAATTATTTATTCACCGGGTGGTACCGGGCCAAAATGCACTAGAGGGACTAAATATGCACGGATTAAATATCCGATGTCCCGACGATCTAGAAATCGTGTTTTCGAATTAAAATGGGATTGGTATAGTTTTTACCTACCATAGATCACATGAGTTGGTTTGACATGATCACATGCTTCCCGACACATGTGAGATATGGATTTTAGTCTAATAAATTTATTTCAAGGGTAGTTGTAACGCCCCGTTTTCCAAATTAGATTTTTTTAACTGATTTCGTTAAGTCTTGTTATGTAACTTGTTTCGTTACGAGGTGCAGGGGTGGAAGTGTAATTCTTGGAAGTTGGGGGTGTTGTGTAGAGTGTGTATAAGTTCATTTGGAAGCTTGAATTTCTCTTTGTTAGGGCATTGGACGGTTTGGAGAGAAAGGAGACCAAGGGGAAGAGAATGTTGGTGAAATTGGAGAAGTGTTGGAGAGGTTGTGTTCAATCGATCATCGGAATTCGATTGCTATCGTATTCCTATTGTAAGGTATGTGTTCAATTGTGTTCATATGTTGATTGTTGGTGTTTAAGGGTTAGGGTTATTTTGGGTTTGAGAATTCAATCAAGTGATGATCAATTTGGGTGTTTTGGGATGTTTAATCATTGTTGGTTTGTTGTTAAATGTTTGGGCATGGTTGGGTAGTCATTGATTGAGTTTTATGCTCGAAATCGACGTCGGATTGGAGGTTTTCGGACTTTGGAACGAAATTCCG
Organism: Centaurea solstitialis; assembly: GCA_030169165.1. Classification (NCBI taxonomy): domain Eukaryota; kingdom Viridiplantae; phylum Streptophyta; class Magnoliopsida; order Asterales; family Asteraceae; genus Centaurea; species Centaurea solstitialis. Next base: position 70,617,229 of record CM058043.1, read on the forward strand.
TCGAAGGTTGATTTTTTGGTTCTGCAGGGTTCTTCGCGCCGCGAAGAAGGCCCTCGCGCCGCGAAGGGCTTCGCGCCGCGAAGCCTGGGTCTTCGCGAACGCGAAGTGTCCTCTGTTTTGAAAATGTAACTTATTCTTTTCGGGTTCGGTTGGGGTTTTTAGGTTTACAAACCCCTAGGGGATATCAACGCATGATGTTCCGTGAAGTTTGGGAGTATTTGGACTAGCGTAGCTAGGACATTTCGGTTTAAGGGTCGGGGTTGCACTTTTGGTCACTTTTCGGGCCGAGTTTGATTTATGTGTTCTTGTACGTGTATTATAGGTGTTTGAGTTCTACGTGTAATCTTATAACCAGTGTGAGATTTCAGACTTCAATACAAGGTGAGTACATTAACCCTTATACGTGGCCTATGTGCAAATTACTTGATATGCGTATGTGGTTACGAGACTAGCATGCTTATGTGAAGCCGTACTCATCGTAATGGTGGTGGCCATCGTGAGTATTGGTAGTGTGTAATTCTGATATCAGAGTGTGTGATCCTTAACGGAGTGACCTTAAGGACGCTTGTGAAAGTATGCCTAGTTCTCGTTACGTTTGTGGTTTGTGATATAATGTTATGTGTTTGTGGTTTGTGCTCACTAAGCGAAAGCTTACCCCGTTGTGGTTTTTCCTTTAGATGCAGGTCCGTCTGGGAAGGACAAGGGTAAGGGAAAAGCTTGAAGTTCCGATCATGTCGCAGGCTCAGTTCAGTTGAAATAAAAGAATGATAAACATCGTTAAACTTTGAACTATGGTTTTGAGTTACGTTCGTGTGTGATAAACTTGTTTAAGGATTATGGATAATGTCTCTTTGAATGCAAATTTAATCTTAATGTTTTATAAATTATCTTTTGGGACAATTTCCGCTGTGATGGTTACTTTTCTTTAATTCTGTTAATTATTCCGTTAAGTTTGGTGAAAATGATTTTAGTTGTTACAATTGGTATCAGAGCCTTGGTTTGAGGGATTCAGACATTCACACGAGGTGAGTGCTTGGACTCAAACCCAAGTGTTCGTGTTTTCAAAACAAGTAACCATCAAAACTTTGATATTTTTGTATAGTGGGGTGTGAACTGAGCCGAGGATCGGAACGTCAAGACGGGTGAGCACTCTGTTTAACAGTTAAAATTTATAATATTGTTATTGGATTGTGAATAGCATGCTATTGTGGTGACGTGTTAGCATGATTAATTATGGTTATTTAATTGTGATGTGGATGTCGTGTTAGATAATCTTAAATACTATTTGTGCATGACCACTATAGCGGTATAAAGATGTAGGGTAACTCTTATGATTGATAGATAGGAAGTTGCCTAGTGTGTATGTGGATTGTTAGTGGTGTAAATCGAAATTGGGGATTAGGACCTTTGGTGACAACGTTGAGCCTAGATATGTAGGGTATAATTATGATGATATAAGGGCCCATATCATTACAATTATATTGTGCATGTCGGGACTTGGCGAGGTTATAGAGGGCGCCTATGAACTAATAAGGTTGGGTTGGGATAGTAGCATGCTAAGATAGGTTGTATGAACCTAGTTGGGGGTAAAGTGTTAACTCGTGGGATGAGCATGCTAGAGATTAAGTGCTAGGTGTTGTATTAAATGGTTGTTGTTATTTGAATCAGTATGGTGACTACTCGGAGAGGCAGTGGATCTTCTGGTGGGGAGGATCAGGAAATCCCTGACTTGAGAGACATTATAGCATCTCAAGTGGGGGAAGTGTTGCACAGCTTATTGCCAGGGCTCTTTGATCAGATGAAGAGGGAGATGACAGAATTGGTAACGCAGCAGGTACAGACTGCGACTGCGGGGCGAGTGAACGAGGCGGGAAGCTCACAATCGGGGCACACCCGAAATGTGACCTTTAAGGATTTCATGGCGTGTCAACCGCCAAACTTTCTGGGAGAGAAGGATCCTGTTATCTCTTCTAGATGGGTTTCGGAAGTAGAGGGGGCGTTTTCACCAGTTTCAGTCCCGCTGAGGTGAAAGTTCGTTTCGCTGCTAACTTGTTGAGGAAGGCAGCGAAGGATTGGTGGAATGTAGTGAGTAGTTCTAGAACTCCGGAGCAAGTAGCAGCCATGACTTGGGAGGAGTTTAAGGGGTTGTTCAAAGCGGAGTTTGAACCGCAGGTGGAGATAGAGAGGTTTACTAATGAGTTCCTCTACATGAAGCAGACTACTGAGTCGGTGAGCGAGATCACCGAGAAGTTTCTGGAGAAGTCTCGTTTTTGCCCGAACTATGTGGCGGATGATACTATGAAGATGTATCGTTATGGGCAGATGCTCAAAGCTGAGATTCGAGAGTTTGTGTTGATGGCTAATTGCACGAATTTTCAGCAGATGTTCGAGAGGGCTCGATCAAGGGAGATTGAATTGTAGCGCCAGGGGAAACGAAAGAAGGAGGAGCCCAGTCAGATTCCCTCCAACAAGAAGTTCAAGGGGACAGTGCAAAGATCAGAAGGAAAAAGGGAGTATCCTAGATGCTCCAAGTGTGGCCGGAATCATCCGGGCGAGTGTTGGCCGAGTCTTATCACATGCTACAAGTGTGGGAAAACAGGTCACTCAAGCCGGGACTGCAGAGTTGCAGCCAGATTGTGTTTCAGGTGTTTCCAGCCTGGTCATTTTGCTCATGAGTGCCCAAATGCAGCTGCATCTACCCAGATATCTGGAGCGAGGCCTTTAAAGGCGATAGAGGCCGGTCCGGCGAAAAAGGTGGAGATTCCGAAAGGCCGTGCGAGGGTCTTTCAACTGACTGCAGAGGAAGCAAAGGTGGAGCCTGAAATGGTGACAGGTATATTTCCCGTGAACTCAAAACCAGCTTTAGTTCTGTTTGATACGGGTGCTAGCAAAAGTTTTGTTTCTACCTCTTTTTGTAAGGGTTTCTCTAATGTAAAGGGTAGATTAGATGAGCCTTTAAAAGTAGAAATAGCAGACGAGAAAAGTATCATAGTTAGAGACATTTATAGAGGAAATGTAATAGAATTAGGAGGGGTAAGATTTCGTGTCGACCTTATACCCATTCCTATGAAAGAAATAAATGTGGTGTAGGGGATGAGTTGGTTGGGTCGTCATGGGGCGTGGTTCGATTGCGAGGGTCAAAGAGTAAAGATCAGGAATCCTAGTATCATCACTGGCAACGGCATGAAGCGACCGCCAAAGACGTGTTCTTTGGCTAAGGCGAGGCGGTACGTGAAAGGGGGAGGCATAAGTTACCTTGTGTACGTGGCTGAGATTGTGGGAGAGAAAAAGAAGAAAGCTGTGGCTGATGTTCCGGTTGTAAGGGACTTTCCGGATGTCTTTCCGGAAGACTTACCGGGAGTTCCTCCAGAGCGTCAAGTGGTGTCCGGGATCGACTTGATTCCAGGGGCAGCGCCAGTGGCTAAAGCTCCCTATCGTTTAGCACCTCCAGAGATTCAAGAGTTGTCGAACCAGCTTGAAGAATTGTTGGGCAAGGGGTTCATACGCCCGAGTAGTTCACCTTAGGGAGCCCCTATCCTTTTCGTGAAAAAGAAGGATGGCTCGATGCGGATGTGCATCGATTATCGTGAGCTCAATAAGCTTACAGTGAAAAATCGATACCCGCTACCGAGGATCGATGATCTCTTTGACCAACTCCAGGGAGCCGCGTGGTTCTCAAAGATAGATCTTCGATCTGGGTACCATCAAGTGAAGGTGAGGGAAGAGGACGTGCAGAAGACAACATTCAGAACGAGGTACGGACACTTTGAGTTCGTGGTGATGCCGTTCGGGTTGACAAACGCGCCGGCAGTGTTTATGGACCTAATGAACCGGGTCTGTAGACCTATGTTGGATAAGTCAGTAATCGTATTCATAGACGATATACTGATTTACTCTAAGACGAAGGAAGATCACGTGGTGCATTTGATCGAGGTACTAGAGACTTTGCGAAGGGAGCGGTTATACGCTAAATTCTCCAAATGCGATTTCTGGTTACAAGAGGTCCAATTCTTAGGGCATCTTGTTAATCGGGAACGCATCAAGGTGGATCCAGCAAAAATTGAAGCGGTGATGAAATGGGAGGTTCCAAAGACTCCCACCGAGATTCGAAGTTTTCTTGGATTAGCCGGTTATTACCGACGATTTATTCAAGACTTTTCTAAGATAGATGTGCCTTTGACGAGGCTCACTCGAAAGAATGTAAAGTTTGTTTGGGGCGAGGAGCAGCAAAAAGCTTTTGAGTTGTTGCGCGGGAAGTTGTGCAAAGCGCCGGTTCTAACGTTACCGGAAGGGGTTGATGACATGACAGTCTACTGTGATGCTTCTTATCACGGGTTAGGCTGCGTGTTAATGCAACGTGGGAAGGTAATAGCCTATGCGTCCCGTCAACTAAAAACGCATGAGGTGAATTATCCGACCCACGACTTGGAATTAGCTGCTGTGGTTTTTGCTTTGAAGTTGTGGCGACATTACCTCTATGGTGTAAAGTGTACCATTTACACTGATCATAAGAGTCTGCGATACTTCCTCGATCAGCAGAATCTGAATATGAGGCAGCGTCGGTGGCTGGATGTGGTTAAGGATTATGATTGTGAAATCCTATACCATCCAGGCAAAGCTAATGTGGTGGCAGACGCGTTGAGTCGAAAGGCTCATGGTGATGTGTTGCGGGTACCATTGATGAGATTGACGGTGACCACTTCGTTGATAGAGCTGATAAGGAGCTCACAGGTTGAAGCTGTGAAAGTGGAGAATCAGAAGAGAGAGAGGATTAAGGGTCAACTGGCCCAGTTGGTGACCGATGGTAGAGGGCTATTGACTCGTTCGGGTCGAGTGTGGGTGCCAGCGTCATGTGAGGCAAGGCAGACACTACTGGACGAAGCTCATAAGTCCAAGTTTTCTATTCATCCGGGAGCTACCAAGATGTATCGGGATTTGAAGACCGATTATTGGTGGCCAGGGATGAAACGGGATGTGGCCCGTTATGTGGAGAAGTGCCTAACTTGTTTGAGGGTTAAGGCAGAGCACCAAAGACCTCATGGAAAGTTGCAGCCTTTGGATATACCTGTTTGGAAGTGGGAGCACATTATGATGGACTTAATCACTAAGTTACCTCGTACTCCCAGAAATGTGGATGCTATTTGGGTTATCGTGGATCGTTCAACAAAGAATGCTCATTTTATTGCTATTAATGAGAGCTCTTCATCGGAAAAGTTGGCTGATATTTACATTAAGGAGATCGTGGCTAGACATGGCGTTCCGGTCACCATCATTTCTGATTGGGATGTTAGGTTTACGTCACGGTTTTGGAGTAAGTTTCATGAGGATTTAGGGACGAAACTACAACTTAGTACAGCGTTCCATCCTCAGACTGATGGTCAAAGTGAGAGAACGATTCAGACTTTGGAGGACATGTTGCGGGCGTGTGTGTTGGATTTTGGCGGTAGTTGGGACACCTATCTACCGTTGGCCGAGTTTTCGTACAACAACAGTTATCATGCCAGTATTGGCATGCCCCCGTACGAGATGTTGTATGGCAGGAGGTGTAGAACTCCGGTTTGTTGGGGAGAGGTGGGCCAGCGGGAATTGGGTAGTACCGAGATAGTTCAGAAGACGACCGAAAGCATTGAATTGATTCGAGAACGATTAAAGACAGCTCAAAGTCGTGAGAAAAGCTACGCCGACAAGCGGAGGTCGGATTTAGAATTTAGTGTTGGTGATGATGTGCTTCTGAAAGTATCACCATGGAAGGGGGTGATCCGATTCAGAAAAAGGGGCAAGCTTGGCCCTCGATTCATCGGACCTTTCAAGGTGATCGCACGCGTGGGCAAGGTGGCGTATAGGCTTGAGCTACCACCGGAGCTTAGCCAAATACATAACACCTTTCATGTGTCTCAATTGAGGAAGTGCTTAGCGGACGAGTCAGCTCATATTCCGATAGACGACATTTAAGTTGATGAACGACTTAACTACGCGGAAAGGCCGATTGCTATCCTAGAAAGGAAGACGAAGACCCTTCGGAGCAAAGAGATTGGACTAGTGAAGGTTCAATGGGAGCATCGTAAGGGGTCAGAGTGGACGTGGGAACCGGAGGCCGAGATGAGGGCGAATTATCCGGAACTCTTTCAGGCTTAAGCGATTTCGAGGACGAAATCTTGGTAAGTGGGGGAGAGTTGTAACGCCCCGTTTTCCAAATTAGATTTTTTTAACTGATTTCGTTAAGTCTTGTTATGTAACTTGTTTCGTTACGAGGTGCAGGAGTGGAAGTGTAATTCTTGGAAGTTGGGGGTGTTGTGTAGAGTGTGTATAAGTTCATTTGGAAGCTTGAATTTTTCTTTGTTGGGGCATTGGACGGTTTGGAGAGAAAGGAGACCAAGGGGAAGAGATTGTTGGTGAAATTGGAGAAGTGTTGGAGAGGTTGTGTTCAATCGATCATCGGAATTCGATTGCTATCGCATTCCTATTGTAAGGTATGTGTTCAATTGTGTTCATATGTTGATTGTTGGTGTTTAAGGGTTAGGGTTATTTTGGGTTTGAAAATTCAATCAAGTGATGATCAATTTGGGTGTTTTGGGATGTTTAATCATTGTTGGTTTGTTGTTAAATGTTTGGGCATGGTTGGGTAGTCATTGATTGATTTTTATGCTCGAAATCGACGTTGGATTGGAGGTTTTCGGACTTTGGAACGAAATTCCGTCGAAGGTTGATTTTTGGGTTCTGCAGGGTTCTTCGCGCCGCGAAGAAGGCCCTCGCACCGCGAAGGGCTTCGCGCCGCGAAGCCTGGGTCTTCGCGAACGCGAAGTGTCCTCTGTTTTGAAAATGTAACTTATTCTTTTCGGGTTCGGTTGGGGTTTTTAGGTTTACAAACCCCTAGGGGATATCAACGCATGATGTTCCGTGAAGTTTGGGAGTATTTGGACTAGCGTAGCTAGGACATTTCGGTTTAAGGGCCGGGGTTGCACTTTTGGTCAGTTTTCGGGCCGAGTTTGATTTATGTGTTCTTGTACGTGTATTATAGGTGTTTGAGTTCTACGTGTAATCTTATAACCAGTGTGAGATTTCAGACTTCAATACAAGGTGAGTACATTAACCCTTATACGTGGCCTATGTGCAAATTACTTGATATGCGTATGTTGTTACGAGACTAGCATGCTTATGTGAAGCCGTACTCATCGTAATGGTGGTGGCCATCGTGAGTATTGGTAGTGTGTAAATCTGATATCAGAGTGTGTGTGATCCTTAACGGAGTGACCTTAAGGACGCTTGTGAAAGTATGCCTAGTTCTCGTTACGTTTGTGGTTTGTGATATAATGTTATGTGTTTGTGGTTTGTGCTAACTAAGCGAAAGCTTACCCCGTTGTGGTTTTTCCTTTAGATGCAGGTCCGTCTGGGAAGGACAAGGGTAAGGGAAAAACTTGAAGTTCCGATCATGTCGCAGGCTCAGTTCATATGAAATAAAAGAATGATAAAGATTGTTAAACTTTGAACTATGGTTTTGAGTTACGTTCGTGTGTGATAAACTTGTTTAAGGATTTTGGATAATGTCTCTTTGAATGCAAATTTAATCTTAATGTTTTATAAATTATCTTTTGGGACAATTTCCGCTGTGATGGTTACTTTTCTTTAATTATGTTAATTATTCCGTTAAGTTTGGTGAAAATGATTTTAGTTGTTACAGTAATAATTTATTAGAAGTTTGTTATAATTATAAACTAAGCTTGGAATTTTATTCTTTATTGTAGATGTCTTTTTCTGTAATCACGTTTTATACCCCTGAGGAATCACTACAACTCATCAATGGAAAATGGAAACTTACAGGACAAAATTTTCCAGTTTGGAAAATGCACCTTGATAATATCTTGCGTGCACAGGGTAAGTTTTACGTTTTAGAAAAACCTGTATCACGACCTAAGAGTAATTCTCCTGAAGAGGAATTTACTCAGTACTTTAAGTACATGGCGGATGAATCGGATGTCATGTCAATTCTGATTTTCTCTATATCATTCGAGTTCGCGGATAGATTAAGAGATAAATCCTGCCACGAGGTCGTGAAAGATATAGAAAGCCAGTTAGGTTTCTATAGACATACAGGTAAGCTTCTGATCATGAAAGAGATACTTTCACTAAAGCTGAAAAAGGACCAGTCAGTTAAAGACCATCTTATGGAAATGAGGAGGCTCTTTAAATGCTTGACACGTTTGGGGTACAAGATGACTCAGGAAGAGTTAGTGTATCTCATGTGGTACTCACTCCCGAAGGAGATATGTGACACAGCTAGTGCCTACATGAAAGAACCAAAGACTGACGTGGCAGCACTACATGAGAACATTCTGGCCAGTCTAGAGCCGAAGCCAGCACCTGCTGATCTCATGGATACTGATTGGATTGATGAGCTGGGGGATCTGAGTTGCCCAGAATGCGGTAGCAAGGATATTTGCGAGCACTCGATGAATATCGACCAGATAGAGATCGGTTTACCCGATGCTCCAGGTATCTTTATAATAGATTGCTTAATCACTTCTTATGAATCATGGGTAATTGATACAGGCAGTGGTAACCACATTTGTAATCATTTACAGGGATTCACTAGAAGAAAGACTTTGAGGAAGGACCGTTCGAACCTACGAGTTGGCGAAGGCACTCCGCTGATAGCTGAAGCTGTAGGATCTTATAGTCTTAGTTTACCCTCGGGTCTAGTTTTGGAACTGGATAATTGTTATTATATTCCAAACATGATTAAGAATGTTTTGTCTTTTGATTTGTTAGTAGACCAAGGTTTTTATTACAAATATGATTATAAAATGATTTATGTCTTTAAAAATAAATTTTCTATTTTAAAGCAACACCTGTGAATGGTCTATATACAGTAATTCTACAAGACAATAATAGTGAAATCTATCATATAAGTAAACGATCCAAAGACATTGAGGATCAGACTTACCTCTGGCATTGTCGTTTGGGCCACATAAACAAGAAACGCGTTGAACTACTCCTAAAAGGAGGTTTTCTTGGCACTTTCGATTATAAACCTTTTGATAATTGCGAGTCTTGTTTATCTGGCAAAATGACAAAGCAACCTTTCAACAAAGAAAATGAAAGGGCTACTGACTTACTAGAAATAATTCACACAGATGTGTGTGGACCATTTAGTCATGTGGCAAGAGGAGGATACCGGTACTTCATTACCTTTACTGACGATTTCAGTAGGTATGGTTATGTCTACCTTATGAGACATAAATCTGAAAGCTTTGAAAGATTCAGAGAATTTCAAAATGAAGTACAGAATCAACTTGGCAGAAAGATCAAGTTTTTACGGTCGAATCGCAGAGGCGAATATCTTAGTGATGAGTTTGACAATCATCTGATGGAATGTGGGATTGTATCCCAACTCACACCTCCGTATACACCTCAGATGAATGGTGTGTCAGAAAGGAGAAATCGTACTTTACTTGACATGGTACGATCGATGATGTGTCACTCTATGCTACCAATATCATTCTGGGGACAAGCGCTCGAAACAGCAGCACATATACTGAACAGAGCGCCAACAAAGTCAGTAGAAAAGACACCATACGAGCTATGGAAGGGTAAGAAACCCAATATATCTTTTCTAAGGATTTGAGGTTGTGAGGTTTACGTCAAACGACCTACCTCAGAAAAAATCAAGCCCAAATCCGACAAGTGTTTCTTCGTTGGATATCCCAGGACCACCGTAGGATATTACTTCTACAACCCTGAAGAGAACAAAGTTTTTGTTGCTCGAAATGGAAAATTTCTGGAAAAAAAGTTTCTCAGTTCTGGGAACACCAGAAAGGATGTAGATCTACAGGTAGTAGACGAAGAAAACACTACACCAATTGTTGAGCCAGAAATTCAACATGAAAATGTTGAACCTCAATCAAAACCGATTGAGGAAGTGCAAACACAGGACCTTCGCAGATCCAATAGGGTAAGACAAGAACCAAATAGGTATCTTGGGTTTCTAGTCTCTCAAGACAACGGAGACTTGAATGAACCAACATCCTATGGAGAAGCTGTGTCAGGCAGTGAGTCTGAACAATGGCAAGAAGCCATGAAGGCCGAGATGCAGTCCATGTACGACAACCAAGTATGGGAGTTGACTGATTTACCCCAGCACTGTAGAGCTGTTGGACGTAAATGGGTTTTCAAGAAGAAAACCGACATGGACGGGAATGTACACACTTTCAAGGCCAGACTGGTTGCAAAAGGATTCACTCAAACTCATGGTATCGACTATGATGAAACCTTTTCGCCAGTGGCCATGTTAAAATCAATTAGGATTATGATGGCCATTTCAGCGTATTTTAATTACGAGATCTGGCAAATGGACGTCAAGACAGCCTTTCTGAACGGAAAGTTAACAGAAGACATCTATATGGAACAACCAGAGAGATTTATAGATCATAAGAATCTTAATAAAGTGTGTAAACTGCTGAAATCCATTTATGGATTAAAGCAAGCATCTCGAAGCTGGAACTTACATTTTGATGAACGAATCAAAGAGTTTGGTTTCGCGAAAAGTGAGTTTGAGCCGTGTGTCTACACTAAGTTCAGTGGGAGCATAGTAACCTTCTTGGTCTTGTACGTAGATGACATTCTACTCATAGGAAACGATGTACCAACTTTACAGAGTGTAAAGAGTTGGTTAAGCAAATGTTTCTAGATGAAAGACCTTGGAGAAGCCTCTTATATACTTGGCATAAAGATCTACAGAAACAGATCTAAGCGGCTTATTGGACTTAGTCAAAGTACATACATTGATAAAATCCTGAAAAAATTCAGGATGGATGAATCCAAGAAAGGATTTATCCCGATGCAACATGGCATAGTGTTAAGTAAAACACAATGTCCTGTTTCTAGTGAAGATCAGGACAAGATGAAATCGGTTCCATATGCATCAGCAATTGGATCGATTATGTATGCCATGTTATGTACTAGGCCCGATGTTGCTTATTCAGTAAGTGTTACGACCATATATCAACAGAATCCAGGAGAACCTCATTGGGTGGCTGTCAAGAAAATTCTCAAGTACCTGAGAAGAACAAAAGATATGTTCTTGGTCTTTGGAGGTTCTGAGGATGAAATTAGTGTCAACGACTATTCTGACGCTAGTTTCCAGACCGACAGAGATGATTTTAGATCACAGTCAGGGTACGTTTTCACCCTGAACGGAGGCGCGATCTCATGGAAGAGCTCGAAGCAGGACACGATTGCAGACTCAACTACAGAAGCAGAGTACATTGCAGCATCTGATGCTGCAAAAGAAGCTGTCTGGCTAAGGAATTTTCTGTCGGATCTCAGAGTGGTTGCCAGTGTCTCTAGACCGATCGATATATTCTGTGATAACTCGGGAGCCGTGGCGCAAGCAAAGGAACCTAGGGAGCATCACAAGTCAAGACACGTGCTCAGAAAATATCACCTTATCCGAGAGATCATTGGAAGAGGAGATGTAAGAATATGCAAGATTCCAACAGAAGAAAATGTCGCAGATCCGCTTACAAAGCCACTAGCAAGGGTGAAGCATGAGGCACATGCAAATTCCATTGGGATGCAGTACCTGGACGCCAGTAGCTAGTTTTAGTTTATTAATTATTACCATAGTTTAATCTAGAACAATTCAATCATGTAAAGTTCCTAATGTAATGGAGGTTTTAATTCATGATTGTTTTAAATTAACTATTTTTCGCATATTTAACATATCCATGATTTTACAAAGTTTTGTATGAAATCTAAATTTCCGTAGCCACTTATTGAAATGGAAATTTCAATAGGGAGTTTGACACTGTTATAAATACTTTGATGATTTATTCGAAGTAGAGAATAAAAGCACAAGTGATGTGACCAAGTATTTATAGATACTCATCAGAGTGCTTGGGTATTGGAAGTGACCAGTATCAAGTCTACTTCATGGAGCACCAGTCATAAGCATCGACTTGATAGGTTGTCCTTAGACCTGAGATATTTGGTTTGGGAACACGAGGACTACTGTACTTTTAGTACATTCTAACGCTGCACCGTAACAGGGTAGTCATACGGGACGTGACTAGATACAGCGGAAGCCGTGGATCCAAATGCAAGTAGTCAAGAAGGGATTTGCACCTCTTTACTAAAAGAGAGATATTTCCGGGCCCCTTGACGATTAAGATTGGCAGAAAACGCGTGGCCACGCTCGGATAAAATAACAGGCGTTATTTAGTAATATCCGTTACTGCAGGCAATCGAAATCAGAGTCAAGAAATACTTGAACTAGAGAAATGAATCCTCCACTCCATGTCTCAAGTTCACTTTAGAAATATCGCGTGCAAAAGGAATGAACCTGTGTACAAATTCAAGCGTGAATTGTATCTCTGGATGTAAGAGATCTTATAACCTGGTTAACCTAAGTGTCTGGCTAGAGACCTCCTAAGGCTAATGGTAACAGTGCAGTTACATGTCTAGCACAAGTGGGAGTCTGTTAGGATTATGTGAGAGACAGTAACAGAGATTACCGTGTCCAATGTTATAAGACACTAGTAGGTCACACCGCTGCACACAAATTAGAGAACAGTGGATTTATCATTTTGATGGGGTAATTAATTAAGTGTAAAATTAATTATTCGGGAGAAATAAATAATAAAAGTTATTTATTATTTATTATCGGTAAAATATCAGTTTGGATATTTTATCAAATAAAACTAGTTAATAGAGGATTAATTAATTAGTGATTAATTAATTAAAGAAATTAATTAATTAAGAGTTTGAGTATTGGGCTTTTAGTCCAATGGGCTTATGGAAAGGATATGGACATTACCATATTTATGTATATAAATATGGTAATATCCTATCAGTTATCAATTAATCAATCATAATCAATTTCCAAAAGGCAGAAAAACTCTCTCTCTCTCTCTCTCTCTCTCTCCCTCCTCCCTCTCAATCGACGGCTAAGCAAGGAGAACGACCGGAGTCGTTTTTCTGATAAATCCTCGGTAGTCTAGCAGCCTGTTGTCACACCATGTCAGTAGCGGTGTATCCCCTGCCTGCAATCCAGTTAGATTTTTCGCGAAGGTAATCATCTAAAACACCCTATATTGTATCTGTCATGGTTTGGGATTGGATCCGTTCTTGGGAATCCAGGTTTTTATTCCGCTGCGTGTATGTTTTGTAGCCTCAGATTCCCAACAGTCTCATTCACTGGTAACTACCTCAATGGCTCATTACTTGGTAAGTTATACCTAGAGAATGCACGATTAACAATATATTATGATTTGCTGAAAACAAACGTATAAAAAAGAAAGTTTATGCATTATAGTTGAATCTACGTAAGCTTTGTAACATTACATTTATCTTATAATTATTCTTCTTGGCAGGTTTATGTGAGTTGAAGAACCTCAATGAGTTGGATCTTAGTCACAACATGTTCGATGGAAGCCTACCTGATTGTTTCAACCGTCTATCATCTCTCAGGTTTTTGGATATTTCTTCAAATCAATTCTCGGGAATACTAAAGCCATAACTGATTGCAATCTCACGTCACTCGAGTACGTTGATTTTAGAAATAATGCATTTGAAGGATCATTCTCATTTAGTTCATTCTCCAATCACCAAAAGCTTCTAGTAGTTAAATTCTTAAGTAACAATGACAAATTTGAGGTAGAAACGGAAGAACCTGTAGGGTGGATTCCGATGTTCAATTTGGAAGTTCTTGTGGTATCTAGTTGCAATATGAATAAGTTGAAAGGAAGCGTCGTTCCTAGGTTTCTACTTAGCCAAATTAAACTATTTAATAGACCTCTCTAACAACTCGTTGGTGGGACCATTTCCAAATTGGTTGATTGAAAATAATACCATGTTGGGAGCTCTCATTTTAAGAGATAACTCACTTAGGGGTATTATCCATATGCCGCATTATATGAATGCTAACACAAGGTGGTTGGATGTGTCTGGAAATCACATGAATAGTATTATTCCAGGTGACATACAAAAGTTCCTTCCAAATTTAGAGTATTTAAATTTGTCAAGCAACTATTTAGATGGTGGGTGGTATCCCTTCTTCTATTGGTGATATGAGTGAATTATGGGGGTTGTATTTATCTAAAAATGAGCTCTCAGGAGAAGTACCAAAGGGATTGTTCACAAATCTCTCTTCCTTATTTGTATTGGAATTATCAACGAACAAACTACATGGCCAAGTACTTTCAAGAAACATAAGCGTGGGTAGCATCTACTCACTTCACTTAGATAGCAATTGTTTCAGGAAAAATCGGAAATGGGACCAACAATAGTTTGAGGGTTTTGGATATCAGCGATAATTTTTTTACAGGCATGCTTCCCCATTGGATAAGCAACAGTGATTTGGATGAACTTCTGGTGAGAAGTAATGGTTTGGAAGGTCAGTTTCCTTGTGGAACAACTTCATTCGAGTTTCTTGATATCTCACATAATTCTTTCTGGGGCCTATCCCATCCTGCTTAAATTTCCAAGAAATGAAGCATCTTCATTTAGGCTCCAACAAATTCACCGGATCAATACCCAATGCCTTTGGTAATTTGACTAGTGTATTAACTTTGGATGTAGGCAACAACTACTTGTCAGAAAGGATACCCGAATTTCTTGGTACTCAATCCAATATAAGGATTCTGATTTTGAGAAACAATAAGTTTAGTGGTTCTATTCCGAAGCAGTTGCGCCAATTAAGTCGAGTGAGCTTGATAGATTTATCAAGTAACTTTCTTACTAGTTCAATACCCACTTGCCTACATTATATTAGGAGAGGTGTTTACCCTGCTTTCAAACAAGAATACCAAGAAGTAACGCATGAGCTTCCAGATTACATGTATCAAAGTGTTCTACAAAAAGTGTATGGTACCTCTTATGATTATGCAATGCTTAGAACACAAGATGAAGTTTACTTTACAATAAATAGTCGTTCTCTCGCTTTCAAATATGGGATCCTTGATTTAGGGATGGGATTGGATCTATCTTGTAACAAACTAACAGGTGAAATCCCAGAAGAACTAGGGCTGTTGACACAGATTCACACTTTGAACTTGTCTCACAATCAGTTGTATGGTCCTATCCCGGTTAACTTCTCAAATCTTTCCAACATAGAGAGCTTGGACTTATCCTCAAACAATTTGACCGACGAAGTTCCATAGCAACTGATTTAGCTGCACTATCTATCTGTTTTCAATGTTTCTTACAACAATTTGTCAAGTAGACTACCAGATATGAAAGCACAGTTTAGTACCTTCACCAAGGAGAGCTATGAAGAGAATCCACTTCTTTGTGGACCACCACTCGAGAAGAATTGCTCAACCACACCTGAATTGAATGATCATGAAGAAGGCACTGAAGAATGGTATGATATAGACATGGCATGCTTCTATGGAAGCTTTACTGTGACATGGTTTGTGTATTTGGCGGGATTCATTGTGCTTATTTACACCGACTCATATTGGTGTAGGAAGTGGTTAGACTTCACAGACTTTGTTGAAAATTGTATGTCTATATGCTATTACTTTCTTTATCAGTTGGTAAGTACGCTTTTTATACTCTTCTGTAATTAGGACCTCCTTAAAAATGTATAATAGAATAAATGAAATTTGGCATTCTTATGTATTTGTATGTTTTCAATTTTAGATAGATTATGTGATTGAAAAATGGTTACCTATGTATGATTATTACTCCAATTTCCTACAAAAAATAAAGAATTTGAAGTTAGACTAGTGAACAAGAATCTTAACATTGGTAATTATACTTGTAGGTTTGGAAATATCTTATGCTTTTTAAGAGTATAGTTTTGACCTTAGCTTGTGTCACCTGTAACTCATACACATCATGCTTATATTACTCTATTGTTCTTGAGCATTTTTTTTATTGAAAAGTTTGATTATACTCTGATAACCCCTAAATTCTATAAAGCAAACCCCCATTTACACTGTCTTTGATCAAGATTACCTATATGAACTCCCTTTGTTTCCGTATTACCGCTACCCGAGTGTTCTACATAGTTGGTATGATCCATTCCTTTACAATGTGATGATAATTAGAACACAAGAAGAAGTTCAATTTACAACGAAAACTCTTTCCCTAGCGTACAAAGGTAGCATCCTTGATTACATGGTGGGATTGGATCTCTCAAGTAACAAACTAGCAGGTGATATCCCAGAATAGCTAGGGCTGTTGATCGAGATTCGATCGTTGAACTTGTCTCACAATCAGTTGAATGGACCTATTCCGGTGACCTTCTCGAATTTTGAGATGATAGAGAGCTTGGACTTATCTTCAAACAATTTGACCAGCGAAGTTCCATCGCAACTGATTCAGCTGCACTATCTATCTGTTTTCAATGTTTCCAATAACAATTTATTAGGTAGACTCCCAGGTATGAAAGCGTAGTTTAGTACCTTCCCCAAGGAGAGCTATGAAGGGAATCCACTTCTTTGTGGACCACCACTCGAGAAGAATTGCACAGCTACATTACAGGTGAACGATCCATCAGCTAAAGGACTTGATAAATGGTATCACGTTGATATGGTATCCTTCTATAGAAGTTTGGGTGCGACATGGGTTGTGTTCTTGTTGGGATTTGCCGGTGTTCTTTACGTTAATCCGTATTGGCGTAGAAGGTGGTTGGAGTTTGTTGAAGAATGTATGTATACATGTTATTACTTGAGGATTCAGTAAGGAAGATCTCTAGGCTCTTTCGTAAATAGTGCCTCCTTATGAATGTGTGATTAATGTATCTGTATGTTTCTTGTTATAATTATTGTATAAGAAGAAGACTCTTGTTACAAGTATTTCTGTACTTTCTTATTTCAAGCACCGCCGTGGCTATATGAGACTTGTTTGTAAATCTTGTAATCCCAATACACACTCCACGGACATCATCATGCCACCATGGTGCAAAAAGCCCGTTGAAAGCCGGAACAAAGTAAACACCACCGGTAGAGTCAACCTTTGAAGCAAGATCCTCAATTTCACTAGCGGAACCTATGATCCTTAAACTATCTCTAAGCCACTGAACAGCGGCCCCAACAATGGCGATTGAGCCCTCAAGGCGTAATTTGTAGGAGCGTCTTTCCTAAGCTTGAAGGCCAAAGTGGTCAACATACCATGTTTTGATTGAATAGCATGGGTCTTGATGCATTAGAAACATCAGTAACATGAACACCATTATCAACACCACCGGTTAGATTCCAAATCATCCAAGAGTCTATGGTTCCAAAAAGAGCATCCCCTTTCTTAACAGCTTCTTTCACATCATCCACATTTTCCAACAGCCATAAGAGCTTCAATGCAACAAAATATGTACTTATAGGTAAACCACATGATTCTAATTTTTTTTACGGAATTGTCCATATGCGTCGACGCTTGTAAGTGTGAATTACAGAATTACCCATGCATGCTTGTAACTTGTAAATGTGAACTTACAAAATCTGAAATTGGAATGCACCTTCCTTGGAGCTCCCGTTTCAACATGAAGCTGCTAGTAATAAATAATGAATAATTAAATCAAGATTTCTTCAAGTAGTGATAAATTAAAACAGAATTAATGCATATTCTCAATTTCTAATAAAAAAATTTGGAGATTTCTTCATATATATTTAGAGAATCTTTTTTTCTCCCTCCCAATATTATTTCTCTATGAGTAGAGAATTTTCAGTCTTCTTTATTTATTTGGAGGATATATGTTAGGGATTACATTCAAACCAACTTTTATCATAAAAACAAAAACTCTCCAAAGTTCTCCATTTTCTCTGTTTTGAATTTTTTGTAGTCACAAATGAAAGTTTAGGGTAAACAAGTGACAAGACTGAAAACCAAAGGGCCTGTCTTGCCATTTGTTAAAAAGCAGCTGTAATTTGAGATCGAAATTCTAGGGTTCTTCGACCCCCAAAATATCGATTGGGGGTAAAACTTCACATATTTAAGTTTTTGATTCAATTCATATTATTGTTTAATATGTTAAGAGTCAACATTATAACCATGCATTAGTTGTTTCCCTTTGATTAGTGATTCCAATTGCTTTGAGACCATTATCAACATTATTATAACCATTAGTTGTTGATTTACCAATTGCTTTCTCTATACAAATCTTTACACTTTCAAGAATCTCTATTGGATCATCCTCAACCCATCTGTAAACACCAAAAAGAAACCCAAAAAAGAATGATTTTTTCAAATCTTTTTTACAATTAAATAAGATTACAACGATAAAGAATTGAAATTGTTTGATTAATTACCCTGCTTGTGGGCAAAATTGAGTGAACTCAACTTGATGATCTAGTGTTCTTAATAATAGAAAGACTAATGAGTTTATCAATCTTATAATTAATGATATTTATGTTTAAAAGCAGGTATTTGTCTTAATACAAAATATATAAACACTTATTTTAGGACATCAAAAAATTTGGATTTATCATAATTATAATGATCAAATAGACTAAGGGGCCGTTTACCAAAATCTTAAAGGCATTCACTTTCATTTGTTGTAGTAACATTAATGGCTATGAAAATGAATTGTTGGTAGGCGTCTTAAACCCATAGGTGCTTACCGGTAAGAGTCGTTATCTACATTTACAGTGTAAGATTCTTGGTCCTTGTTTTGTCTTTTACCGGTAAGTATATATCTTGATTTTTATCATACTCGATCAATAAGATAAATAATACTAATAAACGCTTACCTAGTAACTGTTCATTAAACGGCTCCTAAGTCATCCCTAAGTATCTATCACTCATGTCTAGTTGACTCCCTCCATAAGTCTACATCAGACCACGTATATTGGTAACAACAACACTACTCAATGTTTGTCAAGGATCGAAAAGTTCCCTAAGTCGTTCCTAAATATCTAGCACTCATGTCTAGTGGAGTTCCTCCATAAGTCTACATCAGACCATATATATTGGTAACAACAACACTACTCAATGTTTGCCAAAGACTAAAATGTCACCTAAGTCGTCCCTAAATATCTATCACTCATGTTTAGTGGAGTCTCTCCATATAAGTCTACATCAGACCATATATTGGATGCAAACCACTAATCATTGTTTGCCAAAGACTAAAAAGTCTGTCGATGGAAGTCATTTGCTTCTTTATTAATATTTATGTAATGTATGATAAAAAAATTAAAGAAACTATTAGCATATATGTAGAACATACTAACTGCTGTCTAATATATACCTGATACACAAAACAATACCTATTAATATATACATGAAGAGTAACACATAATATATGAACCTATTACATATACTCAAAATATATATACCATGTACAACTTGCAAGTTACAAGTTTAAGAGCAGGGGAGTGACTTCTTTAGAAAGGGAAAAATGGAAGAGAAAGGAGTTTAATTGTTTTTTTTTAAATTTAGATAGAAAAAGACGTTTTTTAATTAAAATAAAGAACGAAAACTTTTAGGGTTTTCACTCTTAAGTCTTCTTAAAAATTACAAAAACATAACCTAAACAAGGGACTAGGATAGAACTTTTAGGGTTTTCACTCATATTCATCATGTTTATATGAGTACAAAAATTAAAGATTTAGTTACGATTAGAAATTATAAATCTACTTTTCTATCTTCATCCATGGATTCTTTATTCATGCTCATTCAATTGGAAGTATTGATCCAATTTAAAAATTTTGTTTCAAAATTTCACCATCCAAGTTTTCAATTTTGAATTGACCTTTGGATAAAAATCCCGAAAATTTATATTTTTCCTTGAATGTGTCATTGAAAGGTAAATGATTTAATCCTTTTAATAAATAATAAAATAAAGTTTTTGATCGGAATATGAATTAAACCGAAACACCCCTTAACTATTATGGGGGTATGTATCTTTCTAATGCATTTTTAATATTAACAAGTTTTTCCTTTTTATCTAAGATATGAAATCTCCTTTTCTCATGAATAACTAAAGAGCTTGTAAATCAAACTTGCATGCAGTTTTTCATAATGAACTAATAATAGACTTGGTATATAATAGAACCGAGAAAATACGAGTTTTCGTAGCAAGTTGAATATTGTGGTCCCACACAAGTTGTATTTATCATTGTGTTAACAAGATTATTTCTTCTATTTAAGAGCCCAACCCTAAAGGAGAAATTAAGCATTATTTGTGAGCGTATCTAAAAAGCCATAATTCTTAAATTGTGTAATAGAAAAAATGAAGTATTGGTGTGTGAGTAACATGAAATATTCATGGTTGTTGTTGATGATGATGATGGTTAGTGGAACAGAAGGTGGTTGTATAGAAGAGGAGAGAAAAGCACTCTTAGAAATCAAAACTTCCCTTTTTCATTCATTGCCTGATTTTAGTGTTGATCCTCTTCCCAGTTGGGTTGATGATGGTGGGGAGTGTTGTGATTGGGAGAGGGTTAACTGCAACACAACCACCGACCATGTTATAGACCTTTCTTTGAGAAACATGATAGGGACTCCGAAGAGGTATTATTATCAACATTCTGATGCGAATGATGAAGTGTTTCATTATGCCTGCCAGAAGATTAAATGGACATTAAATGTTTCTGTGTTTCTTCATTTTAAAGAGTTAACAAGTCTCAATTTGTCATCCAATTGTCTTGATGGGATTGTGAACACAGGTAGGTATCATATGCTTGCATGATTGCCTAACTTACTATCATATTATATTAGCTTATAAGTTTTGAACATTTTGAGGTAGGTAAAGACATTAAGCAACAAAAGCTTATGGCATATATATGGTAGCAGATGCATATGTACACTTTATATATTTTATACTATTAATTAGCTATTTACTTTCAAAGCCACCCTCTTTCACATCAACAAGCAATATTACCTTTTCGCAGGACTTGAAAAGTTGTCGAGTTTGAAGAAGCTACAGACACTCGACCTTAGCTGGAATAGCATTACTAATAGCACATTACCTTTATTGGGTGCTCTCACTTCACTCAAAGTTTTGCATCTCGATGTTAATGAATTGGAAGGATACTTTCCTGCTCTTGGCAAGTTTTTGGTCCTTCCACCTACTTTCTCAATTAATACATATATTTGCAGTAACTTTCATGCTCTCTAATTACATGGTTATTACATCTATTTTGAACAAATTTGCAGATTTGAAAAACTTGGAGATATTGGATCTATCTGGAAACTATATGGAAGGTAATGAATATGATGTTAAAGCCTCCCATTGAAGAGGCATTGGTCCTCTTGGATTTGTATGCAATCTCTTCTCTTTACACACAAATACTATTTAGTTCCAATGCCAGAGATATATTTATATATTTTGATGAATAATTAGTTAGTTTATAAACTATCAAAATAACTATTAGCTCATCTATTAATTACTTAATTAAATGCTTTCATGATTCGTAACAGGCTTTGACCAAGTTTCCCTATTGAAGAAGTTGGAAATTCTAAATCTTGGGGGTAATGGATTCAATGAAAGCTTTATAACATCTTTAAGTATTCTTCCAATGCTTAAGTCCCTGGATTTGAGTGATAATCAGCTATCCGGAACGTTATTTCAAGTTAAAGGTACGATCTATTATTGTTATTGTATTGATTAACTAAATTCTCTCATTAAGTAGTTTAACCTAAGATACTTTATGTTGTTTTTACTTCAACATACATTTATATGTCTATTGTTGATTTCTTAACATGTATTAGTATTTAGGAGTAATAGTAGTAGTAGTTGAATCAATAATTTAAATGTGTAGTTCATACGTTTGAAAATATGTATGCTCTTTACATAACTATAATTTAGCGTGATTAATTTTAAAAACATACTTGACTTCAATGTCAAAATTTTGAAACACTAAATTGTTTGTTGGGAAGGATAAAATTTAAAACCTAACTGAATTTTATGGAAGTTGATTTTTTTAAATGTGACTAGTTTTTCCTGGCCAAAAAGTTTAAAATGTAATCGATTGTCTTTGTTACATCAAAGTTTTAAAGCGTGTGTGTTTGTTGTCTTTGAAATTAATAACTTAAAACGTTACTCCTTTTTTATGTTATGAGTTTTATACTAAAACATGATTAATTTTGCTAACATCTTATAAACCGTTATTTTTTAAACATAATTTTGCTTATGCACAACCACCACTTATAGAGGCCACAATTGTTAACTTTTTACGACGTTTGTCGTGTTGAGATTGATCACATGTTAAATGACCAAAATATTTTAAGTTTTTTGTTCAAATACATGGAAATATAGTGAGTAATAATAGAGTGTTTTTGAAATATGATCATCTAGTGATAATGATGGTGAAAGAGTGACAAATATTTAGATCAAACTGACTTTGAATTCCTACATTTATATTTGAAAATAGTCCACATAACATCATTTGTGTTTTATGTTTTATTTTGCGCATAACAGAATTAGTTCATCTCACAACCTTGGAGAAGTTGGATTTAAGGTGGAATAACTTCAATGACACACCAAGTATACAAGGTAAAAGGAGATTTAGCCATGGTAACTTGTGCATACTTCAAAATATAAAACTCTCAAATGTAGTTATTCCTAATTCTTTCCATATCTCCAAATTTTGTATAACAATAGTTTCTCTTAAAAGTTCATTGTGTGTTTGTGCAGAATGTAAGAGATTATCGAGATTGAACAAGTTGAAAAGTATAACTCTTGGAGGGAACAATTTCAACAATTTCAACAAGAGCATCATTGCATGCTTAAGTGCTCTCCCTTTCCTCAAGACTCTTGATCTTTCAGGAAATTTTCTGGGAGGTTCATTTCCCATCCAAGGCATGTTCTAAAAGAGTAAACCAATAGTAATTGTTAGAACTGCAAGAAGGGTTGGATCACATGTGACCCAACACATCCATAAGGATGTGATTGACTTAGTCAATGCGACCTTAAAGTCGTGGGTTTACACGATGGCTGATCGATGCACGTATTTGTATTACATGTGAATATGTGATTACATGCTTGTGTCATGTGATTTGGTCTCGCATATTAATGTCTTCTTGTTTGAACTACCTCCCTTCCCCCTCCCTCTATATGTGTGTGTGTATAGGTGTAGATTGGTCCCCATAGTTTGTAAGAATCATTCGATTTTTATTAGACACAACCCCTATATATATGTGTGTGTTATTTGGTTTTGTAAATCTATTATTCATAAAGACATAACTTTATTTTAACACGATAATTTTTCAAACATGATTCACTTTTAATATGTCAAAATTTTAAAGGTGTAAACTTTTTATATATTGTTAAATTTTAAAGTCTTAAATCGTGACTAAATTTATTATTAAAATTTGATTTGTTTGTTTCACATCACAATCATTTGAAGAGTTTGTCACTATCTATACCCAATTTGTTACATTTTTTCTAAATATTGTCATCATAAAACCATTGTTAGAACATGTTTGTTGCATTTGAAAGTAATAGGTTAAAATGTGGCTACATGTTTGTCGTCACTATATTTTTAACATGTTTGTTAAGAATATCCGCTAACGTGAAGGACATCTTAGTCTTTTTATATTATTATTAATTTCTTATAGAATTAAAAAAAATACCAAACGGTATAATTTATAATTTTATATATTACAGTATCAAACGCATATATACATATACACAATATATACAAGCTAATAAATAAAATCTTTTACCAATATTTATGTTTAACTAGCAACCTATATATTTAATCTTCTCATTCTAAATTTTTGTTTTCTAGCTTTGGCATCTTTTCACCATCTGGAGGTCTTAGATTTGAGTGGGAATGAACTTACTGGGAGCATCCCATCAACAATAAATACATTATCTTCTCTAAAAGTTCTCTCGTTCGCAAGGAACAATCTCAACGGCTCATTACTACCTAATGAGGGTAAGTTCATATATATTATTTAAGCTAAATTTGTTTATACACCTTTTGTAACATTACATTCACCCCATAGTTGATCTTCTGGATATTGTACGACCACGCAAGAGTCGTTGTAAGTCTCAAATGATGAATTATAGTTTTTTTTCTCCCTTCTCTCTTATCAGGTTTATGTGAGTTGAAGAACCTCCATGAGTTGGATCTTAGTCACAACATGTTGAATGGAAGCATGCCACAATGTTTCAACCACCTATCATCTCTTACGTTGTTGGATATTTCTTCAAATCGGTTCACGGGAACACTTATGCCATCTGTGATTGCCAATCTCAGATCCCTTGAATATGTTGATTTTAGTAATAACTTATTTGAAGGCTCGTTCTCATTTAGCTCATTGTCCAATAATTCAATGCTTGAGGTAGTCCGGTTCATGTCCAACAATAGCAAATTCGAGGTTGAAACAGAAAAACCTATAGGTTGGATTCCAACATTCCAATTGAGAGTTATTGTGCTATCTGGTTGCAATATGAATGGGCGAACAGGAAGTTTTGTTCCTCAATTTCTACTTCACCAACACATGTTACAGGTAATAGACCTATCTAACAACTCCTTGGTGGGACCGTTTCCAAATTGGTTGATTGAAAACAATACAATGTTGAATGCTCTCATTTTAAGGAAAAACTCATTTAGCGGAATTATTCATATGCCGCTACATGTGAATCCTAATATGAGGTGGTTGGATGTGTCTGAAAATCACATGAATGGTCTTATTCCAGATGATTTACAAAAGTTCCTTCCTTATATAACCTATTTAAATTTGTCCGGGAATTCTTTACATGATGTCATCCCGTCTTCAATTGGTCATCTAATGTGGTTATGGGAACTAGATTTATCGGAGAATGAGCTATCAGGAGAAGTACCGGAGGAATTGTTTACAAATATCCCTTTCTTAATAGTATTGAAACTATCGAAGAACAGCTTGCATGGAGAGATACTCTCAAAAAACTTAAGCTTTAGCAACATTGGATTGCTTGCTTTAGATAGCAATGGTTTCACAGGGGAAATAGGAAATTGGACCAACAAAGTGGTGATTTTGGATATTAGCAATAATTATTTTGTAGGTACAATCCCACATTGGATTAGCAACAATGATGACTTGCATCAACTCATGGTGAGCAATAATCGTTTGGAAGGCAAGTTTCCTTGTGGAACAACTATATTTAGGTATCTCGATATCTCGCTAAATTCTTTCTCGGGTCCCATACCATCTTGCCTTAATTTCCAAGACATGGAGCATCTTCATTTGGGTTCCAATAGATTCACCGGATCAATTCCCAATGCCTTTCGTAATTTAACCACCAGCCTTTTGATTTTGGATATGGGCAACAACTCCTTGTCAGGAAGGATACCTGAATTTCTTGGTGAATTATACAATTTAAGGATTCTTAGTTTAAGAAAAAATAACTTCAGTGGTTCCATTCCGATGCAGTTGTGTCAATTAAGTACCGTGAGTTTGATAGATTTATCAAGTAACTCTCTTTCTGGTTCATTACCTAGATGCCTACAAAATATCACCACCCCTATTTACCTTGCTTTCAAACAAGATTATAGCGATGCAACTGGTGTGTCTCCATATTACGAGTATTTGAGTGTTCTACGGAATAGGGATCCTATCTTCTCTAATATGATGGCGATTGGGACAGAAGACGAAGTTCAATTTACAACAAAAACCCTTTCTCTTGCTTACAAAGGTAGCATCCTTGATTACATGGTGGGATTGGATCTCTCGAGCAACAAACTAACCGGTGAAATTCCCAAAGAACTAGGGTTGTTGATTGAGATTCGATCAATGAACTTGTCTCACAATCAGTTGAGTGGACCTATTCCGACGACCTTCTCGAATCTTGAGATGATAGAGAGCTTGGACTTATCTTCAAACAATTTGACCGGCGAAGTTCCATCGCAACTGATTCAGCTACACTATCTATCCGTTTTTAATGTTTCCAACAATAATCTATCAGGTAGACTCCCAGATATGAAAGCGCAGTTTAGTACCTTCACCAAGGAGAGCTACGAAGGGAATCCACTTCTTAGTGGGCCACCACTCGAGAAGAATTGCACACCTACATCACAGGTGAACAATCCATCAACTAAGGAAGAGAATGATAAATGGTATGATATCGATTTTTTGGCATCATTCTATGGAACGTGGGTTGTGTTCATGTTGGGATTTGCAGGTGTTCTTTACGTCAATCCATATTGGCGTAGAAGGTGGTTGGAGTTGGTTGAAGAATGTATGTATACATGCTATTACTTCCTTGAGGATTCAGTAAGGAAGATCTCTAGGCTTTTTCGTAAATAGTGCCTCCTTACGGATGTGTGATTCATGTATTTGTATGTTTCTTGTTATAAATAATGTGGAATAAAACTCTTGCATGTTACAAGTGTTTTCGTATCTGGTTAGATTTGAAGATCATAATTTGGCATAAGAGTTTGTGTTGTTGGGTTAAAGAGCTAGATTTTAGTTTTTATTCGTTAAAATTAATATGACCCCAAATCTAATTAGATTAATAGTTTTGTAATGAACATCAATATGAACACAACTTTTTCAATCACCTTATCACAAATTTCAACAATCAAAGAACTATATGAACACTCTCCCTCCAAACTAACATGAGAAAACAGATAGTGTTATGTGCGTATGTCATAAGTTAGAAAAAAACAGATGGCAAGGTAGTGGATTGTTTGATGATGATTCCAATGGGATATTTTAATAAAAAGTGTTAAGGTGAAAGAAAAGTTAGTGAACCATCAACTTAGAAGAAAATTAAAATTAGAGAATGATAAATCATGTACAGACATACTTTTCAACCAAGGAACCACTATCGTGAAAGAAGGGTTAAGAGAATGAAAGGTACAAATTGAGGAAACATTAAACAAGTTTGTATGAAATCGTGTGAACTTGTGTCATGTGACCAGGGACGGAGCCAGGATTTTAGATTAGGGTGGTCATCTTAATGTAACATTTTAAATACATTAATAAGATAAATAGATACAAGCACTACAACTAAATTAAGTATACAAAGCTTCTAAATGAACATATAATTGTAAATCATAATAACGAAAAAACAAAAAATTATAAATCATAAGAATGCAAACAACAAGAAATTATAAACTATAGATGTATAAATCGTAATTTTAATATTATAAAGATGAAAATTACAAATTTTAACAAAGAGTTAATTACATATTTGGTCCCTGTGGTTTGCGCCAAATTACGATGGAGGTCCCTGAACCCTAATTTTCATGCCTACGGTCCTTGTGGTTTGATTTTCGTTACGACGGAGGTCCCTGAAGCTAATGTCTGTTAAAAGCCTCCGTTAACTCGAGGGTATTTTTGTAGTTTTTACCCTTTTTTCTTTTGTTTTATGTTAAATTTGTCATTTTACCGTTTTTTCTTTTATTTTCTGTTAAATTTTTAATTCAAATATTAAAACAACACCACCAACCAACCACCACTACACCACCACCACCACCAACCAACCACCAACCCACCACCAACCCACCACCACCAACCACCACCAACAACAACCACCACCACCTAATACCACCATTACCAACACCCACAACTACAAGCATCAACAACCACCACCATCGAACCACCACCACCGTAGCCAAAGTCACCACCAACCAACCACATCTACCACGACTACCACATCATCCACCACCAAAACATCACCACCCACCCACCCACATCCACCACAAAACCACCACCATAGTCACCATCTTCACCCTAAAAAACCTAAAGACAAAAAATCGCAATCTGGAAGCACCATAGTCACCACAAACATAGTCACCATCTCCACCCTAAACAGAACGGCTGCCATGGATCTGAAACAGTAGGGCCGCGACCATGGATACAGATCTGTAAATCGGCGGTTTCCGGTGGGTTTGGAAGAAGAAGAGCCGACGGCGGTGGTGGGTTTTTGCACCATCAGAGTCCGGCCACTACCACCCACCAATCTACAAATCTGGAATCTGGCCACGACTTGAAATCCGGCCACTCCAACCACCAATTTGGAACGACGGGAGGCGTGCGGCGAGAGGCCGGAGGCAGGAACGATGGGAAGCCGGAGGACGGAGGCGTGCGTGGTCATAGATCTGAGGCGGAACAGTAGCAGTAGGAGGTGGGAGGCGGCCGACAGTAGCGATGGCCGGCAGGTCGACGACGGCGGCCGATTCTGCAGGCGAAGACGGCGGCATTGGGTTGTGCAGGCGGCGACGACGACGGCGGTGGGTTGTGCAGGCGGCGACGGCGGCGGTGAGGTTGGCCGGCGGTGGAGGCTGATGATGCATCTAGGGTTTGGGGTTGGGAAGAGGGGAAGGGAGGGTTGATATATATTTAGGGGTATTTTCGTCATTTACCCATTTTTAACAGCTGAATTTAACAGATATTAGGGCCAGGGACCACGATCATAACGAAATACAAACCACATGGACGGTAGGCATGAAAATTAGGGTTCAGGGACCTCCATCGTAATTTCGAGTAAACCACAGGGACCAAATATGTAATTAACTCTTTAACAAATTATAGGGATTAGAAGACGTAATTTGTTTGAATATATAACTTAACTAGAGTATATCTGCATGCAATGCGGCGCAAAGTTTCTCAAATGTGAAATTATAGTGTTATAATTTGTTAAAAAAAACAATAAACGTCTTTTAGTTAATCTATTATTTTGTACTTTTAATGTGATAAGGGTGAAAATAAAAAAAATGAAAACATACGATATTGTGAAATATATTTACTTCTTATATATTCTTAACATTTAATAAGATAAGCCTTACTTTTTTAATATATAGATATTAGATTATCTAAAGTCTAAACAACATTAGATTTCGACCGCCTCTCCAAAACGAATTGTTAGACCTCTTGTTGGGAAGAGTCAGAAGCACTATCGTTTATTGCTTTAGTAGTTAAATTTACTTAGTTTGGAACAATTATCTTTTTGTTAGCCCCTGTTTAGAAGTTTGGAACTTCGGGGGCCATTTATGTCATTCTTGTATTTTCTCTCATTCCTATTTAAGGAATGAGAGCTTTAGGGTTTTGGTATGAAATGCTACTATCATTTTGGGAATCTTCTTTATTTTGCAATATATCTTTATCTTCCATTGATGCATTTCTTCAAGATTCATGTTTTCATTTGTTGTTGATCTCCATCCATCTCCTCTCTATTATTGATTATGGGACAAACAATTGGTATCAGAGCTTGATCCTTGTTTGATTCCTTGGCTTGATTTTGTTTTTAAAAGGGTTTTCAAAGTTTTTGTTCAAAAAACTTTTTGGGTTGTTTCAATCCAAAAAGGCTTTTAAAAGAAGAGATTATAAGTGTTAAGTGATTCCCCTTTGTTTTTCTACTGTTTTCACACAAATTGGGGGTCTTAACACTTAATTTTTAAGTGTTTTTGAGCGTTTTTGAGAAGATTTTCGGAGTTCCTGTACAGGTTTTCCGAATCGGAAAACAAGAATTGAGTTTTCAGTTTCAGTTCAAAATTTCCGAATTGGAAATTGTACTTTTCTCCAAATCGGAATTTGCACCTTTTCCGAATCGGAAAACCTTGTTTTCCGAATCGGAATTTGGTCCTTCTGATTTGGGGTTTTGCTCCTTAAATTCTCATTTTTCGAACTGAAATAGCCTTTTCAGAATCACCCCTTTTCCGAATCGGAAAACACACTTATCCGAATCGGAAAAGCCTCTTTTCCGAACCCATACTTGTGAGCCAAATCCGATTCGGAAAACGTCAGTCTCTAGATCGGATTTCGCCTCTTCGAGCCTGAACTCTTGCAAAATTGTTCCTCGAATCTGACACTTAGCTACTTTTCAAAACTTTCAAAACTTGAAGCTAACTGTGTCCCGAGGCGCTCAAGGTATCTGCTTTTTACAAAAATCTTTTCTTTAGCCAAGTGAGTCATACTAGGAGATCCTCTTTGAGAGAGAGAGATGTCAAAGGAAATTATCGGAATCGGATCCGAGTCTCGCCCTCCCGTCTTGGTGATGGGTGAGTATCAGCAATGGAAGCGCAGAATGATACACTTCCTTGATCTTTTGGACGAGAACCTGATGAAATCCATACGCGAAGGCCCAGTCAGACCGACGGTTACCGTAGCCGCAGTCCCAAGAACTGACACATGCCCAGAACTACCGTCATACGTTGTTGAAAAGCCCGTAGAGATGTACAACCCGGAACAGAGAGCACGTCACCTCGTTGACAAGCGAGCACTTACTGTTGGGAATCGTAGGCTACAGAAACATGCACAGCGGAATAAAATTGCCTGATTCCCAATCGAGGATCCAATCCTAAACTCATACAGACACAAAAGGGGGTTACGAAAAATTACCTTGTTGTTAGGTTACGCGAACGAAACTGGACTGCTGGTGGGGAATACACCGCTACTGCACCACCGTGAGATCGGTTGCTAGACCACCTCGGGTTCCTCCTGGAAATCGATGGAGAGAGAGAGATGGGAGGGTTTTGGTTTTTCTCTAGGGTTTCTTTTCAGTCAAGATTGATCGAATGAATAAACTGACCAGGGTTTGCCATATTTATAAAATCAAATATGGCAGTACCCAATACAGAAAGCCCGTTCGATTAAAAAGCCCATTAAGGTTATTTAATCAAACTCAAACTCTTTATTTAATTAATAAACTATTAATTAAATAACTTAACCCTTTAATTAATTAATTAACTATTAATTAATTCAATAAAATATTTCAACTGATATTTTATATATATAACTAAATAATAAATAACAATTTATTATTTATTTCTCACTCAATAATAAACTTGTACTAATTAATTATTCCATCAAACCACTTGATCTCCAATTGGGTGTGTAGCAGTGTGACCCACTAGTGTCTTACAACATTGGACACGGCAAACCCTGTTACTATCTTGCACATAATCCTAACACTTACCCTCCTAATCATGGCTCTCCCGAATGACATGTACGCCCGAGTCGACAGTCTGACCAACGCACGGGACGTATGGCTCGAGATTGAGCAACATATGCAGGGTGGTGACACTGCCCTAGAAAGCCAAAAGGAGAGCGCGCTGAACGCTTATGAAGGATTCAAAGCCCGGGAAAACGAATTCCTCACAGAATCCTATCAACGTCTGAACTCTTTTGTCAATGATCTAAGGAGACTAAGAGTTGAGAAGACCAAGTACGAGGTCAACGTGAAGTTTTTGAAGAACCTAACCCCAGAATGGCAAAACCTGGCCATCAACATTCAGCTAAGCAGAAACCTGGGAGTTATGGGTCTCCACGATCTCTTCGGTATGATGTTCCAGCATGAGGAGTTCATCACCGGTGGAAGAACCAAGAAAGCTGTTGATCCTCTGGCACTAGTGGCAGTGCCCTTTGGAGGACCGAACTCTGTTCCAATCCAACCCACGCAGTACAACAATGTCCCTCCTCAGTATCATCAAGAAGATTACAACCAAGAGTTCAACCCGAACCTTGGTCCGAGCATACAACATCCCGATGATCCGTTGATCATTACCATTTCTGATGAAGAACTCTTCAACGTGAATGAGTCCCTTGCCCTAATCTTGCACAACGTGCAAAAGATGAACGCAAACCGTGGATTTAACAGATCACGAGGATTAGGATTTCCAGGAGGAGGCAGGATGGGGCAAGGCAGGGGAGGACAGTATCAGATGGACAGATCTCAGTTCAACAACCAAGGCAGAGGAAACTATCATCAAGAGGAAAGATTTCAGTCATACGATCAGGGAAGATTTCGCAACGAGCAGAGAAGGTACAGAGAAGACCAAGGGAGGTTCAGAGACAACTCCAGAAGAGACAACACGTACTTAGACTATCAAGGAGGTCCAGGGTATCAAGGAGACTGGAGAGATCAGATCTACGGTCACAACTACCGGAGAAGCTTAAGGCAATACACTCCAGAGTCTGGGTATATCAACCGTCAAGGGTATGAAGGCGGGTACGGAGGAAGACATGATGGTGGAAGGCTTGATCAAGGACCGGGTTATGGATTTGAACAAGAAAGGAACGACCGCTGGTTAGATGAGAGAATGGATCACGACAAAGGAAGCTACAACGGAGGTGATGAACGGGGAAGTAGTTCTAGACAAGCTCCGAGAGAAGATCAACAAGCTCCTGCTGACCAAGGTTGTCAAAGGTCAAATCTACCCCCGACTCCCATGAACCAAAACCCCACTCCTCAACAAGCTGCTATTCCCACTACCACTTGCTACAAGTGTGGTAAGTTGGGACACTATGCCAGATACTGCTCAGTAAAGTACAAGGATGCTGCCTAGTTTGAGAAAAAGGCTGCTTTGATGAGGAAGAAGGAAAAAGGGGTTGCTTTGCTTGTGGATGAGGAGAATTGGGTATGCGAGGAAGAGAGCTCGGATGAGGATGACCATATGGTGAAGGGTTTGTGCTTGATGGCTGATTTCGAGGGACCAGAAGCTGTTGGTCCTAGCACTTACCAAGACATCGATCCATCTGAGGTATCCACTATTCCCGATATTACTGATACTATGGCAATGTTAGAAGCTAAAATTTGTGACTTAGAGGGAAGTCTCCAATCGGAAAGGAATCTCGTCACGAAATTTAGAACTGACAGTGCCATTTACAAAAGCTCTCTCGAGGATTTGACCATAGATTATAACCGTGAGATACTTGAGTCTGGCATTAGAGAGTCCAACCTTTCAAACAAACTTTTATGTCTTCAAAAATCCCATGAGGAACTTAACAGTGACCATGGAGAGCTCACAATCAAATTCTAGTTACTTTCGGAAGAAAGAACTAGATTGTTTTCTAAAATTCAAGAGCTTGAAGATAACAATTTCAAAAGAGGACAATCTGAACAGACTCTGAGTATTCTCACTCAGCACGCTAACAAGAATCCTTTTTATAAAGCTAAACCCAGCCTTGGACTTTCCGAAAATCATGTTTTAGAAAAGGCACCTTCACATCTATACAACTTTGAGGACATGGCCGCCTCCAAGCCCAAACCTGTTTTTGTAGGAGGACACGTAACTGAGGAATATGTTAGACAGACTGTCACTTACACTAAAGTAATCAATGGTGAGACCATCACTAGAACCACCAGTCCGTCAAACAGTACCTCAGGCAGTCCACCCACAAGTCCTGCTCCAAACAAACCTATCTTTGTTCCTGCTAGGGATCCGACCAACACCCAGCCTACATGGGAAGGCATTAAGGCTAGAACCCCCCGTGTAGTTATGCCTCCCATCAACTACACCGACCTGAACACTAGTTACAACACTAGGGAAATGGAACTTTCAGAAGAGACCTTAGTTATCCCACCCGAGGATGTTTCCGCAACTAAGTGTCCCGACCTAGTTAAGCTAGAAAAGGAGGTGTTTGAACTAAGATTGAAAGCCATGGACTTAGATGCTTGTCAACATCAGATTTTGAATCTAAGAGCGATTGTTTCGGAAAAAGACACATTGGTTCACACCCTTGAAAAGGACTTACTTGAGGCTAACGCCGAAAAAATTAGGCTTTCTTCAGAGTGTGAGACCACAACCTCAGCCTTTACTGATTTTAAAATCAAGGTTGCGGATCTTCAAACGCGATACATTCTCCAAGATGTTCACTTAGAAATATCAAAAGAGCTTTATCATGACGAAAGGATAATGTATCGCCAATCTTTAACCAACCAACATGTGTCTAATTCCCTTTTGAGACAGAAAGTTATGGATTTTGAAAACTTTTACTCTTTGGATTCTGATGATGATACGACTTATCCCATTTTTAACCATAGCATGGCTAACCCAAAACCGAAACCAGACCTGGATCCCAATGTTGAATATGATGTGAAAGTATTTTTAGACGAGGGTGATGATCCTTCTGGTTTGATTCCCAAGAAAGAAAAGTCTGTTGTTTTAAAACCTGAGAAGCCTACTGAGCCACAAGCTTCTGGTTCTGAGAAAAGCAACCCCAAGGGTGCAAACCGTGTTGGTACTGACAGGGAAAAGTCAGTTAAGCCTCACACACCCAAGGGACTCCAGAACAAGAAATCCAACTCTAACGATGCTTGTGCCTCAGTCAAACCCATCAAAGATCTTGACTTTAATTCGAGTACTTTTGCCGTGGGTGAGACCTCTCAGGTAAAGCCTAATCAACCTTTTAGTTCCACTAAACCTAAATTTTCAAAACCGTCATCTGGAAAGGGTGGCAAATCCATTTCTGATAAACCATCCTCTAACTCACACCGTGCTTTGAATGTAGATGCGAGGAGGAAAGATGGTGGAAAGAATGTGAAGCCACCAAGAAAGGATCATCAGGAGAGAAACAACACCTTTACTGCTTTCCCTAAGAAGCGTAGTCCTGGCCGTGCGGGTTTAGGCTATGCTCCACCTAGTGTAGGATTCATTCGAATATGTCTGTAAACCGTAATCGCAACTTAAACGATGCTTTTGATATGTTTCGTAATGACATGTGCTTTATGTTTGATAATTTCCTGCGCTATGGTGTGTCTAACTCTTTCAATGCTTCTCAAACTAATGTCAAATCCCGAAAGAGAAGGGGAAGAAAAGAGGAAAAGCTAAATCCTCTTCGTCAGTGGAGTCCCCTCGGCCTAAGGAGAAATCCGAAAAGGGGACTGCACCGACTGTTTCATCTATCTCTAACCCAAAAGAACCCATTTGGCAATGGGTCCCTAAACAAGCTTAATCTGTCTTGCAGGTCAGTCATGTGTGGTACTTCGATTCCGGCGCATATAGACACATGACTGGTCAGAGATCCTTCCTTTTCGACTATGTTGAAAGGTTTGAGGGATATGTTAAAACTGCCGACAAGACACCGAAGCCAATGGTGGGTTATGGGAAAATCACGGACGGAAGATACATCATCAAAGATGTAAGGTATGTCGAGGGGTTAGGGTACAACATGTTCAGCTCCAGTCAGTTCTGTGACAATGGATACTGGGTGAAGCAATTTCAATACGAAAGCGATGGGAATGATGAAGACAACAACGTCGTCCTTAGTGCACGGAGGAACGGAAATCTTTACTCCACCGTCTTCCGTTCAATCCCTCAGACACACCCTCAGTTTGAAGCACTTTCTAATCCAAGGAATGCAATCTGTTTGCTCGCTAAGGCGTCAAAGGAGGATAGTTGGTTGTGGCATTGAAGACTTTGCCATTAGAACTTTAAGGACATGAACAAGCTGGTTTTAAAACGCCTTGTCAAGGGATTACCGGAGACTCGTCTTTCCAAGGATACACTTTGTCCTGCTTGTGAGCAAGGAAAGATGAAGATAAGCTCCCATCCACCGAAGATGGATTCAAACAGCAAAAATCCCCTTGACATGATACACATGGATCTGTGTGGACCTACAAGAACTGAGAGCCTAGCCAGAAAGAAGTACATGTTAGTTCTCGTTGATGAGTTCTCTAGGTTCACCTGGCTTGAATTTCTCCGAGCCAAATCTGATGCTGCCGATCGAATCATTGCCTTCATCAAGCGGATTCAAGTTCTCTTAGGTCGCCGGGTGAAGAAATTAAGAAGTGACAACGGAACCGAGTTTCGCAATGCCAAGCTGCAATCCTTTCTTGAAGATGTGGGAATTTCTCACAACTTCTCTGCCGTACACACTCCTCAACAAAATGGAGTAGTGGAAAGGAAGAACCGGACGTTAGTCGAAGCAGCTCGATCCATGATGGCTCATTCAGGCGTTCCTCAATCATTTTGGGCTGAGGCAGTCTCCACAGCATGCTACACGCAGAATCGTACCTTGATCGTTAAGCGGACCGGTAAAACCGCCTATGAGATGGTCGAACAGCGTAAGCCTAACATCGATTACTTTAGAGTTTTTGGATGTAAATGCTATGTTTTAAATGACCGGGATGATTTGGGAAAGTTTGAACCCAAGTCTAATGCGTCTATCTTCATCGGATACTCACATAACTCAAAGGCTTATAGGGTTTTTAACAAACGGACCCGAACCATCTTGGAAAGCTCAAATGTTGACTTTTCTGAAACCGACACCTATTCTGTTGCAAGTCCAAGTAATGTAGATGCCTCATTCCCTGAACTGTTCACCGCACCACCGAGAACAGATTCTTCCACTAACTCTTTTGCTTTAGACTTTATAGACCTCGCAGATTACGATCTACCTACTCTCACGGGTCCGATTGTAGTACATGCTCATACCGGTTCAACCACTACTTCCATGACATCTGATGCCTTCGTCACTGAGCCTTCTTCAAGTACTTCTACAAACTCAGTGACACCAGAGTCAGCTGTCTCTCCCCCTGAAACTTCATTCGCTGCCTCACCGGAACCCGTCCGAGAACAGACACCACACCCTGTTCTTGCACCAATACCGGAAGAAGCTCCGCTACCCTCACCTAGTTCAGCTCAAAGAACCTATGCTCAGGTAGTGCGTGAGCCCCGGTTAGAGGCAGCACCGCAGACTAATCTGGAAGCAGGATCATCTAGTAGAAACCAGCGAGAGGTCTTTTCAGTGCAAGATGAGAACGACGCCTCCAACAACCAACAAACCTATGTCACTCTTCCTCACTCTAGAAAGTAGACAAGAGATCACCCCCCTCCCAAATCATCGGGAGTCCCTCACAACCTGTCAAGACTCGATCTTCAAAGAACGTCGAAAACCCGATTCTATTCGGAGGGTTCTTAAGTGACTTTGAATCTTCGGATGTTTCACAAGCTCTTACCGATCCTGATTGGGTTTTAGCGATGCAAGAAGAGCTTGTGGAATTCGAGAGAAACAAAGTATGGCATTTAGTGACCAGACCGTGGGGAAAGTCCATAATCGGCCTGAAGTGGATATTCCGGAACAAGAAAGACGAGAACGACCTCATCATCCGGAACAAGGCTCGATTGGTCGGCAAAGGTTATCGCCAGCAAGAGGGTATTGATTACGATGAGACGTTTGCGCCCGTGGCTCGGATCGAGGCAATTCGGATCTTCCTTGCGTACGCCGCACACAAGAACATGACGGTTTATCAAATTGACGTCAAGTGTGCCTTCTTGAATGGAGTTCTTCAAGAAGAGGTGTACGTCGAGCAACCGAAAGGATTCGTCGATCCCAGATATCCAAACCACGTGTACGTGTTGGATAAGGCGCTTTACGGTCTCAAGCAAGCTCCGAGGGCATGGTACGAAACTCTCACTGATTACTTGCTAGGAGTTGGCTACAAGAAAGGTACAATCGATCCCACTTTGTTTCTTCGACGATCAGGTAGTGACTTAATCATAGTTCAGATATACGTGGATGATATTATCTTTGCATCTACGAAGCCTGAGATGTGCCAAGAGTTTGAAAACACCATGAAATCCCAATTTAAAATGAGCATGATGGGCGAGCTGACGTTCTTTTTAGGACTTCAAGTTCGACAATGCCCTGATGGCATTTTTATAAATCAAACTAAATATGTTCACGATCTTTTAAAACGCTTTGATTTCGGTGGTTCAAACTCTGCAGCAACACCAATGCCCAAAAATTTTCAACTAAACGCTGATTCTTCTGGTAAACCGGTTGACCAGAAGACTTATCGGGCAATCATTGGTTCTCTCTTATATCTCACGGCAAGTAGACCCGACATTGTCTTCTCCACGGGTGTCTGCGCTCGTTTCAAGTGTGATCCACGTGATTCACACTTGTCTGCAGTCAAAAGAATCCTTAGGTATCTCAAAGGCACACCGGATTTTGGCCTTTGGTACCCAAAGGATTCTGGTTTTGAACTAATAGCCTGTACAGACTCAGACCATGCAGGTTGCAAGCTTAACAGAAATAGCACTTCCGGTGCGTGTCAATTTCTTGGAGACAAGTTGGTGAGTTGGTCATCCCGGAAGCAGAATTGCGTATCTCTATCCACTGCGGAGGCTGAATATGTGGCCGCCGCCTGCTGTTGTTCGCAAGTTCTGTGGATGAAAACTCAACTTGCTGACTTTGGATACACAATGCAGAGGATTCCTATTTACTGCGACTCCAAAAGTGCAATTCAAATCACGGCGAATCCGGTTCAGCATTCTTGAACGAAGCATATCGATATCCGATATCATTTCATCAAGGACCACGTCGAGAAAGGTAATGTTGAACTGTACTTTGTCGAGAGTGACTATCAGCTTGCTGATCTGTTCACCAAGCCGTTTGATGAGAAGCATCACTTCTTTCTCCTAAGTAAATTGGGAATGCTAGACCTCCCTGCCTGAGGTCTAGGGGGAGTCGGGAATTCATTTTATGTATGCATGTGTGTAGGGGGAGTCTTTAAGAGTCTTTGAATGTTTGCATGAATCGAGGGGGAGTGTCATATCTTTATTTGCTTGTTTTTCTAACGTTCTCGGATCCACACTACAATAGATACCTTCCTAGACTTTATTTTGTAGGTGTGGAACCTCACAACGACTTCTGGTTACTTCAGATCAGAACTCGCACAAAATCCAGTTGAGACGTACCAGGTAGGTCTCTTTATTCGTGGATCGGGAGCTGAACTTGTAATTTTTTTTTGCGAACTTGAAAGTTCAGGGGGCGGTAGAGTACATGTTTTGAACTTACAAGTTCGGGGACTAACTTTGCCACTTTCTGAATCTTATATTCAGGGACTCGTTTTGCACTTTCGCAAAACTTGAAGTCCAGGGTCTGTTTTGAAAATTTCTTTAAACTACAAGTTCAGGGACTTGTTTGTAAGTTTCTTGAAACTTCAAGTCCAGGGGTTATTTTTGCCATTTGGTGAAAGTCGGGTTAAGAGAGCCAAAAGGAGAGCCAAACACAGTGTTTTTCGAGCCAAACGCAGTGTATCTTGGTAAAAATATAAATACCGGTTTCTAAGAGTTACTGTTCACAATTTCAAAAATTTCACTTTTTCTCTCTGAATTCTCATCCGGTAACCGCTCTGGCAACCGATCCCGATTTCACTCGTTTTTGCTCCGTTCGTCGATCCGAATACGTTTCTGCAATCCTGGTAAGTTCACGATCAATCCTTACGTAGTTATAACGCTTAATCTTATCGTTTTAAGGTGTGGATCGAAGCCTAAAGTTTTTAAAACTTACCCGAAACCCAAACTTCTTGGAATGGGATTTCGGGACGTTAAATCGATCCAAATATGCATCTGAACTTGTTTATTACTGATTTAGGATGAATGTTAATAGTTTAGAGCTTGAAATCGATGTTTTGTGGATGGTTTTTGGACTTGGAAAACGAACCATCTCGGTTTTCCGAATCGGAAAACATGAACATTCATGTTTTCCGAATCGGAAAACACGAGTGTTCATGTTTTCCGAATCCACAACCGTTGAGTATCCTTATGTGTTTTCTGATTCGGAAAACCAGATAAATCCGATTCGGATTATCAGGTTTTCCGAATCAAGACTTGAGCCTCGTGTTTTTTCATGTGCATCTTTTCCGATTAGGAAAACATGGAACTTCCCGTATGGGTTTCCGAGGTTTTCCGAATCAAGAGTGAGGACAAGTTATTTTTAGCTCGTTTTTATATTCCAAGTATTTGTGTTTTCCGAATCGGAAAACCATGTTTTCCGAATCGGAAAACCCTTCCTTAAACTTGCTTTAATTTCTCTAAGTGCTGAGATTTTCCGAATCGGAAAACCATGTTTTCCGAATCGAAAAACTTCCCCTCGCGTGTTTGCTCTTTTTCGACTCGGAAAATACGAAACACCCTTTTTGGGTTTTCGAGGTTTTCCGACTCGCGCTTAGTCGAGGGTATAGTCTTTTTTCCTTAAGTGTTTGATAATCCCTTGTGATTCGGAAAATGCTCTTTTCCGAATCGGATTATCTCATTTTCCGATTCGGAAAATGACATAATCCGAATCGGAATTTGGCATTTTCTCAATCTCACTAGTTTTCAACACTTAGCATTTTTTTTGGCACTTACTAACATTATTTCTCGTTTTGTCTTGACAGAAATGGCTCGTCAACAAAACTCACCACCTTCGCCGCTCAACAACGCCGCTGATCGCGCGCTCATCTCTCCGAGTGACATTCGTCCTATCAACCAGAACAACGAATACGTCGACCTGACTAACTTCGTTGTTCAAGACGATGTTGTTCTCGAGATCCTCAAGGCGCATCCACTGGCGTACGCGATGCAGACCACTGCTGACATTCCAGTACTATACCTTCAGCAGTTCTGGAGGACGTCTCGAGTGGAAACTAGAGACGGTGTGCAGATCATCGTGGGATGCGTTGATCAGACCGAGATGACGATCACCTTGGAGGATCTCAGGCGAATCCTTCACTTGCCTGCCGCCACTCCCGAGGCCCCGTTCGAGCCATTAGTTACCGGCGCCGAGCTCTTCAGCTAGATTCTCGCGCTCGGGGTCCAAGTCAGAGGCTCAACGGGATCTCTCACGTCACTCAAGGGATGCTGCCCCCCATCTGGTTCTCGGTCTTCAACATTCTGAACCGCACACTATCTTCGAAGACTCACGGCGTGGACCGGGAATCAACCCACTTGTGGCACGTCATTCATTCTGTCGCCTACGGAAGGCGAATTGACGTCGCGCAACAACTCTGGCTGGACATCATCAACGACGTCAGGGCAGGCCCTGCAAGGAACCGCCACACATCCATCCCATGGATGCGGTTCTTCAGCATCGTGATCCGCGATCATATGGATCATCATCCGACAGTCCGACGCAGATCTGGTCACCCACGCTTCCAGAGCCAGCAGATTGGAAGGATGATGATGCGGTAATTATTATATATAAAAAGCGGAACAAGTTTTAACCTCTAATGCCTAGCCACTGTCTTACCACATATACAGGCAAGCGTACCTGATCGTGAGTAATATAGTGTAGGAAAGTCCAGGTATCGTATCTACCACTGGGAACGGTTAAGCTAGATGTCAACTAAAGCTATAATCATCAATCTGGAAAATGGGGGTTTTGCTTTTGAAAAGGAATTTTATAAGATAAAAGACAAATAAATAATAATCCTAACCAAGAAGTGGAAAACTGACGATCAAACACACATTGGAGATAAATGAATCCATTATGGTTTACTTTCATAAAACATAGATTTATGATTGTTGTCAGAATTTAAGCATAAAGCACCCGAACATGTATATCTAAGATTATCAACTAGGTGTTGGTCCTCCTAGTCCCAATACTTAGGGCGTTTGTCAGACAATCTAGTACCGGTCATCCGATCCTAATTCTATTGTATGGTTTTCTACCTCCAGGTCACTCTCGGTTCGAGCAACCACTTAACACAACTCTCTTGGTCATAGGTTAGGTTGAGGTAGGTTGATTATCCTATCGGAGTCTATCTATTTTGGTCAAAACAGATACACCCAACCAATGAGTTCAAATAACCAAACA
Source organism: Centaurea solstitialis (assembly GCA_030169165.1). Taxonomy (NCBI): domain Eukaryota; kingdom Viridiplantae; phylum Streptophyta; class Magnoliopsida; order Asterales; family Asteraceae; genus Centaurea; species Centaurea solstitialis. The sequence goes on from CM058043.1 coordinate 70,658,404, forward strand.
ACAAGAATCAGAACGGAACCAAAGACAACATTCAACAAATCATTCATCTAATTAATAAAACAAATATCCAAAGTATTCAAACCATAATGAAAAACAAACGGAATCAGTACATAGACATACTAATCGTAAATGCGTAAACAAACCAAACTAAAGACCGGCCGGTTTGTCGTGGCATTCCCTCGAATCTCCTCCGTAGTCGTCATCGAGCCTCCATCTTCTCGGGTTGGAAACCCTAAGCGGCTCCCAACATCTAACCTAAACTACTAAATTATGAGAGAATTACAGAACTGAATTAATTGAATGATGATGCTGAATGACCCCAAAGGCTGCATTTATAGAACCACCACAGAAGCCTTTTCGCGGAGCAAAACACTTAACGAACAAACCCTAACTTTCTGGAAGCTTCCAAGTGAGAAAAACCAGGCTTCGCGGCGCGAGCCCCTTCTTCGTGGCGCGAGCAGGTGCTTCGCGGCGCGAGCCCCTTCTTCGTGGCGCGAGCAGGTGCTTCGCGGCGCGAGCCATCTCCTTCGCGGCGCGAGCAGTGTAAAATCAGCTTCCGAGATCTTCCGAAATACTCTTCTTGCCTTATCTGCTGAAGATCCGTCTTTTTGGAGGAAATTATCTGACTTAGAGAGCAAGGAAACCATCTTAGGAGCCAAGAAAAGTCTGAATTTGCAAAGTCTGCACAAAAGTCTCCTTTTGACGCTTTTCACCCTCTTTTTATACTTTTACACACGAGCACCTCCAAAACCTACAAAATTAGGATTTACACCTTTTTAAGTCAAACAGTATCGAAAATACTCTCAAAATAAATATAAAAGTGGGGAACTGATGCGAGTAAAACATGTATAATTTTGGAGTTATCAGATGAACAAGAGGACTCTGAAGCGCGGCCAGGTAGAGATGCCCATCCCGGAAATTGTGTTGGATATGGCGGACCGTAGGGCGGAGAGTGTTAGGTTATACCGTGTGTCTATAGGCCTAGAAGCCGCATCCACGGACTCCTCAGAACCGAGGAGCCCTGCCCCGGACGCGCGACCCGTCCCTCATAGAAGCCGTGCCACCGGCACGGCAGGCCAAAGCTCCAGTGGGGGAGCTTCTGGCTCGGGTGTGATGAGAGTAGACGTAAGGGGCGAAGTGGGTAGAATCGTACAGACGTCCGCCACTCCACACATCGAGGGAGCCGAGGCCTATCAGAGAGCCGTCGAGATTCGAGCTCGTCGAGCCCGCACGAGAACCTATGTCGAAGAATCCACTCCAGTTCTACCAGAACTCGAGCACGTGCTAGGCTACCGAGTCAAGCAATACACCGGGACACTCGAGCAATCCCCCGTGCACTCGTCATCCGAAGACCGCCGCACGCCGTCGCCGCCACAACAAACCGAGCAAGTGGGTGAGGAAGTGGAAGCTTCCCCACAAGAACAAGCACACTTCCCCTCGCCACCTCATGCGGACGCGGCCCCACAACAAACCAACGAACCATCTGGAGATCCCTCCGGCGATGACTCCGACGGTCACGAGTCCTCTGATCACACTCCGTCAGATCGTCGTGAGGAAGATGACGAGGCCACAGAATCTGAGAAGCTTGATTATGGATCTGACGAAGAGTTCCAGGAATCCGAACCTGCGAAGGGCAGAAAGGCCCAAATGATTGATGCTGACGAAGCTACCTCCTCATTCAACGACGACAGGATGTCCGAGGATCCCGTTTTGGCTGGGGATCTAGCTTCAGATGACCGGACTGTCGGTCGCGAGGAGGAAGGAGAAGCCGAAGTTGCTACCGGCTGGGGTAGTTTGGATAGTGAAGATGAGGGAGAGAGAGAGCGTTTAGAAAAAGAGACTGAAGAGGCAGAGGTCCAGTTAGATGAGCCGTGGGCTCAGATTCAGGAAGCGGTCGGAGAAGAAGAGCCGCATAGGTTAGTAGAAACGGAAGTCCCCCCAACCCAGAGTCAATCCAACAGAGAGGCAACCCACATCGAGACTGGGCACCTTATGGTGTCTGGTCAAGACGCTAGCAGCCAACTAACGCATTTGCACACCTCTACCATCCACTCGACCATCTCTCAATAGATGGTCGTTTCAGTCTCCCACGGGGATTCAGCACAACTTCCACCGGCCACTCACTCGGAGTCTGCCGGTGTTGAGCTAAGAAAGGAACCGCCCCACCTCTCGACTTCTTTGAGTGCACTTCGTGTCTTAGAGCCAATCACCGGGACATTTGATCTCCCATCTATTTTTAGGACACAGAAGAGGGTACCACAAGCGGAGATCCCACGGGCTCCGCCAGAACGGAGGTAGTTGGTGTGTCAGATAACGCCCATCGAGGATCCTCCGGAAGCCCTGGTAAGGTCGACATCACGGCAGCAGTGCATGCAGGCCGAGAGAGCACCTCAGTAGGACTCTTTTCGTCAACCGGCGCTCAAGAAGCACTGGGTTTGGTACCACCGGGACCGGGTCCGACAGACTCGAGCAAAGTCTCTAAAGATGCTCACGCAATGCCGAGACTTCAAGGTCTGACGGATTCGGGTGGAATCCCTAAAACCACCCAAGTAACACCGGACTTTCAAGTCCGACGGATTTGGACGACATCCATAAAGTCGTCCACTCACGAATGCAGGCCATGGAGGAAGCCAATGCGGCTAGGGATGTAACACCCCAAAATTTAGGGTAAACAAAAACCTTCTTTTACGAAAGGTGTTAGTACAAATAAAACGCCAAGGCGTGAGCTCTTCCCAAAAACAGGGTATAAGTAGTGTATAATTACAATGTCTATACTTTAATGGAGTGGTATAATAACCAACAAGTCTAATTCCTAACAAGGAAAAGACTACAAAAGGGTCAACAGTTTCTACTATCAACTCGCGGTCTAGATGAACTCGTCTCTGCACACATCCCCCAAAGCTCACTCTCAATCCCGGCACCTACTTGGGAACAGCGTCCCTAGTACCTGAGAGACACATCGACACCACGCAAGTGTTAGGCCAAAGGGGCCTAGTGAGTTGTATCAACATAATACCGCACATATAAAAGCATGTTAAGACATGTGAGATGTACAAGAGTATACAAACAACAAAATGTAGCATGTTAAACCGGTTTATTATTATCTTCGGAAACAATGGGAGCGACCCATTTCCCCCAACCAATACCCCATCACTCGTTACTTCCAAACACCTCGATGTCCCGAATTTAGCATGGCAACATCATCCGAGGCCCGCGCACCAAGGAGCAACTCGAGGGCCGGCGACATAGGTACAAACCCCAAGACTGTTTGGTGTGGAAATATTGCGTTGGTTCGTCCATGTTATTAACACATAAGACTTCGATACTGAATTTAGCATAACATCTCGTCCATATTATTTACACACAAGACTTCGATACTGAATTTAGCATAGCATCTCGTCCGTGTTATTTACATACAAGACCTCGATACTGAATTTAGCATAGCATCTCGTCCATATTATTTACACACAAGACTTCGATACTGAATTTAGCATAACATCTCGTCCATGTTATTTACATACAAAACCCCGATACTAAATTTAGCATAGCATCATCAATGGAGGTATAAACCGAGGGTCTCAAGCCCTTCGCATCATTCTATAACATATTTCAATACACGTATTTATCATGCACACGTTCATCACATAACCATAAGCATATAACTCATGCGAGGTAGCACACAACAAACCATTCCATGTATACGGTTGTCCAAGCATGGCATATAAATCAATCAAGGTGATGTGCTCTCAGTTTTAACAAAAAGGGTTTAGCAACTCACCTTGGTATTCTTCACAACAATCACGGATTTGATAGCTAACACGTCACAAGAAAGTACCTATACAATCATATCATGGTATACATCAATAAACCACCAAAATGACACTTATGTTTCACAACCGAAACACTAGTCTAGAGCTAGGCTAGACTATCTCGATTGCCCCCAAAATCTCCTAAACATCATCTAATATAACCCTTAAGGAAAGCCCAAAGCCAAAGCTCGAATAGGGGCGGAAACGAAAGACTTCAAAATACACACAAGGAGTTGCGCGACCCTACCCCGCGACCTCAGGTCGCGGGCTAGGTCGCGGGGATCGTCTGGATCTGCACTCTCGCGATTAGCTTCGAAAATCTTAACCCAAACTCACCCAAAACTCAATATCGACTCCTAAAACACCCCACGAATGATTACAATCGATCCTACGATGATATAGCACGATAAACTAACAACAAAACTCAAGAATACCCCATGGATCGTCGAGATCCATGGTTTTCCCCAAATACGAACCCTACTTTCCAAGGTTCTCAAATCCCAACTAAAACACGAAATCACACGAAATAAACCGTACCTTTCGTTAGGAACTTGATTCCAACGACACTTCACGGATTGATTTCACCTCCTACGCTCGATTCTTCCTTCGGATCTCGAATTCTCTTCCAAGCCCATCTTTCTCTCTTTTTCTCTCTTTTCTCCCTTTTCTCTCTTCAAACTATAACACACACAAAGAATGAAAGGGTGAGGGGTTTTAACTAGCTAGTGAGCTAGTTTCACTACACCCCCCCTTATTTCGGGTATTTACCTTCTTATCCCGAAACTGATAACTCGATCACCCGACTCAACATATAAGCTTAAATACGAGCTGATAATTAACTTGGGAAGGTAATGTGTTATATTAAATCGAATTTCTATTATTCACTTTTATCAATCAAGTTCGAGTTCATAAAATTCCGGGTGTTACAATCCTCCCCACCTAAAAAGAATTTCGTCCCCGAAATTCCTAATCTCTCCCGAATCACAAAGACAACTTTGTTCAATCATTTCCCAAAATTAGGCAATCGTGCTCTCTCTATACCAGTCGGTTAGACTAACACTAGTCTCAATTATGTATCCAAGGAAAGCACTGATATAACCTTCTAACTTAAGGGTGGCTCATCAAAACATCCCAAGTCACTATTTCACACCTATCCTTCGAAACATGACGCATTTATAAGGATAATATAACTAGAATACGCAAATCTTAGCTCTTTGTACCATTTAACCAAACCAATTCGAGTAGAGTCTAATGTTCAATGTACCATACATCGTTCGCCTCCTATTAAAGTCGATCACTCGGCTAAGAGTCACTTTACTACCAAGGAATGTCTCAACACTCTCACTAACGGTGTCTAGCCATCGACATTAACTCTCAAAGGAATTCGAAAATTATGTCTACTCGCCTATGGATACCATAAGGAAGGTGAGTTTCTTCACTTAGCAAATCGTTAAGTTCTACTAGCTCCATAAATTTCCATATTCGCACTATCATAGTCCTTCTAATTATCCAATCACCTACGCAATTCTAACTTTGCCTTAGGGGACTAAATCTTGAATTTCTAAGTACAAATTCTCCCCCAAATTCATCTTGATTAAGTAATACGAGTCCACTACTTGTCCTCATCAATACTTGTCATCATATCCTAAGTTTCATGCTTAGTCTGGTGTATCACGCCATTATGTCCACTACAAATTTCTACTTCACATAACTTAATTATAAGTCACGTCTTCAAAATCACCTTATATTCACAAAAGGTTCCTCCTGCATAACACGACCCCTAAATAAAGACTTACCGTAACTAAGGGTCCTTCAATATTTGATCAAATATCATGTCATAAGAAATCAAGAAAGAGAGAATGGATAGACTACTATACGTACCAACATTTATCAATCATTACATCGATAGTAACCAAGAATACCCAAATGACGATACATTCATAACTCAGTAGCTAAGTGATTTTTGAATAGACCGTACTCGAGATTCTCTACCTCTATTGACGCAATTTCTCGATCCATGCATTCCGTATCCCTAGCGCTCTCCCCACCTAAGACTTTACCCATGGTAGGTGACGTGTCTATTAGTGCACTAAGTTTAAGTCTAGGTACACTATGGTCAATACCTAGTTCGCTTAAACTAAAGCTCTGATACCAACTTGTAACACCCCAAAATTTAGGGTAAACAAAAACCTTCTTTTACGAAAGGTGTTAGTACAAATAAAACGCCAAGGCGTGAGTGATAAGTGCATAATTTCTCACATTTTACCTCACTTTTTATTAGGATTTTCTAGACATTTTAATTTCCCAATCACCATATTTGAGTCTTTTATTCTTATTTTCACTATTTTTAATATTTGGAGCTAAGTTAACGAATTGGTTGCATTTTGTGCACTTTGGGAAGAAAACTGACAGTTGGTGCTACGAGCAGGTTTTCATAGCACTGACAGCTGGCGATGACGTGGAGGTGACGTGGATTCAGCTTGATGACTAGACTTCATAAATGTTTTGTTTCAACTATGGTTGCTGATCTCAGTTGGTTACTAAGGAGGATGAGCATCTTGTTGGAGCATAGAGAAGACATCCCATGATGAAGATGCCATTTGCTTTTAAGGAATCTTACTTGAGTGTACTTACTAGTTAACTTTAGCTACTTTATGTAAGGGAATATATTCCCTCTTATTATGTTTGTACCATAAGATGCTTTAGGTAGATGCTTTTATGCTTTTCTTAGTTGTATAAATAGCTGGTAGTAGTATTGTTTTAAGACACCACCAACTAATAGCTCATCTAGCTATTAGTTGTTACTTCTAGTTTTTAATACAAGTCTTTAATCTTTCGGTATATTACTGTTTAGTGTCATAGCATTCTGTTTACAGTTCATAGCACTTTACGTAACTTGCAATTTCCGATTACGCTTTCCAATTCTGTCTTACATTTATGCAAGTTACGTTATGTCTTTACAATTTCTGTCATTTACGTTTATGCATTTGAATTTTGCCTTTTCAATAATGTCCTGCACCAAGTGTAAAGCGATGATAGGCTAGTCCTTAGCTTGGGTGTAAGTGACGGTTGGGAGATAACGGCCTATGTGTCGAGGTTAATTACTTTCGCTACTAGCTATTAAGTTCACTATTCATCCTTACTTCTGAGTTTCATCTAAGTAATTCTTGATGAGGTGACGTACTGACGTACATTGTTTCACTTGGATGAGTTGGACTAGAATGCTAGCTAACGTAAATTTCAGAGTTCTGAAGTGTTGTAGATGGTTATAAAGAACTGCGTCAATCTTAACAGGTTGCAAACTATATGGACCAAACTGTAGGATCTGTACAACGTCGGTTGGGTCTTCCGAATGCGTGGAGCTGCCGAAAAATAGTCTAATCCTAACTTGTGACAGGGGGTTGTTTTGTCCAATAGTGAATTTAAGAACTAGTGCTGCAGCACCATGCTGTAGCAAGGTACCCGACACATTGTTGCTTATAACTCCAGCCTGATCTTGCACCCATGCACTTTTTAAATACTGTTTTTACTCTTCAAGTAGCTGTTAACTCACCACAAATCATTCCTTCCAAATTCACCATATGAAATCTTACTTTAAGTTTGACTTGTTAGAAATCCTTACTTTCCTGTCCCTGTGGATCGATATCTGGTACTTAACACCACTTTATTACTTGTTTAACGATAATGGTTTAGCATGTATACTTGCGTGTTATTCCATTTGTGATTTTCGGGTCACATAATCTGCCAAACAAGTTTTTGGCGCCGTTGCCGGGGATAGCCAAAGTTAAGGATTTTTTTAGTCATTTTTAAAGTTTGATTTTTCTACCACTTGTTACTGTTATTTGGATGGAGAGCATCATAAGCATTGCCGATTCTCGTGACAGGGGAATCTTGGACTATGTTATTCCTTATTTTAGTCAATTAAATTCAGGAATACTAAGGCCAAACATTGAGGCAAATCATTTTGAGTTAACGCCTGTTATGTTTTAGATGTTGCAGATTAATGGTCAATTCAGTGGTTTGCCATCTGAAGACCCTCATTTGCATTTAATATCTTTCATGGAAATAACTGATTCTTTTATCATCCCCGGAGTTTCTAATGAAGCCATACGGCTTAAGTTGTTTACATTTTCTCTAAGGGATCGAGCAAAGTCTTGGTTTAACTCTTTACAGTCTGGTTCCATCGTGTCTTGGAATGATCTTGTAAAGAGCTTTTTGAAAAAGTTTTTTCCTCTTATCAGGCATGCTAAGTCTAGAAATGAGATAAATTTTTTTAAACAAATGGACGACGAAGCATTGTCTGATGCATGGGAAAGGTATAAAGAGTTGTTGAGAAAATGCCCTCACCATGGCATTCCTTATTGTATTCAGCTAGAGTTGTTTTACAATGGTTTAACCATTGTTGCTAAACAAATGCTAGATGTTACGGCAAAAAGAGCTTTCACAACTTGTACCTACAATGATGGGTTTGACATACTTGAAAGGATTTCAAATAATAATCTTTATTGGGCTAATCCACAGACATTAATACAACAACAAACAACTGGAACTTATGAAACAGATGCATATAATGAACTTGCAGCACAACTCACATCTATGGCTGAAATGCTTAAAAATATGAATAATGGCTCACGTGTGCAATCTGTTGTGGAAACATCATATCCTGTTGTTAATGATGTATCATGTGTGTTTTGTGGAGGAGACCATGTATTTGAGGAATGTCCATCCAACCCAGATTTAGTCAATTATTTTGGTAACCATGAAAGGGGATATGACTATTTTCAAACTTATAATGAAAGGTGGACGCAACACCCAGATTTTTCTTGGAATAGTCAAGCTTTGAACCAACGTGTTAGTAAACCACAAGAACCCCTAGGTTTCCAACATCATCATCCTAGTGATTTTCATGGCCATATGTCGAATTTCCAACAACACTCAACTCAATCGGTTTTTCAAAATAACGAATCCCACCCACCCCTTGATTCTCCCGTATCTTTGGAAACAATGATGAAAGATTTCATAACTCACACGCAAACGACCATAAGAAATCTAGAAACCCAAGTTGGAGGATTAGCTCGTGAGGTGAGAAATAAGTCTAGTGGAACCATCCCTAGTGAGACCGACATGATTCATGAGAGTGAGAAAGAACATGTGATGCCTGTGAACGTAATAGATGACGAGGATCTTGTGGAAAACCTTGTCTTGAAGGACCCACTGATTTATCCTGAAAAACCAACTGTGGTTGGTGCTGCAGCAGCATTTTCTGATGTTGCAGCAGCAACTCTTGATGTTGTCAGTTTGTCACTCCAACCAGTAGGAAAGAGAGACATAGAGATTATGTCACCCGTTCCTAAAAGATCTGACTTTCCATTGTCTTTTCCATAGGAAGTCAAAATGGATTTCTTTGTGCAGGGTTATGCTTCAATAGAAGGAAATGGTGCGAGTCATATTCCAGATCTTCCATCCTATGAACTCCACCTTCCAAGATTGAAAAATCAAAAAGATGCGTTACCATTCATAGAGTTCCATGATGTGCATAATCGTGAAGCCACCTTTAACATGCCTCGTACGGTGGGATGCCCTGATAAAAATGAAGAATGTTTCCATGTTTCTTCTGTTGCATCGACTTGTCCTGATGAAGAAGGGAAACAGGTGTTTAGAAAAGTGTGGAAGCATAAGTGGAAAGAGAAACCTCCGGTACAACAAGGATCGATGATGCAACAACACCTACTCATCATGAGTAGGATAGGTCCAACTTCTGTTAACTTTAGCTCCATAGTGTTTGTTTTTATTTTCTTCTTTTGTATTTTAAGATCCACGAGTCTGGGATTTTTTTTCTTTTCCCCCTTTCTTTTGAGTCTTGAGTGGTAGTAACTAATAATTATTTTTTGCAAACCATAGCCCAAATAATTTTTTTTGGTTCTTAATCCTTCCAAAGTTTTATACTAGAACCAAGCAATGTCTTTCTAGGCAGCAACTTGGCACCCATTTTTGATAAATCTAGAATATGATTTAGGCCATCTTTCCTAAACACAAGTTATACACTTTTTCCTTTGCACCTTTGAACCTAAGCTTGTTGAGATCCTCAATGAGGACATTGAGAAGTTTAAGTGTGGGGGAGGGAATACATCACTCCTAAGTGGAAAAGACCAATGAGCAGAAAATAAGCTCAAAAAGAATGAGTGAAGACCACAAAAGTGAAAGCAGAAAAGATATAACATGTTGCAGCATCTGTATTATGTGCTACAACATACCATACCAATACTTAAAGGTTGTTTGAGGAAAGATTAAAAAAAACCCATAAAAGTCCTAATGATTCTGTGTTTAAAAGATGGTGTTTGCCTAACGAAAGGAAGCTTGAATCTTGGCTTATGGTACTAAAGTTTTCGGTTTGGATGAACTTATAATTATGATAGGCTATGGTCTTGTTTGGGTTTCCTCACGTCTATCACTCAAAGTAATTTTTTCTTCTTCGTATATTGAGTCTTTATATTTGTCATTTTCGTTGCTTGGGGACAAGCAACAGTTCAAGTGTAGGGGTGTGATAAGTGCATAATTTCTCACATTTTACCTCACTTTTTATTAGGATTTTCTAGACATTTTAATTTCCCAATCACCATATTTGAGTCTTTTATTCTTATTTTCACTATTATTAATATTTGGAGCTAAGTTAACGAATTGGTTGCATTTTGTGCACTTTGGGAAGAAAACTGACAGTTGGTGCTACGAGCAGGTTTTCATAGCACTGACAGCTGGCGATGACGTGGAGGTGACATGGAGATAACGACTGGGAGATAACGGTTGGGAGATAACGGCCTATGTGTCGAGGTTAATTGCTTTCGCTACTAGCTATTAAGTTCATGATGCGGTAATTAACGTATATAAAAAGCGTAACAAGTTTTAACCTCTAATGCCTAGCCACTGTCTTACCACATATACAGGCAAGCGTACCTGATCGTGAGTAATATAGTGTAGGAAAGTCCAGGTATCGTATCTACCACTGGGAACGGTCAAGTTCTCGTAGACTAAAGTCTAAATCGGTTTAATTAACCTAAAGGGGGGGGGGGTTCTTTATGAAAAAGGTTTGAATACTAAAAAGACAATTAACTAAGTAGAAACTAAGAAAGCAATTAAAAGACCGATTTAAGATTATATTAAGGAAAAACAGCAGTACTTATCATGGTAAAGTGAATCCCCAAAATGGATGATATGAATAGGTCAAATGTTTGGTTGTTTTGACTATTGTAGGAATTTAAGTCTGGAACACCCTAACATGTGAAGATTATGGTCAAAAACTAGGAAACGATCCTCCTAATCCCAATCCTAAATCGTTTGGTCCACAATCTAGAATCGGTATACCAGTCCTGATTAATATTGCAATGGCTCTTCTACTATCTGGTCACTCTTGGTCCAAGTAACCCCTTAACACAACCTCTTGGTCCAAGGTCAGGCTAAGGTAGGTTGATTATCCTTTCGGAGTCTATCTGCTTTGGTCCAACAAATACACCCAACCAATTGAATTCAAATTGCCAAAACACTATCAATCAGAAAAGAACCATAACATACATTCAATTAATCAAAACAAACCATTAAACATTAATCACAAAAGTATCATCCACAAAGGTTCATCAACCATGACAAGCACCACTACTAAAAACTACTCATTAATCATAACGAAAACATAAACAAAAGTAGACATCGACATGATACCGACAGTACAACGACGGATGATCGAAGATCGACTCCCGCAGCGTATCGGCACCTTTCGTACTCTCACTCTCGTTTCTCCTCGTATCCCGTACCAAAAAATCATGTTTTGAACTGAAGGGGAAGGCTGGTATTTAAAAGAAAACGTCCAGGGGCCATCTGGCGATCGCCAGACTGCAGGTTTGGCGACGCCAGACACTTAGGTCAACCCTAGTCTTTAATTCAGTCGAATCTGGCGGTGCCAGATTGGGAATCTCGCGAACGCCAAACAGCTACTGTGTTGACTTTGTGCATTTTTCACGTTTTCTCGCCTTTTTTCGTACTTTTCTGTTTCACGGCCTCCAAATCCTTCACAAACAATAATAAGCTCATTTAGTGCGTGAAATGATCAGAAATGGGTGAGAAATGGGGTAAAGTCATACAATTACGCTCAACCAAAACATGTATAATTTTGGTGTTATCAAAATCCCCACACTTAAGCTTTGATTGTCCTCAATCAAAAGACTGAAAGATAAGAAAGATAACTCCAAAATTATCTCCACCCAAGATCATCAAAGAAAACAAAGCATACTTACATAATCGAACACACAAACAAGACTCATCAAGCAATCGGATACCAAGGCCAACCTTTTACCCTCACATAATATGAATAACAATATAAAGTGTATCTCTCGGGGTAAAAGTGTATATGTAAGTGATCACACCAATACTCGACTAATTCCCTCATGCATAAGCTTGTCATCAAATCTAATCTCCACCATTGAGAAGTTGTCAACCGTCAAGAGGACTTTAGGGTTGTAATGTTAGGCTAAGGGTTAAGCGTAGGATAAAGGATATATAAGTGACTAAGGTTATTGCAACAAAAACTTGAAAACTCAATCAGTAATGATCCAAACAGTGAAACAATCTGACTTTCAAACAATGAACTCTTGGGATGAGCATTTACTCTCTTTCTTTTCTTTTTAGAATTGGCCTAAGCCTATGGCTTATTTGGGGCACAAATTCTTTTTCAATCTTTTCAGCTCTCTTCTTTTCTTTTTGTATTCTCGACTCTTTTTGATATTTCTTTTCTTTTCTGAGTCTCAAATATTTTCTTTTCTCTTTTTTTTTCAGAGCAGCAACTATGTTGCTTTTGGGCTCTTTTTAATCTCAATCCCATAAAAACTGTCAGATATGAAAAACTGGATCAAAACATCTCAAGATTCAAATTTAAGTCACGGGCAAAAGATAGATAAAACAATTAGGCTCAAGGATAAAGTGTATAGTGGGTAAAGAAATGAAAAGGCTAAGGCTCAAAATGGTTATAAGGGATAAAGTGTTAAAAGGTGAACACTTTTCAATCAAAGGCTAGGCAAATCAGACAATCTTATGATGAGATCATCTGACGAAGGCTAAAAAGGGTTAGAAACGAAGGCCTCTATCAGTGCAATGGTGATAAATACTCCTCTTATGTGGTCTCGACAAGCATTCAAATGACAAGTTCTACCTTGGGTCAAAGTCGGTATTCCTCACAAAATAAATAACAATTAAGGCTCAATCTCTCAATGGAATCGGGTGAGGCACTCATGGTAATCAGTATTCCAAGGCATCCTTTTACTCAATTAATCCTATTCAGTGTTCTCCTATGCAAGCAACTCAGTCTCAAAAACAATCTCAGATTTCGAAAAAAATTGGGGTCAAATCTCAAAGCTTTCAAAAATTTGAAAAACGACAATCCATAAGCAAAAAGTGAACCCATTTAAACAGATAAGTCTACATAACCCCCTCCCCACACTTAAAATTTGTAGTGTCCTCAATGCAACAATTAACACAATTAAGGAGTAATTGGGAAAAGAGAAACTTCCCGGGTTATGTGATGAAATTTGTTCTGATCTGAGAGTGGTCCAAAAAATCGTGCTCGATCATAGATCATAGGTCGCTGTATCTACCAACAAAAAGAAAAAGAAAAAGTAAAAACGAACTAGCAAAAATAAACCAAACCAAACTATTAATAACTACTTAAAATCCTAAACAAACCAACAGAAATTAAAATTGTTCAAACCAAACCAAACACAACCACAAACGAAAAATAAAATTGTCTCAAACAACCATATCGAATAAGAGAGATAAAAGAGATAAAGATCAATAAGGGCCACGAGGTTGGTTTTGCCAATCCTCGTAAGTCGGGTAACCGGGCGGAGCATCCTCGGAGTATGGCCATGTTAGGATTATGTGCAAGATAGTAACAGGGTTTGCCGTGTCCAATGTTGTAAGACACTAGTGGGTCACACTGCTACACACCCAATTGGAGATCAAGTGGTTTGATGGAATAATTAATTAGTACAAGTTAATTATTGAGTGAGAAATAAATAATAAATAGTTATTTATTATTTAGTTATATATATAAAATATCAGTTGAAATATTTTATTGAATTAATTAATAGTTAATTAATTAATTAAAGGGTTAAGTTATTTAATTAATAGTTTATTAATTAAATAAAGAGTTTGAGTTTGATTAAATAACCTTAATGGGCTTTTTAATCGAACGGGCTTTCTGTATTGGGTACTGCCATATTTGATTTTATAAATATGGCAAACCCTGGTCAGTTTATTCATTCGATCAATCTTGACTGAAAAGAAACCCCAGAGAAAACCAAAACCCTCCCATCTCTCTCTCTCTCCATCGATTTCCAGGAGGAACCCGAGGTGGTCTAGCAACCGATCTCACGGTGGTGCAGTAGCGGTGTATTCCCACCAGCAGTCCAGTTTCGTTCGCGTAACCTAACAACGAGGTAATTTTTCGTAACCCTCTTTTGTGTCTGTATGAGTTTAGGATTGGATCCTCGATTGGGAATCAGGCAATTTTATTCCGATGTGCATGTTTCTGTAGCCTACGATTCCCAACAGTGGTATCAGAGCCACTTCCTAAACCTAACAGATCAGGTTTAAGCTGTTTGTTAGTTAATTAGGTTTTGTAAAAATCGTTACTTTTCGTGTTAAAAATCTGATTTTTAGTAAAACCTAACGTAACGACGATCGGCGGTGGAACGGCGGCAGTTAGCCGGCCGGACCTCCAGGCCGATCGCCGGAGAACCAAACCACCATAAGGTGTCATCACATCGCAAACCACCGGCCACACCACCCGCTTGGTGGCTGTGGCGTCGGGCAGTGGCATCGATCGACGAGAGACACCACCGCACCACCGTTTGTGGTGGCGGTGGTGTCAATCGAAGGACAAAGCCGACAACAGTCGGCGATCGATGGTGATCGACCACCATGGCGGTGGCGATCAACCGAGCGGCGACAGGCGGTGGTGGCGGTAGTAGCCGCTGCTGCCGTCGAACCCTTAATCCGCCGCACCACCAGTCACGGTGGTGGCGGCAATCGCTGCTTTCGTCCGCCGCACGGTGACGGCGGCGGTGGTAGCCCGGAGCTACTGCTGTCGACCGGTGAACCGAGATGGTGGCGGTTGTTGTTTTTTGTCGTATCCCAATCCGCCACACCACCGATTGTGGTGGTGGCGGTGATCACACATCTTGCCCGTCGCGCAACCACGGCGGCAGTGGTGGTGCAATCCGCTGCTGTCGCCGGTGGATGGTGGTGATAACGATGGTTGCGGTGGTGGTGGTGGCTTTCTAGCTGCTGCTGCCGCCGGTGTTCGATGGTGGTACGGGCGGTGGCGGTGGCGGTCGTGTCATTGTCGTCGCCGGCAATGGAGAAAACCCCGATCGACGGCCATGTTTTGGCGGATCGGTGGTAATTCGAAGTTGTAGTTCGTTTCGATTATTTATCGTTAACGGGTCTCAGTTGAGGTTTGTTTCCGGACAAACTTCGAGAAAGGAGTCGTTTTTAATCAGATAAGGTTAAAACAATTCAGGATTAATTTGGTTAATTTGTTTTAGTTTTATGATTATCCGATTAAAATTCAGTTGTGTTTTAATTCGTTTAATATTAAGTCATAGCTAAACCCTTTTAGACCCATGGTTGTGTTTTTAATTTTATCAGTTTTAGAATAATTGGGAGGCCTGCGTGCCATTTACAACCCTTCTTGTAAATTTTAAATTATTAGAATAGTTTGGGGGCCTGCGTGCCATTTAAAACCCATTTGTAATAGTTAGTTTAATCATCAAGACGGAGACAAGATGACGACCATGAATCTCGGAGCCAGTGGGAGTGCCAGAAGACGAAGACTTTTGTCACTTAGGGTTGAGACTGTTGTTTTGTGTTGGCTCACAAAACAACATTAGTTTAAGGGTTTAGGCTATGACTGTGCTTTTTATATTTGAATTGCGTGGTTGTTTAATTTACGTGATTATTGTTAAATATAAATTGCCTTTTAAATGATTGTTTTAAAAGATAAAAGGATACAAACACAGTTAGTTTTTGGATCCAATTTTTCAAGTTTTTGAAAAAGGAAACTGGCAATTTTGACCCTTGTACAAATCATAGATTAGTAAGTGCAACCCACTTTGGGGGCACCTTCGGTGTAAGGTACATAGGGCGTTGTAAGTGCACACACTATGAACGCCCGTGTTCAAACCGAAACTGGAGGGTGATAAAACTCTGCGAATTATCTCCGGGTGGTACCGGCCAGAGTTTGTCCAGGTCCCGGGTGGTGCAATCTATTTTGGTAATTATTTATTCACTGGGTGGTACCAGGCCAAAATGCACTAGAGGGATTAAATATGCACGGACTATAAATATCCGATGTCCCGACGATCTAGAAGTCGTATTTATCGAGTAGGAATACGATTGGTATAGTTTTACCTACCATAGGTCGCATGAGTCGGTTTGACATGATCACATGCTTCCCGACACATGTGAAATATGGATTCTAGTCTAATAAATTTATTTTAAGGGTAATAATTTATTAGAATTATATAATTATAAACTAAATTGGAATTTATATTCTTCTGTAAATGTCTCCAATTAGCATTCCGTTTTATTCACCTGAGGAATCACTTCGCCTTATTACGGGCAAGTGGAAGCTTACGGGCCAGAACTTTCCAGTTTGGAAGATACACTTACAGAATGTTTTAAGTGCCCACGGTAAGCTTTATGTGATCAATAAGCCCATGTCACGACCTAAAAGCAATGCCCCTGAAGAGGAATTTGCTGAGTATTTTAGATTCATGGCAGATGAATCGGATGTAATGTCCATTCTAGTTTTCTCTATGTCACCTGAGTTCACGGGAGACTTAAGAGTAAAATTCTGTCACGAGGTTGTGAGAAATGTGGAAAACCAGTTAGGTTTCTACAAGCATACGGGCAAGCTTTTGATCATGCAAGAGATTCTCTCCCTGAAGCTGCAAAAGGGTCAGTCAGTTAAAAACCATCTTATAGAAATAAGAAGGCTTTTTAAATGTTTATCACGTCTGGGGTACAAGATGACTCAGGAGGAGTTAGTGTACCTCATGTGGTTCTCCCTCACAAAGGAAGTTCAGGACACAGCTAGTGCCTACATGAAGGAACGGAAGAACGACGTGGATAAAGTTCATGAAGATATCCTGGCCAGTCTAGAGCCAGTACCAGAACCTGCAAATCTCATGGACACTGATATAATTGATGAGCTGGGAGATCTGAGTTGCCCAGAGTGTGGCAGCGAGGATATTTGCGAGCACTCGATGAATATCGACCAGATAGAGATCGGTTTACCCGATGCTCCAGGTATCTTTATGATAGATTGCTTAATCACTTCTTATGAATCATGGGTAATTGATACAGGCAGTGGTAACCACATTTGTAATCATTTACAGGGATTCACTAGAAGAAAGACTCTGAGGAAGGACCGTTCGAACCTACGAGTTGGCGAAGGCACACCGCTGATAGCTGAAGCTGTAGGATCCTATAGTCTTAGTTTACCCTCGGGTCTAGTTTTGGAACTGGATAATTGTTATTACATTCCAAATATGATTAAGAATGTTTTGTCTTTTGATTTATTAGTAGACCAAGGTTTTTATTATAAATATGATTATAAAATGATTTCAGTCTTTAAAGATAATATTTTCTATTTTAAAGCTACACACCATGGTCTATACACTGTAAATCTACAAGACAACAGTAGTGAAATCTATCATATAAGTAAACGATCCAAGGATATTGAGGATCAGACTTACCTCTGGCATTGTCGTTTGGGCCACATAAACAAGAAACGCGTTGGACTACTCCTAAAAGGAGGTTTTCTTGGCAATTTCGATTATAAACCTTTTGATAATTGCGAATCTTGTTTATCTGGAAAAATGACAAAGCAACCTTTCAACAATGAAAATGAAAGGGCTACTGACTTGCTTGAAATAATTCACACAGATGTATGTGGACCTTTCAGTCATGTAGCAAGAGAAGGATACCGGTACTTCATTACCTTTACTGACGACTTCAGTAGGTATGGTTATGTCTACTTGATGAGACATAAATCTGAAACCTTTGAGAAATTCAAGGAGTATCAGAATGAAGTACAGAATCTACTTGACAAGAGGATCAAGTTCTTACGGTCAGATCGTGGTGGCGAATATCTCAGTGACGAGTTTGACAATCATCTAATGGAGTGTGGGATTGTATCCCAACTCACACCTCCGTATACACCTCAGATGAATGGTGTATCAGAAAGGAGAAATCGTACTTTACTTGATATGGTACGAACGATGATGTGTCACTCTACGTTGCCAATATCATTCTGGGGACATGCGCTCGAAACAGCAGCACACATACTGAACAGAGCGCCAACAAAGTCGGTAGAAAAGACTCCGTATGAACTATGGAAGGGTAAGAAACCCAACATATCTTTTCTGAAAATTTGGGGTTGTGAGGTTTATGTCAAACGACCCACCTCAGAAAAACTCAAGCCCAAATCCGACAAGTGTTTCTTCGTTGGATATCCCAAGACCACCGTGGGATATTACTTCTACAACCCTGAAGAGAACAAAGTTTTTGTTGCTCGAAATGGGAAATTTCTGGAAGAAAAGTTTCTCAGTCTAGAAAACACCAGAAAGGATGTAGATCTACAGGTAGTAGACGAAGAAAACACTGCACCAGTTGTTGAGCCAGAATTTCAACATAACAATGTTGAACCTCAATCAGAGCCTATTGAGGAAGTGCAAACACAGGACCTTCGCAGATCCAGTAGGGTAAGACAAGAACCAGATAGGTATCTTGGGTTCCTAGTCTCTCAAGATAGCGGAGACTTAAATGAACCAACATCCTATGGAGAAGCTGTGTCAGGCAATGAGTCTGAACAATGGCAGGAAGCCATGAAGGCCGAGATGCAATCCATGTATGACAACCAAGTTTGGGAGTTGACTGATTTGCCACAACACTGTAAGGCTGTTGGGCGCAAATGGGTTTTCAAGAAGAAAACCGACATGGATGGAAATGTACACACCTTCAAGGCCAGAGTGGTCGCAAAAGGATTCACGCAAACTCATGGTATTGACTATGATGAAACCTTTTCACCAGTGGCCATGTTAAAATCAATTAGGATTCTTATGGCCATCTCAGCATACTTTAACTACGAGATTTGGCAAATGGACGTCAAGACAGCCTTTCTGAATGGAAAGTTAACAGAAGACGTCTATATGGAACAACCAGAAGGGTTTGAAGATCCTAAGAATCCTAATAAGGTGTGTAAGCTGCTAAAATCCATTTATGGATTGAAGCAAGCATCTCGAAGCTGGAACTTACACTTTGATGAGCGAATCAAAGAGTTTGGTTTTACCAAAAGTGAGTTCTAGCCGTGTGTCTACACTAAGTTCAGTGGGAGCATAGTAACCTTCTTGGTCTTATACGTAGACGACATTCTACTCATAGGAAACGATGTACCAACTTTACAGAGTGTTAAGAGTTGGTTAAGCAAATGTTTCCAGATGAAAGACCTTGGAGAAGCCGCTTATATACTCGGTATAAAGATCTACAGAAATAGATCTAAGCGGCTTATCGGGCTTAGCCAAAGTACGTATATCGATAAAATCCTGAAGAAATTTAGGATGGATGAATCCAAGAAAGGATTTATCCCGATGCAACATGGCATAGCGTTAAGTAAAACACAGTGTCCTGTTTCTAGTCAAGATCAGGACAAGATGAAATCGGTCCCATATGCTTCTGCAATTGGATCGATTATGTATGTCATGCTGTGTACTAGGCCCGATGTTGCTTACTCAGTAAGTGTTACGAGCAGATACCAACAGAATCCAGGTGAACCCCATTGGGTGGCTGTCAAGAACATTCTGAAATATCTGAGAAGAACGAAAGAAATGTTCTTGGTCTTTGGTGGTTCTGAGGATGAAATTAGTGTCACCGGATATTCTGACGCTAGTTTCCAGACCGACAGAGATGACTTCAGGTCACAGTCAGGGTACGTCTTTACCCTAAACGGAGGTGCGATCTCATGGAAGAGCTCAAAGCAGGACACAATTGCAGATTCAACTACAGAAGCAGAGTACATTGCAGCATCTGATGCGGCAAAGGAAGCTGTCTGGCTAAGAAATTTTCTATCGGATCTCAGAGTGGTTGCCAGTATCTCGAGACCGGTCGATATATTCTGTGATAACTCGGGAGCCGTGGCACAAGCAAAGGAACCTAGAGAGCATCACAAGTCAAGACATGTGCTCAGAAAGTATCACCTCATCCGAGAGATCATTGGAAGAGGAGATGTGAGAATATGCAAGATTCCAACAGAAGACAATGTCGCAGATCCGCTGACAAAGCCACTAGCAAGGGTAAAGCATGAGGCACATGCGAATTCCATTGGGATGCAGTACCTGGAAGCCAGTAGCTAGTTCTTAGTTTATTAATTATTACTATAGTCTAATTTAGAAACAATGTAATCATGTAAAGTTTTTATTTCACAGTGTGTTGGAAATAAATGGAGGTTTTATTTTTCATGATTGTTCTAAATTAACTATTTTTTGCATATTTAAACGTATCCATGATTTTACAAAGTTTTGTATGAAATCTAAATTTCCGTAGCCACTTATTGAAATGGGAATTTCAATAGGAAGTTTAACGCTATTATAAATACTTGATGATTTATTCAAAGTAGAGAATAAAGGCACAAGTGATGTGACCAAGTATTAATAGATACTCATCAGAGTGTTTGGGTATTGGAAGTGACCAGTAATCAAGTCTGCTTCATGGAGCCTCAGTCATAAGCACTGACTTGATAGGTTGTCCTTAGACCTGAGATACTTGGTTTGGGAACGCGAGGACTACTGTATTCTTAGCACGTACTAACGCTGCACCGTAACAGGGCGGCCATACGGGACGTGACTAGATGCAGCGGAAGCCGTGGATCCAAATGCAAGTAGTCAAGAAGGGATTTGCACCTCTTTTCAAAAGAGAGATATTTCCGGGCCCCTTGACGATTAAGATTGGCAGAAAACGCGTGGCCACGCTCGGATAGAATAACATGTGTTATTTAGTAATATCCGTTACTGCAGGCAATCGAAATCAGAGTCAAGAAATACTTGATCTTAAGAAATGAATCCTCCACTCCATGTCTTAAGTCACTTTAGAAATATCGTGTGCAAAAGGAATGAACCTGTGTACAAATTCAAGCGTGAATTGTATCTCTGGATATAAGAGATCTTATAACCTGGTTAACCTAAGTGTCTGGCTAGGGACCTCCTTAGGCTAATGGTAAAAGTACAGTTACTAGTCTGGCACAAGTGGGAGTCTGTTAGGATTATGTGCAAGATAGTAACAGGGTTTGCCGTGTCCAATGTTGTAAGACACTAGTGGGTCACACTGCTACACACCCAATTAGAGATCAAGTGGTTTGATGGAATAATTAATTAGTACAAGTTAATTATTGAGTGAGAAATAAATAATAAATAGTTATTTATTATTTAGTTATATATATAAAATATCAGTTGAAATATTTTATTGAATTAATTAATAGTTAATTAATTAATTAAAGGGTTAAGTTATTTAATTAATAGTTTATTAATTAAATAAAGAGTTTGAGTTTGATTAAATAACCTTAATGGGCCTTTTAATCGAACGGGCTTTCTGTATTGGGTACTGCCATATTTGATTTTATAAATATGGCAAACCCTGGTCAGTTTATTCATTCGATCAATCTTGACTGAAAAGAAACCCCAGAGAAAACCAAAACCCTCCCATCTCTCTCTCTCCATCGATTTCCAGGAGGAACCCGAGGTGGTCTAGCAACCGATCTCACGGTGGTGCAGTAGCGGTGTATTCCCACCAGCAGTCCAGTTTCGTTCGCGTAACCTAACAACGAGGTAATTTTTTGTAACCCTCTTTTGTGTCTGTATGAGTTTAGGATTGGATCCTCGATTGGGAATCAGGCAATTTTATTCCGCTGTGCATGTTTCTGTAGCCTACGATTCCCAACAGGCCAAAAAGGTGATGGAGCATATGCGGTATTCGGTTGAATACCGAAGTGGGAGGCCATCTGGTTCATCACTCCACTTTGCCAGTTGGCTTGGTGAAGAGCCTCCACGGTGTTGTACTCCATATGTTGATGATGCCGGCCATAAGAAATCGACATCTCCGAGAGTCGGTTACTCAAGTCTTGGTAACCCGAATATGCCGTCCATTCCGCCGGTTGCTCTCCCGTACTCGTCCCACTCGTTCCACCAATCTCATGCGTGCTCGTCGGTTCTTGACTTCTCGGTTGACCCCTTGGTTGACTCCTCGTCTCATAAGCTTGAGGATTATGGATCCATGCATTGTAATCTCTTCCCACCATGTGCTCAACCCTCGCTACTCCCATGCCTCGGAGTTGGTCCATGTCGATTAGTCCCATCTCCCCAAGGTTCGTCATCGAGGCAATGGCACCCGCGGTAAGGATACCGAAGTGCTTGGCCAAGAGCGTCACGTGCTGGCCACTAACTATGCGACTCCCCTCTCGATAACCACTTGCCTTGGCAAGTTGAACGGCGATGAGATACGGAGCATTCGGATATTTGTCATCCGTGGTGAGTTGCTCAAGAAGCCATAGATCATAAACTGAAACTTTCTCCTCACTTGAAGAACGAGCGTTCACCGCTTGAATGAGCATGCGGTGTAGAAGTCTATCCGAAGAAGCAAGAAAACCTTTCACTTTGAGATTAGCACCATATTCACCTTCACCAAGAATTGTCCAAGCCAATTGAGGATCAAAACCATCCGGCCTCTTTGCGGTTGCCCACATGTACTCCGCGAATCCGGGAGCATCAACCTCCTCTTGGGTATATATCCCCAAAGCAACGACAAACTCGATCAAAGATAGGGATCTCCAAACGCCACCAAGTCGAAACGTCATGCATGATTGATGAAACTCCTCAATGGCCTTGATGGCCTCAAAACGGAATGTGGCCACGAACTCCACAATAAGCTCGCGATAAAGGGTCTCGGCGATGTCGAAGACTCGCTCCCATGCATGGCAAATATAATACTCGGTGCTATCCTCGTCGTAGGCATGCTTTTCGAGTATCACTTTGATGTTGTTTTCGACACTCATCGATCGAAGAAGGTCCCAGTCGACTCTCCTCGGAATTAGCACTTGACGGGCAAGAAGTCGGTTAACGGTGTCCCGGTACTCCTCCCGTTTCGGGGCATTCAAAGTTGGGTCATTCATGAAATAGGTGAACACGTGACTACCATCCGGTGCACGGAAATTGGTTGC
This sequence comes from Centaurea solstitialis, assembly GCA_030169165.1. Lineage (NCBI taxonomy): Eukaryota > Viridiplantae > Streptophyta > Magnoliopsida > Asterales > Asteraceae > Centaurea > Centaurea solstitialis. The sequence goes on from CM058043.1 coordinate 70,681,525, forward strand.
GGTGGAAGTTGACGATCGTGTCCTTTGTCTCTACAAAACCAAAATACCATTGTCTTAGATGATTTTTATCCAATAATTGCGAGACAAGGTTCATTCATGTCAAAACCAAACGAGACAAACACTTCCACGACTAACAAGTTCAAGTATCGAAATCATATACGAAAAATCACAAAGATCAAAGAACAAAGGGGATGTGGAACATCCCCACAATTGAACTTTTAGTCCAACCACAATTACAACTAATCTAGCTATCAAGAAAGAATGGGGGATTTTGATGTTCTCAAAATCCCCACACTTATCATTTAACCACAATCACTAGATTAAACAATCAAATAGCATGCTCAAATAAGATTTCAATCATAAAATTGGGCATGCATCAACTTATAAACATTAATTAATCAATGGTGATTCAAGAACAATGTCAAATTCAATATAAGCATTCACACACCATTGATGGTCCAAACAAAATCTCCACTTACCAAGTCAAGCTATTCTTACGAAATTGAAGTTAGGAAACGTACCTTGTTCATGTTGAATGATGAAATTGAAGCTCAAGAAGGTCAGATTTCGCAAGAACGTGAGAGAGTTTCGCGGCGCCTAAGAGAAATTAGGGTTGTGTGTTTGTGAAAAAGTGAGAAAAGAGGGTTTAAAACTCGTCTGTCCCGACTTGGCGTCGCGAAACCCAGGGTTTCGCGTCGCCAAACAGGCAGTTTTCAAAAGTACCCTAGTTTTTTAAAATTTCGCGTCGCCAAAAGGCCCTCTTCGCGTTGCGAGATTCGAACAAAGTTACCTGAATCCAAGACTTGAAATCTGGCGATCGCGAAGTGCCCACTGTTTCCCACTTTTGAAAATTTGCATCGCACTCCGAATTCGCTCGAATTTGGTTTTTATCTCCTCCGTATGGTTACCTAAGCAATATCAAACAAAAACATCAATAAAAACACACACGAAAAATCATAAAAATGAAAGAAAAAGAAAAAGCTCGGGTTGCCTCCCGAGAAGCGCTTCATTTTTTGAATGGGTCTAGAGCTCGACCCCACTTTCAACTCATTTCTTGGCACGTCGGGCTGACGAGCCCTTCTTCTTTCTGTGATCTTTCTTGGAGGATCCCGGTTCATTGAGTTTCTAATCCTTTTGATGCATCGGGTTTGGATAGTCCTCCTTTTTCTTTCCATGCTCATGCAGGAGTAACGGGCGGTTCGTGTCTTTTTGTAGGCCAGAGAAGGATCTTCGTACGGTTCATCGAGGTGTCTAACCGGCTCTCCGTTAGGATCGAAGTAAATCCGATTTTCTCCATATCCCAAGCTTGTAACTTGGTTTCGCATATCGGTATTTACTTGAGCGGTGTGCAAGAAAGATCTCCCGAGGATTATCGGGATCTCCGTGTTCTGTGGATGATTAGCTATAACGAAGTCCTTCCACTATTCCTAACGGCTTTGTCATGTAACCGTTCACGCCTCGATATTGATAGTCTGTTGGTATGATCTTTTTAACTCCCATTTTCCTGCAATAACCAACAGGCATCATATTAAGAGCAGCACCTGAATCTACCAAAGCAAGACCACTAAATTTATGACAAGAAATAGGTAAGTTGTAACTCCCTGGATCATGCTTGATAGGTGCAATGTAGATGAGGTCATCCTCCGGTGCTTTCTCCTTCTCTTTCTCCTTGCCTTTATCCTCTTTCTTCGGAATCACGAACTCTGCGTATCCGCCTTGCTTTCCATCTTCCTCCTCATCATCATCACTTCAAGCTTCGGGCACTTTGAGTCTTAGGTGTTCGAATGACACGGTGAACCCCTCTGAATCGTAATCTGTGGCATAATCGGGCTCACTTTCACTCTCAGTTTCTACGTACTTCTTTGTGTAGATGTCCGTCCACTTCTTCTTTGATGGCTCTCCGGTCATCATGAGCATCGGTTTCACATTCTCCACCTTCGGGTTGACTTGTGTTTGCGTTGGCAACTCCCCTTGAGTCCTTTCACTTAGCATTTGCGAAACACGTCCAACCTGCAATTCCAAATTCTGGATAGTACTTTGGTGATTACGTAAGTATGAACTTACCTCATCGTTTAGCTTCTTTTGCATATCCATGAATTGGACAATCCGATCTTCGATAGAGACACGTGGCTCTCCATCCGGTCTTTGATTATGTTGATTTGGTGCAAAGAAACCGGGAGGTCTCGGAATGAAGTTACGATTGTTGTTCCACCTCCCTTGGTATTCGCCTCGGTTAAGATAGTTCACCTCTTCGGGTGTCATCATTGGGCGGTTCGGGCAATCTTTTGTCAAGTGTGGCCCATTGCACTCCTCGCATCCAACCTACAAAGCATGAACAGATTTAATTAGTTCTTCGATTTTGCGTTCAAACTTTACCTGTTGGTTTTTCATAGCGGCTAGTTCATCGGATGGATCGAAGTCGGTTGAGATTTTTCCGGCCATCCTCGGAATTTGCAAACGCTTGTCCATCCTCCAATCTATGTTATGTATGAGCATGTCTTCGAGAAGCTTGTATCCTTCCGTGGGCGTTTTGTACATAAAGACACCACCTGCAGATGAATCCAAAGTAGCTCGTGAAGAATAAGCAAGTCCACTATAGAAAGTTTGAACCTGTTCACTCTTATTCAACTCGTGACTCGGGCACGAGTTTAAGAGGTGCTTGAAACGTTCCCATGCTTCGGATATAGTCTCCCCGTCTTGTTGTTGGAAAGATCGGATTTCGGCTCTCAATTTGTCGATTTTGGATGGTGGAAAGAATCGGGAAAGGAACTTTGAACGAAGTCCTTCCCAAGTAGTGATTGAACTTGGCTCTAAGGATCGCAACCAAGCCCTAGCTTCTCCAGTAAGCGTTAGAGGAAAGACCCGAAGACGAATTGCATCATCCCGGTCTGCCTCTGTTTTGAACAGATCACAAATATCCACGAAGTTTTCCATGTGAACGATAGGATTGCTATCGTTTTTTCCGTCGAAGGTAAGGTCCTTGATCATGTGTAGGAGCTTCCCCGGGATTTCTTTGTTCAGGTTCGGCTTCGTGATCGGATTGGTGGGCAATGTTGGAGCGGCTCTCCTAGCGGTCCACATCGGTGTCTCGTCACCCATCTCAAAAATCAAAGCTCTCGGGCGAACTTTGTTTGCTTTTGATTTCTTTTTGTTTCTTTTTCTGAACTCTCTCTCCGGCTCCTCAAATGGCTCTAACAAGTCTGCCGTGACTGAAATCACAACAAACGGTTACGGGCAACTTGCGGGAAACAAAGAGATAAAACAAAATAAAAATAACGAACAAAACTAAAAAGCAGAAAACTTGCAAGGGACAGAATCCCTCACAAGGATCGATTAACAAAACTAATTAAGACTAAAATCTAACAACTACCGCTCCCCGGCAACGGCGCCAAAAACTTGATGCGGTAATTAACGTATATAAAAAGCGTAACAAGTTTTAACCTCTAATGCCTAGCCACTGTCTTACCACATATACAGGCAAGCGTACCTGATCGTGAGTAATATAGTGTAGGAAAGTCCAGGTATCGTATCTACCACTGGGAACGGTCAAGTTATCGTAGACTAAAGTCTAAATCGGTTTAATTAACCTAAAGGGGGGGTTTTTCTTTATGAAAAAGGTTTGAATACTAAAAAAAAAAATTAACTAAGTAAAAACTAAGAAAGCAATTAAAAGACTGATTTAAGATTATATTAAGGAAAAACAGCAGTACTTATCATGGTAAAATGAATCCCCAAAATGGATGATATGAATAGGTCAAAAGTTTGGTTGTTTTGACTATTGTAGGAATTTAAGTCTGGGACACCCTAACATGTGAAGATTATGGTAAAAAAAACTAGGACACGATCCTCCTAATCCCAATCCTAAATTGTTTGGTCCACAATATAGAATCGGTATACCAGTCCTAATTAATATTGCAATGGCTCTTCTACTATCTGGTCACTCTTGGTCCAAGTAACCCCTTAACACAACCTCTTGGTCCAAGGTCAGGCTAAGGTAGGTTGATTATCCTTTCGGAGTCTATCTGTTTTGGTCCAACAAATACACCCAACCAATTGAATTCAAATTGCCAAAACACTATCAATCAGAAAAGAACCATAACATACATTCAATTAATCAAAACAAACCATTAAACATTAATCACAAAAGTATCATCCACAAAGGTTCATCAACCATGACAAGCACCACTACTAAAAACTACTCACTAATCATAACGAAAACATAAACAAAAGTAGACATCGACATGATACCGACAGTACAACGACGGATGATCGAAGACCGACTCCCGCAGCGTATCGGCACCTTTCGTACTCTCACTCTCGTTCCTCCTCGTATCCCGTACCAAAAAATCATGTTTTGAACTGAAGGGGAAGGCTGGTATTTAAAAGAAAACGTCCAGGGGCCATCTGGCGATCGCCAGACTGCAGGTTTGGCGACGCCAGACACTTAGGTCAACCCTAGTCTTCAATTCAGTCGAATCTGGCGGCGCCAGATTGGGAATCTCGCGAACGCCAAACAGCTACTGTGTTGACTTTGTGCATTTTTCACGTTTTCTCGCCTTTTTTTGTACTTTTCCGTTTCACGGCCTCCAAATCCTTCACAAACAATAATAAGCTCATTTAGTGCGTGAAATGATCAGAAATGGGTGAGAAATGGGGTAAAGTCATACAATTACGCTCAACCAGAACATGTATAATTTTGGTGTTATCAGTTCACTATTCACTCCTTACTTCTGAGTTTCATCTAAGTAATTCTTGATGAGGTGACGTACATTGTTTCACTTGGATGAGTTGGACTAGAATGCTGGCTAACGTAAATTTCAGAGTTTTGAAGTGTTGTAGATGGTTATAAAGAACTGCGTCAATCTTAACAGGTTGCAAACTATATGGACCAAACCGTAAGATCTGTACAACGTCGGTTGGGTCTTCCGAATGCGTGGAGCTGCCGAAAAATAGTCTAATCCTAACCTGTGACAGGGGCTGTTTTGTCCAATAGTGAATTTAAGAACTAGTGATGCAGCACCATGCTGTAGCAAGGTACCCGACACATTGTTGCTTATAACTCCAGCCTGATCTTGCACCCATGCACTTTTTAAATACTGTTTTTACTCTTCAAGTAGCTGTTAACTCACCACAAATCATTCCTTCCAAATTCACCATCTGAAATCTTACTTTAAGTTTGACTTGTTAGAAATCCTTACTTTCCTGTCCCTGTGGATCGATATCTGGAACTTAACACCACTTTATTACTTGTTTAACGATAATGGTTTAGCATGTATACTTGCGTGTTATTCCATTTATGATTTTCGGGTCACATAATCTGCCGAACAGTGAGCTCTTCCCAAAAACAGGGGTATAAGTAGTGTATAGTTACAATGTCTATACTTTAATGGAGTGGTATAATAACCAACAAGTCTAATTCCTAACAAGGAAAAAGACTACAAAAGGGTCAACATTTTCTACTATCAACTCGCGGTCTAGATGGACCGTCTCTGCACACATCCCCCAAAGCTCACTCTCAATCCCAGCACCTGCTTGGGAACAGCGTCCCTAGTACCTGAGAGACACATCGACACCACGCAAGTGTTAGGCCAAAGGAGCCTAGTGAGTTGTATCAACATAATACCGCACATATAAAAGCATGTTAAGACATGCGAGATGTACAAGAGTATACAAACAACAAAATGTAGCATGTTAAACCGGTTTATTATTATCTTCGGAAACAATGGGAGCGACCCATTTCCCCCAACCAATACCCCATCACTCGTTACTTCCAAACACCTCGATGTCCCGAATTTAGCATGGCAACATCATCCGAGGCCCGCGCACCAAGGAGCAACCCGAGGGCCGGCGACATAGGTACAAACCCCAAGACTGTTTGGTGTGGAAATATTGCGTTGGTTCGTCCATGGTATTAACACATAAGACTTCGATACTGAATTTAGCATAGCATCTCGTCCATATTATTTACACACAAGACTTCGATACTGAATTTAGCATAGCATCTCGTCCGTGTTATTTACATACAAGACCTCGATACTGAATTTAGCATAGCATCTCGTCCATATTATTTACACACAAGACTTCGATATTGAATTTAGCATAGCATCTCGTCCATGTTATTTACATACAAAACCTCGATACTGAATTTAGCATATCATCATCAACGGAGGTATAAACCGAGGGTCTCAAGCCCTTCGCATCATTCTATAACATATTTCAATACACGTATTTATCATGCACACGTTCATCACATAACCATAAGCATGTAACTCATGCGAGGTAGCACACAACAAACCATTCCATGTATACGATTATCCAAGCATGGCATATAAATCAATCAAGGTGATGTGCTCTCAGTTTTAACAAAAAGGGTTTAGCAACTCACCTTGGTATTCTTCACAACAATCACGGATTTGATAGCTAACACGTCACAAGAAAGTACCTATACAATCATATCATGGTATACATCAATAAACCACCAAAATGACACTTATGTTTCACAACCGAAACACTAGTCTAGAGCTAGGCTAGACTATCTGGATTTCCCCCAAAATCTCCCAAACATCATCTAATATAACCCTTAAGGAAAGCCCAAAGCCAAAGCTCGAAGAGGGGCGGAAACGAAAGACTTCAAAATACACACAGGGAGTTGCGCGACCCTACCCCGCGACCTCAGGTCGCAGGCTAGGTCGCGGGGATCGTCTGGATCTGCACTCTCGCGATTAGCTTCGAAAATCTTAACCCAAACTCACCCAAAACTCAATATCGACTCCTAAAACACCCCACAAATGATTATAATCGATCCTACGATGATATAGCACGATAAACTAACAACAAAACTCAAGAATACCCCATGGATCGTCGAGATCCATGGTTTTCCCCAAATACGAACCCTAGTTTCCAAGGTTCTCAAATCCCAACTAAAACACGAAATCACACGAAATAAACCGTACCTTTCGTTAGGAACTTGATTCCAACGACACTTCACATATTGATTTCACCTCCTACGCTCGATTCTTCCTCCGGATCTCGAATTCTCTTCCAAGCCCATCTTTCTCTCTTTTTCTCTCTTTTCTCCCTTTTCTCTCTTCAAACTATAACACACACAAAGAATGAAAGGGTGAGGGGTTTTAACTAGCTAGTGAGCTAGTTTCACTACACCCCCCTTATTTCTGGTATTTACCTTCTTATCCCGAAACTGATAACTCGATCACCCGACTCAACATATAAACTTAAATACGAGCTGATAATTAACTTGGGAAGGTAATGTGTTATATTAAATCGAATTTCTATTATTCACTTTTATCAATCAAGTTCGAGTTCATAAAATTCTAGGTGTTACAAGGGATCTACGGGTCAAGGCGTTGGAGAAAGCCTTGGCCGAGACAGAGCAGAAGAGGTTAGCAGACCTTGAGACATCTAGGAAGCTTCAAGAAGAAAGGGATCAGGAGCTTTATGAGCTCAAACGGAAGATGAAGGGCAAACATGTGGAGGATGCCCCGACAACCGAAGTTCCTATCCCCCGTCAGTCCGAAGATGTTCTTCGTCTCCCTCCTCCGACCACGGGCAACCTACCCGACATTCCTGGGTACGTTACGGAGGCGGAACATTCCATGATGATCACTTCTTACACCACTCAGAATGACCGTCTCTCCGCCCAACTCCGAGAGAGAGACGCCCAGATCGAGATGCTTCAGCAGCGCATTCGGGAACTGGAGGCCATGTGTCGGTCTCAGGCTCAGCCTTCCAAACGGAGGCATGATGACCCTGATGACTTGGCACCGGGTCCTCATGAGGGGGAGGTGCAAGCTTCCAAAAGGCTTTGCATCAACCTCCAATCAGCCTCCGGTTCCGGTTCCTCCTCGGCTCCAGCTTCTACCACTACTCCAGCAAGCGCTCCATCAGAGTCGGCCGCCGATATCCCGTATGAAGATTCAGATACGGAGACTCTCGATGTGTCGGGTTGGCACTATGAGTCAATCCCGCTAGATGAGGTGATACACTTCCCTCATATGACCGAGACAGCAGGTGTTGATGTCATTTCCCCAGAAGCAGCACCGACAGACCCTTCAGATCTCCAGATTCCGGAAGAAGCCCGGAAGATTCTTCGATCGCTCGCTCAAAGCCTCCGGATCTATCAGAAGGGGGATGACATTCTCCGAGACACCGACTATGACAGCTTCCTCTCCACCGTCGAGTTTCCCACTCCCAAAGCTCCTCAGACGATCTCTACAACCACTCCTGATTCCTCAGCTCCTACCGTCATCTAGTTGAACTGGAACCACTCGGTCATCTTCAGGCCGTTTCTCGAGGAATCCTTCTCCCGGATCTTTCAGCAGGAAAAGCTGCACGTCTGGTCCCGGAAGGTGTACTTCGGGATCTCTCACATGAAGAAGCTAAGAAGAAGAACGGCGTACGTCCACCAGAGGGTTTGCAACTGGGCGACTCACGGGCGACAAAGGATAAGACGTCGATTCACGAAGGTAACTAATGTTCGCCCTTACAAACACGGACATCAGTTATTCCTCAAGTTCGATGTCCGCATGTATGGCACCGGCAGACCCACTGGAGAGTTACAGAACTGGACGTTCACCGAAGCCGACCTGGACCGGATCCACCTCGAAGACCTCCTTACTCTCACCAAATATCTACAAGGCCCGATCCTCCGACCCAAGTATTATCCAGATAGCCTAGAAATCCTGAAGAAGTATGTTCGTCATGCAATTACACTTGCACGCGTGACGGACTACCAACTAGCCATCGAGAGCCGCCAGCCAAAAGTCAACCTGCTCCATCCGAACCTGAACGTGTCAGCAATTGGAGCCTACCTTCCCTACATGCCATCCAGAGTACCAGAGCATGGGGTCGTCTACGTGACCAAGAAGAAGAAAGAGCGCAAGTTTATGCGTTTTAGCGAGCTTGCCAAATTCTGCGACGATACCTTGCTTTATGTGTACAACGGGCTCGCGAGCAGATTGTTGACTGATCAGATCCCTTCATCGAAGCTGGTGGATGGAAAGGCAAAGGTTTTGGAGGCGATGAACTTGATCGAGAGGAAACTGATGGAGAGGCTGATGTACCGACGGGTCGAAGCTGCTATGAAGATGCGAGCGAGGATAATAGGAGACTGGGACGAGTTCGTGCAGATGTCAAAGTGGGAACCTGCTTTGGAGTTACCGCCACCCTTCTGACTTCTTCCCAAAGGGGGAGATTGTTAGACCTCTTGTTGGGAAGAGTCAGAAGCACTATCGTTTATTTCTTTAGTAGTTAAATTTACTTAGTTTGGAACAATTATCTTTTTGTTAGCCCCTGTTTACAAGTTTGGAACTTCGGGGCCATTTATGTCATTCTTGTATTTTCTCTCATTCCTATTTAAGGAATGAGAGGTTTAGGGTTTTGGTATGAAATGCTACTATCATTTTTGGGAATCTTCTTTATTTTGCAATATATCTTTATCTTCCATTGATGCATTTCTTCAAGATTCATGTTTTCATTTGTTGTTGATCTCCATCCATCTCCTCTCTATTATTGATTATGGAACAAACACGAATGCCTTTATAAGCTTTTCTGATTAGTAAAACCATATGCAGAGTATCTTTGAACCGGAAACTCAAGCATTCTAGATGCTTCAACCCTAACTTAAAATTTCCATTACAAGGTTATAATGGATTCCCAAATGGCAAAAAAATAATTTGAATTGGAAAACTCAAAGATATAGTGTTGGCGTATAATGAAATGGAGAATATAAGAGTTTTATAATCACAACAAGTTGAGTATTGTGGTCCCATACAAGTTGCATTTATCATTATGCTAACAAGATTATTTCTTCTATTTAAGAGCACAACCCCAAAGGAGAACTTAAGTGTTATTTGTGAGTGCGTCTAAAACCCCATCATTCTTAATTAGTGTAGCAGCAAAAATGGAATATTGGTGTGTGAGTAAGATGAAATGTTCATGGTTGTTGTTCTTGATGATGATAGGTAGTTTGATAGTTTGTGGAATAGAAGGTGGTTGTATACAAGAGGAGAGAAATGCACTCTTACAAATCAAAACTTCCTTTATTCATTCATTTGTTCCTAGTGTCGATCCTCTTCCCAGTTGGGTTGATGATGGTGGGGACTGTTGTGATTGGGAGAGGGTGAACTGCAACACAACTATCAGGCATGTAACAGACCTCTCTTTGAGAAACATGATGGGGATGCCGAAAAGGAATCTTTATGAGTATGATACCTGCCAGAGGATTAATTGGCCTTTAAATATTTATGTGTTTCTTCATTTTAAAGAGTTAACAAGTCTGAATTTGTCAAGGAATTGTCTTGATGATGGGATTGTGAAAACAGGTATCATATGCTTGATTGCGTAACATACTATTATTGGGTTTTTATGGGTATCCTTGGATCAAACTGACTCAAGGATTAACACAGATCTAACGAACCTCACTGGTTTGATAAATCTCATAGGTTTAATAATCAAACTGATAAAACCTACATGATCAAAAACACACTGATTTGATCTTATCAAGCGGAAGTGATAAGGAAAAAACCCTTAAACACTTATTGATCTTTAATCGTTTCTAGTTCAATTAATTCTAACAGTTTTAGATCAGTTACCTGGATTGCTTGAGATTTAGTCCACCGGTGATTGACCAACGAATGTTCTTCTAGTTGAACAAGAAAACCCGATGACTTGAAAAAACCAAACTGGTGCTCCAAGGAAAAGGGGGGGGGGGGGGGCGGCGCCGAATGGGAGAGAGAGAGAGGGAGAGAGGAAACTGGAACTGGTTTTTAATTGATTGAAAACTCTACTTTTTCCTTAACCCATAAGCCTTATTTATATGGAGGAAAAATACAGTTTGAATAGAATCCAGTTTCCATATTATAATTATCTCAAATCTTTTCCCTTTTTAATTACTGGAAAAGAATTTGCATATGATAATTATATATATATATATATATTTATCTAATATATATTATTAATTAACTATTATATATTTATTTTTGTTGATCCAGCTCTCCTAAGACCTGATGAAATGATAATGATCCTGAATCTTTACTTAGTGAATAGGTTTTTACTTCTGTTATAGCTTGAGGAATTATCACTTAGTCTGTTCAGTGTTATTCCATGTTACTTGTGCTGTAACTTAACTTTATAGATTTCAGGATCAGGATCAGGAAACTAACGAGCCTGTTCTGCAGTTTACTGATCCTGTCCACTGAAGTAAAGACCTCCTCCTGAAGACATTAAGATCATACACAAAGAACCATCAGCGACGTCGAAGAAATAGCTGATGACAGGAACAGCATGCTCGTGATCTGAAGACGGAACTCAGTGATAGCAGTCTGTTCACTATCGTATGACATCCTGAAGATTCATCAGGATACACGTGACCCTGAACTTCCTCAGTTTTAGGACTCTAGTCACTGATCAGTATCCTGATCCTGAAGGATTAGAACAATGTCTTAGTCTAATGCATAAAAGGATTATCCGCCTTTACTGACACAATAGTACATAAGGGCAGTTACTTTACTGTTCCCTCCGTACTTATCAGACCTCAAGGCAACTGTTTACAAACATCCTCTTTTGCACACCATGCAAAGAGTATTTGTTTATAGTAAATAGTACAACAGACCACTCACATTGTGACACGTCACAATAGTAGGTCTGCATGCATTTAATGCATGGAGTATAAATAGGACGTGAAGAGATGTTCTCCATACTTCTTCTTCATCCAAAAATACTCAAGTCCTTTCTCTCTTATTCCCTCTATCTTCTTTCTTTATTCTCTTCTCACTTAGTGCATAGTGAAAGAACTTAGATTGTTTAGTTTAGACTATTAGTCTTTTCTATTTCCGCAACAATCTGTAAATTCATTTTGTTAATACAACAAGAATTTAAAAGTGAAAAATTGTGTGATTATATTCAACCCCCCCCCCCTTCTATAATCCCAAACACTATCCTTACTTGAAGGTCACCTACTTGGGACCAACAAGTGGTATCAGAGCAGATACAAGCTCTCATTTTCTTCTTAAGAAAAATCTTGTGATCCTCTCTCTTCTTATTCTATGGCTCTTCAAGCTAAGGATAACTACTTTGATACCGGCTCTGCTGGAAAGCCTCCTCGGTTTAACAAAGACAACTTCTCTCTTTGGAAAACCAGGATGGAACTTTTCCTCTCTGGTTCTGATCCCCAGATTCCTTACTTTCTGGAAAACGGACCACATGTGCCTACACAAACCGTCCACCCTATCCCTGCTGCTGGCGGTCAACCTGCTCTACCAGAACGTGAACTGGTAAAACCTGTGACTGATTGGAATGATGAGGACAGACGCCTGGTCAATATTGACACCAAGGCTAGATCTCTCATTGCCATGTCACTTCCTGATGACGTCTTTCATTCTGTCTGTCACCTTCGCTCTGCTAAGGAGATATGGGACACTCTTTGTGTTCAATATGAAGGTACTGCCGTACTCATGGAATCAAGAAAGATTTTCTTGGTTCGTCAGTACGAAAGCTTTATTCATCAGAAGGATGAAACTCTCTCCCAGCTACATCAGAGATTTAACTGTCTTCTGATTGACCTGAAGACAATCGGTACTACCTACTCTAACTCTGAGGTGGTCACCAAGTTCATGGAAGCTCTTCCTGAACATTGGGAAGTTTACACCTCCTGCTTAACTATGTCAAAGGACATAAAGACACTCACCCTAAGTGAGTTGTACGGTATTCTTCTGAACCGTGAACAACAGAAGAAACTGAAAAAGAATCTCATAAGAGATTCTAAAGAATCCAAAAGCACTTCTGTTGCATTGGTTTCTGATTCAGTTCCTCCTGTTGCTTCTGCTTCTTCTTCTGTAACTATTACTGAAATAGAATCATCTGACTCTGAAATGTCAGAAGATCCTGAGTTCAATGAATCCCTGGCTCTCCTAACTAAATCTTTTAAAAGGTTTGCCAAAAAGGGATCTTTCCATAAAAAGAAACCTCTTTCTATTACTGACAAGCCTAAGTCAGATCCTGTTGACAAGGCCACTGCTATCTGCTACAACTGTCAGGGCAAAGGACACTTTGCTAATGATTGCAGGTACAGAAAAAGTCAGTTTGCTCCCTCCTCTGCTAAATCTTCTTCTAAGAACCCCAAATACCAGCGCCTGAAGGAAAAGTACAAGAAGATGAAATTCCAACGAAAAGGCAAAGGTTTAATTGCAGAAGACTGCGATTGGGATGATGTGTCTTCTGACGACTCATCTGATGAAGAGGAAACTCAAGTGGCACTCATGGCCATTATTGAGGAACCTATCTTAGCTCTTATGGCTAAAATAGAAGAGGTCCCTGAAGAGGTTCCTACTCCTGAAGCTCCCTCCCCTACTACTGAAGCTTCAACCTCTGCGACTGAATCTACCAGTCAGGTACCTATTCCTCTTGTCCCTCTGGAAAGCTTAACTCAGCTTGACCTGGTAACTCTAGATCTTTACAAAGCCCTAAATGGTAAGACCTCTGCTGAGAAGATGAACATCGATCTTCGAGATCAACTCAGAGAGTGTCAAGAGAAAATTAAACAACTCACCATTTTGGAAGAAAACTATAAGGACCAGGTCACTGTAAATAAAACTCTTTGCATTGAAAGAGAAACGGCCCTTGCTGCTAAAGAAAAGGCCTTAGCTCAATTAAATGCTGAGAAAGTCACCATCAAAGGATGGAGTGACGCCTCTGAAAAAGTTGATGTAATATTAGCTTCTGGAAGAACTGGTAAAAGTAGAAGAGGTCTTGGATTCACTCGTGGATACAAGAAAGAAGAAACTAAGTCTGATAGTTCCATGCTCAAATTTGGAAAATTTGTTTCCTCTATTCCTCTTCCTAATGCTTCTGAAAACACTCCTTCTTCTTCTTCTAACACTCACCCTGAAGGTGCTCCTAAGAGCAAAAAGAATACAGTTAAGGATAAATCCAAAACTGAAAAACCTTCAAAGACCAAGGGTCCTAAACCCAAGAACAAAGTTCTGGGTGGTGGTCCTTCAGTCTCTGGAACTAAGTCTCTTTCTCAGAGTCCTGCTCCTAGACTGAAGATTGACCTGAAGCAAACGACTAAGGAGAAGACTCCAATTCCTCCTCTGTCAAATGCTAAAGGCATACTTGGTGCAGGTCCTGCTCACTTGAAGTTCAAAAACTTCATGGACCCCACAAAACGCTTTCTTTACCGCAAATGCTATCACTGTGGATTAAATGACCATATTGCGAGTAAGTGTCCTGATGCTACCAAAGCTGAAAAATCAGTTAAGGTAAAGAAGGTTCCTAAGACTGAGAAATCAGTCAAAGGAAAGAAGGTTGTCAAGACTATCCCTTCAGTCAAGACTCCAGCCTCCTATACTGAGAAATCAGTAAAGGCTGACACTGACTCAACAAGTCCTACTGATAATCCTGGATCCATAGTTCTATGGGTACCAAAGAAAACTTAAACTCTATATCTTACAGGATAAGGGCATCTGGTACTTGGACAGTGGATGCTCTCGACATATGACTGGTTCTAAATCTGTCCTCACTAACTACCGTGAAGAAAGAGGTCCTGCTGTGACCTTTGGCGGAAACGGTAGAGGCCAAACCCGAGGGTATGGCACTCTTACCAACGGAGTAACTACTTTCAAACGAGTTGCTTATGTTGAAGGCCTGATGCACAATCTTCTTAGCATCAGTCAACTATGTGATAAGAATCACAAAGTTTCTTTCTCAAAGAAAAAGTGCAAAGTCAAGAACAGGAGAAAGGAAGTTATTCTCACTGGTGTTAGACATGCAGATATCTACATCATCAACATGAATACTTCCACTGATAACTTCTGTTTCGTATCACGTGCTTCCACTGATATGAATTGGCTCTGGCACAAGCGTCTCTCTCATCTCAACTTCAAGACGCTGAATCAACTCTGCATCAACAACCTGGTTATTGGTCTTCCTGACTTTCGCTACACAAAGGAATCTCTTTGTTCAGCTTGTGAGAAAGGAAAACAGACCAGGGCTAGCTTCAAGTCCAAGCAGATTTCCTCCATCAGCTCTCCTCTACAACTTCTCCACATGGATCTCTTTGGACCCGTTAATGTCCAATCCATTGGTGGAAAGAAATATACTCTGGTAATCGTAGATGAATATTCCAGATATACTTGGGTTTTCTTCTTACGTGCCAAGAGTGATGCTCCTGAAGAAATCATCCTGTTCGTCAGGAAGATGGAAAGACTCAACAACCTTACTGTTCGATCAATAAGAAGTGACCATGGGACTGAGTTCAAAAACAGTACCCTGGAATCTTTCTTTGAACAGAAAGGTATCTCTCAAAACTTCTCCTCTGTGAGAACTCCTCAGCAAAATGGTGTTGCTGAAAGACGGAACAGGACGTTGATTGAAGCTGCGAGATCTATGCTGAGTGAAGCCAACCTTGCCACTCAGTTCTGGGCTGAAGCCGTAAATACTGCTTGCTATACTCAGAACAGATCTCTGATTGTCAAGCGTTTCAGAAGAACCGCTTACGAACTCTTTCGTAACAGGAAACCATCAATCGAACATCTCCATATCTTTGGTTGTGTCTGCTACATCCTGAACAACAAAGATAATCTTGGAAAGTTTGATTCCAAATCTGATGATGGAATTTTCCTCGGATACTCATCCATTTCTAAAACTTACCGTGTGTTCAACAAACGAAGACAAACCATTGAGGAAACGATTCATGTCAAGTTTGATGAATCGGGTCCTACCTTTCCTCACCCAAATGATAATACTGAAATCAATCAGTGGGCTGACTCTTTCTTTCAAGTCCCTGAACCTCCTATTGCTGATCCATCTCCTCAAGACCTTCCTGATGGTTTTGAAGAAAATCCTATACCACCCACTGATATAATCACTCCACCTCTCATAAATGCCACCCCTATCTCTCAAATCACACCACCTGAACCTGATCAACCCACTAACAGTGAAGACTTCTCTCAAACCACTGTTAGTGAACCCTCTCCTACCAATCTCCTTCCTGATCCATCATCCAATGAAGCATCTACTTCAGGACAGGTGTATCAACCACCTGCTCTCCGATGGACCAAAGATCATCCCATTGATCAAGTTCTTGGAAACCCTTCTTCTGGTGTGAAAACCAGACGTCAGGCTGGTAACGTCTGTCTTTATGTAAATTTTATCTCTGAAAATGAACCTAAAGAAATAGATGATGCCTTGCGTGATCCTGCCTGGGTCTCAGCCATGCAGGAAGAGCTAGCAGAATTCATCAGAAACAATGTCTGGCTTCTCGTCCCTAGGCCTCGAAAACGTACAATCATTGGTTCCAAGTGGATTTTTCGAAATAAACTTGATGAGATTGGTACAATCATTCGAAACAAGGCTCGCCTTGTGGCTCAGGGATACAGGCAGGAAGAGGGCATTGATTACGATGAAACTTTTGCTCCTGTTGCTAGGCTCGAAGCAATTCGACTCTTCCTAGCTTTTGCAGCACATATGAACTTCAAGGTTTATCAGATGGACATTAAAAATGCCTTTCTGAATGGAAAACTTAATGAAGAAGTCTATGTGGCTCAGCCTCCTGGCTTTGTAGATCCTAAGTTCCCTGATCACGTCTACAAATTAAACAAGGCTCTCTATGGGTTAAAACAGGCTCCTCGTGCCTGGTATGACACCCTCTCAACCTTTCTTCTCTCTAAAGGTTTTGTTCGTGGAAAGATTGATAGCACTTTATTTCTAAAGAAATATCCTAAGCATATCCTTCTTGTCCAGATATATGTCGATGACATTATCTTTGGATCCACCAATCCCAAACTCTGCGAAAAGTTTGAGTTGCTCATGAAATCTGAATATAAAATGTCTATGATGGGCGAACTAACATTCTTTTTAGGACTTCAGATCAAGCAATCTGAAAAGGGAATATTTATCAATCAAGGTAAATATGTACATGAGATGCTGAAGAAATTTGATCTCACATCCTGTACAACGATGAAGACTCCAATGGCTCCTCCTCTGTCTCTTGACAAGGATTCCAAAGGGAAACCTGTTGATGTGACTCTCTATAGAGGAATGATTGGCTCACTGCTGTATCTTACAGCGAGTCGTCCTGATATCATGTAGTCTACATGTCTCTGTGCTCGTTATCAGGCTGAACCCAAAGAATCCCATCTGACCGCTGTAAAGCGGATCTTCAGATACCTGAAGGGAACTCCAAACATGGGTCTTTGGTACTCCAAGGACTCAGGGTTCGATCTAACAGCTTATTCTGATAGTGACTTTGCAGGATGTAAGATCGACAGGAAAAGCACTACTGGTGGATGTCACCTATTAGGTGGCAAGTTGGTGAGTTGGACTAGCAAGAAGCAGAACTCTGTGTCCACATCAACTGCTGAAGCTGAATATGTTGCAGCATGAATATGTTGTGCTCAGGTCCTGTGGCTGAGAAATCAACTTCAGGACTATGACATACAACTCTCCAAAATTCCTATCTACTGTGACAACACTTCAGCAATAGCCATCGCTAACAATCCTGTCTTACACTCTAAGACAAAGCACATTGAAGTGAGATATCACTTCATCAGGGATCATGTGATGAATGGTGATATTGAACTCCATTTTGTCCCTACTGAATATCAGCTTGCTGACCTCTTTACCAAACCACTGGATGTGACGCGTTTTAATATGCTCCTCAGTGAACTTGGGATGTTAAATCCTGAAGAATAGAAGTTTTCAGGACAAACAGTTGTTAAAGTCCTTATAAAAATATTCACTCAGGACCTCTTTTCTTAACAACTCCTGAATAACTCTTCTTCAGGGGATAACTCTATTCAGTACTTACAAAATCTTGGTTCAAAATCCGAATACTGATGATTCTCAGGTAAGTATTTCTTCTCCCTGCTACTGAAACCTTATCGCATTAAATGTGATAAGAGGATTTTTCCCAAAACAGTACTTATCTGATAAGTACTCTGATTCCAATAAAACATATCTTTCACCAAAATGGAATCATCCCCTGAAAAGGTGGTTTTTAGTTTTTCATATAAAACAAACGTTTCATCTGGGCTGACACGTAATGGGACGTTTCCTGTTCCCCACTACGTGTGTCAGGCGCGTGAACGCGCGTAGAACTCCCTTTTTCATCATTACGTTTGAATTTAGCCGCTCTTTTCTCTCTCATCCTTTTTCTCTCTCCTACCACGAGGTATAAAAACCTCACTTGTATTCCTTTTCACTCTTTACGCTCACATAAATCTCTAAGCAATCAAGCAAGAAAAGCAAGAACAAGTTTTAATTTCTCAAGAACATCAAGAACACTCATCTCTTTCTTTCAACAAATTCATCGTAAGTGTTTCTTAATTTTTGTTCTTTCTACATAGTAAGTTGGTTTTCTTCACTTAAACAACTTAGTGTGATAAATCGTTTTTCAAAAACACTAAGATCACTTCGTTTGATCTTAGTTTCTCCAAAATCTTCTAAGGTTTTTGTTAAACAGTTTACATGATATTCTTATTTCTTTTAAGAACAATCATAAACTCTTATTTTTGATATCTTTTCGTCAAAATAAAAGTTTCTTTTCAATACCAAAACACATTTCTTTTGTGAATTTTGGTATCTAATCTATTCTAAGTATAAAGGATTTCACCATTTTTATGAACATATTTTGTGTTCATTGAAAAATGAAGAAAAATGCATATTTTGGACTCTTAATCATCCATATATGTTATTTTTATGTTTTTAACAGGATGGCTGCTACTACATCTACATCCTTGGACGCCCAGCTCTCATCTGAGGCCACACCTCTGCAAGCTACTGAGAGTTTGCCAATAATCATCCCACAACATGACGTGCAGTTCAAGCAGAACAACGTCATAGGACTGTTTGACATCCCAGCAGACAAAGCATACCTGCTGCCTGCCAAAGAATTCTTGCTGAACAGCCCCCTGAAGACGGCTTTCACCCTTGACCCTAAGCCGAACAAGCCAATGCTGCAACAACTATGGTCTACAGCCACTGTTGCCAAGGAAAAGAATTCCAAAGGTGTCCTGCGAGAGGTCATCAAATTCCAAATCAAGGAAAACATCATTTCCTTTGGTTTCGGAACCCTAAGGAACGTGCTCAACTTCCCAAAGAAGAAGCGCTTCCCTCCTGTCCCCACCGCTGACGAAATCGTAGAATTCCTGGACGCCATAGGCTACCGATGGCCTGTGAAGGAAGGCGTCTTGCTACCAAAGACGGGTGCCACTGTCCATAAGTCAGGACTAAACGCTACGTTCTACTATATATGGAACACGTTTGGCCTGTGCTTATCGGGCAAGACGGGGAGCACGGAGCAGTTTTCTACGGTCATCCAGCACATGGTCTTCTCTGCGATCAAAAATCGCGAGTTTGACTATGCTCGCTGCTTATGGGACGACATGGTGAAGAAGGTCCGGAGCAAGACCCGGGTCGTCAACATGGCCTTCCCCAGATTTTTCTCGGCCGTCTTGGAGCTACATATGGGGGACAACTACCCCAAGGTCGGGAACTCCAACAACTACACTCTTGGACCCAGGTTCCTGGAACAGGTTGCTCCTCAACCTGACGACGTCCCTCTCTCCGCCGTCCTGGTCGTTCCTGAACCAGTTCAGGAGGATGCTGAACAATCCACCTCTCCAACTGCAGGTACGTTTTCTCTCTTCTCTTCCAAACCACATTCTTCTACTTCTATGCATGCTATGTCAGTAGCTAACCCCATACTGACTTCCCCAGCTGCAACCACAACTTCTTCGCTCCAGAAGCGCCCCCAACCATCTTCTGCCACTCCTCCACCTCCTCCAAAACGCGCCAAGTCTAAGGCGCAGAAGAAAAAGAAACAGGCGGCTGGTAAGAAATATTACATTACCCTGCCCCAGTACTTTAATAAACCATCTCCTTTATCTAAAAATTCTTCCACTGCAGATACTCCTCTCTCTGCTCCTGTTACACAAGAACCTGAGGTTGTTCAACTCGAACACTCAGAGAATGTGGGGGGTAATCGTTCTGATACCCTCCTAGCCTCAGGTAATACTTCTAAGCAAACTGTTACCTTTTCTTCTTCTATGAAAGCTACTGAGTCTTCTAGTACTCATTTAGCTCCTCTATTTACAGGTTCTTTAGGAGCAGGTTCTGAAGGGCATCCCCAACTTCATCAGGATGACCCCTTCAATGATTTTATTCTCACGGATGTCGAGCATCAGCTGAACACAGCTGAGCTTCGCAGGCAGTCCGCTGAACGGAACCTGCAGGAGGCCCGCACAGCCCTCCAGCAGAAGGAGGCAGAGCATTCAGCACGTCTCCAGACTTTACAACAGGAGCTTGCTGCTGCCAAAGCTGCTGCAGCCGCTGCTGAAGCCGCCGCCGCCAGTGCCACTGCCGCCGCCGTCGCCGCAACTCCGCCGCCCACGGCCGTCACCCTCTCCATTCCTTGTCTGGATAACATCCACGACAAGGTTTCACAAGTTGCCTCCTCCTCCACCAACCTTCAGGCATCTATTGATGACCTGAAGGCAACGGCTCTCCCTGCGCTCTCCACAACAATCATCAACAGCACCAACTCTCTCACCACCTTCCAATCAACGGTGGTTCAGAGGTTGGATGCTCAGGATGCTGCCATCCGCGCCATCCAGGAGCAGGTGACAGGGCTCTCCTCTGCTGTTAACGCCCTCACCTCTGCTCCTGCGCCGCCTCCATCTTTCACCACGGCGGACAGGGATGTGTTGCAGTCCCTGATCTCATCATCATACATCACGCGCAAAGTCCTCAGTGACATGGCCTCTCTCCTCCAAAGGAGTGTATCAACAACTGCCTTAGTGCAGGCACCTGTTGAGGGGGAGAGACAGCCCCGAGACCATTCCGCCTATTCCCCCTCCACGAACTGGAGAACCACTGAAGCCGGGGGAATAATGAAGACGAGGATGATGATGATGAAGATGATGATGATGATATAGACGACGACATCTTCGTCGAGAAGGTTCCTACCTCAGCGCCCATTCCAGGGCTCGCACAACCTCAGGGGGAGAACCCTGATGCCTCTGGTATGTCTCTACTACCATCCTCTCCCTCTTCCTCTGATAACCAACCTATCTCTATTCTTCTTAAAACCAAACCTACCTCTGAAACCATCACCTTAGACACCTCACCTGAAGACTCCCCTCCTAATAACCTTCAAATGGTTATCTACCAACCTCCTAAACTATCTTCTCCTGAACCATCTCCTGAAATCACCTCTCACACTGAACCTGAACCTAATACCCAAGCCGATCCTGAAGATGTCAACTATGGCTCTGTCACTGGTGACATTATTCGCCTAATGGAGAATAGTCCCAATGAACAGACCAGGGCTGAATTATCTACTATGACCTTCAGGATCACACCCCTCAACCAAGAAACCATTACTACCCGTCCTACAACTCGTTTCAACCAAGAAGCCTCTTCATCCAGAACCCCTGAAATCCGAGCCACCCCTGATACAATATGCCTTTCATCAAATGATGAATTCATCTCTGATGACTTCTCTACCCCTACTTCTTCACCCAGATCGCCTCCCTCAAACTCTCCTAGATCTGAAGGTGAAAATTACCCTGACAATTCCTTTGCCATTGACAGGGATGGGCGCTTAGACGCCGTGATAGAGCGACTCGAGAGTACAAGAGTAAAAATCCCTCTTCGTACCTCTTGTGACTCCGAGTTCGCCTATCTCTCGCAGGAGGAGTACAACGAAGCTGTACAGGCTCAACTAGAGCACAATAAAAAGCAGAAGGAAGCTTTCCTCTCTGCCCAAGCCGCTCGAAGGCTTGCATCGGATTTTGTAGATGAAGATGCAGAAATAAGTGCAGATCCTATCCTTGCACAGAAGGCTGTTCTGAAGGTCTTCAACAAAAATGCAGAGGTACAGACTGGAGAAGTAAACGCTGAGCTTGACTGGTGCAGAGATCGGTTACACCTCCGAAAGCATGGTGCTGCCATCTCAGGAATCCATCTTCGCCGATCTAGAGGCAAGAAAGGTAATCCTAGCAAAATCTGGATCACAGTCAAACGCTCTGGAGTAAAGGACGCAGAGCACACTTTGGACAAGTTAGATCGTTACAACTTGTCAGAGTGGAACGAAATCAGATCCCTACTTCCCAAAGCCAACAAGAACTGTCGGGCTGAAGTAGAAGAAGTCATTGAAGGACTTATTGCTCGCATCAGAAGGACAACTGAAATACCTGATGACCTGCTCCATTACTCTTCAGTCCTATCTCAGCAACCAGTTCGAAGATCTGCAGGCACCTCTACAAGAAGACCTACTCCCTGTCTTCCCAGAATGGTTGTTAAACCTCTGGACCTCTCAATGCTTGATCTTTCACTCCCTCCTGGAATCTCTCTATCTGAAGGACAAGTAATCAGAGAACCTGTTCATGGCATCTGTGTTAGCGATAACTCAAAAATCCTACGCTTTCAGCGCTTCAGTGAGCTACACATAGCGCCCTATGAACATCTTTTGACAGTTCTCTTCACTGCACAACAAGATAAGAAAAATCCAGACAACAAAGAGATTATTCGCACTGTCAGAGCTATACTTGATCACAGACTTGCCTTCAGCGACACTCCTGTTCCTGTTTGCGTCAAGACTGAATACATTAGCGAAGAATCTGATAGTTAGATATTTTGTATTTTTTTCTTTCAGTACTCCTGTCATGTACTCTTGTATTTTCCTTACTCTTGTAATACTTATATGAGATTAATGAGAATGCAATTCAGTGCATTGTACTTCATTCCATCATAGTACTGAAAAAGATCCCTCAAAACAGTAAATGGGACATGTACCTTTATGAGTTCTATTTCCTACTGTTTAGTTCTAGACTTAGATTTATTTCTAACTTTTCTAGATTAAGACAATTACTCTATTGTCTTATCATTATCATTTAGGGGGAGATTGTTGATCCAGCTCTCCTAAGACCTGATGAAATGATAATGATCCTGAATCTTTACTTAGTGAATAGGTTTTTACTTCTGTTATAGCTTGAGGAATTATCACTGAGTCTGTTCAGTGTTATTCCATGTTACTTGTGCTGTAACTTAACTTTATAGATTTCAGGATCAGGATCAGGAAACTAACGAGCCTGTTCTGCAGTTTACTGATCCTGTCCACTGAAGTAAAGACCTCCTCCTGAAGACATTAAGATCATACACAAAGAACCATCAGCGACGTCGAAGAAATAGCTGATGACAGGAACAGCATGCTCGTGATCTGAAGACGGAACTCAGTGATAGCAGTCTGTTCACTATCGTATGACATCCTGAAGATTCATCAGGATACACGTGACCCTGAACTTCCTCAGTTTCAGGACTCTAGTCACTGATCAGTATCCTGATCCTGAAGGATTAGAACAATGTCTTAGTCTAATGCACAAAAGGATTATCCGTCTTTACTGACACAATGGTACATAAGGGCAGTTACTTTACTGTTCCCTCCGTACTTATCAGACCTCAAGGCAACTGTTTACAAACATCCTCTTTTGCACACCATGCAAAGAGTATTTGTTTATAGTAAATAGTACAACAGACCACTCACATTGTGACACGTCACAATAGTAGGTCTGCATGCATTTAATGCATGGAGTATAAATAGGACGTGAAGAGATGTTCTCCATACTTCTTCTTCATCCAAAAATACTCAAGTCCTTTCTCTCTTATTCCCTCTATCTTCTTTCTTTATTCTCTTCTCACTTAGTGCATAGTGAAAGAACTTAGATTGTTTAGTTTAGACTATTAGTCTTTTCTATTTCCGCAACAATCTGTAAATTCATTTTGTTAATACAACAAGAATTTAAAAGTGAAAATTTGTGTGATTATATTCAACCCCCCCCCCCCTTCTATAATCCCAAACACTATCCTTACTTGAAGGTCACCTACTTGGGACCAACAATTTTATCTAATAAATATATAATATACCTAATTAATTAATAACCCTCTAACTTTGGTAATTCTAACTGAAAATACCCAATTGATTTATAATTCACTATTATAAATCCTAACTTCCCATTTCCGGGTTTCATTTAACTTATTCGATTTATAGGTCCTCACAGGTGGACCCTCAAGTGTCTTGCAACATTGGATGTGTAATCACTTGGTTTGTCAATTCTGCACATAATCCCTAACAGACTCCCACTTGTGCAAGTTGGCAATACCGCCTTTGATTACACTGACCTAAGGAGGCCCCTAGACAGGCACTTAGGCTGACCAGGTTACAAGAACTCTTATACCCAGACTGGTGATATAAACATTCCATTAAGGAAATCGTATCTATGAAACTACTGTTCATTGATTGGGTATATCTTGGCTTTTCCCTTTGCATCGCGATATTTCATCTGTGAGTATGAGCTTGGAAAGTGTCAACTCTAAATACTCAAGATTCTGTTTTCTTGACTATCCGACTTTTACTGATAGGTAAACGACAAAGAACTAATCAGTTCGTTTGGGCATGGCCATGCACTTCATCAGTATATATTCAGTCAGTCAAGATGGACCCAGAAATATCTCTCTTCTGAGAAGAGGTGCAAATCCCATCTTGCATATCTGCCTTTAATACCACGTCTTCCGCTGAATCTAGTTACGCCCTTTATAGCCACCCTGTTACGGTGTAGCGGTTGAGTGCACTAAGTATTCAGTGGTCCTCATGATACTAAATCAGATACCTCAGGTGATTGGGACAACCACTGTGAGACTTACTTATGACTGTTTCCAAGAAGTAGTCTCAACTGCGGATCACGTCCGATATTTGCTACTCTATCTAATATCTGTGCAACTTTTAGTCTACAACACTTGTAGCTGTTATTCAGCAACTGATCATAACTACCTAAAAGTTCACAATGACTTTACCACCTTATCATGTTCCCACAATGATAAGTTGTCACGGACAAGTTTCGAATGAAAACTGAAAAACTAGTTTCATTCCTGGATTATTAAAACATGCAAAATTGTGAAAGTGATAAAGAAATTAATTTTGTATAGTCCATATTACACGCTGTAATAATAACAAAATTAAATGTCTTTTCTTTAATAACTTTCATAATATCTATTTAACGTTTGTTAAATACTGGTCTAAAGTGAAGTATCACCTATCTTCAGTTTAAACCCTTTGATTAAAGTTTACCATTTTAATCAAAATGATAACCAAATAATACAAGTATGGTTTTACGATCTACTTGTATTTGCTAATCATTGTTTTGCAAACACCTTTTAAAAAACAATAACTAGACTTTTATCATATTTCATGAACTCGGAGACCTGGACTAACTTCGAGTTTCTGAATATGTAAAATCAAACTGCAACTTTTCTTAGTTGCTGTGTAGATGAATGATTTCTTCATGAAATCAGGTTCCATTTATCATCTTGACAAATTTACTGGAATTCTATATTTAATCCAACATTTTAATTATTGATTTTAAAGTCAATTATGACTTTTCTTTGTTTCAAGGGTCTTGAAACTTTCATCCTTTTGACTAAAAAGGTAAATTATATCTTATGAATTCTTATCCTATCTGGATTATGAATTCCGAGATATATTGAATCAATAATTGTATCTTTTATTCTTTTATCTCAGACTAGATAGAAAATAAATTGAGCTCCCACTTACTTATATAAAAACTAACTATTACTCAAAATTTACTATTGACTTAGTCAATTATAATTTTTAAGTAATGAACTTTGAGAATTTCCTTTTATAAAACTTAACTGGATTTGATTAAATCCTAATTCCAAAACTTGGAATCTTTCTAGTTTTACAAATACTGTTATTAACGCCATCTGAGTTAATATCCTAAATTCTCCTTTTAAAACATTTGAATAATAAAACTTTGATCAAACTTGATTAGTCAATAAAACTTAACTGGATTTGATTAAATCCTAATTCCAGAACTTGGAATCTTTCTAGTTTTATAAATACTGTTATTAACGCCATCTGAGTTAAAATTTGATCACAAAACTATTATTCACAAATGTTTTATTCTCAAAACATATTCCTATAGAATTTCGTGTGTTTTGATAGTTTTTATACAAATTACTTCAATTTAATAGATTTTTGAAGTAACTATAACAGGCAACAACTAGGATCATACGGATTAAAGCGCGCACAATCAGATATTTCAATGTCAAGACAATAACTTTTGAAAATTATAAATCAAAAATATAATCACCCCAAAAATTGTTTAAAACATAAATCCAAAATTAACTGTTTTAAAACATAAATCCAAACTGTCTTGACTTATATCGAAATTAACTTGTACTTAAGATCCTCGGCAACTTCTGGGCACTTCACTTCTGACCTCCTGCAATAGTCATTTGCTCTAGGTATCAGTATACTTGTAAACTAACAAGTAAGAAGTGACAAATTAAAGCAATCATAAATTTCTGAGGCTTACATACCTGCTTCATGACGCTTAGGGCAGTTTTGCCTCCAGTGACCGACCTCATTGCATATGAAGCAGCGGTTCTCGGTCCTAGCTTTATTTGGCTTAACCTTCTTGCCCTTGCCCTTGCCTTTGCCTTTCTTGGGTGCACTCTGGATGGCCTGGACTGGTCCTTTTCCTTTGCTGGTGCTAGCATGCCCATTCTTCTTTTTCACCCCTCCGTCTTTCACCATCAGGATGTCCTTGTTTTTGCCTTTGGTCCCCATATTCAATTCAGCTGTCTTAAGCATGGAGTGCAATTCTGCTATTGTTTTCTCCATGTTGTTCATGTTATAATTGACCACAAATGGCTTGTAGTTGTCTGACAGTGAATTGAGTATAGTATCCGTTGCCAGCTGCAACGGAACTGGGTGACCAAGCCTCTCCAGATGATCCAAGTGCCTTTTCATTTTCATGACATGGTCACTTACTGATGTCCCTTTTATCATCTTGTACTCATTAAATGCTTTGGTGGCATCGTAACGTTCTGTACGAGCCTGGGTCTGGAACATGTCCCTCAGCTGGCGGATCATGTCATAAGCATTTGTATTTATGAGCCCTGCTTGCAGGTTTGGGCTCATAGTTGCAAGCATGAGACAGGCAACATCTAGTAGATCATCCGAGTGCTTCTTGTGGGCATTCCTAGCAGCAGCCGGAGCATTTGCCGGAGGTGCCTCTCCAAGAGGCTCTTCAAGGACATACCATTTCCTCTCATGTCTGAGCACAATCATCAGATTGCGCTCCCAGTCAAGGAAATTTGAGCCGGTCAGCTTATCCTTCTCTAGGATAGAGCGGAGGGAAAGATTGTTAGTGT
Source organism: Centaurea solstitialis (assembly GCA_030169165.1). Taxonomy (NCBI): domain Eukaryota; kingdom Viridiplantae; phylum Streptophyta; class Magnoliopsida; order Asterales; family Asteraceae; genus Centaurea; species Centaurea solstitialis. The sequence continues at coordinate 70,708,774 of CM058043.1, forward strand.
TGGTAACAGTGCTTGCCATCTACACAAATTAAAACTTTTGGTCTTTTAGCAACTGTAAATAGATTAATTTCCAATAAATATCAATAAACCCTTAAATGACCAATTTATTGGACTAGGATCCTTATTTCATACGTCCTGATGTGCGTAATGTTCTTGCTCCACCAGACCCGTATTTATTTCGGTAGGTAAGGACTTTTACCAATCATATCTAGCTGACATGACTCCTAGATCTTTTCGGAACCACGGTAACTGTACATGTTTCGGTTCCTCTAAGTGCATTTTGGCCCGGTACCTCCCGGTGAACTTAACAGTACCAAAATAGATCTCACCATTTTGGGGACCTGATCACTATACTCTGGCCGGTACCACCCGGAGATAATTCGCAAAGTTATGTAACCCCTCCAGCTTCAGTTTGAACACGGACGTTGAATGTGTGATCACTTACAACGCCTATGTACTTTACGCCGAAGGTGCCCCTAGATGGGTTGCACTACTGATCTATGATTTTCGGGGTTTTGAAAAACTTTATTTCCAGGATTTTTGTCAAATATATAATTTTGAAAAACTGATTGTTATGAAGGCCACTGATGTTTTAAACTAACTGTTTCAAACATACATGCTATTTTAAAACTAACTGTCTTAAAATTATTTGCTAATTAAAACTAACTGTTTTAATAGCACACTTAGTTGATTAGAACTAACTGTTTTTGTCAACTTGCCTTTTATATAAAACAATCATCTATAGGTTTTAACATAAAATCTATCGTTTTGAAAAACTGGTAATACAAAAACCTAGTTTTAAAATAAGCTTTCTATTTAAAACTACTAACATGCAACATATCACAAATAATCAATCAACCATGCAATTAAACAACAATTAATCACATAATAGCTAATTATAGTTTTTGCCAACGATTGTTTCCTAGGGACCAATAATGACTTATTTTGAAACTTCAAAAACTTGCGTAGCTCCCACTGGCCTCGCCACGTTTGTTAGTACTCCGGTAAGATGAAGAATTTTAGTAGCTCCCACTGGCCTCGTTATTGAAAGAATAAAATATTTATCCTAAGGTCATTATTACATAAGGGGTTGTAAATGGCACGCAGGCCTCCCCGTAAATATGTCAAGGGTCTAGGTTGGCAAAACACTATAATAGATATATATATATATATATATGTACTCAAACTGAGATGTATATATAGAACTCAAGCAATCATGCAATGCAATATAATAAAAGCAATATAGTAAAAACGAATAATAAACCTGGATCCGTTAAAATTATCTTGTCTCAAATATCGCTAAACTTGGTTTTATAACTGATTCGAAAAACAAACTGTTTTATGAACCAAAATACTTTAGACTGGAGAATGGTTTTTACTTAAAACTGAGATTTATAAACAATAAATCCTATTTTACAAAACTAAAACCATTTTATCTAAAAATCAATCATTTTACCCAAAAAATTATATCAAACAGGTTTTATCGATCCAATCTTTAAAATACCGGCCTTTGAGTTTAAATAGTAAAACACAATATTGGGCCTATCTGAAAAACGGGTGGAAAAATTTAATTTTATAAAACTGTTCATCAAACCGGAAAAACAATCCAACTGGTTAGAACAAATTTTATTAGATAAAAATTAAACAGAAAAATAATTTTGGATAAGAAAACTTAAAACCGAACGATCCCTTTTGGGCCATAATTTGGTCCAAAGAACTGGGCCTAGGGCTCGTTATCATTTTGGCCCAACTATACGAAAAACCCTAATCGCCGTGTATCGTTTCGTGTTTCGCAAGCAATCATTACCAATTGTAAACGATTGACGATGGCAACAAACAAGTTACTATCGTCATTGACGATGGCAACCACGGCCGTCATCGTCTTTTGGTTGTTTGAAATCCGTCGATTGCTACTACCACAAGCGGTGGTGTGGCTCTCAATTGATTACCGCCGCTATCCGGCTGTCAACAACCACAATCGCCACCACCACCACGAACGGTGGTGTGATGGTTTGTTTCGGAGAATGACGATAGCAGCGGTATCCACCACCACCATCGCCGCCTCCACGGCTATTTCAAAACGTCACCAACACCGTTGCCATCTCCGGCTTAGGTGGTTTTAAGACCGCCGCTACCACCACGCTGGTGGTTTGGCTAGGTGGTCGTGGAATTGCCGCCATTACCACGTCCGCCGTTTTCGGCCTTCTTGGTCGATTGAACAGCCGTCGGCCACCACCATTCGCTGCAATCACCACCGTGTGGTGCGGCCTGGTGGTTTGGAGTGACAGCCGACGCCGCCACCATTCTGGTGGTTTGGCTGGGCGTTCGCCACCGCTTGGCGCGGCCATTCGGCAGCTAGCGGTGGCCGACTTATTACTGCCACTACCGATCGCCACCACCAGCCGCCGCTTTCACGGTCATCACCATCCGCTACAACCACCGTGCTGTGGTGCGGCCTGGTGGTTATGGAGTAACAGCCGCCGCCACCACTAGCTGTGGTGCGGCCGGCGCTTGGTTTATCCGGCGATGGCTACATCTAATACCGCCATCACGATCAATCACTACCGCCACCACGAACGGTGGTGTGGCCATGATCCGGTTCGGCCTACGGCCACCACCGTTCTGGTGATGTGGCCTGGTGGTTCTCGAGCGGCAGCCTGAGCTGCTACCATACATCGTGGTGTGGTCCGGTGATCGACTACGGCTGTCAGCCGCAACCACCACGCTGGTGGTGCGGTGGTAGGGAGACAACCGCAGCCACCACCAATCTGGTGGTGGTTTCTCCGGGTTTTTCGTTTGATAATGTTCTAACGCGATAGACAAAATTATAAACCATATAATAAATTTCAGATTTTTAAACTTGTTATACAAGAAACAATAATTATAACGGATCACAAAAACTGATAAAAACTAAAACGATTATAACCAATGGCTCTGATACCACTGTTGGGTTTTTATGGGTATCCTTGGATCAAACTGACTCAAGGATTAACACAGATCTAACGAACCTCACTGGTTTGATAAATCTCATAGGTTTAATAATCAAACTGATAAAACCTACATGATCAAAAACACACTGATTTAATCTTATCAAGCGGAAGCGATAAGGCAAAAACCCTTAAACACTTATTGAACTTTAATCGTTTCTAGTTCAATTAATTCTAACAGTTTTAGATCAGTTACCTGGATTGCTTGAGATTTAGTCCACCGGTGATTGACCAACGAATGTTCTTCTAGTTGAACAAGAAAACCCGATGACTTGAAAAAACCAAACTGGTGCTCCAAGGAAAAGGGGGGGGGGGGCGGCGCCGAATGGGAGAGAGAGAGAGGGAGAGAGGAAACTGGAACTGGTTTTTAATTGATTGAAAACTCTACTTTTTCCTTAACCCATAAGCCTTATTTATATGGAGGAAAAATACAGTTTGAATAGAATCCAGTTTCCATATTATAATTATCTCAAATCTTTTCTCTTTTTAATTACTGGAAAAGAATTTGCATATGATAATTATATATATATATATATTTATCTAATATATATTATTAATTAACTATTATATATTTATTTTATCTAATAAATATATAATATACCTAATTAATTAATAACCCTCTAACTTTGGTAATTCTGACTGAAAATACCCAATTGATTTATAATTCACTATTATAAATCCTAACTTCCCATTTCCGGGTTTCATTTAACTTATTCGATTTATAGGTCCTCACAGGTGTGACCCTCAAGTGTCTTGCAACATTGGATGTGTAATCACTTGGTTTGTCAATTCTGCACATAATCCCTAACAACTATCATATTATATTAGCTTATAAGTATTGAACAATTAGAGGTAGCTAAAGACATTAAGCAACAAAAGCTTAAGACATATATATGGTAGCAGATGCATATATACACTTTATATTTATACTATTTATTAGTTATTTAATTTCTAAGTGACCCTCTTTCAGATTCACAAACAATATTATAACTTTGTTTCTTTTTGCAGGACTTGGAAGGTTGTCGAGTTTGAAGAAGCTACAAACACTCGACCTTAGCGATAATTCAATTACTAATGTGATCTTTCCTTCATTGGGTGCTCTGAATTCACTCAGCGTTTTGAATCTTAGTTCCAATGAGTTAAAAGGATACTTCCCTGCTCTTGGTATGTGTTTGGTCCTTCCACCTACTTTCTTAATTAATATATATTTGCAGTTACTTTCATGCTCTCTAATTATATGATTATTACATCTATTTTGAACAAATTTGCAGCTTTAAAAAACTTGGAGATATTGGATCTCTTCTATAACTATATGGAAGGTAATGAATATGATGTTAAAGCCGCCTACGGAAATGGCATGGTCCTCTTGGATTTGTATGCAATTAATCTCATTACACACAAATACAATTTAGTTCCATTTCTAGATATTTATATATTTTGATAAATAACTACTTAGTTTATAAACTATCAACATAATCAAATGCTTTCATGATTCATTACAGGTTTTGACCAGATTTCTCTGTTGAAGAAATTGAAAGTCCTAAATCTTAGGTGGAATGGGTTCAATGAAAGATTTATAACATCTTTAAGTGCTCTTCCAATGCTTAAATCCCTAGATTTGAATGGGAATGAGTTGTCCCAATGGTCATTTCGAGTTGAAGGTACGATCTGTTACTGTATTGATTAACTAACTTCTCTCATTAAGTATTTCAACTTAATAGACTTTATGTTGTTTTTACTTGATCATACATTTATATGTCTATTGATGATTCTTAACGTGTATTAGGATTTAATAGTAATAGTAGTAGTTGAATCAAAAATTTAAACGTGTAGTTCATTCTTTGAAAATATGTATGCTCTTTACATAGCTATATTTTAAGCATGATTAATTCAAAAAGATAATTGACTTCTATGTCAAAATTTTGAAACAGCAAACTGTTTGTTGACAATGATAAAGTTTAAAACCTAACTCATTTATATAGAAGTTGATTTTTTTAAATGTGATTATCTTTTTGTAGCCAAAAAGTTTAAAATGTAATCTTTTGTCTTTGTTACATCAAAGTTTTAAATATTGTGTGTTTGTTATCTTTGAAATTAATAACATAAAATGTGACTCCTTTTTATGTTATAAGTTTCCTAAACATGATTAATTTTGTGGACATCTTATAAACACTTACTTTTTAAAATAATTTTGCTTATGCAAAACCACAACTTATAAAGGCCATAGTTGTTCACTTTTACTACTTCAAAATTTTTTTTAACAATTATGCCATTATTAAATACATATATAAATTGTATGGATATTAGAAATATTCAAAGAAATAAAAGAAAGAAGGTCACATAACCATGAATACACGACACTTATCATGTTGAGATTGATCACATGCTATAATGACCAAACTTTTTTCATTTCTTGTTCAAATACAATTAAATATAGTGAGTTTAAAAATAGAGTGAAATATGTTTCGAAACTTATATACAATGATTGATTTGATGATGCAAATACTTCAATTTTGAATGAATTTTAAAAAATATTTAGAAACATGTTATTATGATTTATGGAGTATTTTTGTTTGTTTATTTGCAACATTATGGTTGAAGTCGTTAATATGTTTATTGCAATCATTGTGCCATATTTGAAAAACTATGTGAGGTATAATCAAGATTTTTTTAAGACATAGTCATCTAGTGATAATGATGATGAAAAAGTGCAAATATTTGGATCAAACTAACTTCGAATTTCTAAATGCATATTTGAAAATACTCCACATAACACCATTTATGATTTATGTTTTATGTTTTGTTTTGCATAACAGAATTACTTCATCTCACAAACTTGGAGGAGTTGGATTTAAGTGGGAATAACCTCAATGTCACACCAAATATCCAAGGTAAAGGGAGATTTAGCAATGGTAACTTGTACATACTTCAAAATATAAAGCTGTCAAGTCATAACCATTCCTAGTTATTTCCACACCTACAAATTTTATATATCTTATATGACCATGATTTCTTTTAAAAGTTCTTTGTGTTTTTGTTTGTACAGAATGTATAGGATTATCAAGATTGAAAAAGCTGAAGAGTATAAGTCTTGGAGACAACAATTTCAACAAAAGCATCATATCATGCTTAAGTGCTCTCCCATCCCTCAACACTCTTGATCTCTCATCCAATCACTTACGAGGCTCCTTTCCCATCCAAGGCATGTTCTAAAAGAGTAAAACATAGTAATAGCTAGAAATGCAAGAATGGTCAGATCACATTCACATGTGACTAGTAAAATCACATATGACACAAAATGTGAAAGAGGACGTGATTGACTTCATCAACATGACCTTAAAGTGGTGGGAAAATTTGCTTACACGATGGCTGGTCAATGCACGTATTTGCATTACATGTGATTACATGTTTGTGTCATATGTGATTTGGCCTTTCTAGCATGTTAATCGTCTTTTTGTTTGAACTACCTCTCTCTCTCTTTATATATATATATATATATATATATATAGAGAGAGAGAGAGAGAGAGGGGAAAGTTCAAATGTGAACTCAATTTTGGTTGTGAACATAAGAACGAATCTCAACCACTCATTCGGTCGATTTTGAGTTCACATCCGTTGCAAACCAGGTAGATTGTACAAACTCTACAAACATAATCTTAACCATTGATTTTGTTTATATTTTGTTTATCTTCTAATTTTTTGGTGGTTTTCAAATGTGGTTGAGAGAAAATCTAGGAATTGAATTAATCTACACAATTGATCATCTACATGTATGGTCGAGATTGATTTGTATAGTTTGTACAAACTATTCGGTTCGTAACGGATACGATCTATATATATGTGTGTGTCTCATTTATTTTTTGAATGGATATGTGTGTTATTTACTTTTGTAAATCTATTAGTGATAAAATATAAGTTTATTTTAATATGATAATTTTTAGAACATGATTGATATTATTGTGTCAAAATTTTAAAACTGTAAACTCTTTGTTATTAAGTATAGAGAAGCCAAATGACAGGATCGAAATTATCAAGAACAGAAAACTTAAATCAAAGAAGTTTGCGGAATAACACTTTGATTGACTTAACAATGAATTGAAAAAACAAATTGTGTATTAATCAAAAGCTTAATGATTACAACCAAAGCCCCAATCTGATTTGAACATGCTCAAATCAGACATGCAACTGTTCTCAATTGCAGGGATTCAAGAACAATCTTGAGGCTTAATAATTCTAAAAAAAAGCTTAATGACTCGTATCTAAACATTGAAAACCTATCAGCTATTTATACGAGTTACAAGATTACAATAAGGAAAGTAAATCTACTCTAGATAATCTCCAAAATAATCGTATCTATCCCATATCTTCTCCAACAGAATCCTTTCCTTATCTTGATCTCTTCAGCAGTGGAAAAACAGAATCAGTAGTAATCTTCAACCATCAGTGGTAATTCTGTTCCAGCAGTGGTAACTTGTACTGGCAGTGGTAACTCTTGTACTGGCAGTGGTAAGTTGTTCTTCAGTGTTAACACACATACTAGCAGTGGTAATCTTCAGATGAACTATCAGTGGTATTAACTCCAAAACTAGCAGTGGTAACCTTCCAGCAGTGGTATCTTCAGACTCAACAATCTCCCCCTAACTTAACTTCTCAAACATGAGGAGCTAAGTTCTTGAGTCTGATGTTTAAATATGTCTTGATCTTCTTTACCAGCAACCTTGCAAATTTGGTAGGTTCTCCTTCTGTTGTCAATTTAGCATCCACCATGCCTTGCAGTCTTTGAATATCAAACACATCAGTATCACATTCCTCCAGGTAATACTCTTTGTCACCATCATTAACACTGAGACTGTATATTCTGCATTTTTCATACCATCTCCACTCTTTCACTGCTTCACAAGTTTTACTCCTTAAGTCTAAAAGTCTGAACGGTTCAAACAACCAATACAAACATTCTAGTGCAGCTTTCATCTTTTCAGTCTTCTCAGAATTTGCACTTTCATCCACAGCCACATCAATCACCTTACATCTCACCTCATACATATCCTTTAGATGATCCCTTGTACAAGCTTCTAAAATCTTTACCCAATCAGAATCACTGAATTCAGAACCATCATCCAACCATACCACATACTTCAAGTCTTTATCAACACCCCATCCTGTAACTTTCTTGGGTCTTTGCTCAATCATCTTTACATCAAAATACCTCTCATTCACTTCTAGTAATTGCTCCTTCAACTTTTCCACCAACTCCTTGTCAAGTTTAGATAGCTCTCCTTCTTCTTTACCTCCAACATACTATTGATCATGATGGGTTCAAAATCATACCTCTTATCAACTAGGAAATAGCTCATTCTACCCTTCTCAAAAGTAACTGAGAACACCCTATTCTCATAGGTGCTCCAAGAAATAACTTTCCCTTCACCAACACTGTCATCCATGTCTCTTTTGATGTTCTTCTTCAATTCAGCCTTTGTCTTTGAGAAAGCAAACATAATCTTCAGATCCTCAATTAGCAATCTGGCTTCCTTAAAGTCTTCAACCTCTTTAGTGCATCCAATCTCATACATCCTTTTTAGATCAGCCCTGGACAGCTTTCTGAATATTCCAAGTATGCTGGCAAAAATTTCAAACTGACCATCACCTCTAAATACTTTGAATGCATCAACATCCATGTGTTCAAAGTATATCCACATGGTAATGTCTGAGGTTTCTTCAATCTCCTTGGTCTTCTTCCCCTTCTTTGCTATTGATTTCTTTCTTTTTGGTTTGGGTGATACAGCAACTTCAACCTCTTTTTCAACTATCTATTCAGCAGTAGTAATTACCTTCTCAACCTTCTCAGCCTCTTTCTCCTTTTCAAACTCTTCATTCCTTGGTAACTCTGGTGCACTCTTTTCAGTAACATCAGTGGTAATACCAGCATTACCTTCAGCAATGGTAACCTGATCTTTCACTTAATCTCTCTTCCTCTTTCTTTGCACCAAAGACACATCTTCTGTTTCAACTTGTTGCTCCTCCATAGCTTCTAGGTGCATTGCCTCTCTTGTGACATTGTACTTGTTCTCAATCTTCTCTAAATCCCACTTGGCAAAATACTGAACTGGCTTTCCAAGAGCACCAGACAGATATCTTACCATGATTCTCCTCTTTTCTGTCACAGCCTTTGGAGTAGCTTTCTTTGTGGTTTTCTTCAGAGGCTTCTTCTTGATCACCACTGGTTCTTCTTGATCCAGTTGTTCTTGAAGTTTTTCAGCTGCCAATCTGTCTTGTTCAGCTATTGCAGCCAACTCCTCTTTTCTTCTCTTCTCATCTTCCTCTTCAATTTCTTGAATCAGAACATCAGAGAGAATTCCTTCAGTTACAGGGTCTACCACTGGCTTGAAACCCATCTCCTCATCATCATCAGATTGTGAATCTGGTTCTTCTTCTACTATATTCTTTCCTTTGTCGTTTGGATCAAGCACTTTAACCTTCTTCTTTTCAGCTACGGGCTCACTAATGACAACTCCTTGGCTGGAATTACCTTAGGAAGTTTCAACACTAGTTCTGCTATTGTCACCACATCATCATTCACCTCCAGTTCAGCCTCTGTACCAATCTCTTTTTCAGTCTCCCCCTTAGCACCTGCTTCCTTCACAATTTCAGGCATTTCAGTATCAGCATCAACTGAAGGTTCATTCACAACCTCAGTGTCTTCAACAGTCTTTTCCTTCTTCTTGTACTCCCCCTTAACCTTTGATCTCTTCTCCCCCTTTGTGAATGAGACCAAAGTGGAGTATCTCTTCTGAAGAGCTGAAATCTTCAAGCGCATGGAGGCCATCAGAGCACCCTGAGACTTAAGCTTCTTGACAAATTCCTCCAGCATTGCATCTTTATCCTTAATGAGCTGATTTTGAACATCAACCATCCTCTCTAGCATATCCAGCCTCTCTTCATGTGATTTGTGCTTATCCTCATGAATTTGAAAGTTCCCATCATTAGCTTTCAAATCTTTGGCAATGGTTGCCAGGTCTGCCATCAATTCTTTATGTGAATAACTGCCCTCACCAGATTTAGGAGTGTTTACCTCCGTTACCGGATCTTTGAGCTTTTTAGCAGAAGCCTTCAGCCTAGCTGAAGCACTAGCTGCCCCCTTGGTTTCTTGGCACCTGGGACCCCCTTGTGATTTCTCACTAGGAGTTGTCGTGGTGGGGGTCTTAGTTATGTTCAAACTGTCCTGATGCACACCTTGTGCAACATCAGTAGTTTGAGCCTCACCAACCACATGCCCATCCTTCTCCTGAGAGGGGACCTTCTTTACACTTGAGTGGGGCATCACTCCAGGGGTATCCCTATGGAAAGTATCAGAAGGAGAGTGCTCCAACTGAGGGCTTATAGGCTCTTGGGGTTAAGAACCAGAGGAGGAAGGAGCCCCCCTGTTCTTTCTGTTGTAACCTTTGAGTATAGGGGTGGGGGTTGAATCAAGGGACTGAGGAAGTGTATCAGTGGTAGGTGGGGGTAGGTCATCAGTGGGTATGCTTGATTGTGAGGGCTGCAAGCCTGATGCCTCACCTTGTGGGTGGTTCACCCTCATCATTGTAGAGAACAATGGGGTGAAAATGTCATTTGAGCCTGGAACAGGTCTCTGCATGTTAGAAAACACTTTATTACCAAGAGCAGAGCTCTGATAAGTGTCTCCATCCATGGGTACATCCGTCAATTCTTGGGTAATCACTTCTTGTACAAATCTTGGAAACATGTAAAAAGATTTTACTTTGGAATTATTCATGTTTTCAAGATTGTAGAGAAGATAATCAAAGATCATTTGAGAGAAATTGAAAATCTGATTAGTAGCTAGGCAAACCAAAGCAGAAGCAATGGTACTACTAAACTCACCAAAACTTGTAGTTTTCTTTGAAAAACAGTGTAATAGGGTATGCACAAAGAACCTCCACTGAGGGTAAAATTTACCCTTAAGGTAATTTAAAGAAGTGCGAGAGCCTGTATACCCCATTCTTATAAAGGCGTCCATGATGGTGGAAGTAGAGAGCATAGTTGTACCTGACTCGTCATGTAGACGTAGGTGTTGTCTGATCTTTGCGGGATTAACAGTCAAAGAATGACCACAGATGGTGGTCTGAATTTGTTTGACCCCTTCAATTTCCTCAACCACCGCATTGGCCCAAAAATCGTTCATATGCCGAATGTAGATTGTTGGATTGAGGGTTGCGGCATACGCGATAGTGGATGAGGCCAAGAAATCAAGAATATCTTCAAACCCTTCGGAATTGCTATCTTTGGTGAGATAGCCAACTTTGTTGTGACACTTAACAAAGCAAAGAGAATCCATTATCGATCGAACAAGAAAAACCCTAGAACAGATGTAGAATCAGTAATCGAAACGAAAGAAGATTGATTTGCAAGAACACAGAGGGAGAATTGCAAACGTTTTTAGAGCAAAAGCACATAATAGCCGTTTGTGAAAAAGGCGGACAGTTTAGGGCTTTTATACTCGTACCATGAGCAGTGGTAATGTGCATTTCAGAGTAAAGCGGTGGTAACTGAAAATAACTAACACTAGCAATGGTAATTGCAAGAGAAGTGGTAACGGACGAGTGTTAAGTTAAAAGCAGTGGTAAAATACACTAGCAGTGGTACCATACGCGTGTTAGGTTAAAAGCAGTGGTAAAATGCACGCGCAGTGGTAAAATACACTAGCAGTGGTACCATACGCGTGTTAGGTTAAAAGCAGTGGTAAAAACTTAGTAATAGAAACTATGCTTTGCGATAGTGATACTGCTAGCAAGAGTAACTTCAAATAAGCAGTGGTAACTTCACCCTGCGTCTTTTGACCAATCCAATGATTCCACCAACTATCTGCAACATTCACAAACTTATTAAATACCTAGCAAATAATAGAAAACAAATAAGAAAGAAAGACATAATACAGAGATAGTACAAAATAAATGTAACAAGAAGAGGGTTATTCAGAGTTCATCATTCCTACTCCTGTAACCAAAAATGTAAACCTGCCTACATCAAAGGCTTTAGTGAACAGGTCTGCATATTGATCATCAGTGTGGACTTTAAGAACTTGAATTAACTTCTTTTCATTACAGTCTCGGATAAAGTGGTACTTGATCTCTATATGTTTGGTCTTGGAGTGTTTGACAGGATTGTTAACAATGCTTATAGCACTGTTATTGTCAATATAGATTGGTGTCTGCAAGAATGAAAGACCATAGTCTTGCATTTGATTCTGAATCCATAGAACTTGTGAACAGCACTGAGATGCAGCTATGTATTAAGCTTCTGTTGTTGATTGTGAAACAGTGGTCTGTTTCTTGCACTGCCATGAGACCAATCTTCCTCCCAAGAACTGACATCCTCCTGATGTAGACTTTCTATCCAAATTTGCTCCTCCATAATCACTATCAGTGTAAGCTACTAGGTCAAAAGAAGAGTCATTGGGATACCAAAGTCCCAACCTTGGTTGACCCTTGAGATATTTGAATATCCTTTTGACTGCATGTAGATGAGACTCCTTTGGTCTAACTTGATACCTAGCACAAACACAAACAGCAAACATAATATCAGGTCTAGAAGCTGTAAGATACATCAATGACCCAATCATGGATCTATAATGATGAACATCGACTTCCTCCCCCTCAACATCAGCAGTAAGGTGCTTGTGTGTTTCCATAGGAGTGCTGGCTGGCTTTGCATCATTCATCCCAAACTTTTGAAGCATAGATGCCACATATTTAGACCGATTGATAAAAATCCCATCAGCCTTCTGCTTGACCTGTAAACCAAGAAAGAAGGTGAGTTCTCCCATAGAACTCATTTTGAACTTCTTATGCATCAGCTCCTCAAACTCCTTGCACATATCATCCCTTGTAGATCCAAAGATGATATCATCTACATAGATCTGTACTAGAAGCATATCAGTCTTTGTTCTCTTGATGAACAAGGTCTTATCAATTACACCTCTCTCAAATTTGTTCTCCAACAGATAGGAGGACAAGGTATCATACCAAGCCCTAGGTGCTTGATGAAGACCATACAGTGCTTTTCTCAACTTATACACTTTGTCAGGGTATTTGGGATCTTCAAACCCTGGTGGTTGACTGACATACACCTCTTCATCTATAGTGCCATAGAGAAAGGCACTCTTGACATCCATCTGATAGACTTTGAATCCCTTGTAAGATGCAAAGGCCAAGAATAGCCTGATGGCTTCAATTCTGGCAACTGGAGCAAATACATCATCATAGTCTATGCCTTCTTCTTGTGTATATCCCTGAGCTACCAACCTGGCTTTGTTTTTAATAACAATGCCTCTTTCATCAGTCTTGTTCCTGAAAATCCACTTAGTGCCAATTACCCTATGCCCTCTTGGTAGATCCACCAGATCCCACACATGCTGCAGGACAAACTGCAACAGTTCTTCTTGCATAGCCTCTATCCAACTTGGGTCCTTCATTGCATCATGTGCCTTCTTTGGTTCTGTCTGAGATAGAAAAACTGATATCATACTCAAGTGTGGATTGGGAAGGGATTTGCTTTGCTTCCTTGTAATCATAGGAGACTGAATGTCTCCTATTACCAGAGTAGGTGGATGATTCTTCTGAGTTCTTGTAAGATGCAGGGGTTCTTCAGGCAAGTCCACCCCTAGATTTGAATCATTCACTTCTGGTTCTTGATCCCATTGAGGTCCCTCATCTGAAATAGGTATTCCTTCAATGTTCTCAGAGAGAGAAGTTTCCCCAGATGGTTAATCATCACTCTTCTCAGCAGTCTCAGGTTCTTTTGGCTCTTCTGAAGTTGACTCAGCAGTGGTACAACCATCATTTGATTCTTCCAATGGCATGGGAAACACAACAAATGGAGGACTTGTTTCCTGGATCTGCTCTGAACCTGAACCTGTAGTCACAACATTGCTCATATTCAAAGAGTTAGTTAGTGAATCAATGTCAAACAGCCAATTTGGACCACTTCCAGGTATGTTAGGAGTGTTCTCATTGCATTTGACATTGTCACTTTCTTCTATGATTCTGGTAGAATTATTGAATACTCTAAGAGCTTTGCTTTGAGAAGAATATCCTACAAGAAATCCATCATCAGATTTGCTGTCAAACTTGCCTAGGTGAGTTTTGGTATCTAGAATTGTGCACGGACACCCAAATGGTTTTAAAAATCCTATATAGGGTTTCTTTTTCTCAAAAAGTTCATAGGGTGTCTTGCCTTTTGATTTGACTATAAGAACTCTGTTTTGGACATAGCAAGCAGTGTTAACTGCTTCTGCCCAGAAAGTGATAGGAAGTTTAGAATCAGCTAACATAGTTCTTGCAGCCTCAATTAGTGTCCTATTTCTCCTCTCAGCAACACCATTTTGTTGAGGAGTTCTAGGAGCATTGTATTGTCTCTCAATACCTTTTTCCTCACAGAAGCTGTTCAGATCAACATTCTTGAACTCAGTGCCATTGTCTGATCTAATGACTTTTACTCTAAGGTTTGTCTTGTTTTCCACTCTAGTCACAAAGGGTTTGATCAGTCCACTTGTCTCATCCTTTGTTCTTAGAAAGTAAACCCAAGTAAACCTAGAATAATCATCAACTATCACAAGACAATAGGATTTCTTGCCTATACTCATCACATTGGTAGGACCAAAAAGATCCATGTGCAATAATTATAGAGGTGATGAGATAGTGTTTACTTCTTTGGACTTGTGAGAAGATTTGTGTTGCTTACCTTTAAGGCATGCTACACAATGATCATCACATGAAAATTCCTTTGCAGGCAAACCTCTTACAAGGTTGTTTTTAACAAGTAAGTTCATGTTTTTAAAGTTCATGTGGCACATCCTTCTATGCCACAGTGATGATTCACTCACAGATGCTTTTGAAAATAAGCAGTTTAAGGATGATAAAGAAGAAGCATCTTCAATGTCCAAACAGTAAACATTATCTTTCCTAGGAGTCCTAAGCATTACTTGACTCTCATCTATCTTGAAACCAGGAGCAAGTATGAGGCATTCAGTATCAGTGAAAAATACACCAAACTTCTTGTCACATACTTGAGATACACTTAGCAAGTTGTATCTCAACTGCTCCACATAATAAACATCATCAAAAGTCATCTTACCTTTTGATACCTTACCTTTGCCACTTATCTTACCTCCAGTAGGATTATCCCCAAAGGCAACATGTCCACCTTCAAACTTTTTAAAGTCTTCAAGTAAAGACATGATACCTGTCATGTGCCTAGAGCAACCACTATCCACATGCCAAAGACTGCTCCTTCTTCCTTAGTTGCTCTGCACATAAAGTGAAATAGTTAGTGTCTTGAGGGAACCCAAGCCGATATGGTCTTGGGTTCTCCTTTATCATTAACATCAAAAGATAATCTTTGTTTGGGATCTCATGACTGGAATATTTGGTTATAATGGGTTTTCTTATTGAAGGTCTAGCAATGGAAACAGTGTTTGAATTACCACTGCTTATTACTAGCAGCAGTGTTAACTTTTATCTCTTTGTAACTTCTACCACTGCTATCAGAAGCGACACTGTCATTACCACTGCTTGTTGAAGCAGTAGTATTGCATAGTGAAGCTTTTGGTACCCATTTAGTAACCAACTTAACAGTCTTCTTTTCAACCTTTTTCTTTTGGACTTTTCTTTTAGGTTGACTAGACCTGTTCTGTTTAGGAACAACTCTTCTGTTTGTGGGGACAAATCTTCTAGTTTGAAAACTGTTTCTTTGATTAATTGGATTGAAATAACAGTCTCTTGCTAGATGATTAGTCTTACAACAGATAAAGCATGGTTTTGGTCTGTTTATCTGCTTAGATCAACACCATGACATTGTGCCCAATGGTTATTCCAGTTCCTTTTGTTCCCTCTTGGATGATTTTTGTTTTGAGAATGTGAAGAAGTACCAGGATCAACTACAGTCCTCTGAGTATAGTGGTCCTTCCTACTCTCTTTTCTAGTTGTCTCATAAATCACTTATTTTCCCTTGTTTTTCCAAGAGGTCAGTATCTGTTTGCTAGGAACAAATGGCATACCACCCTTCTCATTAGTGAGAATGTGGTTATTATCAGGAATGGTCTCTGTTGTGCTTTTCTCATCAGATTCCTCCTCTGTATCCACTGGATCTACTCTATCTAGACCTTCCTTCAATCCTCCTATATCCATCCTATCAAGCAGATCAGTGGTAGGAGGAATGTAATGTTGGTTATAGGGAGGAGGGGTATTGTTGTATCCTATTCCCCTCTTTAAGTCATCATGAACTTGTGCTTTAATGATGGATTCTAAACTTTAGATGACTTTGAAAAATTTTCTAAGTCATCCTTAGCAGCAGTCAACTCTTTCTTAGCACACTCCAACTCTTCCCTAACCTTGGACAATTTCTCTCATATTCTTTCTTTTCCCACTTCCAGTAGTTATAATCATATTCAAACTGAAGTTCATTGGCTTTATAGCTCTTAATTTGATCCTCCAGGTTGTCAATGATCTTAACATACTCTCTCCTATCTATCTCCATCTTCTTAATACTATCACTCATGGTCTGATTGTGATCCCTGTACTTTTTCACAGTTTCTAAACAAGAATCAGAACAGAGTTTAGAAGATACCTCAGATGGGATTTCAGTCTCTTTGATTTCAGCCATGAGTGCTTATTTTGAACTGCTTCCTCTACATGATCACTCCAATCAAAACCTTGTCCCTCCTGTGAAACAAGTGCTTGTGATGAACTAGGGTTTGAGTTGCTTTCCCTGTTATTAAATCTAGGGGCTTGTGAGGAACCACTTCCAAAGTTTTGATGATTTGTGGATCCTCCCTTGCATTCTCTGGCAAAGTGCCCTGGTTCATTGCACTTGTAACATCTGACCTTTGATTTATCAAATCCAGCTTTATCTCCTCTTTTGACATCAAAGTTGTTCCTCCCAGTTCTTCTGATAAATCTCTTCATCCTCAGAGTGAGCATAGCCATCTGCCACTTGATATCCATCTCTTCAAGATCATCAGCATTGATTTGATCCAAATCATCATTGATCAATGATGATTTGACATGACTTGCTAAGAAAGCTTCCAGAATTGTATCATCATTGGTTTCCTAAGATGTACAAGAATTTACATTAGAAACAGTTTCATTAGCAGTAGTATTATAAGTAGCTGTGGTATTAGTAAAAGCAGTAGTATTGAAAGAACTAGGGTTTTCAGAAGAAAGCAGAGCAGTATTTTGAGAGTATCCAATAGGTCTTTTCTTCTTCTCTACTTCTGCTTCAAAGATCCTTAGATCATTGTATAGATCTTCAAGTTCTTTGTCTTCTAAAGCATCTCCTTGTCTGAATGAGACAGTGTAAATAGTCCATTCCTCTCCAAGAGATCTAAGGAATTTTCTATTCACATCATCTTTATCCATCTTTACATCTACAGTTGCAAGTTCTCCAATCAGCTTGTTGAATCTATCAAAGGTTTGTGTCATAGATTCATTCTTCAGTGATGTGAAGTTCTCATATTGTTGCTTCAGAATGGCCTTCTGGTTCCTCTTTGTGCTTTTGGTTCCTGAGAACCTCTTCTCTAGAGCAGTCCAGAGAGATTTGGCATCTGTGTATGTACTGAATTGATGTTGGTATTCATTGGGAATAACCAACAACAAAGTACTTAAGGCTTTCATCTCTGTTTGCCTTCTTTTCCTATCTGCATCATTCCTGGGAGGGGGTCTTGCAACTCCTTCAACAGCTCCTTCATCAGTACCAGGTCCGTTTTCAACAACCTCCCACATTCCATAGTCTGTGAGAAGCATGTATTGACGGATCCTGATTTTCCACATGTCAAACTCATTGGGTTTGAGCA
Organism: Centaurea solstitialis; assembly: GCA_030169165.1. NCBI lineage: Eukaryota > Viridiplantae > Streptophyta > Magnoliopsida > Asterales > Asteraceae > Centaurea > Centaurea solstitialis. The sequence continues at coordinate 70,726,606 of CM058043.1, forward strand.
TGGGAACTTTAGAGACCAAAACAGTTTCCTGAGTATCCATTGTTAATTTGTTTTCTGAATTAAACTAGCTCTGATACCACTTGACAGGATCGAAATTATCAAGAACAGAAAACTTAAATCAAAGAAGTTTGCAGAATAACACTTTGATTGACTTAACAATGAATTGAAAAACAAATTGTGTATTAATCAAAAGCTTAATGATTACAACCAAAGCCCCAATCTGATTTGAACATGCTCAAATCAGACGTGCAACTGTTCTCAATTGCAGGGATTCAAGAACAATCTTGAGGCTTAATAATTCTAAACAAAAGCTTAATGACTCGTATCTAAACATTGAAAACCTATCAGCTATTTATACGAGTTACAAGATTACAATAAGGAAAGTAAATCTACTCTAGATAATCTCCAAAATAATCGTATCTATCCCATATCTTCTCCAACAGAATCCTTTCCTTATCTTGATCTCTTCAGCAGTGGCAAAACAGAATCAGTAGTAATCTTCAACCATCAGTGGTAATTCTGTTCCAGCAGTGGTAACTTGTACTGGCAGTGGTAACTCTTGTACTGGCAGTGGTAAGTTGTTCTTCAGTGTTAACACACATACTAGCAGTGGTAATCTTCAGATGAACTATCAGTGGTAGTAACTCCAAAGCTAGCAGTGGTAACCTTCCAGCAGTGGTATCTTCAGACTCAACACCAAAGGTTTAAAATGTGACTTATTTTCGGTCACATTCTTAAATCGTGACTATTTTTATTATTAAAATTTGATTGGTTTATTTCACATCCGAATTATTTTAAGAATTTGTCCCAATACCTAAATTGATACATTTTTTTAAGTATTGTTCTTAAAAAAACATTGTTGAACATGTTCGTTAGTGTTTTGAAATTAAGAAGTTACAATGTGGCTATTTTTTACATTATAGGAGCATCTCTAACGTGTTTTCAATAATTTTCTTAAAAATAGAAAATTAAAAGTTAAATTATTTTTTTCAAAAACACCATTTATTTCAAGCTAATAACCAAATGCAATAGTAAATTACAGCCCATGAACCAAAAGCAAAACCCCAAAAAAAATTCAAAACGCTTTTTTACAAGCCAAAAACCAGCCCCATTTTCCCGTAAAAACCCCCGGACTTTTTCAACTACCGATCTCCTGTTCTGACAACGCACAAAACCCAACAATTTACTACAGACCTGCTCCAACGACTTCGAAGCACCTGAAAACCCCCCCCCCCCCCCTCACCCAAATGTGATCACTGCAACCATGCTTGTCACTACTGCCGTTCGCAGTTCCTTTTTATCAAACCCAAAAATGAGCCGGTTTATGTTTGTTTTCATCGTCTATTCATCCATTTGAAATTCGTCCTTTGCCATTCAAAAATCCTTCCCAGATCCCCTTTCCCTTTTCCCCCTTGAAAAACCAAGCTATTTTCTATGACTCCATACCAAGTATAGGAAAAGGGGCCCCTTCAAATTTCCCACCCACCATGATTTACGCTTCTTTTTTTTAGAATTTCTATGTTTCCCCCCCTCTTTTATTAAATGTGATGAGTGCGCACCCATCCAATGGTTGACAACTCCCTCCCCTCAACCCTTCTAAACGATCCCCCCACCGATTTTTATGGAATACCCATTACTTTTGTCTAACGTCCACACCCAATTTTTTCCCACCTCCTATCGACGGCTTCCACCCTTCCAA